>CM062808.1:593588992-594869071 GCA_031772625.1 Pinus tabuliformis | reverse complement strand
GTTAGTGTTGTGCCAGCGACCCTAAGATTTAAGCCACTTTTCCAAGCTCAAAGGAAAGAACACTTCCCAGAACTGATCCATATTTTCAAATTTAGCAAAGTAACATGGAAATGAAAGTAATAAAGAAAATATATGTTCAAGGCCTTGACTGGATCCGTATTAGACATGACAGGAATTTCGTCAAACATACCATTGACATGTGACCTACATGTGTAAACAACATAATTAAGTGTAAGGATCTCATACTTATCTAATAATCACTATGAAAGATTGTTTCCTCGGGCCATTTGCCGCCTTATCATCTATTAGGTCATATACACATTATCCATTCACATACAAGTAAAAACATGTTGAGAGCCATACATAATTGCTATCATAAAATGTGCATATAGCCAACATAATAAGAAAAAAAATACAATAAACATATCATCCATCAAATCCATAAGTACATTAGTACCTTTACACATGAAAATCAAGGAAATGGATTTCTCAATAATGAATGCAATGAACCAACCAGAGATGGGACTACCATATTCCACCCAACCATAGAATGGATGAGCCAAATCTCTCTTCACCCATTCAACCCCATGCCATATTCCAAGCATAAATGTGGTATCTCATAGAACATATCAATAAAAACTCAAATAGGGCTTCGAGAGACCATCCACCTGAACCCATCAAAAAATTATTCCACCTCACAGTTGGACATCAAAAAACCATCATCATATTACTCTCCATCCAAGCCTTCTAGGGCTTCCAGAGCGTTTGTCTAACCAAGGATTCCAGAAGTAGTAACTCAACCGACAAATTATATAGGGTTACCAGAGAGATTGTCTATCTAAGGATTCCAGGACAAGTAACTCAACCCACCAAGGGCTTCTGAAGAATTTCTCCAACCAAGGCTTCTAGGACTAGTAACTCAACCCAACCTGTTACAGGGCTTCTAGAGCGTTTGTTAAACCAGGGTTTCCGGGAAGAATAACTCACCCCAAGCTAAGGAACGTGAGAACCAACAAAAAAAACAATGAAAGTCAACCCACAACCACCATGGCTATCCAAGACATGGAAAGGCTGGAGAATCCATTTTCAATCTAGGCAATCCTCCATGTCAATGACATATCACAACCAAGAAACCACATGCATGTTCCATGCATGCCAAAACTAATGAAGAAATCATACATGCAACTCAGTACCTACAAGCAAATATGATGTAGTTACTGATCTTTATTCTCTCTTGTGCTTTCCCTCTCTTCAGTTTCCTTCATTCTCCAAGAAACCAAATATGCCACACGCTCCAAGAGTGATCCAAGAAAACCCTATGTCTCCAAGAGTATGAGAGAGAGAGAGAGAGATAATAATGGGATAACTCCAAAACTGAACTAACCAAGTCTTTCCCACTCCTCAGAAGTCCTTTTATCAATGAGGCCTCTGTTTTCTTCATTTTCCATTATTTTCCTTCAATTACCTCCTCACATGCAACCTGTGAGCTTTCACCTTCCTTTTCTCCTAATTTCCATTATTTTCATAAATAAATGTGCCAAAAATGTCATTTTTCCTTTACAAAGCTGTAGTCATTGCCTTTTGCCAATTTCGTTAGCTATAATAAACAAAATCCACTCCCACTAGGATGTTTCCCCCACAATTTAGCTTGGAATACATGTCCCATCATCCGTGGTATTTATATATTTTACATGGGATTTTCACCAGGGATATTACAATGAAGAGAAGAAAAATTTATTGCAAAGTGACCAAAATCGACTTATTAAGGACAAAAGCATACAAGAAATATTTAATTGGTTGAAGGATACTGTGACCAATGTTTCGATAGGAGAATTACATGCGAGTACAAATATTTTTGAAGATAAATTTCCATTTCATAGAAGTTGCATAGAAGAATCAACCACACAATGGTGCCCAACCATTGTGAAGTTCTTAGAAAAAGAATGTGATGAAAGGACTGCTGGGATTTTGGAAAGGAGGAAAATAATGGTGCTGAGAGGAGGAGAGGAAAATATCAATGAGACTAATTTGTCTTAGGAAAATTTATTTCATTGCAACCAAAGAATACATGGTAGCAAACAATCATAAGGAGTTGCTAGTAGTTTGGGATTTTGCATTCCTTTTACCATTACGGGGATGCAAAAAATTCTAAGCCATATAATGGAAAGGAGACAAAATCACTAAATATATTCTTGGGGATGATTGGAACTCATGTTATGGATTGACAAGGAAGGAGCAACATGTACCAAAAATGAGACAGATGAGACATGGACATTGAGGAGATAATGGTGTTGATAAAAGGGTTACCTAAGGTATGGTACAATGGCATAAAAAGAATGACCAATTTAAACATTTAGTTTATTATGGAGGAATACATCATCATGGAAAAGTTGAAACAACTGTAAAACAAAATATGGGATTGTGGATGCAGGAAGACAAGAACCAGCAAGAACAATGTAACAACCCCTAGTTAAAATTTCATGTAATAAAAGTTAATAAAGGAAAAACAATACGACGGTTAAGGGACACTTATTCCAAGCTGAATGTTGGGAAAATATATCCTAGTGGGAATAAATATATGTGTTTATGGCTAAGGTAATTTGAAAAAGGAAATGACTAAGGAATTAAAAATGAAAAAAGGTATTTTGGCACATTTATTTATGAAAAAAGGAAAATAGGGGAAACAGAAGGTGAAAGGTCATAGGTTGCATGTGAGGATGAGATTGACTGCAAATAATGGAAAATGTAGAAAATATAAGTCTCATTGATAAAAATGCTTCTGAGGACCAGTTCATGGCTTTTTGGTCAATTCGGTTTTGGACCTCTCTCATTATCCTCTCTCTCACACACTCTTGGACACTCAGTGTTTTCTTGGAGAATTCTAGCTCTAGACCAAGGAAGGGAAAATAAAGCAAAGGAAGGACAAGGAAAGGATAGGAAAGAAGATATCAATAAAGGAGGAGAAGGATCAAGTAGCTTCGACGGGAATGCTTGCAGGTAACATATTGCATGTGTGATTTCCGAGCTGGTTTATACATGCATGGCTTTCCATGTTGGTATATGGTTCTCTTGTTGTCAATGGCATGGTTTTCTCAGGTTATGATAGTCATTATTAGCGTTGCCTTTCCTTTTTTTGAATAGCCATGGTGTGATGGGATCATTCTTCAGTTTTGAGCTTTGCAATTGTTGAATGGTTTCAGAATCTGGGGTGGAGGTGGTCTCAGGAAAATTCTCACATGTGTAGGAATCTCTCGACTATTTTTGGAGGGATACACGATAAATCCTGAGGGTGTTGTCTTGGTTTAGGACCTAGTGATATAATGTGGATTGTGATAAACACTAAGAAACAACAAGATGGAAAATTACTCAAGGATAATGATGGAGTGTAGAGGCATTCCAAGCTCGATTTGGTTTTCTGATCTTGATGCCGTTTTCGTGAGATGAAAATTTGGTGAGGGTGGAAGGTGGGTGGAAATGGTTTAACCTTTGGATTAATTTGGTTGTGGTTTGGATGGATTATCCATGATATCCCACATTCATGCATGGATTATGGCACCGGGGTTACTGGCTAAATGAAATATTTGGTTCGATCATGTCTATGGTCGGGTGGTACGTGGAAGTCCCGAACCTCGTTGGATCTTCCTTATGTTTAATAAAAGCCAAGTTCTCTTGTTTTTGTACTCGTTATTATGTGGTCTTAATGGTTATTATATCATTTTTATTTACATGGTTTAATTTTGGTTATAACTGTGGTTATGTGTATGGTTATAGTTATGGTCATATCAAGCATTTACTTTTAACTGAAAGGATAATGGATGCAAGACCTAATTGATGTCAAAACATTTAAGGGAATAGGGTGGTGATCCTTCTTGGTGAGTCTCGAATGAGTTATTAGTTATGTATGATCTATCTTGTATTCATTTCCTATAGATTGCATTGATGAGAAGTGTTTGAAAGAATGCCAATCCCAGTTGGGGATGGTCAGGCCTAGTCCTGGAGTAAGCTTTCGATTTGTAAGTTTTTTCATAATGTAAATTATGGATTTTGAAAGATATAGGGGTTCCTAGGAAGTCACATAGATTCTAATCTTTAGAAGTGGTACAAGTCCCAAAGTCGTGGGTACAGGTTTCAGGAGAAAAGTCCCCAGACACATCCATGCTTTGTTGTACGAGTGTCTGGAGCCTCCCAAACAAAACCTTATCCATATCAAGGGAGCTTCCAAGGGTTTAATGGTCTTAAACTCAATGGGACCCAAAACATTTTCATGGGGATGAGTGGGAAGGCTTCTCAGAGTCCTATAGTAGGTATAGAAGATTTGTGTTCTGGGTTTTCGTCGATTCCACTTTCTTAATTGACACATAGGGAGTTAAATCATATCATAGTAACTTTGCATCACCTATTTATCTCGGTTGTCTAATTACATGGGTAGATGTGGGAGGATGGTGTTACAAAGTGGTATCAGAGCACGGTTCACCCCTTGGACTAGATGGGTTGTGTGTTGGTCATGAATTCATGTCAGTTTCATATGTGTTTCTTGTGTTGTAAGACCATGTACTTGTTGTATTTGTATGGTATGGGTTATGGTTGTACTAAGGTGGCCGTGGGAAGTTGATGCCATTGTTATGGAGTGTGTCATCATGAGTGTATGGTTGATTATACATTGTTTGTACACGTTAGCATTCACATGTGGTCAAGTGTACAATGATGTGGTGATTGTTGTCATGAATGAGGTAATGGTATGTGTAGTTGATATGGTCATGCATCGATGACTAGACTCTAGCTAGAATGATGGTTATATGACTATATTCTTATGTGTTATAGCTATATATGATGTCATGATTATGTTATTGTTAGGCCCCTATACTACTAGTGTAACCCCTTATTGTTATTAGTACAACCCACTTATTATATTGACGTACCCATGTAGTGCCAATATTGTTATTATTGTGCGCTTACATTATTATTGTTATGTCGGCTCTGGTTATGTTATGACCCCTTAGACTCCTATATATACAAAGGAGGCATTTTCATTTGTATCATCGAATAATTGTTCATTTATGTAATGTAAATAAGCTTTCCCCCTCGAAGAGGCTGAATTCTAAGGCATTGATCTATCTTTTCTATCTTTTCTTGAGCTGGTTTCATAACATTTGGTATCAGAGCTTTGGATTCAAGGGTTTCGCTGCTCCAAACAGGTCATCATGGCATTTTCGCTATAATTTTTTTTTCTGTGACGTTTCAGAAGTTGCAAAAAAAACCCATTTGAGAAGAAATCGCGCTAAACCATGGGTCCGAATGTCAGAGCTTTTGGTGCAATATTTGCGGAGATATGATCTGAGGAAGTTGGTCTTTTTGCAGACTCCTGAATTATATTCAAAACAGGTGACCTGGGTAAAATAGTCATAAATTTATCTCTGAGCATTGGATTAAAATTTCATAAGAAGGTACAGAAAGAGGACGGACTATAGTTTCTTGTATATCATTTTCAAAACCAAATATCGAAAATTGTAGACGTGGCACTTCATACAACTTCGCTCTTCTGGAAAGGTCTATAATCCGGTCATCTTTAGAGATTGTGCATAACTATTCCTTGGAGAATCCAATTTGCATCAGACTGGTTGCATTGGAAAGAGGACATGGAGGGCTACTACAGGTAGCAATTTCAGAACTTAAATATCCACAAGTACAGAGTTACAGTCATTTCGAGTTCGAGGTCCTAAAATCAAGAAAAAGCAAGATGAGGAAGTTTGATGGCAAGGATCCGGTAAATTGGATACTTCAGATGGAGCAATATTTTGATCTACATGGTGTACCACTGTTACAAAAGGTATGTATTGCATCTTCATATTTAGAACCAGATCAATTTTTATGGTATAAAGGGATTTGTTCTCATAAAAAACTTGTTACATGGTCAATTCTCACGGAGAAAATGATATCACATTATGAGGATACAAAGAGCAACACCTTCTTTAGAGCAACACCACAACAATTGGAAAGAGTAAAAGGGCTTTGTGACATATTTGAAAGTAAAATTATGGCAAAAAGGAAGTCTGCCCTTCACAACTATAAAGATGGGTGTGTTGTTCCTCCCAGCCTTCCACAACCTACAAGGGTTACACCACAACAATTGGAAGAAAAGAGAGCAAAAGGGCTTTGTTACAATTGTGATAGAAAATGCACTAAAGGTCATAAGTGTGCTGAGAAGAAATTATTTTACATAGAGTATGAAGAGGAGGAAGAAAAGGATCAAGAAACATTAAAAGAAGAGGATATATGCCAGGACCCAACCCTAGAGAAAGAAGAAATGAATCAAAGCATATCTTGTAAACTATTGGCAAGAATGACCACTCCTAAAACTCTCAAGATAGAAGGAAATATCAAGAAGGAAAAGGTGCAAGAAGTGAAAGATCACATCAAGAAAGAAGAAATGAATCCAACCATATCTTGTAATTCACTAGTCGGAATTACCAATCCTCAAACTAGCGAGACAAAAGGATATATCAAGAAGAAAAATATTCAAGAAGTGAAAGATCACATCAAGCGTCAAGAAATGAATCCGACCATATCTTGTAAAGGATTGGAAGAAATTACCAGTCCTCAAAATCTAAAGATAGAAGGACATATCAAAAAGAAAAAGGTTCAAGCAATGAAATATCTCATCGAGCATCAACAACAAGTTCTCCAACTTTTAAAGGATAGTGCCACTTCGATGAAAAATAAAATGAAACAATAGGTAGATCAACATCATAGTGAAAAAAATTTTGATGTAGGCGATTGGGTATTTTTACTGCTACATCTAAAGCAAGCTATTTATAAGAAGGAAACGTTGGCAATACTACATGCACTTAAAAAATGGCGACCTTACCCAATGGGAAGACTCTTCAAGGATGAGGATGTGGAAGCATTGTTTTGTGCTATTTCTATTATCCAACCAGATTGGATAAACGAAGTAAGGGATGAATGGAAGAAGGACAAAGAAGTATGGCAACTTATTCAAAACTTGCAAAAGATCCCAATTCAAACAATATTGCCAAATATTGAAAAGGAAGGAAAAATCATATTGGAACCTGGAGCAATCATAGAAACAAGAACCCGACAGCTACGAAATCGATCAATTGCAGAGTATCTCATCAAGTGGAAGAACTTACCCGCTGAAGATTCCACATGGGAGGACAAGAATTTTATACAGAAGCATCAAGAACTACTCAAGCGTTGAGGACAACGTTTTTTGAAGGAGAGGGGCATGCTAGGCCCCTATACTACTAGTGTAACCCCTTATTGTTATTAGTACAACCCACTTATTATATTGACGTACCCACGTAGTGCCCATATTGTTACTAATGTGCCCCATAGAAGCCCACTATTGTTATTATTGTGCCCTTACATTATTATTGTTATGTCGGCTCTGGTTATGTTATGACCCCTTAGACTCCTATATATAGAAAGGAGGTCTTTTCATTTGTATCATTGAATAATTGTTCATTTATGTAATGTAAAGGAGGTTGCCCCCTCGAAGAGGCTGAATTCTAAGGCGTTGATCTATCTTTTCTATCTTTTCTTGAGCTGGTTTCATAACAGTTATACATGTATTATGTTGATTTGTTGATTCAACAGATGATGTATACTCCATGAATTATGCTAAGGCATGTTGGTTTGTTGTGATTTGGTTTACCTGACATGATATTAATTGTAGGTTGAATATCAAAGATGACTAGTAAGATGGTAGACTATGGTTCTCGAGACTCTCCCTATGAATTAGATTAGAAGCATGGTGTTGGGCACTCTTATTATTTGGAATACACACTGAGAAGATTAAGGGAAGAAATAAGGAGTTGTAAGGCAAAAATGACAGAATCATAGAGGCACAAGAGAAACAAGTCGAGGAAAATGCAGTGATACTTCATAGTTTGTCAAAATTGCAGTGACAGGGACCACTTCGGATCATCCATGAGCAAGAGGAAAAAAATAATGGGGCATATGGTAGTAGGTCTCATGGTGATTATAGGTTAGATAGAAAGGACACAATCAAGGATGGTAGGTTCTTGCACACTCTAGATAGGAGCAGTGATAGACACATGTACTATTCTAGTATTGGTTTTGACAAGCATTATGATCATCGTCAAGATGCCTACATTCAATGGGGAGATGAAGAAGTTAGAAGATGTTGAGGCATGGTAGCTTGGGTTGAATAAATTATTATGACTGCATAACTATACAGAGAAAACGGAAGCAAAGATAGCGACTTTCAGTCTTCATGGGAAAGAAAATATATGGTGGGAGGATGTGAAGAATGTTAAAGGTATTCGAGACGATGAATTGACTTGGAATGAGTTTGAGAGGCTATTCAAGAAGAAGCATCTATCGAAGAGGTATTATGCTGACCAATCTAAGGAGTTTTATGAGTTGTAGATGGGTTCCATAACTGATAATGAGTATACTAGCAGGTTCATGGAGCTATTGAGATATGTGCCTTACTTCAAGGAGGCGAAGGCCAAGGTTAAAAGATTCACCAGTGGACTGTCAATAACATATAGGGACCACATTGAGTTCGATGAGCCTAGATCATTGTAGGAGGCTATCTGAAACCTGAAATAATGTTATGAGCAGTCGAAGCGTAAATTTGATCCTAAGCGTGACTTGAAAGGAGATGAGAAAGTTAAAGGAAAATGGCCACCAAAGCGGGGAAGACCTCAGGATGTAGGTGAGAAAGAAATTGTGTTCCATTACAAGAAGGTCAATTCAGTCGAGAAGGGACATGGAGAGTAGCAGACTAGAGGCAATGGTAGAGCACTTTCATAGAGTTGGATATGTAGCAAGGATCATCGTAAGAGGGGTTGTCCACAATATCACAGTGGTAGACCCAAGATCTATAGTGCCCAGGAGGTACATACAATTGGGGATGTTGGTCATATCATTCCTTAGATATATATAGTTGTGGACAACTGGCAGGCGAATCATTAGGCATCTACCATTAAGATGGATGGTAAGCTTTGTGATCAAGTTGTTTCTATTTTAATTTATCATGGATTTAATTGTAGTTATATTAATCCTGACCTGGTGGATAAGTGTGTTTTGAGAAAAGAAGTGCTTGCATAATATTGGTTGGTACAGTTGGCTATAGGTACAAAGAAGACAGTTCACCATTGGGTAAGAGCTTATGAATTTGAGTTAAATGGTATGCCCACAACAACACATTGAATGTACTGGAATTTGGATCGTATAGAATGATTTTGGGTATGGATTGGTTGTACCTTTGTAGGACCAAATTTGATTGCTCCAACAATTCCAGTGAGTTCCTAGATGATAATGGAGAAAAGAGAGTTTTGTAGGGAAAGAAGAAGCCTACATCAATGGGGATGGTTACCATTATGCATGCTAAGCATAGTTGTAGAAAAGGTTGTGTGATGTTTGTAGTTCATATATCTAGTCACATGGGTAAAGATGTTCAGGATGCATAAATCATCAAGTGGTATCACGTATTGCAACAATATCTCAATGTGTTCCCAACAAAGATTCCAAAGTTACATCCTCACAAGGAAGTAGATTTATCTATTAGTTTGGTCCCAGGGGCAACACCACCATTGAAGGCACCTTACATGATGAGTAACCTAGAGCTAGTAGAGTTAAAATTGTAGTTAAAGGATATGCTTGAAAAGGGATACAATAGACCAAGTGTATCACCTTGGGGTGCACTAGTGTTGTTTGTAAAGAAGAAATATGGTACTCTCAGATTGTGCATTAATTATAAGAAACAGAACAAGATGGTGATCAAGAATGGCTACCCATTCCTAAGGATTGATGATTTGTTTGATAAGATGAATGGACTAGCAGTGTTATCTAAGGTTGACTTCAAATTGGGATACCATCATGTATGAACCAAGGAACAGGATATCTACAAGACTGCCTTCAAGACTAGGTATGGGCATTATGAGTTTGTTGTAGTTCCATTCAGTTTGACTAAAGCCCCAGCTACATTTATGTGTTTGATGAATAATGTGTTTCATCCTTATTTGGACAAATTGTTATTGTATTCATTGATGACATCTTGATATACTCCAAGAATGAAGAAGAACATTCTGAGCATGTAGCAATAATGTTGATATTTCTAAGAAAGCATTAGTTGTATGCCAAGATTAGCAAGTGCAACTTCTTTAAGACAAAGATGCATTACTTGGGACATGTTGTTTACAAGGAAATAATAGTAGTAGATCCAAAAAAGATAGGAGCCTTCATGGATTGGGAAAAACCTAATAATTTGGATGAGGTAAGATAATTCATGGGATTGGCAGGTTACTATAGGAGGTTCATCATGAACTTCTCATGCATTGCATACCTTATGACATCCTTGCAAAGGAATGGTAAAAATTTTAAACGGACAGAAGAATGTGTAGTTAGTTTTGATCAGCTCAAGCAACTGTTGAACAATGCTCCAATCCTTAATATTGTAGATCCAGATAAAGAGTTTGTAGTGTGTACATATGCATTTAAAAGAGGACTTGGTGGGGTTCTTATGCATGAGGGATAGTTGTTGTGCTGTGAATTTGGGAAGTTGAATGAGCATGAGAAGAACTACGTGACTCACGATCCTGAGTTGACAACTATTATTCATGCTTTGAAGATGTGGAGTCATTATCTTCTTGGAAAGAGATTTTTATTGATGAGAAATCATAGTGGGTTGAGATACTTGGTTCATGACCTGAATCTAAATTCAGGCAAGCTAGATGGTTTCCGACCCTTAGTGAGTTTGAATTCGAGATAAAATACATTAGGGAAAGGGGAACCGGGTTACATATTCTATAAGCAAGAAGGGATAGGTGATTCATCTAGTAGCTATGAGATCTTATGGGAAAGATTTATAGGATAGGATCTTGGAAGTATGATAGCGGGATGACAGGTATATGGAGATTATTCCATGTTACATTAGAGTAAAGGTACATGTACATGTACAGGTATAGGTATAGGTACATGTACATGTACATGTAAAGGTATAGGTATAGGAATATGTACAAGTATAGGTATAGGTGATCAGGATGTCGATTATCATCTCGCGGTAGATGGTTTGGTGAGATATAGGAACATGATCTATGTGTCAGATTGCACTAAGCTCAAGAATCTTATCTGGAGGGAGTTTCACATCAATCCATACTTAGGTCACCCGAGATATCAAAAGAAATTGATGGTGCTAAAGAAATTCTACTATTGGCTGAATTTAAGGAAGGAAGTGGCAGAGTTCATGGCTAGATGTTTGGATTGTTAGTAGGTAAAGGCAGAGTGTAAGCATCTAGGTCGTTTACTACAACCTATTATAATTCCATAATGTAAATGGGAGGTCATTTCAATGGATTTCATTGCAGGTCTTCTATGGATAGTGAGACAACATGATTCTATTATGGTTTTGGTTGTTAGGTTTAGCAAGGCAGCTCACTTCATTCTAGTGAAGACTACATATTCAACTAGTGAGGTGGCACATGTTTTCATCAGGGATATCGTTAAATTCCATGCTGTTTAGAACAATATTGTGTCACATAGGGATGAAAAGTTCACCTATTTGTAGGTTTAGGTACAAAGTTGGCCTTCAGTACCACCTATCATTCGTAGATAGATGGACACACTAAGAGGGTCAAGAGGATCTTGGAGGATATGCTAAAGATTTATGTGATGCACCAGTAGAAAAGATGGGAGGAGTATCTTCCATTGGTTGAGTTTCCATACAACAATGGTGATCCTGAGTCACTGAGGATGACTCCTTTTGAGGCACTTTATGGGTGGAGTTGTAAGACTCCCATCAACTGGAGTGATCCATTGAATAGGGTACTTATTAGACCCGATATGTTGGTAGCCATGGTACATGAAATGAATGTTATAAAGAAGAACCTAAAGGTAACATAAGATAGATAAAAGATTTATGCGAACCGGTGCAAGGAATTGAAGGACTTGTAGGTTGGGGAGCATGTGTATTTGCACATCAAGCCCAATAAGAGCTCTTCCAGGATTAGATCATGAGGCAAGTTGGAACCATGGTATTGCGGGCCTTTTGAGATCTTTGAGAGGATTGGACCAATGGCTTATCGACTTGCATTTCACCCAATAGTGAAAGTCCATATTGTTTTCCATGTTTCTACTTAAAAGGTATATAAAGGTTGTTGATTGGTATGTATTGCAGGTGGAGTAAGAAGGAGAATTCGAATCAAAGCCTCAGTTCATATTGTAATGGAAGCATCTCATGCTCAGGAACAGATCCATAGAGTAGGTTAAAGTGTAGTTGAAGCACTTTGGGCCTGAAGAAGCTATATGGGAGATGGTGGAGCAGATGTAAGCCATGCATCATTGTTTGTTGGTGGAGACAAAGTAGGTTTGGTATGATTTTTGGTATATGTGTGGCATATGTTTTGTTGATGTTTTAGTATATGTACATGTTTATATGGATATACATACTTCCATGAGTTGAGTTATAAAGCTCCAATAAGTGGTATGGTTATTATCTTGTCATATTGTCATGATGTTTTTCCTTTGAGTAGGTCATTCATTATAAATACTATAACAAGCTAAGCTATAAAGCTCCATGGGAAATATGTTTTCTTTCCAACAACTTTGCTAAGGTATGGGTGTGGTTTAACATCGAGGATGATGTTCCCCAATGGGAAGGGGTCTGTAATAGCCCCTCGTTAGAAGTTCATGTAATGCAAGTTAATAAAGACGAAATAAGACCACGGTTAAGGGACACTTATTCCAAGCTTAATGTTGGGTAAAGATATCCTAGTGGACATCACTGGATGTGTTTATGGCTAAGGGAAATTGGAAAAGGAAATGGCTAAGGCGTTAAAAAGGAAAAAAATGTATTTTCACACATTTATTTATGAAAATAAAGGAAAATAGGAGAATAGGAAGGTCAAAGGTCATAGGTTCCACATGAGGAGGAAATTGCAGGAAAATAATGAAAAATGAAGAAAATGGAGGCCTCATTGATAAAAATTATTCTGAGGATCACTTCAAGGTTTTTCAGTCGGTTCATTTTTGGGGCTCTCTCATTATCCTCTCTCTCTCTCAATCTTGGACACTTGGATTTTTCTTCGAGCATTCTAGCTTTGGAGCAAGGAAGGGAAAAGAAAGCAAAGGAAGGACAAGGAAAGGAAAGGAAATAGAAGATAAAGCAAGGAGAAGGAAGATCAAGTATCTTCAGCATGAATACTTATAGGTAACATACTTCATGTGTGATTTCCTAGCTAGTTTTGATATGGATGTCTTTGGATGTTGGTATATGGTTCTCTTGTTGTTGGTGGCATGGTTTTGTCAGGTTATGACAGTGGTGTCCAACCTTGCCTTGCCTTTTTCCAGATATCCATGGTGTGATGGGATTGTTTCTTTCTTTTTAGCTTTGGAATTACCGAATGGTTTCAAAATCTAGGGCGAAGGTGGTCTCAGGAAAATTCCCATAGGCCTAGGAATCCCTTGACGGGTTTTGGTGGGATACACAACAAAGCATCAGGGTGATGTCTTGATTTAGGGCTTGGTGATCTCATGTGGATTTCATTATAGCTTGAGAGTCAAGGAGATGGAAAATTCCTCAAGGATAGTGATGGAGTCCATATGCATTCCAAGCTCAGTTTTATTTTCTGATCTCAGTGTCAGTTTTGGTGATATCACTATTTGGTGAGGATGGAGGTTGTTTAACCTTTGGATTCCCTTCACTGTGTTTTGGATTGGTTTATCCATGAGATCCCACAATCATGATTAGAATATGGCACTAGGATGACTAGTTAAAAAAATGATTTGGTTTAGTCATGTCTATGGTTAGGTGGTACATGGAAGTCCCAAACCTGGTTGGCTCTTGCCTATGTTTAATAAAAGTTAAGTTCTCTTTATTCTGTACTTGTTATTATATGGCCTTAATGGCTGTTATCTCATTGTTATTTACATGTTTTAATGTTTGTTATAAGCATGGTTATGTGACTAGTTATAATTATTGTTATATCAAGTATTTACTTGTAACTGAAAGCATAATGGACGCAAGACCAAATTAATGTCAAAACAATTAGGAGAAGAGGGTGGCGATCCTTCTTGTCAAGTCTCATATGAGGTATCAATCATTTATGCTCTGTCTTGTATTCCTTTCCTATAGATTGCATTGGTTCCAAGAGTTTGATAGAATGGAAGTCCCAGTTGGGGATGGTAAGCTCTAGTCTTGGAGTTAGTTTTTTATTTTTAAGTCTTTTCATTATGTAAATTATGGATTCTGAAATATACAGGGGTTTTTACGTAGTGACCTGGATTCTGGCTTTGAAAAGTAGCACAAATCCTAGAGTTGTAGGCATAGGCATGAGGAGAAAAGTCCCTAGACGCATGGATACCTTATTGTGTGAACATCTGGAGCCTCCTAGATGCACCCTTATCCATATCAAGGGAGTGTCCATGGGTTTAATGGTCTAAAACATAGTGGGACCCATGGACTTGTCATGGGGATGAATAGGAAGGATTTAGGGAGTCCTGTAGCAGGTATAGAAGGTCTATGTTGTGGGTTTCCATAAGTTCCACTTCCTTAACTGACACATAGGGATTTGAATCATATTATAGTAACTTCGCGTCACATGCTTACCCCGGTTGGCCGGTTACTTAGGTATATGTGGGAGGGGGGCATTACAAAAGGGCAACTGAATGTTCAAGATTTTCCCAACAAAGGGAGTGGCATGGTTCAAAATTATGTGTGGGATCTTGGAAGAATGAAACCAGAGTTTGAACAACAAGGAAACTATGCATATACACAAAAAAAGCACTTTGTTCACGACTGTAAACGATTCAACATATTGTCTAGGAGTTTTAAAGGCCCTGAAAGGGGATATGGAAATTTTAGATAAGGTTTTATTTTATCAGTTTAGTTAGATGGATTTATAATAGGGCAATTGTCCTGATTCTAGAGGAATTTGAGTTGTAATTTTTTAGGATATTTGAGGCCAATATTTGTAAATACTTACAAGTGTCTAGCTTAGGTGTTGAGTAGTTTTGGATAGACATCTAGTTTCTTTGTCCTAGAGAGATATTTTCTCCATCTATAAGAATTATATATGTACAAAAACTTTAGTAGATGAGAAAGAGAGCCCAAGGATTGAGCCACTGCACTTCCTTTGTAAATATATTATTCCAATAAATATAATTATATTATTATGTATTATCCCCTGTTCAAATACATGCTTCATTTCTGACCAAAAGAGATTAACTAATTCTAGATAGGGTTGAGAAGAAGATTTGTCTAGTTGTAGTGCATTTATTTATATTATTTAAGGAAGTGCGGTCTACTCTGCCTAATAGAGTGAGTGTCACCGTAGCTTATAATCCATATTCATATGCTTGAAACCATGCAATATTGCACTATGGGATACATCATCATAGTGTAAAGGGGATTTTAAAGAGTCCCTGAAAATTCCACTCCTTTCTTTGTGATAAGAGAGAAAAAACTAATAATTAGTTGATATTTCAATTTTTCATGTGCACTAAAGACTATTAGAGTTGGGGTCACAACAACTGAGTAGGCCATTTAGAGGTTGCTTTGTAACCAACTAAAAGATATATAAATCAACAACTTAAAAATTACCCTCTTCGAGGGGAAAACCTCCTTTACATTAAATAAATGAACAATTCTTGGATGATACAAATGAAAAGTCCTCCTTTTTATATATAGGGGTCTAAGGGGTCACAATATAATCAGATCCTACATAACAATAATAATGTAAGGGCACAACAATAACAATAGTGGGCTTCCATGGGGTACAACAATAACAATATGGGGGCTACATGGGAACAACAATAAAAATAAGGGGGATACACTAGTATTATACGAACATAGTATGCCCCTCTCCTTCCAAAAATTGTTGTCCTCAACACTTGAGTAGTTCTAGATGATTCTGTATAAAATTCTCATCCTCCCATGTGGAATCTTGAGTGGGTAAATTCTTTTACATAATGAGAACTCAGAAATTGATTGATTTCATAGTTGTCCACTTCTTGTTTCTGTGAAAAATTCAGGCTCAAATATTATTTTTCCTTCTTCATCAAGTTCTTGAAACATTGTTTGAACTAGAAGCTTGTCAGCTATAACCTTCTTTAAGCATGAAATATGAAAAAATGGCTGTACTCCGGAAATTTCATGAAACTCCAATTTGTATGCCATAGTACCAATCTTTTGCAAAACCTTGTAAGGACTATAGTACTTGGGCGATAATTTATTATCCTTCTTAGCTTGTTTTGAGAGGCATCTGTTTGTATGGTTGTAGCCATAAAAATACCCAGTCACCTACATCGAAATTTCTTTCACTGCGATGTTGATCTGCCTATTATTTCATTCAATTTTGTGCCAGAGTGAGGTTATCCTTTAAGAGTTGGAGAAATTTTAGTTTATGCATATTCCATTGCTTGAACCTTAAAATTTTCACTTAAACATGATGTGATGGATGGTGGATGATATCCATAAAGTTCCATAAATGGGGTCATTGTTTTTGTAGTATGAAAGGAGGTGTTGTACCACCATTTAGGTAGAGGTAACCACTTGACCCATTGTGTTTCTTTGTGAGATAAAAATAAATGAAGATATCCTTCCAAACATTTGTTCACTATCTTAGTTTTCCTGTCAAATTAAGGATGATAGTATGATCTATGAGCTAATTGAGTACCAAGACAAGAAAATAGTTCTGTCAAAAAATTTCGAGTGAAAATAGGAACTTTGTCATTTACTATAGTCTTTGGATTTCCATGAAGGTTTTGAATTGTTTCTATAAATGTAGAAGCAATTGCACTAGCATTAAAAGGATAAGATAATGCAAAAAAGTGTGCATACTTGGAAATTCTATCAATTACCACCATGATGACACTATTTCCTTCATACTTGGATAAAATTGTGATAAAATCCATTGGTACCTCTTCCCAACACTGACTTGGAATGGATAAAGGTTGTAGTAGACCTGCGATCTTAACTGTCTCAACTTTATTTTGTTGGAAAACCAAACATTCTGCCACAAATTTCTGAATATCAGATTTAAGGCCATCCTAAAAACATTAATTATTGACCCTATGGTAAGTTTTTAAATATCCTAAGTGCCCTCCTAAGAGAGAGTTGTGCAATTCCAAAATATTTTCTTGTTTGAGTTGGGAATTCTTAGAAAGATATAAGCGATATTTGTACCATAAAGAATCATTTTTCTAGCTAAATGTATCAGATGTACTTAGATCTTGCTACAAATTTTGAATGTGTTACCACATGTCTTCATCATTCCTCCATTCATCCCTTGCTTCAGTTATCCACTCAGTTTGGATAATAAAAATAACACAAAGCAATGATTCCACATCCTCATCCTTTCTTGAGAGTGCATCTGCAATAACATTTTTCTTCCCTTTTTTGTAAATGATTTCAAAGTCATAACCCAACATCTTTGTCGGCCATTTTTGGTGCTCTTATGAAGATAATATTTGTTCCAAGATGTATTTAAGACTATCATGATCTATGTTTACCTTGAAGTGTCTTCCCATTAAGTAATGTCGATATTGCTTTAGTGCATGTAGTATTGCCAACATCTCCTTCTCATAAATAAGTTTGTCTAAATACTTTCCTTTGATTGGACGACTTTTAAAAGTAATGGGTCTTTAATGTTGATATTGCTCTAGTTCATGTAGTATTGCCAACATCTCCTTCTCATAAACAAGTTTGTATAAATACTTTCCTTTGATTGGACGACTTTCAAAAGTAATGTGTCTTCCTTCTTGCATTAAAATAACACCAAATCCATTTCGTGAAGAATTACTTTCCACAATAAAAGTATTTGTGAAGTCTGGTGTAGCTAAGACTGGTGCTTGGCACATTTCCTCTTTAAGGTGTTCAAATGCCTTCGTTGCTTTTGGAGTCCAAGAAAATGCATCTTTCTTCAGTAATGATGTTAGAGGTGTTTCTATTCTACCATAATTCTTAACAAACTTGTGATAATACCTTGTCAAACTAATAAATCCTCGAATATGATTTATGTTTGTGGGGATTTTCCATTCCTTAATGGATGTAATTTTGTTTGGATCTACCTGAACACCCTCATGAGATATAATATGACCCAAATATTCCACCTCATGTACTCCAAAGAAACATTTGGAGTTTTTTTCATATCATTGTTTCTCTGTCAATATTTTGAGCACCCTGTCAGCATGATGAACATGATCCTTCCAAGACTTGTTGTAGATTAGTATATCATCAAAAGATACTAACACAAATTTTCTAAGGAAGGGTTTGAAAATGGAATTCATCAAACCTTAAAATGTGGAAGGTGTGTTAGTAATGCCAAAAGGCATGACCAAAAAAATATAATAGCCCACATGAGTTTTGAATTTTATTTTCAGAACATCTTCATTATTCATTATAATTTGATGATATCCTGAATGAAGATCCAACTTGGTGAAGTAAATTTCTCCATGTAATTCATCTAACAATTCATCAATGACAGCAATGAGAAATTTATCTATAATAGTGAGCTTGTTTAGCTCCCTATAATCTACACACATACGCTATGATCCATTCTTCTTGTGCACCAATATTATGGGAGTAGAGAAAGAACTTTGACTAGGTTGAATTATACTAGCCTCTAGCATTTATGAAACCATATGTTTAATTTAACTCTTTTGGGAATAAGGATCTCTATAAGGTATGATGTTTGGAAGAAAATTTCCTGGAATCAAGTGAGTCACATGATCCTAATCTTGAATAGGTGGGAGGCCTTTGGGAGTCTCAAATACCTTGGAATGATTGTCAAAGACCTTTTGGACATATCAAGAAATAGATGATTTTGATGTTTGAACCCCAAGTGCGCATAATTGTGCAACTACACCCCATTGTTATTTCTTCATAAGCTTTGTCATGCCATTATAGATTATTGTCTTTCCTGGTCTCCCTATGATACCCCTTAATTCAAATTCCTTTTATTCCCAGAAAAAATGAAAGAAAAATCCTTGAAAATTGAAAGTTATCATCCCCAAATACTGTAACCATTGGCCTCCTTGTACAACAAAAATACCACCCATTGGAATGGAAAGAATAGGACTATTCAAGACATATTCCCCCACAGTTATATTGATATTATGGATATTTCCACAACAATTTATAATTCCTCCATTTGCAACCATCACTTGACACTCTAGTGCTGGATATAGGAAGAAATTAAATTCCGTGGATATCATGCAATGAGTAAGATATCTTATTATTACCTTTTTCTTCTTGATATATCATTCTATCTTGAGTGTTTGAGGAGTGGTAATTCTTGCCAATCCATTACAAGGTATGGTCAGATTCATTTCTTCTTTCTCTGGGGTTGGTACCTAGTGTATATCCTCCTCTTTCGATGTTTCTTGATCCTTTTCTTCCTCCTCTTCACAATCTATGTAGAATAATTTCTTCTTAGCGCACTCATGGCCTTTAGCGTATTTTCTATCACAACTATAACAAAGACCTTTTTCCATTTTTTCCTCCAATTACTGTGCTGTCAATCTTGTAGATTTTTGAACACTAGGAGAAACACTTCCATCTTTATAGTTGTGAGAGGTATACTTCCTTGTTGCCATAATTTTGTTTTCAACTTTTCTTGCCTCCCTAAATGACTTCTCCAATGAATCAAGTTCCGAAAGGTGAACCTCATGTTTCATTTTATCTTCTAAATTCCCTATGAGGAAATCAATCCTATGCTCCCCTGGAATATCACTTACCCTAATATTCAATTTTTGGAATTCTTCAATGTGCTTTGCCATTGAACCCTTTTTTTAGATTTATCAATTGGTCAGAGAAGGTGTTGCTATTTTTATCTTCATAATGTGCTATCATTTCCTCTGTAAAAATTGACTAGGTGACAAGTGGTTTACGAGAACAAAGCCATCTATACCATACAAATTGATTGGGTTATAAATATAAAGATGTAATATGTACCTTTTATGAGGTTGCACATCATGTAGATCAAAATATTGCTCCATCTATAGTTCCAAGTTACTATATCCTTTCCACCAAACTTCGTCGTATCTAGATTTGGAATGTGGTGATTCTTAAACCCCACATTAGAGTATCTAAAATTGTAATTGATATTCCTTTTGTATTCATGATGATTTTCATGGATTTGTTTGTCACCACTAGGATGAATTTCTTCTAGCAACTTTTCCAAACCTTCCTTCAACCCCTCTATCTTGACATTCATCATTGCTTCCATGCCTTATTTTAAACCATCATTCAAAACTCCCATGTCCCTTTTTATAAAATCTATCTTATCTTCTATTACTTTTTGTGAGAGAGAAACTTGTTTCACTTGGTCACGTAATTTTTTGATATATCATGTTGCATTTCTTCCTCTTCTTCATGCATCATAGTAGACTTTTTAGGTTTCTTACTAGGTGTTTCCATTTCATTTCTTCAGGGCATCAATTAATGATATTTATGCTTCATTATTGCCTTTGAATCACTCTAAACTATTTTTCAAACAAAATTATGAAAATTTTAAAAAATCCACACCTTTTTCTTGCTTGGTAAGAGCTCGATATTGAATGTGTTGTAGCTCTGTAATTTCGGATCCCCAAGGTCTGAAATTTCGTCCTATGGTATCCATTTGAGTGCCCTTTCCAAACCCACAAGTCTAATCGAGATTGGGTTCTTCAAGAAAGAGTTATGCACAACCTCCCATAATTTCCTAATTATAGACTGGTTCCATATAGAGAAATTGTATGTAGTGCCACGTGTCACTGTTTCGACCTTTCCCCCTAAAAATGATACCCAAAAAACTACATTCCACGATATTTCTGTCACAATTTATAAAATTTAAATATGATGCTCAGGGAGAAAGTTAGGACGACGTTCCCAAGGTGAACTGTTTGAGATGGAGTTCTAGAGCCTACAAAAACCCTAACTTGCGTAGATCATATCTCCAAAAAAAAGTGATACAAGATCTAAAATTCATACATGTGGTTCACCAAGATTTTAGCTCCACATGATTTCAATTTGAGCTTTTCAAGATTCATAGAAAAAATGTTATAGAAAAAATTCCACGATGACCTGTTTGATGCATCAAAACACTAGAATGCAAAGCTCTGATACAAAATGTTACACAACCAACTCATAAATTGATAGATTAACAACTTAAAAAATATCCTCTTCGAGGTGAAAACCTCATTTAAATTACATAAATGAAAAATTCTTAGATGACAAAACTGACAAGGCATCCTTTGTATATATAGTGGTCTAAGGGGTCACAATATAATTAGAGCCTACATAAAAATAATAATGTAAGTGCACAAAAAAAACAATAGTGGGCTTCTATGGGGTACAAAAAAAGCAATATGGGGGCTACATGGGTAAAACAATAACAATAAGGGGATACAATAGTATTATAGGGACCTAATAGAGGCCAAATATTTTGGTTAAGATGAACAAAGAAGAAAGACCAACCCCACCCATTGTTGTATCTAAATTTTAAAACAAAGAGCAGTCATGACACTTGTTTGAGACTAAGGCCTGTTTTAAAATCATGCCAGAAGATTATAATATGAAGATCACCAAAACATACTTTAGTTGAATAATCCATAATTTTTTTAGGAACCACAACCTGTGGTCATAGGAGAGAAAGCAAAGTAATCTTGTCAGCATCTAGCGTTGCCAGGACAAAGATGGGGTCAGAAGTAATCAGACTATTAGTTCTAACCATTTGGTGTGAGGTCCTTATTACAACAATTGAACATATTGTTAATGAAAAGAAATCCAACGACTTGGAGAATATATGTAAGTAAAAATTTTCAATGCACGGGATGGGAATATAGGGGTGAGCCAACAGTCAGAGGTTGGTCCTCCAACCGCTTTCCATTCCTTAGAAACCACACTTCACTAATGAGCCAAACTTTGCTAAGTGAGTTTCGTTGCGTAATTGAAAGTCTAGAGTGGGCAGTGAAGGAACTTGAAAAACAAAGAAGAACCTGACCCCTGAATTGCTTTGGAGAACTATGCATGGACCATTCTAATTAAAATTCCATTTGAATTTCTTCAAGGTAAAAAAGGAGGTCCGAGAAAGGGATTTCTTGACCATGTAAGAGAGAAATGAAGACCTGTGGGACTTTTGGGAAGAAATTGGTGTGGATGAGTGAATTATTGAGACATTCTTGCAAGGACTCTAGTAAAGGAGAGAAGAATCAAAACCGAAGAAAATCTTAGCCAATGAGAGAGGAGGCCACTGAAGGGACCTGCTATCACACACACATTGCATGACAATTAGAAATATGTAAGAGTATTGAATTTCTATGATTTTTTGAACATATGATAACCTACTTCTTCATATAAGACAATTCAAGTACCTCTAAAAAAGTTACTTTATTATTAAATTTAGATGAATGTATTACTTCAATATACTGCAATATATTGCTAGAAGAGTTCCCTTGTTTAAGGATAAAATATATTCTTATTTCCCTTAACGCTATCGTAACTGAAATTTATAGATTCCTCAAACCTGGTCATTTTCTCATGCTGATTTGTGAATTCTAAAGTGGATGCTTCTAGCGAATCTAATTGTTTATTTCAAATATCTCAAATATTAGCGACTGTGTGGTGATCAATTTTGTTTTTCACTTGGACTTGGGTAAACTTAACCAATTTGGAGAGGAAATGGCATTAAATGACTGGGAGGTAGATAATTTCTTCTTATTTGTATCTACAACCTTATCTATAGCATTTTTGAAGGTGATTTCATTACTTGTTCAACACGGAAAGACTTATTTTTCTCAAAATACTTCTCATAGCTTACAACTCCATGTTTTATATTCCTATTGAGGGCATTCTTTGTTAAACTAAGGCCATTCTAAACAAGTATACCTATTTGATTCTCAAGCACCTTAAGTGGATCAGGTATCTTGAAATTATCCTCTCTAAACCCATATATGGCTATCTCTTTGGCCTCCCTAAAAAAAGTTTGTAACATTAGACAAGACATATACTCTTGTAGAAATGAAAAATTCAATGGAAACCTTATTTTTTTAATTTCAAGTCAATGCTTCATTGAAGCTAAATCAAATGGTATTATATGCTATTTTTCGATGCACTATTATATCTAGACCTTGTTTGAGTAAGGCGTGGAATGTTTTGGTGGTACCATATATTAGTATCTAATTTTCATCTTTATCTATATACTCATATTCCAAAATATCAATGACTTTCAAAGGCTATTAAAAAATCATCTTTATTGAAGAATAATTTACAAAATCATGTTAACAAGTTATTGAAAAATACTTATTTTCCTATATAACTATGCAATATATGTAAATATAAAATAATTAGTTAATACAATTCCAAATCATTCTTTTTAAGTCATTCATAAAAGTGAATTTCGTACCAACCATATCCAATTATAAATAAAAGAAAAATTAAATTAGAGTTAGTTCCTTTAGGTAGTAAATATAGTTTTTATATCACTTTATTTAATATATATATATATATATATATATATATATATATATATATATATATATAATTGTAACTTAGTTAGACTTTCACATGGGAAGCAAACACACTCCCTGCATTGATGGATCACACCTCCATTTATAAGATGTCCATTATTCCCTGTATATGGTATGTTTGCGAAGACTTCCACATCTTTGAGATTTAAACTTTAACATAACATACCCAATACAATTATTAAGGGCCTCTTGACAAAAGCTTATAAGGAAAACGATATTGTTTTTTATAGTCCCTAGATCATCACATATGGAAGAACTTTGAGATAATCTTGAAAGCTCAATGAAGAAAGTCATCTTTAATTTTCCATGATGGTTGCACCATGAGGGTGCCTTACTTTTTCTAAAACTATTTTGATGTCCACCATCTACCAGCTACTACGAGCTACTAGAACCTAGCCAAAAATTGATTAAGGAATAAACTTATCTGCTATTGCGAAAATATAATAAAGACATCGAAGGAACCTCCACTTTATTCTGAAAGCACAAACTCCTGATCATGATGTCTCCGATTTGAAGATGCTCCGACAGCCTTTTCACATAGGTCACACTTCGACACAAAGTACCAACAGTTACATCCATAAACAAGAGGATAGCAATGTGCAATACCATCCGTTCCACCAATACATGAGATGATAAAAATGCTAGCACAGGAAAAGATCTCCCTAGACAAGAGAATATCACTAGTTTTACGTATGCACTCACAATCTGAAAATGTTCGGAAATGATGTTTCCAAACGGTGGACTGATCCTTTTGCAATGGTTCTCCCCGGAACTGAATATGGTTCTCCGAATCCTCACTAACATGGGTTCTGAAGTCATTTGCTTTGCCCCATATTGCAGTGTAAAGCCCCACAACAATCACAATTGCTCCCACAACACTACACGTGTTTTAAATTGACATTATAATTAGACACTCTTTTGAAATGCATATGTTCCGGAACTTTTCAAAATACAAGCGCAGATAGTGTAGAACATGCATTCAACACAGAACATAATTTCCATTAAAAATTTGTATGAATGGCTGGAATTAGGAAAAGTAGAGATGAAATTATGAAAGAACTCTTCGTTCTATCCTTGGTCATAACTTTAATAATCTTTATCACTAGTGTATCTTCCCGGTCGAATAAAAGTATGAAAATTTGACGTCTCTGCTTTTGCTGTGGTTTAGCTTAAACCATATTATAGCAACGTATAACAATGTGTAATGGTTTTGTGTTCCCAACTTCTTATAATTTGATAAAGAGTGAAGAGAAAATGTGGAGCACAAATTGTTTTTCTCAATATTCTGAATCAATTAAATAAAATTATATTGAAGACATCAACAATAAATAACTACAATGACACTAAACTAAACTAGATCATTTGGATGGACATATGTGACACCTAGCATGTGGTTGGAATTCAACACTCCCTCTTAGTTTTAACTACATAAAAAACTAAGATGTTTGTTAGTCTAATTGTCCCGAGACTTACAATTTAAAAAATATATATACAATTTTCTTTTCTTCCATACATGGTAAACTCTCGATTGTTTCAACTTTTTCTTTTTGTTGTATCCTTCAAACCATAGTTTCTTCATTTGATTGTGAAGGTCTTGTCTTCTATTGTTGAAGGTTGTCTAAGCATGCCCTGGACTTCTTCAAAAATCATCTTATATGTGCATTGTTGCCAGTTGTCATCTTTTGTACTGTTTTTTTCATCATCCATCTTTTGCTGGAACTTAAGTCCATAATACAATTTCATCTCTTCTTGACTCCAATGCACGAATGTTTTATTAAGGTTCTCATGATCCATGTTGTCTTCAAGATTCATTTCTACAATTTCTGTGTAGACTGTATCAAGGCATGGTTTTGCAAGTCATGCTTCAAGGAAATTTATATTTTCTTCATAATCATCTTTTGTTTATGCACACTAGAAATCAATGGTAATTTTAAAAACATCTGCAAAATTACATTCATTATGTTCTTCTGGACAATGAAAGTTTGGTAATTGTAAAAACATCTACAAAATTACATTCGTTATGTCACTTCTTCTCTACAATGAGAGTTTTCTCTTGTTGTGCTTCTTTCTCTTCCTTTGGCTCTGTCTTTGTTTTCTCTTTGTAGGTTTCCTTGTTTGCCTCTGTCTCTCACTCTCTGTCTCTTCCTCTTTTGTACTAACTTGTGTTGTTGTAGACAGTTTATCTTCCACTTGGTTTTCAGATTCAAGTGGGATTCTCTCACTGAATAACATCACGTCGATATGATGTTTATGTTGCATCCTCTGCAACAATTCATCATTAGCTAACAGTTTTTCATCAAAGTTTACATTAGTAATGTTAATTACTAGATTCACCATAACATTCACTACTCCAATGGAAGCTTCATTGTCATCAAGGATTCACCAAATCTTCATCCACTTGTAGTTGTGCAAAGTGGCATTCACGGGCATGTATGTGCTCCATCCCTGCTTTTGCTAATTTTGTTATCTACTTGTTGCTGAGCATAGTGGAATTCACCAAATTCTTTATCTTCAACTGGATTACTCTCCCTTACACCAAAACAACTCTCAAGAGTATCCAAAGCATCTTTAGCAGAATTTACATATGGTATGAGAGGTAGAATGTTGTCATCTACAGATTATTTTATGCATTTCAATGCAAAAAGCATTATTTCTCCTTTTCACTTCCAAATCTTTCAAAAAAAAGCTTGTATATTTGTAATTGTTGCTTGGCTTTTTTAGTTTCTTAGTTTTTCCAATTGGTTGATCATTGATTCACTAAGGCTCAATAAACAAACCAAACTTCAAATATAAACATTGTGTCTCCACTATAGCTTCTTTGTTACTTAACTTTCAAAAAATAGATAAATCTACAAAGTTTCTACAAAAATCTTGCTTATACAAAATCTTTCACAAATCTATAAAATATGCTGACCATAAATTTGAACAAACTCTTTTTAATAAACCCTCTTCTAAAGCACAAAAAAATTCTAATGCCCTTCGGAAAAATACATAAAACTTTTCTTTTTTAATTACTTCAGCCGTTTAGAAATTATATCACGACACTTAAAAATTACAAGTGCCCTTTTTAACTCATGCTTCTTGTTTATGATATACCATTGGAGTCCTTTTTAAATGAATTAGATGAACTGATTTTTGAGAAGTCGTATTTAGGGAGACCTGCGTGGAAATACCTCTTACCTTTCTTCATAAAATTTCAAGACCTTCAAACTGACTGCTCTCCTACATGTTCGTGGTCTTCGTCAACCATTCACAGTCGGATCCTCTCTTTCAAACTTTGACAGTTTGTGGTTGACGTGCTGGATATTTTTTTTTGTATTTTTTTTTTTTTTTAAACATATTGCAACATTTAGAACTGATATTTGATAGGTAACTTTATCTTGATGGTTGATTCGCGGAATTGAATGCGCCTATGTCAGTCGGAGGGTATTTGGCGAATCAGCAATTAAGATAACCGAATAAATACTCCATAATGACTTTTCGTAGAGCTTAAACCACGTTAGATTATTTAGCGCATGCCAATCAAATTTCAAGAATTTAATTAGGTTCAAGTAAAAAGGAGTATTTCTAGCGCATGCCAATCAAATTTCAAGAATTTAATTAGGTTCAAGTAAAAAGGAATAAATACTCATGAATGCTTTTTCTAAACGCAAATCATGCATACCTCCCTACGCGAAGATACACATAAATAATGATGAGCTCCAAAAATGCTCTGATAATCGTGCCCAAAGGTGTGAAAATTGCCAGGAATACAGGTCCTTTTTTGCTTATACAGCAAACTTGCATAAACATTCCCAACGCTAAAAACAGTATTCGTGGGATCATTTAAATATATTTTCAGAAATCAAAATACTGGCGTTTGTTCTAACTAGTATGTTGTCATACTGAATGTGTAATGCCATAAAATCTTTCTATTTCGATAAGAGTTGCTCTGAATGTTAAGATGATTACCGAGTTCATGACTCCTGGGAGCTCAACATTCCATACTGATTCAATAGAATCAGTATGCAAATTGTCATTGAAGGATGCCACCTGCAACAACAAAGGTGGAGAAGAATAAGGACATTGAAATAATTGGAACTAAATGCTTTAAGATGCAATATCCACACATAATTTCCAAAAACAAAAAATTTCTTTTGGATCCCATGGTTGTATTCCAATAAGAAATACCCAAAAGAAGAGGTTGTGAGGAGAGACCAAAAGAAGAGGTTGTGAGGAGAGACTTAAGCTACATGGAGGCTCTTTTAAGGAATAAAAGCTATTGAGGAAGCATAAGGAAACAATTAACATCTCTCAGAAATAGGATAGGGCAAGAACGCTCAAATTCCAAAATAGTTCCGACTACATGGCCGCGAGGAAATGTAAACATTAGCATCTCTCCAACAAGAACTTAAGCTGAACATAGAAACAACGAAATATGATGAATCCTTTTGTACACTTAATATATGTGAATAAAATAAGATGGGAGGAAGGGATAATTCACACAAATATAGAAGAGAACTACGGTTCCTTTGGAAATTGGGCAGTGGAAGTGTTTTGCATCGTAGGTGAACACTACTTAATATTTCACATTGTCCAGGCAAAAAGTGAGTACTAGATGAAGTGACACATAAGAGTTACTCTAAATTGGAAAAAAAAAAATTACAAAGGAAGTCTTTCCAAAAACACAAAAAAAAAGGAAGGAAACTATAGAGTAGACAATAATTAAAACCATGGAAACCTTAGTAATAAATATGAATAAAACAAATTTAGTGGAAATGGCTATAGGTTGGGTTTCAACAACATTTGCAAAATGAAGGTGAAAGTATTGTAAGCAAGGTTGGATTTTGACTAGCATTTTTCTTGTCATTAAGCATTGACGTGTTTTGAAACACATAGAACTTGTTTTTGGCGGTGATTTTTTGCCAAAAACATCATTAATACCCTATTTTAATGGCACCATTCCATTCATTTCCCATCACTCTCCGAGAAAGGTCTTGAAAAATTCTGAGTGTGCTTGCCTTGAAATAATGTTTGACATGAATCATGAAACGACAGTGAACTGAAGTGGAAATTATGAGTCATACATAGCAATAATGAAGTGATCTTGAGAGAAATCCTATCAAGGGTTTTAGCTAAAACACTCAAAAAGTTGTCTTCCCTCTCCATTCAATTGCAATATAATCGATCATTTTTCTCTCAAACACCGAAGTATTTGGTAACGGGAAATGTGAACAAAAGCAATTTCCCTTCGGGGGTGGAGGAACTTCGGGTGCTTATCAGAGATGCCCATTTCATTGGCATTGATTTGGAGAAGACGGGGATCACCAGCACAACCGTCCGGGAGAATTTTGAATTTGACACATTCAATGTTGAATATTCAAAGCTCAAGGATTCCACAGAGAAATTTTTCTTTGCGGAGTTTGGAGTGTGCCCCTTCTGTTGGGACAATGCCAACGCTCAGTTCTTGCTCACTTGTAAGAGTTTTTGCAAAAAAATTCAAGGATGACCTGAGTGCTACATGGCAAAAAAAACACCTGCAACACAGTATGAAATTGTTACAATTCGCAAAATAATATTTTACACAAATTGACAAATATAGCCAATTCAGTTCATGATACAAGGAGAATCGTTTTCATTACATTTTTTTTTTTGTTCTAGTAAATGTTTGGTGTGCGTTCGTTTGTCACATGTGTGACACATCCTAAATATGGCCATTTGTTTCAGTTACTAGAAAACTTTTTAGCATTTGCTAAAAAAAACGGTAGCCAAAGTCCAATTTTGAGCTAGATTATGTTTGTCTTCTTCTAAATAGTAATTCTTTTACCAACATATTTATTAAGTATTTGGAATATATGGTCTTTTGTACTATGTATCTTTATATATGTTACTGTAAAACAACTTATTCTTGTTATTGAAAATTCGTGTTTGGACGCTACGAACTTTCATACTAATGGAAACCCACTTTTCTAAGATTTACTATATTTTTACATGTTTCCCATTTTTTTGTGTTTTTTAGTGACTCTAAGTCAACCCTTACTCTATGCATTATGTTTCGGTTGTTCATTGAATGGAATCTAGAATCTAGTAACTTGAGTTAAACCCGGTTTCATATTTTGCAGCTTAGGAGTTTTTCAACCAGAATTTGCATCGATGTTTTGCATAAATATTTTGATTTCAATTTCTTGTCAATATCTCCTTTTCCGGAAGATTGTCCTAAAATGCTTCAACAATAATAAATAGACAAATTCAATCCACTTTCACTCGAAAGTATTTCTTAAATTAGATAGGAATTTTTCTAAAAGTATAATTCAACATGATTGATGGGAACTTTAATCATGGAATTTTGGCCCCATTTTAAAATTACTATGTAGCTGGAATTTTCAAAAAATTAGTGGATGAGAGGAGAACTTTTCTTTGGTGAAAATAAATGGATGAAGAGAAAAGTTGATTTTGTCCTCTTTTTAATTCACTCTAAAGTCTAATACTCATAATAACTCCAACAACAAAAAAGGAAAATTCAATGGAATTGATGATAACAACTATTGTGTTTTAAAAAAATTTACAAGTATTTGAAACCCTAAAACACTTAGTTAAATTTAGATTATCATTGATCTATTTATTTCAATTTTAAGTTTAGTTTTGTAATGGATATTGATAAAATATTGTGATTTATGTATGTTTTTTATGACCATTTTTTAGTATATTTGCAGAGATGGTTACTTGATTCTTTATTATTGACATTTATATTATGATAACTCTTATTTTGTAGGTGGCTTGGCAGATAAAGGAAAAACAATATAAATTTTCTATGTTAGTTAATAACTATTAGTGCAAATTTTCTAATCAATATTACCAAAGCAACGCTAAAATATATACTATAAAATGTATACTTTATCTTTAGATCCAATAAGTATATATTTTATTATGTAAATTGTAGCATAAACCATATAAATTAATCTATTTTTGAGTTCTTATTGATAACATCCAATAATTTTACTTTGTTGGTCATATTATATGTTCAATAATATCTCCTTAGTCATATCACATATACAACTGCTATGGCATGTCACAGTCAAGCATAATTGATTTTCAGGTTGTTGAGTTTTTATTGTGAATGTTCCATGGAATTTTAAACCAAGATTCAAGGTTCAATAAGTCATTTATGTGTTATGGTCATTTTGTTTATTTTGTTATAATAAATATGTGAATTTTTTTAACATAATATGTTATTGAAGTGTAAGATTTTAATCAAACCTTTATTGAGCAAGGGTTATCAAAGCATGACTCTTGAAGGACAACATTTTAAACATAGTGTCCCTTGATGAGGACCATAAAAACCCAAAATGGAAAAAGAAAATTATATGGCGGGTAAAGAGGAATCCAAATTCCAACCCTCATTGCAGGTATAAATTCTCTTTTTACTTTACACTCACATGTATATGTTCCACTAATTTTGAAAAAGCAATTACGGAGGAAAAATGGGTAGCATCAATTGATGAAGAAATAGATATTATAGAAAAGAATGATGCCTGATAATTAGTATGTCTTCCAAAAGGAAAATAATACATAGTGGTAAAGTGGGTCTATAAGACCAAAAGCAATGTAGAAGGAATGATAGAAAGACATAAAGAAAATTTGGTAGATTATGTTGAAACACTTGCACCTGTTGTAAGAATGGAAACCTTGAGGACAACTTTAGTAAAAGAAACCCAACATAAATGGAAGGTATACCAAGTGGATGTGCAACCAACGTTCTTGAATGGGGTATTGAAAGTGGAAATGTATGTGGAGAAGCCACATTGTTATTACGTTCAAGGGAAAGAAGACATAGTGTATAGACTAAAGAATTTTCTTTATGGATTCAAGTAAGCACCACTAACACGGTATAGAAGAATAGACTCATATTTGTTGAACAATTTCTTTAGAAAAAGTGATGGTGAGCCTACTCTATAAATAAAAGAAAGTTATGGTAAGATTTTAATTATGGTTATGTATGCATGTGATCTAATTTTGGGAGGGAGTGATGATCTCCTCATTACTGATTTTAAAGAGATCATGAAAAAAGAGTTTGAAATGACATATTTGGGGTTGTTAGGGTAATTTCTAGGCATATAAGTGAATCGGATGGAAGATGGAATTTTTATTTCTCAAACTAAGTATTCAATTGAGATCTTCAATAGGTTTAAAAAGAAAAATAGAATGCTTGCTCCAACACCAACATCCATGGGTTTGAAATTGATTAAAGAAGATTGTAGCAACAATGTAGATTCAACACTCTACAAAAGCTAAGATGACAATTTGATGTATTTGATTGCAACTAGACCTGATCTATTGTATATAGTGAGTTGGGTCTCTAGTTTCATGCAGACACCAATGGAGACACATTGGCTTGAAGCTAAATAAATTCTAAGCTATATTAATGGAACCAAGAGAAATCACATTTTATATACCACATCAAAAGAATTTAGACAGACAGTGACTAGGCGGGATGTGTAGATGATAGAAATGGCCCATCAAGCTATGCTTTTCATTTTGGTTTAAGAGTCATTTTATGGGCTTCTAAGAAACAATAAATTGTTTCTATTTCCATGGCCTAAGTTGAATATGTGGCATAACAAGGGAAACTTGTCAAGAAATTTGGATAAGAAGAATGTTAAAAGATTTGAAGCATTACCAAGTAGAAAGAACAAAGATATATTGTGACAACAACTTTGCAATTTTTTCGTCCAAAAAATCAATCTTTCACGAAAAATGTAAACACATTGATACAAGGTATCATTTCATCACATAGTTGATGAGTGATGGAGAGATTGTTTTGATTGTTTTGAAACATTGCACGTCTCAAGAGAAATATGCAAACATCTTCACCAAAACATTAGAAAGAAAAAAAATATTATACATCTGAAAGACAATATAGACCTCATAAATCATAAATATGAATGGTTGTGATCAAGAAAGTGATGGAAATAATCCAAACTACTCCATTTAATATCCATATCTACACCATTCTTAGAGTACAATACAAATCCTATTAAAAAATTACATTAAGAATGAAGCAATACAACATCAGTTGAAATTTTGACCAACCTACAATTTTTCATGTTTGCAAGTCATCCTAATAAATAATCAATATATGCCCATCAGAATCACTAAAAATATCTACTTGCAAGTGGAATGGTCACTAAATAGAGTGATTAACTGCACAACCTGCCATTGGTGTGCATATCCATGAAATTGCGTTGCTTGCAATTTATATGTTTTAATAAATAGTTTATAGTTTCTTTAGTAAATAAATTTGTATTCTTGAAATTGGAAGAGAAAACAGAAAGAAAAAGAGAAAAGAGAAAGAGAAAAGAATATATATATATATATATATATATATATATATATATATATATATATATATATATATATATATATATATTCTGTTTTTAAATTTACTTTTGCATCTGCCCATTACTTTTTTTTACTATGTTCTTATCTTCTATGCGTTTCTTCAAATTCGACTAAGAACAATAAATTGAATGTTCCAGGGAATAATGTATTCATCCTTGAGGATGTATGTGCGAGTTTGGTGTATAAGCAAACGGGGTCTCGTATTCGGGCAATCTTCGCTCCTCTGGGCACAGTGGTAACGGCAACTTAAGAGCTTATCATTCTCCAGGTCTATCTTCGTGTAGGAAGGTCAGTAATGATCACTCAAACTACATTATTGATTAATAATCAATAATGACTATGTCTACCGCTAACGAATCATTCAATTATAAAAAATCTGATCACTTTTCTTTTGGATTAATTACACCCGCACTGAGAGAAGAGAAATCATATCTGCAAATCTGCCGCGTCACAAAATCAATTTCAAAATGCTCAGATCTTATCGTCCATGAACTTTTCACGTGATCTACATGATTTCAATAATTCCATCCACAAGTATATTTTTAAAGATTGTATGTAATGTCAATATTGATGTAAACGCGTGTAATGTTGCGGGAGCAATAGTGATCGTCTTGGGACTTTACACTGCCCTCTGTGGCAAAGCAAAGCAAAGGACGTGCCAACGGAAGCTGTTGAGGAATCTGCGAACCATACTCAGTTGGGAGCACCACCTATGGAAAAGGAAGAGATGACGGTTTGAAAGGGTCACGTGAGAAGCAACGGGAGTTGTTGAGGAACCAGAGAACTGTATTCAGTTGGGAGCACGAACAATTGAAAAGGAAGAGAGAAACGTTTGAAAAAGTCATGTGGTAGCATATTGCTATTCTGAGCAAAGTCTGTGTTCATTGTTAATGGCGGTCAGGCTTTCCCTAAATCTAATGCTGTTGTATTGTTTATCGGTGTAACTGGTTGGCACGTTTTGTTACATGACATACTGGCAAAACCTTTTTGTGCTTAGCCAAACCATGACGTGGTGCTGTAAGAATGAAGTGGACGACCCATCCGACATATGTTCGGATCTTTAATTCTCAAACAGTTATTTTAGTAATATCAAATGATTTTATTATAGGTAATGGTGTGAAAATTATCAAATTAAAATAAAATTTTGGAATCGTCTGTAAGTTAACTTAGAAAGGTAACCCATTAAGGATCTTTGGAAGATTGAAATACTCAGAACTTTTGATTTTCCACAAAAATGAACTATCGAGGATGTTTGAAAGTTTTTTAAAATAAAATAACTTTTAATTTCATTGAATAAATCATCTTGATAAACTTTGAAGAAACATCTTAAGCTCAAATTAGTAAAAGGCCAATGGTTTCTTTTTGAAGTTCGTATTTCGAATATTTGAAAGAAAGTCTCCGAAACCATTTGAAAAATGTTCTACAGTAATTTGGATCAAAAGTTTGAAAGAATCTCCCTTAACCTACAAAGAACTAACAACCTATCACTTACAAAGGAACTAATAACCTATTTGGATGGAACTCTTGTAAAATAGTGTAAGATTAAAATCAACACATTCCCAATGCCATACGAAGGACACTTCGAGATCCATAGAAATATAATATCCATATGTTCGATGGGTTTTACATCAATGATAATGTTTAGCTTATGGCTAGGTTATTAGACACATTTAATTCAAATTATACATGTTTATTTCCATACAAGTTTGAACACATATGTCATTAGTGAATGCAACATAATGCCAATAATGTTTACCAATAATTTGATACATCATTTTTCACACAATTTTAATTATAAAGAAGATGACTTATGAACATAGATAGCTTTCATGCATGTAACTTTAAATGTGGATGTTGAATTCTAGCAAACTAAATTTTAACTAGGAACTATTTAACTAAGAAAAACGTATGCGTGTAATATTATTTAATCATGAATTTCCTTTCCACATTCACACATACAAAATTACTATTTTAATAACCATTATTACAAATTAGAATTCATCAACAAATATAATACTAGTCTTTTGAATAAGTTACTTTTAGAAATCTAGTTGTCGGTGAGCAAATTTCCACCCAATTATAGTCAACTCAATGGATGTCAATGGATGCAAGATTTCATGAGGCCACTAGGGTGAAGGAATGTACGATAAGACATTTAGGTCACTCTCTCAACTCAATACTCTTAGGTTTAGCTAAACAAATCACCAAACACTTTAATAGACCACTTGACCAACCTAGTGGTCACAATCCCCACCACTACCCTAATGACAATATAGGGAAGACCATCCTTGAAAGGTATTATTCCCTCCAATACTCTCTTGTGTTGAAAACGAGTCCAAGTTTCTATGTATCTTCAAGAAAATATACTAGAGATTTATCTTGATATGGAACACTAATGAGTAGCCATCTACACATAACAGTAAAGGTTTCCCTCGCGACCAAGCCTCTATGCTCCTCAACAACCTTCCAACTCTTTCTTCAGTTCACAATCCTCTTTTTTCTATCTCCTCTTGGTCACTTGGAGGATCAAGCTATTATGGTTAGCATGGAAATATATATTGGGAATACATCAATGAATGGTATAAGAGACAAATACAATGGAATGCATGAATAGAGAGAACAAGAAAACAAAAAACAAAATTTCCTAAGAGTTTCGCACGCGAATGGAAATAAAGTCTCTTACACTCACAAAAACTTATACTTAAATTTCACATTCCAATAACTAAACATGTTTATAGAAAATCCATATCTAATTCACCAATTAGATTTTTGCATTCACTTTCACACTACAAAAATCATATAAAACATTCCCATTCTTTACACTCCAAATAATTTTATTTCATCATTATATTTATTTATCAATAAATTATATACAATACACTGCAACACATAAAATCACAAAAACAAAATATTACTCTCCAGCATATAAACTTAATTTTAATACAACACACTATTTACTTATACAAATAACTTCTTATATTAACTACGACATCTTATTATATATATTTTTAAAACTGATCATTATACACCTACAACAAATTTCGTACCTGCATTAATCCTTTACAAATAATAACAAAATAGTTATATTCATTAATCAACTTGAAATTAAAGATTACAACCGAGCGTGACATTAAATCCATACTAAAATACTGATCGCATCATGTCAGCCCGTTGTAAATTTTAGAATAAACAAATATATATATATATATATATATATATATATATATATATATATATTAAAAATAAACCATATATATACGATGTATCTTAATTGGTTTATGTGGGGTTTAGTTTTTGGTAGATCACATATTTAAATTTCATGGGAAGGGTTGATGATGAGAATCACTTTTGGGGAAATAAAAATCGCAAGGGGCATCGAAGCTCAACCAGGCTTCACAAGAACTTGGTGATAGCATCTAGCTAGAGGGAAATATCCTCTTCCATCCAACATTAAGACTTCCTCCAACTAAATTCAATAAATAAATAGAAATCCATTCTCATTGCTAAATAATATTATAATTAAAATTAATAAATATGATTCTACCTACATCATTTTTGTTATCATTTTTAATTACAATCTTCAATTTTAATGGCTTCATTTAGAAAAACAATCATCACAATGCTTCATTTTATGTTGAATTTTTTCTTTAAATAAAAAAATTACATGATTATTGTAAATTTATTATAGTATCCTATTTGGATAACTTTGTGATGTGATAAACTAATTCCTCATCTAAATCAAATTAAATACCTCTAAATAAATTACTTCATTGTTACTTTTAAATGAATTTATCACTTCAATATATTGCTAGAAGAATAGTGTTGTTCAAGGGTAAAAACTATTTTTATTTCGCCTAACTCCATAGTAAGACTAATTTATAGCTTCAATCTTGGTTATAGCTTCAATCTTGGTCCATGGTAAGACTAATTTATAGATTCAATATTGGTCTTAAGTTCATGCCAATTTGTGACTTATGAAGTGGATGATTCCAAGGCATCCCATTGTTCTGTTCATGATAATTTGTGATTTATGAAATGGATGATTCTAGGGTATTCCATCGTCTTTTTCATGTGGCTCAAATATTAACTACTATGTTGTGATCAACCAATTTTATCTTTCACCTAGACTTAGGGCTATTAGGAAATTGTGACTTATGAAATGGATGATTCTAAGGCATCCCATTGTTTCTTTCGTGTGGCTAAAATATTAACTTCTTTGTGGTAATCAATCAATTTTGTCTTTTATCTAAACTTAGGCTATTAGGAAATAACCTTGCATTAGTGAGAAACAAAGAATTTAATCTTAATTGTAATTACTAGCTTTGCTATAACACCATTAAAATTATTTAGATTATTAGTCCTTGCTGATAGGCAGCTGAGACTATAATAATCGAAAATGTTTTGTTAGCATTAATTTGGGCTAATCCATATGGAAAATGTATGGGAAATAACCTAAGTGGGCTAATCCTTATGGAAAATGTATGGCAAACAACCTAAGTTTTTAGCTACTGAAATTTTTACAACTTATGAAATTTGTTTTACAGTCTTATTTGGCCTCTTCCCAAGGCACGGGGAGGCCGAAATATATGTTATATTGATGTGTTCCCATCACATTTAGAGAAGGAAAACTAAATGTAAACTAATGCTAGCATTAGTCGAAGAAATTAAATGCTTTGCGAACTGATCTTGGAGGCAATATCACTTAGCTAGGCTGGCATGTTCATGTTGACCACTCGTCACTAGCTGTCTTTACCACCAAAGCTTATGGAAGGCTATGCCGCAACTTATTGTTCCTCGTTTTCAATACCGATAAGCGGTCGACAGAGACGAATTCATGCATGTGGATGAAGAGACCTTTCACCCTCATTATGCATCCTCCATCCTTCGACCTTCGACTTTCAAGAAGAAGGATTTGAGGAAGAAGGAAGAGCCATCCTTGAAATTTCAGGGAGAAACAAGAGTCAAGAAGGGAGAGCCATCCTTCGACTTTCAGGGAGAAGGAAGAGCCACCTGCCACTCGAACCATCTGGGGGAGAATATGTGTTCAGGTAGACTTCGGAGCTAACTCCCACTCGAACCATCTGGGTCATATGATGCAGGAGCATCCAACACCCTTAGAGAAAGGGAGGAATCCAAAGCGGACAAGAAGGACGTGGACCAGCGGAGCTGAATAGAGGGAGAAAAATAGGGGAAAATCTGTTTTAAAGCAGTTAAAGAAAAATTAAAGAGAGAATTGATAAGTCTCGAAGACTTACTGAGAGCTTTGAGGGCTTTTGTTCAGAAAATCAAGGAGTGGATTTGATTGGATCCTTCCAGTGATCTGATCCAATATTTCTTATAGATGTATACGAACCTGCGTGTTCAAAAGATGGGGATATAGACAGAGAAATAGATAGAGGGTGTAATGAGGGCATAGTCCAGATGTAGTCGACAGGGAGTCTATTCCTAAGGCTGAAATGCCTTAGATTTGTAGCCTTGTTGTTCTTATATAATATACGTGTGTTTGTTGATTGTGGGTTGTCTCTGTATATATATATATATATATATATATATATATATATATATATATATATATATATATATATATATATATATATATATATGTGTGTGTGTGTGTGTGTGTGCGCGCATTAATGGTTTTTCCAACTCTGATTCTTATATGTGTGAGTGAATGGTTTAATCCCCAATCATGAAGGCACGATGATCGACCATCGACCACCATAAGGTCGATAACGATCCCTTGAGTAATGAGTAGCGTGTGTTAACATAGGGTAAGTGGCAGAGACTGTGGCGGAATGGCTTTAAAACACAGAAACCATCAAAATGGCGAGAAGGAGAGGTTTGATGCTCAGCAGCCATTGGATCTCTTAAGATCAACGGGCCGGATCCATATTGCATCGGCAATAGAACCGTCATCGCATTGGAGAAAGACGTGGTATTATTGGAATTGGCCAAGGGACAATTGCGATTGCGATAGTGCAATGAGTCGTGAACCATCGGATCGCGAATGAGGATCGACAGTCCCAATCTAATCAGCGACCAGGAAATGGGACAGTGTGATATCGCAAATATGGAAGTGTGCGATATACAATGGTTGCAATATGGCGACATCATGCGATAACCCAATCGGTGATCGGAACTGATCACAATAGGAAGGTCGGCATTTCGGTGTGGACTAGCAGACAGTGCGATGGAGGTGGCAATGAGCGATATTGCGATATCGCCGATAGAGATGATCGACGATTGTAGGATCGGGGTAATCGCATCTCGCAGAACTCAAGTGATGACAGTGCGGGAAGAGTTGCGATATGCGATGGGGGGGAAAGGACCGATAAAGTGGTGGCTCCGATTCTTGTGTGGTCCATGGTTAAAGGCTTAAAGCCTAAGAACGCTTCCGATAAGGCTTAGTGGGCCATAACCCACAGGCCTCAAGATCGATTTATTTGGGAATTGGGATTTTGGTTTAACCCCAAGATCTCAACCCCATCATCATAGAAGATGATGGAGGTAAGATTTGTATTCTTGAACCAGAAAACTAATTAACACCAACTGACCTCTCCCCACCTCAGATTTTGAGATTTTGATGACTATGCTCATCATGGTGGTAAGCACCCTAGTTTTCTTAGAGATTTGCACCCTACACTTTGCATAAAAAGCTTCAAATGGAATTTCAACATAGTTGTGCATACCTTAAATGGAATTTCAGCATACCTGTCACTTCTGCTAGAACTGTTGCGCCGCAAAACTTTGTTCTTACCTTACGCACCATGGTCTTTATCTCAATATATACCCAGGATGAAGTATCTCAATATATACCTAGGCTGAAGTATATGCAAGTAAGCCTATAGGGATCATTGTCACAGCAGTAAGGGCATGCACTACACAATTTGTGTTCCCATAAGGTACATTTGATCTAGAATCACCATCTATTGACCTAGAATAAGTAGCAAGGAGGGCATTTGCCTTCTAAAAGAATCTATTACAGAGGATCAGAGAGTTCTAGATGTTGTATTGCTGAAAATTATAGAATTTGTTCCAGATTTGAAGCAATATTTGTCTCCAAGATTTAATTTGAGGTTAGGAATGAAGCCATATAAACTTTTATTTTTAAAAATTGACTTGCTTGCCTCATGATCTCAATTTTTGGATGTTGTATCGATGAAAATTGAAGAAGTTTTTCTGGATTTGAACCAATATATCCCTGCAAGATTTAATTTAAGGTCAGGAATGAAGCTACATAAACTTTTCTTTTTAAAAATTGACTTGCTTGCCTCATGATCTCCAGAAATTTGGAATCTTATTGTTTGGTTTCCCTTTTGATGCAAAGCCTTTGTTTGTTTCTACAAGAATTCCTCTCGAGTTCAAGATTTTAGGTAACACCTTATCAATAATGCTCTTCTTTGTCTCATTTTCCCTCTTCCAATGGTCAACTAGATTTCTTCCTCTCTTTTTCCTTTCTAAAATTCATTTCTACACAGTCCTTGGCACTCTTCCGCTTTCATGCTTTCCAATTGTCCTTCGGGTTTTATCAAACATTTAGTTTTATCGTCAACAGCTAAATCATGTAGCAAGTCATGCATTTTGCAACTTTTTACTCACCCATTCCAACCAGCCTTTGAAACTTTGATCAGGCATCGATCAATAAGTTCTTCCATGTAGGAGTAGCCTACATCATATGGTTCATGTAATTGTACAAAAACAAATCCTGAGCAATCCATGCATGCACTAAACTTTGGGACTCTATCGGAGTATTCTTAGCAAAAACAGAGCAGTAAAGAAAACAAGGCTTTAGATGATGAGGCAAGACTTGGTAACCTAACTTCAATGATGACATAATGCAATCTCTCATCACATATTCTTCACTTAGATGACCAGGGGTCCATTCCCAATGATTAGGAAGCCCCTCTACTGATATTGCCAAATAAGCCCCTATTGTTTTGATGGCAAGCGGCAGTCCGCCACATATATTAACAATTTCGTGGGCTATCTTGTCCAACGCCTCTGGACAAGGGTGTGCACCATCTAGGAAAGCATGGAGGCAGAATAGTTGCCAACTATATTCTTTTGACAAACTCCTTTTGCGGAGAATTTGAGGTCCAGCCCCAAAAGCCTTTGCAACCTCTTCATCCTTGGTTGTCAGCATAACCTTATCTTGCTTTCTGAATGAAACCCAATATTCTCTTTAGCAAATCTGTCCCACACGTCATCAACAAGAAATAGACAAGTTTTTTTATCTAAAAACCTATCAATATTCTCTCTCAACATTCCATCATCTAGCTTGTCGGCCCCTTTTTTATCATTTTGCTGGTTGGAAAAACTTTCATTGTTTCCTTTGAAGTGCTTAGCTATCTCATTTCGCTCAAACTGCTTCACCATATCACATAGTAGTTCTGTAACTCTGAATTTCTGAGAAACTGCTAACCAAACCTATTTACCAAATTGAAACAAGAAGAGACATGGCCTGCTTCCTGGAAAACTTGGTACTTGAATTTTTTTCTTATTCTACTAGAGTTTCTTCTATGATTTCCACTTCTTCCAGCTGGTGGAACAACTTATTCTACAGGTGTCGAGCATGCAAATGACAGCAAAAAGTATGGGAGACATGGGAAAAAGAGCATATCTGCCTGCACAAGTGGTCACAGGGATGGTGTGTTTTTCCATGTCCCTTTTTGGGCAAGTGGTTGCAGGGATGGTGTGCTTTTCCATGTGTCCTTTTTTTTTACCGTGTGTCTTCTTATTTTATAAGTGACTTCATAAGTTTCTAATTTCTTAACGTTTATTAACATTTTTCAAGATTTGGAGGAATAATATTTTGCATTTTTCAAGATTTGCACGAATAATATTTTGCATTTTCGCTACAATCTAATCAGAAATTTAATGGATTAGTAATGAAGTTATGCCAAGGCTTGAGATTAGAGTAGCAAAATAATTGGTTTCTCCCTCATACCACATTATATCCTGCAGCCTTCCGGTTCAAGGAGGGTTGTTATAGGCGGCAAGGACAGAGGCACTCAAGCCCTTTGTACCTTACTATAAATGGTTTTGCCCAAGGTTTTACAGGTCGTTTTGAGATCCAAATGCAATGCCACACTCGACAGTGTTCTTAAAATTATTAAGAGGAATTTTGAATCTATCAGGAATGCGAAGTGCAAGATGAAGTGCATATCATATTGGGTTGACCTATAGAACTGTGATTTGTCACTCGTCTATAGCAAATGCCCAATACACGTCCACGGGCCAGTTGCCAATGCATGTGACTGCAAGGAATCATGTAGTTTCTTACTGTTGCTGTTAAAATCATGGCAGTATTTGCAAGCCAAATGATCAAACTGCTATTTCTGCATGTGTTGTTTGTATTCTCGATGCCCTCATATATAGATTTGAAGGCAATAGAAGCCGAACTGCACCATGGGTTGATGCCCTCGTATCGGTATTTGGAGGCAGCAAAAGCCGAACTACACCATGAGTTTTATAGAAACAGTCGTCCTGAAGTAGTCTCTCGTAACCTCTATACTGCAGAAAGCTATTCAAACTAGAAATAGTTATTCCAGCATCTTTAGGGACCACTGTAACTGGGAATATCTCACACAATTTAGGGTCAGTCAACGTAGGACATGCTAGGACATGCTTCATTTAGTGTAGATTGCCAAGCAAATGATGAAGCTATGGAGGATTTATGGGTTGTAGATAGGGATATTGGTTACGAGTGTGAAGTCCCTAATGGCTGCAAAGAAGAATATAATGCCACATAATTTACTATTGATGATGAGCCTGCGAATGAAGAAGAGGAGCAACCACTCCTTCACACAAAAAATCAAGTATGCTAGCCCAATGAGTGGAAGGGCCTTCTCTTTGCTTTATAAACCAAGTTTAAAATAATTCTAAGATCAATCCCGCCCTACTAATTGAATGCATATATCGTTTTTTGCAATATGTCCATCTGTGTGCTTCATAATTTGAATTAAAAAATATATCTCTATTGACCAACAATCCTCACTGAATTCATATCTCTATCGTTCCAAAATTTTTGTAGGGTCTCCTAACTTAAATAATTAATTATCTCATGCTTTTGATAAGGTCCCACGGCTCCAATGACTATTATAATTGAGAAATATTGATTGATAATAATTGAATTTCTCATTGTTTTCCTCCTTGGTGGAGAGGTTCCTTTCGTAGAGATGTTTGGCATATTTTCTCTAGTTGTTGGAGCAACGGTAAGACTGAGTACATAAGAAGAAAAAATAGTTTTTTCCGATCAGATATAATACATAGTTAGGTCAAGTGATCTTATTCAAATAAATGATAAAAGTCTATTGCAGATTGGAATGGAGGCATGGGCTCGTTGGGCACATCGAGCTCTTTTGCATTCCTCTTTATGGAGTATGCACGAGGTAAATGTTTTCTTATGTTAACCATACATTATTATGTTTGAACTTCTATTATCAAACTGTCTCTGACTATCATATTGATATGAAATGATTTATGGTAGAGCTTTTTATGGCATATAATTCATTCAAGATGTTTGTTATGAGTATACTATTGTATAGTTAATTTAATAAGTAAGGAGTGTTTTAACAGTGCACTTATTTAAATTCTTGTGTTCAACTCCCTGAACATTTATCCCTGAACATCTCCAATTGATTATTTAAAAGTTACTATTTGAACTGCCATGTTAACATGGATTTGTGGCAGTTGGACCACAGACTAAGAGAAGGTCCCTTTGAGATGAATGACATGTTTGCTATTATTAATGTTGTCCCTGCCATTTCCCCTTTATCTTAGTGATTTTTCAACAAAGGTTTTGTACCAGGACTATGGTTTGGTGCTGTAAGTTCTAATATCAATTTCCCCAAGCTAACCTATATTAAAATTCTTGTTGTTTTGTTTTTCAAATCAGTGTCAATTTTGTCAGGAAAATGTGTGGATTATTTGCTTTGCAAGGCCTGAGGATCACTGTATTTGGCATGGCATATATGTTTGTACATGATGGTCTAGTTCCCTGTCATTTTCCAGTGGGACCTATTGCAGATGTCCCATACCTTAAGTTGCGGTAACTGCCATGAGAAACAAGGGACAGATGGTAAGTACCCTCAGCAGCCCTGTATGTTTTCTGATAAGGGTTTATTCTGCAATTTCGACCAGTATAGCCATAAATATGAGATAGCAAAGGGCCCATCTGAGCCCATTAAAGACAATGGCAATTTGGACCTGAGGGAAGGATTATGTTTCTTTGTAAAATATGATGATGGTATCACAGCTTCAGTCTATGAACCTATTTTTACCAAGGAGCAATCTGGTAATGATTCAGCACCATGGCTGAAAGGGAATGCTTATCTATTTCTTTTCTGGGTAACTGTTTGTGTTCCGAGCTTTGAACCTATCTTCTTTGTTGTTTGGATGGCGTTACAATAGTAAGGCAGTCCTCAAGGGAGGGGTGATTCCATCTAAGGGATAATGATATGTACATGTCTCAGTTTCATAATCTTATTGCAACATGGGTTGCATGCAATCAAGGCATGACCACCGACGATTCTGAAGTTGGTACACATGTTTTATTCTTTTGTTTTTCTTGTAGTATTCGTCCTTAATGCTTTCCATTGATTGACTTCTAGATTGGGATAACCTTATTTATAAATAATCTATTTTGACAGAACGAAATACCTTCGTAAATTGGCGATTGCACTGGAAACGGCTCAGAGGTTTCCTTTGCTGCTGGTGACTGACCAGGTTGATCGAGAGGAATTGACCATGCTTCAATCAATCACATTCTAGGCAAGAATAACCCACCTCCTGGCTATCATATTCTCGCTTATGGCTCTTGCCTCTCCAAGAAGACTAGATTTTTGAAACGGTGGAGAATTGTTTGTGTATCTTCACTTCGTGCCTGTTGAGAGCAGTGGGGTGAGGGAATGAAAAGGCTGGATAGGAAGGCATAGCAGGTATTTACAAGAAGGGCTGGGGGCACTAGCCTGAGGTGGAGTAGAGGTGGGAGTTGTAGAAGGGAGTAAAAGTGGAAAACTGAGTGAGAGTCGATACCAATATTATGCTCATATTTTGATCATGGAGTTGCGTTTTTCTTTATTAATGCGTTGAAAGAACTATAATTTTCCCAATAGAAGATGGGCTTTATGTCACATTTTTTATTTACAGGACACTTTTCACTTTAGATTTTCCCAATGGTAGATGGGCTTTATGTCACATTTGTGATCTACATGACACTTTTGTCCTGCTATTGTGAAGGCAGTCAAAACAATGAAGCAGGACACTTTTGTCGTGCTATTGCGAAGGCAATGAAAACAATGAAGAGAGGAGAAAGTGTGATTCTCACCATAAAACCTACATGTAAGATGAAAGCTCCAAAATCGGTTTGTTCTATATTGCTTTGGGTTGATATTTTTCCTTCCAATGTTGAACTGTATATATGCACTTCTAAGAAGAATATTTGTCCGTGGGTATTCTTTTGGTGATTAGGCAGTTATCTTTAATATATTTTGAATATTGCTTTTCTATGGCTAGTATTGCCATGCATCAATCCACAAGTTTTCACCCCATGCACATGATATCATGCGTCAGATATATGTCTATGTCTACATGTGGTTAGTGGCTTAGGAAATTGGGCTTTGGTTATCATATGGAGTCAAAAGATTTCATTGTCATTTTATATTTTATGCTTAGTCATATACATGAAGTTACCTTCGGAATTAAGTTCCTTGGTTCTATTGATTTTTTTGTCAAAGAGGATATGGCTTTTCTCTTTTAATAGAATGCCTATGCTTTTCTTTCTTGTTCACGCTAAGCTCTGCATGTAATATTCTATTTCTCTACATTGTTAGTTAGTGCATGACTAAATAGTGAGGAATTACACAACTCTTGTCAGCTTGGCTGAAAATTTTATGTCAAATAGTTTGAATCACCCAAGCTTATAAACTCGCATCCCTTTCTAGATCCCCTCTGTAGAAGCATCCGTAGCAATGTTGGAGCTCTCTTATTTATGGACACCAAGACCAGAACATATCTCAAAGTTATAAAACAAGAACAGATAAGCGCTCCATCCTAGCTAATATACCTGATTCTATCTGTTGTATATTCTAACTTGGTTCTGGGTACTCGGCAGTCAAGAGGAATCTAATTTGCAGTCTAGAACCTGTGTTTTCTGGAACCTATAATCAGATCTCACCATAAATTCTATTTCTTATTTTTTGAGCCCCAACTCAACTAGATATTATGTAATGTTTAGATGCCACTAAGAAGTCATATATCAATATCTGGATTTTGATGGCCTTGTCTGCAGAATTATTCTTACAACACAAAAAAAACTTGGACTTATGTTTTCTCAACGATTGGAAGGACGGTAGGGAAAATTCAGGTAAGGCATACTCAGTAGGTGATATAAGTAAGGCATGCAGACTCACGTTAGGCACAAAGAAGCCTTCATTTGTGTTCTCATTAACACTAGGGAAGCAGCCTACATTTCAGACTATTATACTGGTACAATCCTAACTTCGATGTATATTTTACATCCACAGGTGCCTTATTCTCAGCATCTTCCATTTCATATTACATTCTACGTACTCAAACTTACCATAATAATAGGTTTTGGACAAGATATACACAAGAGCCTAGAATATAGAAAAATTCACATCATATCAAGGTCCTTTCCCTTCATTAGAAAAGTTGGTCTTAAAAGGCCGCCCCCAACTCGAAAGATCACAAAAACACCCAACAATGGAGGTAAGAAAGGGAAGATGACCATAATTCCTCATCCAAACCAACACTGATCTATTTCCCAGCTCAGAAAAAATCTTAGCAGCTGTCTCTAGTTGCTGCAGCGGCATGACATCAAGGTCTTATTTCAGTGCCATCATTATGTATGCAACCTTGGTCTTGCCTACATGCATCAAAAAGTCTGTCAAACACTTTCATGGCTTTTTCGAACATAGCATTTTGGCAGGGACTTGATACTTAACAACCTCTCCTGTTTATATTTGTAATTACAACCTTTACTATAACACTCTTAGAAGATATTTACATTACTGGTTTAACATCAAAATATTTCTTTTTTTCTAAATATTTCTGATAATTTCAAACTCTATTTTTTATATTCATTGTTTAACTTCACAAGAATTATTTTTCTAAAAAACTTTTTTATAGCTTATAATTTTTATTCTTTTTATATTCATGCGGAAGGTATTCTTTGCCGAAGTAAACCGATTCCAAACCAATATACTTATAACATATTAGACACTTGGATCAAGAATCCGGAAATTCTCCTCCAAAAACCCATTTATGGATATCTCGTTGGCTTCTCTCAAAAAGTATGTAACATTAGACATCGCATTTATACAGTGATATGGGGTTTAACAGTAAGTTTCGTTGGGTGAAACCCACGAGATGAGGGTTCAAATCTCATTGAGTATATATATGACTTGTTGTGTCTTGGCTAGAAGAGTAGGCGACCCCATAGCGGACGTCTCGGCTCTTGTTGAGGCATAAGTTTCTTGCTATTGTGCGGCTTGCAGGCGGTTGCACGTAGCCTAGGTTTATAGTGGCAGCCAGTTAGATTTGAATTGTTGAGGCATAAGTTTCCTGTTATTGTGGTTGCACGTAGCCTAGGTTTATAGTGGCAGCCAGTTAGATTTGATTTGTTGAGGCACTCTTGTTGAGGCATATGTTTCCTGCTATTGTGAGGCTTGCAAGCGGTTGCGCGTCGCCTAGGTTTATAGTGGCACCGAGCTAGATTTGATTCTGGGTCTGTTCAGGATAACTCTCACCAGTTACCGATTATCCTAGATTTAAAAAAAATATTAGACATCGCATTTACTCTTCAAGAGAACCTTTTCTTTTCTAATTTTAATTAAACGAAGTACATGGCTATCTCATTGTCCTCCCTCAAAAGAGTATGTGGTACCCTTTTTTTTTTAATTTTAATTAAATATACATGGCTATCTCATTGTCCTGTTCAGGATAACTCTCACCAGTTACCGTTATCTTAGATTTAAGAAAACATTAGACATTGCATTTACTTCAAGAAAACCTTTTCTTTTCTAATTTTAAGTAAACGAATTACATGGCTATCTCGTTGTCCTCCCTCAATAAAGTATGTGGTACCCTTTCTTTTTAATTTTAATTAAATGTACATAGCTATCTCGTTGTCTCCCTCAAAAAGACACGGAAATTACTGGTGTAAAAATGAAATATGCAAAGAATCTCTTTTTCTTTTAAGTTTTCATTCAGCATTATCATCGAAACTAAATCAAATAATATTATATGTTATTTTTGTATGTATTAATATGCATGGAGCTTGATTTTAGTAAGTCATGAAAAGTTTTGGTAATACCATATATTATTATCTACTTTTATTTTTATAATGTTCCTATTTCAAAATCTTAGTTTATATAAAAATAAAATCCAATCTTTATTAAAAATAATTTACAAAATTATTTTAATAATTTATTATATTTTTAAATTACCTGACTTTTTTTATATAAAATAAATATATATTTATCAATACAATTCCAACCCATTCTTAGAAATGGATTATTTTACACACCATGTCTGATTATAATTTTTTTTATAAAATTTAGATTTAGTCCATTTGGTGAATAAATTTAATGTATATAAGAGAGTTGTACCATAGTTGAAACTTATCTCTCTTCAATCAAATAGACTTATTTAATGTATATAAACGAGTTGTACCATAGTTGAAATTTATCCCTCTTGCAATCAAATATACTTCATGTAGTGATGCATCCCGCCTTCATTTACAAGATCTCCATTATTCCCTCCTTGTGACCCGCTTATGAGGGCCCTACGTTAACATCATCTGATTTAACATTTGTTAGCCTACCATTGATTCTCATTCCCAATACCATTATGAAGAGCCTTTGACTTAAGAAAGCCATATAACGATAAGGAAAATCATATTGCTTTTCATAGTGCCTAGATCATCAGCAATGGAAGAACTTAGATACTATTGAAAGCGCACTGAATAAATTCATCTTTAATTTTTCAATATGCTGTACTTTGAAATCTTATGGGTGCGTTACATTTTTAACTATTTTGAAGTCAACCTCTACCATCGACCACCAGATATTAGAGCCTATCAAAAAAATGATTAAGGAACAAACTTATCTGCCGTTTTGAAAATATAATAAAGTTCTCAAGCTTAAACATTCGCGAAGAGCAAACACCATGATTTCTCCGCTTTGAAGATGCTCCGACAGCTTTTTTCACAAGTGTAACACTTCAACAGGAAGCACCAACAGTTCCATCCATAAAAAAGAGGCACAGAAAAAGGTCCTCCTGTAAAATCAAGAGAATCTCGCTAGATTTATGTAGACACTCAGATTCTGAAAATGCTATGCAATAACGTTTTCAAACAGTGGCCTGATCCTTTTCCAATGGTCCTGCTCCGAACTGAATATGGTTCTCCGAATCCTTATCAACATGGGTTCTGAAGTCATTTGCTTTGCCCCACAGTGCAATATAAACCCCCGCAACAATCACAATTGCTCCCACAACACTACAAATGTTTTAACATCACCATTACAGTTAGATGCTATTTTGAAATACATATGTTCCGGAACTTTTCATAATATTAGACCACATACTGTATCACAACTTTTCAGTATAAAACAGAGTTTCCATTAAAAGATCGTATGAATGGCTGGAATTACGAAATGTATAGATCACATCACAGTGAATTCTTGGTTTTATCTTTCATCTCATATTTCTGAGAATCGTCATCACAAATGTACTTTCAGGCTCGAGTAATATATGTAAATTTGGGGTCTCTGCTTTTGTTGTGGTTTAGGTTGACCCATATTTTAAGTGTGTAATATTGTGTAATGAGAAATCAAATTGGAAGAGAATGATTAGGAATCAAATTTGAACGAGTTAAGTTAACTTTTCTACATGAATAAGTTAAAATCGGTTAATTTTTTTATATGAAAATGAATAATTATTTTTATTTATAAATAGGAATTATATATATATATATATATATATATATATATATATAATAAAAGTTTACCAGTATTATAATTTATATAATAATTATATAGCAAATATAATAAGACAATACATTTATATTCTATATACTAATTATATAGAAGGAATTCAATTGGACCATCTGCTTGTAATCTATATATGAATCATATGTAAGAGATTCAATATGACCATTTACACATTTTCGTTTGATTCAATATGGACATCAATGTTTGACATTGAAATTGTTTTTTTTTATTACAAGGTAATTAGCTCAATCACTCAAACAATTGCAATGATTTTATTTTTTGTTTTATTTTTTTTTGCGTAAGAAATCAAAATATAAAATTATTTTATGGATATTATTGTAATCTTCAATAAAGAAAAAAACGAAAGAAAGAAAGATTAATTACAATCTCCAGGAACAATTTTAGATAAAGGAAATCTAACTTACACGAATATTTTGCCATATGAATTATAGGCCTAATGATTAGTGCAGATGTGCACTATGATGTATGACACCATTTGCAAAAGAATATAGAAATAACATTTTTTTTTTCAACGGAAATAAATGAATACTACTTAGAATTGAATTTCTGATAATAAGGAATGATATCTCTGTTGGATAACTTTTGACGGCTATGCCTATTGTTGTGTCTTCATAATAAGTAGACATAAAGAACTCATATAGGTAGTATTCATAAATGAAAGCAAGCCAAATAGGAAGTAGAAGTGGAGTGGAAATGAGAACATTTATTGTAAAAGTGGAATATAATGCGAGAAGATTTACACATGGAGACATAGAGGATTCATATGTACAATTTGTCAATTCAAGGAGAAATAGGATGGAGAGTTGATTCAAGTTAAAGTTAATTCAAATAGGAATTGATTAAATGTCCACTACTATGTTGTAATTTTGGTAAATATGAGATACATGGATATATGAGCTTCATGACAATAAGATTCTATTGTTTAAAAATGATAACATTTATTTTTTTAAACTATCATAATATTGAGAAAAAATATTAACAATTAATTTTTTAATTGTTATGATATATAAAAAAATCATTAAAAAAACAATAAAAATAATGAAAAATAAATATATAGTAATTTTTTTTTAACTTTTTAATTGAAAAATTAAAAACAACTTCATTAATAAATTTTTATTTAAAGTTTCATTTCCATGGAAAATAATAATTATACCCTTCTATAATTAATTAACAAGCTCCGAAAACCAAAAAAACCTCAAATTTAAACTCTCCAATCTTATTTCTACAAAATCTTATACTCAAGAAATTTACAAATACATAATGGACAACACTATAGTACGGTTTTAAAAAGAATCTTACTTTTAATTAAATTGCAAACTCAGGAATGTTTAAAAACTAAAAAATATTTTACTTCGTTAGTATACAATATTTTTCGAAAATATTCCAAAAGACTCTAACCAAATTAAGCGCAGCTTAAAAAGAGTAAATTCTCAATGTGTATTCCAAATGCTCTAACCAAATTAAGCTCAGGTCAAAAAGAGTAAATGCTCGATGATGAGTTTTCGAAACGTATACCATAACCATACATACCTGCCCACACGAAGATAGACATGAATAATGATAAGCTCCAAAACTGCTGTGATAATCGTTCCCAAAGGAGTGAAAATAGCCACGAACACAGGCCCTTTTTTGCTTATACACCAAACTTGCAGAAACATTCCCAACGCGGAACACAGTATTCCCTGGATCATTTAAATTACTTTCAGAAATCAAAATGATGGTGTTTGTTCTAACTAGTATGTTGTTATACTCAATGTGTAACGTCATGAAAACCATTCCCAACGCTGTTCACAGTATTCCCTGGATCATTTAATATATTTTAAGCAATCAAAATGCTGGTGTTTGTTCTAACTAGTGTGTTGTTACACTCAATGTGTAATGTCATGAAATCTTTCGATTTCGAAATAGTTTTTTCTCAATGCTCTGATGATTACCGAGTACACAACTCCTAGGAGCTCAACATTCCATCCTAAAGCCCAGATATTAGATTTCTTATGTTCCCAGATTACAGCAATTAGACCAGACTGTATTGATCCAAAAAAACATGAGATTGCTGTCAATGATAGCTGCGCTGGATACGTTTTAAGAACTGGTGCCTGCGTTTAATTTCACCAGAATAATATCAGTAAACAGAATAGATAGAATTGGCAACATATCTGAATATATAGAATATCACGTGTATCACCTGAAAAACAGTACATGAAGCCCAAGAAACGATGCTCCCAAAGACCAAGATGGAGCCCAGTACAAGGTTGATGGGCTTAGAATTCGATGCAGTATGATGGCTTTCAGCACCAGGTGATAAAAACTTAAGGGCTGGACCTTTGTATAAGGTCATGACCATTGCACCACTGACAGATATAACCGTGCCAAGAATCTTTGCCTGTCCACCTAAATTTCTGATATCAACACTCTCAAGTCTAGCAAAAAGATCCAAGATGAACAAGCATCATGAATAGATTGTATACAGACGCATTGCAGCTCAATAATCAATAAAATCAGCATACAAATACAAAATACTGGAGCTACCAATCTTCTGATAAATATGTTTTAGGTCACATTTTCATAATGATATAACATGAGCTATACCTTAGTAATGTGGCCATTGCGAATGTGAAAACTGGTAAGAGATTTAATGCTGCTGAAGCAAACGTAGAGGACGTGTAGTACAATCCTTGAATGTAACAATTCTGAGTGATAGTGATGCTGTAACCAAGAATATATTTCATTTTATATATAGGTGAATTGGTACCTTAATACTAGAATATGATCCTAAAGACGATATAAAAGATAGTCTGTGTAGCAACTGCTTACCCACTTGCAAGCAAGAAAATTTGAAATAAGGCAGTCCATGACAAAGGTGGGCGCCGCTTTCTGCAACAATGGATGACAGATTAATTCACATGTATGGGGTCAATGTACTTAACGTGTTACCTTGAATCGTAACAGTGATAAGATTTAGTGCACACCTTTCTAAGAAATAAGCGATTGGAGCGATAACTAATGTTGCAGTAACCTGTCTGTATGTCACAAAAACAAAGTGATTCATTCCATCTACTAAGGAAACTCTGGCGATTATGTACATGCCTGCAAACGCTGCCTGATATATAATCTGAGAAAGAAGGGGTTTGAGTTTCTCAGTTCCCTGCAATCCAACCATTTTGATAATACTGTCTGTCCACCTGGTAGGATCCTTAAATCCTCTACTCCTTCCTCCTTCCTGTTGGGATGTGAAGAACTCTGATCTAGTAGCCCTCTCCTATATACTCGTTACGAACAAGGGTTCAGTGGACAATCAATCAGATTGTACGTAAAGTGCAGTATCAATCGGTGTAAACTATTCAGTGGAGGTGAGCAGTAAAGCACCATTACCAGATCACACCATAGGTACAGGCAGCCGGTAAGTGGAGAATGGTATAAGATTATTTTCAGCAATGTTGGATGCGATTCCATGACACACTTTGTCCTTTGGATGCGATTCTAAATTATTTTATACGTTTAATTTTGCTTATAAGTATACACGTAACATTTGAGGGAAAAAATTATGTACTTCCGCTTTAGTTAAAGCTTGGGCATTTGCCTTTTGCAAATTATGCTAGCTTTAACTCTATGATCTGTCCTTGTTTTTAAATTAATGAAGATGTTTGTTTTTAAATTAATGAAGATGTTTATAGTGTAAGTTAGATGCAGGGTATATAAATATATATGTTGATCTAAATGAATATGAAGAAATCTAGTCTCTTATATATATATATATATATATAAAAGAGAAAGTGTTAATATGTATATTAAAAGGAGTTGATATTATTAAAATTTAATTTATAATTTATTTTTAAAAAAGTTATTCATTGTACTTGTATTATAATTTTTATAAAATTAGGAGTAATGAGATCTTGTATTATGATTAATTTAGGGATATATTTACCATTAGAGATGGGAAATATAGGTTAAATGAAAATATTAATCCAATGTATTATAGTTTGTCCATAATTTAGTTTGTCCATAATTTAATTGAAATCGAGATCTAATTTATATTATTTGTTCCTAAGACATTAGACCTTTATGAATTCAGGTTGATTCAAAACATCCAGCGGTGCTATGCCCCCTCCATGTTAGGATTGCAACTCATGTGTTAGCACCAAAACAATATAACGAGAGTATAAATTTTAATTAAGAAATTTAATTTAATTTACTAATTATTTTTAATTAAAAATTTTAATTAGATTTATTAATTTTTAAATTTGAGTTTTTAAAAAAAATTAATTAAATTTATTAATTTTTAAATTTAATTTTATGATGTAATTATTAAATTATATTACAATAAAAAAAAGGAGAATTGAAAAGCATTATGGGATACTCCTCTAAATTATTAGAGTTCTTATCCCTTATACACATAATCAAGTTGACTTGAAAATTAGATGAGCCCTCCTTGAAAATCAAGGACATCCCTAAACAAGGGAACATCATCTCAAGCCTTGAGGCTTGAAAAAAATATACAAAAAGGGAATTTTCCCCTGAGAGGGGATTCTCTGTGTTTCAATAATGATTAAGAATGTTGTTAATTATGAGCCATCTTTAATTAAGAGTACGAAAATGCATCCAAATTAGTGTTTTAAAATTTATACTTTGATAATTTTCATTGTTATGTATGGCTTATTAGTAAGATAAAAAATCTAAAAATGTTAAATATTAAATATATTTATTTCATTTTTCTATAATGTATTAAAATTAAAATTAATAAAATGAAAGATCATTTAAATAATAATAGGCATATATTTTTGTCGTTTTTCCTCTTTAAATTTTTCAAAATAAAATTATCTTTTAAAAATAATAATTAACATAGATTCATTTTAAGTAAAGATCAAATTTCTTTATTTGCAAAATTCTTTAATGCCAAATACAATATATATAAGACCAAATAATTGTTTTACTCATAAAACTTTATTTTTTTGGGTGATATATACAATTTTTTTTAAATGATGTATGATAAATATGTAATCAACATTAAAATATTATGTACATGAAGGCATTTTACCATGCAAATTAAAATATTTTTTTATTACTAATATATTTTTAATTATGAAAATATTAATTAGTATTAAAATATTTGATCTTAATCACACATTTTTTTACTTCTAATTACATTATATTCATTTTTTTTTATAGTGGACATTATTTTTTAATTTAAAACATAATTTGTAATTTATATTTTGATTTTAAAGGGAACAGATGGAGAGACAAACTTACACTTTTTCAATTTAGAACATAATTTGTAATTTTTATTTTTATTTTAAAGGGGAACTGATGGACAGAGAGACTTACACATCCCATCATACTAGGTTGTAGAATGAGTCTCTTGCCTCAATGAAATTCCCTCATACTATGTTGTAGAATGTGTCTCTAGGCTCAATGAATAGAATTATATCTTTATCAACTTACACATCTCCTCTTACTAGGTTTTAAAATGAACCTCCCAGCTCACTAAATATAATTATATCTTTATGGTTTACTTAATTTTGTGTATATTAATTGAAGATATGAAAAGTTGAATAAATATAATTATATCTTTATGGTTTAATTAATTGTGTATATTAATTGACAATATGAAAAGCTAATTCGAGAAGAAGAAAAAATAAATTGACGTATGTTTCAACTCCCAAACCCACTATTAAATATGATCTATAAAATGTTCCAACTTACTTTTCATATCGGTACATTTGAGGCTCCTTTCGGTGGAAATACTGCATCACATGATATATTTAAACTATGCTTATTCAAGTTCACTATATGATTTGAAATGGATCAAAAGCGGGAAAAAAATGGACTATATGAACAAAGGGGACCGAAAGAAAATAGAATATTGGTGGTTGTCACTCACTTTCAACTTATGATTTTGATCACTCGGTAAGAGGATGTCGTTGACATGTGGATCTAGATTCTTAGGAATGATAAATGGAGAACAAAATGAGAAACAAGAATGATATGATAAATACAAATATGGAGGTTTTTGTAGACAACAATCTCTATCTTCTTAGTTCTTTTTACTAATTTAATAAGTATGTAGATTCCCATGCTTATATTCAGTGTGGCCATTAATATTGCAAAGGTTTTGATGGTTATTTGGATCCTTGTAGTAATGTGTAATGGGTATTGTTATTTTATATTTTCATTTTTATTTTTTTATATTTGGAAATAATGTTTATATGAGTAAACTAATAGATTAAGTTGGTTCGTTGTTGGAATTTGAGAGATTTTCTCAACAAGAAATTTCTTTTTGGAATCTATTGGATTTCATGAGCACTATTTATGTGGCTTTTAATTTGGCTTTGATGGAAATATACTACTTATTTGTGTGTGTAATTTGTCTATCATGTCTACTAATCTAATTTTCTATTTCGTATTAGAGAAAACTCCCTCTTAACTCACTTCAAAGAAAGCTAGGAAAATTCGAAGTAAAATTTTTAATTCTCTGTAAATAAATTAGTATAGAAATTATTTATTGTGAGTCATCAATTAATTCTCTGTGTTCATTGTTGTGAGTGATCAACTAATTTTTGTGTTCATTTCTCTGTTGTGAGAGCTGCAACTGTTTATAACACTCCCACCACGATTTGAGGACAACGTGTCATCAATGGAAATATTTGAACATAATCGTTTGTGTAGTGACTACAAGTTGAGTGAAATGGTCATACTATCGATTGATTACTCGCGTTTATTTACCGATGGCCATATCATATGACTCTTATGGGTAAACTGTCTGAAAAATTTGAGCAACTTGCAATATCTCCCAAAGATAAGGATATCCCTACGTCCATGTTGTTTAGCCACCATGTACCCATTCATCATGCCACCAAACCTGTAGAAAGGTTTCCATTTCTATTTCCTCAAGAAAACCAAAGCAACACATTGGGACCAAAGAATCTTTCAGTGAATCCTATTTTTTTTTCACAGGGACCATGACCAAAGAAGAAGAGTCAGGATCCTCAAGACAACATCTTTTTCCTATATATGAACCTCTATCTATCCAATTCACTAGATATCCAACTCTTGGCGTCAATGGCAAGGAAAGATGCCAAAAACTTAGACCTTTCATTCTGGATCTTATAAAGAACAGAATATTGATGGCTTGAGTAGGGGTGAAATCAGAAAAATGATTGACTAGATGTATATTGAATATAAGCTTATGTGAATGAGAGGAAATCTGAAATTGAATCCTGCAAAACTCTCATCCAGTGCTTTACAGGTACCCTACAGAGATCGTGGGAAGTAGAATCTTCCCCTAAATTACATGCAAAAATGGAAGCAAAATTTTTTAAGGACGAAACTGGAGATGTTATCCACAATGAAAATGGTGACCCCGAAAATAATATGATTGGACATTAACCTCCTTCATCCTAGAACATTGGTGTGGAGAAACAATAGAAATTGAAAATAATGACGCAGGAAAAACTGCCTAAAGGCAATTTCCCTACTTTTCATAATCACTTTACCATGAAACTATGCGTTATGGCCCACCTATACTGATCGGAAGCATTTACATTGGTGGATTTTATCGAAAACCCAACCAATCACCAAACAACATTTCTACACATAACCCGCCAATGAACACCGAACAACAATTGGTATTTGAATAGCAACCGGTCCAATGTTGACTTCCGGCATTGACTTTCCATTTTTTCACAGGTGCTTCACTCTACGTCGTTGATCTTACCATTCAATACGATGGCCTGTGGCCCTTCAACTAGCATAAAGATTACCAAACAAATCAACTCCCGTAGTTGACTGTGACATAAGCGTTTGAAATTTACATCGACGGTTGTGAATGAGTGCAGGCCTTCGATCACAATCAAGACATCCGTACACTCCTATCCTCCACGGTCTATTCATCTGCCATTCTTATTTCAGCCTTAGTCACAATTCCTCTATAGATTACATTATATTCTCACTCTCTATCTATGCTTCATCTATTAAAACCCTTTTGTCAGAACAAGAATGGGAATTGAACTCTTGGTTCCAGAATAGAACTACACTACGAAAATTGAATACCCTTCATCTCTACTCTAACACAGAGCTACACAGGATTATTGCTTCCAATGTTACTATGCATACAGATCTCCTTTATACGTGGGGAATATACCAGCCCAAACTAGATCAATTCTAGAATCCAGTTTGGTCATTATACTTCTGATCAATTCGTATATGTACTTCCTCTTGGTGTCAAACATAGAATTATCATCTTGATTTCATTCCTGGAATGGTCGAATTTAGGTTTTAACGTAGATCTTCCTTCGTTCAACTGTGAGTTGTCCCTGAATTGAAATCTTTGATCCTCCCAATCCAAAGATCACTATAGCAAATGGATTCAGTGGCTTAATATACACATAAATGCTTTAACTTCGATTAGATCATCATGATGATCACGATCGTTCTCTCTCATTCCACTAGATTCTTGTACAAAGCTCTCGACTAATGATCCACACTAAACTTCACATAGACACAGATTCATCTACCAACCTTACCCAATCATCGAATCGACATCACAGGCTTCTTGAATGCATATTTTTAGATCTAAAGATTCGACTTATTACAATGTTCTTTTAAAATGATAGAATTTCTTCAACACAGAACATTAAAGGAGCTAATCTGTTATCCAAGACTTCAACAGGAATTTAATCAATCAACAATCATCCAAGATGAAATAACATAATGAAAACTTTCTTTCATTAATCAAACTATTTATATAAAATGCTTGGCCTGATTTCTACATTTGAAATGGACCTCACACATTTCCTTGCACCCATATCTGCCTTTTCCTCTATCGCTACTTCTCCCTATCCTCTCTATCCTCATACGTAGGCTTACATTTATAGAATTAATTACATAGTTCTCAATTATACTAAATCGATGATTTTCTCTATAGATCACTCAACTAGATCATAAAATATCTTATCTCTCTTTTGACGCAACTAATTTATATTCAAGGAGCTCATAATCTTGAACATATCTATACAACCCAACTCTTCTCATATTCTCAATTATAAGAGAATATTTACAATAAACCACACACTCAGATTTTTCTCTTAAAATGTACATAATTTATAAAATAATTAAGAAAAACGTTACCCCCTAAATCAACCAAATAAACAATGACATTTGAGAAAGATGTTCCTGCATCAGACTCCCCATGTAGAAAAGTTTCCATAGGCTCCTGTCTATGAGGTCTGTCACTTTTTTGTAATAATGGGATAGCCACAAGTCTCAGTGACTTGTTACCTCCATGATTCCAAACTCTGTTTTGCCACTGGTCCTTTAAAGTATCAAATCCATTATATAATTTTGCACATAATTCCCAGAATAGTATTTTCAGAGAATTATTGAACATGATTCTCGACTTTCCATGCCACACCATCTTTACCTCTCGAAATATAGACTTTTGAATTGCAAGTGGAAACTCAAATTCCAACTTTTCTGGTCTCTGAATTTTGAATGGGTTTCGAACTAGCTTTACATCAGCACTTATATTTTTATCAGCTGACTCAGTAGAGTTGAAATTAGTAATAGCCAAATCTGAAAGCTCACCATCACCAACATCACTCACTCTATCAACTAGATTCCATTAATTTTTACAACAATTACTTCCGCCAATTGCTCAGAGTAGTTCCTCTTTATCAATTACATCAATACGATTCATGTTTTCTGTGGTGTCTTCTCCTCCTTCCATTGCAATTTCTCTAGTCTTATCTTCTTCGACCTCTGGCACTTTGTCTGCTGCTTCCTTCTCCAATTTTGTTGGACACTCAACTTTTTGTAATGAATAATAATCAAGAACTTCTTCTTGATCACAACTATAGTCATTGACTGTCCCTATAGTAACAAATTTCTCATCTGATATTGTACCTGCATTCATCAACAAATCATTAGTTTTAAAAAGCCAAGACCTTTCGCCCTCTTTTGATGCTTCAAGCACCAATCTCCCATCATAGACCTTCTGGGTTTCAGCAGATCCTCTTTTTTGTGACTCCATTCCTTTGAGTCTCTCCTTATCTAACAAATCAATATGAATTTGTTCAAGTTCTCTGAACTCATTTATCAGCTTGTGATTCCACTTTTGTTGCAATAGCTTCCACTTGACCCGTTTCTCGTTCTCCATATGTATCTTCGATCTTCATTTGTCTTTCTTTGTAGCCACTCCGTTAATATATCTACTTTTTCTCTCATTACTACCAGACTAATCTCACGCTCTTCATTCTGCTTCCAATTGTAGTACCCCAACAATCTACTGCCTTTCTCAAATTTACTCTCATGTTGCTGATCATCTTTTCTTAATTTCTGGTTTCTTCCACCTTAATCTTGCTGGATTGATACTTTTGTTTCCTTCATGTCTATAAGGACATAGCTTTCTTGTTTCTCCCGATCTTTCATCTCATCTTCAAATAATATCTACTCAATATATTTGATTTCAGAATCATATTTATTAATGTTATCTTCCATACAGATAGCCACATTATTAATTGAAGAGTCAAAACATTCACCTAACTCTATAAACGTTAGAGACATTTCATCCTTATCATGCATGGTAACGACAATCTCTTCTTTATCAGGCTCTAAAAGCTTCGTTTTTCCTTCAAGTTCCTTGAGAGATATTTCCAAGAACTCTATTTCCATGTGAAATCTTTCTAGCATTTCATCACAACCTTAATTCTCAGCTTGATTCCTTTTTCTGGAAATCCTCCCGAGTTTTCTTGTTTTTTGTACCATCACATTACAAAATTCTTTCATCAATTTAATTAAACAAATTCATTTTCTTACCTTCTTGGAATACCACTACAACATTTTCATTATGCTTCTGGTCCATAACAACTTCAACTGACTATCTTACACCAAACAAAAATTCATCTATGAATTCCTTCTGCTACAATAAATCAGCACCTTCCTCCTCTAAAAGGCATCCTCCATCATACTTCACCTCAAGAGATTTATTCATCTTTGTGACAGTTTCACTAGAATGTCCATCATCTTCTGCACATCTTGCAAACACACATGTTGGGCAGCGGATCCCCCGCGTAATGGTTTTGGGGCTTAAAGCCCACATTTTTGGGTATTGGTATTGTAAAAGCTCCACGAAGTACATAGAGTGCCAATTGTAAACGGTCAAGTCTAAGGGTAGTCTATCCTAAAATATTGTAAATTAATCTAGAATGTGTCGCCCTACTCATGGTTCGTAGACCATGGGAATGTATAAATAAGAGCGAGGCTCTAAGTGTAAAGGCAAGTTGTTGTGATGTAAGAAGTAATATGGGTCTCTGAATGCAGCATTAGATCTAAGTCTGTAAGTCTAGATTTTGGGTTGTAATTGGGGATAGAGGTTCTGCATCTATGTGCGTGGACCCCTGCAGCTGTGTGCGTAGAACAGGAAGTGGATTGTAGCTAGAAAAATGAATTAATAAAGATAAGTTGGTTTTGCAATATTGTGTATTTGTTCTATATTGTAGTTTATGCATCTGGTTATGGTTTATGATTGTGCGTATGTCTGTTATGTTAAATGGTAACTGAAAGCATTGTGCCTTCTTAAGTAATTCAAGATCTAGAATAATATTAAGCACATAAAAGGTAATTTTCGTTTGTGCTTGTCCTCCAAGCCAAGCGAAGGTAGTTATCCTGAACAGGTGACTGCGCGGAAGTAGCGCAGCATGCAGGATAGGCTCGCGAACTTCCAAACCTCATCAAGACATCCGTAGGGTGTGAAAACTTGGTTCCAACACCCTCCCATACTACCTCACGTGAGACCTCAATCCGCGCTCCACAAATTATTTCCGAAAGGGTTGGTAGTTTCGGGATTTGTTTGGCTAAACATCTCTGAACCTGGGTCAGGCCCCAATAAGCCAACAAATGGTTTCGTTGCTAGGACCGGGATCTGCCTAAGGGATGTCTGATGTCAAAACACTAGAACCCTATGAAGAAAGAAATTGAAGATTGGTTGGATCAGAAGCTGCACAAGTTCATAATACAAGGAAACAAAACCCTGTAGATATCTGAGAAGAGGTGGTTGGATCGCTTCATATATATAGAAATCCATGAGATCTTCTTCGCGACTTTCTCTTCGAATTGTACGATTCGATCGTGAGGCTAGCAGACAACCAAGGAAGGTGCAAGCTTGATCAATCGATTGTGTGGAATCGAGAGTTGGTGCACAGGCTAGAGGCATCTGAAGATAAGATCGCGCGGGTTGTAGACCATTGGCTAGATCAGATAATAGGAGGTTTTATCACTGAATTTGCGATAGACACAACTGTCAGCTACAATGAAGTAGAAATACGTTTTGTCAAGGGACCACAAGGTAAGTACATCAAGTCTTTGAATACCTAGATTAAGATGTTGTTATGTGAAAAACGGGTAATGCAAATACATTAATGAGTGGAATGACGTGGAGTGAAAAGGTCTCCAAAGGGATCAAAGGGTTAGGAAATAGTCCTTTAATTTCACCTCTGTGAGCAAGTGAGGAAGAGCGCGCTTGGGTTTCTCTGAGGAGTATGGTCAGTTTGATCAGGCAACGCATTCAGCAATTATCATCTCCGCTAACGCCACCACTCCTGTCACCTTCTTCACCTCCAACTTCGCCCACGCCGCCTCCACCAAACCAGCAGTTTAGCATGGTGAGTGCAATCAAGTTGCCTGTATTCAGAGTAGGAAACGAAGATCTAGATTAGTTTTGGTTCATAGTAAGTGCAGTATGGGAAGCGCACAAGGTTATAGATGATAGCATTAAGAAGGCCACATTGGCAGGTGTGTTGTAGGATCGCGCCCTGACATGGTATTTCAAGCACTCGAATGATCACCTGAGTGCCAGAATAGCGAATAACCAGATTGCATTGAACAGAGAATTTAGCCGGCCGAAATCGGAGACACAGTCGATCATCGGATTCAAGGAGATCACGATGCTTCAAGGCAAAATCCCCTGGGATCTGGATCAGAGGCTGAAAAGTACGATCTGTGAGGCTAATATGACACTGACATACATGCAGCACTGCGCGTGGTTTGTGGCATCTTTTACACCACACCTGAGGACGACACTGTCACAACAAAAGCTATCAGCCCAGGCAAACGCGTTAGAAATGGCGATGAGGTTGTACGAAACACCAATACAGGATCTAGGGTTGGGAGTCTGAAAAATCCATGCGTAACTACAAAACCTATGTTTGGAGATGCAAAGTTTGAAGTAGGATAGGGTGCCCCGACTAGATGTGCACGAAGAAGTGTGGTGTATAAATTTAAAGGCCAAGGTCACGATAAGGATCATTGTCCTGTATTCGCAAGCTATTTGGCGGGAGGGGGACTGATTCCGTTGAGACTGGAGACACAAGTAAGGCCGAGAGCACCCACTACACTCTGGTGCGCGATTTGTCAGGTGGGAGGAAAGCATGCGATGGACAACTATCACCTGTTGTAGAAGTATACCCAAACTCTGCAACAACTGTACTATAATTTCTATAGATTAGTGGGCCACGATGAGTGGACATGTCAGAGCTATGAGCTAATGATGGATAAGACCCCAGCTTATCGAATGCAGATAGAATTGCAAGGCTTCGATCCAGCCGCAGTAATAGCATGGGGTGGATTTCAAGGGCGACGTCGAGGTCAAGGAGGAATGGGACTCGGAAGGGGCTGCAGACAGCTAATTTGTTACAATTACGAAGGGCCCAGGCACTATGCTCATGATTTTACCAACCCAACGAGACTATCTTGCCCGTATTTTGAATAGTTTGATCATGAAATGATAGATTGTTTGACGTTGATCACACAGATGAGCGAAAAAGGGGTGTTGTAGCCTACTTCAATGCAAAATATCCAAATGATGAGGTTTGAACTGCGCGAAGAAGACCTCAATGTGAACATGATGCTTAGAAGTGGTGCGACCATGGGGGAAGATAAGGGGAAGCAGCCTAAAGAAGATACCTGGGTTCATAAGGCTCCTACAAAGGAACCTGAGTTTGACTTGGAATGTGCAAAGGAAACATTTATGGAAGCTAAGAAGAGCTTCATGGAGGTGTCTACTTCAGGTAGTAAGGATCAACTAGAAATGGGCTTGGATCCTTCTATGCTAACTAACTTTTTAGAGACATGTATGAAACTACTACGCGCCAATAAGGTAGTCAAAGGACTGCAAGAGCTGATCACTAGGTGCGAAGGGTCAGGGGAACTGCGTGTAGTTTGAAAAATGGGGAAGCATGCTTTGCACACTGAAAGGGAAATGTAGTTGACAGTGCAAATTGGCGAATATGTGATGGAGTAGGTAATCATAGACCTGGGTTCAGACGGGAATGTGTTACCAAAGCAGACTTGGGAACGCATGGGCAAGCCCGTGTTACAATGGTATCCTATTCAATTACGGATGACAAACCGACAAAAGATCTTGCCCATGGGAAAATTGCAAGGGGTAACAGTGGATATCGAAGGTGCGAGCATGCGTACAGACTTCGAGGTAATAGAGATTGTAGATGACAGTAATCCTTACCCCGCATTGCTAGGAATAGACTGGGCTACAGATATGAACGGAGTCATCAACCTAAAAAGCCGGAAGATGATATTCGAGGAAAAGTCCCTACGCGTGGTAGTTCTGTTGGATCCCGTTGAAGGAGAACACTACACCGAACCCATGTGCAACAATGGAGGCAATGAGGAGCTGGATTATATCTACAAAATAACTGCGTGAAACCAGGATTGGCTAAATCCGGCTGTAGATGGAAGGGTTTCATGGGAGCGCGCAGAGTCCTGCCTTTTTGGATCCAGACGTAGAAGATGAACGATGGCACAATCGGTTGAGTGAAGTGACGACGCTAAATTGTAATATGTTGACCAAATCACTGTGTTGCATAACCGCCTAGGCCCGAGATCTACCAACATATGATGGATTGACAGCGATGGATGAATTCTTAAACAAGTTTGAGAGTGCATTACCATAGCACTAGAGGTTTGATGCATTAAAGTAGGTGCTGTGCGCAACACCTACGCATTGGTGGGGAACACATGAAGGACATTTTGAAAACTGGTGCAACTGCAGATGGATGATGCAGCTAAGGTTTGGGAAACCGGAACTACAAATAACTGAGAAGTATGATGGATGCGATGACCCACGCATGCACCTCACAAAATGGACCAAAGCGTATGGCGAAGAGCCCCAACCTAAATGGGTACACTTATTTTATCATACACTGGATGTCATCCCAAGAAACTGGTATATCGAGACAAAACTCTCACATGGTACAGGTAAATGCGATATCTTGCATGAGGGATTTTTGTTAACATTCTTATTTGAAGACCAATGGGCGGATACTGTTGACGATGCACTGCAAGTTGTGAAAGCTGCCATTTTCAAAATACCGCAGGAACCACGAGAAATAGTTCAACCAGTATGGTCACATCAGTTAAGCCATGCCCTAGAATGTTACAACATGCAAGTGGAGGATGATGATGATGACCCCCGAAATATTAATATTCCAAGAACAGAAGGAAGTCACAAAGTTCAAGGACCCCAACATCACTGCGCCACTGAAAATGAAACAGGTGAACATTGGTACAGATGCGAAGCCAAAGTATGCAACGTTTCGGGACTATTGGGATGATGACATGGTGGATAAGGTCGTCGAGTTACTTCGCGAATATCAAGACTTATACCCGACCAAAATAACAAAGTTGAAAGGGATCGTTGGCGACCTAGGGATGATGAAGATAACTCTAAAACTGGACATGAAGCCAGTTAAGCAGCATCCTTGCCATTTGAATCTGAAGTATAAGGAAAAGGTCCGCAAAGAATTGGACAAAATTCTTGCAGCAGGAATTATTGGACCAGTGGAAGAGTCTGACTGAGTGAGTCCTATGATAGTGCAGGAGAAAAAATAGAAGGGTGAAATTTGAATCTGCATGGACCTCCAAAAACTAAATGATGCCTGTGTTCATGATCCATTCCCGACACCATTTAAAAATGAAGTCCTGGAGAAAGTTGGCAGACATGAAGCATACTCATTCACGGATGGGTTCTCAGGGTACCATCAGATCAAGATCGCGCCAGAAGATAGAAGCAAGACAAACTTCGTGACCGAATGGGGATGTTTTTATTACACTATTATGCCCTTTGGTTTGAAGAACACACCAATGATATATTTGCGCGTAGTAGTGACCGCGTTCAAGGAATTCGTCCATAAGTTTTTAGAGGTTTATTTTGATGATTGGACTGTATTTGGGCTAGTCAAGAAACATATAGCGAGCTTATGGTTAATGTTGGATACTTGTAGATGACACCAGATTGTGCTGAACCTTAAGAAGTGCACCTTCCTCATCCCCCTTGGAAATTTTCTTGGCCATGTGGTCTGCAGACAAGGCCTAATGGTGGACCCTGCGAATATTGTTGTCATACTCAATCTGCAAGCACCACGAAGTGTCAAACAACTCTGCACCACGTTGGGGCACACTGGCTACTATTGGAAGTTTATTAAGGGCTATGCACAAATCATGGCACTAATGGAACAGTTGTTGAAAAAGGACACTACATATTGTTGAATGATGATTGTAAGAAAATTTTAGAGATTCTCAAGGAAAAGATGGCATCCGCCCCATTTTCATTTTCCCAAAATGGGACATTGAATTTCATGTACATGTTGATGCGTCATGTATTGCGCTAGCCACTATACTCATGTTGAAGGAGTGGCAGGCATTGATCACCCAATCGCGTTCGCAAGTCAACAATTTTCCAAAGCCGAAAATAACTACTCTACTACTGAGCGTGACGGATTGGCGATGGTATACGCGCTCCAGAAATACTGCCACTATCTACTCAAGGGACACTTCAAGATGTATACCGATCATTCCGTGTTGAAATACCTGGTGGACAAGCCTGTGTCAAGAGGGCGCATTTATAGATGGTTGTTACTATTTCAAGAATTTGACTTCGAGGTCATCGTATAGTTGAGATGCCTAAACATAGTTCGAGAGCACCTGTCGCGAATTGAGAACGGTGAGGAGCCAACGAATTTTTGGAGGAAGGACTACCTGATGCATAGCTCTATGCAGTGTGTGTCCAGGACGGCCATTTCAAGGATATAATTCACTTCTTAACCACAGGGACCACGTCGTAGGGATATTCAATTTAACAGAGGAAAGAATTGGTGGTATGCGCGGTGGCTTTTATTGTTATCGTAAGCCACCTCTACAAAATGGGAGATGACGAAATATTACGAAGATGCATACCTAAATTTGAATGAGGACAGATCCTCGCAGAAGCAAATGCGGGGGGCTGCAGGAGGACATTATGCGGGATGCGTGATAGCACAAAAGATTCTTCGTGCTGGACTATGGTGGCCAACCCTACATCAAGACTCGAAAGCGTACTATCGGGCCTGTGACGTATGTCAACGGACTGGGAAACCATCGCGAAGGGATGAGATGCCACTCAATCCATAGATGATGTTGTAGCCATTCGAAAAATGGGTGATAGACTTTGTGGGGCCTATCACACCTCAAGGGAAGACAGGTGCACGCTATATCATCACTGCGATAGAGTATTTGACTAGATGGGCGGAAGCACAACCGGTTAAGGACTGCACGGCTGCTACAACTGCGAAATTTTTATTCGATAACGTCTTAACAGGGTTTGGATGCCCGAAAATTTTAATGAGTGATTGTGGAACACAATTCTGAAATGAAACTATCAGCGCACTTACTGAGGAATTCCAAGTGTATCATCAGAAAAGAACGCCGTACCATCCACAAGCGAACGAGACTGTAGAAGCATTCAACAAGATTCTGGAGATTGCATTGACCAAAGTATGTAACACGCCATGAACCGATTGGGATTTATGCATACCTACCGTGCTATGGGCATACAGAACCACATGCAAGAAATTGATGGGGCAGACACCGTTCAGGTTAGGCTATGGCATGAAAGCCATCATGCCAATGGAATACATTGTACCCAATGTGTGGATAGCAGTGATGACAGGCATGGCAGACCGCGAAGCCTTGGAAGAGAGGCTCGCGCAACTGGATGAACTAGAGAAAGAACGGTTTTTGGCAGGATTCCATCAGCAGGTATAGAAACAGTGTGAGAAAGCTTGGCACGATCACCATATCAAGTTGCGCACATTCAATGTAAATGATTTAGTATTGTTGTATGATATCAAGTTCATAAAATTCCCTGGGAAACTATGAATGCATTGGCTGGGACCATATTTAGTCAAAGAGGTCACACACGGAGGTGCGGTCTAGCTTGACAAGCTTAATGGAGATCCCTTCTCAAGAAGAGTAAATGGTAGTTGCCTAGAGCTCTACATGAGTGGGATGGCTATCTGACTAACTGACTAAAGTACAGTCTCAGCACTCCAAGCAGTTGAAAGAAGGCACAGGACTATAAACGAGTCTGCAGGAAAGCTGCGTGGAAACAGGGTTCCGTGTAAGGCATGTTTATCGCAGGAAAAGCAATCGCGCATAAAGGGATGCACTGCTATGCAGAAAGGCAGGAAAGTGACCGTTGAGGTCACTGTTCATGACAAGATGGTCAATTTGAGACAACGAGGAGTAGATGGTGGGAATTTAAGACATGGAGTTAGAACTGGATTTGAAACAATCTCCTGTCAGTATCGCATTAATGAACCAGAAAAGGAGGGAACAATCAAATTTGAATATCGGCTGGCCTATAAATCATAGCTGGTCATCTACCAAACAAACCATGGCACTGTGAGACCTAATTTATTGAGCTATTTGATAAATATGGACTCGTCCAACTTCGATGCTTTCAGAATAAACCCAGTGGTTGCAACGTTGCCAAAAGAGACACAAGACCTCAAGACAGCGTAACGCCGACAGCCGAGGTCGCAGTGTCGAGCCCAACACCAGTGGTGGGAGATATACAAAAAATTCCCGGGCGGATAGCAAGACTGGTCTGGGTGTCGCCACGAAACCTATGGTCTGGTAAGCGATCTATGAAGGATAAGGGCGAGATGGTGAATCTTGGGATAAAGGATATAATTCCATTGAAAAGTGCATCCCAGGGCCGCATTCCCATGACAAAACTTGAAGATTGGGACCTCATGGAGAACAACATCTCTCTTGCAGAAATGCAACACAAGCTTTAGTAGACATTGAGTATATGGGACCAGAGATCGCAAGCTTGCTACTCTTGCACAAAGAGTTCACAGCTTTGGCATCTCAGCTAGAGCTAAAATTCTATGAGGGGCCACTTTGTGTTAACCGAGCAGAGCAGAATGAGCATCATCGGTTACGCGATTTAGTAGGGGAAATGGAGCAGGAGCTTGAAGAAGTGTTGCAGGAGGCCAGGATGGAGCAACGAAGCGTAGTGCATCACTCACATGGATGGTGGACTGCAAAGCCTTGGCAGCGCGTCTCGCCACACTGACAAGTGACTCAAGACGAGTCACAATGATTGTGTTGGGGCCTGTTGGGCAACGGATCCCCCACGTAACGGTTTTGGGGCTTAAAGCCAACATTTTTGGGTATTGGTATTGTAAAAGATCCACGAAGTGAACAGAGCATGAATTGTAAGGGGTCAAGTCTAAGGGTAGTCCTCCCTAAAATATTGTAAATTAATCTAAAATGTGTCGGCCTACCCATGGTTTGCAGACCATGGGAATGTATAAATAAGAGTGAGGCTCTAAGTGTAAAAGGCAGCTTTTTGTGATGTAAGACGTAATATGGGTGTCTAAATGCGGCATTAGATCTGAGTTTGTAAGTCTGGGTTTTGGGTCATAATATGGGATATAGGTTCTGCAGCTATGTGCGCAGAGACATGGTTAGAGTCCATAGCTATGTGCGCAAAGCCCTGCAGCTGTGTGCGCAAGGAAGGAAGTGGATTGTAATTGGAAAAAGTCATTAATAAAGATAAGTTGGTTTTGGAATATTGTGTAACTGTTCTATATTCTGGTTTCTGCATCTGGTTATGGTTTATGACTGCACATATGTCTGTTATGTTAAATGGTAACTGAAAGCATTGTGCCTTCTTAAGTAATTTAAGATCTAGAATAATATTAAGCACAGAAAAGGTAATTTTCATTCGCACTCGTCCTCCAAGCTAAGTGAAGGTAGTTACCCTGAACAGGTGACTGCATGGAAGTAGCGCAGCACAGACATCGAGTTCTTCTCTTATCTCAACCATCTCCTTGTCAAGCTCCGCTTGACTCATCTGTTTCCTGTAGATTGTTTTAGCACCCTTTTCCTTCATCTTGAGCCTTCTTCTAAACCTTCCATATGACTTTCCATAGCCATCTTCTCTTCTGTGTGAGCTTCGACACCTGCAACCAATCAACATCCTTCTGAGTTGATCTTCTCATCAATCTTCTCATCTTCCTAGTTTCCAAGTCCTCTTTTCCATAGAACTTGCACTAAGAAATCTTCCTCTCTCTATGGTTGCTACACTCACTTCTCTTAAGGACTCCTCTATCCTTGTCTATTCCAAGCCTTAGATGGAATGAGGTTCTGCTACAATCTCTAAGAACTTCCAAAAGTTCTTCCTATAATGTTACTGTTGTAGTCTTGTACCAAACTCTTCCATTCATTTAACTGCTATGAAATTTCATACCTTTGTAATCATAAATCTCCATAAGCAAGAACATCCTTGCTCTGATACCACTTTGACACAGAAAAAAATTCCTAAAGGCAATTTCCCTACTTTTCATAATCACCTCACCATGAACCTGTGGGTTATGGCCCACCTATACCAATTGGAAGAGTTTACATTGGTGGATTTTATCCAAAACCTGACTAATCACCAAACAACATTTCTACACATAACCCGCCAACAAACGTTGGTCCCACCCGAATGCACAAAATCAGACTCCAAATAAAATAAACTTGCATCCATACACTTCTCGGGTCTGCTCATGAGGTCAATTGAACAACAATTGAATAGCGATTGAACAATAATTGAGCAACAATTTGTATTTGAACAACAATCGATCCCACATTTAATTTCCCTTTTTGCACAGGCTCTTCACTCTACGCCGTTGATTTTACCATTCAATCTGACGACGTACGGCCCTTCAACTAGCATGCAGATTGCCAAACGGATCAACCCCCGTAGTTGACTATGACATAAGCATTTGAAATTTAGATCGACGATTGTGATTGAGTGCCGGCCTTTGACCATGATCAAGACATCCATACACTCCTATCCTCCACAGTCTATTCCTTTTCCATTCCTATTTCAACCTTAGTCACAATTCCTCTATAGATTACATTGTATTCTCACTCTCTATCTATGCTCTCGTACGTCCTCAGGTTTCATCTATTAAACCCCTTTCGTCGGAATAGGAATAGGAATTGAACTCTTGGTTTCATAACAGAACTACACTACGGAAATTGAATACCCTTCATCTCTACTCTAACACAGAGCTACGCAGGATTATTGCTTCTAACATTACTATGCATACACATCTCCTTTATACGTGGGGAATATACCAGCCCAAACTAGATCAATTCTGCAATCTAGTTTGGTCATTATACTTCTGATCAATTCGTATATGTACATCCTCTTGGTGTCAAACAGAGAATTATCATCTTGATTTCATTCCTAGAATGGTCGAATTCAGGTGTTAATGAAGATATTCCTTCGTAATTCAACTGTGAGTTGTCTCTAAATCCAAATCTTTGATCCTCCTGATCCAAAGATCACTATAACAAATGGATTCAATGACTTAATATACACATAACTTCCTTAACTTCAATCAGATCATCATGATGATCACGATCGCTTTGTCTTGTTCTACTGGATTCTTGTACGGAGCTCTCGACTAATGATTCACACGAAACTTCACACAGGCACAGATTCATCTACCAACCTTACCCAATCAAAGAATTGACATCGCAGGCTTCTTCAATGCATATTTTCAGATCTAAAGATTCGACTTATTACAATGGTATTTTAAAATGATAGAATTGCTTCAACATAGAACATTAAAGGAGCTAATCTCTTATCCAAGACTTCAACAGGAATTCAATCAAGCAACAATCATCGAAGAAGAAGTAACATAATGAAAACTTTCTTTCATTAATCAAACTATATACATAAAATGCTTGCCTCGATTTCTACATTTGAAAGGGCCCTCACACATTTCCTCACACCCATCTCTACATTTTCCTCTTTTTATACTCCTATAGTTATAGGTTTCATATTTTATGATTAACTGGTTGAGCTCTGTAATATGTTCATACATTTCCTTGTTGTAAAGGTTTCCATATTATGAAAAAATCAAAATAATTAAAAAATGTAAAGAGGGTATACCCTAGAAGAAAAATCAAAGGGTGAAAAAAATAAATGGTCAAAAGAAAAAATGAAAAGAAATGAACCCCAAATAAAAATAGAACAGGAAAGTGTGCAAGTCCAAATGGCACTACTTTTTCATTGTTTTGCAAATAAGTATTGTGTGCAACTTGTCACGTTTTTCCACAATTGGTGAATGGCCAAATAGCTTAATCTGGCTAGTTCATGTTTGAAATTCCTATTTTAGAGATAGAGAATAAAAATCTGTCCAAACTATTTAAACTTGGCAGATAAGTAGATAGGTAGAGAAACAAAGGAGCTCAATAGTTTAATCTGAGCCCTTAGAAGAAATAAGTGCAAACTTATGTAGGATTCCCATGAAAAGAGAAAGAAGATTTATGAGGGTTTCCTAGTCTAAGTGCACCCAAACGTAAAGAAGAAGAAAATGTTAGGCAAAGTAGGCTGGGTAGGTAGATTGCTATTGCAGAATGAGACTTGTGATAGGTTTTGTCTCTAAAAATGTGTTAATCTTACTTCTATCACAAGTACTATGGCAGATATTTTGGGTGTAGCTCAAGTGAGGCATGACTAAGTCCCCTTCATCCTTTTTCCCCAAATCATTTACTAATTTCCCCCAAAGATATTAAGATTTTCTTAATATCACTAAGTCACTCATTTCATTTCATCATTGCCTAACTAAAAACCCTGTTTTACTTAGGAAAGTAGCCATATCCCCCAAAACCCCTTTTTCCCCTTTCACCTAAGTTTTTAACACTATAACTTAGTGCTTTTAGTTTCATTTCAAAATCATATTAACCACTGACTTTTATTATGTAAATCCCTCTTTATTACCCAAACCCCGTATTATGTATTTATAATAAAAACCCCATGTATTAACACATTTCCTGCCCCGGTTAATATATAACCATAAACATGTCTTGTGGGAATTGATAGGTTTGTTTGAAACCTATTAAGAACCCCCCCCCCCCCCCCGCGCGCAATTTTGGAGTTAATTAACTGCCCAGGTTAATTAATAACCTAACAAAATCACCCCGATAACCAATAAAATCGCGCCCGAAAAAATTTATTAACGTCAAATATGATCGGGCCCTCGCGCGTTAACTCCCTGCCTTGTTCATAAACCGTCCACGATCCAATCAGCGCTCACCATCCGATGGCTGTTATGCATTTCACAACCCCCCTTGCTGTCGAATGTTAAGCCGCAGGGAAATGGTGGTTTTGGCACTGTACCAGATCGACGTGCTGATCGCCCGCATTGTTCGCTACCCCTCCGCCCGAAACCGCCTTAGCCCAAAAGCGGTGCAGGCAAAACAACTTACCACCCTTCCCCTGCTAACGTCACTACCACATCACCTACCACGTCGTCTGTCCCGTACTCCTGTTGGTGTCATGCTGACGCCATCGTCCTTTGAATTAAAATTTTCCCGCCAAAAATTCTTTTTGTTAGTTAAAGGGGAAAAAAGTCATTTGTTATATTTTTTCTGCAAGCGGTGCTCCAGGCATGCAATTGACTAAATCAGCTTCGGTTTTCTGACCGCCTCTGACCAGGAAAAAGCTCCATCGACGAGCTCGGCCTCCAAAAACCCGCCATTTTTTAGTTTTTCTTCCTCTTAGACACAGCTGAAAGCAAAAGAGGGATTTCTAAGCTCACATAAGAGAAAATCAGAGATATATAGGATATTTGCTACTCTAGCCAGTAGAAACCTGCAAAAACTTGATTTGCCAGAGAAAAGTAGTGAGAAGACACCTTAGTAGACAACGGTGGGCAGAAATCAAATCAGAATTGAAGAGTATGAGATTAAAGTCTAACAATATCAGTTCATAATTGAAGAGTATCAGTGCAGAATTAAAGACAAGTCAAGTCAAAATTAATGAATATCGAAGCCGACTAAGAGAAGCAGATCAAAAGTTAAAGAACAGTTAATACAAACAGTTGGCACAGAGCTACAAAGGACACCTGCAAAGCTGAACCCTAAAGAGCCAGCCTCCAGCGCAACATTAGATATCTTTTCCGAGTCGTTTCTATCTTCTCTTGTAAATTATTTTAGGTTAAACTTAGATATTATCTCATAACTTTCATAAGATACCTATTGTACATATTTTTTTGTATAAATACCCCCTTCATCAGAGTTTGAGTAGGTTGGGTATGTGTAGATTTCTTAGACTTTGCTGTAACTCTAAACTTTTGGAATAAAACGTTGTTGGGATCAAACTGTTGTCTGGCCTACTGGATGAAGAATTGATGCAGAAGTCCTATCACAGAATTCTTGAATCAACCCATGGATCAATGAGTACTTTCCACCTTGTGTTTTACAATTTCTTGTCTGTTATATCATCTGTGTTTCATAAATCAGAATGATAAAGAGAAAGATTAATTCAGAATTTTCTTAGTTGCACTCTGTTTTCAGTCTTTATTATTCTCTGTGTTTTCTTTAGAATTAGTATAACAGTGAATTCTTAATTGCTCATGTTTCCTGATTCTCTCATCTTGATTATTTGCTAAGGAATCCTTTACTGCTCCTTAAGAGTAAGCATTCATTTCCCCCTATCAATATGTTTAAGGATTCTTAACTGCCCTTCATCCATTTGAGCCCATTCCATCTGATTCCAGCCTTTTATTTGTTCCTTGTTTGACTACCTTGGTCTGTGATGCCATCCTCTGTAAGAAACATAATCCAGAAAACCATCCTTCTTTGACTCCATCATACCCAATGGAGTGAACCTCTTCTGTTTTACATCTCTGTTCTATTGAATCTCACCACCCAAACTCAAAACAGACTCAAAACAAAACCCGTGTACTTCATAACTAGCCTAAAACCTTCAAAAAACAAAGCTAAATCATAAAGAGAGAGCCCTATCTAGATGCAGATTGGCTAGAATCTGTATCTAAAAGATTGGTCTGTGGTTACCTTGGCCATATTCCCTTTCTTACAAATTTTGGGAACAATATGAGTGATAACATCATTGGCGACTCCACTCGGGACCTGAATAATTATTTGTTACTGTTGGTTATTTCATAAGCTAAAGAAGGAGCCTGAAGTTAGCTATGTAGCCTTTGAAACTGCTTTTGTTTTACAATTACAGAAGTAAATAAATGATGCTTCAGTCTATCTCCGGTCTAGTTTATGTTTTGAACAATTGTTTCAAATATTTGGTCAATTCCTTTTTTCAAATAAATCTTTAGGAAAGTTCAAAACTCCCATATCCAAAACTTCCTAGAAGAGACTGTTAAAAGTTGTATTGTAAAAAACTATTCCAAGAAAAAACCAAAAATGCAGACCTAGAAACTAGCTTCAAAAAAGATTCGTTACACCAGATCAAATCCTGATCCTAATCCTCCACCTGGGTTTCAAAATCCTAATCTGATTCCCAGGATCCTTAGAAGCCAAGAGAGCCAAGAAAATTCTACTAGTTCACACCTTGATAAACATTTGTAGAACCCCATTCAATCTGAGCTTACCTCTAAAAAACACCAATCCTTTCTGTGATTACTACAGCTTCTCCAAGTTCCCCATCAGCACTTAAAGCTACCCTTTCCACTCCTCCATCTGCAACTGTCATTCTCATTGTTATCCCTACTCATCTAGTTGTAACACTTATTTTGGCAACCATGGCAAACCGATACACTCCCATAAACTTACCTGCAAATCCAGGGGCTATGCCTCAAGATTATCAAAGCAAAATCACTTATTTTGACTGTACTGGCACTTACACAACTCAACAACATACCAAGAAAATGACCGACTATTTTGAAAACTATGAGATTGATGATGATGATGTCGGAATGAAAGTATTTGTTCAAAGTTTAACTAGAGATGTTAGAACCTGGTTTAGAGCCCTCCCTGCAAATAATATTAATGACCCACAAGCTCTTTATCAGACGTTCTTGAACAGATGGGAAAAGAAAAAATATCCTCTGTACATTTTATCAAAATATGAGAAACTAAGAAGAGGCACACAAAAAACTGTCCAAGATTACTGTACCAGATTCAATAATATCTACAATGCTATCCCTCATAATCTCAGACCTCCTCCACATTTGGCCTTGATAAAATTCCCTGATGCATTTGACACTGATATGACATACCAACTTAGGGAAAGAGCTCCTCGAAACTTAGAAGAAATGCAGAGTATAGTTGTTAGTGTGGAGGCTAATCTGATATCTAAACGGTCTAAAGTCAGAGCTGAGAGAAGGATAACTTTCAAAGAAGAACCTTCTGCTGTTGAACAAAAACTAGATGCAATCATCAATGGAATGCATAGACTTGGATATGGAGTAGAAACAATTGAGAGAAAATCCCCTTCGAATGGTCAACCAAACAACACTGTGAGAAATCCAAATTTCAGGAAGAATCAAAATCCTATCACTGGAAAGACAGGGCTTGACCAAAACATTAGGCCACCATTTCAAAAAAACTATGTCGAAGCCTCAATATTTGATGAACAAACAAAAGACACTCAAATTAATCTAATGGGACTCAACAATGAACAACAGGTTTTCTTGACCCAACAGGATCAAGAAGCTAACATTCTTGAACAATTCTAAACTCAGTCAGGTGAATCATTTGACTTTAGGGAGGAATATGACACAACCATTTATGAAGTCCACAAGCAATATAATCTGAGGAGCAGAAGAATAGATGTCCCTGAAACCAGCAAACAGAAAGATACCAAACAACCTAACAAAGGAAAGGTCAATAAACCCCCTGTACATATTCTTTCTAAAACATATCCTAACCCAAATAATCCAGTTATTGAAGATATATCAGACAATCAGCCACCTAACAGACAGTCTTCCACTACTATTCCTGCTAAAGAAAAAGAAGAAAAGCCTCTAGAACATGATTTGGAAAACATTTCAGCACATAATCCCACACCTGAAGAGGAGAAAAACACAGAAAATTTAGCTGTCTAAAATACTAAAACTCAGACCGAGAAACCTTTCAATCTTGAGACAGAAGTAGGAAAACTAAAGATAGTTGTTCCCTTATCAGAATTAGCTAAACATGATGTCTACAGAAGTCAAATCAGCAGATCACTCAAAATTTCTGTGAACGAGGATTCAGAAGATTTAATAAATGTTTTTGATGACTAGCCAGAACTGATATTTGGCCCTGAAGTAAATGGAAAAACAGCAAAGGGACAAGTTCCTCCTTTTTATGTGGCTTTAAAAATACATGATAAGATACTCCATAATGCCATGTTTGATTCAGGTGCTTCCCATAACTTAATGCCTAAATCTGTAATGGAAAAACTTGACCTTGACATTACCAGGCCATATAAAGACCTTTTCTCTTTTGATTCAAGTCAGGTCAAATGTTTGGGTTTAATCAAATATTTATGTGTGTCACTAGTCCAATATCCTGCAAAAACCATCTTAATGGACATAGTAGTAGATGATATTCCACCAAAGTGTGTTATGTTGTTGTCTAGATCTTGGGGTACTAAGCTTCAAGGATCTCTACAGTTAGACATGTCTTATGCTACTATTTCAGTGTTTGGTCAACCAAAGAGACTATACAGAGAAACCTTAATGAAGTATGTAGTAAGTAGTCAAGAGAAACCTCAAAATTTCCCTATCTACTCAGTGCATTCAGATATGGATTCTTTTATCCTATATAATGCTGAAATCGGCCCCCCACATGAAATAAAAGTTCAGGCAGATGAAACAAAAGAAACATCAAATGTAAAGACTAGCGTTCGAATCCAAGAAATTGCTGAAAAATCAGATAAACCAAAAGAAAATGAAAAACCAGACCTCCCTGCTGAAAAGATCCCTGCAAATCTAGATGCTAATTATAAACATGAAATCCTTTGGTATTTAGAATTTGATGGTTCAGTGAACAAATTAGGAGCAGGAACAGGAGTCTGGGTGCACAATATTGAAAATAAACATGCTGAAGGTCATGCCTATAGGTTAAACTTCAGGTGTACTATTAATATGGCTGAATATGAAGCTCTGCTACTAGGTATTAAATTGCTGAAGAAATTGCAAGCAACTAGAGTGTCAGTCTTGGGAGATTCTGATTTAATCATTCAACAGATAAAAGGCAAGTTTTTGACAAATGATCCTAGATTGAGAGAATACAGAGGAACAGACATAGAGATCCTCAACATGTTTTTGGAAACTCATCTTGCCAAAATTCTGAGAAAACATAACTTGCAAGCTCACAGTTTAATAATTTTTTCCAGCACCTGTAGATTACCATTCGATCCAAATCACCAATTCACAACAGAAATTAGACACAGGCCAGCCATACCTGACAATGTCAAGAACTGGCAAGTGTTTGAAAGCGATAAACAGATCAACAAGTTTTTGACCCTAGAAGAAGAATTTTCCAGCGTTAATGTAGATGAAGATACAATCAGTAAAATTGATCCAATAAATTAGAAACAAATAGACATTTCAGCAGAAAATACAAGTCAAATGCTTCATCCAACAAAATTCACCAGAGAGGAAATTCAAGAGCTTAAACAAACAGACATTGATGAAATTATTGAAGTAGAATCTGAGGTTATAAATCTGAAAGACAATCATTTACCCAAGGGATTAACTCCTTTGGAAGATCTCTTTGATTTCAATGACATTCCAAAGAAACCCCAAATGCAACCTCCAAAAGCAGACATTGAAGACTACAACATAGGAACTGAACAAAACCCAAAAATGATAAAATTGTCCAAATCTTTACCCCCTGATCAAAAGCTGAAGTATGTTGAACTGATCAAAGAATTCCAGGATGTTTTTGCCTGAAGCTATGAAGACCTTAAGTCATATAACAGCTCTGTAATTTAGCTTACAATACCCCTCAAGGAAAATCAAAAACCATTCAAACAAAAACTCAAAAGAATCAACTCGGTACTTCTTCCTTTAATTGAAAAAGAAATCAAACGAATCATGATGCAGGGACAATTACTCCAATCAGATTTTCAGAGTGGGTATCTAATTTAGTGCCTACCAGGAAGAAAACAAGAGAAATCAAGTTATGTGTTGACTTAAGAAATTTAAACAAGGTCTCTTTGAAGGACAACTACCCTTTACCCAAGATGGATCATATTTTACAAAGAGTAGTAGGTGCTTCTAGGATTTCACTTTTGGATGGATTTTCAGGTTTTAATCAGATTCTAGTTCATCCTGATGACCAAGAGAAAACTACATTTACAACACCATGGGGTACATTTAAATATGTAAAAATGTCATTCGGACTTAAGAACGTAGGGGCAACCTTTCAGCGAGCAATGGACATAGCTTTTGCCAAAGAAATTCACGATTTCCTGGTTGTATACTTAGATGACCTCACTGTGTTTTCCAAAACAGATCAGCTACATTTAGATCATTTGAGACAAGTGTTTTTAAAATGCAAAGAATATGGTATTTCACTCAATCCTAAAAAGTCCTTGTTTGCTCTAAAAGAAGGCAAATTGTTAGGCCACATCATCTCCAAAGATGGCATCAGAATTGACCCTGCTAGAATTGAAGCTATTCTGCAAATACCTCACCCCAGAAATGTCAAAGAACTTCAAGCTTTCTTAGGGAAGATCAACCTTTTGAGAAGATTCATATCCAATTTGGCTGAATTAATCAGATTGCTGAACAACATGTTAAAGAAGGATTCAAAGGTTAAGTGGACAGTAGAAGCTAAACAAGCACTTGAAGAAATTAAATTGGCTTTAACTAGAACACCAATCCTCACAAGTCCAAAATTTGACAGAGACTTCATAATTTTCTCATTCGCATCAGAACACACCATAGCAACTTTTTTACTTCAAAAAGATCATTAAGAACGTGAAAAACCCATAGCCTTTTTCAGTAAAGCACTTACAGATGCACCTCTGAATTACAAAATCATGGAAAAACAGGCCTATGCATTTGTGAAAGCTATCCAAGACTTCAGATTCTACATACTATACTCACATGTAATAGCTTATGTGCCAAATGCTATTGTAAAGGACATCTTGACTCAAGATGGAATTGAAGGCAAACGAGGTAAATAGATAGCTAGAATATTGGAATACGACATTGAGATAAAACCTACAGAGTTGATAAAAGGACAGGGATTAGCTAAACTCATGACTAAAACAAATTTTCAAGCCCTGGACATCAATGAATTGGATAACGAACAAGAGATGGTGACTCCACAAATCAGCTAGGCCTTCTTAGAATCACCTTGGTATGCTGATATAATTCATGTATTATTAAACCTGTAGGCTACTACAGGGTTATCCAGAACAAAGAAAAGGTTTTTCAAGATGAAAGCTTCAAAATTCTGTATTATAGATAATGATCTTTTTTGGAAAAATCATGAATATATTTTATTGAGTTGTTTAATAAAAGAAGAAACTGACAAAGTTCTCAAAGAATTTCATGCAGGGGACTGTGGTGGACACCTCTACTGGAAATCAACTGTAGACAAAATCCTAAGGGCTGGATTTTACTGGCCATCATTTTTCGCTGATGTAAAGAAGTTCATTACTGCATGCCACAAATGCCAAATTTTTGAAGGCAAAAGAAAATTGTTGCCCTTGCCCTTGAGACCAATTTCCACTGAAAATCCTTTTCAACAATGGGGTTTCGACTTCATTGGAGAAATCCATCGTCCCTCATCTGGCCAGCACAAATGGATCCTTACTGCCACAAACTATTTTACCAAATGGATAGAAGCCATCCCTGCTAGACAAGCCAATGATATAGTGATCATAGGATTCTTAGAGACCAACATCTTGTCTAGATTTGGTTGTGCTGAAATGATCATAACCGACAATGCTGCTACCTTCAAGTCCAAGAAACTGATAAATTTATGTAGCAAATATCATATCACTTTAGGCCATTCCACAGCCTATTACCCTCAAGGTAATGGTCTAGCTGAGTCCTCCAATAAAAGCCTGATCAATATTATTAAAAAACTGCTGGAAGAGAACAAGGAAAACTGGCACAAGAAACTCACAAATGCTTTATGGGCAGACAGACTTACTATAAAGAGATGTATTGGAACTAGCCCTTATGAGTTATTTTATGGCATGGAGGCCATATTTCCTTCATCTTTAGGAGTTCCTGTAATAAAACTACTACAAGAAGCTCAGGTGGAACCCAATGCCATTCAAAGAAGAATAAATCAGATCATCCATTTGTAGCAGACCAGAGAACAAGTGCATCGAAGATCCCAAGTATTACAAGAAAAACTTAAGAAGATATTTGATAAAAAGACCAAAGCAGAAGACTTCTACATTGGAGAAAAAGTTATAAAATGGGATTCCATAAGAGAAGACAAAGGAAAACATGGGAAGTTTGACTTCCTATGGAAAGGGCCATTTATCATCCATGCATTGCAAGGGAACAATACTTACCTTCTAAAGAGCTTGGATGGTACCAAAACAGAAGATGGATTAGTCAATGTCCAAATGTTGAAACATTACTTTGATCCAATTTTTTGATATATTTTGACTCTAACATGTGCATAAGAAATTTCAGGTTCAAGCAGCGTGAAAGAAGTGATCAGCTTGTTCATTTCAACAGTGAGAATGAGGAGGAAAGTGCAGAAAATTCAGAAATTTGTGAAGGAACTTTACCATTCTTTTTTCCTCATTTTAGTTTATCAGAGATTGCAGTAAAAGACATGGGATCAGGAACAAATAATCCAAGTAAAAGCTATCCAAAATAGATATGCAGTTGTTTGAATCAGCTCAAGAGTAGTGTATATATTTTACAGCATCCTTTTGCACAGTTTTCTACATTTAGCAAAGGAAGATTTAAGAGCACAGTAAAAGGTATTCATAAGGCCATCTGATCTGTTGTTCTTGACTTTCCACCAGGGAAAGCCATCCCCAAGTGGATCCAGTGTTATACTCCTATAGTTATAGGTGTCATATTTCATGATTGACTAGTTGAGCTCTGTAATATGTTCATACTTTTCCTTGCTGTAAAGGTTTCCATATTATGAAAAAATCAAAATAATTAAAAAATGTAAAGAGGGTATACCCTAAAAGAAAAATCAAAGGGTGAAAAAAAAAATGGTCAAAATAAAAAATGAAAAGAAATGAACCCCAAATAAAAATAGACCGGGAAAGTGTGCAAGTCCAAATGCCACTACTTTTTCATTGTTTTGCAAATAAGCATTGTGTGCAGCTTGTCACTTTTTGCCACAATTGGTGAATGGCCAAACAGCTTAATCTTGGCTAGTTCATGTTTGAATTTCCTGTTTTAGAGATAAAGAATAAAAATCTGTTCAAGCTATTTGAACTTGGCAGATAAGTAGTTAGGTAGAGAAGCAAAGGAGCTCAACAGTTTAATCTGAGCCCTTGGAAGAAATAAGTGCAGACTTAGGTAGGATTCCCATGAAAATAAAAACAAGATTTATGAGGGTTTGCTAGTTTAAGTGCACCCAAATGTAAAGAAGAAAAAAATGTTAGGCAAAGTAGGTTGGGTAGGCAGATTGCTATTGCAGAATGAGACTTGTGATAGGTTTTGTCTTTAAAAATGTGTTAATCTTACTTATATCACAAGCACTATGGCAGATATTTTGGATGCAGCTCAAGCGAGGCATGACTAACTCCCCTTCATCCTTTTTCCCCAAATCATTTACTAATTTCCCCAAAGATATTAAGATCTACTTAATATCACTAAGTCACTCATTTCATTTCATCATTGCCTAAGTAAAAACCCTCTTTTACTTAGAAAAGTAGCCATATCCCCCAAAACCCCTTTTTCCCCTTTTGCCTAAGTTTTTAACACTATAACTTAGCGCTTTTAGTTTCATTTCAAAATCATATTAACCATTGACTTTTATTATGTAAATCCCTCTTTATTACCCAAACCCCGTATTATCTATTTATAATAAAAAACCCCATGTATTAATACATTTCCCACCCCGGTTAATATATAACCATAAACATGTTTTTTGGGAATTGATAGGATTGTTCGAAACCTATTAAGAACCCCCCACGCACGTAATTTTGGAGTTAATTAACTGCCCGTGTTAATTAATAACCTAACCAAATCACCCCGATAACCAATAAAATCACCCCTGAAATGATTTATTAATGTTAAATATGATTGGGCCCCCGTGTGTTAACTCCCCGCCTTGTTCATAAACCGTCCATCGTCCGATCAGCCACTGACCATCCGATGGCTGTTATCCATTTGCAACCCCCGTTGCCACCAAAAATTAAGCCGTGGGGAAATGGTGGTTTCGGCGCCATACCGGATCCACGTGTCGACCACCCACATTGTTTGCTGCCCCTCCACCTGAAACCGTCCTAGCCCAAAAGCAGTGCGGGAAAAACAGCTTACTGCCCTCCCCCTGTTGACATCACTGCCACGTCACTACCATGTCACTTGCCACATCATTTGTCATGTACTCCCGCTAGTGTCATGCTGATGTCATCTGTCCTTTGAATTAAAATTTGCCCGCCAAAAATTCTTTTTGTCAATTAAAGGGGAAAAAAGTCATTTTTGTTATATTTTTTTTCTGCGAGAGGTGCTCCGAGCATACAATCGACCGACTCAGCTCTAGTTTTCCGACCGCCTCCGACTAGGAAAATGCTCCATCAACGAGCTCAGTCTCCACAAACTTGCCATTTTTCAGTTTTTCTTCCTCTTAGACACAACTGAAAGCAAAAGAGGGATTTCTAAGCTTGAAGAAGAGAAAATCAGAGACATACAGGATATTTGCTACTCTAGCCAGCGGAAACCTGCAGAAACTTGATTTGCCAGAGAAAAGTGGTGAGAAGACACCTTAGTAGACAGCGTGGGCATAAATCAAATCAGAATTGAAGAGTATCATATTAAAGTCAAAGAATATCAGTTCAAAATTGAAGAGTATTAGTGCAGAATTAAAACAATTCGAGTCAGAATTAATGAATATCGGAGCTGACTAAGAGAAGCAGATCAGAAGTTAAAGAACAGTTAATACAAATAGTCGGCACAGAGCTACAAAGGACACCTGCAAAGCCGGACCCTAAAGAGCCAGTCTCCAACACAACATGGGATATCTTTTCCGAGTCGTTTCTATCTTCTCTTGTAAATTATTTTAGGTTAAACTTAGATATTATCTCATAAATTTTATGAGATACTTGTTGTACATATTTTTTTGTATAAATACCGCCTTCATCAGAGTTTTGAGTAGGTTGGGTATGTGTAGATTTCTTAGACTTTGCTGTAACTCTGATCTTTTGGAATAAAAAGTTATTGGGATCAAATTGTTGTCTGGCCTACTGGATGAAGAATCGATGCAGAAGACCTATCGCAGAATTCTTGAATCAACCCATGGATCAATGAGTACTTTCTACCTTGTGTTTTACAGTTTCTTGTCTATTATATCATATGTGCTTCATCAATCTGAATGATAAAGAGAAAGATTAATTCAAAATTTGCTTAGCTGCACTCTGTTTTCAGTCTTTATTATTCTTTGTGTTTTCTTCAAAATTAGTATAACAGTGAATTCTTAATTGCTCTTGTTTCCTGATTCTCTCATCTTGATTATTTGCTAAGGAATCCTTTACTACTCCTTAACAGTAAGCATCCATTTTCCCCCTATCAATGTGTTGAAGGATTCTTAACTGCCCTTCATCCATTTGAGCCCATTCCATCTAATTCCAGCCTTTTATTTGTTCCCTATTTGACTACCTTGCTCTTTGATGCCATCCTCTATAAGAAACCTAATCTAGAAAACCATCCTTCTTTGACTCCATCATGCCCGATGGATTGAAACTCTTCTGTTTTACATCTCTGTTCTATTGAATCTCACCACCCAAACTCAAAACAAACTCAAAACAAAACCCTTGTACTTCATAACTAGCCTAAAACCTTCAAAAAACGAAGCTAAATCATAAAGAGAGAGCTCTCTCTGGATGCAGATTAGCTAGAATCTGTATCTAAAAGATTGGTCTATGGTTACCTCGGCCGTATTTGGGAACAACCTGAGTGATAACACCTCTATCACTACTTCTCCTTATCCTCTCTATCTTCATACACAGGCTTACATTTATAGAATTAATTACATAGTTCTAGATTACTCTAATTCCATGATTTTCTCTGTAGATCACTCAACTAAATCCCTAAAATATCTTATCCCTCTTTTGACTCAACTAATTTCTATTCAAGGAGCTCATAATCCCTAACATATCTATATAACCTGACTCCTCTCATATTCTCAATTATAAGAGAATATTTATAATAAACCACACACTCAGATTTTTCTCTTAAAATGTACATAGTATATAAAATAGTTAATAAAAACATTACCCCCTAAATCAACCAAATAAATAATGACATTTGAGCATGATACTCTTGCATCAAATAAACATGAGATGATCTTGATGAATCTCAAACGTAAAAAAATTTCCCAATATGAGGATTTCCACAGAGATTGGACACAAAGAATTTATGAAGTTAAAGAAAGTCAGAATGAGTTGTGGAAGCAATTATATTTAGCAACATTACCCTCCAAATTTTTTGAATACATCCAACAACAAGAAGTGTTCCAAAGTTCTTTTGAAAACTATACATGGGGAGAGATATATTGAGACATAACAAAAGCCTTAGTAGGACTTTGCACCAGCATGAAAGCGAATAAGCCCTTACAAAATATGTCTAGAATACCTGACAACAAATCCATCTATAGTAAATATTTATTGATTATTGATGATACGATTGTGCAAAGAAGAAAAAACAGAAAATCCCAGAAGAAATGTAATAAACAGTTGGCTAAAAGTCATCCTCATAAAACAAATAGGCACAAGAAAGGATCATATAAAATAGTGCCCAAAACACACTACTATGAGCCCAAAGATATCTGTCTTAAGTCTCAAAGAAAAAATATGATTACCTATTGTTTATGTGGACAGACTGGACATACTGCAAACAAATTTCCTCAAGGAAGAGAGTCAATAGCAAATAGAGGCAGAAAGGCACAAGAATATGCTTATAGAAGACCTAGAATCCACTTCAACAAAGAAGTACACCTGATGAAGAAAAATTGTTGCAATTCATCAGAATCATCTCATTCGAGTTTATCTAAGCCTGAACATAGTGAAGAATAGGTGAATGTCCAACAATGCAATTGCATAGATACTGATGATTGCAACTACAACACTTCTGAAACAGACTCAGACTTTAGCTCAGAAACAAAAACAGAAAAGGCACCAGCCAAAGAGAAAGTGTGTATGGCACACATTATTGATGATGATGAATCAAAAGTTCTGGCGGGCATCGAAATGCTTGCAGAAGGAGAAATGAAAGAAAAACTTTAAGAAACTTTTTTACAAATCAGACATGGAGATCTTGGTAATACCTCAAGAGGTAATATTTCTAAAGCACTGTTTGTTGATGCTTCTTATGAGAAAAACACAAAAAATTTCAAAGAAACCAGCAACATACAAAACCAAGTTCTTTGACTCTAGGAGAATTCAGTCATGAGATTCATCATATAAAAAGGAAATAGTTGAGCTGAAATAAAAAATATCTCAATTAGAAAAGGGAAAATGGCAAGAACTAGCAGAAAATCCTAATGTCACAATTTTTAAAGATATGCAAAATAGTGGCATAGGGTTTGGCAATATGAGTATCATTACCATTCAGTATCAACAGCACCATGCACTATTAAATGTTAATATACGATAAAACTTCACTCTCGGAACATTAATAGATTCAGGTGAAGACATAAATGTTTTAAAGAAAAAAGTCATCCCAACAAAATACTAGACACCTACATATAGGCAAGTCATTGGGGTAGGTACAGAGGATTTTCAATATGAAGTCTGCAATGCAACTCTTTGTTTTTCAAGATATTGTATGAAAATGAAGTTCGCAGTCCGAAATATTCCAATTCACTGTATTTTAAGCAATATTTTTCTTGTTGTTGTTGGATCACATGGATCGGCTAGATTGCAAGATGGAAAAGATGGTTATTTTATAATTGTCCTTGATAACAAAGGTTTCTTACAAACCATCACATTTCCTCTTATTTCAACACCAAGAACATCCACCATGGTTCAAACTATGAAAGAAGTTAATCTGACAAAAATAAAACTAGGAGAATTAATATTATTCAAATCCTCTCTTAGAATAAAAGAACAGCTACAGTCCCCAAAGGTACAGCAAAAAATATTAGAAGTCATAGAGCAATCAGAAAAAGATTGTTGTTCTGAAAACCCATATGCCTTCTGGCATAGAAGGCAACTCAAAGTTTCATTTCCGTTCAAACAAGAGTATGATGGAAAATCCTGCAAGAGCCGATCCATACCTATGAATAGTGAGTACAGAAATATGAGTCAAAAAGAAATCTCAGATATCTTAAAAAGAGGATTGATAAGAGAATCTAGCAGTCCTTGGAACTGCTAGGGGTTATATGTAAATAAACACTCAGAACAGATTAGATTTGTTCCCAGATTAGTCATAAATTACAAACCTCTAAATTTTGTACTAGTAGATGATACATATCCTATTCCCCACAAAGGGAGCCTAATAAGTTGAATAGCAGGAGCTAAAGTTTTCTCCATTTTTGATATGAAATCTAGGTTTTGGTAGGTTGCAGTAAAAGAAGAAGATAGATTCAAAACTTCCTTCAGAATTACTATTGGTCATTCTGAGTGGAATGTTATTCCCTTTTGCTTAAAACATGCACCATCCAAATTTAAAAAGGTCATGCACCAGGTTTTCAAGCCATACTTTGATTGGCTCAATGTATATATTGATTATATGTTAATCTTCTCTAAATCTGTAGAAGAACATTTCAAACATGTATAGGTTTTTACACAGGTAGTCAAGAGAAGTGGGCTAGTACTAAGCAAGAAGGAAATGCAATTGTTTCAGAAAATAATCAAATTCCTGGGAGATACTATTGAGGATGGCCAAATCACATTACAAAAGCATTCACTTGAATTTTCCGATAAATTTCTAGATTTGATCACAGATAAAAAAAAATTGTAGAGATCCCTAGGCTATTTGAAGTACATTAGCAATTTCTATGAAGGATGTTCCCATGATAGAAAATTGTTAAATCAAAGATTGAAAAAAGATCCAGTGCCTTGGACTTTAGAACATACCAATGCCATCAAAAAAATAAAATCTAAGGTAAAAACTTTACCTATTCTCTACCTTGCAGATGAGGATTTGCCAAAAATTGTAGAAAGTGACACCAACAACATTGGATGGGGAGGTATTATCAAGAAAACTAAAGAAGGAGAAGAACAAGTTATACAGTTTGCTTCAGGCACATGGAACCAAGAAAAACAAAACTATTCTACAATTGAAAAAGAGGTAAAAGTTGCATGGAATTGTATAGACAAATTTGACATCAATCTCATAGATAAAAGGTTTCTTCTTAGGACTGATGCTTTTTCTTTAAAGAAAGATGTAATAAAAGACATCAAAAATCCTGGAGAATCCAAGTTTTCTAGATTGCAAGATTTTTTTGCAAATTTTGATTTTGATGTTGAGCATTTAAAGGGAGAAAAAAATTGTCTACGAGATTATTTGTGGAGGGAGTAACTGAAAAAAGAAAATTATCTAATGGTTATTGTCACTGAATGGGACCCTAAAACATAGCAAGAAGAACTTAGAAATATCCCACAGAGTACCTCATCGCCAATCTATGCTGAAAAATGGATACCCAATTGGCAATTAAGAAAAACCAAAGTTATGAATGCAAATCTATAGTCTCATCGGGACTTACAACACCTTGTACCAAAAAGAAAGATTTACCCTAAGTCTAGCACTTAGATACATGATATGGTGTATAATAATTCAATGATGTATTCTGATCTTGTAGATGAAGCATTAAGGGAATGTTTTCATGATATCAATCGGATATGGAATGGGGGAAGCAATAGAACAAAAACATTTGATAAATATTATACTATCAATAGAACCAGATATCCTGAACATACTACAAGAATAATGTGGCCACAAAAGGATCCAAGCCTTGTATTTCTTGACACTATCTATAATTTCCAGGGCTATGAAGATCTCTTGTGGGATCTTTTATGCAGAGAAGAAAGGTAAGAAATACATTATACATTATTAAAATTTGGACCTATCTTCATTACACATTTACTGTTACAATAAGCTTGGTTACAAGAATGGTGGAGATGGTATGGGATAAATAAGATAGGTATGGATCCAAGGTACTTTGAAAGAGACTTTCAAAGTGATTGACAAGACTGCATGGAGTGTAATGGCATGGAGTGTTTTCACCTTCCCTGTATGACTATTGCAGATCCAATTTATTTTTTTTACTGATGATCACATATTAGGCTACTTCATGAGAGGACATCATCATTGGTTAGTCTTAACCAAAGTGAGCCATCAGATTATCCTTGGGAAACCAATGATTGTCCGAAGGATTTATAAAAAAGCATGGGAGACTAGTGGAGAATACCATCATAATAATGGTTGATTCCCTGGTACAAATCCATTGGCAACATAATTTCAAAAACTCCAAGGGTTCTCGTGGGCTTCTCCTGAAAATTATCCATGATGCACAGTAATGTCTTGTCACTTGACTTTGATAGTGACCGATTTTCGTGGGATTTTACGACAAAAATATGCACATTGTAAATATCTTTTCCGTAGAATTTGGAATAATCTCTACTTTGTAAAAATTCTAATTTTTTGAGACTCGAAGCACTTCTCCGACTTTTGGTGTGATTTGATCCACATCTCAGAATCTCAGTAAGATTGTCTTTTGGTGTGATTTGATCCACATCTTGGAATCTCAATACTATTGTCTTTTGGTTTGTTTTGATCCATATCTCAAAATATTAGTATGATTGTCTCATATTTTTCCCCTTCTTATCCTATAAAAAGAGATAGGTAAGGCTCATTGGGACATTCGGAGTTGGAGAGTCTGAGAGTGAGAGTCTTGTTGTTTGAAGTCTGAGATAATCTTCCTGCTCTACATTTGCAAACATCTGTGTTCGATCTGCTTGCATCATGAAGAAAGTCTCTCTTAGAGTCGAGTTTGAAAAGCCTGTGTATCAAGGCCTAACAACCCTGGTAAGAACCTAAAGTGGCTGAACTCATTAAGTTTGAGTCTATGTTTGTTTCAAAAAGTTCAAAGACAGAGTCTGCAAAGGGCCAAGTAGCCTCTAGAGTGCATCTTAATTTAAGGTGTAGCATTCGGTAAATGCCTGAGTAGTCTATCTCTGATTGAAGTTTCTCTAAATCTTCCAACATTGTAATTCATCTTTTGAAATCAATAAAAAAGAGAAGTTTTTTCCACATGAGTTTATGTTCTGTTATGCTATTTTAAATTTTGTGAGAGGAGAGGTTCATTTGAGGTTTGTCAGAGGTTCACCGAGGATCGAGGGACATTTTTCTCATGTTGGAAAGAGGTCGTTGAAGAGCATTATTGCATGAAGATCCAGAGGTTCGTGTATTCATCATTGAAGAAATCGAAATTGCACAGCAAGCTTCAGAGGTAGCCCCTACTAAAAATTGGTATCAGAGCTAGTAACATCTAGTTCATACGAGTATTTATCTTTTAAACTCTCTCAAAATATAACATGGAACCTTAAATAAGATCTATTTCATTCAGAGAACTTCAAAAGGAATAAACATAAGAAGATTATTTTGATATGGAAAAGCTATTTCATATTGTATAATCTTCAATGGTTAACTCTATAGAAATAGAGTTAATAGAAAGTCAGCCATCAGCCTGATGGGCTCTACCCACCATAACCCCATCAAAAATTTATGGGCATTTATCTATGTTTCATTTGAAATCTATAACTAGAGTCAGTTTTAAACAATGTGTCTCTTAGATCCAAGAAAATGTTGAATCCATTCAAACCATTTCCCTTTTAGATCCTAAAAAGCTTCAAGAAGAAGCTCGAAGACATGGTACTTCTTATCTACATCTTGGCTGTATCCGGGTGGGCATAAATTCTTTAACCCATAGAGGGCTTAATACATATGTGTTGGCTACTATCATAGATCTCATGCATAAAAAATATACTGATTCATTAATTGGTGGTATTGTGGCTCCTTTATCAAATGGTCTTGTATGGTTAAATTTCCACCAAAATTTCTCAATATATATGTATGATGAATACATTAAGGACATCCTCCAATTGCAAATCAAAACTAGTGGTTTTGATATGAAAATAAAAAGGACAAACATTGCAGTTCATACTAGAGGGTGTTTCAGGAACACCAACACATTATATCCAGCCATTCTACATACACCCTGGTAATAATTGATGCTCGCAATAAAAAAATTGAGCATCAAACCATCAAATGGTAAGATCTCAGCTTTCCTGAAAACTGGGTAGTAGATCTATCTCAGTCGCTAAAAGTTCAAAGTATCACGACTGCTCAGATACAAGAAGGACTACCTAAAGCTACTTTGTCCTTCCCTAGAAGATCTACTTTGGATTGCAAAAGAATACAAGAAGCCTGTCAAGCCACAAAATACCATATAAACTCAGATCATATTTCATGTCATCCATCTACTTCCACATCTGTAAATATTCCATCTATAAGATACCCACATGTTGATTTATTTGAACTCGCTTAGTTATTACATTTTTCCACTCTCGAAGTAAAATGAGTGGACCATTGCATTTTGAGCACGCACATTCAACGTCTACTCGTCTCCTCCAGTTTCAAAATCTGACTCGGGGTGGGAAAGAACACTAAATAAGTTTGATTCGCTGACTATCTATAATAGATATCGCTACTCCTTGGTCTCACAGATCTATAAGCCTCATTACAATAAAGTGGTCGGGATTCGTAATAGCCATATGGGTATAGGTTATTGCTGGGAACAATTGCACCTTCTCCAATTATTCTTAGGTGCTTAAGTTGATTATTGATCTACAACTAAATTGCTTGAGTGTAGCCAAGGATGTGAGGAAAGCATTTAGTTTAGTTACAGGTTTTTCTTTTGACATTTTACCCCCTTGTCTCATTTTTCTCACCCACATACCTGACATTGTCTATGAGACTTCCATGATATTTATTCACCCAATGCCATTTGTTTTCAACACTGTAGGTGCTAGGGATCATTGAAACTCATTGCTTCTATTGCTAGTGCACTTGTAAATCCATGAACAAGCACTGATTGCTGAACAAAGTTGCGGGTCTGTATTTAGTATCAAGGTTTTTAACTTTATTGATTTTTTATTTTGGACATATATTGAGTTTCTTCAACCCAATATTTTTGCGTGAATTTGTTAAAGTTGACCCTTCTAACCATTGCATATTTTTTCATGAATTCGTTAAAGTTGACCTTTCTAATAATTTCTTTGTGAAAAAGAAAAACCCCAAGAAAAAAAGAAATTGAACCGAGATGAAATGGAGAAACCAATATATGAATAATAAGGGAGGGATGCGAAGACTTGCAGATAGTTTCATTGGTTTTTGTTGTTGTGATATTTGTCAGCTTATTTAATTATGTTTGTAAAAGTGCAGAACCAATTAATGAACGGTGCTGCATAATTCGAATTAGAATTTCTTGGAGCTCATAAACCCTTGAACACATTACTAGTTTGATTGTGTTTATAATGTTATGGTTTGTTGTTCAAACCTTTGGAAAACGACTACAAGTTACAATATGTGTCTGAAATAGGTCAAGTTGTTAGATCAATTTTTGAATGTGTTCATTTCTCAAATAGTTTGCCTAACAACTAATGGATATTCGAAAGGTAAATAGACGACATATGGTGATTGGACCATAGGATGGTTGATTACTCAACAACTCTTATTGCAAAAGCCCCGACGAGGCAATTTTTCAATATTGTTGACCTTGCAAAGTTCATTAAATAGTTAGAGGTGATTATGTCTTAAATGAGTTGAATGGGAAGCTTTAATATTGTGGTGGTCAAAAGACGGTTGTCTGGAGACTTCAGAGTGAGGATAAGTGTTGAGGAAGGCTAGTCAAATAGATGAGACATGTTAATTATAATTTATTTTTGTAATGATGTAAATGTAAGCATTAAAGGGGGCACTTGGAAATAGTGCTTATATTATTAAATTTATAGATTTGGTTGGTTGTTTGTAGGAATTTGTTGAGATATTTTCTCAATAAGCAATTCCTTGATTGGAATCTGTTGGATCTCATGAGCACTATTTATGTGGCTTGAAATTTGGCTTTGATGGCAATTTACTAATTATTTGTGTGTGTAATCTATCCACCATGAATTCTAATCTAATTTCCTATTTTCAATTCATCATTTAAAGTATCTTGATAGTATTTTTACTTAAAACCATCTTGGTTTTTTATTATTTATCTATATTCTCCAAATAATTTGTTTTCAGATATGTCTTATTAGGAACAACGTGAATAAAAGAACATTCATGTGATCCAAACTGGATCATTATATTATTTTGCATCCATATTGGTGCTTTCAAAGTAGAAAAAGTGGAGGAATCAGTTCATAGGACCTCTTTTACTGACAAATCCTAGTTTGGTGAATTGGGGTTCGAAACCTTCCTAAGGGAGTTTGAGGCATCATGAATCACCTTAATTAGAATCTATATGCTAAATTTATGTTACTAAAAATTTGGCCCTTCTTCTTTGACCACCATAGTTGGAGAGAATGCCACATCAGACCCCATTATTCATAAAAAATGGGCTAGACAAATGATAATGATGAAAAAGACTCTATAAGAGCTCATATTGTAACTCTAGATAAGAGTTGGAGTCAAACTTAACCACTAGTAGGCTATTGGACTATGTTATAACTAAAGTAGTAAGAGGAAAAACTCCATTATATTCTAACGTATTTTATTACATGGATGAGAAGATTAGTCAAGTGTCGATAGGGAGAGAGAAAAAATATAGGTTTGTGCACTATATCATCCCATAGTCAACGAGCCTTGGTTCCTTTTACTTTTATCCGTTTTTTATTAAGGGAAAGAGAGGAAAATAACCTCACCTTTCAACTAGTTTTTATATTGAAAGAGTTTTCTAGGTTATATATTGTGTTAATTTTTGGTTTATTAGTTTCATTTTGTTGTGCCCATTTTCAACATAATTATGATTGCATATATATGTAATATATAATAATTAACAAAGATAAATATATGAGAAATAAACCCTCATATTGTAAGTTTCATATATTCCAATATATTTTAGGGTGAATGCATGAAGATGGGCTACACTTTTGGGCCAAATGTGGCCATGAAATTTTAAGTTTTTCCTCTTTTATCGAATTGAATCTCTCAAAATTCATATAAACACTATGAATTTTGATTTGGAGTAAAAACAAAAATTGTGGAGAATTATGTTATTGTCCTAATGAGATTTTTTTGCAAAAATATTTAGTGTCTTATAATCTATCAATTTTCCATTACATGAAACGTTTTTCCTTGCAAATTTTCACACACCGTAAGATTTATATATATATGATCTACATGGAGAGATCTAAGTTTTTCATATCAAAAATATATTTTTATGAAAAATTGTATTTTTTATTATTTTCCGAAGTTGGTGAAGTAATAATTCAATTTCAATTTGTAGACACATGTGTTCACGCAATGTTTCTTTCAACTATTTAAATAAATTGAAAAACCAAGAGTACCCTTTGAAGAGTTATCGTAAATGAATATAGTGATATTTTTGAAAAAATTTCAATTGTGTATATTTTATAATATTGATTTTTTATTCAAACACTTTAAAATTGTTCAAAATATTTCAAGTATTATGTTTAAAATAAATTAGAGAAAAAACATCATATGAATTCAAAAGTGTCAAAGTCATATGCTATTGGATAGAGGGTTCCTTCCCAAATCCAACATGATCAACTCTTCCACTTGAATACAAGTTTTGCTTGGAGTCCATTAGGGTACAAAATGGTGTTGCAGAGAAATTTGCATAAGGGGAGCTAAAAGACTGTTTTTTAGGCCTCAACTACTCGATAGAGTGTTTGAAATTCAAATTTCAAAGAGCTCAATCGAGTCCTTAATGTGGTCAAACAAAGACTCGATCAAGCCTATCATAATTATCTAAAAAAGAGGAGAAAAAAAAACGAAGCCTCTCAATACTTGTCTATAAGAGAATGATAGAATTTGTTTATTCCACAAAAATAATTTATATAAATATTCAAATATACTTCAAACTCTAATTTTCCTTAGTTATAAATCCAAATTTAATTTTATTTTAGCAAGAAAATAATTATAATAATACATTGATAACTTTCTATAAAATATTTTAACATTACTCTTTCAATTTTGAAATTATTAAAAATGATAATTGGTTTATTGTCTTTATTTTAAATATAAAATATTTTATACTTAATCATTTTATAATTTTTTATGTAAAAATTTTCAAGAAAAAAAATTTCAAACTATAATATAATATAAAAAAAACAACAAACAAAACTAAACTAAATTTTATAATATTATTATTTTAAAAATAATTTCATATGCACGTTTAAACCTAGATTATTCAAATTCAAATTAGTCAAATAATGTTTTAAAATTTATGATTTCCCTATTTTCTTATTATTTTAAAAATATATATTGCAAACCTAAGTTCAAAGTAAAATTTCCTATATGTACTCCGCACTTGTGCACACTGAGGAAATAATAGAGTGCAATAACATTTTGCAGGTTGAGAGAGATGTATAACTGCACATTTCATCCATTACAACTATATTAATTATAACTTACATGTATTACAAGTATATTAATTATAATTGCACTATTTTCCTTTCCAAAACAAGTGGACATTATTGTGTTATATATATATTTGGACATCTTTTCCAAGTTTTCTAAACTTTAAGATAAATTTCTATCCTTAAAATTTTCGTTGGCCTAAGTGGCTATTGTGTAAGAGGGAAGTGGAGCACGAGATCCAACTATTGTTGAACTCCTCGTTACCAAACATTGGGTTGTATAGGAAATCTATTATCAAGGCAAGTGAGGTGAATTAAAAGTTGTAGAATCTACTGGAACAAGTTGTGATTTGAATAAGTGCCTCACTAGGTTGGTCACCCATCATCATAGTGAAAAATAAGGACTAGATATTGTGGATGTGTATTTATTACAAGGTGTCAAACAAAATTACACTCAAGAATAGGCACCCCTACCTAGGATAGATTATTTGTTGAAGCAGTTGCAGGAAGCCAAATACTTCATTTTGATAGACTTAATGTTTGGATATCATTGTGTTTAGTTCAAACAAGAAGATATCTATGAGACCACATTCAACACCAAGAAAGGTTGGCATGAGTGGTTAGTGATGTCAATTTTCCTATGTAATCTAGTAATTTTATTTACGGGGTTAATGATTGATATATTGCAACCTATTATACATTCTTTTGTTATTTTATGTTTGGATGATATATGTGAAAATTTCAAAATTTAAATTTTAACATGGTATCAAAGCAAGATTGATCATGTGGGGAGCTCAGTAGTGAAAGGAAAAAACTGTCGAAATTGAGAGGGAGTCAAGCAGTGTGATTTCCAGATCTGTGTGGAGGCTCATTTGGTAGATCGAACTTCTAAGAAGAGAGATTGATTTTTATAATGTAGGGGGCAACAAACTTTTGCAGAGTCTAGGAAATAGTGAAGTCGAAAAGAAACTGTGGTGAAGTAGTTCTAATTTTCACTAAGAAAATTCCTTTCTTGAGCACAGAAGGGTTTTTCCGTAGCAGAATTATTGTCGAGTGGAAGAAACATGCACACACAAAGGGAAATATCTCTCAGTAGGTTTTGAATTTTACAAATATGTTTTCCTGTTGCAAATTTGCAGGAGTTATGGGCAGAATTTCTCACTCCTGAATGTATTGCTTGTAGCAAACTTAGCAGGCGAGCATGGGGAAAGAGGTATATTTTTTACCATATTCATAAATAGCCAGATCTAGGCTTAGAGATCATGATAGGTTGGAGGGAGCCTCCAAATTTGTCATTTGGAAGGCTAGGATTTCCTTCCTACTGGGTGAACATTGCCTACAAGCCTATGTAGATAATGTGGTGCCAGTACCCCAAGATTTAGATCAACTAAAGGAGTATAGTAAGGAGATAGTGAAGGTGAAGAGATTGATCATGGATGGAGTTTGGAACCATGTAGTCTCACATGTGGAGAAAAATGAAATGACCAAGGAAATGTGGGTTGCTCTCATCGAGATATATTAGAACACTTTCGAGAAACTGAAGGCTTTCCTATAAGAGAAGTTGAGAAGCATTAAGAGGATGAAGGGTGAAGGCATATAATCCTTCCTCACTAGGATTTACGAAGTCTTTGATTAGCTTGTAGTCATTGGGGAGGCACCCCAATAGATAGAGCTTGTGTGTTTGGGACTCAATGGAGTCTTAGAGGAGCGATAGGTGTTTGGCCAAAGTATCTTGGGAAGAGACACATTGCTGAGTTAGGACCGAATCAAACATGCAACTAGAGGACTTAAGGCGAGCTCTACTAAAGATCACGACCAATAGGAGCAACAAAAAGGGCATGAAGGGTGAGAAGGAAGAGGACAATTTGGCCTTAGCATCAAAGGGTCCCAGCCAGGGATAGGATGACAAGAAGAAGAAAAATTACCTATCTAAGGTTAAATGCTTCAGGTGTGGCGATTTTGGCCATTTCATTACAGAGTGTCCTATTTTAAAGAAGGACAATTAGGAAAAGAAATACCAAGTGACAATTTCTGCACATATAGATAAGTTGTCATCCAATAAGGAGGAAGATTTGATGATGTTTGAAGCTATACCACCACGAGAGAGGTGGGGTCATATGGAATTATAGCTCGAGGGTTGCAGTGGTTCAGGAAGGACCCTTGAGGTGTCCTCCTGAAGGATGATTACCTTGCTATAGGGGCCCAAAGTATTTAGTATCAAGATGGATCAACGTCGGTTGATGCAGTTATATTCTAGAGTGAAAATTATAGAATAGTTGCAGTCAGGTGTTGAGTAGCGCATAGTAGTGTTGATAGTAGGCCAGGTGGCTTAGTACAAAGTTAGTAACAATGCAGATTCTTCAATGGAAAATGCAAAGGCTAGTAGCATTGAGATGTTTAGGAGACAAATTCATCATAAAGACACAATTAATTCAATATTGAGGATTCTTCTCAGTTGCATTAGTTGCAGTTGCCACAACAACAGATCAAAAGGCATTGTTGTTCAAATGTTGTGTTGGTAGCAATATAACAGTGTCAGCAGTAGCACAAATGCAACACCAAAGTTACCCACTAGTTGGTTGGAAGTATCTAGATATTAGTAGTTTATACAGAGGGTGATATAGATATAGGATGTTGTAGAAATGGTGAAACACTAAAAATCCTTTCTTGCTAAGAGGATTGTTAGTTTTTATAGCATCATAAGTGTTATAGTTTTGAAAATTTTTGGACAGGCTAAAACATAAGAGTTCCCCATAAGCTAGAAATTGTTTCTAGAAATTCTACCTAGAAGTGTCTCAATTAGATTATTAGCCCTATTTTAAATATTTCCTATGTCTAAACTTAGGAACACACACTTGAGATCAACTTCCTTGGAGAGTTAAATTTTCCAGAGGGTACCGGCAGTTGCCAGAAGAGTTCAAGGTTCTAAAGGGAAGCAAAGATAGAGAGTAACATAGATAGTGAGGCTGGAGGAAGATTTTCTAGATCTAGTAAGTAATTTGTAGAGAGGCTGAGATTTTCACTAGGAGGATGCATGAAGGAATTATAGACATTTAAGTGAGCAGTTCAATTTTCTCTAAGGGGATGATGTTTTCAATTCCAAAAGCCGAGAAGAGTTTCCAAAGAGCTAGAGATGTATTTTCCTACTTAGCAACAGGCATGATGGCTAGATTAGTAATTGATTTAGGCAACACTTGTGACATGCAGTTCTAGAGTGATGTAGAGCCTATGCAGGACAAGTTGGAAAACTAGATTTTAAAGGGAAGTCAAGGGTTAGGATTGCTTGTGGAGATGGTAATTTCCCTCAAATAATTTTTTCCAGTATTTTCTCTACACGATTGCCATTTTTTGACATGAAGATTGTACTCAGATTATTTCATTGCTACATAATATTAAAAACCCTTAGCTACTTCACTAGTTTTCCCATGTTGAGTTTTTTCGAGGACTTCTGTCAAAAAATATTTGTGTTAATTTTTATGAGTGTGTGCCAATATATTTCTAATTTTCTAGAGATATTATTTTCCACAACATTTTCATGAACATTGCAGTGTGTTTATTTTGTTGTTTTTTTTTTTTCTCGTTAAAACTATTCTATTATTTACAGGAACAAGAAAGACATTTACATTCACAGAGTCGTTTTACCAGAGGCCAAACTGTGGCACTTTGGAATGGGAGAAATCAAAAGGACAGCCCTCGCAGGGGCTCCACGTCTGAGCAAAACAACCCACGTAGGGGCCCTAAACCACAAAAATGCAACCATATCAAACTAGACATCCCGCGCAGGGGCTCTGGACCAAAAGTGTTCATCCCACGCAGGGGCAACAAAAGACCTTCAGCAATATCCCTTTCGGGCAGTACAGACATAGCAAGAACAGACGTTGAGCCAACATGACATAAACAGAAAGCCAAAACAAGACCTGAGCAGCGCTGGAGGATGTGATGCTGAACAGATGGACAGCTATTCGTCCGGCTCCTCCTCGACCACCTTGCACCAGCCATACTTCTCCATTTCCTCTGCAGAAGGATAGGGATCCATGTTGACATTGTCCCCCTTGGATGTCGACACCTCCTGAGGCTGAGGAAGGTTGGAAGCATGCTCTGGAGCATCTGCTGGCATCTCCTTGACGTTCTCTGAACTCTCGCCCGGGTGCTTCCCCTTGCTGCGATGACCATCGCCATCATCCTGAGATTCCTCAAGGAAGAGAACCGAAACGCGGGTATTGATGCGGGGTTTGTCCTGAGAGCTACTAAAGGTAAAAATTGCAGAACCGAAGGCAGGCATAGGTGCTGGGTCAGAATCTGGGCTACTGGAGTCCATGAATTGGCTTGTTTGGAGGGGGTTGGCCTCAGCAATTCGATGGCAATGGCAACGACAACAGTGGGATTGGGATTCTTCGACTGGAGGACGTGAGGACCCTCCCCGGGCAGAACCTCGACGGCTGAGCAAGCGCTGTCGAGGCCTAACCATCTTTGCAAGAGCACCGGGGGAAAGGAACAGTGCGGAAAAGGATGGCTTATCAGACTTGAGACGGCACCCAACAGACTTGAGACGGCACCCAACCAGCCTTTCAGACTTGAGACGGCACCCAACAGACAGGGGGATGGCAAGAGCTGTTGCCCGGAGAACCAAAGACCAGGCAAGAGCCTGAACTCCAAAAACCAAATACTGAGCATGAACCAGCGCATGGCGAGCCGTCCCGCCACCTTTTTTAACCTCTTCATCACCACCTCGAGCTCTGTTCGCCATAACTGCTCGCTGCAGTCGCTCCAATAACCCGGACAGAGCATTGAATTGCTTCCTCTGTTCGCCCATACCTTTATTCCTTGGCGGCGATCCTCGCATTGATTGCCAGCCTTAAGCTTGAGGCAGCACATGGCTAGCATGTGGCTCCTCATTACCACCTGTCGTGTCACCCGCATCCGGGGTTTTATTTTGTTGTTGTCATAGGAATAAACTACTAATTTAATTAGCAATTAGAGGAAATAATACCCGTGACTGCAATAGGATTTCAAACTTGAAATTTTCACATGGTATCAAAGTTAGGTTGATCATGTGTTATGCTTAGTAGGGAGTCTAGCAACAAAATTTCTATATTTTCACAAAGGTTGGGTTAGTGGATTAAGTTGTTGGGAAAAGAGCTCGATTTTTCTAGTGTAGTAGGCAAGATATTTTCACAAATTCTAGGAGCAGTGACAGTGGGAAGTAGTGAAGCTAGAAAGCAGTTTCGGTGAAGTAGATCAGATTTTCACTAAGAAGATTCCTTGATTGAGTGAAAAAGGGTTTTGCAGCAGTAGACTCAACGTTTGGTGGAAGGGAAAGGCACGCACAAAGTGAAATTTTTTTTAGTGGGTTCAAAGTTTTAGAAATATGATGTTCCTGTTGCATATTGGTAGGATCTTTGGGCAAAATTTATCACTCCAAAAGGGAGTGCGTGTAGGAGACTCAACAACTAAGTAGGCGAAAGAGTGGGATTTTCGACCAGATTTAGAAATGGCCAAAACTAGGCTTAGAGATTAGGACAGGTTGGACAAAGCCTCCAACTTTGTCATATGGGAGGCTAGGATGTCCTTCCCACTAGACGAACATGGTCTTGAAGCCTATGTAGATAATATGGTCGCCATACCCCACGAAGCAGATCAACTAAAGGAGTATAGGAAGGAGGTGGTGAATGCAAAGAGATTGATCCTAGATGGATTCCAAGACCATGTAGTCTCACATGTGGTAGAGAAGGGAATCTCCAAGGAAATGTGGGATGTTCTCATTCAGCTATATTAGAACACTTTCGAGAAATGGAATATGTTCCTACAAGAGAAGATGACAAGTAGCAAGATGATGAAGGGTCAAGGCATAGACTCCTTCCTCACCAAGATTCAGGAAGATTTTTATCATCTTGCAACCATTGAGGAGGCACCTCAACTGAAAAAGATTGTGCATTTGGCACTGAACAGTGTCTTAGAGGAGTGGCAGGTGTTTGTCCAAGATATCTTGGGCAGAGACACACTCCCTAGATGGGACCGAAATAAGCTCCAACGACCAAGATTAAACCTTAGTCAATGGATGAGGCAATATCTGCATCGATCCATGTTATTTTCTATAGGATTCACACCTTTCTCAATTAATACTAATTAATTAACCCATTTATTGTAGTGTTTTCTTCTCAAAGATGTTTGAAAAGAAAAAACTTAAGAATGTAGATGACAAACAATCTCAACAATATAAATGGCTTCTAAACATTATAGATCTACAACAACTAATAGAAACAAAACCTACCAAAGTCCTGATCTATCCCACAATCATAGTTAAACATCCAAATGAAATAGTAATAAATGTCGATAACTCCAATAATCCAATGGAAACTAGATATACAAAGAACAAATTTTATTAAATAACACCCGTGAAGGAAAAAAATAGATGTTACTAGTCCCCCTCTATGGGATGGGTTCTTGGCTATCCTCAAACGTCTTCAACTTGTGTATAGTCTCTCTCCTCTATAATGTGTAAATCCAACAAATAAAATGTTTAAGCTCAATGGGAACTCAAATGGAAGAAAAATGGTGTATGACAGTGATAATAATCAGAGTTACAGTAGTGAGTGCAACAACGAAAATAATCAAAAGTGAATAATGAATGGAAAACCCTTCTATTTATAACAAAATATTGAGTTATCCTCGAATAATGAGCAATAATAAAATATTATTAACCCCATTCTTGGAATAACCACTTGGAATATTTTATTATATCTGGTTAGGAGGGAAAAGGTATTTAAACTTTTATTTACAAATAATAAATAAATAAATGATTTATTTATCATCTCAAGAAATTGGTTAGTGAATAATAAACAAATAATTATTTATTTAATTATTCCTGAGGAATTTAGTCAAATTTTACAAGGAATAATAATTAATTAGTGATTAATTAATTATTCCTAGAGAAAAATAAGATAACTAATAATTTATTTGTTGATTTTTCATCCCTAGGTCAAATATGATAAGGAATATTAATTAAACAATGGTTTAATTAATTATTCCTAGAAGATATTAAGTAAATAGTGATTTACTTATTTATTCTTCATGGGTTTAATTATAAATTACTTTAAAAAATGTGGCTTATTAAGTAATTTCTCACAATGAAAGCAATTTTACTATGGTAAATTTGGACTTACATGGCGTACTTGGATCCATCTAGTAAATTAGGCTAGATGAGCAAAACGTATGACTGAAGTACATTGTAAAGACAAAATCACTAGACAATGAAGTGGAGTGAGAGAGAGAGAGAGAGACCAATAGAGTTGAAGCGAAAGACGATTGGGATAGAGGGGGCGAGACCAATGCTAGTCTCCTTTTATGTTGTGGTTCTAGATCTCAGTGAGGCGGGGGAGGCATACCAATACCTGCCGATATAAGTTAGTACAAAAATAATGAGGTCCCAAGAAAAATAAAACTAAGCAATGAAGTACATGCTGAATGGTACATGACATGCTGGCATAACTAAGCCAGAAAATAATACAATGTGTCCCATATACGTAATGCATTTGGAAAAATATGAGCGTGGATTGAATAAAATAGTATCCATGTACATGAGATATAATGACCCTTCCTTCAAAAATGGGTGGGAGGGAGGGTACAAAAACCAAAGAAGCTCTACTGAACAAGGAAGGGCTATGAAAAATTGAATGGATCATCTGAAGGAGCTGTGCATACTATGAACATTGCGATCGGTAGGAACCGATGCCATAAAATCTACAGAATATCATTTGAGGTTGTAGCATAATATGAATGCATCTGGACATGTGAGGGGCTACTTCAAGGGCCACCCCCTAATGAGGTCTGAAACATCTCACATAAGCCCAGGAATCATTCGTACAATCTGTTACATCACTAGACCATCAAGTTTATGAATCACGAGCATGAAAAAACCAAGTAAAAGGGAAATAATGAGTCCCTCTACTCAATCTGAGGTACAAAACAAGAATGGAAGCTGGAACCAAGATACACCACCCTCTAGGCCATTCTTCTAGAATAGATCAGTCGATGTCAACAAAATAGGGCCTGCAATAGGTGAGGCAATGAGGATCCTCAACGAAGGCATGAGGGAAAATAGTAATGTGACTGATGGATTGACACTCGGGAAAATGGAAAATGTGGGACTAAGGGACAAAAAAATGACTTCCCTTGTTAGAACATAAAGTGCATGGTTGACCTAGCAGCGTCTGAGTGAACTCCGGAGGGGATGGGGGACAACATGACCGAAGGCCAAAATTGGCAACACGTGATGAACAATATTAAAATATGGATGGAATACTATGACATGATACGATGGTATGTGAAACAGACTCCATAAAGGTGACTGATTACGGATGCTCTTGACAAGGGGTACTCGATGACTCTGCCACACATAATAGGCCCAGTGGGGACCATGAAAGCATGAGTAAATGATGGTTACTAATGACAAAAATCGACATGTGAGGCAACAAGCACCAAGGGAATGTGGTCCCCAAAGTACAAGTATCTCATATGAAGGCATTCGATTTTGAGTGGTGACGAAGTGACCCTTCTTGGAAAAAATGGCTTCCAGGTTAAATGTCAAATCATCAAAATAGAAAAAGACCCATTATAATACTCGATGAGAGATTTCCAACGGTGCTGACAGTTTTTCAAACTAGGCTATGGTTTGGTCATAATGGGCGACATAAAATTGTGAATTTTTCTATGTAAGGACATTTTCCCTCCAATTTGAATTCATATGCTAAGTGTGTTGTGGTGAATATGGAGAGGAGTAATAGGCCCTAAATATTGTGGAGATTGTAGCGGAAAAACCAACAATTGAAATCAGGATCTGTGACTTTCAAGTAGGTGGCCTTACTCATCTCTTCAATTTCAGTGGTTTTTTTCCTGAGTTTTGGCACCTTGTAGCTCCCTGAGAGACCCCTACTCATTTTCACAGTGGCATCGCACCATTTGGGTCCAAAAGTGTGATTTGGCTCATAGGAAATAGGTGAAAACCTTTGAGCTTCCTCTTTCTAGGGAATAAACTATGATTTGGGGCTAAAAAGAGGGGTGGTCTAGTGGCCTGGTGGGGGTTATAGGTTGATCAATATAGACCAGTGGTTTCTTCTCTGAACTGACAAGACATGTGGTGTTTTGCAGGCATGGAAGAGCTGAAAATAAACTAGCGTGAGCGAGACATGGATACCCTTCAAACAGAGATTCAGAGTGATAAGGGGGTTTGAGCGACATTTTCTCGCTATGGGGTTCTCAAGTTGGTATAGAACCCATTGATGAGGGTAGTTGAGCCCTTGCTATCGAGAATTGTGAGCTATTAGGATCCAGACTAGGAGGTCTTTATAGTGCTCGGGCATAAGAGCAAGCTCACATTACATGATATTGATTTCTTGACCAGACTCCCTCCCCTAGGGGTGGTGGAGGATATACATCCTACTTTGCCTTATGGGAGGAACATTACAGAGTTTGTGCAGCACCATTTTCCATGGGATGTGCATGTGAAGGGCACGACCATATCAATTGGTGATGTAGACCATCTAGAGACATGGGTTGTTGCTACAGCTATGCTATGTGTCTTGGGCATCCAGGCATTCCACCACATCGTTGGTGGGTAGATGATGTTGTTTGAGATTTGTTTAGCTAGGACCTACTATGGGTGGGCCCAGATGATGTTGTCGTTAGTGGAACAATAGTTAAGTCTATGCAGGAGGTAGTTGAACCATGAATCTGCTTTGCATACAATGTTGTATGCATTCTTATTTGAGAAGATACCCACCATCCGTCCTCATGTACAGATCTGAGATGGGGGCCCACAAGAGCCCAGGATGTGCCACTGATGGAAACTATTGTTAAGAGTAGGAGGATGGGGAGTCAGACGGTTGTCTGACCCGATTTTTTTGCACATTGGGATCAAATGCCCCTCTACGTTGACGATTATCTTTATAGCAGGATGAACTATCAGGGTGATCGAGACTTACCACTTCCACTCGGGCGAGCATGGGGACCAAACAGTAAGTGTTAAATTGCTATTTTTATGGTGCATTTCATATTTTTATCACATGTATATGGTATTGAGTGTAAAATATGTGTTATGCAAACATAGCACCAGTAAAAACTGGCAGGACATATAGGATGAGCCATAGTTCTTGGGGTTGCAGACCGGGGAACATCGTCATCATGTCAGGGTCCAGAGGATAGTGCGGTACTCACTAATATACATTGTAGTTGTGAGGTACTCTTGTCTGAAGTTTCTAAGCATGGATGGTATGAGTTAGACAATCAATAAATAGATGAGTGCATTGACCCTCCCTTAGAGTGACGAGGTATCATGCGGCCCATGGTGATGGCTGGTGAGGAAATACATGATCTACGTGTAGGTGGAGCAGAGCCTTTGGCACAAGATCCATTGGATAGTGACTAGATATGGGGACATGTGGGTCCCTTTGGTTTTGATTTTTGGAAAATGTTATGGGCATGTCTGATGTATTTAGAGCTATGGGCATGTTTTATGTGATACATAATATGATTATGCAATTTATATGATGATGATGGTTTGCCATGTGTTATGTTTATGGTTGTGTTTTATGGTATACATGTGATAAATGTCAATCTAGAATGTTATTTTCAATGGTATCTACATAGTTATTTTTGGCTCTAGGAACTTGACTGAAAGTAATGGTTTCAAATTCATGTACCAACAACTTAACTCGTAGGTATTTTCTAAATAAGACTTGGTTATGCACATGATACACACCATTCAATTGTATGACAAGTAGCAAGGAATCTAAACAAACATGAAGATGAAGGATGAGATGAGCAAGGGCATCGACTTACAAACCTATCAATACGTCATATTCGGCCTGGTTATTGGTGGCAGATCCAATTCGCACACTGTTGGAAAGGACTAACATATGCAAGGGGGTAAAAATGACCCAGCTGCTGAGGCTAGATTCCTAGAGAAATGACTCGCATTGTCGGCATGACCGATATACAATGTGGATGATGGATCCATCTGAAATGGGCAAAAGACAATGAATGAGATTATGCAACCTACCTAACTTCATGATAGAAATAACGTCATGCAAATCAAAGTGATATGCTATGAGAAAATTTTCGTGAGTTAGAGTGCACGGAAGAATTAGGAAGGAAATGGCCTTCATAATCCTCTAAAAGAAATGCCCCTTTGCCTAAGTGCAAGGGTAATCAAGCGTAGACATAACTTCGATGATGCCCTTATGAAAATGGAAGATGGGCATATGGGAGGAAGACTCACTACATGATGCAGTGGTGGTACCCAATGCATCAACCTGAGAGAGAAGGTTGACATATGCATCATCTAGAATGTGACCTTGAGACCTAGGATTATGTCGAAAGAGGTTCGATATAAGAACGCGTAGAAACCTCATAAAGGTTTTCCTCCAAGGAACTCAAGGATGACAATAGGTAATGGACATGGCCCGTCAAGTCTGTCATCTTGACATCGAGGGGAATGATCATGATGGTGGGACTAGAGTCCCCTTGTTCTGTTTTACTAGTGGTACCAGAATCCATAGGTAGAGGAGTAAGTGATCCACCATGAGTGGCCTCGTATCTGCAAAATGCATCAAGGCAATCACAGAATTCATCGAGACGAGGGAAACAATGGGAATAGTGACCATACTGATCGCACAAAGCATAAGGGTGATTTGTGTGAAACATTCTAAGTCTCCTAGCTAGTCCCGGTAAGGTAGTCTGGACCTTGGGGATATTTGACTTAGGGAACATTTCATGAACCAAAGATTTGAGATGAGGAAGTTGGGGACAATTATTGGTGGCATGCTCAATAACATTACACAAAGCACATGGAGTGAGGGCTTTAGGGCCTTAGGGTTGGAGGAGCTTCGGGAGCCTTGTCCTTAGGTTCTTTCCTCTTATCTTTCCCCCCTCTCTGGATGATTTCACAATAGGAGTGGGTCCTATTGAGGGTGCAATGGAACTGGAGCAGCGATAGGGGTCATAGGGACTAGTTGAACCAGGGTCAAAGCATGATAAGGTCTTATTTGACCAGGTGATCCGGATTTAAACAGGAACGCAATAGATTACAGAGATAACCATAAATACAGAGATGCAATAACCATAAACACATAGATGCAGCGGAAATAATGCTTCATTTCATTAATGGAAAATACTGAAATCTGCTTACAACCAGAAATGGAAAGAAACTAGCTAGGGCGATGGTAGCTTATCTCTGAGAAGAGATGTGCGGCTACATGCCTCTGAACTGTTCCGAACTGTATTACAATGAGGCTCGAAGGCCTATTTATTGTTGAGAAACAATGGAAAACCCTTCACATACCGAAACCTAACCCTAGAAGATGAAACGCCAAATTGTGGGCCCCGTTTGGGTAAATTGGTACATCAATTTCCCGGGGTCGTAACTTTGGCATACGATCTCCGTTTGACGCGTACGATAGCTCGTTAGAAAGATCTATCCGAGTACTACCACTTTGGGAGGCAACATAGGGCTCGGTTGCCCCAGAATTCCAAAAAAAACGTCGTTTAGGGCCTCAAAACGGCTCCGGAAGTTCAGGACCCGAAAAACTGCTAAAAATAGTAAACTGTGCTACAATTAAGGAAACTGAAAAGACTGAAAGAGACAGTTGTGGGGGTCCAAATGGGTTGGTGGGTGGCCACCAACATCCACCTGGATCATTCCTCCCCCTTAGGAAGCAATGGTCCCCATTGCGTTGAGTTCCTCCATCTGCTGAACTTGTCCTGCAATCTCTGATGTGTCCAGTGATGGTGGGAAGCATGGTCGACGATGGTCCACATTGAACATTTGGTGCAGGCGAAGGAATGGAGGAATGTTGTGCTCCAAAGCATTGTTCCCCATAGCCTTGGTACTGCTGTAAGGACCATGTCGGTGTGGTCTGAGCTTCTGATGGGTTCTGGTAAGGCGTTCTTTCTGTCTATGCAACCAGACTTTGTTGCCCACCTGAAACTTGTGTGGTACCCATATGCGTGAGAAGTTGTTCCTGTGTTCTGTCATGACCGTATTCCTTTGCTGCTGCTGCTGCGTAGAGGAACCCTTTGCAGGGGTCATGGATGTAGTAACAATCTTCCCCTTACTTTGGGAGTGGACCAGACAGATGAATTTCCTGGTCTGTGATATGAGCTTGCTGCCTTTCTTGGTAGTAATCAAAGATGTGGCGGTAGGTGGGGCTACCTCCGGTATCCTGTATAATGAATTATTCAAAGAAATAATGACAGCACGAGGCCTGGACTCATACACAGCATGTCGCCTCCACAAGTATGGTTGGCCTAATAATACATCACAAACATCCAGAGGTGTAACATCACACAATACCTCGTCTGTGAAGGGCTTGATGCTGTAGGGAAGGCGGCACTGCTGGCGAACTTTCAGATCTCGTCCTTCGTGAAGCCACCCGATACTGTACGGCTGCGGATGCGGTGTAGTCGGTAGGCCCAACCGCTTCACGACCTCTGCTGAAACCAGGTTCTTTTGGCTACCACTATCGACAATGAATCGCAGCGGTGAACCCTTCACCCACATCTGTGAGTGGAAAAGACGCTCCCCCTCCTCTGGATCTTCGGGCTCATTCTTCTTGATCTTGGCGGTGGCAACAGTGGCACTGGGATCCGCATCAATGATCTGCTTCCCTTTGCCATTCCCCTTGTCGGGTTCTGGCTCAGGATCAGAACATGCATCTGATTCGGAGGCCTTCAACTCAGCCACCAGCGACTGCTTGGTCCGACACTCACTTGTGTTATGAGTGGGACTCTTGTGGAACTCACACCACTTTCCTGTGTCCTTCTTCGGCTTCGTGGTGTTGTTCTTTTCTTGCGGCTTCGACGGGTTGTCTTGGGTCACCCCGCCTTGGCTTTGTCCTTTGGGCTTCGGATTCGCAGATCCAAAGTCTCGCTTCTTCTGTCTGAACTTTTGTTCGATTTTGACAGCGTATCGGTATGCTGTGCCGAGTGAGGAGATGTTCAAGAACACCATCTCTTCCTGGATGTATCTATGCAGGCAGCCACGGTATTTGAGTACCAGATGCAGCTCAGAATCTTTGATACCCAACTGTGTGCGAAGGGTATGAAAAATGTTTGTGAACTCCGACACATCTTGGTCTCGTCCCTGCCGCAGTGTGGTCCATTTGATGTATTTGTCCTCATAGCTTCCGACAGGGTAATACTGCTCCTTGATGGCATCCCGGAAGTCATTCCAAGTGGGTGCGGCTGAAAACAGTGAGCCTGTACTTTCATCCTTCTGCTCGCAGTAGGTTTCCCACCAGTCCTTGACGTGGGGGGCTGCTTTGAGAAGAGCGAAAACAATCTTTTCCCGACTTGAAAATTCATGAACAGAAAAATACCCATCTAGCAGATTTAACCATTTATCTACGGCATCTGCGTCTATTTGACCCTCGAAGATGGGGATTTCAAAATTAACTTGTACCTTAAACGGCGTGGCGTTTCCAGAGTCGCTGTTGGAAGCCGATGCGTCGCCTCTAGGTAGCCGCTGAAGGATCTGCGCAAAGCTATCCATCATCGCGTTCCTTTGCCGCTCGAGTGCTTCTTCGAGCAAGATTTTGATAGGATCTCCTGCCCCCTCGTCTTTCTTCTCATCCGCCATGGGAGGCCGTCGGGATTTGCGAGGCTGGTCTTGCAAAGGTTCGACCAGTTCAAGCCCTAACTCCTTATATCCCGACCTCGTTGGGGACATGCAAAGAAAAACAGAGAAAAAAGCAGACCGCTCTGATACCACTGATCCGGATTTAAACAGGAACGCAATAGATTACAGAGATAACCATAAATACAGAGATGCAATAACCATAAACACATAGATGCAGCGGAAATAATGCTTCATTTCATTAATGGAAAATACTGAAATCTGCTTACAACCAGAAATGGAAAGAAACTAGCTAGGGCGATGGTAGCTTATCTCTGAGAAGAGATGTGCGGCTACATGCCTTTGAACTGTTCCGAACTATATTACAATGAGGCTCAAAGGCCTATTTATTGTTGAGAAACAATGGAAAACCCTTCACATACCGAAACCTAACCCTAGAAGATGAAACGCCAAATTGTGGGCCCCGTTTGGGTAAATTGGTACATCAATTTCCCGGGGTCGTAACTTTGGCATACGATCTCCGTTTGACGCGTACGATAGCTCGTTAGAAAGATCTATCCGAGTACTACCACTTTGGGAAGCAACATAGGGCTTGGTTGCCCCAGAATTCCAAAAAAACGTCGTTTAGGGCCTCAAAACGGCTCCGGAAGTTCAGGACCCGAAAAACTGCTAAAAATAGTAAACTGTGCTACAATTAAGGAAACTGAAAAGACTGAAGGAGACAGTTGTGGGGGTCCAAATGGGTTGGTGGGTGGCCACCAACATCCACCTGGATCACCAGGTGGGGTGCTTGCAAGGGGATTAATGTCCCATATGTAGAAATTCCCACCTGTAGATCACCTGATAACGCTATATACTAAAGCAAAATACCTGATCTACTTCCACAACTAATTTAGTGGAAGCTTAATCGAACATGAACAACATCAATAAGAACACATATAACTGATATGGAGAAATCAATCACACATAACACAAAAGAAATAACCTGGTGAAAGCCTCAGCCTAAAACCCCAACTTTGTATTATCATACAAGTGTAAATATAGCCAATATTACAAAAAGAATCAACTCAAAAGATATCCTTCTTTCTCTGCAATACCTTTGCTGCTCATATACAGTCAAAGGCCTATATCTAACCTCTCATCTGCCCTCCAAGCCTCCTATTTCTTTGAGCAATTCTGATTGGGGTCTAGTGTAGCTACTTGTGTGAATTGGCCTCTTCACACACTCACTAACCTCTAATCCAACTATGAAGTCCTGAAGGAGATAAATCCTCATCATGGATGAGCTTCCTTTATAGGAAGAATATTCATCCAAATGATAGTACACTGTCCCTTCTGTGATCTCAACTGGGTCTCTATTTGAACTGACATGCATGAGTTATTCATGAGAGAATCTTCAATTATCTGAAGTGCAACAGTTATATGAAAGAATGAACTAACTAACTAAACTCGCATTAATTTAAACAAACTGTTTAAATCAATCTAACTGAACTTGACTCTGTTAATTGAGCCAACTAATTACAACTCATCCTTATCTCTTTAACTAATGGATAAATTCCTCAATTAATAGATAAACTGTTGCATGTCCTCACATTAACTTCATGTTTGATTTTTCACAACTAATTAACTCATGGAGAATTAACTAGTTTATTTTCAAACAGCTGTTAAGTTCAAATTCGAATTTTACTTCCTATTTCTAGTCTAGGGACTGACTAAAATAGGAATCCATACTAAACTACTAAAAATAGAATGTTATTTTTAGCACTTCCATTTTTCATTCCCTGTTGCCCAATCTAGCACTGGCACTCAAACTGCTATTTATAGTAGTGCTATTTTTAGCACTTCTATTTTTATCATTTCTTGTTGCCATTTTCAACACTCCCTCTCAACAAGAAAGGCTTCAATTTGAACTCGATCCTGTACCTTTGGAATGTTCTGCGTGCAGCACTTCTACCAAGTGGTTGCTCTAGCAACTCTAGAAACAAAAAAAAAAATCCCAACTGACATCTCTGTTGGGCTAGAAACATACTCTGATGCTGAAGCTCTATCTGCTACTGATAAGTGCTCCCTCTCTGACCTCTGAGCTGTTGCAACACTACTTGCACCTCACACCATTGCACACCTCTCTGTGCCATCCTACACTGGTGCAACACTCCTGTGCCTCTCGCATTGCTACAGCCTGCTAGCTCTACATAGTCCTGGGACTCCTACACTGTAGCTCTCTCTATGACTTCATCCGCATATGTCTCTACCCAATCAGTTAGTCCTACTACTCCTCATCGAGGCTCCTGCAGCAAAGTCAAATCAAAGAGGTTGGGTACCTCAAGGATCCTACCCCTATTCCAGCCTTTTTGGGATGATCACTCCACATCGCCCCACCTCCTACTTGGAGGTATGGATGCATGTGATCCCTCTGCCCACCTGGCTCGAAATTTCCCCCTACTAGAGGTTTCTACATGAGTAGATGTCTATACTCGATCTCCTCTCAAATTCTCTAGTTGTGGCTACTCTAGAACCTTCTGAAGTTGCTTCACCAATTGTGACTCCTCCACAATTGTTTGAGACTTCTTCTAGCGTTGCATGTTGAGAGGTAATTTACTCTCCCTCTCAACCACCAAGTATCTAACCTTTGCCTTTCTCCTCGAGGCTTTGCATGCATCTTGTACCTCAAGTGCATATAGGTTCTTGGTTAGCACACAAATCTATTTCATATTTCCCGCCATGATGAAATCTTCTAGAAAAAGAGCTGATTTTAAATCAGCGATATCTCCCTCATCCAAACTCCGATTCAGCCGATTGTTTTTTTGAATTTGAGTATTTTTTCGCAAGGAATCCAAGTCTGCTATTTGTTTCTGAAAAATTTATACAGAAATTTTTAGATCTGCTCTGCCTCAAAACTTTGAAATCTCCTCTCAGTATAATGTTCTTCGTTGATCACCTTTGCTCCGATACCATGTAGAAATTCCCACCTGTAGATCACCTGACAATATAATATACTAAATCAAGATACTTGATCTACCTCTACAACCAATTTAGCGGAAGCTTAATCAAACATGAGAAAGATCAATTAGAACACATATAACTGATATGGAGAAATCAATCACACATAACACAGAAGAAATAACCCGGGAAAGCCTCAGCCTAAAACCCCAACTCTGTATTATCATACAAGTGGAAATATAGCTAGTATTACAAAAATAATCAGCTCAAAAGATATCCTGCTCTCTCTGCAATACCTCTGCTGCTCATAGACAATCAAAGGCCTCTATCTAACCTCTGTTTTGCCCTCCAATCCTCCTATTTCTTTGCGCAATTCTGATTGGGGTCCAGTGCAGCCACTTGTGTGAATTGGCCTCTTCACACACTCACTAACCTTTGATCCAACTACGAAGTCCTAAAGGAGATGAATCCTCATCATGGATGAGCTTCCTTTATAGGAAGAATATTCATCCAACTGATAGTACACTGTCACTTCTCTGATCTCAACTGGGTCTCTATCTGAACTAACATGCATGAGTTATTCATGAGAGAATCTTCAGTTATCTAAAGTGCAGCAGTTATATGCAAGCATGCATTAACTAACTAAACTCACATTAATTTAAACAAACTATTTAAATCAATTTAACTAGACTTGACTCTGTTAACTGAGCCAACTAATTACAACTCAAATTAGAACTCATCCTTATCTCTTTAACTAATGGATAAATTCCTTAATTTATAGATAAACTGTTGCATGTCCTCACATAGACTTCATGTTTGATTTCTCACAACTAATTAACTCATGGTGAATTGATTAACTTATTTTCAAATAGTTTTTAAGTTCAAATTCGAATTTTACTTCCTATTTCTAGTCTAGGGACTGACTAAAATAGGAATCCATACTGAACTGCTAAAAATAGCAGCTAAAAATAGAATGCTATTTTTAGCACTTCCATTTTTCATTCCCTGTTGCCCAATCCAGCACTGATACTCAAACTGCTATTTATAGTAGTGTTATTTTTAGCACTTCTATTTTTATCATTTCTTGTTGCCATTTTCAACACTCCCTCTCAACAAGAAAGGCTTCAACTTGAACCCAATCCTGTACCTTTGGAATGTTCTGCATGCAACACTTCTACCAAGTGTGGTTGCTCTAGCAACTCTAGAAACAAAAAAAACTCCCAACTGACCTCTTTGCTGGGCTAGAAACATACTCTAATGCTGAAGCTCTATTTGCTACTAACAAGTACTCCCTCTCTGACCTCTATGCTGCTGCAACACTCCATGCATCTTGCACTGTTGCACACCTCTCTGTGCCATCCTGCACTGATGGAACATTCCTATGCCTCTCGCATTGTTGTAGCTTGCTAGCTCTACACAGTCCTAGGACTCCTGCACTGTAGCTCTCTCTGCCGCTCCATCTGCATCTATATCTACCCAATCAATCAGTCCTGCTACTCCTCATCAGGGCTCCTGTAGCAAAGTCAAATCAAAGAGGTTGGGTACCTCAAGGATCCTGCGCCTATTCCAGACCTTTTGGGATGATTACTCGACATCGCCCCACCTCCTACTTGGAGGTATGGATGCATTTGATCCCTCTGCCCAGCTGGCTCAAAATTTCCCCCTATTGGAGGTCTTTTCATGAGTAGATGTCTCTACTCAATCTCCTCTCAGCTTCTCTACTTGTGGCTACTCCACAACCTCCTGAAGCTACTTCACCAATTGTAGCTCCTCCACAACTATCTGAGACTTCTAGTGTTGCATGTTGAGAGGTAATTTACTGTCCCTCTCAACCACCAAGTATCTAACCTTTTCCTTTCTCCTCAAGGCTTTGCATGCATCTTCTACCTCAATTGCATACACGTTCTTGGCTAGCACACCAATCTGTTTCATATTTCCTGCCATGACGAAATTTTATAGAAAAATAGCTGATTTTAAATCAGCGATATCTCCCTCATCCAAACTCCAATTCAGCTGATTGTTTTTTTGAATTTGAGTATTTTTTCGCAAGGAATCAAAGTCTGCTATTTGTTTTCAAAAATTTTGTACAAAATTTTCAGATCTTCTCTGCAAACTCTTGTCCAAAAACTCAAAACTTTGAAATCTCCTCTCAGTATATTGCTCTTCCTTAATCACCTTTGCTCTGATACCATGTAGAAATTCCCACCTGTAGATCACCTCATAATGCAATATACTAATGCAAAATACTTGATCTACTTCTACAACCAATTTAGCGGAAGCTTAATCGAACATGAGCAACATCAATAAGAACACATATAACTAATATGGAGAAATCAATCACACATAAGACAAAAGAAGTAACCCGGGGAATGCCTCAGCATAAAACCCCAACTCTGTATTATCATACAAGTCCAAATATAGCTATTATTACAGAAAGAGTCATCTCAAAAGCTATCCTGCTCTCTCTGCAATACCTCTGCTGCTCATAGATAGTCAAAGGCCTCTATCTAACCTCTGGTCTACCCTCTAAGCTTCCTATTTCTTTGTGTAATTCTGATTGGGGTCCAATGTAGCCACTTGTGTGAATTGGCCTCTTCACACACTCACTAACCTCTGATCCAACTACACAGTCCTGAAGGAAATAAATCCTCATCATGGTTGAGATTCCTTTATAGGAATAATATTCATCCAACTAATAGTGCATTGTCCCTTCTCTGATCTCAACTAGATCCCTATCTGAACTGACATGCATGAGTTATTCATGAGACAATCTTCAGTTATCGAAGTGCAGCAACTATATACAGGCATGCATTAACTAACTAAACTCACATTAATTTAAACAAATTGTTTAAATCAATCTAACTGGACTTGACTCTGTTAACCGAGGCAACTAAATACAACTCAAATTAGAACTCATCCTTATCTCTTTAATTGATGGATAAATTCCTCAATTAATAGATAAACTGTTGCATGTCCTCACATAGACTTCATGTTTGATTTTTCACAACTAATTAACTCATGGTGAATTAATTTATTTATTTTCAAATAGCTGTTAAATTCAAATTCGAATTTTACTTCCTATTTCTAGTCTAGGGATTGACTAAAATAGAAATCCATACTGAACTGCTAAAAACAGAATGCTATTTTCAGCACTTTCATTTTTCATTCCCTGTTGCCCAATTGAGCACTGGTACTGAAACTGCTATTTAAAGTAGTGATATTTTTAGCACTTCTATTTTTAGCATTTCTTGTTGCCATTTTCAACACCATACTTGGATCCCCAAAGTCATATTAGGGAGGACTAGCAAAGCCATGATAGTGATATAAAAGATTCCTGTAGGAGGAAATAAGAAAGGTATCTCACCTGTAGGGTAATGTCCTAGCGAAACAACTCCTGGATTGTCGAGACCTGGAGGAACAGTTCCTAGTGGGAAGATAGGGGAGGCACCCACAAATCGAGTAGGTCATGGGGGTTGGATCTGGATGGCTCGGCTGAGAGGGTAAAAACAGGATGCTGAGGAGCTCACTGTTGATCAGATGTATGAAACTACTTGTGAGAAGCCCGTGATGCTTGTAGCATTCAGACACTCAATGATCTAGGCTCTGATATGAGAGGGCGAGGACTAGGGAAAGCACCCAACAATGAGGAATATTTGTAGACTCTGGATGAAACATCGATATACTATTTATCAGAGATTGATGAGATAATGGACTCAGGGGAGGTCACCCATGTCGGCTCGTAGTATGTCAACTGATCGATGGTGATGATCTTCCCTTCATGGGGGAAGCACATCTTGCAGAAAACTACAGATGCAATAGTTGACATGGCATAAGTGTAACTACAAACCAAGGGAATGTTTTAATATAAAAGGGCATCAATAACCTCAATATCTCCATGGGTAGTCTTGCCCGCAAGAATCACTAGACAACTACGATACATGCCGAGAGGCAGAGAGGAGTGAGCATTCCAAGCACACAAAGTGATGAAGGATGGGGACAACTTAGGAGACTTAAGTTGTTTCAAATGGCAGCAGACATCGCATAAGTGGATGCACCTTCATCAATAATGCATCGAGACATGGTGGCATTACAAACTCAGACTGGTATCTAGAAAGCAATGGATGAAGGTAATGGGGGATGTTTAGATGTATCAACTGGGAAGACAATCAAATGATCGTCAGAAGGATCTACTATGCCCAAAGCAGTTAGTAGAGATTTCTTTTGAGATGGGCATGACTGGAGGACTTACGACATCAATATGGCCACAGGTGATTGTACCAAGTAATCTCCTATATTGTATGTATGGGCAGTTCAGTTAGAATCCACGTTATGGTGTAATGGTACCTAGGGGATCTTGGGAATTGCCTCAAATTTAGGGCGAGGGATCTGTAATAGGCCATTTGGTGTCATAAGAGGCTCAGCATATGCTTTGGTTTTTGACTCAGTGGCTAACGAAGTCGATCGCTTCTCATATTGAGGTGATCAAGTTTGCAGTTTGATATTAAAGGGATTGACCTCATTAGAATTCATCATGAGGATCTGGTATTCACCAGGACCAAAATGTTGGGGGGGTGGGGGGGATGGGATGCTTGACCTCACTGAGGTTGAGTAGCAATAAATCCTTGTTAAGGGAAAGGATTTGCAAGCACTGTCGGTTGAGATGGCACAGGATTCTGGGGTGATTGCTGGATGGGTAGTTGACCTCTAGAAGTTGCTTGAGCTTCCCACATTTGGTGCATCTAGGGTAAGAGAGGACACTCATGTGTATAATGGCCATGTACACCACAACATCCACAAGGCTTTTTCATGCGAATAGCCTTGTTCTTCTTGGGTTGACTTCCCTATTGCTGGTTGTTGGTGTTTAGCTAGTTCCCCTAGGGTTCACTAGGTTGATTACCTTGATTACCCTGGTTACCGTTGTTACCTTTCCCCTTATTCTTTTTCTTTGGATTTTGGGGATTGATCACACTTTGTTGTGCAAAAACCTGACCCTGATGGGGCAGTGGCTACTGGGGCTGAAGATGCATGGGAGGTTGCAGTGCTAGTGCTTGAGGGGCTGGAGCACTCGGCTGTGCATAGGGAGGAGAAACAATTTGGTAGACAGGTTCAGAATTGGCTGGCCCTGAAAATACGTTGATAGCAGGAGGGGCATAATTGTTGGAGGAATTGGTGCCCCCCTATGAATAGCCAAAAAAATTTTGAGTATATGGCAAAGGATGTGAAAGGGTTCCAAGGATACCTTCGGTGGCGTGAGATGCCCCTAGTGCATTGGCACCTCTAGAATGCGAGAGGTATGAAATGACAGTATAGACATAACTGGATTGTGCATAAATTAGGTCATATCTTAGAGCGGTTTGGAGAGCATCTTCCTCTGTCTAAGGAAAATGAGATGCAACATATTTTCTAATGGGTGATAAAAGGTTCCTAAGAAACCAATCTAGATAGACACGATCTTTGAAGGGTGGGGCATGACATGTGATCCTCTTTCTATGCCACTCTTGAACATGATCGAAAAGAAAAGTGGTAGAGGACTGATGGAATGAGGTCAAAAGCTCTGTACCAGTGTCATATTAGAGATGTAACATAAAATATGAGAAGAATGCTTTAGCAAGCGCCGTGAAAATAGAATGAGATGTGGGGGGATGGTCTACATACCATTTTTTAGAATCTCGAGTGAGCATGTGTTGGAATAGCTGAAGACGAATGGAGTCATTGACAATTAAGTTGGATGAACACCACATGTGGAAGGACCAGACAGATTGGTAGGGTCCTCTCTAGAATTACCCTCAAACTTTGGGATATCGGAGGGAAGCTTAGTTGGCATCACAGGCCAACTAGCATCATGGTGTATTGGGTCATTTATAGACTAGGTAAAATCAAAGAGACTTAACCTAGCCATAAAAGGGAGCATGGGGGCTGTTGGAATGGTTCTTGACATTTTTCCACTATATGTGACCACCGGAGTAGAATCGGAGCCAACACCAGGTTGGGTTCCTACATCAGTTGTGGTTCCAAATATGGTGATGATATGCAGTGAAGGAGGCTCAGAATCATATGAACCAGGAGAAGAGTCGGGAGGGGGACTATGAACTCGAACCCTATGGGGAGGAGTAATATGCCCAAGCGGAAACTAGGGACAAAGGTTGAAGAGTCTCCACGAAAAATGCCTTGGTGGTGTAATGGTAGTAATGAACACGTGACATGAAAATGGTGAAGGAAGATCAACAATATGCCTTTGTCTCTGTGAGGGGAGATAAATTTATTATGTTAAGTCTTCTCTTGGTGGTGTAAACCAAGTGCCCTTCGCTTAAGGTGTGCTTGTGTGTGAATGCTTTTATTAATTAAGCCCAAATTGTGTTTGAAAAAGGAGAAAAAGATTGTTGAAGATGAACTGAAACTAAAACTAGAAAATGAATGACAAATCAATTAACTAAACCCCACCCAAACTGGGTTTGCAAACAATGTGCTGGTTGGTGGCGAAATCAACTAAAAATGCACTAAAAAGGTCAAGAGATCTAAGTGTTGGTGTGACTGGGATCAAATGATACTAGGCTGTTGGAGAGTGGTGTAGCAACAACAAAAAGTAGAGAGGAAGTTTGCTGCAAAAAGATAGGGAAACGGGTGTAAAGCTTAGGGCAAATGATGGGACCCTAAGGGAAATGACCAAACAAGGTTTAAAAAGAAGCTTTGGATGGAAACAACCTATCTTTGAAGATCTAAAATAGAAAGGTACAGATCTGGAAAATATGGTTGAAAGTGCTGCAAAAGTTTAGACTTCTTACACAGCTAAACTCCTCCTATAAAGGTGCAAGCATACTAGAAGCCCTAAGGGGCTAAATTCCACTTCAGAAAGTAAATAAAAGTAGATAAAGGCCTAAGTGGGATGAGTCAGAGGTCAAAAAACCCAGCAGACAACTCTCAGAGAAACCCAGAAACAGATCTGACAAAAACACAGAAACCCTAAAAATAGCAGGTATTAACCTGATTTCAGGGGGATCACACTATTTGGGCTGAAAGGTGTGCTCTGGACCTCCAGATCACACTTTTTTGGTAGAAAAATGTGTTTCTTCTCCTTGATTACTGGTTGGCAAGTCTCAAAAAAAATTGTTGTCTCTGTCGTGGCTGGTTCCTATGACCTACGGAAAAGACCAAAAAACTTCTGGAAGTTAGAAATTTGATAGATCTAGGGTTAGAAAGCTAGTAAACAACATTATGAGACTATAAAAAGAAGAAACCATAAGCTGAAAACTAAAGGTCACCTAGATTTCTAGATCTGAAGTAAAAGGCCAGTGGAGTCGCCAATTTTTTTGTAGTGTATTCTTCTCAAGGATGTACAAAAACAAAACACTTAAGGTTGTGGATGAGAAACAGTCTCAACAATATAAATCGTTACTAAACATTCTAGATCTGCAAAACTAATAGAAACAAAAACTACGAAAGCCGTGATCTATGCCACAATCATAGTTAAACAACAAAATGAATTAGTAATAAATGTGGGTAGCTCCAATAATCCAATGGAAACTAGATATACAAAGAATATATTTTATTAAATAACACCTGTGAAGAGAGCAAATAGATGTTACCAGTCCCCCTTTATGGGATGAGTTCTTGGCTATCCTCAAATGTCTTTAGCTTGTGTAGAGTCTCTCTCCTCTATAATGTGTACACCCAGTAAATAAAATGTTTGACCTCAATGGGAACTCAAATGGAAGAAAAATGGTGTGTGACAGTGATAATAATCAGAGTTACAGCAGTGAGTGCAACAATGAAAATAATAAAAAGTGAATAATGAAAGGAAAACCATTCTATTTATACCAAAATGGAAAACCCTTCTATTTATAACAAAATACTGAGTTATCCTTGAATAATGAGCAATAATAAAATATTATTAACCCCATTCTTGAAATAACCACTTGGAATATTCTATTATATTTGGTTACGAGGGAAAAAGTATTTAAACTTTTGTTTAGAAATATGTTCTGTAACCAACTCACAAAAAGATAGAAAAGATAGATCAACACCTTAGAAATAAGCCTCTTCGAGGGGGCAACCTCCTTTACATTACACAAATGAAAAATTCTTGGATGATACAAACGACAAGACCTCCTTTCTATATATAGGAGTCTAAGGGGTCATAATATAATCAGAGCCGACATAACAATAATAATGTAAGGGCATAATAATAACAATAGTGAGCTTCTATGGGGCACAATAATAAAAATATGGGGACTACATGGGCACAACAATATAATAACGGGATTGTACTAATAACATTAAGGAGTTACACTAGTAGTATAGGGACCTAACATGCCCCTCTCCTTAAAAAAGTGTTGTCCTCAATGCCTGAGTAGTTATTGATGCTTATGTATAAATTCTTGTCCTCTAATGTGGAATCTTTAGCGAGTAAGTTCTTCCACTTGATGAGATACTCTAAAATTTATCTATTCCATAGCTGTTGATTTCTTGATTCTGTGACTGCTTCAGGTTCCAATATGATTTTTCCCTCCTTGTCAAGTTCTCGCAAATATTGTTTGAACTGGGATCTTCTGCAACTTTTGAATGAGTTCCCACTCCTTTGGGCATATGGATATCTATAAGGCCTGATGTTAGAGGAGAAATTCCTGGAATCAAATGAATAGCATGATCATGATCATGAATAGGTGAGAGGCCTTTGGGAGTCTCAAATACCTTGGAATGATTGTCCAAAACATTTTGGAGAACTGGAGAAATACATGATTTGGATATGGGATCCCCTAGTGAACATAATTGTGCAATTACACCCCGTTGTTCTTTAGTTAGAAGCTTTGACATGTTGTTAGAGTTGATTATCTTTTCTAGTTTCCCTTTGATACCCCTCAATTCAATATCCTTTCCTTCCCAAAAAAAATTTAAGAAAAGTTGTTGAAAATTAAAAGCTATCATACCCAAAGATTGTAGCCATTGTACTCCTAGTAAAACATCAACACTACCCATTGGAATGGAAAGAATTGGGCTATTCAATACATATTATTGCATGGATAGGTTGATATTATGACACTTTCCAGAGAAATTTATGGTTCCTCCACTTGCAACCATCACTTGACACTCTGGTTCTAGATATAGAAGCATTTCAATTCCTTATTTGTACACACAACAACTCTATGACAAGTACAGGGTTTCGTGGGAAGAATACGTTGTTTTCATAGTATTGCTAGCTTTAGGGGAAGTGCATGATGAGTTCTTGTTGAAATAAGTTGAGAAATGTTGGGGAAATTATCACAGGGTGCTGGTTAGACTCACCTCAAATATGTTCTTTTATTTGGATCTTTACTTCGTGGGGAAAAACTCCTTGGTTTTCCTAGTAAAATTTGGAGTGATGTGTTTTCGTGACCTGGTGTATCATGGTATCAAGATTAATGTGAAGAATGTGGTAATTGAGTTGATTAATTGAGAGCACGAGGGAGAACAAATTGATCGCCCTTTGTTGAGAAACATTGTGAATTTTTTGTGGAAATGGGAATAGATCACATGGATTTGTACCAAAAAGACTTTGAAGCTCCCATGTTGGAAGATACTGGAGCTTACTACTCTAGGAAGAGTTCATTATGGATATTAGAGGAGGATTCATGTTGTGACTATATGATAAAGGCCGAAGAATGTTTGAGACGTGAGAAATAAAGAGTTGCTCATTATTTTCATTCCAAAAGTGAGCATAAGTTATTAGAGAAAGTATAAAATTAAATCCTCTCCCGCTATTATATTCAACTTTTGGAAAATGAGTATTCAGGCTATCATGTTTTTCTTACAAATGACAAGAAAGATGATCTTTGGAGAATGTACAAGCTATTCTATAGAATACCTCAAGGCTTGGAACCTTTTGAAAAATATTTTTAAACAACATGTAATCAGCGAAGGCATAAAATTATTTAAATGAGTGGAAGATGTTGTCAAGAATAATAATGCAGACGGAAGTCATATAGATGACATTATAGCACATGAGTTTGTGGAGAAGATTATTGAAGTGCATGATAAGTGTAGTTGTTACGTCGTGGATGCATTTCAAAGAAGCAGTATTTTTTATAAAGCCTTGAGGGACACATTTGAAGTAATATGTGATAAAAATGTCAAAGAAAGCACATGTGCAGAGTTTCTGGCTACATTTTGTGACAACGTGCTTAAAAAGAGTGGTTTTGTGAAAATAAGTGATGATCATATTGAGGGTATTCTTGAGAAGACGTCGAATCTCCTTCAATATGTTAGTGATAGAGATTTATTTGGTGAATTTTACAGGAAGAAACTAGCTTCTTGATTACTGCACCATAAAAGTGCATATGAGACCCATGAATGAGCCATCTTGTCAAAGATAAAGCATCAATGTGGTCTCCAGCTAATGTCAAAGATGCAGGGAATGGTTAATGATTTCACACTGGAAAGGGAGAGTCAACTTGATTTCAACACAATATTCATGATTATTCAAATGTGCATCCTAGAATAGAGTTTACTGTTACAATGAGTAAAATTATGGCTACTCCCGAATCAATCAACAATATTACCTTTTTCTTGTTTATGTGTCCTTCTATCTTGATAGTTTGAGGAGTGGTAATTTCTTTGAATGCATTACAAGATATGGACAGATTCATTTCTTGATGCTCAATGTGATCTTTCACTTCTTGAATATTTTTCTTCTTGATATGTACTTCTATATTGATAGTTGGAGGAGTGGTAATTCTGGCCAATGCATTACAAGATATGGTCAGATTCATTTCTTCTTTATCGATGTGATATTTCACTTCTTGAACCTTTTTCTTCTTGATATGTCCTTCTATCTTGAGAGTTTGAGGAGTGGTAATTATTTCCAATGCTTTACAAGATATGGTTGGATTCAGTTATTCTTTCTCTGGGGTGGGTTCTTGGTGTATATCCTCTTCTTTTGATGTTTCTTGATCCTTTTCTTCCTCCTCTCCATATTCTATGTAAAATAATTTCTTGTCTGCACAGTTATGACCTTTACTGTATTTGCTATGACAATTGTAACAAAGCCCCTTTTCTATTTTTTCTTCCAATTGTTGTGGTGTAAACCTTATAGGTTGTGGAAGGCTAGGAGAAAAAATAGTTCCATAATTATACTCATGAATGGTGGGATTCCTTGTTTCCATAATTTCGTTTTCAATTTTTCTTGCCAACCTGAAAGCCTTCTCCGATGAATTAGGTTCCCAAAGGTGAACCTCGTGTTGAATTTTATTCTTTAAAGTACCTATGAAGACATCAACCATTTTCTTCTCTAGAATATCATTTACCTTTATATTCAATTTTTGGAAGTCCTCAATTTTTTAAAGTACCTATGAAGACATCAACCATTTTCTTCTCTGGAATATCATTTGCCCTTATATTCAATTTTTGGAAGTCCTCAATGTGCTCTACCATTGAACTCTTTTGTTTGAGATTTATCAATTGGCTAAAGAAGGTGTTTCTCTTTGTATCCTCATCATGTGCTATCATATCCTCCTTGAAAATCACCACGTGACAAGTGGTTTATAAGAACAAAGCCCTTTATACCATAAAAATTGATTCGATTCTAAATAATTATATGCAATACATACCTTTTGTTACAGTGGTACACCATGTAGATCAAAATATTTCTCCATCTGTAGTATCCAATTTACCAGATCCTTGCTATTAAACTTCCTCATCTCACTTTTTCTTGATTTTAGGAGCTTGATCTTGAATAGACTATAACTCTGTACTTTTGAATCTTTAAGTTCTGAAATTTCAGTCTAGAATAGCCCTCTGAGTTCTCTTTCTAACCCCGCAAATCTGATCAATATTGGATTCTGCAAGGAAGAGTTATGTCAAATCTCCCACGATGACTTGATTATAGACTAGTTCAGTAGAGAGAAGTTGTACGAAGTGCCACATGTCATTGTTTCAACCTTTGGACTTGACACCAATACACAAAAAACTATAGTCTGTCCTGTTTCCGTGACTTCTTAAGATATTTCAATATGATGCTCACAAAGAAAGTTATGACTATTTTCCCAAGGTCACCTGTTTGGAATGTAATTCGCGAGTCTGCAAAAACCCTAATTTCCTCAAATCATATCGCCGAAAATATAATGAGACAAGACCTGAAATTCATACCCGAGGATAAGAATGCTTTCTTCTCAAATGAGTTTTATTTTAGCTTCTGAATCCGCGTAGCGAAAACATTATAGCGAAAATTCCATGATGACCTATTTGGAGTAGCGAAACCCTAGAATCCAAAGCTCTGGTACCAAATGTTATGTAAGCAACTCACAAAAGGATAGAAAAGATAGATCAACACCCTATAAATAATCCTCTTCAAGGGGGCAACCTCCTTTACATTACACAAATGAACAATTCTTGGATGATAAAAATGACAAGACCTCCTTTCTATATATACGAGTCTAAGGGGTCATAATATAATCAGAGCCGACATAACAATAATAATGTAAGGGCACAATAATAACAATAGTGAGCTTCTATGGGGCACAATAATAACAATGTGGGGACTACATTGGCATAACAATATAATAAGGGGATTGTACTAATAACAATAAGGGGTTACAATAGTAGTATAGGGACCTAACAAAATAATAAATGATTTATTTATCATCTGAAGAAATTGGTTAAGGAATAATAAACAAATAATGATTTATTTAATTATTCCTGAGGTATTTAGCCAGATTTTACAAGGACTAATAATTAATTAGTGATTAATTAATTATTCCTAGAGAAAAATAAAATAATTTATAATTTTTGTTGATTTTTCATAACTGGGTCAAATATGAGGAGTATTAATTAAACAATGGTTTAATTAATTATTCCTAGAATATAATTAAATAAATAGTGGCTTATTTAATTATTCTGCAAGGGTTTAATTATAAATTACTTTAACAAATGTGGTTTATTAAGTAATTTCTCACAGTGAAAGTAACTTTAGCATGGTAAAATTGGCCTTACATAGTGTACTTCGATTAATCTAGTAAATTATGGTAGATGATCACTTTTTCGTGATAACACTGTTTCCCTAAGTTTAGACTTAGGAAATATTTAAAAATAGGCTAATAATCTAATTGAGACACTTCTAGGTGGGGTTTCCTAAAACGATATTTTGGTTATGGAGAACACATGTGTTTTAGCCTTTCCACAAAGTTTTGATACTAGAAAAATTCCAATGCTATAAAAACTAACAATATGTTGGTAAATAATACCACTTGAGAGGAGCATATGTCTTATTGTATGTAGGTGCTAGAGACAATAAAGAAGCATTAGCTTCTAGAAAATCTCAAGAAGTTTGAGTTTTCATAGCATTTGCTGGGTATCTAGGGTATGTGATATGTGGAGTAGAGTTCAAGATAGATTATACCAAAATGGAGTCCATCATGAAGGGGATGATGCCTAAAAATGGTTTTGAGGTTAGGATTTTCATTGGGATAGCACAATACATGAGCATTATCGGTAGCTACATCTTCAATAGTAATTACATCACTACATAATAATTGTAAGTGAAAATATTTTCTAGTGGGGAAGGGGTTAACAAGTCGAGTTTGAGAAGAAGAGAAAAATATCTATCAAGGCGGGAGACAGAGTATTGTTATAGTTGAACAAGAAGAGGCTATAGTGTCTTGGAAAGAAAATAAATACTCTACAATATGGTCCTTTTGAGATTTTTATGAAACCAGCTCAAGAAAAAGATAGAAAAGATAGATCAATGCCTTAGAATTCAGCCTCTTCGAGGGGGCAACCTCCTTTACATTACATTAATGAACAATTATTCAATGATTCAAATGACAAAACCTCCTTTCTATATATAGGAGTCTAAGGAGTCACAATATAACCGAGCCGACCTAACAATAATAATATAAAGCCACAAAAATAACAATAGAGGGATTCTATGGGGCACGGTAATAACAATATGGGGACAATAGGGGCACAACAATATTAATAAGGGGTACAACTACAATAGTAATGGGGTAATCACTAGTATTATAGGGACCCAACATGCCCCTCCCTCTCAAAAAATGTTGCCCTCAACGCTTGAGTAGTTCTTGATACTTCTGTATAAAATTCTCATCCTCCCATGTGGAATCTTCAGTAGATAAGTTCTTCCACTTGATAAGATACTCCAAAATTGATCGATTTCGTAGCTGTTGAGTTCTTGTTTTTGTGACTGCTTCTAGTTCCAATATAATTTTTCCTTCCTCGTCAAGTTCTGGCAATTTTGTTTCAACTGGGAGCTTGTCGCCTATAACCTTATTTAAGCATGAAACATGGAAAACTGGGTGCAATCGAGAAGCTGCAGGAAGCTCCAATTTGTATGCCATAGTACCAATCTTTTGCAACACCTTGTACGGACCATAATAATTTGGTGATAATTTATTATCCTTCTTAGCTTGCTAGAGGGACATTTGCTTATATGGTTGTAGTCGTAGGAATACCCAATCACCTACATCAAAACTTCTTTCGTTGTGATGTTGATCTACCTGTTGTTTCATTCTATTCTATGCCAACACAAGGTTATCCTTTAAGAGTTGGAGGACTTGTTGTTGATGTTTGATGTGATGTTCCACTGCTTGAACCTTAGAATTTTCTCTTAAATATGATGTTATGGATGGTGGCTGATACCCATAAAGTGCCATAAATGGGGTCGTTTTTGTTGCTGTATGGAAGGAAGTGTTATACCACCATGATGACACTCTTTCCAAATGTTATGAAACCAGCTCAAGAAGAAGATAGAAAAGATAGATCAACACCTTAGAATTCAGCCTCTTCGAGGGGGCAACCTGCTTTAAATTACATAAATGAATAGTTCTTCGATGATTCAAATGACAAAACCTACTTTTTATATATAGGAGTCTAAGGAGTCACAATATAACCCAGCGGACCTAACAATAATAATATAAAGCCACAAAAATAACAATAGAGGGATTCTATGGGGCACAGTAATAACAATATGGGGACAATAGGGGCACAACAATATTAATAAGGGGTACAACTACAATAGTAATGGGGTAATCACTAGTATTATAGGGACCCAACAGAGATACTAGAGAAGGTAACAATTTCTGGGTTATAGTCCTCCTTATCCAGGGATGGATTCCAGTATTTGGCAACCTACTTTACCCATTCAACCTAGTTCATTTTGGGATCGATTGTTGAACCCTCAAACTGTAGTGCCTTCATCACAAATTTCTACCTATCCATCACCACCTTAACAATATCATATACATGTGAGACAACCTTTACAACCCATTCCAATGGTATCTGGTTCCCCCTAGATCCTAATTAGTCAACCTGCACAAGGTCCCCAACACTTGCACAAGGTACTCCTCAAGTTTTGGTAGGTCAAATTATTCAAAATTTGGTGCAGTCTCAATCAAACCCGTACCAGGGGGAAATGCAAACCCATATCAGGAAACAATATGGATCACATCAAGTTCATTTTCAAGGGTAGAAAATCTAAACCCAACCATTCTAGTAGCTTTATCGTCATCCCAGTGATGGGAAAAAAGTTCACTTGTATGCTAGTTATCAGAACCCTCCATATTGTAGTAACTAGGTTCATCATTATCAGAAGCCATGAATGCAAGTGCCTATTTCCAAGGATATCCCTTCATGTCTAGGTCATCCACATCCAAAATTTAATCAGAAGTTTCCTTTTGTGGCTACTCTTGAAATACTTGATTTAATTTGACTTACTAATGACTTTATTTCTCATTCGCCATGGTGGCCAATTATTCCCACTAAGTTTCCTTCTGATATCCAAAAATTCAATGGGAATCATGGATAAGACTTGTCGATGCATGTTATGACATATCATCTATGGTGTTCATACAATAGACTTAATGATGATTCCATTCGTCTCCATATATTCCAACAAACACTTATAGGTACCAAAACTAAATGGTATATTGAGTTACCTAGAGCGTCGTTTCATGAATTCAACACTTTAGCTATGATATTCCTCGAACATTTCCAGTTACCCATTAGATAAGAAACTAGAATGAAACTATTTACTAACTTCAAACAATCAAACTGTACTCAAATTTCGGATCACATTCATGAGTGGAGGTACCATCGCCGATTGTTCAAGACTTATGTTCCCGATCATTTCTTAGCAGAATGATTTGTCAAATATTTTTTAGCTCCCATAACAGAAGATGGGCCAAAGGTAGAGTCATGAATGAAGAGTAAGTTTTCTAGTACTCAATATTTATATCTAGTTTATACCTAATTGGGCACACTCTATGACAAGATACTGAACACTCTGAGACCCTTGAATATTGTTCCTCCTACACCTGGTAAATAATCTCATGCTTCTGATGTCATTATAGGTTCTACCAGTTTGCAATAAGTGAGTGAACCATATAGTATTGTTCTTACTGCTCCTCCACAAAACCCTCAATCCCATCCTCTTGCAACTTCTACTACCAAGATAAATGTCCCATGATCTGAAAAAAGAGAGTCTAAACAACAACCTGGAAGAAAGAAGAAAGCTAAAGGTAAGAAAAAGAATGATTCCCCACTACAGGATAAACAAACAAATTCGTCTTCCAATGAGAAACGAAAGCCTCGATACCCATGCTTGATTTTTAATGAGGATCACTTTACATGTGATTTTCTTCACCACATTGAAGTGAATTAGTTTCTTAAATCATCCACTTCTCCCGCTGTGCTGACCATCTCGTTTCCCAATCAGGGGACTCATATGGTTACCTGGGATGTTTCTACCTCGTTTCCAGATACCATTGAATATAATCTCAGTGGTAAATACCTACCAAATCTCATTCCACGTATGTGAGTGTATAGGATCATACTCCATGTACCTTCGGGTATATTGATGGCACTCCACACATGTTAAGTATATGGGAATATTCTCATCAAATTATTATGCATTAGACAACACTACTACAAATTGCACTCCCATGTACCATTGTGTATATTTTGGGAGTCCCCAGTAGGCTGCTATCCATCCATAGGTAACTGAGATTGCCGCCTTGTATACTATGATACACCAAACACAACATTCGGGGATATTAGATGCCATACATTAAGTCCTTGGTTTGCCAAGGTGTATATTGTAGTTCATGGTTTCTTGGTAATCATTTATGCCTAGATTACCCTCTTTTTTATTTATATTTTTTTTGTTAATAAAATTTATCATCCAACGTGGAAGAACAAATCACCCTCGTCGTCATTCACGTAGAACGAAAAATAAGCCTCCTCTTCCTCCAGAGGCTACTCTTAACTATTGTCCAAGGCATAAGAACACACAAACTTCTAAATCAGAAACATCAAGAAATTATTTTGGCCCTCATCCCAATATTGGTTGGTCAAAATCGTCTTTCCCTTTGAGTTCCAAACCTGAGACTACAACTATTCTTATTGGTGACAGTAACATAATTGAAACAAAAGTCCCTGACACTTTGTTACCTAAGTTCATTGAATCAGATCTCCCTGAGTCAGGAACTTTTCTTCCTAAGTTTATTGAACCTGAGGAGGCTAGGTCATCTTCAATTGAGTATTTAGGACCTTTTGCCTCTCTTCCTTTGTCTCAGACAAAATCAATATATCTTGGGCCTGACGGTGAACCTACTCCACATGGACTTCTGAGTATTGAAGAGATAACTCAAGAAGACCCTCATCCTTCTACTATCGTTCATTGGGAAGTACTTTATTTTTATTAAACCAATCCTCTTCTACCTCTTCAACCTCCAACACAATCCATTTTATGTAATTATTTGGGCATACCCACTGATATGTCGCGACAATCTTCATCAAGATTGTTAACCATGACTATAACAGATTCAAACTCCTAGCTTTTGTCCACCACTATGGTTAAGACATAAGTTGTTGTTTCTTCATGTATGTTTGTAAAATCACCAGAAACTCATTTATATGGTGGTCCGTCTATCCCACCTAGCTATCAGTCATTATCTAGTACATTTTCTAGTATGGCTTCCTATCCTTGGACCTCTCCCATGTTATCCAATTCAGGAATAATGTCTGGTACTTCTCCTATTAATGCCACATAGTATGCTCATCTTCCTCCATCTACAAATACAATATAGCAGTCAACCCTCCTTATGTTGGGTACCCTCCATCTGGATCACAGTTGCCTCCATCATCCACTCCTCCCATAGAATAGGGTAACCTATTGTTGGTATACCTCATTATGGTAATCTACCTAGTTATAGTCCTCCTTATCCTGGAATGGCTTCTAGTGTTTGGAATCCTACTTTTCCCATTTAACCTAGTTCATTTTGGGATCAATTGTTGAATCCTCAAACTGTATAGTCTTCATAAAAAATTCATCGTATCCATCAACACCTCAACAAGCTTAGATGCATGTGAGCCAACATTTACAGACCATTCCATTGGTGTATGGTTCCCCCCAGATACCAATTAGTCAACATGTACAAGGTCCCTCACCTTCTCAATCACTTGCACAAGGTACTCCTCAAGTTTCGGTAGGTCAAATTATTCAAAATTTGGTGTAGTCTCATTCAAACCCATACCAAAGGGCAATGCAAACCCCTATTCGGAAATAATATGGATCACATCAAGCACCTTTTCAAGGCTATGAAATGAAAACACAACCATTCCAAAAACTTTATCACCATCCTGAGGCTGGGAAAAAAGCTCACTTGTATGCTGGTTATCAAAACCCTCAATATTCTGGTAACCAGGTTCCTTGTTATCAAGACCCATGAATGCAAGTTCCTTTTTCCCAGACTATCCCTTCATATCTAGGTCATCCATCTCCAGACTTTAATAAGGAGTTTCCTTTTAGTGGCTACTCTTGAACTATTTGATTTAACTTAGCTTACTAATGATGTTATTTCTTGTTTTACATGTTGTTCGATTATTCCTCCCCCTAAGTTTCCTTCTGATATCCCAAAAATCAATGGGAATCCTGTATAAGACTCGTTGATGCATGTTATGACATATCATCTATGGTGTTCATCTAATTCACTTAATTATGATTCCATTTGACTATGTCTTTTCTAATGAACACTTAAGAGTACAAGAACTAAATGGTATATTGAGTTACCTAGAGTGTCATTTCATGACTTCAACACTTTAGCCACTACCTTCCTCAAACATTTCCAGTTACCCATGAGATACGAAACTGGAACAAAACTATTGAATTAGTTCAAACAATCAGACTCTACTCACATTTTGGATCACATTCATGAGTGGAGGCACCATCGGCGGTTGGTCAATAGTTATGTTCTCGATCATTTATTAGCAGAATGGTTTGTCAAACCTTTGTTAGCTCCCATAATAGAAGATGTGGCCAAAGGTAGAGTCGTGATTGAAGAAAACATTATTGCTCATGCTCAATATTTATATGTGTTTTATACCCAATTGGGCACACTCTATGATAAGATATTGAATGCTCTAACACCCTTAAATATTTTTCCTCCTACACCTGGTAAAGAATATCATGTTGTCGATGGAGTTATAGGTTCTACTAGTTCACAATCAGTGAGTAAACCATCTAGTATTTATCTTACCACTCTTGCACAAAACCTTCAATCCCATCCTCCTGCGACTTCTCCTTCCAATATAAATGTCATATCATATGATAAAATAAAGTCTCAAAAATAACCAAGAAGCAAGAAGAAAGGTAAAGGTAAGAAAAATAAATATTCCTCACCGCAGGATAAGAAGACAAATTCATCTTCCAATTGGAAATGAAAGCCTCGATACCCATGCTTGATTTGTAATGAGGATCACTTTACATGTGATTTTCTGCATTGCGCTGAATTAAATTAGTTTCTTAAATCATCCACTTCTCTTGATGTGCTAACTGATTCATTTGCAAAACAATGGACTCATATGGTTGTCGGAGATGCTTCTTCCTCTAACACATTTTTTATGCTTTCCTCCTCAAACTTGAAATCCGATGTCATGGTGTCCACTTGCAATAAGGACTAAGGTAATGCGACTCCACAGAATGGTTAGGCTACTGATAAAATTTCCAGCTCAACACCACCTTCATTTGATTATGTTCCACCTCTCGTTCCTACGAAAATGACTATCAATACTTAGAAGGGTGTTATCGATAAGTCTGTTTTCAACTCGTGTTCGAGAGCCGCTCAAAATTACAATGTAGTTGAATACTTAGCTCTGTCTTTGTCAGCTATGTCAACTCTTGAGGTGTTGTAAAACTACCCCGCCCAAAATAAGTCCTTGTTGTCAGCTATGGGATGTGTGGGTGCATCATATTCCAACCTAGTAGTTCTCTCTCATGAAAACTATAGCCCTCAACTTTCGGCTCAGTTACCTTTTATGATTAAGGTTTTTGTCCATGGTAGAAAAAATCATCATTCTATTGTGGACGAGGGAGCCTTGACTTGCATCATGTATTTGTCTTGTTGGAAGGCGATTGGTTCACCCCAACAGATTCAATCAACCACCACACTAAAATAATTTGATGGAAGAACAAAAACCTTGTGGGATTTTGAATTCCCTCCAAGTGGAACAAGGGGGAAAATCCATCTCCATTGAAGTAGAAGTTATTGACATGCCTTTGGATTATAATATTCTACTAGGACGTACATGGTTTTATGCTATGATTGTTGTAATTTCACCTTACTTATGAATTATCACCTTTCCTTATAAATGGGGGATCATGGCCATAGATCAACTCACCTTTTTCACCTTTGATTCCAGTGTTACTAGAAGTGTCCCTCTTGTAGGGGAATCCCTACATTCCTATCTTCATGTTGGAGTTGGTTTTCTGAAGGATTCATCGCTTATGGGAACCTTTTCGCTCCCTCCCCCTCTTGTTCCTAATGATCCTTGGATTATACCAGATCAAACTGACATCAAACTTTTTGTCGACTGAATGGTGCTTAACCCCATTGAGCAAGATTATGAATACATCTATTCCTCTTGTTCAACCCATACATTTTCTTCAGTCAATTTGGTAGATCAATCACTACATTATTTCATGCCCTCTAGTCCTTTCCCATGTAAATTCTCTACCGAAGAAAGCATCATGGAGATCATGATGTCAGATGACGCTCCAAGGGAGGAACGTCATCATCATTCCTCCTTCCGAAATACCATTGAAGATAATCTTAGTGGTATATACCTACCTAATTTTTTTCAAATCCTTTATGAATTCCATTTCTATTACTGAGATCAACCCTGAAAATAACATTTCAAACAATGAAGAAACCATTCCTCTCGATATTTTGATTAAACTACGAATAGTCGTAAATTTATACATTGGAACATCTTGTTCTTAATCTAAAATGGTTCTTTGTTGTAGGAATTATAAAATTCAACTTAGCCCACACAAATGTGTGTTATTTGTTGGTTCTAGTCAACTCCTTGGTTTTGGGATTTCAAAACAAGGAATTCATATTGATCCTTTAAAAGTCGAGACAATCACTAACTTTCCTATCCCATCCTCACTCTTTCAGTTACAAATATCCCAAGGGAAAGCTAACTTCCTCAGGAGGTTCATCCCTAACTATGCTGAACTAAAGAAAGGATTTACTCACCTACTAAAAAATAGGATTCCCTTCCATTGGGATGACGCTGTATAGAAAGTATTTGAAGCCTTGAAAGATGTACTAGTTCGGTCATCTATCTTATATCCCCTAACTATAAGAGTGACTATTGCTTGTACCTATCTACTGCAATCTCTACTATCTATATGGTGTTGGTCCAAGAAACTAAAATGTGAATTGAACATCCCATTTATTATCTAAGTCAGAACCTCAACGAGACAGAGATCTAGTATACTCATGTATAAGAGTTAGCTTTGGTGGATGTTCAAGCTATCTAGAGATTTCACCATTACATCTTGCTTCACAAAACTATGGTTGTTTTGGATTCTAGCTTGATAACATACATATTTTCACATCAATTTATGGCGGGAAAATAATATAAGTGGATCACTATTCTCCAAGAGTTTGACCTGGAATTCATCAAATCCAAGTTAAAGAAATCCTTAGATTTTTCCGAGCTAATGTGCGATCTCCCTTCACTTAATGTTGAATCTACATCTAAAGACTCCATCCCAGACGAGTCATTATTAATGATCTCACCATCTGGCACATGGTATGGATATTTTATGATCTATCACTAGACCCAGACTTTCTGACCTAATACATCTCACTCAAAGTAACGACATATTCGGTACCGAACTTTAAATTATGTGATTAGCACCGAAAACCTTTACCATCATGGCATCAATACAAAATTACGAAGGTGCCTCACTCTTGAGGAGGTAGAGAAAGTACTCAATGAATTCCACTCAGGGGCATGCGATGGACACTTATCTGTTTATGCTACCATGCAAAAGATATTATGTGCTAGTTAGTTTTATCCCACCATTTTTGTGACTGTATCCTCGTAGTCTAGAAATTCCATGCATGTCAGATATATCATCATAAAATATCTGTTACGCCTACTCTATTACACCCCACTGTCACCCTTGGTCCCTTTGCGAAATGGGGTATTGAATTTATGACACGCAACCCTCATTCATCCAGGGGGCATGGCTATATTATTATCATTTTTGACTATTTTACCAAGTGGGAAGAAGTGATGCCTACATTCAATAACACCAATGAAATGGCTGCTTACTTTTTCTTCAATCATGTGATTGTTAGGTTTGGTGTTCCGAAAGTGATAGTAACAAATCATAGGAAGAATTTTTAGAATCATATGATGACCGAAATAGCTTCCAAATTGGGACTTTCACATGAAAATTCCACACCTTATTCTCCTCAGGCTAATGGACAAGTTGAGGTGATTAAGAAAGTCATTAAGACTATGCTTCAATATATGATAGTGTTCTACAAATTATACTAGCACTTGCTTCTCTTTGCTTCCTTGTGGGCATACCGAACCTCAGTTAGGACTGCTATTGGATTCACCCTGTTTAAGTTTGTGTATGGTCTAGAAGTGATCTTCCCCATGGAATGCAAAATTCCATTGATGAAACTAGTTATTGAACTTCTTCCCACTACTTCGGGAGAGGAGGAGTGTCTTTTATATCTAACTCATTTGGATGAAACCCAACATGATGCTGCATTAGCCAATGAAGCCCATAAAAGATGCATCAAAGTGTAATATGCCAAAATTGACAAACCTAGAGTCTTCTTAGAAGGATACCTGATTCTCTTATATAACCAAGAGGTCAACAAGTTAGGTCCAGGAAAGTTCCAGCCTCTGTTGTTGGACCCATACATTGTCAATCGAGTCCTTGCAAAATGAGCTTATGAGTTAGTAGACCTCGATGGAATTCTACTGGCACAACCTAGAAATCGGTTGTAGCTTAGAAAATACTATGCTTCATCCCATGTGTAGTACATTATGTACATACCGTCGATAGGTGTGTTGAGTGTGTTTGCATTATGTTTTTTATAGTTTCCCTTTGTTTCTATTGAATCTTTTTACTTTTGGATTGCGTATGTCAACCTCTATCGAACCTTATATTGGTTATTTTAATGATGACAGCTATAGTACTCGGAACCTGTCCTTTGCAGTGTGGGCTATCTTTGCTCCAAATGGAAAGATACTGAGCATGCAAGGGATTTTCATTGGTCACTCTACTAACAAGATCGCTGAGCATAGCACAGTGGTTGACTATCTGATGCTATTTCGCATGGTATCTTCGATATAGTCATCAGGCATGACTCACAACTCATAGTACTACAACTCCTTAATATCTATTCGGTGAGAAATATGGCCATCCTTTGCATGGTTTCAAGAATGAGTCTTCTAGAAAGACATTTTGATTTCATACGATATGAACATATTTCTAGAAATATGAACACATTAGCAGATGCCCTAACAATTTTTTTTCTAGATCGACATTTGCAACGAATGTAAATAACTTTCAGTTCACATCACATCATATTGAAGGAAGAATTGGAACTAGGAAACATTGAATATCTATATCTATATCTATATATATATATATATATATATATATATATATATATATATATATATACATTAAGTTTGGTTTTATAAAATGTATACCTAGAGATGCATATGGCTACATCACCAATATAAATAATACATGCAAAATATCTAAGTTGACAAATCAGTGGTTATCATTATAAAATGACACTTCACGAGTTCTCTTGCGCAGAAATATACCAATACGACTATGTACTCTGATAGCATGTTGTTGAAGTCGCAATAGAAGCCAGTCAACCACAATCTCATCAATACCATGTGTCCGTCCTTCTATGTGGTGCTCAACCTCCTATAGGATCTCAGCTACCTCAAGATCTCATAATGTATCTTGTCCTACAGCAATGACTTGTACTAGTTCCTCTACCTCCTCTTATGGTTGTCTCTCTATGCCATGGAGATATGTAGCACCTGTCGATTGAACAAGTTCCATATATGTATGAAAGAATCAAATAGTTTAGTCTCGAGAACATAATTTTTTTTGTAAAACTATCAAAAACTTAATGGTAAAAGTATCTTATCGAGAGCATTCTGTTTCTCACCCTCAGGAAACTTGAGCTCAATATCATCATGGAAATCCATCCCTGCGTAAGGATAATCATCAATAATAATGAACTGTATGTGAAACCACCCAAAGAAGGTTGGTGAACAATTGATAGCTGATGGGCCTGCATGTCGACTTATGTGGTATATCCACCTCCTCATTGGTTGGGTCCTCAGATTGATGGGCTCAACTACAATCTATTGAGGCTACAATAATGGCACCTGCTCCAGAGAAAAGGAGACTAATATCACACCATAACCGAAGTTCTTTAACTCCCCCCCCCTTTTCTTTAATAAGTTGTTCCTTCAAATTCACCAAGACACCCTCACTCTAGTTGAATACTATCAGCTCTAGAAAATCTATCCCATACTGCATGTATGATTTGCTCGCTATGTGTAGTGTTGGCATACTTACCAATCTCGCAATAATGAACAAGACCATTCTCAAAGTTAATTGGGTCACATCATTTATGCTGATCTTTCTGTCCCTAGTAAGAAGGGATCGAGGTCTGCAGTAGGTAGTGATATAGTATTTCACTGTCTCAGCGCCACTTCTTCCACCTAGAAGAAATATGGGGGCACCTCGCTTTGACAATCCTCTTAGAAAGTAAATATCCTCTACCTATATCTTGAGTAGATTCTACCCAAACCTGAATGCATATGCCTGAATATCCCATGAATGGATCGTTGCAGGGTCATTTGTAGCTTTCAAGTCTTCTTCCTCATGTTCTTTCTATCTCCAAATGAATGTCATTTTGTGCTAATGGGTACTTGAAACATCAACAAGGAATCAATTAGGCTCTTTCCCATGCAAAAAACGTGTCCAAATTTGAGGCAAAACTGAATTTTGTTTTAGAGAAATGTGACCAACACACCCCAACAATGTTTACCAAAGCATTTCACCTCTGCCTAGGTGAAATTCAGTTTTTGACACAAGGGGGTGCGTTGGTCCCGAGATGTTTTTTTATGAACCCTAGGGGCCTCAAAACCTTAACATTTTTGCATGAAAACACATAAATGAATCGTGGAAAGATGTAGAAGGGTTTCAGATTTATACTTGGAAGCGACGACACTGAAAATAGTTCCCTGGATTGGCCACAATCAACTACAAAATATGGAGATAAAAAGTGCTCCAAATACTCACTCTTGAAAGTGAAATGTGAAATGGTAAAAATGAGAAGTTATTTTGAATAATTATGGTCATTTCCTCTTTATTTTATTCAATTTTAGTATTTTTACCTAGATATGTTTCATTTTTACTATGAAACGGGTATGTTTAACCCTTCTTGTGCTATTTTGAGCCAGTCGACAATTGTTACCAAGTTTTCATTATGTTTGAACAGGTTACATTAACCACAAAGTATACTTTTATCTCTTTGTCTAGCTCTATAAAGCTACAAGAAAGGAACCCCGCTAGAGTCCTCTTTCAGCTCTTTTCAGACTCTCAAAATATGAAAATATTGTCGAGAACTTGTCTTCTCAAACTTGTAAAAGTAAATGAAAATACTTCTATTCAGTATAAGCTTAGCCCTTTCCCGGACAGAGATAAACTAGCTACGAAAAAGGAACACCTTAGTCGAACATGGCTAAGAGGTTATCTTGGGTATTGTTTTCTACGTTTTTGGACCTAAGGAACTACCTATGAAAAGGGATATTTGGAGTTTTCTTTTATGCCTCTTTTTCAAACTCTCTAAACATAAAAACTATGTCGAGTTTTACCTTCGCTAGACTCATTAAAACATCGAACAGTGATGGACTTGTCAAACATGACGAGGCCAAACCACTCCTTCTCAAGGTTTGTTAAATATACTCACAGGGGTTCATCTAAAGTATGAACTTACCGATCAATCATATGTTATCCTCCTCAAGCTTATTAAAAAATAAAGAAGCACTGACCAGTATGGTTGGAGAAATTGGGAAAATATAGGATTCCATTCTCCTAATGGCAGTGAGCCACTCTTGAACACAACACTCTTCCACTTCATCTCCATCATTATTGGGTTGGGTAATTTGCTTGTATTTTGGTTATCATACCATTTTTAGAGCCTCCATTTTGGTTTTGTGTCAATGCTTCCTAACTCCATTCACTGTCGCATGTGTGTTCAAGAGAATTCATTCGGTTGATCTCTGCTACAATACTCTTAAGCTCTCATTTCATGTCTTCCTTTCCTGATCCACTTCCATGTCAGCATCATTCTAATATTTTATCTCAATCATGATACTTGTTTCGTGTCGTTGATGGGGGTTACATCAAATCCCTCCCATGACAAGTCGCTTCATGTCGACATTAGCACATCATCGAGGAAGTTGACTTAGAAACACAACTTTTGTACCTTGGTGCTTACATACATGAATGTCGCATTTCCTCATTCTTAGCGACTGGTTTACATCAATGGCCTTCAATTGAAATATTATATGTGGTGTTCGAAATCAACTCATTTATTCACACCATATGAATTCCACTATAGTACATTGATAGCCATTAACATCAACAATGGTTTTTCTCGCATGCATTAACAACTTACATCATTAGGCAGTAATAAGATGGTGTCTACCATGTTCAACTCCAGTTCATTGATTCACATGATTAGACTTGTACATTGGTTCCTCATGTGAATGAGATGGAAGACCCTAGATCTAGTTTCATCCATCCAGGCTGCGATTTCAGGAGTTATACAAAGATCACAATGTATGATGGCCATGATCATATAGACAGTCATCCAGTCATGGGTCCACCAGTTGCATCTGTGGATGCATCTTTTGATCATTATACATGTTATGTTAGCTTATGAGCTGAGTATGGGTATGCCTCCCTCAACAAACAAAGATGTCATGTTGTAAATGTATTGTAACATATGAAGCTCATCAGTTTTCCTTGATCCTAACTTGTCACAAGGTAAATCACTTCATTCATCAGTCATCATCTCTAAATTTGCACTTTAGGGGGAATTATGTTATAGGCCATTTTTTCACATACGATCAGTGAGCCTCCTAATGGGATCAATCAACATCTTATTCCCCCTTGTCACCATCTTGCACAAATCCTTGATCATGTTCCTTTCATCCCCAAAAATTTCAGCCCTAAACTATATTATATAAGCTAGTTTTAGGACCAACGCTCCTTATATGCCTACAGGGGTGTGATCACCTATAAGTTTATCCACTATGGCCTACGTTTGTCATGAGCTAGTTGCTCCCTTTCACACCTATGTTGGTTCTAGAAATCCAAGAGAATGATTGAGATTCCAAAAGCTTCCCCTTCTAGGAGTTTCCAGAAGTTGTTTCAACTACTTACCTTGGATAAAACATTTGGATACTATCCTACCCTACTTTGGAGTTTTCACCACTTATCTTTTGATCCTATCCCTCCCTCAAAGGTGGATCTCTTACCCTAGATTGGTAATTGGATAAGAACTCCGAGCTTACCCTACTTCTTTATATATTCTCAACCTTTAATGTGGTTGGGGGTTGGATTTTAGAGAGAGATTCTGCCCTTATGCTGTTGTAGTGATTTTTTATAATCTCATGCATTTATGGTGATTGGAGGTGCATATTGTGACAAGGAAAGGACAAGTCAACAACTTGGATGATATCTTCTACAATATCAACTACTATTTATGGTTTTAATATCCTTCCATTTATATTAATGCAAATAATTCATTGTTTTCCTATATGTGATGTTGTTATTTCATATATTTGAATACCATGTTGATCTATGGAATGAAGTACTTAAATAATACTACATAGGTCTCATAGTTTCTTGGCTAATTTTATCCAACTGCACAGGTTGTAATTTTGGCATTCAGAGCTAGAATTGTAGCTTCTAAGATAGAGAAGGAGTGAAGCGTGTGAATGACTACAGCTAAGCCTCACTCCATCATCTATTTATTTTAATGAAAAGCATTTTGTTTATTGTCTCTTTGTTTTTCTAGGTTAGCCATCGACCTAGGGGAGATACTTTTGTCTGCAATCGTAAATCTCGTATAACACAAGGGATTTATATTAAACGCAAGGATTTAGATTATAAACCTTATGAATAATATTACACCCTAGGAAAATTAACACTTATATTAATAAACCTAATGGATTAATATTATCAACTGAAGAGAATAATAAATCCAGGAGATTATAAACTCAAGGGAGAAATATTAAACTCAAGGGATAAACCCAAGAGATTGTATATAAACCCTATGATATATACTATAAACCCTAAAATAAACATGGTTGACAATGTTTTTCTCATCGTTTATTTTTATATTGAGACAATCTTTGTCACAATCGAACATTTGATCATGGTTGACCATGGCTGATTTTCATATTAAAACAATCTTTGTCACAATGTCACATTGGACCATGGTTGTGCATGGTTTACCATTATTATAAACCCAGGGGAATAATATTATAAACCAAAGGGAATAATTAACCCAAGTGATTAATACTAAAAGCCCAAGTGATTATAAACCTAAGGGAATAATATTAAACCCAATGGATAAATATTATCAACCCAAGGTATATAAACCCTAAGATAAATATTATAAGCCCTAAAATAAACATAGTTGACCATGGTTCATGATGGTGGATTTTCTTATTGACAAATATTTGTCACAATGCGATGTTAAACTCTAGTTGACCATGATTGGTTTTCATATTGAGATAACCTTTCTCACAATGTGCCGTTGGCCAATGGTTGACAATGGTTGACCATTGATAACCATGTTGTCACAATGTAACATTGGATAAAGAGACAATATTTGTCATAATGTGACCATGGTTGAACATGATTGACCTGGTTGGTTTTCAAATTGAGACAATCTTTATTAGAATGTGACATTGGAACATGGTTGACCAAGGATGACCATGGTTGTCAAAATGTGACGTTGGACTAAGGGACAATCTTTTTTATAATGTGACCATGTTTGACCATGGTTGATTTTCATATTGAGACAATATTTTTCATAATCCGACATTGGAACATGGTTGACCATGGTTGACTTTCATATTGAGACAATCATTTTCATAATGTGACCATTGGACTATGGTTGACCATGGTTGAACATGATTGATTTTAATGTCTAGATGATCATTGATTGATTTAGGACCATGGTTGACCATCATTGATCATTGTTGATGAAATTAAACCATGGTTAATCATGGTTGACCATGTTTTATTGTGGTTGACCATAAATACATTGAGCATGCTTGAGCATATTCAAGCATGATTAACCATCATTGATCATGGTTCACCATAGAGACATTGATTAACCATTATCATCATGGTTGATGATAGTTGAGCATGTTTGACCCAATTCAACTATTGTTGACCATATTCAATTTTATTAATTTATTAATAAATTTTATTTAATTAGTAATTAGTATTAATTAATTAATTACTAATAGCAATGCTATATATATATATATATATATATATATATATATATATATATATATATATATATATATATATATATATATATATATATATATATATATCAACACATTATAGATTAGAGATTATTCTAATTACACAATTTATATAATTAGTATTTTATATGTTTATATTTATATTGAAAAATCTCATGAATTAAATAAAATTTAACTTTTCCCTTTTTTAAACAAGCCTTGTTGAGTCTCCAAAATATCATTCATTTCACCCTCTTTTCTTTCACTTTTCTTCAAAATTTTCTATATCTTGCAACTCTATAACCCATGCACTAAGACCATCTTCATGGTCAAATATGTGTTTAGGAATGTGATTTTCCAATACATTTATTTGGTATTTTGAGTGAATTTAGGTTTAAATATTAGAAAAATAATAGGTATTCACTTATATATAGAAGTTAGATGAGTTTTGTGACATGTGTAGGCATATTTAAATATTCCAAGACAGTCATATTTGGCCTCGAAGACTCAAATTCGAATTTCCTCTTCAACCTCTTGAAGATTTGAGGAATATTTGAGATCATTGTTCAAGCAAAATTGATGGATAAGAATCATGGAAGTTTTCATAAGTGTCTCCTATCAAATCTAAAGATATTTGTAAGAGGATATGAAGAGGTGTTAATTTCTAGATGTTAACACATGGTTGTAACCACATGAGATATTTGTGGATCTAGGAGAGATTTTTGGATCTACATTTAAGTTAGTTGTCTTATTTTTTATATAAGTAAGAGTGCCTTCTCGTCTAAAAAGGTGCGAAAAATTGTGGGAGCTATGCTCATGCTTCAATGTAGAGCTTTGGATGTTAAGGATTGGCACTATGCTTATGATGGATGTAATGTATACCATTGTAGTCCACTTTGATATGGTTGTGCCTTAATTTGGTGTTTGATCAAGAGTCTTCTCAACTTTCCACCTTTCATAAACTTTGGTATGACCACCTAATGAGTATGGGTTGTATTCCATTGTTTAATTTAGTTTCTTTATGTTCATTTTAAGTCTTTGATTAAATGCATTGTTTAAATTCTTTCATGCTCATTCCATTTATCTTCTTTTACAGGTAAAGTGTTATGGCTCTCATTTCATAGATCCATTGCTTTTCAATTTGTTTGATAGATACTAATGAATGATTCTAAGTTGACGTTGCACACATTATTAATTTCAATTGATTTCCTGCTTTCAACTTATTAGAATAGATTTACTTTCCTGTTGGTAAAATAATTTACTTTCATGTCACTAGAATAGATTTATTTTCATGTCAATAGAGTAAGTTTACTTTCATGTCAATTGTCATGTCAATTTAAAAGCTTAAAATATTTCTTCCAGAGTTTTGAATTTTGAGGCTTTTGAAAAAAAGTGTGTGCATACTCATCTTAGAAATTTTTCGTGAGTAGGTTTTATTTCAGTTCTGTCATTTCTTTCGATAAATTAAGATCCTCTTTTGAAATTGAAAGTTGATTTGTAGCATATATTGTGCAAGTATACTTTGCAAATTCACAAACCCCAGACTTCACAATTCAATGACAAGTAATCTAACTAACAATTAAATTACCCTACAAGCCTCAAACGATCCTTTAAAAATATTAAATTGTTTAACTTCATCATTTAAACATATATTTCATATTAACAAATTCATTAATAAATTCAATTTTAAATTTAAACTATCAAATTTACAAATTCATTTTTGCAAAATTAATACTAAAACGATATTTCATCTCAACTAAAATGAAATGATATATATATATATATATATATTACACTTAAATTTAAGAACCTTATACATTGACATTATACACTTTCTATATATTAATAATTATAATTATAATAAATAAAATTCATAATTTAACCTTTTATATTTTTTTACAATTAAACTAAGTTTCAACAAATTCAAAATTCTTACCCTGCCTTACCCTCCCATATATATCTCTAATGGAAATGTATATTTAGCAAATTTCTAGCATTTTATCTGCCATTATGACGTAAATTGATTCACCTAGGGTCCATATAGGAAGCCTTTCGCTAAATATGAAATTTAATGAAATTACCATTTTTCCCATGTCCGAAAAGAAAAAGGTTCACAGTTTATCACATGTTTTTTAAAACTCATATGATTTTAATTGATAGGAGTTTTTGCTCCATCAAACATTATGTAAGATATGTTTTATTTTATTATTTATCTGGAAGATAAATGGGTTTATCTATAAAGATACTTAGAAAAAATATTTAGAATAAATAAAATTGAAAAATTAACTTAATTAGAAGAGGCAAGGATTAAATGCGTAGTAATTCGAAAATATTTCAATCAGCCATTTAATATTATCTTTACTACTAAATTTATTATTTTAAATTTTAAGTGGTTTAAAGAAAATTAAATATTTACTATTTACGGTTTTATAGAAAACCATGTCATCGGTCATTCGACCTAAAATGTTATCTTTGATTGGAATATTATTCATCTAGATTTATTTTAATTTAAAATTATCATATATACAGGTTACTTCTTACGTAATATTTTCCGCATGTGTAATGTGCACTATGAAATATGAATGTGAAATTTATTATGATTAATACAAAATTTCCTTATATATGTAATTATTGGTCCGTTGAATTTAATATGTGCTAAATTGGAGTGGAATTGACAAAATTGGAAGTCCAAAATAACATAAGATTGGCTATTGAAAAATAGTAGGATGGTTTTCAAATAAAAAAATAGAATTAGTGAAAGTCGGCATTCGTGCACTAATTCATGGTGGTGAACCATGCACTAGCCATGTATTTTCTTTTCATTTATACAATTTATTTATGATTGGTTAACTATGTTTCGGGATTTTGTATATAAGATCATAGTTAAGACATATATTAGTTATTTTCCGTATTTCTATTTATGGAGACACAAATGTCTTTCTTTAAATTTGATTGTACAAATATCATTCTTTCTTTTCATACAATTTGTTTTGATTATGAAGTTTTCTTGCCCTAATTAACAGTGGTATTAGAGTGCATGGTTTGGAAAGTGTTGAAATCATTGTGCCTGGTTGCGCTTGCTTCAAACTCGATTGATACACACAAGTTTTTGTTGTGCCCAAGGTGGATGATGTGAGGTGGACAAGTTGTAGAGTTTGTGATTCGATCTGGCAGAGTTGGTGTCAACTTAACGGAGTTAGCGCATGCATACCTGGCAAGTTGGTGCATGGGACCACATCATGTTGGCTGTGCGCGAGACCTTGGTGGCTTTGTAAACCGCCCTTGACATCACTTATGTTGGTATTCAAAATTTAGGAGGGTGTATTGAGTGAGTGTGGTTGATCTGGCGTTTAAAAAAATTCCCTACAAGGGCACTCACCCTGTTAACATATGACAAGGCTCATGTTGTCGAATGTGAAAGGGGTCATATCAACCATTGGTTTCTTGCGAACATGACCCACCCACTTAAAGTATGACAACTTTTTGTACCCTCGGATATTGTGGATGATTTGAAAGTCATTTTGTGTTGTCGATTAAGTTCGACCCTTATGTTTAGGACCACTACTTTCTTGACTGACCATTGGTTGTGCTTGACCATAGACCATTATATTCAGCGTTAGATGTAAGATCAACATATCTAGATTATTGGATTCTCAGATTACCATAAAGGAAAATTATTTATTTGTTTTCCATAAGAAGGAGTTTTATACACTCACATTTTTTTAATGCAAAATTTATATGTAAAAATAAAATCTTTGGTCTCCTTAGTTAGCGTTGTCCTTTTTGGAAAGGAAAATTATTAGGAGTGATATAGAAAAACAAACAATACACATATTTTTAATGATCTATGGGATGGAGTTTGTGAAGGAAAAAATGACAATAAACTAGAGTCACATGATGAGGAAAAATAGTTAGTAATTTGGAAGAGTAATGTTGGGTTGTGTTATATTCTTTCCACGACTATCCCACATAGAAAACCAAGGGGTTAGAGGGGGGTCGGAGCCCCCCTTCGTTGCGCTAATTGTGTAGCGGGGAGGTCACAGGGGGTTTGAGGCATACCCGTAACCAATTTTGGTTTTGGACCCTATGTTAGGATGGGCAGACCCACCTATGGTTTTTTGCATGATTTACGCACATGTTTTTGGACGCGATGGTATTCGGTCCATGGTATTGGATGCGATGGTTTTCGGTCCATGGTATTGGATGCTTCGGCATGTATAAATATGTATTATAACATTGAAAGGAACATAATGAAAAATCAAGCTGGTAGTCCCGGTTTTGGAATCTAGGGGAAAATCTCTGTGGATATGTGTTTTATGTGCTATTCTCTCACATTGTTTATTCTTTGTGTTTTAGAATTCGTATGCAGGTAATTTTTGTACGGGGTTAAAACCTACATTTGGTATCAGAGCAGTTTTGGCTTCAACGGGACGCCTTTGTTGCTGAGGGGTTTCGCTCGAGCCTGTGGTAGACCCTGTTTAGTGGGAGATTTGCGAGATCAATTTTGGTGGTGAAAGAAGATGGCGAGCAGTGGAAAGATAGAGATCAAGAAATTTAATGGTCAATGTTTTGAGTTGTGGAAACTTAAGATGGAGGATCTGTCGGTGGATAAAGATCAGTGGATCGCGGTAGATCCGAGTAATAAACCAATAGGAGTGTCTGATGAAGAATGGAAGAAGTTGGATCGGAAGGCAAAGATCACAATATGATTGTGTATCTCAGATTCAATATTGCTGAATGTATCAGGGGAAGCTACGACAAAGGCTTTGTGGGACAAGTTAGGGACTTTGTACCAATCTATGTCACTCGTCAATAAGATGTTCCTGCGGAAAAAGTTGTATAACCTAAGGATGAAAGATGGAGACTCGGTGACAGAGCATTTGAACGCATTTAACACTGTGGCAAGTCAGTTAGCATTTGTTGATATTAAAATTTCAGATGAAGATAAGTGCATTAGTTTGTTGTGTTCTCTACCAGATTCATGGGATAGTCTGGTTATTGCAATAGGTAGAAATGCCACTGCCTTGCAGTTTAATGAAATAGTCTCATCCTTGCTGACGGAGGAGATGAGACGGAAAAACATGGAGAGCCAGAATGGTGATTCGTTGTCTGTACGAGGACGGTCCCAGAACATAAACAAAAATAAGTCATCGAGTGGGAGATCTAAATCTAGAGGGAGATCTAAATCTCCAGGAAAACCTGTAAAGGTGGTGTGCTGGAAATGCGGAAAGGAAGGACACTACAAAAGGGAATGTAAATCCAAAGCTCCTGATAAAGGAAAGGGGTTTGATGATGCTCCTTCTGCAGAGGCGAAAACCACCTCAGATGAAGGTGGGGATGTGTACTTGGCTTCTTGAAGTACACATGTAGATCTTGAGGCATGGTTGATTGACTCAGGTGCATCCTTTCACTTTACTCCCCATAGACAGTGGTTCTACGAATATGAGAAATACGATGGTGGTGATGTCTTCTTAGGGGATGATAGGAAGGCTAGAATCATTGGTCGCAAAAAAGTAAGGTTGAAGTTGCAAGGTGGAAGGGTTAGAACACTTCCGGGTGTTCTGTATATTCCTGGATTGGCCAGCAATCTGATTTCTGTAAGCAAGCTAGATGATGCAGGTGTAAAATCAATGCTCGAGAAGGATACCTGCAAAATGGTTCAGGGAGCACTGATATTGATGTTGGGAGTTCGAATTGGAACTCTATACAAGCTGCAAGGTAGCACTGTTATTGATGGGTGCAACAGTTCTGTGGTTCCTGAAAGTGGAGCAGAAAATCTAGTGGTCACTGGAGAGAAGACCATGTTGTGGCATCAAAGGCTTGGACATATTGGAGAGAAGGGCCTTCAACTACTTCATGGTAAAGGTATGGTAGAAGGTATGAGTAATAGCTCTCTAGATTTTGATTTCTGTGAAAATTGTGTATATGGGAAGCAGAATCGGATGAGTTTCCCCTCTGGTAGTAAGAGGGCGAAACAAATATTAGAACTTGTGCACAGTGATGTGTTTGGACCTGTGAAGGTTCCATCACTGGGTAAGTTTGTGTACTATGTATCATTTATAGATGACTTCTCAAGGAATACATGGATATATTTCCTTAAGAAGAAATCTGAAGCCTTTGACAGGTTAAAAGAATTTAAGGCTCTCGTGGAAAATCAGACAGAGAAAAAGATAAAGGGGCTGAGGACAGATAATGGTGGAGAGTTTTGCAGCAAGGAATTTGAAGAATTCTGTAAGAAGTGTGGTATAGCATGACAGAAGACTACTCCATATACACCTCAACAAAATGGAGTTGAAGAAAGAATGAATATGACATTGATGGAGAGGGAAAGAAACATGCTCATTGGTGCCGGGTTAGGATAGGAATTCTAGGTAGAGGTGGTGGATACTACATGTTACCTAGTTAACAGGTCACCTTCATCAGCGTTGGAGGATAAGACTCCACAAGAGGTATGGACTGGTAAGAACCCTCTCTTTCACATCTAAGGGTATTTGGATGTGATGCATATGTACATGTTCCAAAGGAGAAACGAACCAAGTTGGATAGTAAATCTGAAAAGTTCATCTTTATCGGGTATATGGATGGTTTAAAGGGTTATAAGCTTTGGAACCCAGTCACACGGAAGGTTGTGTACAGCCAAGATGTGGTGTTTAGAGAGGTAAAATATGTTATTAAACATGACGTCCAACCAAAGGAACCTGAGAAGATAGAGTTTGAGCTTAAGGAGGAAGAATCAGACTCTACAGCAGAGGAGGAATCAAAAGATGAAGAACCACAAACTCTTGGTGTGAGAACATCAGTTCGAGAAAGAAGGAAGCTAGAAAGGTATAGTCCATCTGCTTTCTGTTCAAATTTTTCCTTATTTATTACTGACAATGATCCCAGAACTGTGAAGGAAGCAGTAGATTCAGAGGATGGAAACTCTGGAAAGAGGCCATGGTTGATGAAATGGCATCTTTGCACAAAAATGAGGCTTGGGATCTGGTGGAGTTGCCGGCTGGAAGGAAACCCATTGGTAGCAAATGGGTGTTCAAGAAGAAGATAAAGGCAGAAGGAAAGGTGGAGAAATACAAAGCTCAGTTGGTAGCAAAAGGTTATTCCCAGGTGCCAGGAATTGATTTTGGTGATATTTTTTCTCCTGTTGCCAAGGTAACTTCTATTAGATTACTTTTATCTGCTGCTACTGCTTTTGATTTTGAGGTAGAATAGATGGATGTGAAGACAACATTTCTTCACAGGGATCTAGAAGAGGAAATATACATGAAGCAACCTGAAGGCTTTGCGGTGAAGGGTAAGAAAGAACTAGTATGCAAGTTAAAGAAGTCTCTGTATGGGTTAAAATAGTCACCAAGGATGTGGTATCAGAAATTTGATACATTTCTACGGGGACTTGGCTTCACCAGAAGCAAAGAAGATGACTGTGTATATTTTGAATTAATTGGTGACCATGTTATTTATCTGCTCTTGTATGTGGATGATATGTTGTTGGTTGAAAATGACAAAGAAATTATCCAGGATTTGAAGACCCAATTGTCCTCCAAATTCGACATGAAATATCTTGGTGCTGCAAACTATATTTTGGGCATGGAAATTAAAAGAGATCAGGCAAAGAGGAAGCTCTGGTTAAACCAGATGAAGTATGTCGAGACAATACTACAGAGGTTTTATATGTAGGATAGTAAACTGGTGAAGGTTCCTATTCCTGTAGGTGTGAGTTTATCTGCTGAACAGTGTCCCAAGACACAGGAAGAGGAAGAGGACATGTCCTGTGTTCCATATGCAAGTGCAGTCGGTAGCCTAATGTATGCAATGGTCTGTACTAGACCAGACATTGCACATGCAGTGGTAGTATTGAGCAGGCTTATTTCAAAACCAGGGAAGGAGCACTGGACAACAGTGAAGCAGGTTTTCAGGTATTTGCATGGCATTAGTGATTATGGTTTGTGCTACCAAGGAAGACCAGGATTGGACAGAATGTTGGATATTCGTGGCTTTGTTGATGCAGACTGGGCTGGAGATCTGGATCAGAGAAAATCTACAAGTGGGTATGTGTTTAACCTATTTGGAGGTGTAGTCAGTTGGATGAGTAAGAAACAATCTGTAGTGGCACTATCAACTACTGAGGTAGAATACATGGCAGCCACTCATGCAAGCAAGGAAGCAGTTTGGTTGCAGAGATTGTGTTCAAGTATGGGGTTAGTATAGGGAGCTATAAGGATAGACTGTGACAGCCAAAGTGCAATTTTCTTGGCAAAGAACCCTGCATATCATTCAAAGACAAAGCACATTGATGTTTAGTATCACTTTGTGAGGGATATGATAGAAGACAAAAAGGTGTTGCTGGTAAAGGTGGACAGTTTGAAGAATACTATGAGCTCTGAGAAGTTCTCTTGGTGTAGAGAGACAATGGGCATTTCAGGGCTAGAAAAATGACTAAGCTCTCTTGTGGCCCCTTATGGAAAGAAAACAAAAAGTGGGAGAATGTTGGGTTGGGTTATATTCTTTCCATGACTAGCCCACGCAGTTAACTAGGGGGTTAGAGGGGGGGCGGAGCCCCCCTTCGTTGCACCAATTGTGTAGTGGGGGGGGTCACAGGGGGTTTGAGGCATACCCAATTTTGGTTTTGGAGCCTATGTTAGGATGGGCAGACCCACCTATGGTTTTGCGCATGATTTTTGCACATGTTTTTAGACGCAATGGTATTCAGTCCATGGTATTGGATGCGATGGTTTTCGGTCCATGGTATTGGATGCTTCGGCATGTATAAATATGTATTATAACATTGAAAGAAACATAATGAAAAATCAAGCCGGTAGTCCCAGTTTTGGGATCCAAGGGAAAATCTCTGTGGATATGTGTTTTATGTGTTACACACTCGCACTATTTATGCTCTGTGTTTTAGAATTCGTATGCAGGTAATTTTTGTAGAGGGTTAAAACCTACAAGTAAAGATAAAGAGGCCTATGCATTTTTCTCTACCTTAGTGTCAGAAGAGGTAAGAAGATATATTATTCAAAGTAAGATAACATATGAAGCATTAGAAAAATTAAAAGAACTTTATGACTCACATTTAGAATTGGAGATCATTCAATTGTTATTGAATTTATTTAATCTGGAGATGGAAGATAATGATCCATTGAAACTTGCCTCTGAAATTAAAGCCATTAGTCATGAAATTGAGTCTACTAGTGTTGAGGTTGATCTATAGCTTACTACCTTTATAAAATCCTTCTACCTTGGTTATTCACACTACTTGGAATCTCTCTAAGCAATTTGAAAGTTAAAAAAATTATATTTTGAAAAATTAGTAGAAAAATTTGCAAAATGAAAGTATTTTGCAAAGAAAGAACCACTAACCAATTATAATGTAGAAACTTTGTGTATTTCTCAAAAATATCAAAATCCTCAAGAAGAATCAACCAAAAATAATAAGGGTGGCAGTTGTCAGGGTTAGAGAAATTATAGAGGCAGGGGGGAAAAATCTCGGAGATAGATAGCAGAATGATAAACAACAAAGAAATTTTACTGATAAAACAACTATCGAATTTTTTAGATGTGCTAAATTTGGACATACTGCTACGAATTATTGAATTCCCTCGGAGAAAAATAGGGAAAGGAGAGAAAGAATGAATGAAATCAAAGATCAATGACCTCTATATAAAGGACAATCTTGTGAGAATGCACATTATGTTGTTTCCCATTGTAATTTTAATGTGGATGATGTGTTTAGTGCCTATTTTTCTTCATGACATGATAATTGCATATGATACACAAGTGTCACTTGCCATATGACTTTTAGAGGAAATTTGTTCTAAAAATTCAGTGGTCACATTAATGGAGTAGACTATTTTGCTAATATATCTCAAGTTAAACCTTCCAGGATAGGATCTATTTCATTAAAGATGCTAGGCCTTACAGAGTATATTTTAAATGATGTTCTTTACATTCCACAATTTAGAGGAATTTATTTTCTCTTATATATATTAGACAACGAGGATATTCAATAGACATATTTGATGGAATAGTGGAGATTTGAGGAGAAAATGATAATGAGACTATTATGACCGGTGTGAAAGGAGACAAACTTTTAAAATTGAAATGTATGCCATCCATTGCATTGAATATTATTCATTTGGTCTGGAAAAATGATACTATGTCTTCAATTTTATTATGGCATGCTCATTTTGGTCATATCAATTATCACGGTATAAGCATTATGAGACAATATGGAATTAAAGGGATTCAAACAATTCCAAGAAAGCTCACACCATGTAATGCTTGTATTCTAGGAAAGCATTGTAAACAACGTTTTCACAGTTCCACTTCTAAAACGTCCAAGAAATTGAGTCTCATACATTCAAATTTATGTGGACCTATTCCTGTTGCTACTGCAAATGGTAATAAATATATACTAAGATTTATTGATGATTATTCGAGGATGTGTTGGGTCTATCTTTTAATAGAAAAGCCACAAGTTTTTGATGTGTTTAAAACATTTCATTTCTTGATTACAAATGAGACTCAACTTAATATAGGAACTATGAGAACTGGATAATGGTGGAGTATAACTTCACATGCTTTTGAAAGATATTTGTAAGAGAATAGCATTAAAAGCCAAACAATAATTCCTTATAATCCACAACAAAATGAGGTTGTAGAACAAATGAATAGAATGTTACTTAATATAGTTAGATCAATGATGTTCTTTAAAAATTTAAAGTCGATGTTTTGGGGAGAAGTAGTACTTTTTGTAACTCATATCAGAAATCATTATCCTTCTTCTATTATCAACAATAAAACTCCATACGAATTATGGTATAATTGTCTTCATGTTGTTCAACATTTTCAAGTTTTTGGTTCTCTACGCTATGCTCTAATACCTAAGGAGAAAAGGAATAACTTGAGTGTGAGGTGCATAAAATGTAAATTTTTGGGATATTCCATGACATCTAAGGCATACTGGTTGTATGATGAAGAGAATGATAATTTTAGTTTGACAAGAGATGTAGTCTTTAGTTTTTCTTGAATTTGATAAAGACACATCCACAATTGATAGAAAACTTAATAATTTAGAAAAGTTTATGTCTAAGAAATTTTATTATGAATCTGATAATAATATTCCACATTTTGAAGGGTGGATTCTCATTCTATATCAGTCTGTGGATTCTCCTTTGATCAATTTACCTCTCAATGATGAAAATGGTTATGCTGAAGAGAAATTGGATGATAGAATTGTTTTTACATGGACAAAAAGTACTTGTATTCCAGAAGAGACTACTCTACAAGATGAAAAAATTCCTCCAAAAAATGATTAACCATTAAGAAGATCAACTAGTATCACAACATTTCCAAGAAAAAATAATTATTTTGAAACATGAAGTTCTTCAGGTACCTATTCTCATGTTTATGAATATACTTTCTCTGTTGATAGTGAACCTACTTGTTTTGAAGAAGTTGTTAGTTGTAATGTATGGAGAAAAGAAATGAAAAGGGAATATGATGCGCTTATTAAAAATGACACTTAGAGGTTGGTGGATCCTTCTAATGGAATCAAACCCAATGTTTGCAAGTGGGTTTATAAAATCAAATATAAATTTAATTATTCACTTGAAAATTACAAGGCAATACTTGTAGCAAAAGGATATGCACAAAAAGAACGTATTGATTACACAGAAACCTTTTCTCCTACAACTAAATGGGGCCTTATTCGAACCATGTTTACTATTGCAACTCCAAAAGGATGGAAAATTCATCATATGGATGTAAAAATTGCTTTCCTAAATGGATATTCGGAGGAAGATGTTTACATGTTTCAACCGGAAGGATTTTCTCTCAAAGGTAAAGAGTTACAAAAGATATGCAAGTCGATAAAGTCTTTGTATGGTTTGAAACAAGCACCTCTTTCATGGTATGAGAAACTAACCAGACATATTTTTAAGTTAAATTATAAACATTTTGACCTAGATGATGCAACTATTTTTGTTAAGAAGGTTGGAATATAAGTTGTATATCTAGTTTTCTATGTTGATGATTGTAGGGAACAATGATGACTATATATCATCCATTAAGAATGAATCAGAAAAAGTTTTTTGTATGATAGATTTAGGTTTACTTCATTATTATCTTGAAATTGAAGTTGGTCAAAATCCTAAACATATTTTGATCTTTGAGAAGAAATATGTTGGAAAATTATTGAACAAATATGGAATGATGGATTGTAATCTTGTTGCTACTTCAATGGAACAAAATATAAAACTTACTTGTGAAGAAGATAAACATTTTGAAGATTCAACAAAGTATAGGCAGCTTGTTAGAAGTCTGATTTATCTTTCTACTACTTATCCTAACAAAACTTATGTTGTAGGGATATTTTCCAGATTTATGCATCAACATTATGAAGGTTACTAGATAACATAAAAATACTTAAATATCTAAATGGAACTCAAATATATGGCATTGAATATTTCAAAGTTTCAGACTTCCGTCTTACTAGTTATTCATATTCAGAATTGATGGTGATAAGCAGCATGGAGACTCAACTTCTAGTTATTTGATGAATCATGAATCAAAAACAATCTGGTCGAGATCATTAAAACAATATATTCTTGCTAGTTATACCACTGAAGCCAAATATGTTGCACCAACACAAGCTACAAAAGAAATAATTTGGCTTTGAAAAATACTTGAAGATTTGCAGGAGAAACAAAAGGCTTTAACTCCTTCATTCTTTGAAAATTATTTTGCAGTTCCGTTAGCCAAGAATCTAAAATTTTATGATCGAACCAAACATATCAACACCATGTATCATTTGATTCAACATCATGTTGAGGCCAAAACAATTCATCTGACACATTGTCCTACTTCAGAACAAAATGCATATATCTTTACCAAAGCGTTGGGATGTGAAAAGTTTGAAAACTTTAAATCTATATTTGGCATCTCAAATATTCCTTCAGATTAAGGGAGGAATGTTAACTAATCCTTCATAATTTTTTATAAATCATAGTTAAGACATAAATTAGTTATTTCCCGTATTTTTTTATTATAGAGACACAACTATCTCCTTGTAAATTTGATTGTATAAATTTCATTCTCCTTATTAAAAATATAAAGTAGAATACCATATGTTTTTATAGTGAATTTCTCCAGACTCGTTTAACAGAATCCATTACAAAGTTTAATAATATCTTTTATTTCCTCTATTTGGAATAATATGAAAAGGAAAAGGTCGATCAATGAATTTCATGCCTTAATGGATTTCATAATTTACAAATAAAGTGGAATTATTTTTAAACATGATCTCGAGAGGGCTGCAATTTTACTTTTGGCATGAACTTCACCCTTGGAGTGCATTATAATACCATGGTATATAGATGATAAAATAGGTTACACTTTTAGATGGTCAAACTTGTATGGAAAAAGTGAAATAATCTGACATATGTATATTTTCTAAATGTACAAGGTATTAGGTGAACTTTATTCCCATGTTAGTGAAGGAAGGACAATATAACATATTAAAGCGTGGAGATTTTAACTAAATGAAGAAGAGGGACTTTGGTTATGAAGAAGAAAGTGATTAAAATAAATGTTCGAAAATCACTAAATTATCATGATCGTGAATGTGAATGTATATCTAAGTTTATTATCATGCATTCTTATTGGTATTATAAAAAAATATTTGTTAGTAATAAAAAAAAAAAAAAAAAAATAAGTTAGTAATTTATGTATTATTAAGTTTTAAAATAAAGCTAAGAGATTGTTTTTACTATAGAAAGTTATAATTTCAACGACTTTAGGAATATTTAATTAAATGTTTTTAGGTAATATATATTTTGTAATAACGGGAAGAGTAATTTTATTGTATCCGTTGGTATTCATTTTTTATGGAAGTAAATGAAATTGATTTTTATAATGAATCATGATAGGAATGTTTCTAGTGTATTATGTCTTTAGTTTGGAGATGATTCTCATATTTATGATCATATAACATGAAATTATAATGATATGGTTCCAAATATTATGTGATATCATGATATATCTTTGATAAAAATATGTTGATGTTATAAATTATGATGATGTGAAGCATGTGGCCACTGCATGTATAATTTATGACAAGTATGCGCATACAATTTTTACTATTCATACTATTGTGATAATAATGATGTTATGTTCTCATGATGTCATGTAAGAGTTGCCGTGTTGATTATTTTCTATAATATTATGATGTCATAACTAATGCATTAGTTGCATGATGAGATGTTGTGATTGAAACGAAATCCACCAATTGACCAAGAGTGCCGGTTTATTTCATAATCTCGTGGGATCCAATACCTACAGGAGAGAATATGCAACACCATATGAGTTTGGAACAAACTCAATCAATAAGTCTAACATGTTACAATATAGTTTATAATAATTTTTCAACTTTCCCATATTTATAATATACTTTTTTAATTCACTTATGTTTATACTTTTTTGTTTCACTCTATTAAATTATTCTACGAATTCCTTTGTCTTCACGACACTGACATTTGCACAGGACACTCGACAGGTCACTAATTTCACTTTCAATTATCAAAATACCAAAATATTTTTCGTTCAAACGCTTTGCGCTCTCCTACACCACACCCATTGATCAATGAGTCAGACGAAGCTTGTTCGAAGAATATTCGCTTCACATTTTAATCCTCACCGCCAATTTAAAAAAAAAAAAGTCAACCAGGATTCATCCACCCCAAAGTCGAAATATATGTGCCTATTGACAAACAACTTTTTGACAAATAATGTCATATTTAAATAGGTTGACCACTTCAATGTTATTATTTTATTTGTATACCATAATAACAGATTCATATTCAGGGATAAGTGTTCCATATGTCTTTTCAAAACTATTTAAATTCGAGTCTTATTTTTTCCTTTTTCGATGATTGAATTCGATAGTCACCTATACTTGAGGTTTGAATCGGTGTTTTAGTTAGATTGGCAGTCTTGTCTGATTAGAAGGGGGTGTGACGAGCCTTCGGCTCGAAGAGATAATGGTTACTTTCGATTTGAAGGCGATGTGACTAAGCTATATCAAAATGTTATTATCAAGTATAGGACCACTGACGGTAGCTCAAAAAAAATTATATGCAATATCGAAGTAAATCAAGGATGTCCTTTATCCCCTACCTTTTCAAAATTTACATTGAATAAGCTAGAAGAGTGTTTGAATGCTAAAAGATGTGATGGCCCCAAGATCACTAGTATGGTTATTACACTTCTCCTCTATGTTGACAATATTGTTCTTTGGGCTAGGAGCCTTGATGATCTCTAAAAAAAGCTTAGAATCCTCTGAAATTACTGCTCTAAGATGGGTATGTCTATTAATATTGACAAGACTAAAGTCATGATAATCAAATCCAAAAATATAGAATATGATAGTTTCATTTACCATAATAACTACGAAAATGTTTCTTCATACAAATACTTGAGAAACAACATTCACCATCAACTCAATTGGAATTATAACATTAAGAAAAAGATAATTAGAAGCTCGAAAACTTTTTATCGGCTTCAAAACAATTGTAAGTGGAAAAATCTTTCTAAAAAAATCATATTGTTAATGAATATGTTTTAATCTCTCTTTTAGTCTAGAGTATTAATAAATATGTTTTAATCCATCTTCTAGCCAATTTTATTTATAGTCTCTAACTTAATTATTCAGATATGCATTTACTTTTATACCAAATTATCAATGCTGACTTGAGGTTCGCCCTCCACTACTACTTCCAAATTCTTAAAATTCTTAAGATGTTTTGGACGAATCAATTTTTACCCATAATTTAGCTCAATGCTTAATGATTCACGATCTTTTCGGTTATTTTACCTGATTCCCTCAAATTTGCTTACTATAGTACCAACAATTGCTAGAACTAAGTGGGACAAATGCTAAAGATTAGAGATATATTTCCTATTTGTGGAATCTGGTGTTGTACAAAACCAGTGATGGTAGTGAACTAAGAATCTTCATGGTGGATGGTAGAGTAGTGCACTTACCATAAGTTGTCCTCCAAACTATGCAATGAATAATTTCCAAAGAACGAGGGAAAGTCATACATCAATATAGGAGAAGCACCTTCCATTTCCTTCGAAATAATTTACGGTTAAGTTGTAATTACTTTTGCATAATACAAGGCTTTGAAAACGTAAAACTTCCAAATAATACAAATACAACATGCATTGAAGATTCAATCAAATGTGCATAGAAAGAAATGCATCATTTGGCCGACATTAACCCTCGTGAATATATAAAAAATGTAATTTGTAAACCGTATAAAGATACATTTCATTACAAATTGATTGAGTTTGCGGAAATTTTGAAAACTTGCAATTGATCGTAACATCCATTAATCACATACAGAGGTGAATTTGAGTTGAAATGGGAGATTACTGGTGCAACCATTGTGGCGAAAGGGCAGTGAATGCCATTGTTAAAGGGGATGATACTCGTTGCTCCCGCTGCGAAGGCGAACTTGTGGAAAGAATTAATAACAATTCGGATGGCATGACGGAGTCCGAAATGGTAGGGTTGGTAAATCAGCATAACCTACTGAAAAAAAAAACAAAGAGTCAGCATTACCACTAACGGCCACAGGAGTCAACAAAGAAATGTTGGTGTCATCACTGTGAGCAGGAAAATCAAACATCATCATCGGAATTGGTGTTAAGTGGCCCTTCCACATCCACAATTTCAATGCCATCGGAACTGGTGATAATTTGTTCATCGACATGCACAATTTCTAGACCACCTCCCCAGAACATTTTCATTTTATCCCCGCAGTTCTTGTTTTTATCACCGCGGTTCTGCTTTTAGCTTTTACAGTGGCGGGGAGAAATTAATAGGAAAGATTGAACAACTTTTGCTACAGTTAAATTAGGTTAGTAATTTGATAATTAGATTAGTAATTTTTTTTTGTTATTCAGGCTGCTGTAATCCATATTGAAGGTTAATCAATTTTTTTATTTTTTTTTTGGTAATAATCACATAGGAAAACGATTTGTCAATAAATTTCAAACCATTCGTTTAATAAATTATATAAATAAATTTATTTATTTTTTCAGTAATTGATATTGATTTGAGGAACATATATTCAAGCAAAATATTGGGTAGCTGCAGAAAGAGAAGTTGTTGGTCTAGGTAACAAAAAGCTCAAATATGAAGTGCCCAAAGCATCTATTTGTTTTGATAGCCACTGTATTTATTTAAAATTTGCAGTAGCTGACATACCAGTAGATTGCATACTTGGTAATGTTTTTCTTGTAGCAATAGAACCTTATGGGTCACTCAAACTCAAAGGAGGCCAAGCCGGATATTTTATTTCTGTCCCCACTTCAAAAGGGACAAGAACGAAAATTGAACTTCAATATATCTCCAATTCTAGAATTTCTACAATGGTACACACTGTACAAGACCTAGATAAAGCTGAAGCCAGATTGATAGATCTCAAAAATCTAAAATTAACCCTGAAAATAGAAGAACAACTTAAATCTCCCCAGGTCAAAAGTAGAATTGGAGAATTGAAGAAACAAATAGAAGAAGAATGCTACTCAGAAGAACCTAATGCATTTTGGCATAGGAAGCAGCACACAGTCTAGCTTCCTTACAAAGAAGGCTATACTGGTAAGCCTTGTAAGAGCCGAGCTATTCCAATGAGCAAAGAATATAGAGATCTTTGCCAGAAAGAAATTCAGCATCTCCTCAGCAGAAGATTGATTAGAGAATCTGACAGTCCATGGAATTGTTATGGGTTCTATGTAAACAAAAGAGCTGAACAGATCAGAGTCATTCCCAGATTAGTTATAAATTATAAGCCTCTAAATTCAGTGCTAGCTAATGACACCTATCCAATCCCACATAAAGGAGACTTGATCAGAAGGATAGCAGGTGCCAAGATTTTTTCTAGGCATGAAAGCAAGATTTTGGCAAGTGGCGATCGCTGAGAAAGATAAATTTAACACTGCCTTCAGCATACCTGCAGGACATTATGAATGGAACGTCATGCCTTTTGGACTCAAAAATGCTCCATCAAAATTTCGTAAGGTAATGGATGGTATTTTCAAGCCATACTTTGATTGGCTAATTGTATATATTGATGATGTATTAATATTTTCCAAGAACATCCAAAACATTTTAAACATATAAATATTTTTAAGAATTTGGTTAAGCACAATGGTTTGGTACTTAGCAAAAAGAAGATAGAGGTATTTCAAACCACTATCAAATTTTTGGGTCATACGATCTGGAATGGGCAGAAATCTCTGCAAAAACAGGTTTTAGAGTTTGCAAATAAGTTTCTAGATATCATCACAGACAAGAACCAATTGCAGCTGTGAACCAATTGCAGAGATTCTTACGCTGCGTCAACTATGTCAGCAACTAATAGTTATATAACTATAACTATTAGTAACGGATTAAATCAACCAATAAATAAATATGAAATTAAATCAAAATACCCTTTTCTCTACCAAAAAAAATTCACAATTTGCCTTCACAATGTTTTTTAAAACTGAGATGATTTTAATTGCCGGGACTTTTTTTAACATCAAACATTATGTAAGAAATGTTGTATTTTATTATTTTATTTGGATAAAGCTACTTGAAACAAATTAATTATTTAGAATAAATAAAATTCACAACTTAACCTTGTCCGTACTAAATTAACTAAATGTGTAGAGATTTGAAAATATTTCGATGGTCGAAATTAATATTATCCGTACTAAATTAATTATTTCAAATTTCAAATTAGGGTTTTACAGAAAAACATGACAGTCATTCAACCTAAAAGGCTATCTTTATTTGGAATATTATCCATCTGTATTTATTTTAATTTAAAATTCTCATTTACTTCCTAGGTAATGTGCGCTCTTGATGTGATGGTTGGGGCGGTTGGCTTTCGCACCCCCAGTTATGTTTGATTCTTGCGGGAGGCGCAACAGTATTTGTTTCGAAAATGACGCGTATGTGTTTCGATATGACGTATTCTGCTCGTTTCAGCGATAAATATTGTATAATAAAAATCTGCTCGTCTCGGCAATATTTGAGAATGACGCCTATGTGTTTCGATATGACGTATTCTGCTCGCTTCGGCGATAAATATTGTATGATAAAAATCTGCTCGCTTCGGCAATATTGATGTATTATGACTCTTCAGCAAGGATTCTCTCCCCGCTGAAAAAAATGTGTGCTCTGAAATACAAAATAGGCAATTTATTATTCTTAATACAAATTTTCCATATATATACATAATTATCGGCGTGCTGAATTTAATATCTGCTAAACTCCATTAGAATTGACAAAATTGGAAGTCGAAAATAAATTTAATGTCTGCTGAACTCCATTAGAATTGATAAAATTGGAAGTCGAAAATAAATTTAATATCTGCTAAACTCCATTAGAATTGACAAGATTGGGAGTCGAAAATAACTTAAGATTGGGTATTGAAAAATAGCGGGATTGTTTTCTAATCAAAATTGCAATTTTCTAATTTAAATTTTAAAATTCTAGGACACAAAATCGATTTCAATTTTCAATCAAATCCACAATTTAAACATAAAAGTTTAGAATTTGCACTTATTAGTTTAGAAGAAAAGGATATTAGGAAAATAAAATTGGGAAAGTCGACATTCCTCCATTAATTCATGGCGGTGAACCATGCACTAGCAATGTTCTTGCTTCTCATTTATAAAATCTCTTTATACTCGGTTATATAGTTTAAAAATATCTTTTATTTGCTCTGTTTGGAATAATAGAAAAAGGAAAAAACTGATCAATGAAGCTAACTGATCAATCAGCTTCATGCCTTAGTGGACTTCAGATTTTATAAATAAAGTGTATTTTACATTTAAACATGATTTCGAGAGGCCCCATTTTACTTTATAACATGATTTCCAGAGGATCTCAATTTTTTTTTGGCATGAACTTCACCCTGTGTATTATAATACCATGGTTAGATTGTCAAACTTGTATAGAAAAAGTAAAATAATTTGATATATGTGTATTTTCTAAATGTACAAGGTATTATGTGAATTATTTTCCAAGTTAGTGAAGGAAGGATAGCATAACATATTAAAACCTGGAATTTTTAACTAAAAGAAAAAGAGAGACTTTTTTTATGAAGAAAGTGATTAAAAAAATGTTAAAAAATCATTAAAATATTATGAATATATATTATATATATAATTTTATTTTATTCAATTCTATTATTATATTTTTGTATTGATATTATGGAAAAATAAATTATTTGTGATAAATAAAGATACAAGAAGTTCTCATTTAAATAATATTATATATAAATTAGTAATTTATATATCATTAAATTTTGAAATATAATTAAGAGAATCTCTTTTAATATCAAAAGTTATAATTTCAATCATTATTATATATTTCGGAGTGTTTAATTAAAAAAAATTAATTAATGTATATTTTATAACCATGAAAATTGTTGATGTTGATGAATCATGATAATAATGTTTATGGTGTATTTTTGCATTATTATTGAGATGATTCTTAGATTTATTTTGTTATAGTATGAGAGTATATTGATATGTGGTTTAAAATATTATGTGATATCATGATATATATTGGATACAATATGTTAACATTATAACTTGTGATAATGTGAAGCATGCAGCTATTGCATGCATATTTGACATGCATGAGCATGTCGTTTTTACTATTGAGAATATTGTGATAATAATGATGTTATGTTCTCATGACGACATGCAAGAGTTGGAATGTGGATTATTTTCTATAACATTACGATGTTATAACTAATGTATTGGCTGCATGTTGAAATGTGGTGATTGAAAGGAAATCCACCAATTGGTTGAGAGAGGTGGTTTATTTCATGATCTTATGGTATCTCATACCTATGAGAGATAATATGTAACACCATATGGGATGGGGACAAAATTAATCAACACTACATATGCCAGTGTTCCTTTTATCACTCTTAATGGATAGCTATTGAGGAGCTATGAGACCATCTTGAGGAGGTTGTTTGTATGAGAGTGACATAACTTTAAAAAGGAGACTTTCAAAAATATTCAATGGAGCAATATCTTGAGGGACGGACTTCAATTAACATGAAATTTCTTGTTGGATGACATCAACAAAAAATTCCCAACAATTTGATGTCTTTGTGTTATTTCCTTTGTTCATATGGTAGGGCTCATCTTGCTTAGGACCAACCTTTATCCTCTGTAAACACAACAACAAGTTGGGTACATTTCCACTATACCAAATTACATTCCTCTACTCCTCCTTGTCTTCAAACCACACCTTTTATCTTGTGTCCGACCTTCACATTTCTGCACAATCTAGTCATTTGCTCATTGAAATACACTCACTTATCCTAATTAATAAGGATTTGGCATTTTTTTAATAGGTAGAATTGTAATCTTAGTTGAATTTACATATCCAATCTCCCCCTAACTTTGATTGACATTCATAGCTAGACTCCCCTTCAGTGGAGCATCGACCTTGGTCCCTTGCTAACCTTGACATCAACAACAACACAATATTCAACACTTTCTACATAGTCAATATTAAAAAGTATATTTAGGTTAGCCTTGAAAATTTTAGATAATTTACGATAGCTTAATAAGTGAAGTCATCCCTCATTTTATTAAAGCTTTCTATTGGGCTATTAATCCAGATTATTTTCCATTTCCAAATGTAAAATGACCTAGATGGACGACTCTTTTGGGTGAAATCCATGGTGATGATGTTAGGCCTTTTGATCTTTTCAAAAATGTTACAAACAGCCATAACTTTCTAATCAAGGATAGTCAACCATCTTTAACCATGGTCAATATAATCATGATGGTAAACAAGAATCAACAAAAACTAATTTTAATCAAAATAGTTAATTATAATCAACTACGTGAAATTATAGTAAATGATACCCAACAATAATATACCATTGTTAAACATAATCACATTTTTCCAACTAATACGAGTGATACTAAATCACTTTAAGCCAAATTAGATGATAGTAGTCAAATTTACTAAAAATGTCATGTGCATGTCATTATCATCCTCTCTCATATCCATATACACATACTAATAATATTTTAATTTCAAATCAAATAATCCTTGTTGAAGACATTAATTATCAATTAACAAAACTATATATATATATTAAACATTATAAAAATATATCAAATAATCCTTGTTGAAGACATTAATTATCAATTAACAAAACTATATATATATATTAAACATTATAAAAATATATCAAACATTTTAATGAAAACCTAAACCTGACATAATTAACGTAACTATGATGAAATCATATTAATATACAAGAATATAAGTTAATTTTGATTATATAATGCTAACGTCCATGCGTCCATAGATGCCAATAGATTACACTGCTCCATTCTTTTCAATAAAATAATGAACACAATGTCACCAAAGAACCCATGTGAATAAAGATGCATTAAAAATCAGCCGAGGCTCATCAGACCCCCCTCTAATGGGATAAGAATGTTAATCTCAACTAAAACGCTGTTTCGACGTAAGTACGGGTGTCTATGGAATTCACATGCATGGTAAAATGGAAAAATAGCACTCGAATTTAAATAGTTTTAAAAGAACTTGCGTAGCACTTATTCCCCTCGGATTAGTATTCAATATGAATTCCTTATTATTCTATAAAAATAAAATAATAACATTGAAGTGTTCAACGTAATTAAATGGATTATCTTGTTAATTGATGGTTTAAACATAAAAAATTTTGATTGATTCTTATCTTTATCGTTGTTCTACCGATAAAAAATTTCAATGATATCAACTATTCGCTCACAAAATAAACACGTTGAATTGGAGGGCATCATAATAGATACAAATATAGATCATTAGCTATAGCTCTGAGTTAAGTAATCTGTCATACTTGTTGCAGAAAGGAACGCCCGCCTTTAACATGGTCCATCTTTTTGCAAATTTTCTTCCTTGGAAGCGGGTGAGCATTTGCTACATATGGGACCTTTGTTTTTCTCTGTTGGTTCGTATTGTAGAAACAGCGTTACAATAGACTAAAGTAAAATCATTTTTTAATTTCCTGATACAGGTTCGCAATAATTCAGAATTGCTACATTCCAGGGACGTACTACACTTCTACATTTGCTGCAGCAGCATTTAACCTAGTTCCCGTTTTAGCTTTCCAATCCCAATATTTCTAAGGTAAAAGTTGTTATATCACTATTACTATGTGATGTGAGCCAAAATTTTGCCAATCAGGCCGCAAAGTTCATTTTGTTTTCTGGAAATGGGTTTCACTTTTATTGGTTAATGATGAAGTTGCAGTCTATTCATGATGCTCTTTCAACTTGCTTTTTTCCTGTTAGAGTGGAGAAAATTAATATCAGAAGTTTGAGAGGACAAAGTAAAGATGGGTGAGTAAATTATTCATAGAAAATTGAGAGATTGATAACACCTAACAAATCAAATTTGATACTTTTATTTTTCACTATAGCTACAAATATATAAGACATAAATCACTGACTTCGACACATCTACATTATGATTATGACTCATATATTGGAAACGCCAACTTGTAGGTTGACTCTTCGTAACTCCTAATTACAACTACAGATGACATCAAAACATTACTTCCAACACCCTCCCTTAATGCTTAAATGGAAAATGGAAAATGCATATTACAACAATAATATGATATGTGTTTGACTGGTCATCACCAACAATCACATCCACTCTCGAATCTCACAAACACTGCTCTTTCTTCAGCACCACATCTTCGATCTGTCACTTGACCTCCATTTAAAACAAAGACGCTCGAGACCATCTTTCATGGTTTTTGCAAAATTGACACTTCTCAACCTCCAGGAGCACGACGGGCAAGTCTCGATACTGGGCCATCCTATGTGGTCTTCCACTATAGTGCCCAGTTATCTAGGAAAGTAGTGTTGGTGCTGAATGTATTTAGAAGTCAGTGATACAAGGTGACCTCTTAAACACATAATCAAATTACCCTGTAAGTTGATGTTCCTCTATCCACGTGACATCACAAGCTTATAACAAATTATACATAATCAAATTAGTGATATGTTCTTGTGTCACCATATGCATCAAGAACCATCAATTTGAAAATATGCTAATATGTTTTAAAATTGGTTATTCATTTAATTTTTCACATTACACTTGAACAATAACACACTTCTAAATATCAAACTCACACAAATTTAACTAATTAAAAAATGAAAAGACACTACTTAATATTGAAGGCTTCCAAGTTGCCTTGAGTTGTATTGTGTGAATTCCTAGGTTAATATGTGTACTGGCTATTTTTAGTAATCTAGATCCACCATCCTCGGATATGGAAAGATCATGTATTCCTATATATGTAATATTCGTGTGATCAATAACACATTAATGCTTGGTTTGTTGTGTATACAGTCTCTTTGTGATCTCTCTCAATTTTTTATTTGGTATTGGAGCCTATTCTGGCCTCACTCCTTCACAGGAGGGCCAGGAAGATGTGAGAGAGCCTCAATGTTATTGTTTTTGTACGTATTAGTATAGGTGTGTGACCATTTATATTTAATGTGTGAGAGTTTATTTTTAGTGAGTTGTGTGTATATTTGTTTCTTGAATAGATCTGGAGTTTTTGTGCCTTTGATGATTGACAGTGGAAAGAGGATCTGTGTAAAAGAAAGACAAAAGATACATCTTGCAATGTATCGATGCTCGAAAAAAATTCGATCTGCTCTTGACTTGTCATGGGTCATCAGGACATTCAAGGAGAAGGCTCGAGCAGTCTACTCGGCCTGCAAAACTGTAGAGTTTAATTGTTGCTCATGACTATGCCTGCAAAGGGTTGTTTGTTTCATTTCACCAAGTCAAGTAGTGAAGAAGTATTTTTTGTGTCTATGAACTTTTAGCCAAATCGAGCTCCAGAAGGGCATTGTGGCTACATGTAGCATGGAATATTCTAGATCGAATGGCTGCATCACAGTCATTTGGGACTGTTGAAGATAATGGAGAATATCCTAGAATAGGTAGAGTTGGTTCACGTAGCCTCAGGATAGGAATTAGTTTCTATTTCTTAGGATGTTGTTCTAACTTCCCTAAAACCATGTATTATATTTAATGTGTAATGTTGATGAACAATGTAGAGCGTTCTGCAGAGCTAGACTCTCCTGGTTCAGACTCTCTTTCATAGAGCTGACCAGTGGGTTTTATTTTCATTAATACAAACATTGCCATTTTTATCATGGTATCAGAGCGTCAGAGCTGAGGAACATGTACGCTGGCTGGTGCGTGGTTCTTTGAACCGAAATCATTGTAGGTTTTGAGTGGATAGTCGCAAAGATAGCACTATTACACTTCTCGATTTTTTTATCTTTCAATTGTCGCAGTTTTCCAGTGTACAGTTGCAACAGTCTCAGAAAATTGGTGTATTTTTGCGACCGTCTCGGATATTGGGCATATATATGCGACTCATCTCAAAAAATTGGTGAATTTATGTGACGGTCTCTGATATTGGGCATATAGTTGCGACGATCGTGTAAATCAAAGAAACTACATGAGGGAGCCAAGAACAAGGCTATAGCTGTCAGAGAAGATGAGTTGGGAAGCCAAGAACAAGGCTGTAGCTGACAACAGAAGGTTGTCTGGAGGCTGAGAAGAAAGCCACGGTGATCTGCTTGTGCGTTGCGAAATCAAACAACAGTGATCTGTCTCTGTCACAGATCTGGGGTAAATTTAACATCTTTTACCTGTCAATTTTTTTTTTCTAAATCGCCAAGATGAATAACAACATATTTGAAGCATGCATGAACGAGCATAACAAGCTCGATCATTCCAATTATGCAAATTGGAAGTTTAAGATGCAGACTTTGCTAGAAGCGCAGAGTGCTTGGACGATTGTGAATGGGGATGAGCCGAGGCCTGCGGTTGGATCAGCAACAGTCCCAGATTGAGAGAAACGAGAAAGCAGAGAAAAGACAATGTTAAAGATGTTAGTGAAAGACTGCATTATACCACACATCAGAGAAGGTAAGTCAGCTAACGAGATCTGGGGAATTCTGAAGGAATTGTACGAGATTAGAAATTCAAATCGTCTTCTGTTTCTCAAGAGTAAGATTTTGTCCATGAAGATGGAGGAGAATGAAACAATTGATTCATTCATAGCAAGGATCAAGGATCTGAAAACTAAATTATCAGATATTGGTCATACAATGGACGATACAGATCTTGTGACCATTACAATGAATGGTGTCACTGACGATTATCAGATGTTCATCATAGGGATAAATGCCAGAGAAAAGATCCCGCATTTTGAAGAGTTGACAGGTATACTGATGCAGGAAGAAGAGAGGAGATCGACTCTGAAGTCCTAGAGTGCTGATCTTGCATTGATGGCAAGGAAAAACTTCCACAAAGGGAAAGGAGGTCCACAACAGCAAAACATAGCAAGTTCACATAAACGGCCAAATCTGACCCAATGTATGCATCCGAATACAACCGACTCTGAAACTAAATGGTTTTATTGTAGAAAATTGGGTCATATTGCCAAGGAATGTAGGAAAAAGAAATATCATGAAAAATAGCAGAAGCCAAAGAGAGATGCAGGTCATCTCGCGAACAATGATAAGGTGCAGAATTTGAGATTGTTCATGGCAGATCATGATGAAAATGTTGATGCAGACATCTGGTATGTAGATTCAGGAGTGTCAACACACATAACAGGGAACAAGCACTAGCTGAAGGCTTTTAAAGAGATCAATGAAGGCGCACATATTTACCTAGGTGATGACAGAAGTCATCAAATCAAAGGATGTGGGAAAATTTCTGTCATTCTACCTGATGGTAATATCAAACAAATTTATAATGTAATGTATGTGCCTGGCATAACAAAGAACTTGATTTATGTATCAATGATTACAGATCAAGATTTGAAAGTTGAATTTTTAAAATCTAACTGTTACATTAAGGATCTGTTATATGGAATGAAGACAATTGCTACAGGGATCCGAACAGGAGGACTGTACAAGTTGGATGTGAGACTTGCACCGATTCGAGCATTGACAGTAGCGAGCCTGACTACAAAAGAGCTTTGGCACCAGAGATTCAGCCACATCAATTACAATGATTTGTTGTTACTACAGAGGAAAGAAATGGTAAGAGATCTTCCTATGCTAAATCAAGTACATAATGATTGCGATGCTTGTACTTTAGGAAAAATGCATAGAGAAGAATTCCCTGTTAGAGTAGAAAAGAAATAGAAGGATATACTGGATTTAGTGCACACATACCTTTGTGGCCCCATGCAGACAAAATCATTAGGAGGTGTAGTGTATTTCCTACTGTTTATTGATGATTGTACAAAGTTTTCTTGGGTGTGTTTCTTAAGTAAGAAGAGTCATACATTTGAATACTTTAAGTAGTTTAAAAATATGATTGAAAGACAAACAGGGAAATAGATAAAAATTCTCCATTCTGATCAAGGGGGAGAATACAAGAAAGAAGAGCTTATCAGATATTGTAAAGATCATGGAATTTTGCAGTAGTTCACAGTACCCCATACTCCACAGCAGAATAGAGTGCCATAAAGGAAGAACAAAACTCTCGTGGAATGTGCGAGAAGTATGCTGAAAGGTAAGAATCTTTCAAATTGTTTTTGGGCTAAAGTAGTGAGTACTTCGGTTTATTTTAAAAATAGGAGTCCTAAAAGAAGTCTTGAGTTTAAAACTCCTTTTGAAGCTTTGTATGGATATAAGCCTGCAGTAAAACACTTAAGAATATTTGGATGTAAAGCATTTGCCCACATACCCAAGGAAGATAGAAAGAAATTAGACTCAAAAGCCATCAAATGCACTTTTATAAGGTATTGTTTGGTATATAAAGCATACATATTATTTAATCCCTCTACTCACAAGATCTTTGTTAGTAGAGATGTTAAATTCCATGAGCATGATAGTGAAGAAACTGATGAGCACTATGACAGATGGGACATTCCGTACTTTGAAGAAGACGAAGCAGAGAAAAATTAGGGTCAGTAGCAAACAAAGGAAGAGGATGAACAACAACAACAGCAGCAACAACAACAGCAACAATAGCAACAACAATAGCAACAACAATAGTAGCAGCAGCAGGAAGAAATAAGGTTTGAAACGACCACCCCACCACTCAGGAGATCAGGTAGGAAAGCTCAAATTCTTGCAAGATATAGGGAAAATGATTTTATAACTAGTATGCTGAATGTGGTTGAACCATCTAGTTATAAAGAAGCAGATGAAAGTAATGAATGGAAAATAGCCATGGAACAGGAATATGATTCAATAATCAGAAACAACACTTGGGAATTGGTTGAACTTCCTAGAGGAAAACAGGTCATAGGTTGCCAATGGTTATATAAACCGAAAATTAATGCAGATGGAACTATAGAAAAATTGAAAGCTAGGTTCATTGCAAAGGGGTACACACAAAAAGAAGGGATAGATTATGAAGAAACCTTTGCCCCTGTAGCTAAATTGAACACCATCAGAATGTTAATAGCTTTAGCTACTAAGAAACATTGGATGATGCACCAACTAGATGTAAATTCAACATTTTGGAATGGAGAACTAAAAGAAGAAGTTTATTTAGAACAACCGGAATGGTTTGTCCAGAAGGGAAAAGAACATTTAGTCTGTATGTTGAAGAAAGAACTTTATGGACTAAAACAAGCTCCCAGGTCCTGATATGAGAAAATTGATTCATTTTTTCTACAAGCTGGCTACAATAGAAGTAAGAATGACCCTAATCTTTACACCATGAAAGATGAACAAGGGTGCGTAGTGCTGATTTCATTATATGTATATGATTTGATAATTATAGGTGATGCTATATATCTAATTGATGAAATCAAGGAACAAATGTCATAGATGTTTGAGATGAAGCATCTCGGTGAACTCAGATACTGTTTAGGTCTCAAGATCTGGAGAGATTTAGGTCAAACATTTCTGTGACAAGCAAAGTATGTCTAAGGTTTGTTAGAAAAGTTTAGAATGGATTAGTGTAAGTCTGCACTGGTACCATTGCAGCAGAACATCAAATTGCAGTGTGAGGAGGGCTCAAAAGCGGCGAATGCAACACTTTACAGATAGCTGGTTGGGAGTCTGATCTACCTAACCACCACTAGACCTGATTTGGCTTATCCAGTCAGTGTGTTAAGCCAATTTATGTCTAAGCAACTTGAAAGCCATTGAAATGCAGCGAAGAATGTTTTGAGGTATCTACAAGGTACTGTAGATTAAGGAATTATTCACATTGACTCTTCTGATGTTATATTGGCAGGATTTGCATATTCAGAGTGGGCAGGAAATGTAGATGATCGCAGATCTATAATAGGTTATGCATTCAGTCTTGGATCCAGGGTGATCACTTGGAGCAGCAAGAAGTAGAATACAGTCTCCTTGTCCTCAGCAGAAGCAGAGTATCAAGCCATGTGTGCAGCAACATGTGAGGCGGTTTAGCTGCGGAGACTTCTCCAGGATGTTGGGGAAGAACATACAGTCGCAACAACAATCAGATGTGACAATCAAAGTTCAATCAAGCTAGCCAACAATTCGGTGTTTCACAAAAACATGAAACATATTGATACTCAATTCCATTTTGTAAGGGAGAAAGTGCAATCTAAAGAAATTCATCTAGAATATTGTAATACATGTGATAATGTTGCGGACATTTTCACTAAGCCCCTTGGAAAAGTAAAATTTCAAATGTTTAGGGAGATGTTAGGCATATATGTGAACCCATTCCCCATTAAGGGGGAGTGTTGAAGATAATGGAGAATGTCCTAGAATAGGTAGAGTTGGTTCATGTAGTCTGAGGATAGGAATTAGTTTCTATTTCTTAGGATGTTGTTCTAACTTCCCTAAAACCATGCATTCTATTTAATGTGTAATGTTGATGAACAATGTAGAGCATTCTGCAGAGCCAGATTCTCCTCGTTCAGACTCTCTTTCGTAGAGCTGACCAGTGGGTTTTATTTTCATTAATACAAACATTGCCATTTTTATCAAGGACAACGATCTGCGATTATATTTCCCCACTTAAAGAAATGGGCAGAGCTCTATAGTGTACACAGCAGTAACCATTGATTTCGCCAATGAGCTATGGTGAACATATCTCATATCAATTATCATAGGCATGAAATGCAGTGTCTAATCCTTGGGTGATTTTTGGTCCAATATCTACTTTGAAGACGGGGGCTAGTAAAGTATTATTGTTAAAGTGTAATGAAATCAAGAACCAATTGTAAAATTGTAAAACATATTAATATATTTTTAAATTGGTGGTTATTGATGTATATGTGACATAAGAATATATCACGAATTTGATTATGTATAATTTGTTATAAGCTCGGGGTGTCGTGTGGAGCCAGGAACATCAACTTACAGGTTAATTTGATTAAGTGTTTAAGAGGTCATCTTGTAAAATTGACTTCTGAATACATTCAGTACTCATACTACCTTCCTAGATAACCAAGGAATACATCAGAAGACAATGTGTTCAATAGATGGAGGTATGTCAATAGGAAGGTTCAATATCGACACTGACCTGTCGTGCTCCGAGAGGTCGAGAAGCGTTAATTCTACAAAGAACGTGAAAGATGGTCTGAGGCTGTTATGTTTTAAATGGAGGTCAAGTGATAGCTCGAAGATGTGGTGGTGAAAAACCAGTGTTTGCAAGATTCCATAGTGGATGTGGATACTGATAATGACGATATCAGACAAATCTGAAAAAGATTTATTTATTATTATAATATGGGTTTTTTATATTTTCTACATGTAAGCATTAAGGGAGGGTGTTGGAAGTAATGCTTCCATGACTTCAAAATTGCCTTGAGTTGTATTGTGTGAGTTTCTAGGTTAATAGATGTACTAACTATTTTTAGTAATCTAGATCCACCATTCTCTAATCTAGAAAGATCATGTATTCCTATATATATAATGTCCGTGTAATCAATAAAACATTAAAACTTGGTTCATTGCGTGTGCAGTCTCTATGTGATCTCTCAATTTTTAACACAACCCTTAGCAACAGAACCAATTAAGCACTTATCCAACCAGAAAACCACAAATTCAGCGCAGTGACTCATATCATTTTCCATCTCATTGTGAGGATCCAAGAATGATAAGGCAATAATTTGAACCATGGATGTGTGGTGCCACGATTTTGATTAACAATGCTTGGGAGGCTTGCATAAATCTGACTAGTGGCCTTGTTGATCAAATACGAGTCCTGATTGACACGAATTCCTTGGAAAGTGGCATGCTCAGAGGCGTGAGCCGCGATGTTGAGCCAAAGTACAGTCCCCTGTTGTGCAGAGTCTATCTCTGTAGCGAATTTCCTCCACGGTTGCTTTCGCACGCCACTTATCTATTTGCAAAATATGGGAGAAACTTTTTATTATTTCAACGTCTCGGAATTGAATAGAATCAGATGCCGCTGCACAATCCTCCTTGTTCACGTGCACCAACCCTTCGAATGTCCAGTTTGATATCCTCTTGGACCTGGTGGTGGTCTTCAAACATAGATTCTCTCTCATCTTGATGTTAGCTGTCATTGCTGCTGCTGACCAGATCTGAATCACCTAGGCTTTTAGATGCCATCCGTACCAGGCCTGACTGTTCGTAGCTTCGAAGTATATCTTCTCTGTAAAGATTTGCAGCAAGTGATTTGGAAATAGCTTCAGTTGGAAAATACAATGGTTCAGTTACATTTCAAATTGAAAATTTGACAGCGCTGGAGAAGTGATACAATAATTTCCTTCTCTCACAGTGATGTCGCCATCCTTAGACGCAGATCTATTAGTGAAGCTTTGCCACGCCATTTTTAATGAGCCTGCAACAAGAAAAACAAGACCTGATGCAGAGATCTCGTTCCCTCAGAAGTGAAGAATGAGATTCAAGGCCACAAAAAATAAATAATGCTTCCCAAACCACTGATCTGGATATCACGTGGTTGTCGTATCTCAGGAAAATTTCATAAACAAAAAGATGTATTACGTGTTTCTTATGCAACGGAAGTGTCTTTATGTGATCGACTCTGCTAATTCCTTTTTCCGTTTGAAAATCCCAAACAGAGAAATCTCCCTTAACTTTGCTGGAAACAAGAAAATCCCAACAGCTCACACAGTCTTCACAAGCTCACACTGTCTTCACCAGCTGCAGTTGTAGCTCCTCAGCAACGAATCCCATAGTAAATAAGACACCAATATGAATCTCACAAGTTTTGGAGATCTTACACTCAGATCTATAGATCTAAGAAACCGCCACAACAGAACTTTTCAGCAAAGCATCATACACCCTAAAACATATTCACAACAAACACTCTACACAGCGAATTCTCCTACCCTAATTTATTTACAGAGTATAAGTAACACTCACAGCTCTCTCACATCTCCCTGGCATTCCCAGCATTCCCATAAGGGAATCAAGGCAGTATCTGGTCTGATATTATGATAAAAATTTGAGAGATGGATAACACACAACAAATCAAATTTGATACTTTTATTTATCATTACAGGTACAAATATTAAATTACTGACTTTAACATATCTAGATCATGATTATGATTCATACATTAAAAATATTAATTTTTAAATTGACTCATAATTTTAAATGGCAATTAACATGGAAGCATTACTTCCAACAATTATATATATATGCCTAGTACCATAATCATGACCTAATAGATTTTATGTTAAAGGAACAAACAATTCAGGTTAATTAAAAAAAAAACAAATAAATAAACAAAATTTCATGTTAAAGAAATATTCTTTTTCTAATACACCACACAAATACACATAGATAAATACACTTAAATAGAAAGACTTATAAAGACCTACCCTAAAGATAGATGGAAGGTAAGAGAGTCTCTTCCGCCTAATGGTCCTATGAGTCATCCTTCTTCATCGCATATGAATGAGTGAGTCATTTCATATATGAAATCAAAAGTATTTCAATGGTTTTTCAGTACCATATGAAAATATTAGAAATTAAATTATTTAAATACTATTTGTTTGGCCACTTTAATCCGAGTTATTTTTTTTAGGTTTTTATTTTTCAACTTGTAAAATCAACTCATCATTAAAAAAATTATGATTTTTTAATAGTAAAATGTTTGGATATCATGTAATTTACTCAAAAAATCTCTCATAAAAATATTTGACCTTAATTAATGATTGCATGCCCCTCCATTGTGTTCTAGAACATGTGAGTCTGCACTGCACCAATATATGAGGCAATGTTGCCGAAAGCTCGAGTTACGCCCTCGGGATCTGGGACATGTGTGTCTGCACCAATGTAGGAGGAAATGCTGCCCAAAGCCCTCGGGACCGAGCAGACAAAAAAATTCAGTCCATGTAGATCGACATGGCTAGGCCAACTATTGGAATAGGGTTTCAGAAACAAATTTACTGATCTGAACCGATGCAGACAAAAAAAACATTAACAAGAATCTTTATCCCATATTTTACTTTGATATAAATCTATTGATTTTTACTTTGTGTTACTTCCAACATAAAATTTTGTCAAATAGAAATTTAAAATTTTTCATTCAATTCCAATATATTCATTTAAATTTTTCAAACTCAATTCCAATAACATTAAGATTATAACCTTTTATTTTTAGACGTATTCACTTTATTTCTTAAAATATTATTAAAAATAATTGAAATAATTTTCTTCATCACTCATATAGTTTTAAAAATAAATTGTAACAATAAATAAATGTATATTAATTAATAATGACTAATAAGATTATATTACAACCAAAAAAATTATAATAATTATCAAAATTAATTACAACAAAATATAAAAAAAAAAACATAGCCAATAAAAATTAATATAATAAAAATTATAATATTTATTAAAAATAATAATTTTAATTATGAATCAATTCAAACAATATCTAAAAATCACTACATAAATATTGAAACAAAAAATAATTTTCATATACATTACATTGTATCTTAAAAATAATATAATAAAATTAATAATTTATTTACATATATATATATATATATATTCAAATTATGTAAACACTTTTTTATTTATTAATTTTTATTAAAGAGATGATGAAAATTGTGATTATTAGCTTCATGCCATGGTATATAAATTTAGTCTTAGGGTCCATTCATAAAGAGAATTTGACTAATATGAGATACTTGTGCATATTTATGCCTGCTAATGATCTACATTTATATTTCGATCTTCATTCTATTTATCCACAATTATATTTTGACCTTCATTCTATTTATCTGCAAAAAAGTTTGAATCATTTTTAAACAAGTGCTATATAGTAGCTAGTGCCTACTACTTGGTTTACATGTATCTAAATTAAAGTAAAAATATTAAATTCAAGTTACTGTTCAAATTTAAAATCCAACTCAATTTAGAATTTAATGATTAATAAATTAAAATATTGTATTAGGTATAATTCCACATTCTATAACATATTTACCTAAAAAATAATATGAATTAATTATATTAAAAAAACATCCAAAACCAAAACCTAATATTAATTATATACAAAATTAAAAGTCTATCATAAAATTGTAAGCAATTTCAATTCTATATAAAATTAGAGTATCTAGTATAATAGTATAATTACTATACGAACTTGTATATATTGGGGGGATATTTTACATATAATAGTGTACTATTAATAGTACAATTACATGGCTACCCACTAAGTGGTAGAATTATAAATTGTTTAATACTGAAATTGTAACCGTGCCACCCTTGTACATCGTACTTTTTATCTATATATATAAATGTAACATCTAGTTGTAACATATCATATTAAAAACGATGGCTAATACGATGTGCGGACAAACGATCTATTTCTCAAAGCATAATAAATGTATTTGTAATACTTTGTTAGATTGTAAATTAGTAAACACATTTCACTAGATTAATAGATGGTTAACCTAAAATCTATTCTATTGTGTAATATCTACTGGCGACAGGCATAATAATCAACTTCTTGAGAAAATAATGTCATATTTAAATAGGTCGACCACTTCAATGTTATTATTTTATTTATGTAGAATAATAAAGAATTCATATTCCGGGATAAGTGTGAGGTACGTCCTTTTAAAAATATTTAAATTCGAGTGTCATTTAAATTGTGTTAACACGAACACGATGTCACCAAAGGACCCATGTGGCTAAAGATATATTAAAATCAACCGATCTTCATCACAACCTCTCTAATGGGACAAGAATGCTAATCTAAACTAAAACGCTGATTCAAACGTCAATTACGTGGGTCTATCGAATTTACGTGTATGGTAAAAATAAAAAGACACTCGAATTAAACTAGGTTTAAAAAAGCCTAACACTTATTCTCGTCGGATTAATATTGAATATGAATTCCTTATTATTTTATAGAAATAAAATAATAACGTTGAAATGGATAAGTTATTTAAATAGGTGTTATTTCTTTAAGTTCATTATTTAGATATTATTGAAAATAATATTTCTATGTTATGTGTAGTTGTTATTATGAGTCAATCTAGAAGTTGTAGTTATTATATAGATGTGTTGAAGTTAGAGTTTTATGCTCTATATATGTGTAACTATTGTGAGCAATAAAGATATCAAAATTTATTTTTTTGTTATGAGCAATAAAGATTTCATTTTTTTGTTGTTGTTGTGTACACAATCTCTCTCTGCTCTTCTAATTTTTCTAACATGGTATCAGAGCGGGTTCGGTCGTGACTCTCTCACGAGAGATGTCGAGGTCATGCAATTTTAGCCCCGATACTCCTTTGTACATAGATTAGTTTAACATAGTGTTTGAACTATTCTTTGTGGGGATATTTGATTTACATGTGTATTGTGGATAGTTTCATGCAAAGGAGAATTGTGAAGATCCAGTGTTATTGTTGTTGTATGAAGTTCCATTGTGGACAAATCTTTGTAAAAGAAGAGGAGATCTGCTTTTGAAGATGCTGGATCAACAAAGATTTAGTTTGATCTAGTGTTGATCTACATATGAGACCAATGTCTACATGTTTTAAATGGCGGTTCTCGAGATTATCAAATGGTGCAACATGTACAACTATGGCATGGAAGTGGAATGTTGGCATTTTTCATTCTATATATGAACTAATAAAATAGTGTGGTATTGTTTATCCAAAGATCGAGATCCAAACATTGCAGATATGATGGAAAATACCAATATGTAAAGATATTCTTATTATATTTGATCTGAAATGTACAGATCAATAAAGGGAAGTCATTGATTTTTTCTTTGTATGTTTTGGTGGTTGGTGTTTGTGCTTTTATTGGTTATAAAAAGGGAAAAAGTTAGGTGGTTCTTAAACTAGAAGCCCCAGTGTTCGAAACATCAATTCTTGTGTCTTAGTAAAGTCATGCTTTTTGATCAACTTTCGAACACATTCAGTATCTATAACTCCATCCTAGAAACGCACGGATAGTCAAAAGTGAAGTATTCGATAGATAGTGGTTGTTCCATAGGATGGCTCATTACTTGACGACTCTTATTGCAGAAGCTCCGGCAAGTACAGATGTCAATATTGTTGATCTTGCAATGTTTATCAACGATGGTAAAAGACATATATGTTTTAAAAGTAGGTCAAGTGATAGGTTGAAGATGTGGTGGTGAAAGAGTGGTGTTTGCAAGATCCCAGAGTGGATGCGAGGGCTGATGAAGACCAATGGAAATAGATTATCCTTGTTGTTGTAATATGTGTTTTCAATGTTTTCCATGTGAGCATTAAGGGAGGGTGTTCGAAGTAATTCTTCCATGTCATGTGCTGTTGTCTTTATGAGTCATGAGGAGTCAATCTAGAAGTTGTTTTTTCCTATATATGAGTTGTAGGTATGATCTAGATGTGTGAAAGTTATAAATTTATGTCCTATATATATGTAATTATTGTGATCACTAAAAATATCAAAGCGTGTTTTTGTGTTGTGTACACAATCACTCTGCTCTCCTAATTTTCTAACAAACATGGCATTATTTTTTCAAACGATCATTAAAACATTGAACTGGTTAACCTATTTAAGCGTGACATTATTTTGTCAAGAAGTTGATTATTTAAACGTTGCATTATTTTTGTCAAACAGTTATTTAATGAAGTGACTTTTAATTTTTTTTTTTTTTTCCATATCAAATTTTGCGGATAAATAGAAGGATGATTGAATTCTAAAGAGTGAAAGTGTGTATGATTAGCTGGCATGAATATGAATTCATGCCAAATTAGTTTAATTGTTTGTGGGAATGGTATCCTAAGACTATATTTATATGCCATGGCATCCACCTATTCATCTTCGTATGAATAGTAGGATTACAATGAATATTCAACCATTCACTCGGTTATATAAAATATTCTTGATTCACTATTGTCGCAATGAAGCTTGATGCCTTCTTCAACTATTTCATGACAAGAAGGTTCTCAGAGCATTCAATGATAGATAGAAAAATAGAAGGGAGAGTAGAGAGTGATTACACACACCAAAAATGACTCTTCAATACTTTTATTGATCATCACAGGTACAAATATATAAGACATACATTACTGACTTCGACACAACCCGATCACCATTGAAACTCACACATTGGAAACAACGACTTCTAGACTTACTCCTTGTAACTCCTAATGACAACTACACATGACATTGAAGCATTACTTCCAACACCCTCCCTTAATGATTACATTGAAAGCATATTACAACAACAAATAAATCATTGTCTAATTGGCCTTCATCAACACCTACATCCACTCTCGAATCTTCCAAACTCCTCTCTTTCACCACCACATCTTCGAGTTGTTACTTGACCTCCATTTAAAACATAAACAGCTTTGACCATCGTTGATGAACTTTGCAGGATCAAAAATATTGACAAATCGGCTCGTCGGGGCTTCCACGATAAGATCATTCAAGTAAAGAATCATCCTATGGACCAACCACCATCTGTCAGATATTTCACTTTCAGCTATCCATCAGCTGATAAGATGGACATATGGATACTGAATGTGCTCAAGAGTTGATCAAACAACTTCAACTTACACAATTATTGATGTTTCAGACATCGGGGCTTCCAGTTTAAGAACCACCAACCCTTTTTATAACCAAAATTACTAACACACAAGAATTGACATTTTGGACACCAGGGCTTCTAGTTTAAAAACCATCAATCCTTTTTATAACCAATAAAAACACACACAAACACCATCGGAATCTCTCATAATTTTTTTATTTTTCTTCTTTTTATACAACACTCAAACCCAAAAAAGAAGATGAAAAAAATAATCAAATATACCAATTAGACTTCAACAAGCTGACAATACCATGATTTTTAAATTATGATTCATTAACATTCTCACTCCTAATGGTTGTGGGTCTCATTGACGTGGAGGAAGTTGTGTTGGAAGATATTCCTTAGGTGATCGGATCTAGCTATGGAAGTATGAAAGTTGGCCAAATCTGGCTGTGGTGGCAACACTATAGACTCGTTGTGTACTAGAGGTCATCATGCTAGAGGATAGGAACCACCAGAGAATTTAATATAGGAGGACAACGATGCTGGAAGGGGCTACTAATCCATATTTCTCTCTCTTGCTGGCATCGATTTTCTACAATAGCCTGATTTTAGATACCATGCTCCATGCTCACACCTTTACCACCAAATCTATAGAATAAACTGCAATGAGTCTTACATGGAGGCCTTTCTGCTTTTCATTGTCCCCCAATATTGCTACAATGATCCATAGCCTTTGAAAACTTTTTCGGTTCACCAATCTAGTAGGGTCTTTACCCCTAGTCTCAACCCAAATTCAACTTTGAGTTCTTACACCCCATGGACAAAGCTAACGGTGCACTTCCTGGTCTCGAACCTCTCGCAGAGCAAGTGCTTGATATTACAAAAGCAAAATATTAACTCGGTGGTCACTGCATGCATTCAATGTATTGGGGTTCTGTTGTGATCCAAGTATTACATGGCTCCAAAAATAATAATGTGCAGAGAATGGGAATCGATACCTGGATCGAATAGGAAACAGAGTTATGCACGCCCTATACGCATACGTGTCATCATATCATTGAATCAGTTGTATACATCTCCAATTCCATTATTTCTTATCCTCGTCATTCAAAGTCTTTCAAATGACAACAATGGAACGTCGTCTCTCACCCTCACCCTCGGCTAGTGACAACAACCACACACGGATCTAATTGTAGATCCTGATTAAAGTGATGCTATTTGTGAGGATTCCAGCGACTATATCATATTGTTTATGACATACCTAGATAATACAACACACAACGACTTAGAAAAAGAACTCTCACAAAACCAGATTGTAGGGCTTTAAGAATCTAAATTTTGCCTCTCAGATCTCAGCCTTATGGCTCTAATACCATGATAGAAAAATAGAAGGGAGAACCGAGATTGATTACACAAAACACAAATCAATCTTCAATACTTTGATTCATCATCACAGGTACAAATATATAAGACACAAATTACTCACTTCGACATAACCCGATCACCATTACTACTCACACATTGGAAACAATGACTTCTAGAATGACTCATCGTAACTCCTAATGACAACTACACATCACATGGAAGCATTACTTCCAACATTCAAGAATCCGGCTAGGTAGATAGTCATATTTATTACAATGAATTCTTCTCATCGAATCTAAAAATTGAAGCCCCATCTTTCTCCGATTATATTTCAGGGGTTATTTATAGGCATGTATATCCTCACCAAAATTATCGAATCACTTTATTTTTGTGACATACAAACAATTTGCCGCAACATTAGCTCTCACTTCGTTTTCTTACCTTATAGAAAGGTGTGCATTATTTGTTATCGTTATGTGTTGATCTAAAAATAAGTTTTTTCTGTGAGATCAACTATTTGCATACAAAATAAATAGGTTGAATTGAAGGGCAAGAGAACAGATACAGATAGAGATCATTAGCTATAGCTCTTATTTAACTAGTTTATCATCTTATTTAACTAGTTTATCATCTTTGTTGTAGAAAAAATCGCCCACCTTGAACATGGTCCATATTTTTTCAAATTTTCTTGGTTGGAAGTGGGTGAGCATTTGCTACATATGCGAGTTTCTTTTTCTCTATTGGTTCATATGGTAGATTCAACATTACAATAGACTAAAGTAAAATCTTTTTTTAATTTCCTGATACAGGATCAGGATAATTGAAAATTGCTACTTTCCAGGATTGTACTACACTTCTTCTACATTTGCTACAGCAACATTTAACCTACTTCCCATTTTATCTTTTCCAATCGCAATATTTGTAAGTTGAAAGTTGTTATATCACTATTACTATGTCATGTTAGCTAATTTTTTGCGAATCAAGCGGCAAAGTTCATTTTGTTTTCTGGAAATGAATTTCATTTTTATTGGTTAATGTAGAACCTGCAATATATTCATGATGCTCTTTCAACTTGGTTTTCTCTGTTACAGTGGAGAAAATTAATATCATAAGTTGGAGAGGACAAGAAAAGAATTCTGGGGTAATTATATGTGTCGGTGGTGCCATGGTCATGTCCTTATACAAAGGTCCTTCTCTTGAATTTTTATCGCTAGGTGTTAAAAACAAACGGATTAGACACAACTCTAATCATAATATTATGCTATGCTCCATCTTAGTTTTTACGAGCGTGGCTGTTTCTTCTGTATGTATTTTTTTCAGATGATTCTCATGATCAATGCCTTTTTTGCGAATTGTATCTGTCCCTTCCACTGATTTTTATTTAATCTCTAATTCGTTGAGGGTTGATGGGTGAAATTGGATACATGATCCTGTTTTAAATAGGTATCCTTGTCAATTATCATTAACAACACTCTTGTGTCTTATTGCAGTTGTAGAGTCTGCTCTATTTTTTGTACTCATGGAGCATAATAAGTCTAATCTATGCTCTCTAGGATGGAATATTGAGATGGTTAGCCTTTCATACTCTGTAAGCATCTTAACATTCTATAAAGCCTCTTAACTGGAATAGAAGGATTTCAGGACAATACAGATTCAATATAACATCATAGTAATTGGAACATTATCCTTCCTTCCATTTAGATATTTTTATGTTCATTTCATATTTTTCGCATTTTAGTTGGAACAATACCTTTCAGGACATTTGGGCTTATTTTAAAATTGATATAGCTCAAAGTTAATTGTTTACTTTGTTTCATACTGGTTGGATGTCTGAATTTGCTATCAATATAAAGACAAACTAAAGTCATTTCAATATTTGAATTTGTGATCAACATAAACTCAAAACTCAAACCATTTCGATTGACTGATCTTTTATCTTGATTGTTTCAGGGAATAATGGGTTTTTTGTTGGGGATGTTTTTGTAGGCTTGGTGTATAATAAAAAGAGGGCTGGTATTTGTGGCAATTTTCAATACAGTAAGCACCATTCTAACGACAATTTTGGAGCTTATCACTCTTCATGTGTATCTCCATGTGGGAAGGTAAGTAAAGGACATGGAATTAGTGACATATGTCATTTAAAATATTTATTCAGAGGGAGCGAATGTTGTACTTAACAAATTATAAAAACACACCATAATACTCCTCTGGTTTTGGAAAAAATCCAAACACGAGTGTAGTCTGATTAATTTACGTTGCTGATACAACTGAGTAGTGTGGTAGGATCATTTTTCGTTGTTGTGGGTCCTTATGCAACACCGTGGTCCTCTGGTTTTGGAAAAAATCCAAACACGAGTGTAGTCTGATTAATTTATGTTGGTGATACAACTGAGTAGTATGGTAGGATCATTTTTCGTTGTTGTGGGTCTTTATGCAACACCGTGGGGAAAATAAAATGAAATGAAAACTGAGGATGTTGATGAATCAGAGAAGAAAGTCGCCAAAAATATCATTTGGCAAGTAGATGTTGATTCAGAGAGTGGTATTGTTCACCTTAATGCTGTGACAGTGGAAATGGGGAACCCAACAAAGCAAGATACCAACATCTGAAAATATAGAAAAGGGGATAATTTGATTGCCGGAGTTTAATTATTTGGTCGCATTGGTCGACAGGACTATTGATGTATGTAAAATTGTTAAAACAAGGTAATTTTGTGGCAGGCATTTTATTCTTTGGTCGGATAGGTCGACAGGAATATTTATGTATGTAAAATTGTTAAACCGAGGTAATTTAGTGGCCATATTTTTATTGTTTGGTTGGACTGGTCGACAGGAATATTGATGTATGCAAAATTGTTCATCATTTTTTAAATCAACAACTTTTGGACTGCATGGTTAAATATCAGCTTAATACATCGTTCGAAATGTTACGGGGAAGAAGCCAATGGGGAAAGTTGTTATAAATGTTTTTTTCTTTGGTATGATAATTTTAATGTGGTTTTATAAAATTATATATATATATAGATATGTGGGGTAGTAAGTTAAAGATTTAGAAATAATGGAGAAAGTGGTTTATTGGTTTAGATTGTGTTTTTAATTAGTGTTTAGATTGTAAATTTTAGGAGTTTGTTTTGATCTTTATAATTGAATGCAATCATATAAATAATTGTACTTTTGATTGATTTGATTTATGAGAAAGTGACATTGTTGTTGATCTGTCGGCAATTTTGAGGTGTAGCTTGTCTCACCCGTGAGGTGCCTCATTCATTCCTCAAATTTGTGTTCTAGTTTTTTAATTTGGTATCAGAGTCGAATTGAGCGACAAAGATTGGTGAGGTCTATGTATCCTATCTGTTGTGATGGATTGAGTATTAAACTTGGGATGGAGCTCTGATTATCACATCTCATCATTCTATCCTTCTTTTGTTCTTCTCCAACATCTTGAAGAATTGTTATCAACCAAACAACTTCACAAGTTGTTACACAAAAAGCTTTATACTCTGCCTCTATGGATGAAAAATATATAGTAGGATGCATCTTTCTACTCCATGAAACAACCCCAGATCCAATTCTAAAATCATAACCTATAGTAGATCTCCTATCATCCGGATTACCATCCCAGTCTGAATTTGAGTAGCTTGTCATATCAACATTAAATGAATTAGTGTACCTAATACCAAAATTAATTGTTCCTTTAAGATAAGTGAGTACACTTTTCACTGCTTTCCAATGTCTTTCTGGAGGTCTTGCCATAATCTAACTTAACACACTAACATAGTATTATGTATCAAGTCTGGTTGTAGTAAGATAATTCAATATTCCCACCATCTATCTATACATTGTACCATCTACCTCCTTTGAGCCATCATCATTGTACCATACTTGTAATTCTTATTGATTTGATTAATGAGAAAGTGATAGTGATGTTGATCTATCGATAGCCTCTAGGTGTAGCTTGTCTCACTCTTGAGATGAGTGATTCATTCCTCAAATTTGTCTTCCAATTTTTTAATTTAAACGAAATACTAATAAGGATTCTTGTGATATGAAGTTTATGAAGTTAATCTCAATTGTTAATATTATAATCTCTAATATTTCAACATATTCACTTTACTTCCTAGGATACTATAGAGGCTATGTAGGTTTGATACTGAAGGGGAATTGAACATATGATATTCATCACTATATAAGCGAGCTACAAGGAGACCATAAGTAGGTATATATTGACTGATAAAAACAAATAATAATTAATGACAACAAAATTATAATAATTATAATAACTAGCAGTTGTCCCAAAAGGTACAAAGAGAGGCCGATAGACTTATGAAGTTGGAATTGTTGAATTTTTATAAGAGGTCGGTCCACCTTCTGGGCTGCTATTGATATTGTACAGCTTATTAAATCTGAAATAGAGAAAAAGAATCCCCTAACTGGTACCGTTCAGGGGCCATACAGAATCTCGGGGGAGTCTTCTAAAATGGTGGTTTCTTTGTCACAACAAGCTCATCTTTCTACGGAGATAATGGACAAATAAGAGACTATTTGCTGACACTAATTAAATAATAGAAATTTAGATCTCTATTTTCTGTCCCTGGCAAATTGTATGTGCAAAAGAGAACAAAAATATCTTGCAGCCTATTGCAAGTGAAATTAGGAATGGAATTCTTCTACAGGAAGAATAGGGGATTTCATATCAGCCGTTGCTGAATCAAATAAACAAACTCTTGATTTGTTAGAAGTCTATTGTTTATAAGCTTTCTTGGTGGGGCACTAGCAAGAGGAATAGTAAACATGGGCGGTAGTGAAAATCCTAAAGCACACTTGAAATCTGGCAATGATGATCTTGCATTCAATTTGCCACTAATTGATTTTCCTAGTGATTTTAAGGCTCATGCATTTAGTTCATCATAATCGAGTTTCTTGGTGTTCCTATCCAATGGATAATTCCTTGCACATTAACTAAAGAAGCTTGAAAGCCAAACATGATACTGAGGAATATTAAACTTTATCATCTCTTAGTCCAAGACCATTAGTATTGAGAATCCCGGAGAGGGAGGTCTTGGGTATTTTAGCAATATCAACACATTTTTCTCCACTAAATCCTTGCCTCAAGAACATCATAAAATGTCATGAACCTAAACTTGAAGTCTGACTTTTTTTCAAAACTAAAAGAAACTCACAGGAGGAAAACTGAAGCTTTGAAACTTAAATATATATAATCTGAACCTGATAGTGTGCTAATAGTAGCAAATAACAAAGAAAATAGTAGTGACATCAATAAACTCATTAGTAGCAGCTACGGCTCAGTAATAACAGTAGAAATTCCATCAGTATTCATCTGCACATTTGATAGCACATTTTAAAGCACAAATCTGAACCTGATAGTGTGTTAATAGTAGCAAATAACAAAGAAAACAGTAGTGACATCAATAAACTCAGCAGTAGCAGCTACGGCTTAGTAATAACAATATAAATTCCATCAGTATTCAGCTGCACATTTGATAGCACATTTTAAAGCACAAACTGAATAAAGTGTAGCAATAGTTTTTGGCAACAATAATTGAATTTGAAATCCATAATAGATAAGAACAAATATCAAAGCCATTCAGGAATGACAATTAATCATAAGCAAAGAAGTGATTCCTCATGCATGTTTCTAGTATTATTAACCATCCATGTATCATAACTGATAATTTGATAAGCTATAAGCATCATTGATATTTGATCATTTTAAGGACCATTTCAGCATAAGCATAAACCAGGTCATACAACATTTTTGTGAGCCATGTCCATATGAACAGTGAATAAAGTGGTTTTCTTGAGGGCTATAGCGGGACTTAATAACAGTGTGGGTGAAGTGAGCAACTTCATGGCACATAAAGATAGATCACACCTTGACAGCAGACCTTGACCAAAATCATAGATCAAACCTTCAGAGTAGACATTGAGATCTGATGTTTATAGATCAGACCTCAAGAGTAGATCTCAACAAAAGGATAGATCAGACATTGACCAAGAATAATGTTTCACATTTTCGCCTTTAGGCACTTAAGGTTTGGGGAACTTTTCATGAAAATATCAATTTTGGGGGGGATCAGGGGGTCAAAATAGCGCTGGAAGTTTGGAAACTGTTTCAAATTTCAAGATCCATTTCCTTTTCAATGGGATCTGAAATTAGAAATGGAATTCTTCTACAGGAAGAACAGGGGATTTCATATCAGCCGTTGCTGAATCAAATAAACAAATTCTTGATTTTTTCAAATTTAGTTGTGAAGCTCTGAAGATTATACTCATGCATTGCACCGAGCACTAAAATATATATTCAATCTTTGATGCTCAGATCTGAAATCTTAAATACTACATGTTATGCTAGGCTTGGTCACAACTCATATGCAGTAAATGAATGAAAGGAAAATCAAACCATCCCAAAATGAGGTGTATCAAACCATTTCAACATAAAATCCAGTTGGTCCAAAATTTTGTAGGTTTGTTTTTGAAAAATGTTATGAAATTACATTCGTCGGATGTTCATTCAAGCTTTTTCTGTTAACTTCTTTCCGCTGGAACATTCCAAAACTTAATAAAAGATAAAAAATGAGCTTGTTCTTTCTCAACTTCATCAAATCTTAAAAAAAATACCTCTACTCATGTAATTACTCATAAACTTACCAAACAAAATTAAAAACTCGCATATCCTTTCCTCATAAACTTGCTAGAAAAATTTAAAAATCTCATTTTCTGTGCTGGAAAATCTAGAAATTAAGTTCGTTCAAGGGCTTGAAGCGTAGCCCTGTATCAGTGATTCTAGGGTCATTGTTCGCTTAATTCAATAGGCTCCCTTAGGCTGCAACAATAAGTCATCTAAAGTTGTATTTTTGCTTACCACACACTATTTGGATAAAATGTTTTCGTTTATTTAATTATATATTTTACAAACACTCACAGTAAAATTGATTTTTTTTTTTTTTTTTAAATTGATATATAAACTATTCTTTTTTTAAGAAAAAATTGTAATTTTTATTAATAAATAAAAATATCATCCTATTTTTTCATAAAGATGCACTCAAAAAAACCTTGTAGAGCCATCATCCTAGAAAATATGATTAATGCTAACCATATGATTATACTGCATCGCAATGAAGACCAGGGTTTCGAAAATAAGATAATATTTTTGAAATAACAGAATTTCGGTTTAACTTTTGTTACATATGATCACACTTCAGCAAAAACTTGAAATTCTCCATTTCGATCCGACGAATTCCAGGCTTTCATGATAAGAAGGAAGATAAAATTTTTAGAAAGGATGCCAGTATTGTGAAATTTTGTTTTGGGCAGGTTAATGGAGTTGAGTTAATTGGGTAATAAATAGTTTTTTAATTATAGAGTTAATAAAAATTTGTCAGAAATTTGAAGCATGAGTTGAATATGATTCAAATAACTTTGTGGAGAATTTATAACTCAAATCTATGATTCTAACAAATACCTATCTCATTCTAAAGAAATTTTACAGAAAAATATGCGGTTCCTCCAAAAATATATAACAAATAATTTATAAACTAAAGCAAAGCAAATTTTATTATAATTTATGCATAGTAGAACCCGTTCATATAGATTTTGTCTAATCCCCAATGAAATTCTTAAAAAATTAAAAATTTCATCACATTTTTGGAAAGATAAGAAGTGATTTTTGTATATCACCAAAATTCTAGCAAATTTTCCACAGTATTTGGCCTCTCCAAGCAAATCCATCGGTTAAAAAGGATTATTTGTTTCACAATACATTTGTTCGCAGACTATAAAATCAATGGACTTGTAAGAAAATAAAAGGGTTTTACCTTTAATTCGATTTAAATAGAAGACCAGAAATGTGGGAGGCTTGGTTAAGGGCTTCCTTCCATGTCTAGATGCATTACACCGTGACTCTGCCTTTACGTTGGTGTTCTTCAAAGCCTTTAGCGTAATGCCCACTCTCAATGTAATGAAGGTATTTAGGCTCAATGTCACAAAACACAAGAATTATCTTCAAGTTACGCTTGTGATATGATCTCAAAATCCAACACAGCTCTTCCAAACACCAAGGGGATTCATCATAACGCTCAGTAAAAAGGGCAATATGAACTAACGCACTTTGAATGGCTTCAAGGATTGTAGGGGATAGAGTATCTCCCATGTGAAGTTCCTTGTTATCCAGAAACACGAGCAACCCATGACAATTTGTGAGGCAATGGTAGATGAAGCTCAGTGCTTGCTAAAAGCTAGGGAAGAAGAACAGTGCTTACCAAAAGCCAGGGAAGAAGAACAACAACAACAACTGGGAAGGAAAAAGCAGTAAAAATATCTTCAAGAGTGACATAAAAGAATGGGAAAAAGTAGTAAGGCAACTCAAAGGGCAAGGCTCAATGCACAACAGAACTAGGAGGTGAAAAGAAGGCAACTCTATATTTGGAAAAAGCAATCAAAGTGTAGTGCATGCTTGCCAGATGACACTTCAAATCAACGGTTGAAAGTGTCTCACTTGATCGAATGGTTCAGGGTAAAAGTGTTGACAATTGTTGATGCATACGAAGGCCTATTGGGCTAATTAATAGAATTAATTATTAGTTAACAAAAAAATATCGAGAAATCATAGCCAATTGAAACGATATGTGAAAATCACTAAATACTTCTTAATACACATTGTATTATATCTTAAAAATAATATAATAAAATTTACAATTTATTTACCAAACATATATATATTAAAACTATTTAGAAAAATATATTATTTACTAATATTGGTTAAAAAAACTATAACAATTTTGATTATTAGCTAGATGCCATGATCTATAAATTTAGTCTAAGGATCCATTCACAAAGCGAATTAGATTAATTTGAGATCATTGCATATTTATGCCAGCTAATCTTTACAAAACCGCTCTTTATATTCCACCCTTCATTCTATTTATTAATAAATTCATTCCAGCGAATCATCCACAATGTCACTATTTATATTTCAACCTTAATTATATTTATCCGCAAATTTGACATGGAAAAATAAAAAGAAAAAAAGGAAAGACACAAAAATATGCCTCATTAAATAATTGTTTGACAAAATAATGCCATGTTGTGATAATCAACTTGTTGAAAAAATAATGGCATGCTTAAATAGGTTGACCACTTCAATGCTTTAATGATTGCTTCATGTTTAACCGAGTTGTTTTTAAGTTCAACTTTTTGAAAAATGATTGGTTTATTTTACGATCTAGTTTATCTAGCATCTAGCAGGAATTTATTGAAATCACAAGGTTGATGGGTGAACTCTGCACAATCGAAGTTTCCCATAGTTTTTTTAGCATGGTTAACCCATATAACCAATTAAAAGATTAGTTTAAACAATAAAAATCAAGTTTTCACCACAGTTGATTTTGCTAGATTCCATCCTGAAATCCACCAGAAACACCATAAATTCACACTTAAAGACAAGTCCATGTTTAAATAATAAAAAATTCTTGAGGATTAAGCACATTAGATCGTTCGAAACGTTGAATTAAAACTAATAATGTGATTAATCCAAAACACATTCTAAACAAAATAATACCATATTTAAATATATTGAGTGCTTCAATGTTATTATTTTATTTGTATAACATAATTAGGAATTCATATTCGAGGATAAGTATTTCATATGTCCTTTTAAAACTATTTAAATTTGAGTGTGATTTTTTCTTTTGTCCATTTGTGAATTTGATAGACACTTGTACTTGACATTTGAATCAATGCTTTTGTTAGATTGGGATTGTTATTCTATTAGAAGGGGGTGTGATAAGCCTTGGTTGATTTTTAATGTATATTTAGTCACATGGGTCATTTGATGACATAGGCTAGTTTGAATGGAAGAGGTAATGGTTTCTCTCGAGTTGAGGGTTGGTGTGACTAGGATATATGAGAATTTTGTTGCCAAGTTTAGTGCTCTAGATTTATGAAGCAATGAAATGAAATACAAATTTAAACAAAAACGTAGAGATACAACAAAAACAAAACTTCAATTCATTAATAACAAATTACTAAAAAATGTTTACATGAAAAATGGGAATAAACTAGCTTCGGCAATGGTAGATTATCTTTGAGAAGATATCTGGTGGCTACATGGCTTATGAAATGTGTTACAATGAGGTGCGAAGGCCTATTTATTATTTCAAGACAATGGAAATCATTAAACATCCAAAAACCTAACCTTAGGAGATGAAGTGTCAAAAGTTTGTGGGCCCCATTCGGGTATATTGGTAATCAACCTCCTAGGGTCATAACATTGACATATGATTTCCATTTGACACATACAATACCTCGTTATAAATATATATTTGAGGACTGTAAATTTTGACTGCAAATCCCTACCGTCATCTATATGTTTATATGTTTTAAAAAAGATTTCATTTAGGGCTTGAAAACGGCTTGAGAAGCTCAGGACCCTAAAAAATGCCAAAAATAGTAAATTGTGCTATAGTTAAGGAAAATGAAAGATATAATGGTGGTAGTCCAAGTGGAATGGGCGGGTGGCCACCAATATCAACCTGGATCAGTCCTCCTTTCTTAGAAAGAAATGGATCCCACTACAATGAATCTCTCCATGAGATGGGGAAACTTCTTCTGAATTTATTCCCTGGTGAGCCACTTTCCATGGTGCAAGAGTTGGCTAACTTTGAGAACCTAATAGAATTGCATATTTTACTGGCCAGTGTTCTTGATCTATGTGTACATTGTTCTATTAGTTGTGGTTTAGTCCATGTAGTATGGATTTAACTCTATTAGTGTGAGGTACTTTTCAATGTTTTATGTGTCCAGTAATGGTGGAAAGTATGGTCGAAGGGGGTCAACATTGAACACTAGGTGTAGGTCAAGGAATGGGGGAATGTTGAGCTCAAAATAATTGGCTCCCATAACCTTGGTGATTTTGTAAATCTGATATCGAAGTTGTTTGAGCTTTTCATGGGCTCCAGTAAGGAATTTTCTCTACAAATTCATCCAAATGTTTTCGCCCACCTGACACTTGTGTGGCACCCAATGTTGGTCATGCTGCTGCTTATACTTTGAATTGGACTTATCTAAGATGAAATGAACCTACTAGTGTATATGGTTGATGAACTCAATAAATTGGGTTTCTTTATTAGTCTCAGACTGTACATGTGTGGATTCTTATAGTGTAGTCACATCAAGCATGGAAAATTCAATTTGACACAATGGTTGAAAACCCAAACCCTCTTGATGATCTATGTTTGGTCATCATTCCGGGGATGGAATGTAGTTGAATTCGTGGGATCAGTGTCCAATAATGTCTAGAGGCTTAACTAGAATGTGCTTAAGAACCCGCTATCTCAATCTGATATAATGATTTTCGGGATTCCAAAATGTATGCATACTCGTTCAAAGTAGAGTTCCATAGTCTCCTATGTTGTAATATTCTTCTTGCAAGCTGCCAATATAGCCATCTTAGAAAAAATTTCCATGACCACAAATACACAGTCATTACCATGCTTTGTAGAAGGGAGGCTTGACATATATTACATGGATATGGATTCCCAAGGCTGGATGGGATTAGGAAAAGGATTCTACAAGCCTTGCTTCATGATGGTTTGCTTGGCAATGGAATAGGTAGTGCAGGATTTGATATATTTTCCAACATGCTATCAGAGTTCTGACCAGCAAAAATATTTCTGTAGTACGACCATAGTTTTCTCCACAACAAGGGTCCTGTGACCTGACTGTAGTGTGCCTCCCAAATTTAGTTGGCGCACTCACTTGAAGGAACAAAAAGGTGGCCTAGGTAGCATAATAATTCATCCTGGACGTGGAAATCTGAGGCTTGTTTTCCATCCTGTTACACAATAATATTGTCACCATGAATATTTGCAGTCAGTATGGGTCTATCATCACTTATACTGTCCTCTTAAGCAAGTCTCAGACCTCAACTCTTCATGTCAAGCTTTGAAAATAAGAGAAAGACATTAAAAATCAACAAAGATCTGGTTCCGCACTTTCTCTCACTGTTGCATGCAGTCCCGCACCCCTTGTTCACATTACCTGCGAACCTGCCCGCTTTGTCTCTAAAGGAGTGGGTGCGGACCCCTGTGAAAGTCAAAAAGGCACAAGTTTATTCTAAAAAACTCACTTTGGGTTAATTCTAGATGATTCTAGAAGGAGTTTTGACATGGATTGTTCGCTCTTAGGTGGTTCATGCATCCTAAAAGAGAAGGAGCTAATCCCTTGATGAGAGGAGCTATCCCTTTGAAGGAGGGGTTTATCCCTTTGAAGGAGGACCTATTAACTTCCCTCCATTGCACTATAAATTAAGGCATTGGGTTGGTTGCTAGGGAGGTTAGAAGCTGAACATTTTTGAGGGTAAATGTTGGTGGAATTGAGACTTCCTAGTTAAGCTTGAGAGGAGAGATCACATACCTTTTGGCTTCATTGGGAAGAGAGTGAAACTTGTCAAAGTAGAGGAGACTTCGTGTTGGACCCTGGGAGGAGCTTGTACAACATCAAGGCACAGGTTGTAAAGTTCTTCTTTGATTTGAATTAATACAATCAGATTTATTTTTCTCAACAAATTGTCTTATGTCATTTGTTTCATGAATTCCTTGATCATCATGATAAGTATGCTTTATGATACTGGCTTTTCAAGTGCTATTTAATTTGTGTGCTTGTTTGTATTTGTAGATTCACTACAAGGGAGTTCATTTGGATCAAAGGAGCGAGGCTTCCACAAACTTGCATTGGACCCAAGGTAGGCCTAAAACACTTGTTTGCCTTTGTTTATAAACTGCATACTTAGAGAAAGATAGTTTTTGATTGGCTTGCTTGTCACTAGATATCATTAGATACTAGGGAGGTCGGTCTTGTCTACAAGAACGACTCATTCCGTGTGACAAAATGGCAACTCCACTGGGGTCCTTCTGTTCCTGGTATCAGTCACTTACTGGTACTTTTTCGGGAGCATCTCCTCAACCTATTAAACAAGGGTTATTAACTGGAAATAATGGAACTAAGCTGTTGAGTGTAGAAGATATTCTCATGATTTCAGGTGCTATTCCTAATCCGCAACCTCAAGGTGGCCAGTTACCGCCTAGGGGGTAGCCTCAAGGTCCTCAATTATTGCCTGGGGGGCAACCTCAAAGTACTCAATTACTGCCTGGGGGGAAACCTCAAGGACAGTACATACCTACGGGACAGTACGTTCCTCAAGGTCAACCCCAGACTCAGTATGTACCTAAAGGTCAACCCCAGTATCAATATGTACCTCAAGGTCAACCCCAGTATCAGTACGTGCCTCAAGGTTATCAACCTCAAGGTCAGTACCCAACCCAATTTTTCCAACCACCTTCCGGTCAATCATTTGTCCAAGGAGCTGGAAATGTTCCTTTGAATTATCAACCCTACCCTCAACCCGGTTATGGTCCTCCATATCCTCAACCTGCTATGGGTCCGTACCCCGGAATGAACTTAGTGTGGGATCCATCTCAATCTCAACAGGTCTTGCAACCGAATGTACAGTTGTCATCTCAAACTAGACAACCCTTGGTTTCTGGTTCACCACAGCAACCCGTCCAGTCTACTATTCAAACTTCTGCACCTTCGGTAGTTTCTCAGCCTGGGCCTAGTACGCCTCGTACTCCACCTCAAACGGCTGCTGCAACTGCTGCAACATCTGTTCAATCTACCCCACCTACTTCTGGAGTATCGACAGCTCCAGTTTCTACTGTTCTTGTATCAACTCCTCAGACATCTTTACCTCAGCCTGGATCCACAGTTCAAACTTCGATTCAGATGCCTATAGGACAACCTGGTCCAAGTACGGTTGTCACAAGTCAACCTCAATTTACTTATCAACCGTACTAGGGACAGTACCAATTTGGTCCTGCTGTGCAGCAGCCAGTCTATCAGTATCAATCGTACCCTGGGTATACATATCAACAACCTCAACAACCCCAGTACGGTCCGGTTAATCCTGGTTTTCCGGGAGGATATAATATCCCAAATGCAATTCCAATTCCTAGTTATCCTGGATATCCTCCTCCTGGGGCTAGTCTCATGACCCAGGGTTTCAGGGACCCTAATCGTTAGTTACCATTTATCGCAACTTTGGACTTGCCTGACTTGTCGCGCCTTACGAACGATCCAATTAACTATCTTCCGTTTTGGCCGCCAATGCCGAATAAGTTGCCTAGTGATATTCCTAAGTTTGAAGGCAAATCAGGAGAGGACCCATCGAACCATGTGATGACTTATCACCTCTGGTGTGCGTCTAATTCCATTTCAGATGATTCAATTCGTTTAAGGCTTTTCCAGTGCACTCTAATTGGTCTTGCGGCCAAGTGGTACATTGAGTTACCGCGAGCCACTTTTTATAATTTTAGTCAGTTAGCTACTTCATTTTTAACTCATTTTCAGTTGCCAATCAGATATGACAATGGCACGGAATTATTAACTTCATTAAAGCAGTCAACGTCCACTTACATTTCAGATCACATTCATGAATGGAGACGTCGACGGCGTTTAGTGAAGGTTTTTATTCCGGATCAGATCTTAGCTGAATGGTTTGTAAAATCTTTATTGCCAAAGATCACTGAGGATGTAGCTAAGGCCAGAGTCATTACTGAGGAGCAAGTAATTGCTCAAGCACAATAGTTTATACTTAGTCAGGTACGTTACACGAGAAAATCCCCGATCTTCCTAAGCAAAATCAAATCGCTGCAGCTCCTTCAGGGTCTCATGCCACTGATGGTATGATTGGTACGGTTAATACCAAAAGTAAGAAGAAGTCTTCCAAGAATTCTTCTCCTATCATAACCTTGCCAGATTCCTCGACATGAGATTCTTCCGCAGAAATTTCCACCGATATTCATGTTGTAGAGTCATCTACAGCCAAATCAAAATCCGATGGTAAGAAGAAAGGGAAGAAGAAAAATAAAAAAGATAAAAATTCGAAAGAGAAACCAGAAAAAGCGGAATCAACTGATGAGAAACGCAAGCCTCGTTATCCTTGTCTCATTTGTGACGAAGAGCATTTTACAAGAGACTTTCCTCATCGTGCAGAGATTGCGAAAATTGTCAAAGGTTCCCAAACGCCTGCTATTTTGAAGGATCCTTTTCCTTGTCAAGGCAGTAAGATGATAGGTTCTTCCTCAAATGCCTCTGAAGAACCCATAATGATGATGTCCCATGTTAGGATTGCGACTCGATCGCAAGATTATGGAAGTAAAAGTCCTGTTGGTCGGAAGGAAGCAGAATCTTCTCATTCGAACCCATCAACTTCAACTCCCAGTTCCGATCCACTACAGATCGAGAAACCTAACCCAGACTTAGTAATCAAACCGCCCACCACGGGTATACTTCGAAAGTCAGCTTTCAATCCACATGCGAGAGGGGCTCAGAACTATAACATTGTTGAAGATTTAGCTGTTTCACCTTCAGCAATGTCGGCTTTGGAAGTGCTGCAATCATGCCCAGCACAGCATAAATTACTATTGTCGGCTATATGGGTTGTTGACGTTCAGGACTCGAACCTTATAATTTTCGATCTAGAAAATAGTACACCGTGCTTACCTCATCAAATGGCTTTCCAGATCCCAGTGTTAGTCAAAAACAGACCTTGTTATAGGACCGTGATTGATGAGGGAGCCTCAACGTGTATTATGTCGATACAGTGTTGGAGATCGCTTGGTTCTCCTTCGCTAAATCAATCCCTGATGACTCTAAAGGCCTTTGATGGCCGTGGGTTTCATCCTTTTGGCATTCTACAGGATTTACCTATAGGGGTTGAAGGCGAAACTGTTAATCTAGATGTGGAGGTCGTTGATACCCCTCTAGATTACAACCTTCTCTTGGGTCGTAGTTGGTCTTACGGAATGGCAGCTATCGTTTCATCGGTCTTTCGGCTTATAAAATTCCCTCATAATGGAAAGATCATAACTATAGATCAGCTGACTTACTTTTCATCCGACCCAGCCTCTTCTGAAAGTATTCAGCATGTCAGCAAAACAACTATCCCGTATAAGGATGTTGGAGTAGGACTAGTTAAAGATTATGGTTTACTGGGAACTTTTCTTTTTCCTCCTATCAACGCATCGTCTTCTACTGCAACCATTCATATGATTTCGTCAGACACCATTGTTTATGATGATCCTTGGATCGTACCTTCTGAATCTGAGATAGACTCATTTGGTGATGCTATGCCTTTGAGTCCATATGAAATTGCGTATCAAGCCGTGCAGTCGTTTTCCGACCCATCTTCAACCAAAATTGACTTAATGAATGTGGTCCATGAGGAATCATTTTCAACATCAAACTCAGATTCAATAACGTTTTCTAAACTTGTTCACACTGATGAGCAAATTCGTGAAATCCTATGTGTCGATTATTTACCATGGGAAGATCTTCATCATAGATCTTCATTTTTACCCGAGAGTGATCATTTTGAAAATGATTTTTCATCAATTTTTACAATTGAATATGTATAGGAACCTCAGAATCCAATGAAAAATCCTGATTCAGAGTTAAATTTGGGAAACATTTCTCGAACTATTCCTATTGATATTTCGGTTAAGCCTGGAATTGTTGAAAACATTCATATAGGTGCCTCTTGTATGGAAGATGAATTTCAAACATATAAGGCCCTATTTCAAGAATTCTGCGACGTGTTTGCCTGGTCATATGAGGAAATGCCAGGAATTGACCCCGCAATTGTTGTTCATGAAATCAAAACTTACCCAGATGCTAAATCCATCCGGCAACGTTTGCGTCAGATCCACCCGAGAAAAGCTACTACCATTAAAGCAGAAGTTGAAAAATTACTCAAAGAAGGTTTCATTTATCCAATTCCGTTAACGGATTGGGTATCAAATATTGTTCCTGTTAACAAAAAGCAAGGGACAATAAGAATATGTATCGATTATAAGGATATTAATCGAGCCTGTCCAAAAGACAATTACCCAACTCCCTATATGGATCAAATCATTGATGATTGTGCTGGCAGTGAAATATTCTCCTTCATGGATGGTTTTTCCGAATACAATCAAATCAATATTCTACCTGCTGATCAACCAAGAACGGCTTTCATTTGTCCATGGGGGACATTTGCTTATTGCAAATTACCTTTTGGGCTCAAGAACGCCGGGGAAACTTTTCAAAGGGCCATGTCTTATGCGTTTCATGACATCAAGCACATTGTGCAACCCTATCTCGATGATTTACCTGCTCATTCATTACATAGAGATGATCATCTCATCCATTTACGAGCAATCTTTATGAGGTGTAGGCATTATCGGATTAGGTTGAATCCACACAAGTGTGTTTTCTGTATAGAAACGGGTCGGTTACTGGGATTTGTTGTTTCGAAAGCTGGCATTCGTGTCGATCACTCGAAGGTTGAAGCTAATGTCAAATTTCCTCCTCCTTCGAGTCTTCGCCAACTCCAAAGTTTGCAAGGGAAGGCAAACTTTTTACGTCGATTCACTCCTAACTACGCCGAGATCACTAAGGGTTTTACCCGGTTGTTGAAACAGAATACTCCATTCTTTTGGGATGAGATAGCTGATAAATCTTTTGATGCACTAAAACACGCGTTGACCCATGCACTGTTATTGCATCCTCCCAACTACAACCAGGACTACTTCTTATATCTCGCCGCTTCCCATTCCACCATCGGAATGGTGTTAGTTCAGGAAGATGAATTCGGTACTGAAAATGTCATATATTACCTTAGTCGCACTTTAAATCCAACTGAGCTAAAATACTCACATGTGGAGAAATTGGCATTGGCAGCTGTTCGAGCTGTCCAACGTTTTTGTCATTACATTTTACTACGTAAAACTACAGTAATTTCTGATTGCAACCCTATGATCTATATTTTAACCAAGAAATTGCTAGGGGGCAAGTACTCCAAATGGATTGTGATCCTGCAGGAGTTCGACTTGGAATTTGAAAAGTCTAAGTCAAAGAAATCTTTAGTTTTTGCAGAGTTAATGTGTGACTTCCCGCGTGCTAACACGGAAACTGTGGCGGAGGAGCCCATTGCAGACAAATCCTTGTTTCTAATTAGCACTTTAGATCCATGGTATGGGGATATCATCGTTTATCTCCATACCCAATCCTTTCAGCCAGAAATTTCAAGGTCAGAATGTCGAAAAATACGATTCCAGTCCCAACAATTCAGAATTATTGGAGATACTCTTTATCGTCATGGGGCGGACTCTAATTTTCGAGGTTGTTTAACTCATGAGGAAGCTGAAAGGGTTCTAAATGACTATCACTCTGGAGCGTGTGGCGGCCATATGTCTGGGTATGCCACAGCCCAAAAGATATTGCGCACTGGCTACTTCTGGCCGTCTTTGTTTAAAGATTACATTAACGCGGTCCGAAAATGGCACAACTGCCAAATTTTTGATCGAAAGATGCGTGCTCCACCTGCTCCTCTCCACCCTATAATAGTCGTCAGTCCGTTTGCAAAATGGGGTATCGATTTTATTACATGTAACCCTCACTCGGCCGGGGGGCATGCGTATATCATCCTTGCAGTAGATTATTTTACCAAGTGGGCCGAGGCGATGCCTACATTTGAGGCAGACGGTAAAACAACTGCGATTTTCATGTTCAATCATATAATTTCTAGGTTTGGTGTTCCACAAGCGATTATCACTGATCATGGGCGTCATTTTCAAAACGTTATGATGACTGAACTTACAGGCGAACTCCGTATTATCCACAAGCTAATGGTCTGGTTGAAGCCATCAACAAAGTTCTAGTCATCATGATCTGAAGAATCATTGGGATTCATAGGTCGAATTGGCATAACATGCTATTTTCAGCGCTTTGGGCGTATCGAACCTCAGTAAAAACGTCAACAGGGTTCACTCCTTTCCAACTAGTTTATGGTCTGGAAGCTGTGTTACCCATTGAATGCAAAATCCCGTCATTGCAAATGGCCATCGAATTACTTCTAGCCACTTCCAAAGTGGAAAAACGTTTGTTATACTTGGCTCAGCTAGATGAGAATCGACGTGATGCTGCATTAGTGATCAAAACTCATGCCAAACGTATGAAAGCTCAGTATGATCGAAATGTTACCCCTCGAAATTTTTCGGAAGGAGACCTAGTCTTATTGTACGATCAAGCAAATGATAAATTAGGCACTGGAAAATTTGTTCCTATGTGGCATGGTCCCTATGTTGTCAAGCGAAAGCTAGCAAAAGGGGCGTATGAATTGGTAGACTTTGACAGGGTCTGTTTAGGTAAACCCAGAAATGGTCTTTACCTGAAGAGGTATTATGCTTAAAAAATGGGTGTGGAGATTTTTAGTTAGGCTAGTTCTCTTTCTAGCTGGTGTGTTTTAGTTTAAAAAGTGTGCTTAGCTTAGAGAGTGTTTTTCGTCCTTGTTCCTGCTTATCTTGGTTTTACTCTTGATATTGCAGATGTCGACGCCTCTCCAAACATACATTGGTTTTGCTGATGGTGCTTGTCGTAATACACGGAACATTTCTTCCACAGCTTGGGTTATTTATTCGCCCTCTGACGAGTTGGTATCTATGGATGGGGTAAGCCTCGGTCAAACAACGAACAACATTGCCGAGTATAGTGCAGTAATTGAGTTATTATCTAAATCTATTTCATTTGGGATTCGGAGTTTGATAGTGAGGTTAGATTCTGAACTCGTTGTATTACAGCTTAATAGAGTATATGCCATTAGAAATCCAGTGTTATTAAGATTAATTTTGAGAGTGCCTCTCTTGGAACGTGAATTTGATTATATTGAATATCAGCATATTCCAAGATATTTAAATACATTAGCAGATGCAATTGCTTCTCGAATGTTAAGTGGACATTTGCAATAATCATACACATAAATTTAAAAACATTCCATAACATGTTTTACAAGATAAGCCGGTAATAGTGATATAGTATAATATAGGAGTGTGTCAAATATACATCGTCTTCGATCATAGGTTCAAAAACACCTTATGATCGGCAAAAATGATAGTACAAAAAGCAAAAATGTCATATGTGTCTACAATAGGCGATCATCCTATCACTGGTGATGATCTCGATAAGAAACCACTGTATGGGCCACCTTACAAAGGAACCTCCTGAAAGGTCCTGGGACCCCAATCACATAGCGTTGTAGTCAAAGAGGAATGTCATCTATGCCGGTCTCCGGAATGTCTCCTGTCAAATGCTCTAGATGGCTCTCCAATTCGGCCAAGGTCTCTGCTGATTCGTCTTGTGGGGCTGGTGCCGCTGCAGTTGGTTGTTTCCTCTCGTAAGGCCAGAGAGCGGCTAGTCACTGTGGACCCACGTCTGCATTTGAAACTTTAACTATCAATTTTGGGTTGAGATAAAAACAAAAAAAATTTAATTAGAAAAATGTTGAAAATGATTTTACCTGAGTCATCCCATTGCTCTCCTGGTGGAAGAGCCATGTCTGGGTCACCGTGAAAATCTACTCCAGCGTAAGGAAAGTCCTGAATAGAAAAAACCTAGTTTTCTAACCAATGGAAATACTCAGGAGTGAATCGAACGACCTCTGTTCCCTCCTCAGGATGACGGGCCATAACTGCAACCCATCGCATCAGTTTGGGCTCTCGAGGAAGTCCAGCTCCAACAGTGAGGTGCTGTGAGACCAACATTGGGACCCTCTCTAGACCAAAGCTCACGACTAAAGAACCATATCCAAAGGTCTTCAGTTTTCCGTTCTTGGCTCTAGTCAGTTGGCCTTTTACATTAGCCAACACAGCATCGCACTAGTTGAAGATGGTGCCTCGAAAGCAGTCAACTGCCATCCGTATCTGGGATCCAGTGGCTACATGTAGTGCGGCGCTCCCATAGAGCCTGGTAATAGTAAACGCGATTACCATGAGTTCAGGAAGGGATATGGTTTTGATGTCTATCCCTTTGTCTCTAGTCTGGTTGTTACAGAACTCTAGCCGGAGGCTATCGACAGACTGGCCACCTGGCCTAGTCCCGAATAGAGTCAAATGTTCACCTCTCTTAGGCAAACCAGTCAAAAAGTATATGTCTGTTGGCTCCATTTCGAGCTGGTAACCACCAATGAAGAAGCACTGGTCTTGTATAAGCCACCTATCTACCAGCCACTCCAAAAAGTCCACCTGGACCCTCATGCCAGGTCTGGCCCAGAATTTGTATAAGTTTCATTCCTTCAATGCATCAATCGAAGGTTGATGATTTATCTCGGCAAGATCTAAGTCCTCATGCTCCCTCTCTCGCCAATCAAGCATGATGTACAGTCTACATTCAACAAAAAGGCGAATTAGAATATGTAAAATGGAAATTTTTGGGTGAAATTTGAGTTTTTTAGGTTTTAAAAACCTTTGCGAGTGGTACGCACCCTCTCTGTTAGAGACAGTACGTGGGTCCGCACCTTGCCTTCACGGCAGGTGCGGACCCCTGACTTTTTCCCCATTGCGAAAAAGTCGGGGTCCGCGAATCCCCTGTGTTATACCTGCGGACCCCCGCGCGCGGGTTTTTTGAACTAAAAGCTCCTAAAAAATGAAATGAAACCCTAAAAATCAATTTGAAACAGATGAAATTAAAGAGTAGGATGATGTAGATTACCTAGAGGAGACGGCGCTCGATTCCAAAGGATGGATTTTCCGCAATCTTCAGGGGAAGTTTCTGACCAAAAGCTCTATTTTCTCGCCCAAAACTCAAACGGTAAAAATGAAGTTACGAAAGCCCTTTTTATAAGTTTTCTGAATAAATGAGTTGTTAATTTGTTTATGTTTTAGTTTAGAAATGTTACTTTTGCAGCATTTTTATCCATTTTAAACAGGTATGAGTAATGTTTGAGTTTTTGTTCAGGATAACGGATTTTTCAGGCGAAATCGGTCATTTTCGACGAAAAAACATTAGAGTCACCTTTAAGCTCTTTTCTGACTCCTAAAATATGAAAAGATTGCCGAGTTTTTCTTTTTAAACTCGTTAAAACGGAACTAAAAAGACGGTCCACTTACAACTCTTTTTCTGACTGTAAAAACATGAAAAGATTGCCAGATTTTTGTCGTTTCAAATTCGATATTGGTTATAAAATGACGTGTCATTGATCACTTTTTTACTTTTTCGAATCAAAGGCACTAATTACGAAAAGTACTTCTTGGTCGTAATGATCAAGTGGTTCTCTCAAGTATTATTTTATACTTTTTCGGGCTTGGGAGACACAAATTTACGAAGAAGGACAACTATGGAGTCTTCTTAAGTTTTTCAGACTCTCTAAAATTGAAAAACGCCGAGTTTCTCCTATACTAGACTCGTTAAAATTTAACAGTAAAGGACCTGTTCAATTACAAACAGGAACGGACCACTCCTTCTTAGGGTTCGAATTTAAAGTAAGTTGGACTCATCCGAAGGATGAGCTTACAATCAAGAAAATGTTATCCTCCTCAAGCTTGTCAAAAATAAAGAGGTACTTGCCAGAAATGGTGGGGGAAAAGAGAGAAAAATGAGCCTGTTTGTTATACTTTGTAACCACTCTTGAGCACGACACTTTCATTCACCCCAGTTGGGAAATCCTTTGCCTAACAGTTGATCAAACCACATTGAAAGTCTTCAGCCAGTTTCTGGTATTAACTTTGTGTCAATTGTCACCAAACCATCTGCTGTGTCGTTGTGTGTTCAAGAGGTCAGTGCAAATAAGCCATTCATCTAAAAAATATCTATCATTCATCTTGACCATCCCTAAGTCAGTCCTTGCAACTAAATTTCTTCAAACTAGATCTATGATTTTGTGTTGTGGGCTTGCCTATGACGGATCGCTTTCTATCGACTTCAGCTCATTATCTAGAAAGATGATCTAGAAATCGTCAGTACCTTGGGATCTGCACGCCTCAATGGCAGGTTTCTTGCCTTCGAAGATAGGTTGCATCATTGAGCTTCGATCCAAGGATTTCGTGACATGTTCGACATCAACACATCTATTCACATCTCATGGATTGTACTGAGTACTTTGAGAGCCATTGACATTACTGGTGGTTTCTTTGACACTTGTTAACAGTTTACATCATTGACTGGTAATCAAGTGGTTTCTACCATGTTCGACTTCAACACATTCATTCGCATGGATAGAATCGTACTGTTTCGGGAAGTAGAAATGAAGACCCTGGATCTAGTTTCCGCCATCCAAGTTGCGAGGAATTTTGTATTCATTATACTGTGGACTATTTATAAACAGATGGCTACATCCATACTGTGTCTACCTGTCTCTATACTTGTGATGTATTACAAGATCATTCCTATATCAGAGCAGTAGTTAGTTTTCTAGTCAGTTTTGATCTGAGTATGGGAATGCCTACCTCAGCGATGATATGATCTCATATATATATTTTGCATTGAATGTTTTTACAGGTTCCAACTGGGCTCTCCACAAGATGATCCTCGAAATGATAAAGTACTTCACTCTTCCTAGATGATAAATGAAATCCTCATCTACTACAGACTTCGCACTTTAGGGGGCAATCTGTTACACAAAAATACTGTCACCATGACTATTTGCAGTCAGTATGGGTCTATCATCACTCATACTGTCCTCCTAAGCAAGTCTCAGACCTCAGCTCTTCATGTCAAGCTTTGAAAATGAGAGAAAGACATTAAAAATCAACAAAGCTCTAGTTCCGCACTTTCTCTTACTGTTGCCTGCGGTCCCGCACCCCCTGTTCACATTACCTGTGGACCTGCCCGCTCTGTCTCTAAAGGGGTGGGTGCGGACCCCTGTGAAAGTCAAAAAGGCGCAAGTTTATTCTAAAAAAATCACTTTGGTTTAATTCTAGATGATTCTAGAAGGAATTTTGACGTGGATTGTTCGCTCTTAGGTGGTTCATGCATCCCAAAAGAGAAGGAGCTAATCCTTTGATGAGAGGAGCTATCCCTTTGAAGGAGGACCTGGTAACTTCCCTCCATTGCACTATAAATTAAGGCATTGGGCTAGTTACTAGGGAGGTTAGAAGCTAAACATTTTTGAGGGTAAATGCTGGTGGAATTGAGACTTCCTAGTTAAGCTTGAGAGGAGAGATCACATACCTTTTGGCTTCATTGGGAAGAGAGTGAAACTTGTCAAAGTAGAGGAGACTTCTTGTTGGACCCTAGGAGGAGCTTGTACAACATCAAGGCACAGGTTGTAAAGTTCTTCTTTGATTTGAATTAATACAATCAGATTCATTTTTCTCAACAAATTGTCTTATGTCATTTGTTTCATGAATTCCTTGATCATCATGATAAGTATGCTTTATGATATTGGCTTTTCAGGTGCTATTTAATTTGTGTGCTTGTTTGTGTTTGCAGATTCGCTACAAGGGAGCTCATTTGGATCAAAGGATCGAGGCTTCCACAAACTTGCATTGGACCCAAGGTAGGCCTAAAACACTTGTTTGCCTTTGTTTATAAACTGCATACTTAGAGAAAGATAGTTTTTGATTGGCTTGCTTGTCACTAGATATCATTAGATACTAGGGAGGTCGGTCTTGTCCACAAGAGCGACTCATTCCGTGTGACACATCCACTACCATTTGGTATGTGTTGATGAAATTTGGATAACTTTTGTATAATTGCGGCCATGTGGGGGTCTCGTGGGAACAAAGTTGAGAACAATATTCAGTTTTGCAATTGGGGGTTGACTGAGGCAATCCGTGACATGATTAGTGCTTCCCTTTTTGTAATTAATGTTCAAGTGAAATTGTTGCATATATGTAGGCCACTTATGATGTTGATTGTTCTACAACTTTTCTTGTGTATAGATAAATTGATGAGGTCATTGATCTATGTGGATGACCATATCCTTCCCCAGAATGTAATATTTCCATTATCGACACGCTTGCATGATGGAATACATATCTTTATCATAAGCGGGGATTTTCTGAATTGTATCAAAAAGTGCCTCAGTGTGATATGCCACTAGATGCCCATGTTGGATGAGAACTACACCTATAGCATAGTGAGATGTTTGTGTCTCAATATCAAATGGTTGTTGTAGGTGACCTAGAAATGTGAGTACAGGTGCAAAATAGAGCTAGTGCTTTAGCTCAATGAACACTTTCTGTTGGGACTCCAACCAAAATAACTTTTATTTTTCTCTGCCCTTAGTAACTTGACTTAGAGGTCAAGTGATATGAGATCATCCAAGCATGAATCTAGGCCCAAAAATCTCGTAAGGTATGTTAGAGTGGTTGATTCTAGCCAATCTCAAATGACTTTGATCGTAGCTAGATCCACATACATGCCTTGCTTATCAATGATGTAGCCTAGATATTTGACCTAACACATGCCAAATGTGCATTTCCTCTAAGTTGGCACCTAGTTTGTGCTACTTCAGTGTTTGAAGGACCTACTGAATATGTTTTAGGTGTTCCTCCAAAATATTGTTGAAGATTATGATGGCATGCAAATATACAACCATGAATGATTTGGTGAAGGGCCACAATATGTCATACATTAGCGTGCTAAAAGTTGTAGGGGCATTTATCAACCCGAAAGGCATGACCAACCACTTGAAAAGGCTCTACTTAGATTTGAAGGTGGTCTTCCATACAACTACGGGTTCTATTGGCACCCAGTGATATCCAGACTTCAAATCGATCTTACTGAAATACTTGGGCCCCTTAAGTTGGTTAAGAAGGTCATCGATTTGTGGGATTAAATACATGTTCCTTATAGTGATTATATTTAGTGCCCAATAATCAATGCAAAGTCACCAGGTTCCATCTTTATTTTGTACAAGTACAAAAATTCTCCTACAAGGTGAGGAACTTGGTTGGATGTGCCCTTTTTTCAGGGCATTACTAGTTGATGTGAAGATCTCATCCTTGGTGAAGCCACCTGATGGTGTATAGCCACGGATATTATTTGGTTGGTAGGACCAAATTATTCATGACCTATCCTAAACTAAGCTTATTTTGTCTCTTGCTATAGCCAATGAACTACATCAGATAACCCTTCACCCACATCTATCAGTGGAACATATGCTCCCCCTCCTTTGGATATTCAGGCTCAATCTTCTAGACCCTTATGGTGGCAATAATAGCATTAGATTTTGCAGCAATAATCTACATACCCTTATCATTCCCCTTGTCAGGGTTTGGTTCAAAATAAGAACATACATCAGACTCTGAAGCTTACAGCTCAGCCAACAATGCCTTCTTGGTGCGACACTCATTTGTGCTATGAGTGGGGCTCTTGTGGAACTCACACAACTTTCATGTGTCTTTCTTCATCTTTGTGGTGCTATTCTTTGCTTGTGGCTTCAATGGGTTATCCTGGGTTGCTCTACCTTAGCTCTTTCCTTTGTTATGTGATTGGGACACACTTCCCCTATTTCTAATTCACAAATCCAAAGTCAAGGTTCTTTTGTTTAATCTTTTGGTTAATCTTGGTAGCATATCGATATGATACACCAAGCAAGGATAGGTCCAAGAACTCCATTTCTTCATGAATGTATTTGTGCATAAAGTAGCGGTACTTAAGAACCAGGTTTTGCTTAAAGTCATTAATACACAATTTTGTGTATAGAGTATGAAACATATTTGTGAGCTCATGCACATCTTGGTCCCTTTGTTGTTGTAGTGTGGTCCATTATATGTACTTTTCCTCATAGATCCCCATGGGGTAATATTTTTCCATGACAAAATCTCAGAAAGAGTTCCAAGAGGGGGTGACTGCAAACAGAGAGGTTTCATTGGCCCTTTTCTCATAGTAATTTTCCCACTAGTCCTTGACATGGGTGGAAACCTTAAGTAGTGCAAAAGTAATCTTCCCCTCATTGCAGAAACTATTGACTGAAAAATAACCTTCCAACATATTCAACGATTTATCTACAACATATGCATATGTTTTACCTCTGAATATAGGGATATCAAACTTCACTTTTACCTTGAAGGGGGTGGAACTTCTGAAGTGACTGTTGGATGAAGATGCGTCACTAGTGGGTGTTGGGTGAAGTATAGGGTCTATAAATGTACCGACATTTAATTTTTCAATCTGGATAGTTTGTGAACTTTGAGACATAGCACTAGAAATGCCAGGGAAATCCCCTGACAACCTGCAAAATAAATGCTAGTCTATCTTTCATTTTAATCTCATCAATAAATGAATTCCTGCACTAAAGAGAATTCAAGAAAACATCAATCCACACAATTAAATCATGCGGGAAATAAAAGGAGATTAACAATGCGAAAGGAAATTCTAATTACAAGTGAACAGAAGGAAAACTGAACTAGAAATCAAGTAGTGCCATCATAATAACAAAAAGACTGTAAATGCTGGAATAAATTCAAAAGCAATTCAGAACCATTCTTCTTACACTAATTCTACCTTCACTAATTCTGTGTAAGGTTAACTTGAAAGCATCATCAAGTAAATATGTTGCATAAGTAACTTATGAAAGCAAATAAATTAATGTAAATCTCTCGCCTTCCTTGCCCTGAAAATAAATCTTGCAAACTCTCCAGAAGTTTAATGGAAAGTAAATGACACAATTTACTTTCATTAATATTGGCTCCGCGACTTCGAAATAATATATGGTTTTTGTAAGCAGAGTTTTAAATGGATTTGTCAGTGTCTCAAAACCACACCCACTCGCATCGTTTTCATATTCCAGAGTATAAATCAAGTGCATCTCGTCAACGCATAAGCAAATCTTGTCAATAAGAACAATTGGAGGAATATCCCAAGCGTAAGCAGAAATAGGAATAATTTCTTAATGCAACAAATCAATGAAGTTTAAAGTTGAAGGGAAACGCTGCAGCAATTTAAATAACGTTAACTTGATGAAGGAAAAGAGACTTGAAACAGTTAATTCTTTCACACGGCAAATAATAATTTAGATGCTATTTAATCTAAAAGATGAGAGCAGTGTCGAGCTGGTCTGGCGGCCAACCTAACCAGCTCACACCCTCTTTGAGTGCCTGATTCACACAGAAATAGAAATCATTAGACACATCAAGTAGATGAATGGAACATGTTGGGAAATTTCTTCACTTAATTACTGAAACAACGCTTACATTATGTAGACATCCCTCAACTCCAGCAAGACTAGAGGAGTGATCCACAACTGATGAATTGCATGAGGCCACTGGGATAACTCCTCTTCCCTTCTGTGCCTTCCTCTAATGTGAATTATCCCTGGCTGGGTCTATTTCCTTCCTTAATGTAATTAATTGATTAATTTCTGACTATCGCTTCAAGTAGTTTATATAGGCATCGATTTACAAATTGGACTTTTCAACAGCCAATTAAAACACAGGAGGAAAGATTATTAGTTTTAACAATCTGTTGAATTAAGAATTAGTTTGAACTGAGTATCGAAAGAGCGAACGATTCTCGTGAATCATTCCTCTTTTCCTGGAATAGTTCTTGCTGGAAGGTGTGATTTGACTAAGCAATTTTATCCTTGTGTGAGCTGCACACAGGTTGGCATCGATGCATATCTCCTTCAATTAGATTCGTATTGACTCGAACTTATCCACCTGGAGTCGTTCGAATCTGGACTGTGCTACTTTTGGGCAGTAAGTGATCTCCACGAAACAACAATGCTCAGACCACAGTTCGTCCACGCTTATCATTGGAGTTCGACATAGTATACTGTGAAGAGATGAAGCCGCTGAAGGATTATCACACGCACATCGCACTTTCACATCACACTTTGGAGATGAGCCTATAGCTCTGTCTTGGACAAAGACTTTTGGGATGGAGGGGTGACCTGTTTCAGAAGCATTTGTTATCTACTCATCGCTGCACTATATCTAACCTCCTTGAAAAGCCAACTAAATCATTTACTGCCAAGTGAAGAACTCAACTTCTCGATCTGGCTTACAAGCATGTCCACTTGCTCTTGGTGCATTTTCTTAACATCAATGTCAGCCCGAAGTTCCTCTAACTCCTCATCACGCTCACCCATTAATTCTAAAGATGATGTATGGCGACGTTTTAATGCTTCCAGCTCTGCCTTCAATCTGGTTGGCTTTTCATGATTTCCTGTAGCCAATTGGAGTCCTCCTCTAGAAAAATGGTATTCCCGTGGGCATTCAGGGCATTCCACATTGCGCTGTCGTGGCCGAGGCCAAAGATGAGGTAGGAAAAGTAGCTACCTCCATGCACGATTTTTCAGACTCATCAACATTCCATATCCTTACAGTTTGGTCAGATGATGTTGTTGCCAAATACTGATGATGTTCACAGAACTCGAGTGAAAGAAGACATTTCAGAATGTATGAATTATGTGCTTGAAGCTTATGCAATGGCTCAAAGTTTGTCATTGTCTATGTTCCACACATCAACCTCCAAACATAGCATGTTCCATGATTATTTGTAGCTACAACCAGACTTCTGTCCCACATAACTGTCACTTATTTCAAACTAACATTACACAGACATATTACTACCCGAATCACTTCATCACTAAAGATACAATTCATGATAAAAGAAACTTTAATAAAATAAAGGGTTTTCTGGTGAAGCAATTAAGAGCAGCAACACATAATCATTGGACTCATAGTGCAGGAATGTGAATGTAGTTCAAGAATTCTTCATAGTGTAGGAAGCCCACTGTAACTAGTGCAGGAATCCCAATGCATGTTGCAGGTAGGTAAGTTCAATGGTATAGGTATGTCAATGCACTAGTGCAGGCACATCCCAGAGTATAATAAAACCATATTTAGTCCTACAATATACAAGCCTTAATTAAACTCACATTAATGTTATTTTAATCCTGTTAAAACAAAGAAGTAGCAAATACTCTTTGAAAATAATCATTTAGCCAATCGACAACATGAGAGAAATAGATAAAAAAAAATAGGACAAAACGGAGACCCAACAGTGGGCATATGCCTAAGGATCTAGACAAAGTTTTCCATCATCTCATTCGTTTGTTACTCGAGGGATACTTCAAGTTGTAGTTTGATAAGATCTCCTGCTCCTTTGTATTTATTTCCATATGCCATGGGAGGTTGTTAGTGTCAGTAGTTACAGTCTTGCAAGGGATCAACCAGTTCAATTCCAAAACTCCTTATACCTCGATCTCATTGGGGAGATGCACAGAAAAATAGAGAAAGAGAAGATTGCTCTGATACCACTGATCCATATTTTTGAAGGAATGAAATTAAATACAAATATAAATAAAAAGATAGAAATACAAAAAAAAGAAACTTCAATTCATTAATAACATGGTACTAAAAATCGTTTACATGCATAATAGATATAAACTAGCCCATGCGATGGTAGATTGTCGCTGAGAAGGGACATGGCACCTACATGATTTTTGAATTGTGTTACAATGAGGCTTGAAGGCCTATTTATTATTGAGAACAATGGAAAAACATAAACATCCAAAAATATAACCTTAGGAGATGAAGCACCAAAAGTCTGCGGACCTCGTTGGGGTAAATTGGTACGTCAACCTCTGAGGGTCATAGCTTTTGCATATGATATTTGTTTGACGCGTACGATATCACATTCAAAATATATATCCTAGGTCTACAATTTTCAACTACAAACCTCTATTGCAATCCATTAGGTTGTCTCAATTCCAAAAAAATGTCATTTAGGGCCTCAAAATGGCTCTAGAAGTTTAGGACTTGAAAAAATGTTGAAAATAGTAAGTTATGCCACAATTAACAAAACTTAATGAAGTAATGGTGTGGGTCCAAGTGGAATAGGAGGGTGGCCACAAATATCCACCTGGACCATTTAGGACAATGAAGGGTTGGTGAAAATAAATTACATGGAATATTAGAGTTTAGCAAGGATGTCCTTTATCCCCTACCCTTTTTGCAATATACATTGAATAATCTAGAAGAGTGTTTCAAAGCTACAAGATGTGATGGCCCCAAGCTCAATAGTACAATCATTAATTGTACCCTCTATGTTGACGATATTCTTCTTTTGTCTAGGAGCCATGACTATATCAAAAGAACCTTAGAGTACTCCAAGATAGATATTTCCATTAATACTGACAAGACTAAAGTCATGATGATTAAATAAAAATAGTTCGAATACGGTAATTTGATTCACGATAATAACTACTTGGAAAATGTTTCTTCATAAAAATATCTGTGAATCAACATTCATCATCATCTCAATTAGAATTATAACATTGAGGAAAGGATAACTGGAGGATGGAAAGCTTAGTATGGTCTTCAAAAAAATTGTAAGTGGATATGTCTTTGGACATGGGTAAAAGAAGGTTCCTCTTTCTAACTCTTTCCACTCGTGTTATTTTATATGGATTCGAGGTTTGGGGTTGCAGTATATCTAGATAATTGTGGAGGAATATTGAGTTGATTGAAAAGCAATTGATAACATACAATGTCAAAATTAAAGGAAATACTCCCTACCTTATTATCTTGATTGAAGCTAGCATTTCCCCCATTCAAATAATGACTATCACTAGGAATCTCATGTATAATAGGAGGCTTTACAACATGGAAGCCAAGAGGTTTCCCAAAATCGCTTATAACTCTAGCCAAAACCACCATCACCTCTGGCTCAAGTGATGTTGGCATAAGGAGGACCAACCTTGGCTAGACCATTGGGGGGCAAAGGAGGAGATCATCTTGAAGAATAAGGATAGTATTAAAAATATTATTACTTCTAAATTTAAGGATAATATATCTGATGATAAGGTGTTAGAGGGAAAAAAATAAATTAAGCTATTATAAGGAGGTGATCAACTCCAATATTGAAAACCAAATCAATTTTCCATTTTACCAATGCTAAGAATAAAATGAATATTTCCAAGATAAGAAGTAATTCTCAGGAGCTTCAATGTGAATCTAGGTGTTGGTCAATTCCCAAACCACCTTGGAGTGAAAGAGTTTCTCTCCATTCTGATAGTAAGAAGATTGAAAAAGAAAATTACTTTCGCTTGGATTTCCCATCTCTTACTTAGATCTATTCTACTTTTTGAAATCATTACCACCATACCAACCTTCTTAACATGTTAAGTCAACAAAACTACGATGATCTGGAAATGATTTCCCATCTTTTCAACCCTAGAAATAAAATTTTATAAAATATTAAGTAATTTATTTCTTTCCTAAGGTCTGATAGACCATATTGGTGTGAGTGGGCATTAATCATCATCCTCAACATTGATTTAGGGAGAATAATGTAGCATTGTAATCTATTTTCATATGTGGATGCATGGATGTTAACATGATCTCATCCTAATTAAATTATATTCTTGATTTCTTAATAGTTAATATGATTTAATCATAGTTAAGTTAGTTATGTGATGTTTAGTTTTCTTTAAAAATATTGATATATTTTTAATTAACAAGATAATTGACAATGATGGTATTACACCATTGTTGGATAATGTAGATAATTGGTTGGAATTTTATTTTATCTCAATCACACTAGACATCACCTCTTATGTTGTTGTGGTGGTTTATAGAAACATGGTGGAGCTTATGAACTATATTGGAAAGCTTTAGAGAGAATTTTCTTCAGTTTTAAGTTAATTCATAATTTCTGGATACAGTATGTAGTATTTTGCACTTAGAACTAGATGGGTACACATATTTTGATTATACTAACTGATGGACATCTAAATTAGACACAAATTAAGACCCATATAACCTTTGTTAGGAAATTTAAGGCTATATTAAACCTCTCCTTCTATAGTTAATAATGTTTTTTTTTCTTTAATATGTTATTAGGAAGGTTTAAAGATGATTGCATATTATGTGCCTAATATCATTTACTTTTGAAGCATACTATGAGAATATTGGGTAGATTATGAAGATTTAGAGAAGGAGATAATATAGGGACTTGCTCCCTACTACAGGAGGATCAATATTGGATAATAAATCAATAGGATATTTTGAATTTATTGCACAAATTCTAGAGCTCGAGTGATTAAGAAAATCTAGGATTGTGTTTTGTGTCATTTAATGGAGATTCCTAGTGTTACGAACCGGATCCAATATTTGAGGAAATTTGGAGGGGAAAGCTTCCTCGTTTTAAGGAGAATTATTCCTCATCATTTTTTTTAAGTACTGATTCAAATTTTCCTCTAGACGCATGTATTTCTTAGTCTTGTTGTGGATAAAACTTGTATTTTTGTAGCTCCACTTTCATTTCTAGAAGGGATGTACTTGGATTGATTGAAACAATGAATTTTTGTGTCATTTTTAGCTTCTAAAGCTTGGAAACCTTCATAGGAATCTAATTATCCTTGGGCTTGGCCATCCCATGAGTCTCATATCCTTTTTTTATAATTTTATTTTCTTCTTTTCACTTCTCATTCACATGCATCCCTTATTCTCGTTTTTCCTATTTCTGCATTTGGTATTGATGCTTCTTTTGCTCTAGGATTGGTTTGAATGATTGAAGTGAGTTGTTTTGTAGGTTATTTACAGAGTCACAAGTATGATAAATCCTTATAATAGGTTTTAAAATTCATATTCATCATTGATCTACTTGGATTGGTTTACTAGTTCACAAATCTACAATTTCTAGAAGTGCCTTGTAGCAAAAAGTAGTAATATCCTGTTATTTTCTAGAACATGTTATTGAGCTTCAATTGAGTTTATTACACTTGTATTAGGTCATACAAAAATTCAAGTTAATCAAAAATTTTATCCCAATGCATTTTCACTTGATTAGGTTAGGAATTTGATAGGTTACCTAGCTCACTAGTTCTTGAATTTCTAGTTTTTAGAGTAGTACTTTTTTGTTATTTTTTAGCACATGTTAACAAGGGTATTTTGGAGTGATTCCACTTGGAATGGTGTACTAAGAAATCCTAATTAAAAATAAAATTGTCCTATCCTATTTTTATTTTATTTACTTAGTCATTTGTTGAATTATCTCCTCCTGTAGTAATTCTGTTGTAGAAATTTGCAGGGTAAGTTCCTCAAATAGAACACCAGAGGACATCACTCACAAATAGATCACATATCAATACACCAGTATTATTGACATGGTTAAAACCCTCAAATAGGGAAACAATCCACAACTTAAGCCAATGCAGTCACTTCAGGGAATTTATTAATAAAAGAAAGAAAATTTAACGGTCCCCTTACAAATGACCCTCCATGCTCTTTAAATAGAGATCATGGACCAATCGGGTGTTAAGCCATGGATCAAGTGTTGGTAATACCAAGGAAAGAATGGACCGTCTGATCACCTCATGTCTAGAGCATATCATGACCGTTGGATTGCAAGTTACAGAAGTACATAGTAAGGAAACACACTTTACCTAACTCTACATTAGACCAAGTTATACTTAACTATTTCCTATGTGTCGGAATATCCTAACAGCCCCCCTTAACAAAAACATGGGATAGGATTCAAGGATGTAAAAATATGACACAATAGAATAAGGAAGTAGGCATTAGATCATATCCCCCCTTAGTGACAACTTCCTGAACTCCAACCATAAATCGAATTTTAGTAAACTTCACCTCTGTGAGAGCCTTTGTAAAGATGTTTAGAACTTGATCATCAGTTTAAAAATATTGCACTTCAAGAACATGTTCATGAATGAGATTTCTGATGAAGTGCATGTGTATTTCAATGTGTTTGTTGTGTTGATGTTGTACTGGATCTTTTCATAGTTGAATGGAACTTTGATAATCAAACCAAAGTGTAGTCGGATGCTGCTGCAGAAAGCCAAACTCTGACAGGATCTAACGAAGCCATAGGGCTTCCTTACTATCTTCTATGGCACCATGATACTCTGCCTCTACTAAAGAAAGAGAAATGGCACTTTGTTTCTTGCAAGCCCATGTAATAGGTCCAGAACTAAGAGTGAAGACATAACCTACAGTAGATTTCTAATCATCAGGGTCACTAGCCTAATCAGAATAATTGAAACCAACCAATAGAGGAGATGCTTCTGCACTGTAATGAATACCAAAGTGAGTTGTACCTCAAACAAAATGTAGTATTCTTTTAGCTACTTTCCAATGACTTTCATGTGGGTTTTTCATAAATCGAGAAATAAGGCCAACATCAAAGGAAATGTCAGGACGGGTATGGGTCAGATACAAAAGTTTTCCTATAAGCTGATGGTATAAAGTAGCATCAACTTCAGGGGAAGTACAAGTGACTAAAAGTTTGGTTCCAGACTAAAAGGGAGAAGGGGCTGGCTTACAGTCTTCCATGTGAAAGTGGCGTAGAAGATCATGAGCATACTTGGATTGGAAAAGGGAAATACCTTCCTTGGATTGCAAGACTTGGAGACTAAGAAAATAATGCAAGTGTCCTACGTCTCTTATTTCAAACTACTTTTTGAGGCTAGACTTCACATCGTTTATAAGGTTGGGATCACTACTATTAAGGATAAGATGATCAACATAAAGAACAAGTGATCCGAATTGGATCCATGGAAAATAATCAAAGTGCTATGGCTATATCAAAACAGGACAGACTTCGAATTTATGGATAAAGAGTGATCAGGAAGACCTCTGGACAATGGTAGTTTGCAGCCAGCGAGGAACGACGATGACCTCGGTCAAAGCGCGCTGATCAAGGCCCATGGAGACGTGCAGGAGGAAAAACTGGCACTTGGGAAGCCCGGATCGGGAAACAGAGGGCATTTTTGATGTGCGATTAGTGCATCACTGGGAAAAACCCATTGAGAAGGAAAAAGCCTCGAGTGCTCGGTCACATGGAAGCCAGGAAAACCGTGGGGAAAGCGCTAAGGTGAAAGGCGGGACCCATGCTCCGAAAACCGGTGGTATATATCGGAGGCATCCTTGGGCGGTAAGCGGATTTGGAGAAAAATGAGTGATTCCATTCAGCGCCCGATGCGTGGCAGGCAGAGGAGAGAGAAAACTACCACTCATCGTGTGCTAAGAGTCGAGCAAGTCAACCATGCAAAATGAGTGAATGTCGTAGGATCTAGGGGCTCCAGATCTGACGATGGAAACCACGCCTGATGGAGTAACCAGATTTGACAAGGGATTAAGCCACGACACATAAGAATTTGAAGTCCGATTTGATTGATGGGATAGCAAATGACTCATTCCACAGTGTAATCAAAACTACTGAACTGTTGAGGACGAGCTGGAGTAGTTCGTGAGAGGACAAGTGGCCACTCCCTGTGAGACGTTGGCGAAGACGTAGAGGCAGGGAACTCCAAGCGAATAGCAGCAGGTGAACCGAAGGGGTGGAAGAGGAGGTGAGTAGTCATGAGACAGACTAGCTTAAGCCATGAACAGACACAACACAGAAAGACGGAGAGGTCAGAGAAAGGAGAAAAAAAGAATAGTAAAGAAAGAAGCAGAAAGACAGAGAGCCGAGCTAACCTGTAGTGTAAGGTAGCATCAAGCAGACAAGTAAACCCTGTGAGGATCTGTCGAGAATTGAGTACCACATTGGGCTCCTCCCATTCAAGACCAGAAAGGTCAAGAGTTGGCAAGGAAAAGAGTCTGTGCACTCTTGTGGCTTGGGGGATCTAAGAACCACCCTACCAAACATTCTGTATTTCAGGAGACTCAAATTGAGCTCTTCATTGTAATTCTCTGCTTTAACGACACAATAAAAGAAGGCCACCACTAAAAGTTGGACTGGAGACGTACCCTAGAGGATAGGGTGAACTCCTTATTAATTGTTGTGTTCTTGCATTTGCTTACTGTATTTCTCTTACTGTTTTCCATTTTCCAGTGTCTGTGTATTTTGCAATCTGATCGATCCGTTGCCTAAAATAACATAGACACACACCAGCACATGAGTCTGTAATACCTTCATTCAATAAATCTTTAACTAAGATCACTCAAGGGTGATTTTCAGATCAAGTGGTATCAGAGCTCTAGGTTGTTAAGGTTAGACAAGCTTGTGTTGGTTTAGCTATTGAATGCTAACTAGATCAAAGCTCAAATTAGGGGAAGGAGAGTTGGTCGAAACTAATATTAAAATTGGGAGAGTCTATTCTCGGAAGACAATGTTAGAAGAAGGTTCTGTAGGGCCAGACCCTCAATTCATAGATAGTTTCCTAGCAATAAAGTCCATGGTAGAAGAAATGTATATGGACTTTAGAAAACACAAGGATGAAGATTCATCAGGCTCTAAACAAGACAAAGGAGAAGATGAGTCTCACTTCAATGACCACTCAAAAGGAAAAGGGAAAGAAGAACACTTTCTCACACCTCCTAATAGCCCTGAACATACAAATAAATCATCTTTGATCAAACTAGATGTTAAATTTGATTTGCCTATATATGATGGAGAGTTGAATGCAGAAAAACTGGACAATTGGATTAGACAAATTGATTTTTATTGCAGAGTGCAGAGTATTGAACCAGACAAGAGAAAGATTCAGCTGGCAAGCCTACACCTTGGAGGCATTGCCTTGGTTTGGTGTGAAGGCAAGACCCAAGCTGACCTGAAGAGACATGGTAAGACTATCTCTGTTTGGAGTGAATTTGTTTCTATAATCAAAAAACAGTTCTATCCATTGGCCTACATGCAGCAATCCATAATGAGTTGGCAAACTCTTCGACAGTTGAAAGGGCAATGTGTACAAGGGTATACTCAAGAATTTAGAAAGAGAGCACTGATTGTAGGAATCTCATTAGACTCACCTGAGACTCTGTTGAAGTACATTAGTGGTCTACATAGCTACATGAGGCACACTATCCTCATGTTTAATCCCACTAGTATAGATGAGGTATCTGTACAAGCTACTAATCTAGAAGCTAGAGGAAAGAATGGAAATACAGAAGTTGGGGGATCATCCCAACCCACTACAAGCAAGAATAAGGAGAAAAGAAAGTAGAAATGGAAAGTAGGGAAGGCTAACACTACATAGAAGAGCAAAGCTTCATGCGCTCACTGTAAAAAGGATGGGCATGATGATGAGCACTGTTGGATTCTACATCTAGAGCTGAGACCTAAGAAGTTTTAGGGCAAGAAGAAGAAGACTGCTGTAGCTATTCAGAAGGATTTGGGGTCAAATTCAGGAGATGAAACAACTATTGCAGCCACAGGTATAAAAGGTAAGAATTCTGAAGCATCTACTAGTAATTCTGCACAATCTATTATTGATGAATAAAGTGAAAGAAAAAGACATGAGATTTTCCATATTCGAGTTATTTCCAAACATCAAAAGATTGATACTTTGTTTGATAGTGGCTTACAAGGAAATTTAATTTCTGAAGCAATTGTAAAGAAGTTGGGATTAGTAACTACACCTCACACAAAACCATACCCATTAGGATGGTTGAATGATAAAGCACAACTACAAGTGACTAGACAGTGCAAACACAAGTTTTTTTTTGGGTCAGCATTTGTAGATGAGGTTGAGTTAGACATAATTCCTTTGGATATATGTGGAATTGTTTTAGGAATTCCTTACTTGTATGACAGCAAAGCTATCTTCTATAGAGCTGAGAAAAAGTATCTACTTGTTAAAGATGGAATCGGATGCTTTGTAAGAGCTCATAAGCTCAAGAATAATTTTACTCTCATAAACTCAGGGCAGATGAAACGAATGATAAATTCATGTAAACAATTCTTACAGATGGTTGTAAAGGAAAAGAAACCTAATAAAACCAATGTATTTTAAGGTTGTAATGCTGAACAACAAGCTGATTTAGAAAAGGTTGTTTCAGAGTATGATATCTTGTTTCAAGAACCTAAAGGTATGCCACCCAAAAAGGAAATAGTATATGATATTATTTTGCAGCAAGATGCTCCATTGCCTAACATTGGAATGTACAAGTTGTCTACTTTAGAGAATGTTGAAATCAAGAAGCAGCTGTAGGAGTTGCTCGAGAAAGGGTTCATCAGACCTAGCACATCACCATGTGGGTCACCAATCGTTTTGGTGTGAAAGAAAGATGGCTCGTGGAGAATGTGCATCGATTACCGAGCACTGAATAAGATAACGATAAAAAATCTTTATCCCATTCCTCGCATAGATGATCTTTTAGATCAATTGAAAGAAGCTATTTATTTTTCCAAGTTAGATTTGCATAGTGGATACCATCAGGTCAGAGTTGCAGAACAAGATGCATGGAAGACTGCTTTCAAAACAAAGCAGGGATTGTATGAGTGGCTGGTTATGCCTTTTGGCTTAACTAATGCTCCTACTACTTTCATGAGATTAATGAATGATGTAGTTAGACCTTTTCTTGATGATTTTGTTATTGTGTATCTGGATGACATTCTGATTTTTAGCAAAACATGGGAAGAACACTTAAAGCATGTTAAGCAGACACTAGATGTTTTGAAAAGAGAAAAAATTCATGTTAAACTCTCAAAAAGTGAATTTGGCAAAACATCTCTAAATTATTTGTGTCATATAGTAGGGGGTGGTGAATTGAAGATAGATCCCTTTAAAGTGGCAGTCATTGTAAACTGGCCTAAACCCAAATATGTGATAGAAGTTAGAAGCATCTTAGGGTAGCACAATATTGGAGAAAGTTCATTCCTAACTTTTCCTTAATTGCAGCTCCATTATATGCTTTAACAGGATTGAACAAGATGTTTTAGTGGGGAGGAAAATAGCATAAAGCCTTCGACACCTTGAAATAAAAGATTAGTACAACACCTGTACTAGCACTGCCTAATCTACAGAGACCATTTGAGATCCAAACAGATGCCAGTGACTATGCCATTGGAGAATTGTTGACACAACACAGTAAACCCATATGTTATCATTTTGAGACATTTAATTATGCAGTAGTTAACTATCCTACATATGACAAACAATTGTATGCATTAGTACAAAGTGTGAAAAAGTGGAAGCATTACTTAATGGGAAAAGAGAGAGTAATACATACCGATCATCAACCACTTCAATATCTACACTCCCAAACTAAGTGGCAACAATCAAGACACTATAGATAGATGGGTTTTCTACAACAGTTTCATTTAGTCATTAGATATAAAAATGGCATACATAATAAAGTTGCAGACATGCTATCTAGAGCCATTATAAAAGCATCTACTATACTTAGGCATACTTCTATGTTACATGAGAGCTACATTGAACAATATGCTCAAGATATAGATTTCAAAGATGTATATGCAACTTTAAGTCAAGGCAAAAGAGTAGAAGAATTGGAATATCATGTAAAGGACCGACTCTTATACCATTGTGTGAAGTTATGCATTCCATAAACTAAAAGAGTAAAGATAATTTGAGAAGCACACACTTCTTTAATATCAGGCCACTTTGGGGTAAGTAAAACAGTTGCTCAGTTGCAAAGATTTTGTTATTGGCCAAAAATGAATGAGACAGTTTCTAGATATGTAAGAGGGTGTACTATGTGTGCTAAAAGCAAACCCAGCAATAGAAAACTAGGCTTGTACATTCCATTACTAGTTCCTTCTCACCCTTGCGAAAGTGTTTCCATGGATTTTGTTGGAGGATTGCCTAAATCTAGGAAAGGTCATGATTATCTGTATGTTTTTGTGGATAGATTTAGCAAAATGTGTATTTTGATACCTTGTAATAAATAGATTACAGCTAAACAAACTGCAAAAGTGTTCTTTGAACATGTATGGGTTCATTTTGGATTACCCACTTCCATTTATCTGATCGAGACACCCGATTTGTGTGGATGTTTTGGTTCTATGGGAACTGATGGACACCAAATTGAAGAAAAGCACAACTTTCCATCCACAAACTGATGGCCAAATCGAAGTAGTCAACAGGACAGTGATCCAATTACTCAGGGGAAATTGCAGCAAGCATCCTAAGCTGTGGGATGAACATTTGTGTTATGTGCATCATACTTACAACAGAGAAAAACATTCTTCTACACAAAGATCTCCTTTTGAGACCTATTTTGGTTTCACACCAAGGTCTCCTTTGGATTTTGTCTTTGGTAAAGATAACATAGTTCAGGGACACAGTGATGCGAACAGGGCAACTAGGTTCATTGAACAAATCCAAGAGATCCACTAGGCAGTACAGGAACAACTGGAAAAGAGCCAAGCCAAATACAAGGCAAGGCATGACAAGCATCGGGAGGAGCATAGTTTCCATGTTGGTGACCAAGTCTAGCTGTACATCAGCAAGGACAGGATGCAAGGTGAAGGTAAAAAGCTAAAGCCTATCAGGTATGGACCTTTCAGGATACTTGAGCAGATTGGTGAAAATGCTTTTTGCCTTGATCTACCAGCTTACATGCACATCTACTCAGTCGTAAATGCAGATTGCTTGAGATTGTTTGAACCTTCTCTAATTGAAGATCCTGAAGAGCAGAGTCGATTCCCTTTTATTGATGACCTGCTACTTGAATATCTTAATGAATTGCAGGAAGACACAGTTCTAGACAGGAAGGTGAGAATGACACGCAGGGGAAATGTTGAGTACCTCAGAATTGGGTTCAAGTATTCAAAGCCGAGCAACGCAAAGTGGATAGAGATTGGACAAGTGAGACAATCGTACCCTCACTTAGTCGATGCTTGAAAACCAACTTTTGGTGGTCCAAAAGCTTTTTTAGTGGGAAGGCCATGATCCGAATTGGATCCATGGAAAATAATCAAAGTGCCATGGTTGTATCAAAACAGGACAGACTTCGAATTTATGGATAAAGAGCAATTAGGAAGACCTATGGACAATGGCAGTTTGTAACCAGTGAAGAACGACGAAGACCCCAGTCAAAGCGCGCTGACCAAGGCCCATGAAGACTGCGCAGGAGGCAAAACTGGCACTTGGGAAGCCCGAATCAGGAAACAGAGGGCATTTCTGATGCACGATTAGTACGTGCTCGCTGGGAAAAACCCCTCGAGAAGGAAAAAGCCCCGAGCGCTCGGTCGCATGGAAGCTGAGAAAACTGTGGGGAAAGCACTAAGGCGAAAGGCGAGACCTGCGCTCCGAAAACCAGCGGTATATATCAGAGTCATCCTTGGGCAGTAAGCGGATTTGGAGAAATCGAGCGATTCCATTCAGCGCCCGACTTGTGGCAGGTGGAGGAGAGAGAAAACTATCACTTATCGCGTGCTAACGATTGAGCAAGTCAACCGCGTGAAATGAGCGAATGTTGTAGGATCTAGGGGCTCCAGGTCTGACAGTGGAGACCGCGCCCGATGGAGGAACTGGATTTGAAAGGGGATTAAGCCGTGACACATAAGAATTTGAAGTCTGATTTGACCGCTGAGATGGCGGATGACTCATTCCATAGTGTAACTGAAACTACTAAACCGTTGAGGACGAGCTAGCGCAGTTCGTGAGAGGAAAAGTGGCCACTCCTTGTGAGATATTGGCGAAGACGCAGAGGTAGGGAACTCCAAGCGAACAACAGTAGGTGAACCGAAGGGGTGGAAGAGGAGGCGAGCAATCATGAGATAGACTGGATTAAGCCATGAACAGACATAGCACAGAAAGACAGAGAGGATAGAGAAAGGAGAAAAAAAAGAACAGTAAAGCAAGAAGAAGAAGGACAGAGAGCCGAGCTGACCTGTAGTGTAAGGCAACATCGAGTAGACAAGTAATCCCTGTGAGGATCTGTCTGGAATTGAGTACCAAATTCGGCTCCTCCCATTCAAGACTAGAAAGGTCAAGAGTTGGCAAGGAAAAGAGTCTGTGCACTCTTGTGGCTTGGGGGATCCAAGAACCACCATACCAAACATTCTGTTTCAGGAGACTCAAATTGAGCTCCTCATTGTAATTCTCTGCTTTAAAGACACAATAAAAGAATTACACCACTAATTAATTAAGGGTGAACTCCTTATTAATTGTTGTGTTCTTGCATTTGCTTACTGTATTTCTCTTACTGTTTTCCATTTTCCAGTGTCTTTGTATTTTGCAATCTGATCGATATGTTGCCTAAAATAACATAGACACACACCAGCACATGAGTCTATAATACCTTCATTCAATAAATCTTTAACTGAGATCACTCAAGGGTGATTTTCAGATCAACAAGAATGATAAGATACTTACCTACTTTCTCGATGTAGACAATATTGTGAGAATGACACCTAGAAAAGGTAGTATCTAAAAGAGAGCTATCCATCTTGACATACCAAGTCTGAGGGGCTTGCTTGAGATCATAAAGGGATTTCTTAATCTGACATACAAGGCTGGAGTCTGTTTGTATAAATCCAAGAGGTTGTTCCATATAGATTTCTTCATGCAAGTCCCCATGCAAGAAGGCAAATTTAACATCCATCTGATGGACTTACCATTTGAAAGAGGCGGAAAGGGAAAGAACAAGGAAGATAGAGTTCATTTTGGCAACAGGGGAGAAGGTTTCAGTATAGTCAATGCCTTCAACTTGTGAAAATCCCTTAGCAAGAAGACGAGTGTTATGTTTATCAACTTTTCTATCTAGTCCAAGCTTGGTTCTGTAAACCCATTTAAATGTAACAAGTTTTCTTCCCTTTGGAAGAGGAACAATATCCCATGTATCATTTGCCAATAATGAACGATATTATTCATTCATAGTTGTGTCCCAATATGGATGGCTTGAAGCTTTTGCAAAGGTGTCAGGATCGTAATTCATTGAAGCTTGAGAGAGTAAAGAAGAGGCTCTATGTTATGAAACCAGCTCACAAAAAGATAGAAAAGATAGTTGAACGCCTTAGAATTCAGCCTCTTCGAGGGGGCAACCTCCTTTACATTACACAAATGAACAATTCTTGGACGATTCAAATGACAAAACCTCCTTTCTAAATATAGGAGTCTAAGGAGTCACAATATAACCCAGCCGACCTAACACTAATAATATAAAGCCGCAAAAATAACAATAGAGGGATTCTATGGGGCACAGTAATAACAATATGGGGACAATAGGGGCACAACAATATTAATAAGGGATACAACTACAATAGTAATGGGGCAATCACTAGCATTATAGGGACCTAACATGCCCCTCTCCTTCAAAAAAGTGTTGCCCTCAACGCTTGAGTAGTTCTGGATGCTTCTGTATAAAATTCTCATCCTCCCATGTGGAATCTTTAGCAGATAAGTTCTTCCGCTTGATGAGATACTCCGAAATTGATCAATTCCGTAGCTGTCGAGTTCTTGTTTCTATGACTGCTTCCGCTTCCAATATAATTTTTCCTTCCTCGTCAAGTTCTGGCAATATTGTTTGAACTGGGAGCTTGTAGCCTATAACCTTCTTTAAACGTGAAACATGGAAAACTGGGTGCACTCAAGAAGCTGCAGGAAGCTCCAATTTGTATGCCATAGTACCAATGTTTTGCAACACCTTGTACGGACCATAATACTTTGGTGATAATTTATTATCCTTCTTAGCTTGCTTGAGGGACATTTGTTTATATGGTTGTAGCCGTAGGAATACCCAATCACCTACATCAAAACTTCTTTCACTGTGATGCTGATCTACCTGTTGTTTCATTCTATTATGTGCCAACACGAGGTTATCTTTTAAGAGTTGGAGGACTTGTTGTTGATGTTCGATGTGATGTTCCACTACTTGAACCTTAGAATTTTCTCTTAAATATGATGTGATGGATGGTGGTTGATATCCATAAAGTGCCATAAATGGGGTCATTTTTGTTGCTGTATGGAAGGAATTGTTATACCACCATTCAGCCAGAGGCAACCATTTGACCCATTGTGTCTGTTTATCAGATACAAAGCAATGAAGATATCCTTCCAAACATTTGTTTACTATCTCAGTTTGCCCATCAGATTGAGGATGATAAGATGAGCTATGAGCTAACTGAGTACCAAGACAAGAAAATAATTCTGTCCAAAAATTTCCAGTGAAAATGGGATCTCTGTCACTTACAATAATCTTTGGATTTCCATGTAGCTTTTGAATTGTTTCCATAAATGCAGTAGAAACTATACTGGGTTTAAATGGATGTGATAATGCACAAAAGTGTGCATACTTGGTAAGTCTGTCAACTACCACCATGATGACACTCTTTCCCTCAGACTTGGGTAAACCTGTGATAAAATCCATCGAGACCTCCTCCCAACGTTGGCTTGGAATGGATAAAGGCTGTAATAGACCCGGGGTCTTAATTGTTTCAACTTTATTTTGTTGGCAAACGAAACATTCCGCCACAAACTTTCGAATATCCGATTTAAGGCCATCCCAAAAAAATTCCTTCTTAACCCTGTGGTAAGTTTTTAAAAATCCTGAGTGCCCTCCTAAGGGAGAAGTGTGCAATTCCATAAGAATCTTTTGTTTGAGTTGGGAATTCTTACAGAGGTATAAGAGATCTTTGTACCAAAACAAATCATTTTGCCAGCTAAATGTATCAGATGTACTGGAATCTTGTTGTAACTTTTGAATAAGTGCCGAGACTTCTTCATCATTCTTCCATTCCTCCCTTGCTTTGTTTATCCAATCTGGGTGGATAATAGAAATGGCGCACAACATTGCTTCCACATCCTCATCCTTTCTTGAGAGTTCATCTGCCACCACATTTTGCTTCCCTTTTTTGTAGATGAGTTCAAAGTCATAACCCAACATCTTTGTGGCCCACTTTTGTTGCTCTTCAGAGGATAATCTTTGTTCTAAAAAGTATTTAAGGCTATCACGATCCATTTTTACCTTGAAGTGTCTCCCCATTAGGTAGGGTCGCCATTTCTTAAGTGCATGTAGTATTGGCAACATTTCCTTCTCATAAATAGCCTTGTCAAAAAACTTTCCCTTGATTGGACGACTTTCAAAAGCAATGGGTCTTTCATCTTGCTTTAAAACAGCACCAATTCCATTTCCTGAAGCATCACATTCCACCATAAAGGTTTTTATGAAGTCCAGTGTAGCTAAGACCAGTGCTTGGCACATTGCCTCCTTAAGATGTTCGAAGGCCTTTGTTGCTTTTAGAGTCCATGAAAATGCATCTTTCTTCAATAATGTTGTTGGAGGTGCCGCTATTCTCCCATAATTCTTAACAAACTTGCGATAATAACCTGTCAACCCGAGAAATCCTCGCAGATGCTTTATGGATGTGGGGATTTTCCATTCCTTAATGGCTTCAATTTTGCTAGGGTATACCTTAACTCCTTCATGAGATACAATATGACCCAAATATTCCACCTCTTGTACTCCAAAGAAACATTTGGATCTTTTTGCATATAATTGTTTCTCCTCCAATAGTTGCAGCACCCTGTCAACATGTTCAACATGATCCTTCCAAGACATGATGTAGATTAGTATATCATCAAAAAGTACTAACACAAATTTTCTAAGGAAGGGTTTGAAAATGGAATTCATCAAACCTTTAAATGTAGAAGGTGCATTGGTAAGGCCAAAAGGCATGACCAAAAATTCATAATGACCCTCATGAGTTCTAAATGCTGTTTTTGGAATGTCTTCAGTCTCCATTCTGATTTGATGATATCCTGAATGAAGATCCAACTTGGTGAAGTAAATTGATCCATGCAATTCATCCAGTAATTCATCAATGACAGGAATGGGAAACTTATCTTTAATAGTGAGCTTGTTAATCTCTCTATAATCTAGAGACATGCACCATGATCCATCCTTCTTGTGCACCAATACTACTGGAGCAGAGAAAGAACTTTGACTAGGTTGAATTATACCAGCCTCTAGCATTTCTGCAACCATATGTTCAATTTCACTCTTTTGGGCATAGGGATATCTGTACGGCCTGATGTTTGGAGGAACACATCCTAGAATCAGATGAATAGCATGATCATGTTCATGAATAGGTGGGAGACCTTTGGGAGTCTCAAATACTTTGGAATGATTGTCCAAGACTTTTTGGAGATCTGGAGAAATAGATGATTTCGAAGTGGAAACATCTAGCAAACATAATTGTGCAATTACACCTCTTTGTTCCTTTTTTAGAAGCTTTGTCATACTGTTAGAGCTAATTATCTTTCCTGGTTTCCTTGTAATACCCCTTAATTAAACTTCCTTTCCTTCCGCAGAAAATTTCATGAAAAGTTCTTGAAAATTAAAAGCTATTGTACCCAAGGATTGTAGCCATTGGACTCCTAGTACAACATCAGCACCTCCCATTGGAATGGAAAGCATTGGACTAGTCAATACATATTCTCCCATGGATAGCTTGATATTATGGCACTTTCCAGAGAAATTTATCGTTCCTCTATTTGCAATCATCACTTGACACTCTGGTGCTGGATATAGGAAGCAATTCAATTCTTTTGCTACCTTACAATGAATAAAATTGTGGGTACTTCATGAATCAATCAACACTATTACCTTTTTCTTCATGATTTGTCCTTCTATCTTGATGGTTTGAGGAGTGGTAATTCCAGCCCATGCATTACAGGATATGGTCAGATTCATTTCTTCTTCATCTAGGATTTGTTCCTAGAGTATATCCTCTTCTTTTGACCTTTCTTGCTCCTTTTCTTCTTCCTCTTCACAATCTATGTAGAATAATTTCTTCTCAGCACACTTATGACCTTTAGTGTATTTGCTATCACAACTGTAACAAAGCCCTTTTGCTCTTTTTTCTTCCAATTTTTGTGGTGTCAACCTTATAGGTTGTGAAAGACTAGGGGCAACAACACTTCCATCTTTATAGTTGTGAGTGGTATGCTTCCTGGTTGCCATAATTTTTCTTTCGATTTTTCTTGCTAACTTGAATCCCTTCTCTAATGAATCAGGTTCCCAAAGGCGAACATCATGTTAGATATTATCCTTTAAAGCCCATATGAACACATCAATCCTATGCTCCTCTGGAATATTTTTTACCCTTATGTTCAATTTTTGGAACTCTTCAATGTGCTCCATTATTGAACCCTTTTGTTTGAGACTTATCAATTGGCTAAAAAGAGTGTTGCTTTTTGTATCCTCATAATGCGCTGTCAATTCTTCCGTAAAAATTGACCAAGTGATAATTTGTTTATGAGAGCAAAGCCATTGATACTATACAAACTGATTTGGTTCCAAATATAAAGTTGCAATACATACCTTTTGCGTGTTTTTCACATTATTAAGATCGAAAAATTTCTCCATCTGTAATATCCATGTTGCGGAATCCTTGCCATCAAACTTACTCATATTGATTTTTGGAATATGGTGGGTCTTCGATCCAACATTAGAGTCTATGAAATCATGATTAACATTTCTTTTGTTCTCATCATGAGTTTCCTTTACTACCTTTTCACCATTAGTAAGCATTTATTGAAGAAACTTTGTTAAATCTGTCTTCAAATCTTCCATGCCTGTCTTAATATCGTCCATCTTAGCTTCCACGTCATTCATCTTAGTTTCTACGCCTTTCTTTAAACAATTGATCTTAGCTTCTACGCCTTTATTTAAACCATCCATCTTAGCTTCTACATCTTTCTTTAAACCATCCATCTTAGATTCTGTTGCTTTTTGTGCAAGTGACACTTGTTGCACTTGGTCTCGTGATTTTGATATGTCATGTTGCATTTCTTCCTCTTCTTCATGAGTCATGCTAGAGCTTTCAGGTTGCTTACTAGGTGTTTGTATTTTCTTTCCTCGGGGAATCAATTACCGATTATAATGCTTTACTATTCCCTTTCAATTCCTCCAAACTAATTTTTCAAACCAAGCTTATTAAAAAATTTGAAAAACGTTACACACCTTTTTTCACTTTGTAGGAGCTTGATATTGAATCTGATGTATCTCTGTAATTTTGAAACATCCAGTTCTAAAATTGCAACCTATGGTAGCCCTCTGCGTTCGCTTTCCAATGCCACCAGTCTAATCCAAATTGGATTCTCCAAGGAAGAGTTATGCCAAATCTCCCACAGTGACCTGATTATAGACTAGTTCAGTAGAGAAAACTTGTACAACGTGCCATGAGTCACTGTTTCAACGTTTGGCTCTAAAAAATATATACAAGAAACTAAACTCTGTCCTATTTTTGTACCTTCTTACGAAATTTTAATCCAATGCTCAGAGAGAAGGTTGACGATTTTCCCGAGGTCACCTGTTTGGAATGTAATTCAAGAGTCTGCAAAAAGACTAACTTCCTCAGATCGTATCTCCGCAAATATAGTGCAAAAAGCTCTGAAATTTGGACCCAAGGTTCAATATGATTTTTTCTCAAATGGGTTTTTTTTAGCTTCTTAAACGTCGCAGCAAAAAAGTTATAGTGAAAATGCCATGATGACCTATCTAGAGCATTGAAACCCTAGAATCCAAAGCTCTGATACCAAATGTTATGAAACCAGCTCACAAAAAGATATAAAAGATAGTTGAACGCCTTAGAATTCAGACTCTTCGAGGGGGAAACCTCCTTTACATTACACAAATAAACAATTTTTGGATGATTCAAATGAAAAAAACTCCTTTCTATATATAGGAGTCTAAGGAGTCACAATATAACCCAGCCGACCTAACAATAATAATATAAAGCCACAAAAATAACAATAGAGGGATTCTATGGGGCACAATAATAACAATATGGGGACAATAGGGGCACAAAAATATTAATAAGGGATATAACTACAATAGTAATGGGGCTATCACTAGTATTATAGGGACCTAACACTCTATCTAATTGAGAATGTGTACATCATTGATTTGTAGGATCACCTGTAAGAGAACTTGCTGCATCTTGAGTAACACAAACCCATTTTGGAAGCTGAGGAGATGAAAGAGGATCCTGAGAAGGTGGGGGAGTATTTTCATCCTCGTTGTCATCATCTGAAGAGGAAATATTTTCATAAGTAGAAGGCATAGAGAGAGGTGGCACATTCGACAAACTAGGCTCGTAGCCCATTATATTTTCATCAAACTTTACATCTCTTCTAATGATAACATTTTTGGATTTATGTGAAATAAGTCTATATCCTTTGACATCTTCAAAATATCAAACAAAAATATATTTTTCACTCTTAGGTTCTAAGGATTTATGTTTCTCATCGAGAATATGGGCCCATGCTTCACTTCCGAAAACACGAAAGTGACTTACATCTCATTTAATTGAGCTCCATGATTCTTCTGGAGTGATATTCTTTAAAACATTAGTAGGAGGGCGATTTACTGTGTAATTTGCAGAGTTAATTTCTCCAGCCCAAAAAATAAGACTAAGTCCTTTAACTTGAATCATACAATTAGCCATTTCCTTTAAGGTGTGATTCTTCCTTTTAGCTACAACATTTTGTTGTGGAGTATATGGAACAATATGTTGCATTTGAATTCCACGCTCAGTGCAAACATTGATTAATTTGGTGTTAACATATTCTCCACCATTATCAGATCTTAGCTTAAGAATTTGATGTCCAAATTGTTTCTGAACAAAGGCCTTAAAGGCCAAGAACATGTTAAATACTTCACTCTTGAGTTTTAAGAAGTATACCCAAGTGTGTTTGGAAAGTTAAGAAATACTTATAGCCAGAGAATGAGACAACTAGAAGCAGACCACATAAATCACTATACAGAAGTTGTAAAAGGGTTGAGGCATTCCAAGAGGCACAATTTTCAAAACTATCCTGATGATGTTTTCCGAGTACACATCCGGAAGAAATACCATCTCTGCAAGATACCATAGGAAGACCTGTCACCATATTTTCCTTACATAGATTTTGAATGGAGTGATAGTTTAAGTCACCAAATCGCTCATGCCAAAGTTTTCTCACTTCATCATTATGAGCAACAAATAATGAGGGAAGAGTTGATGACCCAAAGTTGTTAAAATTATACAACCTTGTAGAATCATTAGCAATTCCAGTAGCTAAAATTTGTCTAGGATCTCTTAGGTCCTTAATTACAACATCATGAGGTGAAAATTCAATGGTTTTGCCTTCACCCAAATGAGTTATCTGATATACAGATAGAAGGTTGCAAGATAAGGTTGGAACACATATTACATCATTAAATTGACCATTGTCTAGATAAATAGTTGTAGTCCCTAGAACACTAAGAGATCTATCATCACCAACATATATACTTTTGGTATTACAATCATTTAAAGAAGAAAACATGTCTTTGTTTTCGGCCATGTGATAAGAAGCTCCATAATCAATGAGCCACTCATGAGAATGAGAAGAAGAAGATACATTTATTGCATAACCATACCGAGATGCTTGACAACCACATGCAAAAAGGGTTATTTCTGAAGATGAAGTTGAAGTTGAAGAGTGATCCAAATAGATGTTATGCTTTTTCATTACTGCTTCTAAGGCTTCTGTCTTCTTAAAGAATTTGGATTCTAAGTGGCCATCTTGATTACAAAAGTCGCAATGTCTATGAGTCTTCCTCCCTTTGTTTTTATTTTAGTTATCATTTTTTTGAATTGATTTTTCATTTTAGAGACTAAAAGTGCTTAGGACCCTTGTTTGATTTAGGACCATTCTTTTTTGGATACTGCTTCTTAGCATTCTTTGAATTTGGTTGTTATTGTGTTGCTAAGGCTTTCTTAGAAGAGTTTCCTGTATTAAGAAGACCATGATGTAAGAGTTTTTCTTGTTCTCTTATTAAATAATCACAAAATTCATCAAATGTGGGGGACTTGTAGGCTTGTCCTTGAGAAATAAATGCTTCTCTAGTAGAATGGAAGGTGGAAACAAACATAGAGTAGGCTGGTCCCAACTTAGTAAGAATGGAATAGATAAGGCTACCATCTTCTTTCTTAACCTTAACACCTTCCAAGAGAAGTATAAGGGTCTTGAACTTGGACAAAAAATCTTCAATGGAAGAAAAATTATTGGGGTCTAATGTAAGAAACTCATTTTCGAGTTGATGGGCTCTAATTTCATTCTTAATTCCAAACAATTTATTGAATTGTTTCATTGCATCATCAAGGGTATCATGTTTTATGATATGGAATCTAAGGTCTGGAGAAACAGACATCCCTATCAACCCACGTGCTTGATCATGCTTATTTTCCCATTTTACTGCCTTATCACCATCTTTAATTTTAGATTCTTGGCTTGAAGCTATTCTATAAAGACCTTTACTTCTAAGTAAATCCTCCATGTAGGACACCCATTGGAATTAGTTGGTGCTGTCAAGAATAACTTGGCATGGACTTTCCATTTTAACAAAAAATGAAGATGTATATGCTGAAACTAAGTGTTCCAATGGAAAGATCTCGAAAAATTAGGCCAATTAAAAAATAACGGCTCTAAAAACAGCTTCAGTATGAAGAAGATATGGTTTTTTGAAGAAAAGTTGTTGAAGATGCTGACAAAGTACATGAATGTGAGGAAGTGAATGATAATGTTATATTTAAAAACAAAACCTCCTCTTTCCAAACTTAATCTAATTAGCTCACTTTTAAAAAAAAAAATTATGTGACCCACTTTTATAAATAAGTGAAAGTCACTTTTACAATGGTACTTTATGAGCTACCCACTAAATTCTAACTTAAATAAAATATAAATAGACCTTATAATTATGAGTGACTCACTTTTTTATAATGGGTGAGAACACTTTTACATAATGTTACTTTAAAACATAAGTTACATGGGCTTTTTGAAAAAGTAACTCAACAAAAAGAAAGACTTGAACCCAAGACCTCTATTCTCATAAAGTAACTATGGACCAAGTGAGATAGTTTAAAATGTTAGTAATTTTTGGAAAAGAGAAAGATTTGTTTTTAGTCACTGAAGCATTGGAGTGTGTGCTTACTTGAAAAATCCCTTTTTGCCTACAAAACAAAAGAACACACAACCCAACAACGACATGCAAAAAAAAACCAAAACTTACGACTTGAAGTTAGCTTTCGCCGGAGAGTCGACGGGCAAAGACCATATGTAGAAATGAAAGGTATAGATTCGGTAATAAAAAAGCATAGAGCTAAATAGACTGAAATAAAAAGAGAGAGGAATAACTAAAACTGCAAATAAACACTATATACCTCCAGATCTTAAAAATGACGTAGTTAGGGCTACCAAAAACCTTTTCATGTGAAACAAAAGGGGTTCCTGACTGGAACAGATGCTCCAAACATAATAGAGCAGTCCTCTTAGCCTAAAGGTAGTGAGAAACAATAGATCTAGGAAATGACAGTCAGATGCAGTTGTACTAGTTTTAGATTTGGATCACCAATGGTTGCGGCCCTCAAATAGCTCTGATACCATGTAAGAATTTAAAAGGTAAGCTCCTCAAATAGAACACCAAAGGACACCGCGCACAAATAGATCATAGATCAATACACCAGTATTCTTGACGTGGTTAAAACCCTCAAAGAGGGAAACGGTCCACAGCCTGAGCCAACGCAGCCACTTTAGGCAATTTATTAATAAAAGAAAGAAAATTTACATAAGCTTTTCTCATGAATGGTCCCCTTACAAATGACGCTCCATGCTCTTTAAATAGAGATCATGGACCAATCAGGTGTTAAGCCACGGATCAAGTGTCAGTAATACTTTGGAGAGAATGAACTGTTGGATCACTTCATGTCTAGAACATATCGTGACTGTCAGATTGTAAGTTACAAAAGTACATATTAAAGAAACACACTTTACCTAACTCTACACTAGAACAAGTTATACTTAACGATTTCCTTTATGTTAGAATACCCTAACATCTGTTTCTCCTCTAGCAATTATATTTCGCTTGTATTAATTTTGTTTCACATGTAGAAACATCCTGTAGCACATGTAAACTTGACCAGAATTTCTCTAAAAGATTTTTTTTTTTTTTTCTCATGCTTGAATCATGAATCCTGGGCTCTAAATCCATGATTGAGGAAGAGTAAACATCAATGAGGACATGCATTTTTACAAAGTAGATTAGGCCTATCTATTTGAATTCGTGCTTTTAGGATCCCAATTACAAATTGTTGTTCTTTCCTAGAATTAATTTCCTTTCAATGTAAAATTCAAAAGAGAAGACCAAATAATAATGGGTTGCATTGATGAAGAGTGAACATCAGAATCAGATATTGAGAAAGTTCCCTCATGTTTACCATCGGATCCTCCACGTGTCTAAGAGAAAAATTTTCAAAAAGAGGAAGATTTGAATGTCATCGTAGAAGAAGACATGAAGAATGTTCCAGATGAGCAAGCGAACCAAGGACATAAAAGCTATAATGAGGTTTGGTTACAGAAAATCAACAAGATGGAGCATCACTCTCTTCTTTGATTATGCTTGATATCATTAAATTCAAAGAATTTGGTCTCCGAAATGTAAGCACTTGTCAAAGCATATATTTCAAGCCTACACATCAGTTTACCTGTCATCTTGATGTGCACATTGCTCCATTGGAAGTATTCCTATACCTGAAAGAGATTTTTTTTTTTTTCAAGTAGAGTAGGATAGAACAAAGGAATTAAAAAAATTAAAAAGTAAGAGGAAAAATAAAATCTCAAGTGAAAACTTCCTTTTAGGCACCTGAGACTGGCTCATTGATTGAAAAACACCATGAGGTGGTCAATGGGTTTGAAAATGAGAAAAAAAAAAGATCCTAGATGAAAGCCTCCTTTGAGGTGCCTAGGTAGACCTACTAGTTGAAAACCTCATTGAGACAACTGGTAGGCCTAAAAGAAAAAAGGAAAAAAATTAAAAAAAAAAATTGCTCCAAGAATCTCTCTTTGATGAATGCAAGTTCTCTCCAACCTTTGAAAGCAACAAAAACAAGTTAGCACCAAAATGAAAATTTGGTCAAAAATCTAGTCAAAGGAAGTTAAAATTTGGCTTTCTCCTCCTTTTCTTAGATGCTCCAATAGGACCAAGGCCATGACAATCCATCACCCTCATCCATTTCCAACATCCACCCATTATTCCTAATCCTTTCTCATGCATTTTCCTTGCTGTCCTAAAATGCTATAGGAGGCCAAAATGCACAGAGAAAAAAATTATTTTTATGATACCTTGAAAACCATGCATCCTTTGGCTGAGCTATTTCATGGGGAGATGCATATGGATTATGATAGCATGCTCAAACAATTTCAAAAAATTATAGTGCACAATTTTTGAGAAATATGCCTCCATCACCTACAACCATTTTTATTTTTTTCTCGAGATTCGTGCATCCATTGGCCAAGATGTTTTTGTGGGAGGTGCATACGGATGATAGAAACATGATAAGAAAATTTAGGTCAATCCATTCTATGGTTTGATATATATGGATAAAACAAATTTTTTATAGGAGGTTGTCTTGAAATGTTATAGGAGGGACCAGAATTGCTACAAGAGGCAGATCTTATTGGAGAAAGAGGAAAAAATGTCATGTATTCTTTAGGAAATATTGAGATAGGCCAACCATAGCCTCATCATTCATTTTCCACACCACTTTACCTCTTTTGTACTCTCATTTTCATCCCTTTCCATGAAAAGAACCCATTTTCACTGTTTCTTCCATTCCTTCCACCACAAAAAAGGCTTATGATCCTTGTCAACATATTACTCATGAATTATCAGTACTTTTAAAGGAATGACCTGAAGGAAATTGTCATCTTAATAGGGTTTATGTGACTTCTACAGGAAGGCACACAATCTTGTAGTAGTTTGTACATACCCTACGAGACCATAGCTAGACTTCCATATTTAGAAATCAACCACGATGGAGAATATGTAGATGATAACTTGGATCCTCAAGAAGCTACAAGACCTATTGTTAGTTGCTTCAAGATTCTTGATCACTCAGAAAATAACAACATCAGATCCAAAGAACATCTGCATGAAGGACAAATCTACATCATCAAGCATCATTCAAAAAGAGAACATTAAAAAAAATTATATATTTCTCAAGAAATTGCATAAGACATGCACAAAAACCTTACCTCTATTTATAAATGACATATGATCAACTATAACACTCACACCAAGAGCATCTCAGGAGCAGATAAACAACAACAACAATAAAACCTAGAGGACCTCCAACTGATTATCACATGCATCTTCAGGATCATCAAAGCAAACCTCGAAAATTACAGCGACATCCTACACAAAAAAAACACTCATGGCAAGGCACAGGTGTGCAACTCTCTAACCTCACTCTTCAATCCTATTCTAGCTTAAGAAAACATTAGAAGTGTGAGAATGAAAGGTATTTTATAGCCAAAATTAATAGGAGGAAGCCTAAGTATTATCTAGCAAGTCAATTAAATTTTCTCCAAAGGACATCCACACATGTGGGAGATAAATGAGACAAAAGTGAAGAAAGACTTGAGAAACTGGGATGTTAGCGTGGAGTTCAATTAGTAGTTGGAGGCCAACTTAGTTATCTCAAAGCACTTTGAGTTTATTTTGCGTGCAATGAAAAAAAAGAAAAATTTTGAAAAAAGAAAAAATAATGAAAAATATCAATGAAAAGTAAAAATAAAATAATAAAAAGGTGGACCCACCACCTCTTGGCATGCAAGGAGTAGCTGCTCCAGAATTCAGGTTGGTTTGTACAAGAGAAAACAAAGCTATTATAGGAGGAACATAACTGCTATAGGAAGAACATATTTGCTACAGGAAGCTAACAGAGTGCTACAGGAAGGCACACTTCACCCAAAACAACCACTAGAGCCTTTGGAAGAAAGGGAATATTCGAAGGAAAAGTAAGTAAAAATTCCTTCACTCCAACATTTGGCATAAGGATTCTAAAAGAACCTTATTCATCAAGAAAAAGTACTCTGCAAATTTAGAGTTTGGATTCTAGTAAGAGAAAATAGTTGGATTGGTTAGGTAATTTCTTAAGAATACAATGTGTTGAATATGGAAATGGTGCATGTTGTAAGTTTTCTTTCCTCAACATTGAAACAAGACTGTTAAAGACTTCTTCTGCTATAGCAACCTCCACTACACATGAACCTACAGGATCTACAAAAAGTGCTACAGGAGAGTCAAAGATTGCTACAGGAAGCTTGTTAGTGGACAAAATTTCCCTCAAATCCTAAGAAGGAACAAAGAATCATGAGAGAAAGGGTAAGTACAAATTTCCTCCACCAATACTTAGCATGAAAACCCTTAAACATCTCTCAATTATCAAAAGCATACTTTGTAGCTGCCACATAATTAAATCTCAGTAAGAAAGATCAGTGAATTTGTCTCATTAAAAATAAAGTGTATTAGGCTGCATGTTGAATTCTACCTTCTCCTTAGCATCATAGAAATAACATTTACTCTACCTTTGTTTCCATAAACAAGCTCACTCTTGTAGTAGAAAATAGAAACTCCTTGTTTCACATTGATAAAGTTTTATTGAAGTCATTAGAGGAGGATAATCAACAAATACTTCCAAAATACTAAAAGCAAGAGGGAGAATCAAAGGAATGATGTTAAATTGAGACAAACATAAATATTATCCAACAGGGGAATTTACATCCACACTAGTATGGGACATCATGAAAGTCATATGAGGCATAAGTGAAGAACAACATGGTAAGAAGATGGATAGGTTGATCAAAGGATGAGCAACAAATTTAGTAGGTAATATGATGGGCCTCTAAATTATACACAAACTAAGGCCTATCTAACCTTTCTTAGGCACTTGAAGGCTATATTAAACCTCTCCTTCTACACTTAGTAATGTATTTTTTCTTTAATATGTTCTTAGGAAGGTTTAGCGATGATTGCATATTATGTACGTAATATTATTTATTTTTGAAGAATATTGCTAGAATATTGGGCGGATTATGAAGATTTGGAGGAGGAGATAATTTAGGGATTGTTCCTTACTAGAGGAGGATAAACATTGCATAGTAAATAAACAGTATATTATGAAATTATTGCACAAATTCTGGAGCTCCAGTGATTTGGAAAATCTAGGAATGTGTTATGTGTCATTTAATATAGATTCCTAGTGTTGGGAAGCAAATGCACTATTTGAGGTATTGTGGAGGGGAAATATTCCTCATTTCAAGGAAAATTCTTCTTCATCATTTTTTATAAGTACCAATTTGATTTTTCCTCTAGAGTCATGTATTTCTTAGTCTTCTTGTGGAGAAAACTTGTATTTTTGCAGCTCCACTTTAATTTCTAGCAGGAATGCACTTGGATTGATTCAAATAATGAATTTTGGTTCCAATTTTAGCTTATAAAGCATGATATCCCTCATAGGACTCTAAATATACTTGTGCTTGGCCATCCTAGTAGCCTCAAAGCCCTTTTAAATAATTCTCTTTTCTTCTTTTCACTTCTTATTCACATGCACCTTTTATTTTCGTTTTTCCTATTTCTTCATTTAGTATTAATTCTTGCTTTGCTGTAGGAATGTATTAAATGATTTAGGTGAGTTAGTTTGAAGGTTATTTATAGATTCACAATAATTATTCATCCTTATAATATCTTTTAAAATTCATATTCATCATCGAGCTACTTGGATTGGTTTACTAGTTTAGAAATCTAGAATTTATGTAGGTCCCTTGTAGCAAAAAGTAGTAATTTTTATGCTATTTTTTACAACATGTTAATGAGCTTCAATTGATTTTATTCCACTTGTATTAGGTAATAAAAAAATTCAATTTAATAACAAAATTTACCACAATTCATTTTCACTTTATTAGGTCAGGCATTTGATAGGTTAACTAGCTCACTAGTTTTTAGAGTAGTAACTTTTTCTTATTTTTTGGCATGTGTTAACAAGGATATTTTGGAGTGATTACACTTGGAATGGAGTCCCAAGAAATCCTAATTAATAAGAAAAATACAATCCCATTTTTATTTGAATTACTTTGTCATTCGGTGAATTGTCTCCTCCTGTAGAAATTATGTTTCTCCTATAGGAATTTTGTTTCGCTTGTAGCAATTCTGTTTCACTTCTAGAAACCTTTGGTAGCACTCCTGTAGCACGTGTCAATTTGACCATATTTTCTTCAAAAGCTTGGTTTTTTTATCCTATGCTTGAATAATTACCCCTCGGCTCTAAATCCACAATTGAGGAAGAATAAACACCAATTAGGACATGCCTTTTTACAAAGTAGATTAGGCCTATTTATTTGAATTCATACTCTTAAGATTTCAATTACAATTTGTTGTTTTTTCTAGGATTAATTTCTTTTCAAAGTAAAATTTCCATTTCTACAATTATTTTAGGCTTTGATTTCGTGACATTCACTCTATTACATCAGATCAACGAAAGGACACATTGTATGTTGCACATATAATGTTGACACCTCTTAAGTTTGTAGGAACCCCAAGTTGGTAATTTAAGTTGGTAGCCTTGGGATTTGCGACATTCTTGTTGCAATACCAGGGCTCATCACTAACAAAGGCACAAATCGAAATTTCACTTCTCTTTATGTATTGAATTTTTTCTTAGGTTGTTTTTTGTGGTTGAGTAGAAATAATTCATCCATTACATTACCTAACTATAGGGGGAAAATATAGAGTTGTAATGAAATCATCAATGCAAGTGATTTGGTTGTCGCACATTCTTACTAATTTTGGTATATAATAGTGTTATCAACTTAACAAGAAGTGTAGCTTTAACATGAGAAATGTAACTCTAAAAAGCCATATATTTACACAAAATAACATAAAAATAACTGTAATAAAAAAAGTGGTCACATTGTAATATCCTATTCTTATGGTTAAAATTCCAACATTTTTCATCCATGATATTAAAAACCAAAGTCATGATCATGGAAAGCCTTAAAATTTCAACCAATTTTAACCATGGTATTAAAGATAAAATAGCATGACTCAGAAAAAATTTAAAATTTTGAATGTTTTCGTCCATGGAATTAAAATCAAATACACAAGTACCAAAACATGAAAGTTTTAAAAAAATTAAACTGTGACATGACTAAAAAATTGTTTAAAAATTCAAACAATCATTCTACCAAGAGCATTCTTTGTTTTAGAGAATAAAAGTATGGTTTTTCTTTACATCATAGCCTAATGCAACTTGACCCATTTTGAGTGGGCATCAAAAATTGCAATATTTTTTAAAACTTCGGCCTATAAAATCATCATTATTGTACACAAAGTCATGAAAATCACTATTAAACCAAAAAAAATAACAGAATGCAAAAATTTTGAATTTTTAGAGCTAAAAATGGAATATTTTAATTTAAAAAAAATATAAATTTACCCACCAAAAAGGATTAAAATAATATATAAGAAACTATTTAAAACTAAAAATTTAAAGGAAATATTTAAAGAACAAAGTAAAACAAAAATAATGAATAAAAAAAACTATATAATAACTAATAACAAAAAAGCCTGCCCCCTTACGGACCACCAGTAGGTTATTCCAGGTGGTGTGGTTTTCCTTGAATAACAGTGATGAGTCAGCCTGCATTCGCGAACAACAACCAAAGATGGTTGTCCTCACTGTTGGTTTCACAACTCCGTTATGATAGGTTTTCCCACCTTTGAAAAAAAAATATTCTAGAGTTTCAAAAAACACATACTTAACTTTAAAATATCAATAATAATAAAAAGTTAAAGTGTGTGTGTGTGTGTGTGTGTGTATGTGTGTGTAAAGTATCGTGGGTAAGGAGAATTACATTATTGACACACGGTATTCAGAGAATGGAGAGCACACATATTGTTAGGGTTTTATTTTTCATTGGGTTGTTTTTGGTTGCAAACCATTTATTAAAGGTGAGGTCTCATGTAGGAAGTGAAGGCCCGAGTTCATTAAATCTCCTTTAATCACTCATGACAACTATGGATGGTTTTGGAATTTTCCTGTGGTGAATAGTCAATTTTTCTAGCATGATGCAACACAAGACCTAAAGGGATTTAATGATCCCACACCTTTTGTGGAAGTCCCTCAAGGTTAGATTTATTCTATATAAAAAACTCAGATTCAGAGGTCTCATACTAGTTTTAGAATACACAATGAAGGTGATTATGGAGGGAAGAGGCTGCATTTGTCATATTCACATGATCTATTGGGGAAAACACAATCTACTTGGGATAGTTATGTTTGGGATCTCAAGTCTTCCATATTTATTGGGATATGACTTTCTTTAAGGAATACACCCTAGTGGTGGATATGGGGCCTACACACCTGATGTGAATTCAAGATATAACCAAGAGACAAGAAAAGACAAAACATTTCCATATTTTCTGAAAAAAACTCAATGGGGAGACCTTCATCTATTGGATCTGAGTCTCATATCTAGAGGAAAATTTAAAGAAGACCATTTAGAACAACATCGATATCCCCAAAATTTCTCACAGTTTAGTATTTGAGGAGAAATTGCTACAATATGTCCTTTAGTTGAAAAATTATGCCATTATAAGGAATTTTACCATAATATTAAATCTAAGGTTGCACATTGGTTCATTAGGTTTTAGAGACCCTAATGGACTTGTATCATCCAAGGACATAATGAAAGGGAAGGCCGCTGCTCATACCAATCAAGTCAAAAACATATTATGTCCTTACATAGTCAAACAAATGGAATGAGCACCATCCACAAAAGTTAAACACCCACTGGTAAAACCTTTTTTTTTCTAGTATACAATCTAAGGCATTAATATAAACGTTTAGTGGATTTGTTCGAGCTGTGAATGTTCACATTAGTGGGTGTTCTCCTATTGGAAATGAAACTATGACATCTACCTATGTGAGAATATTTTCAGATAGAACTATGGATATGATTTATAATTTGTCCAACATTTCAAGTAGACACTCAACCCATTTTTCTCTCTTGTCCCTAATGATGGGTGGAGTTTCCACCGAAAACATTGGATGGACTATAAATCCTATTTACAATTTTCTCTGAAAATATTCTCATAACGAACAACTATGGAAATATTCACACTCTTATCTACCTATGTTCCAAGGGTTTCTTCATCGTCTAATTTTATACATATATAGATTTGGAGAAACTCCAAAATCATGGGCCTTGTGGGTTTTGGGGTAGAGCAGGGCTCTTCATTACCCCATGGTTCCTAGATTTTGATGCCACAACCATGGTGGCCACAACAATGTTGGTTTGGTTGATATTTCCAAATCTACCTCTTCCTTTCCAGAACCATCAAATCCTAGAGGATATTTGTAATACTCTTGTAAAATTTAGAAAGATACACTTTGATATAACGGGAAAAATTATCTTTACGTTTTCCAGAATTCGTATAGAGATAGACCTCAACAAAGGTCTATAAGATCATATCCACCTTAACACATGAAAATTTTCAATGGTCCCAGTACTTAGACTATGAGAACACGACATTTAGATGGCAATTTGTTTTTCAAACAAGACACTTGCAGAAGTCATGCACACAAGAAAAAATTATCCCAAAATGGAAAGGGAGGTAGACCCACAAACCAAAGGGATAGTATGTATCCAACCCACACCTTTCCGATGAAGAAGAAGAAGAAGAAACCATTGAGAATTACCCAAATATGGATGCACAGGCACAACATGGTAGAACGAAAGAGAGAGGAGTTGTGGATTAGACAAGAATTGTGTTCCTTATCGAGAAGGATACTGAATTAGTAGATATCAAAGTAGTGGAGCAACAGAAATAGGAAACACTGAACGAAAAGGGTATGTGGGGTATAAAGAGAACCCATGTATATGGGATGTTAGATTCAAACAAATAATTCACTTTGCAAGAAGATGGAAATCATTTCACAATACTAACAACTAATCCCAACCATGAGGTTTGGAAAAAGGTTTAGAAAAAGGAGGGGGAAATGGGATTTTAAGTGAATTTTATAACACTTAACCTCAAAAAAATTATGAAATATTTAATAGTTTTTTCTATTATTGCGCATCAACTAAAAGTTTGTTATGACTAAATGATTAACAACATCTACATAATGTAATTTTTTTTCATTGCTTTAGGTTCAATAAAATTATGATTTTTTCTTCAAAAATAATAATGTATTATGGGTAGAGAAGAGATTTTTCCTTTAATGTTTTACTTCTTGTTGTTTATTATCTTGATTTTGAATTATGTCTTTTCTAAGTTTATTAATTTTTTTAAATTTAAATTTTATTTTTATTTTTTAATTATGTTTTAAATTTTTATTTTTATTTATTTTTCAAGATATTAATATTATTTTCTCGTCAATTGTTGTTATCTCAGGTTGTTGAGTAGAATTATTGTTATTGTGCCCACTTAGAAAATATTCACTAGTGACATATGAAGCTTTGGTGCCTTGAAGAAAATTGTTATAATGGCTTCGAGTCTCAGAAAACCACCCTTAAATTAGCATAATTGTGGCCTACGCTGATACGAGCAACCTCATTCTTCCCTTCAAGGTACAAGAAAGGCCAATTTCTATATGATATATATATGTGTGTGTGTGTGTGTTTTTTAATGTCATTTTTGAATTCTACAGTGTTTTTTAATTGATTTGTCTACTTAAAAAAACAAAACATTTTCATAGTTTCAGCAGAATAAAAAAGTAATTTTTTTTTAACTTAAATTTTCCAAAAACAAAATATAATACTTTTTTAAATATAAATTATTAAAAAATAAATAATTAATAATTAAATAAAAAATTATGTAACAGAACTTATAGATTTATTGTTGACTTTATGTTTTTTTTGTTATTTTTTATTCTACAAATGGTGAAGTGGTTATCATTAATTAATTGGTAATTTTAAAGCCAAAAATAAAATAAGGAAAATATGAAAAACACTTAATTTTTTTGTTTAAGATAAAAGGAAATGTAGACAAACTTTAGGTGTTAATTTTTAGAGGTTTTAGTATTCATGATATTTGATCTTTAATTCCACAATTGGAAAATATTTTATTTTTAACACTAATAAGGGGGCAACACAATGCCACTGCTTTTGTATTTCAATTTTTCTTTCTCATGGTTTTCATAGCCATGATAATTGGTCTTTAATGCTATGCTTGAAAAATTATTGAATTTTGACTTTAGAAAAAGAGGGGTTGCTACATCACCACGTTTGCATTTCAATGTGGCTTTTCATACCTTTCATAATCATGTTTGTCAGACCAAGAAGATAGCTCCCAATTGTTGGTTTCAATTAATTTAAACATCATTTTATGCATCAAAGTGGGGAGCTTTGTGATGACAATGCCAAGGTCTATTCAAATTACTTTATTTACTATATTTACATGTTTTTCCCAATCCATTAGGATTAACTTTATAACTTCCCCCCCTTAATCTAAGGGGTGCTTTTAAGTCCAAGCATCATTCTAAATATTTAGAAATTTTATTTTCCAAGTACTTTGGTAAATATGTTTGAAATTTTCTCATTTGTGGAACAATTTTATAGATGAATATTCTTGGCATATACATGACACTCAATCAAATGATACTTTGTGTTGATATGTTTGGTACGATCATCGAATTTTGGACTCATGGAAAATTTAATTATAAAAGTATTCTCACTCATAAGAGAAGTACAGTTCACTTGTTTCTCCTACAAATATTTAATGATTTTCCTAAGCCATGTAAGGTCCTTAGTTTCTTCTACAACTACCACATATTCTCCCTCTACTCTAGAATATTCTAGAACTAAATATTTGCATGATTTCTTGTAGATATCTCCTATTCTAAGAATCAAAACCTACCCCAAAGTAGAAACTATATTTTCCTTATCTCCATCAAAGTTTAAAATATAACAGTGAATCAATATGAAGTCATCCATCTATAAATATATGAGTCCAAAGTCTTCAGTCCCTTTCAAGTAGTTTAGAGCTCTTTTCTTAGAATACATGTGTCACTCACAAGGATTTTTCGTAAATCTAAAAAGGGTTCTGACATCAAATGAAGTATTTGGTCTAGTAGTGGTGAGGTAGATCAAACTTCCCAAAAGTTGTCTATAGTTAGTTGCATCCTCAAATTTATTTCCTTATTTAGAAGTAGCCTCCATATTTTGTTCCATTTTAGTGGACAAAGGATTGTGTTCAACTATACCAAACTTGTTCAACAATTCTCCAATTCACTTCTTTTGAGAGAGAAATAGATATCTTTGATGTTGGGTCACTTTAAAGCTTAGATAGTATTGAAGGTGTCCCAAATTCATCATCTCAAATACTTTCTTCAATTCATTCCTTCTGGATGAAATGTAATTTTTGTTATTACCTATAATCAATAAATCATATACATATACCACAAGATAAACAACATTTTTTCCAAATTTATTAATAGATTTAGTTACATCATCAAGGTTAAAGTGTTTGAAATTTAATTTCAGAAGATTCTTTGTCATTTTTTTATACCAAGCTCACTGAGTTTGTTTACGTCCATACAAGGATTTGATGAGTTGGCATATTTTTTGTTCTTGTCCCTTCAAAACAAACCATTCTGGTTGAGACATAAAGACATTTTATTTCAAGTCTCCATTCATTAAAGAAACCTTTACATCCATTTAATGGACTTTCCATCTGTTCTTGGCTGCCAAGGCAAAGTAAGTCTAGATGTTGTCCCATTTTCCTATGGGGGAGAATTTATCTTCCTAATCGACCCCTTATTTCAGCACAAATATTTTTGTCATGATTATTTCTTTGTTCTTCTCATGTGATACATGTTATTTATACTCTTCCTTGAAGACCTATTTGTTTCCAATTAGTTTAGTTCCAAAAGAAGGGTCCACCATCTTCCATGTTCCATTATTTATGAGAGCATCATAATGGCTCAATATTGTTTTTTTTCCATTCATCATCAGAAGTAGTTTCTTTAAAGGAATATATGGTTCAAAATTAGTAGAGAAATTTAATTCACAATAAAAAGAAACATCCATATCATCGTCTAAATCATAATCATCTACATCACTTCCATTTTGTCTAATGGAACTTCTAGCTCCTATCTGTCAAACCTCATCAAGATGAACACTTTCAATTGTTTTAATGAACCACTTTGTAGTACCATTCTGAGATGGTATACACTTCATTGTTGATGGATATGTGTTTGCATCAAGATTTATCCTTGTAATCCTCTCAAACACATCACTTAAAGGATCTTCCTGATCTGAAGAAGTGGTTGGAACTTCATAAGGGGGAGAGAGTGCCTTAGAAGAATATTCCATAGATTAAACCAAGATAGGGATCCCCCTTTCAATATCTGGAATCTCATTATATAATTCATGAAACGTTTTTGCATGATTGAATCTATCCAAATGATTAGATTTCAACTCAATAATAATGTCAGCCTTGAAAGATTCAAGAAAATTCACATGTATATACAATATAAACTTCTTATTTAATTCGTCATAGAGATGCCATGCTTTTGTGGTATACTACTACCCCGAGAATGTGTACTTTCAACTCCTTGCACCGGTCTTCTTCTTTTTTCCTTAGGAATTGAGGCATAGTGAGTTGAACCAATGACCTTGAGAAGCCTTACGGAAGATATGTAGCCATACCTTATTTCATAATGAGTGTTTTTTCTAAGAGAATTATATAGAAATACATTTTTGATATATATTTCACATAAAACGACACCAACCCAAAAACTCATCTTCACATTTTTGAAAAACATCAATAAGAGAACCATATTTAAGATAGTCTTGTTCATTCTTTTAGCTACACCATTTTCTTGATGATTGTATGACATTTTTGTTTTAAATTTAACCCATGCTGGTGAAGATAGTTTTCAAATTCATTTGAAGTATATCATTTTGCATTATCATTTTTAAGAGAGATAATATGTGTTTTTACATTATTTTCAGACTATGTATGATTTTTTTTAAAATTTTCAAAATCTTTGATTTACCCTTCAACAAACATAAATAAAAACATCCTAGTTTAATAATCAATAAAATTCATGATCTATTTATTTCCATTTGCAGAAGGAATAGCTACCACAAAAAGTTTAATGAAATGGTGCGAGCTTTAAACGTGCTCTATAAACATAATCATGAAATGGTTGTTTGATATGTTTTACTAGGATACAAGCATCACATTTCTTTAGTTTTCATGGAATAGTTGGCAATATAGAGATACGATTTATTTTCAACAAATTAAGGTTGTTATAATTAGGATTTCCACGTTGCATTCCATAGAGGAATGAATGGAAATGTACCTTCATTGTACTAAGAACTATATGTAGAGTTCTATGCACAACAAATTATTCCTTTTAGCTTCAACAATCTTTCCTTCTCTATTTTAGTCATGATAACTGTGTTGTATGGTGATTTTCTTATCCCAAATTTTCCATCCAACATGTGAATAGAATGCCCTTGTTGGAAAATGTGAAAAAGGTAAAAGGAGGTTATCCACAAATCTAAAAGGTAGAGTACATCATGCACAACAAAGTCTTAAATTCCAAGCAATTTAATCCTGATGGTGTGAAGTTTGTATGGCTTAAGACACTACTTGTTTGTAAAGTATACTGCTTCATTTACATTATCATTAAAGTCTTCAAAGAAGTCCTTCTAGAAGGTCATGTGATAGGTTACACCTATATCATGAAACCATGACTCTTTCCAAGAACAAAATGAGGTATGAAATAGATCTTCAGTTACTCCAAGAATGTAATGGGAAACAATATAATGGGTAGATTCAAGTGCTTTACCATTTGCTAGATCTGGTGTTGTAACTTTGTCTTCTTTGCATTCTTTCTTGATTATTTTTGAAGGTTTTTTTCATGTGGATGCATCATGTTCATCTCTATTAAAATGAATAAAATGGAGATATGATTTTCCTCCTTAATGATATTTATCTCCCATGCTTGTTTTTTATTTCCTTCCATGCCCTTTTCTACCAGCTCTTCCTCTCGAAGAATATTTTGATTGATTCTTCTCTTTCTGTGCAAGGAACACAAATTATTTGGAGGAATTAGAATCTATCTTACTCTTCCCAATATATTATTCCATCATGAAAATTTCTATACAAGAGTGTAAAAAATAATCTTCTTCATTTGGGCACTATCTTGTAAGGGTTCACAAAAGTGAGAACTTGTAGGATAGAGAGTCTTGAAAAATTCTGTGAGAGGGATGTCCATTTTAATTAAAATGGCCTATACATCATGCATGTTAGCTCTAATTTATTAGGCTAGGTCCACTGGGTCATCATCGTTCAATTCTAGGTTGAAGAGCTTGATCATTAACTGAAATAATTCCAATTCCAAGTTTGAGTCAAATAAATATTTCAACTTATTTCATGCATCAAAATAATTTGTAACTAGAATAATATGACGTCTCACCTCTTAACTTACAAAAGTAGCAATTAGGAAATAAGCCTTGTTATCTTTGTTCTGCCGTATGGTGAGCTTTTTATCTAATGTGGTTTTAGCAAGCGTATTGTGACCTTCTGCTTCATGCTGGAAACAATGATAATACTGAGAGCGGGGGTGAATCAGTATTAAGGCTAATTTCAAAATTTCATGCCTATTTAATTTTTTTATTCAAGCCTGGAACCCATCAATATAATTAGAAGCAATATGTAATATGGTAGCAACATGAAATCAACATACAAGTATATACACCATGAGTATCATACACATGAGACACAAGGTTTTTCACGTGGAAACCCTTTCGGGAAAAAACCACCAATCTTGTTGTTGTTATTGATGTAAAATAAGAGCACCTAATCTATTACATCAATATGTTATGTGAGCACCCACTCATAGGAAGCACCAACTCCCTTTGATTGTTTGATAGCACAAACTAGCAGGAAGCACCAACTCCGTCTTTTTGTGGACACCTGTCCAACTTACCAGAAGCACCATCTGAGGCATCGACCTCATAATTTTTTGCAAGCACAAAATTACAGCTCCTTTGATTTTTGCAAGCCAACTTGTAGGAGGCACTAACTTCCAATCCTTCTCAAGTACCCACTAGAGATGGAAACACCAACTTCTTGTATGCAGGAACCAACCCACACTCAAATAGGAACTAATTATCCTTTGTAATTTGGAAGCCACTCTTCCTGATAAAAACTTTGTTCTCTGCTCACTCTACCCACTATACAAACTCTACAACAGTTCACTAATATTCTCAAAAGTAGTCACTCATCACCATCCTCGTAGTTCTCTATTCTCTTCTCTTCATTGGCATGCACTCAACTCTTGGCCTCTTGCTCTCCACAACACACACACAACTCTTGGACTCCTTTATTTGCATAAGGAGTTTCAACATTTCTCATAGCACAGGAAACTTCTTCCTTTACTCACAACATAGGTGACTTAGGCCTTTACTCACACCATAGGTGACTTTGGCCTTTACTCACAACATATGTGACTTTAGCCTTTACACATAGTAGCACTAGTCTCAGCATCTGTTACCTCTGTTTAGGAAATCTCAGCCTTTCTATGCAGGAAAAGCTTACCTAGCCTCACACAGTAGTGCACACATACTGAGCTTTTCAACTTAGCTCTCTCGCATCTATGGTGTTTCCCCCCATATTTCTCATTTGAGCTCCTAGGTTTTGTTCCTCTTCTGCCCCCCAATCGATGATGCCACACTGTCATGTTTTCACACTACGGGTTGTACCTTAGCATGACTCTTCCATGCTACTATTGCATTTGTCTTGGTATTTACCTCTTCATTAGCCATGGTAATGAGCAATCTCCATTTTCTCCATACTGAGAATGAAATCTCAGTCCACCTGCACACACCAACTAGGCATGGTCCTCTCTGTGTGAAACTCTCCTATCACTCAGGCTCTCTTCTCAAGTTAGACTCTTCTACCTATCCTCTAGCTCACCCCCCCGACTTAGGCATGGCCTTATCTATGGATCAGTGTCCTCGTTGCCTTGTCTCAAATTTTTTTGCTCATCTTTGACGATCGTCATTTATTCTAGTGACCAACTCCTCTGTACTCATTTACTCTTCGACTGTTGACTAATCTAACCTTCAATACTCCTTTGTGCTACTATATTGGAGCTTTTACACTAGTGTCCAATATTAAAGCCCAAACATCTCGTAACTCTATTAAGAAGATGTTACGATATTGCAATATTCCAATTGACATTTAACCCCTTCTGCTGAGCTCCTTATCAGATCTTTCACTGTAGGACCATTTCCTATGGCCATTGGTATAACACTTAGGTGTTAAGTCCTTTAGAATCCTAGTGGGGGCCTTTCTCCTAGTGTTATTGCTCTGCGCCCATGGTTTTATGGGCTCCACAACTAAGCGCCAAGAACATTTGAAGCTCTTCTTATTGAAACATTTTCAATAAATAATTTAAAGTGGACTCCACAGAACTTAGGTGCTAAGCCTCGCTCTATGCCCTTGGATCTATTAGTTTCCTCAACCAAGTTCCAACACATCAGATCCCCCTTATCAGAACTTTTTGATAACCAACTGTTATAAAGTGTCGAAATCCTCAATCTTCCGATCGCTGACTTCCGATATGACATCATCACTGCCACATGTTGACTCCTGATTGGTGACATGTGTCACCCAGATATGGCCCATTAGACAACCCTACATGGTTGAATATGTCTTCCACGTGTCATGTCGTACTCCCACCTCATGTTGATGTCAGCTACCACTTGCCCCTTATTAGAGCCAATGATATCCTTCCATGTGTCTTTATCAGAGCCAATCACATGCTGCCATGTGTCCTTATTGGAGCCAATCATATGCCACTACGTGTCCTACTAGAGGAGAGAGAAAAGGGGCTACACATCTTTTGTTTTACAATGAAATACTTTGTTAGTTCTCTTTTGGAATTCCTAAGAGATTTTAAGGCTATCGACACTTCACCCATATCGAATCATTTAAAAGGTTAACCACTTGGAATGTTCTAAGATTACGATCGCTGATATAACTGATTGCAATGTGGCAATGCATCAATATCACTGGACCTTCGATATGCGATGCACCGATTTTCCTAACCTTCAATACGCGATTGTCGAAATTACGATGTGCTGATAATACAACTACCGATATCTCTAACCTCCGATACGTGATCTCCAATATTCTGGATCGCCGATCTCGATATTCCAATATTCCTTGTTGCCTAAGGCTTCAAATCCCTAAACTTCAGCAAGCCATAACATTTGAACCAAGAATCCATTTTTGGACTTCTGCATATCATTGGAAATCTCGTCCAGAGAAATTTCTAATGGAGAGGGTCTAATGTAGGGTTTGAGCCAATCTTCAACCTCTAAGATGGCTCCAATCTCTTTACCACTCTTTTTCTCCTTAACTTCCTGGACAAATGAAATAACACCCACCATGGCGATCCTTTGCATGAAGCCTACAGCTATGAGGGACTTTCATTTGGTCCATCACTGTAATCATCATTTTCTAGCTTCTTCATTAAGCATGCTACTGTGATGATTCTCTACAAGAAGCCTATAGCCATCTTGACATTCCATCGTGATCAGCACAATAGTTCATCATTTTATGGATTTTCCACTAAGCCTACTACTGTGATGGTTCTCTACAAGAAGCCTACAGCTACCTCAGGACTCCATCCTGACCAACATAGTAGTTCATCATTTTTATGGTTTTTCCACTAAGCCTATTTCTATGATGATTATCTACTTAAATCTTACAGCTATCATAGGAATCCTTCTGAGCCATGAACAACCATGGGATTCCTCCTGGGCCATCACTGCCAACATCTAATGTGACAAGCATCCAAGTTGGTTGGTTGACGTCAATGCCAACACTCCTACCAATAGTTAGGCAATTCCAACTGCCCAACACATCTCCCTAGCATGACTATCGACATCAATGATAACACACTTGTAGATGCCTTCACTAGGTCACTGGCCATAGAGACAATGCCAGTTGTCCAGCAATCTCCCCCTTTGGCATTGATGGCAACATTTCATCCTTCTCTTCATGTGATCGCCAAACCTCATTGTTTCTTCCACACATCTTATTGCATCAAAGACCAATGACATTCTTTCTTCTGTACAGGCCATCACAGCTTCTCCACAACTTCTCTCCCCCTTTGACATCAATGGCAAGGGGATACAAGCTTCCTTCCTCTCCCCATCCAATCAATTGGCTATGTAGACCAAAGTCTAGCTTTTTAGAGGTGCATTCTTGTTCGCAAACATCTCTTCCAGGGTTGTCGTTATTGTTACTCAATAAACTAGGCATATTTGATGTGCTCCCCCTAAACATATACTGTCTTTGATTTGAATTCCTCCAATTTTGGACTCCTGATGGCTGAAGGCTAAGCACTCCCTCCACTAATGCATATTTTATATAAAAAAATATCGATACCCATTAAACTGCTCATCGTATTGCTGCGTCTGAAAATACCAATTAATGATGATGCATTTCAGCTCACACTTCTTCATTTTTGTTGCTTCTTCCAAGACTATTCTTACCTTATTCCATCATCTCCACTTAGCCCCTATAGATAATATATTTACAATAGGAATTCCTTCAAATCTAATACCAATTGCACCAAAAGAAATGATACAAATGGATAAATGTACCCGACAAACTCTAATATTTATTTTCTCAGAAAGAAATGTCCATTTGCACACAAGGTCACTCATCATGAGCCCAAAACATCCAATTTACATAGTGATATAAATTGAGTGTTAAGGGACATGAAAGTCTTGGACAAATTGTGTTTCATGAACATAACACTACTATACATAATCAAACTCACAACTTAAATGAAATGTGTATTTCACCAAAGATGCAAACCTTTCATTTTCTCAGTAATATCCCTTTCTAAAGCTACCCATTGTAGCATGGTACTTCTTATCAAAGCATCTCCCCCCAAGCCAATGCTCATTTATCTTCTGTAGCAACTTTGCTTCCTCTATGTGGGGACTGATCATGTGGACTTGACTTGACTCTAAGCTTCCTGTCATTCCATACTTCCACTATATCTCATCTTCTTCCCATAACATAAGATATTGTTGTGTACTCCTCATGCTAGCTGCACTCCTCCTTTTCAAAGTTGAAAGATTCAAAATAAATCAATTTATTCTTGCAATCAACAAGGAAAAAGAACCATACCTTCACAATCAGATGCACCTTTCTGTTTATTCCTTTTTTCTTCCTGTATCCGACTTATTCGGCCACACTTGAGGCCTTTCTCTTCCTTTACTAAAGAGAAAAATAGGATCTACTCTCTCTGAGAAGATCATCCTCCTTCTTCTTCTAGACCTTCAATGGTTGGGTCCTGATAGAGGCTTTACTCTCCATCTTCTTCTTTTCCCATATTTGGGATTTCTCTTGCCTACACATGGGTAGAGAAAACTTCTCTTTCACCTCCTCTTTATTCACCCAAATCCTTGTGATGCCTTTCTTCCTTATAAAGAGGTCCATCACACGGGTAAGAGGATTATTCTTCTAATTTCTTCCTCCTCTTTTCATTTTTCTCTTCTCATTTCTTCAACCATCTTTCTTCCACCTGCGTTTTCCACAGTTGTAGCATTCAAGATGTCTTAAGACAAGGGAAGAGGAGTTATTCTTCTTGAAAACATTCTTTCCAAAACTCATATTGCAACCAACATTCCTTCTTGTATCCTTTGTTTGCATTATTTGGTTGCTACTACCCAGCACATCTTATTTCCTCGCATGCCATCTACAGTCTATGGCTTTATGCCCAAAATTATTACAAGAAAAACAATATCCATGAGAAGGATTTTGATGACAGAGGTTGAAGGATTTTTCCTTGAGTAGGAAAGGACCTCTACTGGCTCTTCATGTGCCTTACATGACATTTTTCATTACTACCATGCACGCTCTCTTGCAGTTACCTAGTCCTCTTCTGTTGGACTACTGGATGCTGCTTCTTAGAATTATTTGGCTACCTTCTCTTCTTTTGCTACTGTTGCTTTCCTTGCTGCTGCTATTGTCCAAAAAACTTTCTTTCGTAATATTTCTTGGAACCTTGATCTCCCTTTACATGGTAAGTTGACCCTTTATCCTTCACAATATTGGAGCTTGTTTTTTCCTTGAAACCCAAACCAACCTTGATGAGCGGGGATCCTTTTTTAACAACAACTTCATCCAAGGACTTTGCGTTCTCATCAAGATTTTGATGTTGAGACAAATCTATTTTTGACTTTTCTAAGTCATGTCTCAATGAGACTAGATCATTTTGTAGTCTCCTGCAGTAAGCTTCCTTTCAATCTAGTTGATTGGTTAAATTTCCAGTCAGTCTGCTAGCATCTTCTTGTTGAGCATTTAGATCAACTAATGTTTTCTCAACCTTCCATTATCAAGGTCGTAAATTTTTAGTTTCTATAGGTCGTTTATATTCTTTATAGCAGAGATCAACTTCTTTCTAAAATGATCCTTTCATTTATATCCTTTCTTCACTATCATAGGTGCTAGCTGAGGTATCATAGAGATCTAAGCCCATATCTATGTCCATGGAGTCTTCCACAGGTTTAAGGGTTATCCTTTCATCATCACTACTTGAGGTATTTTCATTTTCTCCTATGGATGAGCACATCGAGAATATCTCTTCTTCTTCATAGGATCCTTTATTTGTTATTACTACTAAAATGGGTCTATCTTCATTAAAACTACTAGATGCATGGGTCTCCCTATCTTTAAGGGACTTACATGAACATCTAGATAACGAATGGCCTGTTTCATTACACATATCACACAACAATAGCTTACCTTCTAAGAAGCAAGATCTCCCTTCTGAGACTTTCATCACCACCAGGAGTGTGATGAGGAGAAACTTCTCCAGGTTCTGGTTCATTGCTAGACCAACAGGGCTCCTTAGCCTCTTATGGGGCCACATGGCTATCTTCATCATGCAAACATTGTAGTTTATCAAACACTTTCGTTGCTGATGTACAATGCCTCTCTTTATCGACATCTAGCTTAGGTAGACCTCCCATGATGATCTCCTTAGCTTTTACATTCATCTCATTCTTTTCTCTATGTATTATAGAGTGCCACATGGCAACATTCAAGGGCCGTAAATATTCGAACACTAAAACCTCTGAGACTTCATAGTATAATCCATTTAAAAATGGAACTCCTTCTGGTATTAGCCAAGCTGGATTAGCCATTTTTTCCCCTTGATCTACCTTCCAGCGATTAAGTTATTCCTTAAGGAACTTGGATTTGATACCAATTATTGGAAACAATTATAATATTGAGAGGGTTGGTGAATCAATATTAAGGTTGAATTTAAACTTTTATGCCTATTTACTTTTCTTATTCAAGCCTGGAACCCATCCATATAATCAGTAGCAATATGTAGTATGGAAGCAACATGAAATCAACATACAAGAATATACACCATGAGTATCATACACATGAGACACAAGGTTTTTCATGTGGAAACCATTTCAGGAAAGAACCACCAAGCTTGTTGCTATTATTGATGTAAAATAAGAGCACCTACTTTATTACATCAATCTGTTTTGTGAAAACCCAATCACAGGAAGCACCAACTCCCTTTGATTATTTTCTAGCATGAATAGCAGGACACACCAACTCCCTCTTTTTGTAGACGTCTATCTAGACTACCAGAAGCACTATGTGAGGCACCGACCTCACATATCATTTTGCAAGCACTAACTTATAGCTCCTTGGATTTTTGTAGGCTAATTTGTAGGAAGCACCAATCCCCAAGCATTCTGAAGCACCCACTAGAGATGGAGGAACCAACTTCCTGTATGCATGCACCAATCGACACTCAAATAGGTACTAATTGTTCTCTATAATTTTGTAGCCACTCTTCCTAATAACAACTTTGTTCTTTTCTCACTCTTCACACTTTGCAAAAACCCACTAATTTTCTCAAAAGAATTCACTCATCACCATCCTCGCAAATCTCTATTCTCTACTCTTCATGGGCATGCACTCAACTCTCGGCCTCTTTCTCTCCACAACTCATACACAATTATCGGCCTCCTCTCTTTGCATAGGCACTTTCGACCTTGCTTACAACACAAGAAACTTCTTCCTTTACTCAAAACATAGGTAATTTTGTCCTTTACTCGCAACATAGGTGACTTTGACCTTTACTCACAACATTGGTGACCTTGGCCTTTATGCACAAAAATACCATTCTTAGAGTTTCTTACCTCTACCTAAGGACTCTTGGCCTTCCTTTGGGGAACATGCTCACTTAGCCTCACACAATAGTGCACACACACTGAGATTTTCTACTTAGCTCTCTTACAACTATACTGCTTCCCCCCATAATGCTCATCTAAGCTCATAGGTTTTGTTCCTCTGCTACACCCCCATCGGTGCTACCACACTATCCTGTGTTCATATTGCACATTATACCTTGACATGGCTCTTCAATTCTGTTGTTGCATCTATCTTGGTCTTTGCCTCTACATTAACCATGAGAATGGGAAATTCATAGTTTCTCCATACTAAGAATGAATTACCAATCCACCTGCACACACCAACCAGGCACAGTCCTTTTGATGTGCAATGCTCCTGTCACTGAGGCTCTTTGCTCAAGGTAGACCTTGCTACCTATCCTTTGGATTCCCCCTGTACTTAGGCATGACCTTCTATATGGATCATTGTCCTCATTTCCTTGTCTCATAGTTTTCTGTCGATATTTGATAGTCGCCATTTATTCCAGTGACCAACTCCTTTGCACTCATTTACTCTTCAACTACCCACTCATCCAACCTTCAATACTCCTTTGTGCTATTATACCTGTTCTTTCACAACACAGTGCAATATCAGAGCCCAAACATCTCGTACTCTATTGAGAAGATGTTACAATATTAGAATATTCCGATTGGAATTTAACCCCTTCTTCTTAGCCTCTCATCATAACTTTCACCATAGTACCGCCGCCTGTGGCCGTAACTATAACACTTAGGTGCTAAGTCCATTAGCATCCAACCGAGGGCCTTTCTCCTAGTATTATTTCTCTGCACCCTTGGTATTTTGGGCTCCGCAACCAAGCGCAAACAACATCGGTAACTCTTCTTATCGGAACATTTTCAATAACTCATTTAAAGTGGAGTTCTGAAATTTCCAACCTCTTATATGCTCTAGAACACTTATGTGCTAAGCCTCACTCTACGCCCTTGGCTCTATTAGTTTCCTCAACCAAGTGTCAACACATCAGAGCCCCATTATCTACACTTTTCAATAACCAATTGTTATAAAGTTCTAACATCCTCAATCCTCCGATCGCCGACTTCCAATATGACATCATCACTGCAAGGTGGTGACTCCTGAGTGGCGATACCTGTCACCCGTATATGGTCTACTAGACCACCCAATATGGTTGAATATGTCTATCACAAGTCTTCTCATACTACCACGTCATGCTAACATCAGCTACCACTTATCCCTCATCGAAGCCAATCAGATCTTTTCATGTGTCTTTATCGGAGCGAATCACATGTTGCGATGTGTCCTTATTGTTGGGTGTGGAGCCTGATTATCTTCTTTATTCAGGGGTATCGCTGCATTGGACCCCATTTCCTAACGTGGCAGCAATAATGCCTGTAAAATGTATGCCGCCAGGGGGGTCTACGGGGAGTGACTAACAATTATTTGGAGGCCCCCCCATGGTGGAGGATTGTGGGAGTGCCCCTGAAGCTAAACATAAATGTAAAATTTCCTTGTAAAATGTTGTAATTTCGTAATCAATTTGGGTCATTTATTAGGTGGAGATCTAATGGTAGAAGTTATTTTTAATTTAGGGTTTTTTTCCCTAGAAGGAAACCCCTTGCTATATATGAGAGAATTTTATTGTGTCTATGTAGATATGTATTCTGATCGAGAAAGAGAGAGGAGATTGTGTGTGAGCGAACATGGAATTACAACGGATCTGTTGTAGGTTTAAATCTCTTCCGTTTACGAGATAATATAAAAGGAAGGACTGACTATTTCTCCGTGGACGTAGCCCAAATTCGGTCAACCACGTATATCTGTGTCTCTATTGTTTTATGTTTTTTTTGTGTTTATATATCTGCAATATTTTATGTGTTCCATTGCTATGTAATATATAATTTTCTAACAACGGGTATCAGAGTCGAAGGCCTATTTGGTTGATAAACTCGCAGGAGAGAAGGGTTCCTAGTTCGAGTGGTAGCAATGGTGGAAGATGGTAGGTTTATGGTCAATAAATTTAATGGTCAAAACTACCAGTTATGGAAGATGCAAATGGAAGATTATTTGTATCAAAGAGATCTATGCTTAGCATTGAGCAGAAAGACAAAGAAGCCGGCGAGTATGACAAACACAAAATGGGATATTCTCGATAGAAAGGCACTTGGAACAATACAACTATGCTTAGCGGCATAGGTGGCCTTTAATATTTCAAAGGAAACGACAACAGAGGGTTTAATGTTGGCATTGGAAAAATTATATGAAAAACTCTCGGCCTCAAATAAGGTATTTCTTAAGAAGCGTTTATTTAATATGAAGATATCAAAAGGTGGATCTGGTGCTGATCATTTAAATGAATTTAATACAGTTACGAGTCAGTTAAGTTCTGTAGGGGTAACTTTTGATGATGAAGTTAGGGCTTTGTTATTTCTCTGCTCATTGCAAGAAAGTTGGAATGGTTTAATTATGGCCATTAGTAACTCTGTCTCTGCATCTAATTCTTTAAAGCTTGATGATGTTGTCGGTGCAATCCTTAGCGAGGAAATGTGACGGAAAAGCTCTAGTGAGACATCAGGTAGTGATTTGACTACAGAGCCTAGGGGAAGAAAAATGGAAATAGGAAAGAGCCATGGATATCGTAGTATGTCAGGGAAAGGCAGATCCAAGTCTACATCAGAGATACTGTGCTGGAAATGTGGGAAGAAATGACACCTGAGGAAAGACTGCAAGTCTCAAAAGGGAAAAGAAGGATATGTGCAACAAGAAAATAATCATGAAGCGAATGTGACAGGCGATGTGTTGCAAGATGCTTTGATTCTTTCATTAGAAAATATTATCGATGCCTAGGTGGTAGATTTAGGGGACTCATTCCATGCCACACATGATAGGAAACATTTTCATGATTATGTTCAAGGAGATTTTGGATAGGTTCGATTGGGTGATGATAAATCTTGTAAAATCATTAGAATGGGTACAGTTTTCATAAAACAACAGAATGAAAATCAATGGATATTGAAGGAGGTGAGGCATGTTCCAAATCTAAAGAAAAATCTAATTTCAAAAAGGAAGTTGGGAGGTGAAGGTTGTGTAACTACTTTTATAGATAAAACCTGGAAGGTCACTAAAAGAGCCCTGGTAATAGAAAAAGGAGAAAAGGTTGGTACATTGTATTTATGCAATAGTATTTATATTTTTGTTAATGCTTTAACCTCTACAGGAGAAGATAGAGAATTGTGGCATCATAAGCTTGGGCAGATGAGTGAGAAGGGATGCATATTCTTCACTCAAGAAATTTGTTGCCAAGTTTGAAGCATGTTGATTTAAAATTTTGTGAAAATTATGTTTATGGAAAACAGAAGAGAGTCAAATTCCTTAGAGTCGGGAAAGAAAAGAACAAAAAATTAGAGCTTTTGCATACAGATGTATAGGGACCTGGTCAGGTATCATTTCTCGGTGGCTCTCATTATTATGTTACTTTTATTGATGATGCAACGAGAAAAAAATGGATTTATTGTATTCGAAACAAATCTAATGTATTTGATATTTTCAAGATATGGAAAGCTTTCGTTGAAAATGAGACAGGAAAAAGGTTGAAGTGTCTCAGATCAAACAGTGGAGGTGAATATTGCAGAAAAGAGTTTGACAGGTATTGTTCAAAGAATGGAATTCAAAGAGAGAAGATAGTTCCAGGAACACCACAAGCAAATGGTGTGTGAAAAAGGATGAACAGGACAATCATGGAGCGTGCAAGGCTCATGAGATTGCATGGAGGATTTCCTTTACAATTTTTGGCAGATGTTGTAGATACTGTTGTTTATGTAATAAACAGAGGGCCTTCAAGTTCCTTGGATGGTGTTATTCCAGAGGAGGCATGGACAGGTAAAAGGGTAAACTACTGATTTTTAAAGACTTTTTGTTGTGAAGCCTTTGTCCACATTAATAAAGAAAATAGAAAAAATATTGAGGAAAAATCAAATAAATGTACCTTTATTGGATATGGCATTAATGATTTTGGTTATCTCTTTTATGATTATGAAAAACACAAAATCATTGGAAGCAAAGATGTCATATTTAATGAAAAGGTTTTTTATAAGGATCAACTACAGGAAAAGAAACAGGGAAAAGAAAACAGAGAATACACAGTGCTTGATGAGATCACAAAAAAAGTGATGGTGCCTAAAAATAATAATGATAAACAACCAAAACAACAACAACTACCACAACAACAAAAATCACCTCAAACACTTGAAAGTGGTGTTAGAATATCTACCAGGATAAGTAGACCCCCTGAGTGATACTCTCCTTAATTATATTATGTATTGTTGACTAATTCTGGTGAACCAAAATGTTATGAAGAAGTAATGAAAGTAGAAATCAGGAAGAGGTGGGAGCAAGCCATGAAAGAAGGGATGGACTTCTTAGCACATAACCTGACTTGGGACTTAGTCAGGCTGCCTATAGGTAAAACAACATTGGAGAATAAATGGGTTTACAGGTTGAAGGAGGAAGATGGAGGTAGAAAAAAGTATAAAGCTAGACTTGTGGTGAAGGGGTTTGCACAGAAAAAGGGTATAGACTTTGATGAGATATTTTCTCTTGTTGTTAAAATGACTTCAATCAAAACTATTTTAAGTCTAGTAGCAGCTGAAGATTTGCATCTTGAGAAGTTAGATTTAAAGACAACCTATCTACATGGGGATTTTGAGGAAGAGATATATATGCAATAGCCACAAGGATATGAGGTAAAAGGGAAGGAGAAAATAGTGCGCAGCTTGAAGAAGAGCTTATATGGCTTCAAATAGGCTCCAAGGTAGTGGTGTCTAAAATTTGATAGGTTTATGTCTGAACAAGGTTATACTAGATGTGACTATGATCATTATGATTATCTCAAAAGGCAAAATGATGACATCTATATTATATTGTTATTGTATGTGGATGAAATTATTGTTACAGGTTCTAACATATAGGATATAAATGTGCTCAAAAGAAAATTGGCGAACTCATTTGCAATGAAGGATTTGGGTGTTGAAAAACAAATCCTTGGTATGAGAATAACTAGAGACAGGAAGAATAAAAAATTAACATTGTCTCAGAGTGAGTACATAGAAAAGGTCTCGAAAAGATTGAATATGCAGAATGTAAAACCAGTTAGTATACCTTTGGCTAGCGATTTAACACTAAGTAAGGAGGTGTGTCCCAAGAATCAGGAAGAAATGGATTATATGTCTAAAGTTCCATATGCATCAACAGTTGGAAGCTTAATGTATGCAATGGTCTGCAAAAGGCCTGATATTGCACATGTAGTGGGAGTTGTAAGAAGGTACATGAACAATCCAAGAAAAGAACATTGGATGGCAGTGAAGTGGATTCTCAGGTATTTGATAGGTACCACAAATCACACATTTTGCTTTTGTGGTTCAAACATTGTTGTACAGGGATATCTTGATGCAGATATGGTGGGTGATAGAGATAACAGGAGGAGCACAACAGGGCATGTGTTTACTGTAGGTGGAACAACTATCACTTGGGTTTCAAAACTGCAAAGTGTTGTTGCACTCTCAACAACGGAAGCTAAGTATGTTGCTACTATAGAGGCTAGGAAAGAAATGATTTGGTTATACAGGTTTCTGGATGAATTGGGTAAGAAGTAGGAGTTTGGAAGGTTATACAGTGACAGCCAGAGTGCCATACATCTTGCAAAGAACTCTGCATTTCATTCCAAGACTAAACATATATAGCTCAAGTACCATTTCATACAGTCAGTGTTGGAAGATGGACAGTTCACGCTGGAAAATATACACACTTGCTAGAATCTTGCCAATATGTTAACAAAATTTGTAACCAGTGAGAAATTGAGATTCTGCTTAGTTTCAATTGGTCTTCAAGTATGATTAAGAAGATGAGAAATAGTCAGGTCCAAAGTGGAGTCATTGTCTAGGAAATGAAGCAGCGATGGAGTTGCTATAATCAGTCTCCAAGTGGGAGATTGGTGGGTGTGGAGGTTGATTATCTTCTTTATTGAGAGGTATTGCTTCATTGGACTCCATTTCATAATATGGCGGCAATGCCACCCATAAAATGTACACTTCCAAGGGGGTCCAAGGGGGGCGACGACAATTATTTTGAGCCCCCCCCCCTGGCGGGGGATCGGGGGCAGTTCTCCTAAAGCTAAAAATAGATGTAAAATTCCTTGCAAAATATTGTAAGTTCGTAGTCAATCTGGGGCATTTATTAGGCAGATATCTGACAGTTGAAGTTATGTTTAATTTAGGGTTTTTTTCCCTAGAAGGCAACCCCTCGCTATATATGAGGGAATTGTATTGTGTCTATGTAGATATGTATTCTGAGTGAGAAAGAGACCATAGATTATGTGAGAGCGAAGAGGGAATTACAATGGATCTGCTATAGGTTGTATCTCTTTAGTTTGTTGGATAATATAAAACGAAGGACTAGCTATTTCTCTGTGGACGTAGCCCAAATTGGGTGAACCACGTAGATATGTGTCTCTCTTGTTTTATATGTTTTCTGTGTTTATATTTCTACAATATTTTATGTGTTCCATTGCTCTGTAATATATAATTTTCTAACACTTATCAAAGCCAATCATATGCCACCACTTGTCCAGCTAGAGGAGAGAGAAAAGGGGACGCACTCCTTTGTTTTTGCGATGAAATCCTTTGTTAATTATGTTTTGGCATTCTCGTCGGACTTTACCATTATTTGTGCTTCACCCATATCACAACATTTAAAAGTTTCACCACATGGAACGTTATGATATTGCAATCGGTGATATGCCTGACTACGATGTTGTGATGTGTCGATATCACTGGACCTTCGAGAGGCAATGCGTCGATTTTCTTGGCATCTAATATGCAATCGTTGATAATGAAATGTGTTGATAATGAAACCGCTAATATCTCTGATATGCGGTCTCCGATATTCTGGATCTTCGATCTGCCATATGCTGATATTCCTCTATGCCTAAGGCTTCAAATCCCTAAACTTCAGCAAGCCATAAGTTTTGAACCAAGAATCCATTTTTGGACTTCTGCCTATAATTGGAAATCTCTTCTAGAGAACATTCCAATGGAGAGGGTTCGATGTAGGGTTTAAACCAGTCATCAACCTCTAACATGGGTACAAACACTCTTCCACTCTTCTTCTCCTTGACTTCTGCGACAGTTGAATTCACACCCACCATGCTGATCCTTTTCATGAAGCCTACAACTATGAGGGACTTCCATCTAGTCCATCACTCTAATCATTATTTTATAGCTTCTTTATTAAGCATGTTACTATGATGATTCTCTACAAGAATCCTGTAGCTACCTTGAGATTCCATCCTGACCAACACAATAGTTCATCATTTTATGGCTCTTCCACTAAGCCTACTACTGTGATGGTTCTCTACAAGAAGCGTACAACTACCTTGAGACTCCATCCTTACCAGCAAAGTAGTTCATCATTTGATGGTTTTTCCACTAAGCATGTTGCTATGAGGATTCTCTACTTAAAGCTTACAACTATCATAGGAATCCTTCTGAGCCATGAACAACCATGGGATTCCTCCTAGGCCATCATTACCAACATCTATTGTGACAAGCATCCAAGCTAGTCTAGTTGAAATCAATGCCAAAACTCTTGCCAACAGTTAGGCAATGCCAGCTACCTAACATATCTCCCCAGCATGATTATTGACATCATTTCTAACACACTTGCATATGCCTTCACTAGGCCACTGGCTATCAAGACAATGCTAATTGTCCAACACTTCACAGATACCTTTCCATAGGTCATTGAAGATAAGGGTGCGACTAATCATTTTGGGCCATTTATGGTAGTTTGGATTATGAGTCAACACTACACTGATAATGGATATGATATAATGCATCTCCAACAAAAATTTGAGTTGAGACTGAAAAAAGGGTGAGAAAAATTGTTGTAATAATAATAACTATTAACTCAAATGTTCAAGAGAAAAAAATATATTCCTTTGAATTCTTAAAATTATATTTCCTTTGTTCTAAAAAGTGATATAATTACATAAATCCTCAGCCATCATGATGGATCATGCATTATGTTGTGGTAAAATCTTCACATAATGTATTCCGAACTATCCACCATATGTCTGATTATGACTTCAAAATATTGCAACCTAATTCAATTACCCACACATACATATATTTCAATGGAAAAGGTGAACTCCTAATATGAAACTCATACATGACTCACTCATTACAGCATTAATCGACACCACAATTTGCATAATGGCTCCAAAGCATGACCCACACTATGCCTCAACACCATGATTCTTGCCACGGTTGGATACCAGAGATCGACACCATGACTCACTCCACAGATCGACACAAAAACTTTAACCATTGAATAACACCATTACACCTACTCTGCACTTAAGGTACAAATAACACTTGTAGTGAAAGTAGGCTTCTTCACAACCTTGGGAGTCATAGGATTGGTAACCATTCTGGTGGAAGACCCTTTTCAAGTAGGAGGATCAATTTTGAGAGTGATGGAGAGAAGACATAGTTATTGGAGATACTTTTCCATTCCAAGACTAAAGCAAGAGAAGTAGAGAATTAAACTGCATGAGCATCAAAGATATTTTCTTATCAAAAATACCTTCAACCTTTACAAACATAAACATTATGGCTGTAAATAAAATCAAATGACCATTGTGTCTCACAGGATCAGTTGGGCATCCTCTTTGTTGGAGGTCAAAGAAGCATGGATAATGGGTTAGTTCAAAGTCTAACCATAACAAATGACAAAGAATTGGTGGGAAAGAAAATTTACACAATTGCATGGGCCCTTGTTGTAGCATTACATTTAGGATTTGTTAGTGTTAGAGACGAGTCAATGGTAACACCCGTGCAACATGACATTTCTTCAATGTGGCTGACATATGATTAAATTGAGTCAAGGAGAGTTTGGTGTAGAGAAACAGGTGTCAAAATAGATAATGATGAAACACTATTCCAATGCTATCAGGCATAATGGAAGATATGATGAGTGGACGATCTAGCAAGGGAATGTAAATAAAACTATATGTAACATGAGAAGAGTCACAAAGGTGGAAGAATACCTAAATTTAGGACTTCTGCTATGATATCATGCCATGTGAAAAAGTTAACTCCCAATTGTGGATTTGCATTAGTCTAAACATCATTATATACATCAGACTGCTGACCTTTGGGATTCCAATTCCAAGGTCTGCTCAAATTACTCCATTTACGGTATTTACAATTTTACATATTTCAACAAATCCATGAGGATTAGGTGTCTAACAATGGAGTTTGGATTTTAATTCCGTGGTTGAAAAATGTTGGAATTTTAAATTTAAAATGAAAAGAGTGTGATGTTGCATCAGAAAATTTCAAAATTTGCATGAAAATCATGATTTGATGTGAACTCCCAAAAAAATAGAACTTAATAAAGTTTTGTTAAGTTGGCAACTATGCTATTTATTATATTTATACCACAATCATATTTTTTTTCAATAAAAGTACCATCAAAGTCTCTAGTTACTTGACTTAGTGATAGAATACCAAGTACATTGATAATCATAAGCATTACATTGGTGGGTTAATTCATGATGAGCTCATTTATATAAAATATTTTCTATCCACAAAATGAATTCTAGACATCTATTGATAGTGGTGGACCTGCCAACATTCAGTTGATCATCCCGGGAGGAAGTCCCAGCTAGACCTCACACCGTTTAGTGTGGGAGTCCCATCTGGTATGATGGATCGGTTGCCATTGTCTTAAGGATTTGCCTCAACTCTTGCTTGAAAGCACAGGAGAGTGGTCTTCTTTGCCTTCAAGAAGTGAGGTTGGCATGCCTGGTGAATTCTAGTGTACTTGCGTCAATGGTTCTTTCACTGTAAAGGGAGAGGGTGAGAGTGAGTCCCAAGTTGGTTGGGATGTTGTCCAAACTCAGCTAGGAACACACAACACAACAGGACATGCACAACTTCCGGAGGAGTAGTCCAGATGGATGCGGAAGTCACAACACATAAGGTAAGATAACACATACAACACTCAACGGATGAGTCCAAAAGAGTGCAACGATTGTTACAGCAAACTTTACGTGAAAGGTCTCTCTGTCTGTGAGAGAACGTTAACATCATATACAACACATTTCCATTAACAAATTATGAATTACAACAAGTGAAATAGTTCAAGTGCTCAACACAGGTTAAAGTAGCATGCATTACAAGTGTTGAAGATTAGTCTTACAACAGTTACAATACGTGTGTGAAAATGTGTTGCCCTATTAGCAGGCTTTTCAATTAAGAGAAAGTTCCAAGACACATCGTTACACCATACATCACTAACCCCGTGAGCAGGGCGTTGGAGCCACTACTTACTCCTCAAAGAATAGATTACAGACTCTCTTGGCTATGTGGGAGGAGCTAAGGTGAAAATTTCATTTGCATGTACAAATGAGTGGGTATTTATAACCAAGGGTGAAACTGACCCTTTTGGTCATTCGACTACCCTCATGATTTTTTAACTTCCATGACTTTTTTACTTTTACATGACTCTTAGTACAACAAGTGGGTCTCTTGGAATTCCACGTTACATTACATTGATTGACAACATAGCCCATAATAGAGATGTGGGCGACATGACTCAACATGACAGTGTAGGTACATTCATGCTGCTGCTGGAGTGCATGTCGAGCTACAGTGTTGTTAGGTGATGAATATCTTCATGGTGTAGCATAACTTCACCTCCGCATGGCAAAGTGCACAGAGTCTTCGATGGTCTTTAGTTCTCTTGATGATTCTTTGCCACGTTGCTCCTCGCTTGCATGTTGGAAGGCTTGACAGGCTCATCTGTTCGCGAAAGGTGCATGTTCGTCTGTTCGTCCATCTATGAGCACATCTTGCATGATTTCTCATCGGTCCATCTGTGAACACATATTTGCATGATTATCCGTTAGCAAGCACACCTCTTCGCATGCATCGTTCGTCTGTCCATTGGTGAACATGTCCTTCTGCATGTGCTCCTTTCATTCATCCCTTTCATTGTCACGCCATATTTGTTAGTGTACCTGTGCCTGCAGTCACTCATGATGAGACGACATGAAATCCAAAAACCCCATATTATACCATGAAACATGATCATTTCGGATGCAGGTGACTGGCAAAGGCAGCAAGGCTGCGAAGCGGGATGATGGCCCCGAGAGTGATTGAGTGATGAAGATGTCAATCCAAGTCGACAATGACTATCTGCGAGGTCTGGATCGGCTGGAAGGAAAAGTTACGCAAATATTTAGACGGACAGTCCGAGTTGTAGGAAGGCAAGGTAGGTAGAATCTTTGCAGTTTCCGAAATGAGTAGACAACAAGGGATGGAAGGTGAAATTTGCACAATTTTATGGAGGAACAAGCAACGCTGCAAGGAGGATCAACAGCCAGAAATTGCGTAGTCTTTGGGAGGAACTGTCTAGGAGCCTGGCAGTCAAAACTGCACAATGCCCATAGGGAAATGGCAGTTGGTTGTTATGTCACTAGCAAAAGAAACTGTGCAATTCCCAAGCGGAACCGAAAGTCAGCTACTTAGTGCTTGGCAGGAGAAACTGCGCAATTCTTGGAGGGAACTGGCAGTCTCCTAATTGGAGATGTTGTTGAGGAAAACTGCACTGAGGCTCATAGGTTGGCCTGCTAATCATTTCTTCATAGTTTCTGAGCTGAACGGATTACTGTCTAACAGAAGGCTCGCTCATGAAAACTATGCAGTTTCCTGGATGAGCAGTCGGTCAGCTGTCGGGAGGACTGATTGGGAAAACTGTGTAATTTTCTGGGGAGACAAGGATGGGCACTTGGTTTCTGTCCCCACTGTCTGTGCAATTTCCTCAGTCAGCAGAGTGGGCAAATTCAGTAGCCTCTACACAATTTTTTAGGGGAGTCAGTCCCGGGGTGGCTGTTGGGTTCAACTGTCCGGCTGGTCAACATGAAATTTGAATGGATTCCTTGCAATCAGTGTAGCATGGAAAGACTGGATTGGTGCTTCTGCGTTGTTCTAGGTGAAAATTGATTGAGTCGATAACGAGCTGATGGTGTGGCTATTAGAGGGGAGTGTGGTAGTCAGACCTTTAGCAAAAATACTAAGTGTGTGAATGATCGAAAGATGCATAGGTGATCATGCAAACACACATTCATATGACTAGACGACGAAGCGACTCAAAACATCTAGACACACATTTTCAACATGATTGACCAATGCTGCAAGTGATAAGTGTGACACTCATGACTAATCATTGATCGACAATGACGAAACTTGTGTGATAGTGAATGTGACTTTGTGTGTGAGTGCGACAGATGCTTTCATAGTGAACACAAAAAAATACACATGAAGCGAAGAATTTGAGCATAACTAGAACATGGTCGCAAGCATGACCTAGACATCAACATGCAGAAACTTAGGTTAAATGAATAAGAAAGGTGGATGCAAAGAATCCCATGGGCTCATGCAGTGAACCTTAGGGTGTGTAGTCATCAAGTGAAACTCCCAATGGAGGCTCTGAAATTTGGTGCAGTCAAAAATTTTGGAGGGTGGTTGTAGTCGCTACAACACTTGGCGACACAATGGTAGGAGTCCAGCTTATCTGTTTTGGTTCATTGATAGCACAGGGCCTTGGTCTTTCGGGGAGTATTGAATCATCGCGTGGGTTACTTTGGCTTCCCCATTTACCCAATGGAAATACATGGTTTACACTTTTCCAACTCAGTCAAACACAATAAAAAATTCAGCTTAGATCTCAGTGCTTCGAATCCGGGAAGGGTAGTTTAGATCACGAGTTGAAGATTTTTAGAGTATAAGTTTTCATCTCTGGTGTTGTTCCGCTGCCAAGAGGCTTGGACAGTACCTCGATTGAGTCACTCAAGAACACACACATTCCTCCACTGCTAGTGAGCTTGGTCAGTACCTTGGTGGAGTTGTATGCTTCACCTCTCCGTGAGGGAAGCCTTTCTCTTCTTTCACCTTTGTATTTTTCAATAGGACTCTGCATAGGCACTTATTTATTTTTGGGGCAGAAGAGGGATCCCAAATTCTTGAGAGTAGAAGAGGTTGTTCCTTCATAGAAGCATGTAATACCTCTGACATAGGTCTGCTCATTTGGAATTTCCTCTTCTTATTTCTATTAGTTGGATGAGCTTGAACACACAGGGCAGAAGGCTGAGTACATGCATGGGGATTCCCAGTGTGGACACAGGTTCATGGTTGGACCAAAACTTCCCTTGCAAACAACTCGTATTTTCCATCAAGACTCCATCAGCCGAAGGTTATAACCAAGCACAAAGAAGATGGACACAAGACTAGAAAAGTGTTGCAGTGTCACAAGACTCTTCAAATTTCAGCCACATACTCTATTCAAAATCCAGAACATAGTAGTTGGCAGCACTTATTTCCAGAAACAAAAATGTAATTTACCAAGCAAACAAAATAAATGTAAAAAAAAAATAGTAAGCAGAATCAAACAAAATAAAAACAAAGATAATAAGGAAAGAAAACAAGATGAAAACAACAAGAAGCAAGCAGACTATGTACAAGGCATGAGCGCGGCCCAACCTACTAAAAGTAATTCTTGAGATCTTGGCCACTAACAGGAAGGTTGTCAACCCTCTTGTCAAGTGATTGCAGATGATACATGTGTGGGCCAAGGCTCTCGTGGACCAGTGTAAGTTCATCGGGCTCCACTACTTGAACCTGGTGGCATTCAAAAAAACCTTTAAGTGAAGACAACACCATTGCTTCAGGTATTGTGTGCAACATAGGCTTGGATGATGGCACGGGCTAGTTGTTTTTATTCCGGGAATGATTCAAGTTCCTGAAATGAATAAGCAAATTTTCCCAGGTTTCTTATATGTAGAATTTAAATTAGAAACCCACGTATGACAACAAAATTTGCAAGTAACCCAAACATCCAACAATTTAGTCAATTCTTTTTGTATAAGGAGTTCAAATGATATATGTGTTTTACCTGACTTTTTCTGCAATGGTTTGGCTCCTCCTTTACCTAGAATCCCATGTTGGGTTATTTGCATGTCGTATGTACTCAGGTCGCCATCTACCCTCGTGGACACATCCTGGTACTGTTTGATCAGGTGGTCAAAAGTTGACCACTGCTGCGACGCGCAGTTTGTACCAAGACTAACCATCTTTAGATTGTGATTGGTCCCCATGTTGCTTTGTTCGTTCGTAGTGGTGGGCTTGTGGGTTCTGTTGTTTCTTGGTCCTTGACCAAAGTTCTGCAAATCATAGAGCTTGTTGATAGAACCCAAACCCTCGGGGATGGGGTCACCTTTCTTGCCCTCAACTATAGTTTTTAGAGATTGCTCGTGCTTACCTTCATCAATTGTTATGTTCTTGAAAGTATCAACATTGTTTGCAGAGTGTAGTACTACTTTGAGTGCGACCATGTTGAGGCTGAGGGTTCTTGGTGATCCCAACATGAGTGCTTCGTGCTCAATGATGTTGTTTATGCATTTAAACTTCAAGCGGCTTGAAATCAAGCATTTTCTGTTGTTTTGGGGGACTGAGCTATACCCGATTCTTGAGCCATCACGTGTCTTTGATTCATCAAAATCCATGGCCAACAGTTTGTTTATACACAGACGGTCTGACATGCTTGTACTGTTGTTACTACTGCTACTATTGGTACAATGAACTGTACAAGTTTCATTACCATTAGTTGGGCAAGGAAGGAGTCCCAATTGTGTGTCTTATGAGATTGGAGTTGTCCGTGCAGGATAACACTCCAATGTTGTTTCAAGGAGGCAGTTGCCAAACATGAGTTCTGTGAAGGTGAATGGTTCATTCTCGTCATTAAGGGGAGTGATATCGTGTTTCATATACCTCTCGGACAACAACCAGATTTGGTGGCATTTTCCCTCGTACGGAAGCCTCATGTGAGACCAGCCTATAGAAAAATATCCATCTAGCTCGTTGGACCAGTCTCTGGTGAGTAATACACCATATGATTCTAGGTTGTCCACAATGACTATGTTTATGCATTGGTGTACTTGACTATCATGAGCTAGTCGTATGCTCACATCTCACAATTCACCAATGGCTGGTACTAATTTTTTATCAAGTTGGATGATTCACGCGGATGTCTCGCTCCATTGTACATTGATCTTCTTAGTAATGGAGAGCGGCATGACGTTGGCTGCCACGCTAGAATCAACCAAGTAGTTGTGAACATTGTAGTTAAAAACTTCGAAAGAAAGTAGGAATGGAGGGAAACCTGAGTTTTCTTCTTCCATCCAGAGTGTGTTGAGCATAGTGGAAAGTGATCCAGGAGGTGTGCTTGCCCCTTTGCTGGTGGAGGTTGCGTTGTCCATTGTTGTCTATCCCATTGCACATGGAAGGATATCTCGCTGACTCTAGACCTTAGCTTACTGGAACAAATTGATGTTCACTCGAGTTTTCTCAATGTCTTCAACAATTTTGTAGTCGAGAGGTGGTAGGCATACCGTGGTGTCCAGGGTGGAATGGATGTTCATGTTTTCTGGCAGAGTGTTTTGCAACTTGCTACTCATGGATGTACTCTTATCCTCCGCTGTCTTCCTAGACTTTCTTTGTGTTTTCTACTTTGGGGCGGCCGATGGATCGACCTTCTTCATTAGCAGTCTCACCTTCTCTTGCATTTCCCCAAGTGTAGGGGGAGCCCCTTTACTCTTAAGATTGTAATGATCATTTTGTTTTTGGGGTTACTTCTCGGTATTCGTCTTTGACATTACCTGTGAGAATTGATATGCGTTCACCACATGCCTAAAACTTGATGTTTCATTAGGTGCAACCTCTTCGTCATCGTCAGTGTCTTCTGGCTACTCGTGCATATTTCTTTCTGCATCGAGTTTATGACTGCAGACAAAGCTAACTACTTGCTTCCAATCCGAACAAGAGTTCTCAAGCTAATGTTCTTTGTGGAAGGAACAAAACTTAGGATCCACACACTGTTTGAGTTGGAACACATGCTTCAACATTGTTTTCGAGGTGAATCGGTTGCTGATTGAGGAGCAACTTGATGAGCTATTTCCCTATCTCAGTCTAGGTGAATGGCTACCTGCAAATGTGTCTATTTTCCACCGCTTGAGATCAGACACTTTCGTGGTCAAGTTCTTGACAAGGCGAGTGAAGGTCTCAATATCAGTTGTTTCCTTGTCTCCAACCTTGCTCGCCATTGCTTGGGTCTTCTTGCTCTCATCCTTGGGTTCCTTCATTGATTCGTCATCCTTCATGACTTTGATTGTGTGCAAGTCTTTCTCAGCAACAATAGCCTCTTCGCAACTTTCCAAGAGTGTTTGTTTCGCAGCTTGCTTGATGAATTGCGCAATGCTAGTTGGCAGTGGGATGTGTAGTAATCAACAGTGATTGAATTATGAGGTTTACTATCCACTGTAAGGTTTCTCAGAATATGTGTAAACCTCTAATTGAAATCTCTTACATTTTCTTTTCCCTCCACGTTGAGGATTCCCAACTCTTTGAGTATCATGGTTGGGGTTTTGTCATCAGCGAACTTCTCAAGAAACATGCATTTGAATGCACCCCAGTTTTGTATAGAGTTTGGTGGAAGGCGGTGATACCGTGTAGCTGTGTGACCATCCAAGGTACATGGGAACAATCTACATGCTAGGTCATCAAAACGTACCTCAAGGGTCTACAGTTGTAGGTAAAATTTGTCTAAGTGGTCCTCCACCTTCACCGTATTGTCAAAGTTGAACTTGATGTTCATCATCTTCGCTCACTTCGGCATTTTGTGTAGAATAGCTAGGAGAGCTAATGGTCCCTAAGTCATCCATTTAAGATTTGTGTCAACCATATCTTGTTCTTCTTCACCCTCTTCCTCTATTTCAGAGTCAAATGGTTCCAGCTCTGAGTCGATTGGTTCGTCTCCACCTCCACCTCCTCCACTGCCTTCCCCTCCGCCTCCTGTACCAGAGTCTGATCCCAAGATCACAAGAGTGTCTAGTTGACCTTGCTAGAAGACTGGAGATTCCTCTCCATCTTCAATAGTTTTTGCCAGACCTTCAAGTGTGGCAAGGACTGCCTCTTCCACCGATGATACAACAACTCCTGTCGAAGTGGATTTTGACATCCTTGATGCCTATGGAAGATGTTTTATACCTTGGATTAGTCTGACTACTTTCACGAACTGGCGAGTGAGGGGACGAACAGAGTGAAGTTAATGATACAGAATGTCATGTTCAATCTTGGGAGGTGAGGAGTAACCAACTGCAAAGTCGAGTGTAGGTGAGAGGGAGTGCGAGTTACTACCTTGACCAGATGGTTGATGAATGAGTGTGAGGAGATGTTCAACCATATACAACTGGCTTCCCTCCTTCTAGCACCAGAAATGTTGATGGTGCTAGAGCCACCAACATTCAGGGGATCACCCTGGTATGAAGTCCCAACTAGACCTCACACCATTTGGTGTGGGAATCCCATCTTGTATGATGGCTTGGTTACCATTGTCTTAAGGCTTTTCCTCAACTCTTGCTTGTCAACACAGGAGAGTGGTTTGCTTTTTCTTTGACAAGTGAGGTTCGCATTCTTGGTGAATGCTAGTGTATTTGTGTCGATGATTCTTTCACTGTAAAGGGAGAGGGTGAGAGTGAGTACCAAGTTGGTTGGGATGAAGTCCCAACTCGGCTAGGAACGCACAACACAACATGACGTGCATAGCTTTCAGAGGGGCAGTCCACATGGATGCGGCAGTCACAACACACAAGGTAAGATAACACGCACATCACTCAACAGATGAGTCCGAATGAGTTCAACAGTTGTTACAACAAGCTTTATGTGAGAGGTTTGTCTGATGTCCAGGGAGATAGCCACCACGAGCGAGACAATGTTAACATCATATAAAACACATTTCCATTAACAGACTTTGTATTACAATAAGTGAAATAGTTCAAGTGTTCAACACAAGTTAAAGCAACATGCATTACAGTTGTTCAAGATTAGTCTTACAACAGTTACAATACATGTGTGAAAATGTGCTAGATTGTTAGCAAGCTTCTAAATTAAGCAAAAGTTTGAAGACACATCGTTACACCATACATCACTAACCTTGTAAGCTGGGCATTGGAGCCACTACTTACTCCTCAAAGAAAAGATTACAAACTCTCTTGGCTATGTGGGATGAGTTGAGCCGAAAAATTCCTTTGCATGTACAAATGAGGGGGTACTTATAGCCAACGGTGAAAGTGACTCTTGTGGCTGTTCGACTACCCTCATGACTATTTGACTTCCATGACTTTTTGACTTTTACATGACTCTTAGTACAACAAGTGGGTCTCTTGGACTTTCACCTTACATTACATTGATTGACAACATAGCCCATAGTAGACATGTGGGAGATGTGACTAACAACATGACTTGACATGACAGTGTTGGTACATTCGTGCTATTGCTGGAGTGCATGTCGAGCTACAGTGTTGCTAGGTGATGGATATCTTCATGGTGTGGCATAGTTTCACCTCCGCATGGCAACGTGTGCAGAGTCTTCGACAATCTTTGGTTCACTTGATGATGCTTTGGCACATTGCTCCTTTCTTGCATGTTGGAAGGCTTGACATGCTCATTTGTTCACAAAAGGTGCATGTTCATCCGTTCGTCCGTCTGTGAGCACATATTGCATGTTTGCTCGTCCGTCCGTCCATCCGCAAACACATATTTGCATGATTATCCATTTGCGAGCACATCTATTCACATGCATCGTTCGTTCATCAGTTGGTGAACCTATCCTTCTGCATGTGCTCCTTTCTTCATCCCTTCCATTGTCACTCCATGTTTGTTAGTGTACCAGTGTCTGCAGTCACTCATGACGAGACGACATCAAATCAAAAAACTTCCTTGTCTACCATGACACATGATAATTTCAGATTTAGGTGACCAGGCGAGGCAGCAAGGCTGCGAAGTGGGATGATGACCCTGGGCACTGCTAATTAAAACTGCGTAAGAGTCACTGAGTGATGAAGATGGTCAATCCAAGTCGACAACGATTTTCTGCGAGGTCAGACTCAGCTAGAAGGCAAAATTGCGCAAATTTTGAGGGGGATGGTCCATGCTACAGGAAGTCGAGTTAGGAAGAATCTGTATAGTTTTTGGAACGAGCGGGCAACAGGGGATGGAAGGTAAAATTTGCTCAATTTTTTGGAGGAACAGGTTGGGCTGCAAGGAGGATCAACAGCAATAAATTGTACAGTTTTTGGGAGGAACTTGCCCGGAGGCTAGCAATCAAAATTGCGCAATTCCCAGAGGGAACTGGCAGTTGGCTATTAGGTCACTAGTAGCAGAAACTGTGCAATTCCTAAGGGGAACTGACAGTCAGCTACTTGGTGCTTGGCAGCAGAAACTACGCAATTCCTGGAGGGAACTGGCAGTCTCTTGTTTGGAGCCTCTGGTGAGGAAAACTGCATTGAGGCTGTCAGGCTTGCCTGCTGATCATCTCTGTGCAGTTTCTGAGCTAAGTGGATTGTTGTCTAGCAAAAGGCCTACTCATGAAAACTGTGCAGTTTCTTGGATGAGGAGCAGGTCAACTGTCGGGACGACTGACTGGGAAAGCTGTGCAATTTTCTAGGGAGACAGAGATGGGCACTTGGTGTTTGTTTGGCCTATCTACGTAATTTCCTCAGTCAGCAGAGCGGGCAAGGTCAATATCCTCTGCGCAATTTGAGGGGAGTCAGTGCCAGGGTGGTTTTCGGGTCCAACTGTCCAGGTGGTCAGCATGAAAGTTGATTGGATTTCTTGCGATCAGCGCAGCTTGGAAAGAGTTACTTGGTGCTTCTTCGTTGTTCTGGGTGACAGTCTATCGAGTCAATGATGGGGTGATAGTCTGGATGTCAAAGGGGAGTCCAGTCGTCAGAACTTCAACAAAATGACTAAGTGTGTAAACAATCAAAAGATGCATAGGTGATCATACAAACACACACTCATATGACTCGACAATGAAGTGACTCGAAACATCCAGACACACATGTTCAACATGACTGAGCGATAATGCAAGCGACAAACGCGACACTCATAACCGATCGTTGATCGATCGTGACGATACTTGCGCAACAGTGAATGCCACTCTGTGTGTGAGTGTGACAGATGCTTTCATAGTGAACACAACAAGTAAACACGAAGCGAAGACTTTAAGCATAACCAGAACATGGTCACAAGCATGACTTAGACATCAACATGCAGAAACTTGGGTGAAATGAACAAACAAGGCAGATGCAAAGACTCCCATGGGCTCACAGGGTGAACCTAAGGGTGTCCAATCATCAATCAAAACTCCCAAGGGAGGCTTCGAAATTAGGTGTAGGACAAAATTTTGGATGGTGGTTGTAGCCGCTACAACAACATCTTTACCAAATCCTTCACTAAGTGTAATATCAAAACTTTATGAGCTAAGTTGAGAGTGAAAGAGATAGAGACATCTACTTTAGAGTAAGATACTTAGTATAGACTATCCTCCCACCCCTCTCTTCTTTTTTATTGTGAGGGGTTTCAGAGGTGTTCTCCTTCATTTACTTTGGAATATATCTTGTATAAATTAGTGCGTTCATCATTTTATCTCACATACATATTTTTCCCATCATTTTCCGTCATGTGCATAATTTTCCCTCTTAAAGTACAATTGAGCTTCATCCATTAATTCTAAAAAATTATTCTAAGAAAATTACACTTTCTAAAAAAATATGGTTGCTACTTTTCCTTCATTGTAAAAATTAAATTCTATTTTAGAAATAGAACCTATTTTCTAAGTGCTACTTTATCACATTTCTGATTTATAAGGTACTTTACTCCACTTGCCTAGTAAAAAAAACCAAGTTAACTATGTTACCAAAACACACTCCATAATTATGCCATGTTCTTTCATGTTTGCGTGTAATTAATATTAGTATAGTTGTATGACAAAATTTCATTCTATTACATTAAATTGGATTGTACTCTCTTATTTTCATTTTTGGATGACCGTTTGATTTTTTTACTTACTATTTTTTTCCTTCTTTTGAAATGGTTAGTTACACTTTAAAGCGTTCTCTCTAATAAGAAATCTCTTCCCATGTCACTTGTGCCATCTTGGACCATTGATTTTGGTGTTATATGATTGAAATAATATCTATCAAAAGATTGAAAATATGTATTAGTTAGTTAGTTACCATTCATAACGATATCCTCTACCACCATTTCTACGAGATTTACCCTGATCTCAAATTCGCCCATTTTACAGCAAACCAAGCAACCTCCCCGTGATACACTTGAATACAAAGATTCATCGACATAAATGTCTTGTTTTCAGCGGCAATTTCATGACAATTATGCTATGCTTAGTTCATAACCAACCTACACACCAATTTTGTCACTGTCAATAGTGCACACACACCAACGTTTTTAACCTACGGCCATTGATGTTCTAGGTTCAATGCAACAGGCTTCTTCGAGAAACTGACAGGCAAGCAAGTCATGCTATTGGGGGACTCGATGAATAGGAACCAGTTTGAGTCCGTGCTTTGCATTTTTCCGGAAGTCTTTCTAATAAGACCAGAATCATGGCTATCGCAACACAAATGGGAGAGGATACAAAATTTTCAAATTTATGGTAATGTTTGTGTCACGACCTCCTTCCCTACTCTAGCTTTATCTTCTACTACGAGATTTTCTTCTTAAACTGAAATGAACATTCTGGATGAAGCGTAGGATTATAATTGCACCGTGAATTCAACCGTTGTGTGACCCGAGGAACCTACCCCATTTTTTGAAAATAGTATAGAATTGTAAATCAATTGCGAATGTAAAAGACTCGTTCATGCTCGTTACTTTTTTATGATGAAAACAATGTGAGTCAATATTAATTTAAGTAATTCGTTGATAAAATAAATATCGATTTATTTTTTGTGCATGGATTTTTTTAATTACATGTTTTAAAATATTTTGGATAAGTTTATAAACACGACCAAAGTAAATTAAACTAAGTATTAAGTAAATTGCAGAAATGGCAAATCAGTTAAGCTCATACGTATCTCACGAGGAACATTCCGAGTGGTTTGAGATTTGAAAATTCTGTCCACAACATAAATATAAAAAAGATTTGGATTGTGTAAGTAAGGCTATGTAAAGGAACCTGGTCGATAAATGTTGCAACTCATATATGATTTACTCATTATCCAAACTTTTAACCCTCGAATTTTCTCTTCCTATCACTCTTAAGCCTTGATGTGACACTAATTAAAATTTTCATGATTCAAAATGGTTACGAAGAAATCAGATTAAGTGTTTTTTTAATTGTATTTTATCTTCAATTTTTTTTTTATCAAATAGTAATTAATGATTTGATATGAACTCACTAACTTATTTTATTTTATTAATAGCCCATGGAATCATTCGTGAGCGAGTGTGGGTAATGTTTTATTTTTTTAATTATTTTTGTCACTATTTAAGAATATAGTTTTTTTTTTCCAAGGAATGCAAAGAGTAGTCAACTATTAGTTGGATAAATGTTGGAATATAACTTAACTAGAAAATAACTTAACTGGAATGTTGGAATAGAAAGTATAACTTAATTAAAATATAATTTAACTACATGTTGGTTGCTCCGCAGCATATTGTTTGCCATTCTGCTTTACTGTTCTGGCAGCTTATCGTGTCAATCACACATCTTGTCCATATGATATAATGTACATATATTATGGATAATTGTGAAAAAGGTGAGCTCTATATATCTTCTAATGGGACTCCCCCCACCTTTTTTATAACTTAACTAGAAAATATATTACACAAATTAATAGTTGGCAAAATTAATTAAAATAATTTCATTCCTTACTACTACCTATTTGGCTAAATCTTGGAATATAATTTAACTAAAATATATATTACATTAATTAATGGTGGGAAAAATTAATTAAAATGATTCATTCATTCCCAAACCATATCATGCGGACTTCAAGAAATGTTACTCATGTAAAAGTAATTTCATTCCTTGCCAAACCATATCAGGTAGATCAAGAAGGGTTACTTATGTAAATGGGTAAAAATTTGCAAAAGGCTTAACAAACTGAAAAGTATATTAAGAAAACAGTATTGACACAATTAATTAGAGACTTATCCTTGATTCCATTGTTTAGATTTTAAAATAGGCCAACTCATGTAAATGAAAGTAAGCTAAGAGTATACTTAAATATACGACATTTAATAAATTAGCTTTGAAGGCTAATAGTAGGTAGTTGGGAAATTTCATATCGCGACAATACATTGTATATACTAGAAGTAGACGCTATAATCTCAAATTACATACCTTATTTGGATGGATTGATTCAATATTTGTTTTGTCCTTTATGAGGTTTTTTAATACAATTGTTGTATTTAACAACATTGAATCCTTCAATTGTGTTGAGCTAACTTATTGCACTTCCATGAGTTTGCATGCTCAAGTCTACTTACTCTTACAGTTCTATGCACTACAAGTTTAGTTAATAATAAAATATGTATGAGAAACTGGAACAAGATTGGTTAATAATACAAATATCGACGAGAAGCTACTAGCAACAATATAATTAAATAATTGTCGTTAACAATCTATATGATTATCACCACAACCACCTCCAAAATAATTGACTCCAATAAATATGATAGTAAGTGTACACATTCCTTTGAGTTGCATTAAAATTGTAAAGGAAAATAGTGTCTTGTACCTTTGAAACAAATATACAAGGAGCATTGGTATGGTTTTTCTTTCCTTGTTTCATATTGGCATTATCAATCATGGCCCTCAATCATGCAACGTACATAACCTTGATTCTGTCAACATCTTGATGAGAAGTATCATAGATCTAACCCCCATGAGATTCAAAAGTAGAGACTTTAAGCCTAAATCCAACATACCAATAGCTTTAATCATGGCCTATCTACATGGGGATCTAGGGACTATAAGCCTAAAACCAACATACCAATAGCTTTAATCATGTCTTGTCTACATGGAGATCTAGAAGCAATCAAATTGAAAGTATATATAAAACCAAAAGTTACCTTCTTAAAGTTGGGTTGAGAGATGTAGGTAGGGTGAAGGAGTAAAGAATGAAATGAACTATTGTTGTTACCATGACACATAACTAGAGGTGGGTGAGAAGGCATACTATTGTTAGCCGATAGAAGAAAGTAGATGTTTCCTTGTATCAACCCTTGGTCTTTTTTTCTTATTATTTGAAGATGGGATGAACTTAGGATGATCCTCACTAGTGGATGTCTTATTTCCTACATATTTTCATGGGAAATTTGGTTTGGGTATAATATCCAAAAGAAAATAGATAAAATTTCTTCAAAATGTCATCTTTGAAGTTGAATGGGTTGTTGAACATGCCCTTCTTTACAAAAAATCATTGCCCAATTGATATGCAAGCCCCATAATACCCATTATTTATGTTTCTTCCGTGTATTCTCAAACATTGAGGTGAGTCAAAATTAGTTTCGAAGGACCTAAACCCCTACAAATTCTCTAGTATATGGAAACTCTTTTTCACAACACAAGATGGAAAATTAAATGTGGAAAGAAATTCAAAATCATTTTGCTTTTATAGAATGAAACCTGAGTGAATTTAACCATTGAGTGATAAATCTAACATAGTTTAGAATAGTTAAATGAAAAACTCACAACTAGAACAAAGAAATTAAAATATGAGTAGTAACAATGAATTTGAAGGGTGGTTTCTATTTTGAAGGCGTTTATCTGTCTTTTCTATCATTTTGTGAGCTGGTTTCTTGTTGCAGAAGATCCCAGTTTAAACAATATTGGTAGAACTTGATGAGGAAGGAAAAATCATATTGGATCCTAGAGTATCTATAGAAACAAGAGTCCGACAGTTGTCGATCAATTTCAGAGTATCTCATCAAGTGGAAGAACATACCTGCTGAAGATTCCACATGGGAGGACAAGAATTTTATACATAAGCATCAAGAACTACTCAAGCATTGAGGACAATATGTTTTGAAGGACAGGGGCACGTTAGGTCCCTATACTACTAGTGTAACCCCTTATTGCTATTAGTACAACCCATTTATTATATCGTTGTACCCATGTAGTCACCATATTATTATTATTGTGCCCCATAGAAGCCCACTATTGTTATTATTGTTCCCTTACATTATTATTGTTATGTTGGCTCTAATTATATTATGACCCCTTAGACTCCTATATATAGAAAGGAGGTCTTGTCATTTGTATCATCCAAGAATTGTTCATTCGTGTAATGTAAAGGACGTTTCCCCATTGAAGAGGCTTATTTTGAAGGCGTTTATCTATCTTTTCTATCTCTTTGTTTGTTGGTTTCATAACAATAAATTATAACTATAAAATTGAGATCATTCCAAAATATTTTCCTCTGAAACACACGTTAAGTATCATATGGAGTGAGCAAGTGATTGGGTAGTATACATGTAACTCTAGGGAAGTGCGTGAAGTTACAACAACTAAAACTATCATATAAAAAACCCTTGCAAACTATGTATCATTTACAAACCTTTTTTCACATAACAAGATCAAAAAGTAAATGTGGAAAGAAATTAATCATCATTTTTCCTTTATAGAGGCACATACTTGGTGATTTTGTCAAACCTAAGTGAGTTTAACCAATGATTGATAAATCAAGCATAGTCTGGTTGAGTTAAATTAGAAACTCACACTACAAGTCAAGGAATACAAATATGAGTAGTAATAATGAATTTGAATTTTTCATTAGTTACTCTTCCCACTTCAAACATAAGGGCACCACCCTTCCAAACTAAATAATTGACAAAGTCAACACTTGCAATTCGTCATCCTTCTACTCTGCACAACAACCATTTTTGTTTCAAATTTTCTGTAATTGTTCTCTACACAGATATAGAATCATGTTACCCTTCTCAAATCCATGACCTATGATCAAGATTCATTCAATGCAATTTTAACTGGTGATTAATTACTATTCATGTTGTTTTTCATGTTTACGTGATCTGAATTTTTGTACTTGTGTATTTCTTTGTATTAAGTTTACTTGATCTAATTTTTTGTTTTTGTACCTCTTTTTGACTCGATAATTATTTTTTTAACGATTACTGGAAATTCCTCTAGACTATGTTTGATACCATGCTTTCAAGTAAACTATCATGATAATGCTACCTTTGCTCATAGTAGATAGTCCCTTAGTTCTATGTTGTTGTCAACCTTAAAAATTACTCAAGAATACTTTAGCTCTTTTTACATCATAATTTTTCATATTAAAGTTAATCTCTTTGTGATGTGTGGACTTCTATTTGGCGTAGCTGAAATCTTCTATGCATCTTCATATTGATGGCACCAATCTTATAGTTGAAGATAGGTATAAATTTAAGTGTCACATGGCCACTACTTTTAAGAAGATATCAGCTGACCCATGCCTTGTGTATCGTTAATTGATTTTTAGTTCTCATTTTTTGAATATATAAGGTTGTTGGTGCTTATTTATGGTAGGAGAATGTCAAGTGAAAAATTGTTTTCTAGAATAGATACACTTTATGCTACTATAGTGAAGCGAGTAGCTAACTGATTCATCTTTCATAGGGTAAGTTATATGGATCTTGCATATTTTCCCATGAATAGTCACTTAAGAGGCAACAATGTATTTTTTCGAGATTTGTATTTCATGAGTTTATCTTTTGCACCTACAGGATGTTGCTATTGTAGTAATGGGACCCATTTAGAACATTCCTCACTACAATTGATTCTGACATCACATTTAATGGCTCCATTACTAGATCAGTTATTGATTGTCCCTGAAACAATAAATATTTCTTGTTAGCCTTATCTTGAATTTAAATATATTGCATTTAATTTGAATACGAGAAGAAAAAAATTGTGATTGTTTTCAATCAGATGGCATTTCATATAGTGTGAACCTTGTAAGTTGCTAGTATATTAATATCTATGTAGTTTTCCATGTCAATTGAAATGCAATACACTTATTTGGGCTCATTGTATAAATTATAACTAGAAAATTGAGATCATTCTAAAATATTTTCCTAAAAAGCACACACTGAGTGTCATATGGAGTGAACCATTGATTGGGTAGTGTACCAGTAACTCCAGGGAAATGTGTGAAGTTACAACAACTAGACCTATCGTATAACAGGCTCACAAGGCACATGCCTCATTTCGGATAATAATGCTTCAAGTTATAATGAATGACATCACTTGTGAGATGTTTCTTATGTTTTTTTGTACAATATGTATGTCAAATGACATATGAGAATGATTTGCAGCATTGGTGGAAGATTGACAAATTTTTCACATGTCATATTTCTTGTAGGGTTAGGTTTTGTTTCAAGTCTAAGATGGTGATTTTTCGACTATCTTCAATTATTATTTCCCTAGCTAATGAATATTGCTTAACTGTTTTGGGGTTGAAGATGAAATGTTGCTTCAAGCATCAGCCATCTACGCTTGTCTTGTAGAAGGTAACAGAACATCTTGTACCATATCTTTTTCTTGAGAAGAGCAGACATTTCTCAAGTTAAATTAAAAATGTTGTAAAGTTTAGTTAATTTATTACTTGTTTTTAGACACATCAATTTACGTTTCAACAAAAATAGTTCCAAACTAGACAATATCTAGATTGCATTACATTTCACATCTCTCTTCATTTGTTCTCTTGTTCTATATGCTATTGCCTTACGATGTTTACTTTGCAACATTTGGTGCAATTTATATTTATATTATTTCTCGATTATATCTCTTTTTTTTTAATTATATAATCAAATTTAGATTAAAAATCATTATTTAATAAAATATATTATAAATTTTAAAAATTTAATGATGTTAAAAATATATTCAAAACCTTTAATTTATAAATTGACTTTCTATTTCGAATTTTAAAATATAATAAAGTCATATAATAAATTATAAAATATTTGTGTTCACTTCAATTTAAAAAGAGTATAAATTCATGACGTCATTAATGATGGATTGAATTTGTCATGTACTACACTATAAAGTAATTTACTTATATAATAATATAAATGAATGGGTTGGTTTGTAATAATAACATTTTATTTATATTTTTGTTTTTGTTTTTTTAATTAAGTAATTATTATGTAATATTTTCTAACTAATTGTAATATTATTTGGTTATTTAAAATAAATTAGGTTTAAAATTTTAAATGATTTTTAATATATGAATATATTTTTTATTTCAAATAAAATTTAGATGAAATAATATGAATGGTTTAATGTGACTATAAGACTGATAATCTAAGAGAAAATATTTTTAAGTTTCATTCTTTTTAGGACTAAATAGGTGATAGAATCTTTCATCCTATGGTATTTTTCTAATTGACTAATGCTTATTTTTACTGTGGAGTTCACAAGAATTAGATTTTATTCTGTAAAAAGTTATTTTTCTTCTTAACACTATTCGTGATAACAAGATAATTTTGTTTTTCAAGATTGAGGATGATCACATCCTTATGATATCTTAGTTTTATCTTTCTTCTAAATCTTTATCACCGCATAATTTCTCCTAAAATTAGGAAGTAAGGGTATTTTTACTTTTATTTGGACTCTACTAGATGATCTTTCCCTTCATTCCCTAATGGTCCAACGAAGCTAGGGGTCCTTATGCCACCCTCGCTTGACCCGAAGGTGGAGGTTCTAGCTATAGTTAGAATAAAATTTAGGAAAAATTTTAGCATCCATGTTGTATAAATTCTTGTCATATATAAGGTACATATTCATTAGCATTCTTTCAAATGGACAAAGACTTGCTTTAATCAAGAGGATAAGATAGTCATCATTTCCTTTAATACTAAGGTTGTAGTTTACAAAATATTGTTATATTTGTTCAATATTCCTCCATAAATCCATGGATATACTGCAATACAAATCATCACATCTATACAAAATAACATTAGTGAATAGAGTCTCAAATATTAATTTTTTTATCCCAAATCCATAGATATGCCAACTTTCAATTGTTTTGAATGCCATAGTAACCTTTTCAACCTTCACTTATCTTATTATTAATTATATAACTCCAATTGATCTTATGTTGGATGCGAATTCCTATATATTTGTATGAAGTAACATCCTCCCTAGAGTTATTTTGATAAACTGTAGTATCACATGTGATCCATTTGGATTTAATTATCATGACTTTAGTCTTTGTTGGTCTTTGCATTCATACCCATCTTGAAGTAGAAATATATGAGTATCTTAGTTTCTTGTCAATATTGTAATGAGTACTTTCTAAAAGAATAATAGTGTCAGCATAAAGGAGAAGAGTTATGAGAATAATGGTGAGCATGGGCCCAACAAAACCAACATTATCCAAACACACTCTTGGGTTATCAAATTATATGTCAAAAATAATGTGGGATAAGGACACTTGTGCTTGATTCTAGTATTGTACTTAATTTCTTCTTAACCACCCCTAGTGTTCCTATGTTTGGAAATATCATTCTCATATAGCCTTGTCACAACAATCCTCAACTTTAGAGGAACCAATATCTCTTCTAACCGTTTCCATTTATTTTTCATAGGAATGGTGTCAAAACCTTTTATAATGTCAAACAAACAAGAGAAGAGATCGAATTTATTATTCGGACATTCCTCTATAGCTATCATAAGAGTAAAAAGATGGTCCATCATTGAATGGTATATCCTAAACCTAGATTTCTCTTTAACTATATTACCATGCTTTCAAGTTCAAGGATAATCTTTTTTTCCCAAATAATCCCATACAACTTGGCTAAAGTATGGATAGTCATAATGGTCTCATAGTTATAAAAAAATATTTTAGTCCCACTCTTAAATATAGGCATAATAAGGCTTTGCATCCAAGGCTTAGGGAAACTTTGTTTCACATGAAATTAAAGACCTTTCGTATGTATAGGATGGGGATAAGTTATCCCATTTTTAAAAATTCATTTTTTTAGCCTCCAATGTCCTTATATTTCCCATTATCGATTTTCTTAACCCCAAACTTAAAGCATTTCAACAAAAGTATCTCTGAACATTTGCTTAGTTGGGTTGAGTCCCCATCGTTAAAGCACCTCTCCTAATGATGGGTTATGGATTCAATTCATTTGACACTCTCATGGTCAAACTCAATGGTTGACCCAATAGGAAGTGATCCCTTCAAGTGGATCTTCCTATTTCAAATATTCTATGGATATATAACAATCATCAATCTTTGGTAAGCATTAACTACATAAAGAAATCTCTTATAATGAAAATACATCATTTTCTATACGGGCCTTCAAAATGGTTTCGATGGAATTATGGAATTCATAGAGGTTTCTAAGGTAAATACTTAAGTTCTTCAAGTCAATCAAACTATTTTATCTAGCCTTATGAGCCAAAAATTTCTTCCAAAACTCACTATGGTTAGCCTTAGAGAGGCATATTAACTACACTTTCTTTACACTTATATAGTATATTTTATTTCTTGACATAGTAACTTTATATATTTTTATGATATCAAGTTTTAAGGTTTCATTAGTGTCATTCTTATTTCCTTTTGTGATTTTACAATCCTTATTATACTAAACATTTGCAGTTCTATTATTATTTTATATGGCATCTTGGTAGAGAATTTGCTATTGTACTTGAGAGGGTTGTATTAATTATTATGTAGGCTTTCAATGTTATCCTTATATTTTAGGAGGTGTAAATCCATATTTGAATCCATTATGAAGAAATTCATTAAACTCTTGTAGAAAATTCGGTGGCTTGTGCATAGAAAATTTTAGAGTTAATGTTATAGGTATATGATGAAAGTTAGACTCATGGTCATTTAGTGGGTCAAAGTTTACAATTTGGTTGGAAACATCGGTATTAGATATCACATAATATAATAACTATTACCAATCACATAATTACAAGTCATCTAGTTCAATTTTGGCTACTTGATCATGACATTGCAAATTATAAGGTCTTGAGAACTACAAAGAGATTAAATCAGCCATGAATAATTTTGTGGTAAGATACTCAGTGATTATTTTGAATCTACCAGCTAATCAAGGTCGTCATCTATGAACGATGTTTTTCTTATGAAAGGTAAAGTTGATTACAAGTCATCTAGTTCAATTTTGGCCACTTGATCATAACATTGAAAATTATAAGGTCTTGAGAACTACAAAGAGATTAAATCAGTCATGAATAAATTTGTGTTAAGATACCCAGTGATTATTTTGAATCTACCATCTAATCAAGGTCATCATCTATCAAAATAAGATTGGGGTTTGAATCATTAATAAGAAGAATAACTTGGTTAGATGTCATTCTAGCAGTGTGCTTTTCTTATGAAAGGTAAAGTTTATAGGTGGGAAATAAAAAATTATGATATAAATCCTCTTAGTGTTAATGCCAAAGATGTGGATCCAAACATACCAATTGAGGAGGTTAATCTTATGTAGTAGAGTGTGAGGAGATACACTCTTTTTTATATAACAGACAATTCCTTCAATCACTCTATGAGGGAATTTCTTGTGCTAAGTTGACCAAAAAAATGAATTTGTATATGTTAGGGACCTTAGATTCATCATGCTCACAAGTGTGAACTAAAAAAATAATATCAATTTCACTAAGACTGCAAATTAATGTAAGACCCTCATAACATTGAAATCCACAATATTTCTAGATGAGGATTTTCTGTATTCCAAATTCCAATATATGAGTCTCATTTTTTTCTCTATCCCTAATAGTTTTTTCCCATTTCTAATGATTTCCCATTTCCTTTCCTTTATAGCTTCCCTTAGCTTCTGAATTTTCTTCCTTAATTTAACTTGTTCTACTGGGATGAGGTCCTCATTTATAAATATTTCTATCACTTTTGGACTTTGATATTTACTGAGTATGTCAAATTTGTGGTCATTGCAACTTATCCTTACATAGATTAATCTATCTTTATTCTGAAGTATCTCTCTCAACCTTCTTTCTTCTATGAGATAAGTTGATTCAATTTGTGACTTTTATTTTAGTTCTTATTTTAATGCTTCTAATGTATCCTCTTATTTTTATTTACTTGTATACAAGTAATTATAAGTTACAAGACTTCTTTATTTTGCTTATGATCCTTCTCAATTAGTTTTTCCATTTCCTCTTTGATGAATTTGATGTATAATTTATTAGATGTACTACTTGGAGCTAGATTTTTATTTATTTTTTCTTCTCACTCTTTAATATCATCTCTCAAGGTGCAATTTTCTTCAATTGTTGATTTTATATTCTTTTCTAGTTCTTATTCTCATCTTTCATTACTTTCAGGTCATCCATAAACACTTCTATTTTATTTTCTAATAGCTTGAATTTGTTTCCAAGAAAATGCAATTAATTCTAGTGTATGTTCCATTTCTCTTTCTTCTCTCCTTTTTCTTCTAATAAACTGAAATGGTCAGATAAATACTTTCTAGGATGAATTTTCTTGGCCTCCCCTTGCTAAGTTCATATTTTGACATGTGTAGTCAGATACTAAGATTATTTTCTAAAAATAAGTAAAATTAGGAAGAAGGAAGAAAATAGATAAGGGAGCTTGTGCTATCAGTGGAGAATCTTTCAATATGTAGAGAGATGACCACAACAACTAAGATACGGTTCAAAATTTCTGTATATCCAATATCACAGATATTGATTTGGATTATGAGCAACCTAGTATATATTGCTTCATAGCATACCATTAGAGATTATATTTCCATAGAATTGAAAAACTCACATTCCATGGAGAAATATACCATACACCACATGAAAAAGAGAATCCATATGCAAAATAAAAAGAAAAATAAAGTACAATCTACCACGTCATAAATATATCCATTTGTCTCATCACAATGCAAGGAAAAAATCACACTATAGGAAACTATGCAGTAGAGATCTATACACTACAGGTACAAAAAAATACACTATAACATATAGATTCAACACACTCTCACCACAAAAATTCAATACACACTCGGATTACAAAGAATTCAAACAATTACGTTACATTGTTTAAGGAAAAATATAACATTCAACACACTCTCACCACAAAAATTCAATACACACTCGGATTACAAAGAATTCAAACAATTACGTTACATTGTTTAAGGAAAAATATAACATATTTATTATAGGATTCATATTCACTTTCTACATATGTAATATTTAAGTGTAGATTTAGATCAACATTAAAAGTTTTAACTTTACAATAATTGAATTAAATAACCCATTCCTCGTTTTATTGAACCTCCCTATTGGCCATTAATAAAGAAGTTTTCCTATTGCAAATGGGAAAAAAAATAATAAAGAAGTTTTCCTATTGCAAATGGGAAAAAAAAATAAATGTAACTTTTTTATGCATTAGGTTCTTGGTGCGGATGCTAGGCATTTTGACCTGGTTAAGAAAGTCATAATCAATTATAGTTTTAATATTAAAAAATGGTCAACCATCTTTAACCTAATAAACTATAATAAACTACAACTAATTAAAATTAAAATAATTAATTATATTAATTATAATTTTTAATAATTATATAAAATTATATTCACCCTTATCTACCACATTAATCACTATTAACTTTCTTCCACTAATGCATCTTTGAAAATGATAGTCAAATTTAAAAAATGTAATAGAGATAGTCAAATTTTATTTTACAAATTTATCATAATCCTATCACACGCATGCACACACATTATTAATATTTTTATTTACAATTGAAATAACCAATTAACAACCACATAATTAAGGAAAAAATTGATATTTAGATAAGTACTCTTATATATCTTTTTAGGCTAAAAACATTATTTCTCTTTTATATTAATTGGACATTATAAAAATATTTTAGTAAATTGAAAGAAAAGTGAACATTACATAATTAACTCATTTTTTTTAAATAACAGTAACATATTAACCAACATCCATCTGGGTTAATTCTGATGAGATCATGTTGACGTCAATGCATACATAGATTATAATGTTCCATTCTTCCACTAAATCAATACCTCAATGTTACCAAAGCACCCATGTGACTAGAGATACAGTAAAATCAACCAAGGCTCGCTAATAAGTGTGCCTATAGAATTCAAACATGAAGACAAAAGCAATAACACGTATATAAATCGTTTTCAAAAACAGCTACCTTACGCTTATCCCATCACTTGAATAATTAATATAAATTTCTAATGGTTCAATACAAATAAAATAATTACAAAGAAGTGGTCAACCTATTTAGATGGCATTATTTTGTAAACCATTTGTTTCATGGGGTGATTTTTTTATTTTAGTTTTAGTTTTTTTGAATTTTTCATTCAATTTTTAAAATTATAATATAAGTTATTAAATTTGTGTAGTTTTATTTTTTTTGAAGGAATCGTTTTTAGTGTGATCTTTAGATTTTTGTTGTTGCGGAAAAATTTGTGGTGAAATTTTGATTTACATTATTTAAACTAGTTTTTGATTGCGTATATGGATTCAACACACTCAACACCCTGAAAAACTTTTCGGTCACTTCTATTGTGCAAGAGTTACCCATCAAATTTAAGTTTAATAAATTCTTCCCAAATTTTAGAAGAAAAACCCACCAAAAAAACTTCCAAAACATTACACTAAAAACAACTCATTTTTTAAATATTTTACAAATAATAAATTTATTTTTATAATATTATAAAATATTTATTTTTATAATATTACAAAATTTATTAATACAATATTGTTATCAAAATTATTTAAAATTTAATCTTATTGGCATATCTTTTAAACTAACTTTTAAAATAACTTAATTTTGTTAAACATAATTACAGTCTTCAATTTCTCGCTATAAAACAAAAATCTAAAACCCATACAAATCCATCAATCTTTTTTTTAAACATAATTACCATCTTCAATTTCTCCACATAAAATAAAAATCTAAGACCCATACAAATCAATCAATCAATCTTTTTTTAAAAACAATATGATATCCCAACAAAAAAATAAAATAAAAATCACCTACATCCAAATAAAATAACTTTCCATAAGTGATAATGCATGTCTGCCTTACATATTATAGTGCTTTCCGACCCATCTTCAAATAACAAGGTCCACGGATTGATGCCATGTGATTGGTCAGTGATAATGCATGTCTCCTTCAGATATTATAGGGCTTCCCAAGACATCTTCAAATAACAAGTTCCACGAATTGACATATATAAACTGTGTATACATAAACTTATACATACGTAAGTATATATACAAGGTTATGTTCACAGATTGAATTTGCGGATGAATGGAATGAAGGTTGAAATCAAACGAGTGACAGAGTCGATGATTAGCTGGCATAAATGTGCAGTCATCTCAGATTAGTCTAATTCCCCTTGTAAATTGGATCGTCAGACTAAATTTATTTAAGTGAATATTCAGTCAGTGAATATTCAGCTATTCATTCTGTTATACAGAATATTCTTGATTCAGTACTGTGGACTTCTGCTATGTGGGTATAAGGAAGTTTGCAGCTTGGTTCGAGTATTTCGTGACAACGTCCATAGAGCGTTTAAGGATCCCTTTAAGTGGATATACATAATTATTATAATGGTTCCTTTCCAGGGAATCGAAAAATTCAAGCCCCATATTTCTCAGATTATATATCAGGTGTTATTTGCGGGCATGTATATCCTGTCCAGAATTGCCTTGATAGATGGAATGAATAACTTTGTTTTTGTGACATACAGACAGGTTATTGCAACATTAGCTCTCGGTCCGTTTGCTTACCTTTTAGAAAGGTGTGCACTATTTCTGTTTCTATGCTTTGATATACAAATAAGTTTTTTTAGTGGATTAATCATTTATAAAATAACTGCTATAAATTTATTTTAAATATGGATTTAATATGATTTAAGAGGGATCCAATTTCATCTTAAATACGGATCTAACATGACCTTAGAGAGATCTGATTTATTCAAGTGTAAATTTATTTACGAGTCATTATTATTTAAATGATTTCTATAGTTATTTTTCCTTTTTTTAGATTTTTCATCATTTTTATTTTGGTAGAGACGAACAAAATTTCGATTCAATTTTGATGACAGACAGACAGTGTTGCACATCATACTGGGCTGTAGCGTGAGTCTCTCGACTCAAACAAATTCAATTGAAGACCAACTAAACAGATACCAACAAAAAAAAGAACATTAACTATAGCTCTGAGTTAACTAATCTATCATCCATAGCTCTGAGTTAACTAATCTATCATCCATTGTTGCAGAAAGGAACGCCCACCTTTAACCTGGTCCATCTTTTTTCAAATTTTCTTGCTCGGAAGTGGGTGAGAATTTTCTATATATGCAAGCTTTGTTTTTATCTATTGGTCCATATTGTAGAATCAGCGTTACAATAGACTCAAATAAAATCATTTTCTGATTTCCAGGATCGCGATAACTCAGAATTGCTACATTCCAGGATTGTACTTCACTTCTTCAACATTTGGTTCAGCAGCGTTTAATCTGGTTCCCATTTTTACATTTCCAATCGCAATATTTCTAAGGTAAAAGATGTTACAACTCTAGTGTTATGTCATATGAGGAAAATTTTTGGAAGTCTAGCAATCAAGTTCATTTTGTTTTCTCGAAAAGGATTCCATTTCTATAGATTAACTAGCAACCGACAATCTATTCATGATGCTCTTTCAACTTTGTTTCTTGGCTAGGCTGGAGAAAATTAATATCAGAAGTTTAAGAGGACAAGTAAAGATTGTTGGGGCAATTATATGTGTCGGTGGTGCCATGGTAATGACCTTATACAAAGGTCCTGCTCTTGAATTTTTAACGCCTGGTTTTAAAAGCGAACGAACTATAGACAGTTCTAACCATAATATTATGCTGGGCTCCATCTTAGTTTTTGTGAGCGTGGCTGTTTGGTCTGCATGTATTGTTTTTCAGGTCATTCCTATCATCGATGCCTGTATTGTCAATTCTATCTATTCCTTCCACTCATTTTCTTTGATTTATAATTCCTTGACATTTGATGGATGAAATTGGATACAGGCTCCTATTTTGAAGAGGTATCCAGCTCAGCTATCATTAACAGCACTCTCGAGTCTTATAGCAACCGTAGAATCTGCTCTAGTTGCTCTAATCTTCGAGCACAGGAAGTCCAATCTCTGGGCTCTAGGATGGAATATTGAGCTTGTTAGCCTTGTCTACTGTGTAAGCATCTTAACTAATCTACAAAGCTTCTTAACTAGAATAGAAAGTTTTCAGGAAATTCATTATAACAACATACTAATTGGATCGGTATAGTTTGAACCGTTCAGATATATAAATATATTGATTGCATATTCTGTGCATTTTAATTGGAACAATACTCTTGGGTATTTGCATACACTATTCCATATATGTATTTAGTTAGCTGTTTGCTTGTTTGCTTTGTTATATCCCTGTGGGATGTTTGAATTTGTAATTAACATAAACCGTATTCATGGGAATAGTATCTTTTAAATTCATTGTTGGACATTGGATACACTGTAGCTCTCGTGTGTTTAGCCATATGGACTAACTGACTAATTGTTTCTTGTGGATCTTTATTTCTTGCCATGCGCATCGTTGACTAACACTTGCGGTTTTGATTGTAATTCCCAACAAGTGGTATTAGATCATAGGTCACCAATTCAATACACACCAGGCTCACTTTGCGGGGAGATTGTTGGTTTACATTGGATAAACCAACCTCCCTGTAGACAAAGCACCTCTCGTAAATCCCGAGATTGTTGGTTTACATTAGATAAACCAACCTCCCTGTAGACAAAGCACCTCTCGTAAATCCTTATCTCTAGCGATACAATCATTAACTAACACATCCGAGTTTTAATCCAACCGTAATTATGATTCCCAACCTTCATTTTATATTCTATATATTTTATTTAAAACAATACCCAATACGCATCAACTTATTTGGACATCTTATTTGGTGCATTCAGTGAAGTTCATTATTAAGTTTCTTCCATACCTAAATTTACAATTGACATACCATTTCATTTCTTCCATGCCTAAATTTACAATTGACATACCATTTTGATAGACTCATAAATATATTGGCTGTTACAGGGAACAATGTGCTTTGCATTGGGAATGTTTTTGCAAGCTTGGTGTATCAGAAAAAGAGGGCCTATATTTGTGGCAATTTTCAGTCCAATATGCACCATTGTAACGGCAATTTTGGAGGTTATCACTCTTCATGTGTATCTACATGTGGGAAGGTAAGCGAAGAAGGAATGTAGTTAGTGACCGACATTAGTGCTTGCTTAATCATGTGGCCATTAAAATATTTCAGATTTCTTCTAAACGACTTAATGTTGTACATAATACACAATAATATTCCTCTTTTGGTTTTGAAAAAAATATCCGAACATAAGTGTAGTCTGATTATTTTATGTTGATGATACAACCGGGTAGTGTGGTCGGAGCATTCTTCATCGTTGCGGGTCTTTATGCAACACTATGGGGCAAAGCAAATGACATGAAAACTGAGGATGCTCATGAATCCGAGAAGAATATGGACAATAACATCGTTCGACAAGTAGCTCGTGAATCAAACAGCGCTATTATTGTTAAGATTTCATCAGGGAAATGTAAACTTGATGGCGTTACAATGGAAGTAGGGAATCCGACAAAGGAAGATACCAGTATTTGAAAATATAGAAAACGAAGTAATTTATGCGCATAGTCGTCAGTATTCACTGGCCCTCTTTTTATTCTTTGGTCCAGGAATATTGATATATGTAAAATTGTTATTATTTTCGAAACCAGCAAATTCTGGAGTGCATGGTTAAATATCTGCTCGGTACATCGTTTAAAATGTTACCGGGGTAGAAAGAAATTAAATGCGAAGAGTTGTTATAAATGCAGTTTCATTCGTGTAATAAGTTTTTGTAATATAATAAAAAACAATGTCTCTTTTCCAATTTTGGGAAATATGTACGTTTTCTCTATTGTTTTGTTTTAGTTTCATTTATATATATAATAAAGTAAATTAGTTCACATTGTTTTGGATAGATTGTGATGGGTTGTTTTGTTAAGGAACTTTTTGTGCGAAGTTATTAGTTTAATTCCCTACTTTAATGATATATTGCACATGATGAAAATGTAGCCTTACCAAGATTATAAAAAAATAAAGAATAAAGTAAATAAAAAATGCATGGACACATAATTATTTGTTCTATTATATAACAAATAGATAACAAATATATGATGTTTATGAAAAACAACAAATTCTAAACTCATATATTTTTATTGAGAAAATATCTCAACAACCCAATCTACTCAACAAACCAAACATACCTATTTACTACTGTAAACGTTAATTTCAAGCCCGTTCCCTAAATCTTGCATTAGAAAGATTAATATATGAATAACAAACTACCTTTAAATCACATTTGTCTGATATGGTGTTCATCAACAATTGCATTCATTTGGGAATCTTGTAGACTTTGTTCTTACCTAACCACCATTCGAGGTATCACTTGTCTTCCATTTAAAACATAATTGCTTCTTACCATCATTGATGACCTTTGTAAAATTGAAGTTTCTTGACCTTCTTAACAAGAATCTCGACATTGAATTACTATATGGATTAACTACCATCTGTCAAAATACAATGAACTACAATTTTAATACTTCAGCGCTTAATTATATAATTGAGCCATTTTAGATAGAGGAATATCATTAAAAAAACATGTACTGGACTTTCTAATTCTTTTCGAGTTTTAGCTAATAGATTCGCAATATAACTAGGAAGGCATTTCAAATACCATACGTGAACCACTGGACACGCTGCTTTGACGTGGTCATATATGTCCATTTCTTGCTTCTCCGATATTTTGAAGTCGATATCAAAAAATATAATTAACACTCTTCAAGTATGAAACACAACAAAACCCATTAATATATAACAAACTCACATAATCAAATTAACAATATATTCTCTTGGTACTGAAATTTCTTTTAGAATGCACTTCAACTTTATTTATTAATTTTAGGGATATATTTTAGGAAATTTTCACTTTCTAAGGGAAGGGGTGTTTCTTCCCTCTATTATACGAGTAGATCATAATTTATAGGAAATTATTTCCCACTTTCTAGAATTATATGTGCATTTAGGAGAAGATCGTATTTTCGAAGAGAGAATTTATTCCACGGAGGTAGCAAATGGCTATGTTAACTCCTTCATGAAAGGACACTTAGTAGCTGGAGCATGTTCTATCATGCTTTGTTGCATGCTAATCCTAGCATAGTTTTTGTTGCATGCTAATCCTGGCATAGTTTCATAAGCAATAATATAATTCTATTGCATTAAATTCAAGTTCGTTGAATTATTTTGATCTTTGAGTGATAATTTCTCTATTTATTATTCCTATTTTATCTTCTCTCAAATTGTTGATTATATTATTCCTTAATTAGAATCTTGATTTTGTTGCAAGTGATTACTTAAATCTATTTTATCTTCTCTCAAATTGTTGATTATATTATTCCTTAATTAGAATCTTGATTTTGTTGCAAGTGATTACTTAAATCTTAGTTCGTTTTAGAGTTTGAGTAAATATAAAGGTGTAGTCTATAAGTTTGTAGGTATAATAAGTAAATTAGAGTGCTCTAGATATGATGGATTTGCCTTAGTAGATAATTCTCACACTATTTGACCGTTATGAGTGGAACACATTTTGACCAAATTCAACCATTAAAAAGGGAATTTTTTTTTTTATTTCAATGGACAAATCACATGAAATTTTATTCTATTCTCTTTCTCATGACTTTTTATTCCACATAAAATTTGCAAACATACTCAATGAAGTTTAGAATAAGATGGAAGGAGTCTATGTTGTGTGGACATCAACTAGAGTATTAGTCCATTGGATTAATCTTGAGTAGTTTTGACACTATCCATACTTTCTCCAACATCCTTGATCATTATTTCTTTAGCTCAAATTATGTGGCATTGAAAAGAAGGAAGAGAAACTCATTTTTTCGATAACATCTAAATTGGGTCCTGAATAATTAATTTTTAACATCACCTCCCATGCAACAACACTTTTGTTAAAGTTTCTTACAAAATGATTTCAGTAGATATTTTGTTTGTGTTTCCCACCCATGATCAAGAGAAATATTAGTACTATACTTAAAAATCAATTCAGAGGAATGAAAGACCAAGGTCAAAGGAAGGAGCATCATTCAAAATTTATAAAGGAATTCTCCAAATATAATATTGGGATAACAATGGAGGAGAAGGTGATATGTTATTACAAACCCAATCATGTAGAACGTGCATGAATAAGGAAATAGATTTATTATATGACCCATGTTCTTAAGATACATAAAACGAATGCATCCTATCATATTTGGAGAAAAATTAAAAAATATAATTTCTCAAAAGATGATAATGGAAAAGGAAATTAAATATTTCATGCACTTATTGTTGTCTCTTCCTCATTATCTAGATTAGTTCTATTGTCTTTGTGAAAAACACGCTCCAAAAAGTTTCCACTACTAAATTTTGGAGCCTGCTTAAGATACTATGATTTATTTTTCCTTGATTGGTCTTAGTCGCTTCATGATTAGTTGATGTTTTCTAAGTTCTTAAGTCTTCTTCTAAATTTTTTAAATGAACATTCACTTTCTCACACATTCTTAGCATTTGTTGCATTTATAAGCACACTTCTTTCTAGCAAGCCTAAAAGCCAATATCTACCCTTGAAAATAGTGCATGCACAATCCTTAGTAATAGTGATTGCACAGTATTTGGTGATAGGGATTGTGAAACTCTTAGACACTGTGCATTCCCTGATGAAAAAGGATAGTGACTTCGCAATCGATGTAAGTGACTATGCAATCCATGTGGAAAGTTAGCGCACAATTTCAGTTGATAATCTCTCTCACTCTTAGCTACAAGTCTACCATCATCCAAGTGAGTTTTATCAATTGTCGCTTTTGCACACTTTTGCTTTCATAAGTGTTGCTTTCGATTTTGGAATTGTTATTTTTTCTTTCTTTCACTTTCAAAAGTGTCTCTTTCCCTTTCTCTTTGATTTAGCATGTGTCACTTTAACTTTCTTTAGATTTTGTACGAGTCATTTTCACTTTTCCTACTCTCACAAGTGTCAATTTTAACTTGTTTTCCTCCTCCATGTGTTTCAACTTAGCGCACTACTAGAGGTAGCTCTAGTGCAATATTTTGCATCAGATAATCATATCTATGATAATATTAAGTGTTGGACACCCTCCCATAGCTTACCACACTTTCGGGTTGCAACCCACACTTATGTCATTACTTGTATCCTAAGTGTCGCAAAGTTATGTTTCAACTGTTGCACTTAGAAATAAGTGTTGCTTTGTTGTTGTTTCAAACTATTCATTTTGATTCTAGGTATTATGCATTATTTTGGCTTGTGTTGATGTTATCCTAGTGTCAAATCACTATTTCAAGACTTGTTTGCATGTTTGGTGCTCTCTTATCTCACTAACCCCACACTTAGTAACTTTCAGATCTTTCACTATCTTTGCACCTTGTGAACCATTATATGTGTTGAAACTCCACAACACGTAGTCCTAAGTCACAATGAAGCATCCTCTACTTTTTGGAACTACTCACAACAAATTCCTAGAGGAAACTCTCCCTAAATTGTACAATGAGCAACCTCTAAGTCTCGAAAATCACTCTGGATGCTCAACCCTATCAACTACATAGTTCATCATTCCTTCTACCCTAGACTACACATTGCATAATTGTAGTGGATAGTGGGCTCATCTTTGTCTCATTGTCATGACCAATTGCGTAGTTCCTCTTTAACTACCATGCATTGGACATTTATAGTGTGCTACTTTCTCTCCCCATCACCCTAACTTTCATAAATACACAATACATTCATCTAGTGGGCCTCTTACTACCCATTGCATAGTTCTAATAAGTAATACGCCACCTCTAGGTGACTAAAATACTCAATTGCACAATTCACTGAGCTGGTCCCTCAATAATTATGCATTATGCAATTACAGTGGCTAGTCTTGCCACTCCTAATGATTGAAACACCTCACAATTTCATCCCTTTCCTTGTCTTGCCTCCTACTACACATTACCTGGTTCCCGTGGGTAGTGGAATCATCCCTTACCTGCCGTGAAGTTCAAGTGGGCAATCCATGCTTCCTCTCCCCTAAGCACTATGCATTGCGCAATCACAGTCTGCAATTACTCCACCTTTGTCTCCTCGACTTTCCCATTGTGTGAAATCTCTATCAATCCTCTCCTTTAATATGAATTGTGGAGTTCTAGCCAATAGTGGGGCATCCATGGACCCTTCTAATAAAGAACTGCACAATTCCTTATCTTTCTCGCTTTCTTGGGAAACTTTAGGCCTATAGGCACTAATTAAATAATGTAAACTTTGAAACGGGAAATGATACGATTACCCATTTCATAAAGGTAGCAAAAAAGCAACTCTATTTTGAAAAGGGTTGATGCAGAATACACATTATTTTTTTAGCATAGTTTTTGGCACTTTAAAATTTTTTATGTACATTACCTTTTAGAATCTTAGCAATTTGCATGCTGATTTAAAAAAGTGGTGATTTTGCATCAGGCCCTTTTTTTAAAAGACCTATTTTTTTACATTAAATTTTTTAATGTATGAAATGTAAATAATTATTTTCTAAATTTAACAATTTTTCAAGTAGTCTTCTTCTTCATATTTTCTTGTTTTTATTTTAATTTCTTTTTTGTAGTGAGGTTTTTATTGTTTTTCATATTTAAAGAAGAAGGTCAATATTTTAAAGTTTAGATATTCTACATATTTATATATCGTTAATTAATTTTTCAATGCACATCAAATAATTGTCTCTAAAAAGCAATAATTTTTAACAATTGACATAAAAATAACCATTTTCAACATAAATATAACTAAAAAATTACACATTTTGATAATTTTTTGCTAGAAATGACATGTCAAAATCACAATTTTTATAGGAAAAAATTAACAAAAAATTGTTAAATAACAGTTTTTTTTTTTATGAATTTCATGTCAAAAAAATAGTAATAATAATTGCTTTCTTCAAAAAATAATGATTAACATAAAAATTAATGCGAAAATCACATAATATATTGAACACATAACAACATTTATTGAATGCTTATTCTTTTCATAAAATTTCAAAGCCAAAAAATTACAAGTATAACTAATTAATAGTTACAAAAAATTAACTTGATTTCCAACAATATCACGTAATCCAAACTCTTCATCCTCTAGAGTTTCATCATTGTATTCTTCCACAATATTTTCTACATCATTTTGCTTATTTTCTTCTTCTAATGGATCTTTGATGTCTGCGAATCTCCCAATGTATGCCGTTCCAATCATTCCATGTAATGCTGGTTGAGGTTCATTTCTTTTTTTTTCCACACATGATTACTAAAATCCCCTTTCTTCAACCCAATTTCTTGCATTTCATCTCGAAGAAATTGAAGAGCATTAATTCTTTGATGAATAAAATTGCACTGTACTAGATCTTTTTCAATGGCAATGCAATTTCTTCCTTTTTAGAGGAAACATGCTAGTGTTGTACCTAATCATCAAGCACAAAATAAATAATGAAGTAAATTAGTATAATGACATATAAATTAAGAAAGAATATATTGAAATTCAATTCCATATAATAAAACTTACCTAAGCCAAAAAGTAAATCCAGAACCCAACCTCCTTCATTTGAACATATGTTTATAATATAGTTAATCAATAACTATGGTTTTTGATAAATGTTAACTATCTCTCCTTTTGCTTCTTTGTCTTTGTATGTTAGTTTTCTCACACCAGCATCATAAGCCAGTACTTGGCTATGACTCTTTCCATCTACCCGATTAAAAAGAATAGACATATAGCTATCATCTTTTGCCCAACTATCAATATGGATGAACTCACAATCATTTATAAATAGTTGATCTTGATGGTTAAGAAGATTTGACTTTTTCCTGTAACATGAAATATTAAAATTTCAATTAACTTGTACATAAATTAATATTCTAAAATTAATCAAATATACATTTTCAACGTCTTACCATGTAAGCTGCATACTTGAGTTTGTTTTCCCCTTGAAGCTTGGAAATAACATTGTCAATTGTGTGTTTAAATGAAATGTCACAAATCTCCAAAATGTTGATGATGTGACTTCTACAAATCCCGCAACCACTTTACTAAGAGCTTGATAAGCATAAGGGTCACTATCATAGTCATTGTTTGGGATATTGAAACCATGAGGAATATTTGCAATAACTAGGGCATAATCCCTTTTAGTATCAGTTTAGCAATGTCCTCACAGTCGCCTTGTATTACTTGATATTGAATAGTGTCAAGCCCATTCCAAATGAAAAGAGTAAGAGTTGTATCAAGTTCAACATTCCTAAGACGTTGCTTCTCTAGTGTTTTGATCTTAATTTTTTCAATAAAGGTTCTGAAATTATCTCATGTTCCATTTGCATCATTCCTCATCTTTAATAAAATAGAAAAATGTATGTATAAGCTATAAAATAAAAATAATATACAGATGAGTAAAAATGAATGTATAATCTACATACCTTTTTAATTGCAAGATAAAAAAAAAAATTAGTGTTGATGTAGAACTTGAATGTGGATAGTTGCATACAACATCATCCCAACTATCTTCATTGAATCGTTTAACCATTCATTCTTGTATTTTCATGTAAACTTCGTGATTGCATAAATAAATTAAAAAAGTTAATATAAAGATATGTATAACAAATACTACGAAGAACAATATGTTATATTTAAAAGAAAATTATAATCTAGAAATAAGTAAAAATAATTTAACAAACTTACTTTGAAATTCCTCAAAAATGTTCTCCAACGATACTTCCCTTGACCTCACACAAGATAATATTTATTTCATCCTTCACATCTTGCAATGCTCTCCAAGGTGTGATAGTCATATCTTCTGGAATCTGCTCATTTCAAGACCTGATTTATTGTTGCTACATATCAATGGTTAAAACCTTTTGGCCTTCTAGTTTTTAAATATAATGTTCTCCCACATGCTAAAAATCTCGTTAATCAATTCCTATATCTCTCTAGTTCTAAATGCCAACTGGAGAAGGTTATAAATACCTCTGTATAAATCAGTATCTACTCTGCCACCTTTTGAATTGATTTTCTTTTCAATTTGACAGCCTATTTCCATGCAACATTCCTTTCAGAAATATATAGTAACATTTATCTTATCCACACCACATTTTTCTTCAAATTCACTATGAATAAACATAACCCTTTTGATCAACGTCATAGTCATCCTATATTCATGATCTGAATTATGATCCCATGCCACTAACTTTACTTCTTTTTCTAATAAACCAGCATAAATGATACATTTAATTGTTTCAAAATGTGGGTTATTGGGATATTCCTCCATCAATTGTCTTTGAGCTTCTACATAATGGTTCCCCCCAAGCACATAATAATTTTATTCAAAACATTTTGACTTATCAAATGCTTCTTTGTTGGGAACTTGAGCTAGATCAACAAGAATCACATAATTAACCACATGAGCATATGGATTGTACCTCATGAATGTCTTCAAGTTGTGAACACACAGGTGGTGTGGATTTTTGATTTGATATTTACATTGTCCTTCACTTGCCTTATAGATTTGTCTCACATAAAGCTGAAATGTACGACCACCCTCAATTAAGTTTATTTTTGTCAAGTTATGTTGAATGGAATTTTGTTTTGTTTTAATAATTCCATCCACTAAATTAGCTCTTGGTGTAATGATGTCTCTACATTCTTTTGAAGTTTCACTAGGATCTTCATTTTTGGTAATGACTACTTGAGAATGTTCAACTTTATTTTTCTTCCTCATAACATTCTCATCATTAACTAGAACAGAGAAATTCTTAGGCATTGTTACTTTTGGTCTTTTATGACTCTTCTCCTTTCTAACATCAGTTCCAATGTCATCCTCAGTAATGAAAACATATTCTTCAGTGTCAGTTTCAACTTCCTCATCTTCAAAAGTAACCTGTCTACCTTTGCTAGATTTATCCACTAGAGGCATTTTTTTCTTATCACTTGGATGTAGTTTTGTAGTATCATGAATTACTACCTTTTGCTTATTTGGCATATCTTCTTCTAACACTGAGTATAAACTGCTGACGACATTCATAATATCATGCTCTATGGAATGAATGCCTCCCAACATAATTGAAACACTTTCAACAAAATTCTGTAAATCAAAATATCATATTTCAATAAAAAATAAGTTATAAAACTATAATGAGACAATTACAATAACACAAAACACAAATATAAATAACAATACTTACAATATTTTGTGTAATCTCATTTACAATTTCTTTACACAAGTTTGTAGATACCTCTCTCATGTCATACAATGAATATAATAACTCATATTTAATCCTTTCACGTGACTTGGTCAATTGTGTAAGTATATAAACAACTTCACTATCTCGTACTGAACACATGTCTATGACCTTTCCCAGCACCTCATAAATCACACTATCATTAGGTATATCAACATATAGATATATCTGCACATCTTTGCTTTCTCTTTCTTTCACATACCATATATTTTCTTGAAGTTTCACTTCTTTTGATTTCTTCTAGTATGAAATCATCTTCTTATCGTTTCAGGCACTTAAAATATTTGTAGCTATCAGCTTAGGTTTGGTTTGCTCAATAGTTGTTTTTGAGGATCCACCTTTAATAGTCTTTGGTCCAGAAAGATTCGCATAAATCTTCTTTGATGCCATTTTCTAGCTAGAAAGGACACATATATAAATCAGTAAATCACAAAAAATTAATAGCTTAAACTAACAAACAAAATGATCAATTATAATTAATTTTGTAAAACATAACAATTAAAAAAAAAACTAAAATAAGATAAGAAATTTAAAAAATGCATCCCCCTTCCGCCCCACCCAAAAAACTGGCCTGCCACCCTAGCCAGTCGTTGCGCCACCAAAGTGGGGCTGGGGGCTAGGCGTCGTCTCCCCTACCCCACCCCGACATCCCAACAACTGCCTCCACACTGCACCCCGACAGCGCAACGGCCCACCAACCTGAGCCGGCCATTGGGCCGTTGGGTTGGCGCGCCGATTCCCGAGAATCTATTATACTTATGAGATAAATATCTATCATATTATATTTCTCTTAGAAAATAAATTGCATATGCATGAGATTAATATATATTATGCTATATTTATTTTAGAAAAGAAGTAAATTTTTGCACGAAAGAAAATAACTATTTTGCAAAGAAGTATATGGTTGCATGTAACAAAAATAGTTACCATGAAAAAAAGTATATGTTTACATGTAAAAATAATTTCCACACATCTAGGAGTTCAATTTCTTCAAAATACTGCATGAGTTATTGAAAAAACAATATAATTTAATGAGACTCATCTTGGAAAATATTTGCAAGAGTTATTGAAAACTAGGCTCCAAATATGCCTTTGTACCTCTCAAACTGTGATAGTTGTTTAAAAATGAAAGAGGTTTTTACGAAGGAGCCTATTCCTAACAGAATCTTCTTTCATGTTTATAAAATTCATTTTCAACTTCTTGAAAACAACACCCAAAGTTGATGGCTAAAAAAGGAAATTGTTTAATATATAAATCTTGAAAATTCTAGTAAAAATATTCATTCAAATATTCCCAAGCATGAAAAATGTGTAAACACAAAGAAGGGGTTTTTAAATAAACTCGTTCCCAACCAAAACCTCTTTTGGTTGTCAAAATTCATTTTCATATGTTTTAAAACCACACCCAAAGTTGATGACTAAAATAGGAAATTGAAAGTGAAACAAAGTGTTTCCATTTGATTTATTAGCGCGAGAAGAATAGTTGTTTATGTACATATAGAGATAGCTAATGAGTTAGTGTTGTTGGAAATAATGTGTTTTTTTGTGCTCAGTTATTTATATTTATCTTGCATGCAAATAATAGGTAATTATGATAGATTGATTGGAAAGAAGGATATATATATTTGCATGGTGAGGGGAATATAATTATCATGCTAGAAATTTTGAGAATAAAAATGCAAATGCATGCAATAAATATGATATCTTTCCTTTGGATAAGTACATGTATTTTATGCAAGAAATATTAATTATCATGTTAGCTTTACTTTTAATAGAGCATGTAATTTCATTTACAATAATTGTTGTGAATAGATCCCATTTGGTAAATATGTTGTTTGAAGGAACATGCATTTGCATGCATAGGAACATTTCCCATTGTGTTAGCTTCCTCTTATGTATTTGGATGCACCAAAAGTAATAGATGAGGGAGCTAGTTCTATTTATAAATTTTATGTAATTGCATGCTTAAAAATCACAACTATTGAGTTAGAAAAATATATATTTGCATCCACAATAGTAATATCTATTATGTTAGTTTTCCTTTCGAATTATTATGATTTTTCATGCATGATTATGTTAGTTATCATATAAAAAAATTACCCATGTATATATAAGATTAGGTTAGTGTTCTTTTGGAAATATTGTGCATTTGAATGCAAGAGTATGTTAGCGTCCTTTTGAGAAAATATTAGGTATATGGATGCAGGAATAACAACTATTGTTAAAAGTTTATGTATTCACATGAAAAGCCATAATTAATGTGCTAGTTTTCTTAAGAATAAGGACAATTGTAGCTTTTTCATCTTGGAAATGAAAGTGTGTTTGTGTAAAGGGAATAAAAATTAATGTGGTGTTTGATAGTTATTTTATTTTATTAGTCTGTGTAGAGTGGTGCTAAAGAAGGCATGACATGATATTATATTTATGTTTTATTGATGAACATGAATACATGTCAAAGCTTCACTAATAAATGATTATTATGGGCTTCATTATTATTTGATCTAATCATGATATCATAGTTCGCAGGGGCTAGCCGTTGTAGAAAAGACTAGGACATATCTGAAAGATGGATTTTACTTAACATTGTAGAAACAAATAAACTAGTGGTCTATGAGGGTGAAGGAATGCCTTATGTAGGATAATTCACTAATGGAAGAACCACATTGCAAAGACTTAATGTTGAAGGTTTTGTGCGTAAATGATATGATGATGATTGTAATAGCTTATAGCTAGTTATGTTGTTTTTAAGAACTATTGCTATGTAATATTTTATGACAATTATTAAGGGTTGGACTCCCTTACAAGTAATTATGTGAGGGGTGAAAACCCTCACAAGAGTTTAATAATAAAATTAAAGGTTTGTTGGTTTTCACCCTATAGGGTTTCTAGGGTATATCAATGTCTTATGATGTGATTTCTTGTTGTGTCATTTTTATGATGTTGATTCCTTACATGATGTGGCAATTATATTATCAAGAATGTGATTAAATAATTGAGTTAAAATAATCATGGAATTGATGTAAGGTTATATTAGGAAGTTTAAGTTAATATGCTCAACCATTGGTAGCTAATGGTTTTGTAACTCACTATTAGTTTATTAAATATTACTCTATGTAATGATTATGGTTTATCTAAGGGTTTTTGAAGGAATGTGAAAAGTAATTTAGAAAGTTACACATTGGTAAATGTTGTAAAAGTTTCATAACTCCATGAATTTTCCTATGAGTTTACTGGGGGATGTTACATACGTAGTATGCACACTTGATCTACATGGCTACACATATTTTGATTGGGCTAGTAACGGCACAAATTACAAATCCACTTATAATTATGTATTCAATTTTGTCTTAGGTTTTGTAGGTGCACATATTCTAATTGGGCCAGCAATGGAAACATCATATCTACACTTGTAGTTATGTTTTCAATTTATTCTTAGGTGTTGTATGTACACATATTATGATTGGGATAAGAATGACACAAATTGCCAGTCCACTTCTAGTACACCAACATAAGAAATTTTTTTACACCATACTCTCACTAAGTGTGGTGTCTATTGACATTTTGTGACAATAAAAGTACTATCCATATATCCATTGCTTTTTTTTTCATGGTAGAAGTTCAAGTACATTAAAATTCACATTACATTCATAAATTGATACATGATGAACTCATCTATCTATAATATTGTCCATTCATAAACATAATTGTAGAGATACTTATTGACTCCTTCCCAAAAAATATTTGCAAAGAGTTATGAGCTCACTTAAGAGTGACATATACATATTCTTCATTGTAGGCTACTTACTCTACTTTGAACTATCCTCCTTTTTGTCTTTCTTTTTCTTCTTTTAGGGTGGTGGGGGCATTGAGTTGGGAAAGGGGTGGCAGTGATGAGTTGTGCATGGTGGGGGGTTTCTTCCCATTGGCTTTTCCCTCCTTCTCTTTCATGTATATTATTTTATACATATGTCCCTAACATAGCTTCTTATTTTTGGGACACAATTTTTTCATGTATCAGCCTTTCCTAAGGTAGGCTTACGCGAGGGCGATATTCTACATCCATAATTTTCCCTCACATGCATATTGTTTCTCATAATATATAGTAGAGGTGACTTTCATCCATCAATTCTGAAGATTTATCTTAGCAAAATTCCACATTTCAAGGCATATCAATTCTTATTTCCTTCATTGTAGGATTTAAATCTTATTCTATTCTTACCTACATTGGAGGAGTATATGTGAATTTTAAGTAAAATATATTATTTTGTAAGGTCTCATTTACTATGCTTATTTTTCTATAAAGTAGTTTAGTCCAATTGTTTACTAAAAATCCAAGTTAACCATGTCATCAAAGGACATTTTGTAACTATTTCATGTTTTCTTATGCTCTCAATTAGTTAAGAATAACATATTTGCATTATCACTAATTAGAGTCTATTACACTAACAGAGCCATATAAATTAAATAATCAATACATGCTAATATGTGTTAATCCATAATGTAACAAGAGTTTTAACCATGATATTTACCACATTTTATCATGGTGATTCCTAATATGTAAATAGGTTTTTTACTATGCCATAAGCCAATATTGTGGCTTATGAATATTTCATGTCTAAAAAATCATAACTCATTTTATGTAACACTTGTTCCACATTTTTTTAATTGATGAATTAAAAGGAAATAAAGGAATAACTACTTTGAAAATAAGCTTCAACTTTAATATGTGTATACTACTAAATTTTTTCTATAATATCCAATAGAAGTTAAATTCATACCATCTAACTAATATTTTTTTATAATTAAATTACAATTCTTGATTCCTTAATCCAAAATAGAAATACTCATAGATATAATTAAATTGCGAGTCGTGTAATTTTTTTTGGATTATGAGAATTGCATTGCTCCAATTATTTTTCTTCATTCATTCTTCTCAAATTGTCAATTATAGTACTTTCCAAACAGATTCTAAGTCTTCCTTCTTTCTTTTTAACCATATTTAAAATTATATATAAAAATAAATTCTAAATATAGCATTACATCAAAATGAAAAAGAAAACCAAAACAAAATCTTCCTAAATGCCAATACTCTCAAATTGTCATAGTACTCTTACTATATCTAAAGATATACACTTTCCAAAAAAGCACCTTAAATTTTAAAAAAACTAGCAAACATATTCATTTAACGGGAAGGGAAGGTATTGGTGAATATAACATATCTGAGCACATTAATCTAAACCATTCTATTTCCAATCTAGCTCCTCTATGGGCCAGTTTGTTTGCATCTTGATTATTTTGTCAAAAAAATAAAACTACTTACAAATTTGAAATTTAAGATAAATAGCTTTGAATTTGATAAAGATAATTTTCAATTGATGAACTTTTTCTGGAAGATATCCAACCATCACATAGAGAAACATGATCCCGGTGTCTCTAATAATTATCAAAGCTTTAACATTAAAGAGTACATTCAAATCCTAATCTGCAAGGATGAGATGATTTGATAAAACCTTTATTACTAAAAATAAACACTTAAGCTTGCCTATCCTTAGATTCTGAATTCTCTTACGAATTGATTTCTAAAATCTCAAAAAAATAAAAAAATAAAATAAAAATGCATTTCGAATCTTGGCCACCTTTAGATTCTCAATTCTCTTACGAATTGATTTCTAACCTCTTAAAAAGATAAGATAAAATAAAATAAAAATTCATTTCTAATAAAATATATTATAATTTTAAAAATCTAATCACGTGGAAAATAATTTTAAAAAGGTAATAGAAAGGTTGACTTTATATTTCTAATTTAAAAATATAAGAAACATTTAAAAAAATTTATGCCATTTTCGGAGGATTTAATATAAAAATGGTATAAATTCATGATTTATCGCATATGTCATTAATGACGGAAGGAATTTGTCATGTATTAATTTATAAATTATTTTATTTATATAATAATATATACAAGAACTAATTATTAAATGGATCCGTACGTAACGGACATACCAGCAGTTCGATATTCTTTATTTTTTCCTATTTTGAAAATTAATTAATTAATTTTAGCATGAAGTTTTAATAATAAGTTATAATTTTATTTGTTTTTTAAATAAATAGTAATTTTTATATCATTTATAATATATAAATAAAATTTAAAATTTAAATATGATGATGATTATGATTAATATTTACTAAAATTAATATGGTTTATTCAATTTTAAGAAAGTAAAATATTAGTGGAGGTTTCATAATATTTTATTTCTAGATTATTAGAGATTTGCTATTTAAGATGTAATAAGGTTGACATTGTGGCAAAGGTTTTCAAAATTACAGGAAATGTGAGTAAGAGATGGGCAGTCTAAGAGAAAGTGCTTTCCATCTTAAACTCTCTTAGTATCACAAGGTGAGAGACTCTTTCATCCCAAGGTGCTTAGTTTTACTTTCAAGCTCATGAGAATTATTTTTTATGTTGGCAATATCCATTTTCTTCATAGCACTGGTCAAGACATAAAGATAATTATGGTTATTAATATTGGGGTTGATCACCTCCTTATGTTATCATAATTTATATTTTCCCTGTCACTATTTATCCCCTCGCAACTTGTCTTTAAATTTGGAAGCAATACTATTTTTAATATTATCTCTACTCTCCAACATGATCACCCGTTTGGCCCACCAATGGTCCAGTCAAGTCTATCATGCTCATGCGAGCCTTGCCTGAGGTGGAGGTAGAGATTTTTGCTAGAGTTAGAAGGAACTTATGGAAAGCTCCTAGCATCCATGTTGTATAGTTTTTCTTATCCATGAGATAACTAATCATATTGATGGTTTAAATTAGGGAAAGGCTAGGTTCGATCAAGAGGATATGCGAGGGAGTATTTCCTTTAATCGTGAGGTTGTAGGTTATAAATTCCTTTTTGACCAACTCAATATTCCTCCAAGATTCTCTAAATATACTGCAGCACCAAACCTTACATCCATATAAAATAACATGGGTGATGAGAGAGTCAAAGAGGATTTTTTTTTACTCCATTCTTAATGATCAGTAGACTTAGAATCCTTTTCAAGTGTATAATAAGTTTTTTAGCATCAAATTATCTTTTTCGTAATGTTATAATTCTAGTTGAGCGGATGATGAATATTAATTCCCTGATATTTGTTTCAGGAAATTTTTTCCAAAGTGAAAGCATGAAGCTAGATTACACTTTTTGGCAAGCCATGACACCTTCTGGGTGAAAAAAAAAGCTCGATCAAGCCATTTTAAGTGCTCAATCCAGCAAACTTTAAGCCTTTGATGAAGCTCCTATATAACTCTACGTTACATGATCGGGCCATCTTTTTTAAATTTTCAGCCAAAACATCTGTGTGGGACTTAAAATAAAAGAAAAGGCTAAAAAGTAATATATATAATGAGAGAGTCAAAGAGGATTTTTTTATTACTCCATTCTTAATGATCAGTCGACTTAGAATCGTTTTCAAGTGTATAATAAGTTTTTTAGCATCCAATTATCCTTTTCGTAATGTTATAACTTTAGTTGAGCCGATGATGAATATTAATTCCCCGATATTTGTTTCAGGAAAATTTTTCCAAAGTGAAAGCATGAAGCTGGATTACACTTTTTGGCAAGCCATGACACCTTCTGGGTGAAAAAAAAAAGCTCGATCAAGCCATTTTAAGTGCTCAATCCAACAAACTTTAAGCCTTTGATGAAGCTCCTATATAACTCGAAGTTACATGATTGGGCCATCTTTTTTAAATTTTCAGCCAAAACATCTGGGAATTAAAATAAAAGAAAAAACTAAAAAGTAATATATATATATATATATATATATATATAATTATAATTTTAGGTGAAAAAATTGAAATAACCTTTTCTATCCATTATAAATTTTCTTTCCTTTTTAATTTCAATTTATTAGCTTTTAACTTTGAATTATTTTCACCAATAAAATAATAAAAAATATATATTTTTAATATATTATTAAGAAATGTATAACCATTTATATTAGTAAATAAGTAAATATTTATAACTAAAGCATAAATCAAATAATATCGAATGTTCTAAACAAAATTTAAAAATAAATAAATGTAAATCAATAGTATCAAACTTAAACAAAATTTAAAAATAAATAAATGTAAATCAATAGTATCAAACTTAAATTATCTATTAAACGAAAAAAAAACATTTAAATAAAATAATAATTTAACGAAGTGAGAAAATATTTAATTCTATTAAATAATACTAATTACTAATCAACTCTGGGGATTTTTAGTTCAAAAAAGAACGATCTATATTTCTACTACATACTCATTAAGATGTTCATTCAATCCACTAGCTATTTTTAGTTGTACCAACGGTTCACGAAACGACTAACGCTCTAGTCTAAGCTAACCATCTGATTCAAGCTAACCCAAAGTTATTAATGAGACTCTGTTCTATACTAGGTTTAACAAAAATATTTGGTGTCTGGTTTATCTCAAAATACATTGTTCTTTCACTACATTGAGTTTTATTATCTCAAAGTATTTTGAATATTATGTGAGCCAGAGAATATTTAAAATACTTTGAGATCATATAACTCAATGTTGTGAAAGAATAACATATTTTGACATAAACTAGGAACCCGATATTTTTTTTAAACTTACTGTAGAATAGAGTCTTAATAAGAATGTTGTTTTAGCTCAGAATAAGCTTGGAATAGAGGGTTACCCTAGAGTAGAAGGTTAGATATTTCATGAATTGTTGGGACAACTGAGGATATCAAGTGGATTGGGTGAATCTGTTAGGGAGCATATAACATAAATAGAGACTGTAATTTATTGAACTAAAATTCCCTAGAGTTGATGAGTAGTTATTATTATTTGATAAAAGTAAATAGATATTTTTTACGATGTATTGAAATTATATTTTTTATTATTTTATTAGTGAAAATAATTTATATTTAAAAGCTAATAAATTGAAATAAAAAAATCTTGATAGAAAATGTTATGTCACTTGTTTATATATATATATATATAAAATTAATATTTTACCTTTATTTAACCATGTTAAGAGCTTGATAGAGGGTTTCTTAAACTCTGATCAAGTTATTTAAAATTTGAACTTAAGCGCTCGATCAGGCTTCTTGAGTGCTCGATCGAGCTGTTGAGGGTATAAAAAAAAGAGTTTTATCTCTCCTTATCCATATTTCTCTTGAACACCATTTTGTAGCCTTGTGGACTTGATGCAATATTTGTCGTAAATTGTCAGAGTTGATCATATTCATTTCGTGAAGGAATTCTCTATCCAATGGCATATGAGTTTGACATTTTCGAATTCATATGATATTTTTCATCTAATATCTATTAAAAGCTATGTTTGAAAGATTTTTGGACAGCCTGAGTGGCGTTGAATGAAAAATAAATAACTTGTAATATACAAAATGAGAAAATTTCAAATAATACCGCTATCTTTGTTTACAAATCCTCTTCAAAATGGTACTATTGGTATTTCAATTTATTTAAATAGTAGAAAAAAATCTTATGTGAAAATACGTGTTTGAAAAATACAATTCAAATATTAATTGGTCAAATTAAAAAATTAGTAAAATTTGTAATTTTGGATAAAAAAAAGTTTTAATATACATAAATTAGTTCTCTTTGCATATATATATATGTGTGTGTGTGTGTGTGTGTATATATTACATTTTATACTAAATTATGCTCCGTTAACACACATATACTTGTTAAGATATGCCAAAATTTGCAAGGATAAGCATTTCATTTTATGAAAGTTTGACAGATTATATGACACTATTTTTTTTTGCATAAAAATAATTAGGGAAAAAAAATAATTCTCCACACATTGTCTTTTCTAATTGAATCAAAATTCACAATTCATATATGAATTTTGACGCCTTCAATTCAATAAAAGACTACAATTTTGAAATTTCGTCGCCACATTTGGCCCAAAAGTGTAACCCATCTTCATGCATTCACCCTCCTAGTAGTTATTATCATAAATGAAATTATCATAGTTGATATTTTTAGATTTGATTCTCACAACCTTAGTCTTGTCGGTATTAACAATCATACCCATCTTGGAGCAGAAATACTATAGGATTCGAAGCTACATGAGATCACCATAGATCATATCTAGAAGAATGGTATAATTAGCATAGAGGAGAAGACTACTGACTAGACCGATAAGTTTGGTTCCATCACAGCCTGGAACTTCTAAACATTCTTCTATCTTATTAATGTAAATGCCAAAATGGGTTGGCGATATGGAAAACCATTGTTTAATGCCGATATTTCATTTAATTTCTTCTTGCCAACTCTTGGTGATGTTAATCTTGACAATATAATTCTTGCATAACCTAGTCACAACAACACTTAACTCACGAGGAAACATCATCTTGTCTAGCTCTTCCATATCTTATCTTGAAATGGTGTGTCGAAATATTTTCTAAAGTCAACAAAGCAATAGAAGAGATTGACTTTATTATTTCAACATTCCTATACAATGATCCTGAGAGTAGCAAGATGGTCTATAGTTGAATGATTTCACAGAAATCCATCTGACCCTTTAGCTCCTTCAAGCTAAAAGCTATTTTTCTTTTCTAAAAAAAATCTATATGGTTTGACCGACTAAAATGTGGTTAGTAATGTGCTTAACATTATTCAATAATGTTTAAATAAATTTTATAATTTTGTTTAAAAATGATATAAATTCATAATTTGCCGTACAAAGCAATTTTTTAATCACATATATATATACCATTTTTTTAATTGTACTGATGTGTACATAAACATTGATTTCATTGATTTGATTTAAATAAATATTATTTTTTTAAACAGTTAAATAATATATCTAATAATATACTAAAATGTCATTACCAAAAAAAATCAATTATCATATAAATACTTTATTTATATAATAATATAGGGAAAGTGAACGTTTCGATTGATTGGTGTGTAGGAAGGATCAGATTTAATCTCATCGTCTTCATTTTTCATTTTCCATACAATTTTGACTTATAGACCATCTACCTAGATATTAAAATTGATACTATGATGTCATCGATTATATTAAAAAACCTAAATATGTTATCAAGTTTCTTGAAGTTATAACGCTACAAAACGTGACGTCGCTATCTATTTTGTTTAATTAATTTGCTTGCTTCTTTCTTTTATTGACGTTTGCTATTTTAAGTTGTGATCTATAAATATTTAAGTTTGATATCTAATTTATGATCAATTTTTTTTAAATAAATTATTATTACTATTTTGTTAAAAATTATCTTAATTCAGTTATCATAATTAAATTATGAATCGTTATATAAAAAATCAAATAATGGTATATATTTTTCTTGGAGTTACAAAGTTTTAAAACATTCACCAATTTATCTATGTCGTCGATATTCTATCTTGTTTAATTGATGTGCATGCTGTTTTATTTGTTTTGTTTGCCCAATGTAAAAGTTTTTGAATTTATCATCCATAAACGTCATAATGATTCAGAGTTACGAGTTTTTGTTTTTATTTTTATTTTTAAAATGAGTTATTATTATTTAAAAGTAGTAAAAATTTATTATAATTAAATTATCAATTATTATTAAAGATAGTTATTATTGGGTTTTATTAATTAATATTGATATCTTTATTTAACAAATGTGTATTATTTAAATGATACGTTTTGACTTATATGAGAGTTTTCTATGGTAGATTTCGAGTTTGAATCTCATGGTTTATATAGTGATCATAATGGTTAATGTCTACATAGACCAATATGGTTTATTGAACCTTAAGGAAGTAAAAGATTAATTGAGCTCTTTTAATATTTTATATCTATGATAAAAAATAAGGGAGAGAAGCATTGCGAGATTACTGTAATTTTGTTAACTTAACAAGCCAAGAAGGTTGGTAGTGTGGCAAATTATTTGAAAAGAAGAAAGTATGCGAGTAAGGGATCCGGACTCCCAAAGAAAATGCTTTTCATATTCAACTCACTTAGCATCACAAAGGGTGAATATTACTCATGTGAAGGTGTTTTGGGGATAGACCAACACCCAATTTCACTCTTAAGCTCATGACATTTAGTTCTTCTCTTTGCAATGTTCATTGTCTTCTTAGCACTGGTCAAGGGAGAAAGATAATTTTCTTTAGCAAGAGTGATGTTGATCACCTCCTTATAATATCTTAGCTTTCTCTTCACCTCTAACTTCTTATCATCCCACAAATTATCCATAAATTTGGAAGTAATAGTATTTTTAATATCATCCTTATTCTCTAGGATAAACTCTTGCATTATCCCCCAATGGTCAAGTCAGGACTGGGCATCCTTATGCCATCCACACTTGAGTCGGAGGTGGGGGTTTTGATTAGAGTTAGGAGAAATTTTTGGTAGCCTCTTTACTTCCATGATGTACATCTTTTTCTTCTACATTTTATACCTAAACATAGGTATGCTTTCAATTCAAGTGAGGATAAATTCAATTAAGAGAATAGGGTAGGAAGTATTTCCTTTAATCTTGAGGTTCTAAGTTATAAATTTATTTTTGATCATCTCAACATTTCTCCCCAATTTTATAGATATAGTGAAACCCTAAACCTCACATCCATTATAATAGGGGTGACAAGAGTCTTGAAGATGAATTTATTTTTACTACAAACCTAAATATCAGTTGACTTGAAGTTATTTTCAAGCTTGTAGTAAGTTTTCTATATTTCTATCATCCTTTTCTTAATCGAGGAGTTCGAGTTGAGATGATTGCGAATGTCAATACCTAAATATTTGTATGATTAAACCTTCTCTAAGTAACGATTATCATAAATGAAATTATCATACCTGATCCTTTTGGATATAACTATCACGAATATAGTATTGTAAGTATTAATAGTCATACCCACCTTGGAGTAGTAATCATGCAGGCTTCTAAGCTTCTTGTTGAGATCACTAGTGCTTCTGGCAAGAAGAATGATATAATTAACATGAAGGAGAAGATTAATGACTATATCAGTGAGCTTGGCTCTATCGCATCCTACAACTTCTAAACACTCTTCTAGCTTATCAATATCAATGCCAAAAAGCATATCAGATATGGGAAATCCTTGCCTCACTTCGATATTCCAATTGATATCCTTAAAGTGACCCTTGGTTGTATTAATATTGGAAAGAAAATTCTCATATGACCTATTTAAAACAACCCTCAACTCGAGAGGAACCACTATCTCATTGAGCCTTTTCCATTACATCTCTCTAGGAACAATGTTGAAAGTTGGTCATAAGTCAAGGAAACAACAGAAGAGATTAAATTTACTACTGTGACACTCCTCAGGAATGATGCTAAGAGTGACAAGGTGGGAAATAGTTGAGAGTTTCCTCCTAAAACCATCTTGCCTTTAATGCTTTTACCATGAATTTCAAGGTAGACATTAATTGCCTTTTCCAAAATGAGCCCATACAATTTGACTAAAATGTGGCTAATCATCATAGCCCTATAGTAAGAGGGAATGTTTTTATCCCAAATTTCAAAGTTAGGCACAATAAGGATTTTCATCCAAAGATTAGGGAGCTCATGTTTCACCACCAAATTAAGGAGTTTTTATATATGAGGGATGAGGATATACCTTCCCATTTTGAAAATTTCATCTTGGTAACCTTCAATATCCATAGCCTTCCCATTATAGAGTTTCTTAATATTGAACTCCATTCCAAAGAAAAGATGTCTTCTATTGGAGTGTTCAGAATATTTCCCTTGTTGCATAAATAGTGATAAATATTATTAAAATAGATATCCCATTCATTTAAGAGAAGCAAATTATCTTCTTTCATTTTATAGAAAAGAATATTCCTGCGAAACCTTGAAGGCCGAACATTAGAGAGGTGAATAAGACTCTTTTTCCTCTAATTTATATATTACCTTTTCTTCCTTTTGATAAGAGCTTTGTACACAATTATTTTTTCAATCTTGAGAGTTTAGTAGGGAGCATCTCTAATCGCTTTCCTAGCAAACCTACAATCCTTATTTATACCAAGCGTTTGAGTTCTATCATTCTTTTTATATGATACCTTGGTAAAGATTTTTCTAGTGGTAGTGGAGAGGGTTGTAGTAAAATTTCAGTAGATGTGATCAATGTTATCATTATATGTTAGGATGCCTAAACCCCCAATTTATATTTTGAGAAGAAATATATTTAATTTTCTTCAAAGCAAGTGTTCCTATGGCTCTCACCATTCTTTTGAGCTACCCTTAGGTGAAAAAGATGAATTTCGATAAATTGTAAATGTTTTTAGATTGTATATAAATCTTTACAAGTAATTTTTCATATTTTTTTCCTCTAGTTGATTCATCATAAAAATGTACTTTTTGAAATTTCAGGACCCACAATAAGATTGTTATTTTCTCAAAAATGTCTTTTCAATGTCATCCCAATCTAGTCTTGTGAACTGTCTTAATACCATAAACCATTTTAATGAAAGCATTCTTAACGCAATAGGGAATAAACATAGCTTTTGTGGATCATTTGTTTATCTATATGTATAGGATAAAATATCAAATTAAGAAAAGAAATCACCAAGGTATTCAATAAGCATGCCATAGAAGATTTGAAGGACATAAGGAGGGATATTCTACATTTTCTCCTCAATTTTTGAGATTGCATATGCATCTAAAATGGAAAATCCAAAAGTAATTCCATCATCTTTGTATTCTTCTTATTGAACTCGATATTTTCTTATTCCTACATTTTATCCTCTTTTATGGTGCCCTCCCATAGCTTTTATTTCACTTTTTTGCTTCAGTTATTGCCCATTCTTCTCATATTTCTCATCAGATTTATTTCCTAGTGCAAAAAAATTGTTCAAAATTCACGATTTAAGAGAGAATGATTTATATACTTCTTTGATGCCTTTTTAGGTGAAAATGAGGATAAGGTAGACAAAATGGATTATAAAGTGTGTTTATTGAATGTGACTAGGGTTTAGGCTATTGTAATATGGGCATAAAAATATATAGCAAATTCTTTGTTCTTAATGATCAAATTAAAAATCCATTTTGATCAGGTAACAAGTTAATCATTGATTTTCAATATTGAGTTAATCCAAAACTAAAGCAATTCCTATAGTATTATCAGATTATAAAGTAAAGAAAAAACTAAAATATTAAATAACAATCAAAGGAAGTTATGGCTACAGATTCATGTCCTCGAAAACTATAGTTTTCTCTTGATTTCTTTAGCTAACAAGAATACGCAAGGTATATAAGAGAGAGTGAAACCTTTCTCCTCTAGTAGACACTATGAGGAAGGCACAATACACTATTAGAAAAAAGGCCTTTATTTATATGTACAATTATCTATGTAAAAAGAAATATTACATCCCTTTCGCAAATCTTTCTGATGTTAACCAAAAATCAATTTACAAAAAAATAAATACTAGCATAGAATAGCCTCAGGACATTGGAGTCTCTGCAATATATTTTTACAATGTGTAGTTTACATATAGAGATTGGTTGTAACCATTTGAACCATCCCTTTTGAAAGAGGAATTCTCGAACCTCATGCCATTTAGATTTTCCTTATTTAGGACAATAATTATTGCATTCCATTAGCTCGATGAAAAGGAAATTAAGTTGTTTTGGTTACCATATCACTTGTAGTGATGTGGAGGATCCAATTTGGAGTGGGCCAATTAGAAGAATCCATAAATACCTATTTGCATAGAGATGTCTGACTACATATTTGAACAAAGTTGTGATATTAAACATATGATTGTTTGATTTCTTTGAAAATAATAGGAGAAAAAAAACATTCCTAACAAAACCCATATGTTTGAATTTTCGCTTAGAAGTCACAATCAACCTAAACACTAAGGCACTCCTTGATTTTTAGCAAGTTGTAATTGGTTTTCAATATAACTACCTAATTTCTTATAGGTGGTGGTCCAATATTGGATTATCTACATAGTTTTTGAAACATATATCACAACAAGGAAAATACTCTCTAGTGGAGGTTTTTGTGGAAGCCACTATAAAAATAGCACAAAAATGCGTTTGTAGTGAAGGTCACAAGAAAAGTTGGGTAGGCAGATGTTCTAGTGAATGTTTTTAATGGTGCATCTCTATTACACTAATGCAATAATGCATTATTATATCTATATGTACTAGTTCTTAATAGAATATTGTGCTCTGTGGGAGAGTTATTTTTTATAAAAATAAAAATAGGAAATTATAGTAAGTACATAATCCACATCAGTGCATATACTACTGGATAACATTGGAAAAGGGTTAAATTGAAAAACAATGTTGGTCGTAAAATTCATTTTGCCTAGTTTGGTGCTATACATTGACGACACCCTGATTCTAAACAAATGCATGAATTCCCTAATGTATAAACAATATATCGCACCATTGTAGATTTTTTTCCTTAAAAATCGCGATGCACTTACTATATTATATGCACCGGTGTTGTTATTTGAACTGAAAACCTTGGTCCCTAATAGACAGTGGTGCACCGTTGTAGGTTTTTTTTAATAAAAATAAAAGCAATAGTGTGCTACCTATATAAGGCGTAGTAGTGTTTTTACTACTCAATAGCACGAAATAAAGGTTATATTTTAAAAAAGTCAGTCGTAAAATTCATTTTCACCATTTTGGTGTTATATTCAAATGACACACAAGTGTTATTTATGTATTTAAATTCCATGGTCTGTAACTACCAAGGGCCACTGCAATAGGGTTTTTAATTTGAAAAACTAAAAAAACCATTTTGATTAGGAAATAGTTTTGTTACTAGATTGTATTGGAACATGATTAACTAAGAAAAACCCTACCAATCATTAAATTCATTTTTACCATTTGCAGTTTTGTATATATCTCAATCACTAGTGGTAGTCTTCCCTATATCAATTTCCCTATTGTTTGTGCTTCCCTTGCTCACCATCCTTTCGTCTAGTGCTTAGTGTGTGGATTTTGAATTTTCACAAATGGTGGTCAAATTTATTTTTTTAAATTTACTTAGCAACCATACCTCCCTAAAAATAAAATGCGCAGGTAATTTCTATGTTTCTCTCTGTTTCATTTTTTTTATGGAGTAAAATTAAAAATTATGTAAAAAAATACATTGTTTTTAATTTTTTTTTCCATTGTGGTTTGTTTAACAAGGTTGGCTCACACCAAGAATGGTGCAGCTTGTAAATTGACAGGTTGCACTATGAATTGTTGCATTAGTTTAACATACTACACTTTTGTTGGCGCATTTGGTAAATAGAAACACATAGGGAAAAGTTATAATTTTTACAGTGGTGTGTCTATTAAAAGTTACTTCTTGGTGCATTCATATTTACCAAATGCATCACGTGCATAGTATAAACAAATATAGTTTGGCATGTTCAATACCCTGAACGTTTCGTTTTGGTGCAAAATGGTTATATATAGGCAAAAATATGAAATTTTGTCTTGACACACTGTGTTTAAAACAAAAATAACAAATGTGTTCATATGTATGCGAACTAAAAGCAGTGTGTCATGTAGCTATATGTATCATGGTCAGTGATTTCTTTTTTTTTTTGGCGCACCATGTCTGGTGCATAACCTTTTTTTCCATACTGGGGATGGAACTCTTTTTTTTAGTTGAAAGTTATATATCCATATTTATAAATAAATTTTTCATTTAAAAAAAATATTATGGTTTATGTATGATTTTGATATATTTTATATGTCAATCGTGCAGTAGAGATGTCAATATAGGGAGAAGCGACAACAACAGGAGCAAAAGGGAGACCAATACAATGTTGTCTCACCATGGGAGGCATGAGAGAGGAAGAGATATTTATACGCTCACCTTATTACCATGGAAAACTAGTTGATCTTGAGGAATGTATGCATCCTTAATTACTATGAAGAGGCTGCATCACTGAAGGCACAATATGGGTTGTTTGTACAACTAATCCATTGGTGTAATTTGCACCAACATGATTTCTGTGTTAGTCATAATAAATGGTATGGGCCCACTGAAGAGGATGTATATTTCATCACTAGCCTATCCAGGAGATGGGAGGATTTTCTCCAGTTTCTTGATGTCCCCCATGGTGTTGTAGGAGAGATTCATCTTGTCTACTCTCAGAGATATGTTCGAAATCATGTAGTGCATCCAATAGATTTTTAGGTGTCTAGTGGATACCTATCGATCAATTCTTTTGGTGTAGAGGAGTTTAGGTGCCTATATCTATTAGTGAGTACCATTGCACATTATATTAGTGATAGATAGTGTATTAGTTTCCTTCTTTTGTTTTATGTCGATTATGTGGTGCAGAGGCCACGATGTCTTAGGTGGTGTGTGATTTTTTTTGCAACAATTTTATATGGATTTAGATAGATGTTATGCTATTATACATGGGAAGGTGAACTTCCATTTTGCATCAAAGTTTTCTTGTTTAATTTTTGAGAGGTTTCCGGAGACCAGGCTTCCTCTTGAACTTGCCATCCTAGGCTAATGACTAACATCCAGATGTGCATGTGGGGTGAGATGATGCCTAAGAGGGGTCTACCAAAGTATCCAGTTAGGATTTATGCCGAGTCACTAAGGATATTGTCCAGTGAGGCTGAACACATGTTTATCTTGGTGTCGTGTCCTTACGCGGGGATTGATTGGTCACAGTGTCCCAACATCCTCTTCACACTGGATGAGCTTGCAGATAATAGAGGTAATATGAGTGTGTTCTTTAAATTAATCAAGATTCATTTTATTGTCTTAATTAATTAGAATAAAATTTATGGTAGCATGTTCTTTAAATTTTTGTATTAACTTGTTTAATAAAATTGTCTAATTATTGTCTTCTAGGAATAATTAATTAAACGATTCGTTAATTAATATTCCATGTCATATTTGACCCAGTTATGAAAAATAAACAGATAAATCATTAATTATCTTATTTTTCTCTAAGAATAATTAACTAATCACTAATTAATTATTATTTTTTGTCAAGTTTGACTAAATCCCTTAGGAATAATTAAATAAATCGTTATTTGTTTATTATTCCTTAACCATATTTGTTGAGATGATAAATAAATCATTTATTTATTTGTTATTTCTAAATAAAAGTTTAAATACCTTTTCCCTCCTAACTAAATATAATAAAATATTCCAAGTAGTTATTCCAAGAATGGGGTTGATATTAAATAGAAGGGTTTTCCATTTATTATTCACTTTTGATTATTTTCTTTGTTGCAGTCAGTTGAGTTATCCTGGAATAATGAGAAATAATAAAATATTAATAACACCATTCTTGAAATAACCACTTGGAATATTTTATTATAAAAGTTAGGAGGGAAAAAGTATTTAAACTTTTATTTAGAAATAACAAATAAATAAATGATTTATTTATCATCTCAAGAAATATGGTTAAGGAATAATAAACAAATAATGATTTATTTAATTATTCCTAAGGGATTTAGTCAAGCATGAAAAAGAATAATAATTAATTAATTATTCTTACAGGAAAATAAGATAATTAATGATTTCTCTGTTTATTTTTCATAACTGGGTCAAATATGATAAGGAATATTAATTAATCAATGGTTAAATTAATTATTCCAAGAAGAAAATTAATAAATAGTGATTTATTTAATTATTTTTCATGGGTTTAATTATAAATTACTTAACAAATGTGGTATATTAAGTAATATATCAATCATAGTGAAATAATTTTTACTATGGTAAAATTGGCCTTACATGGTGTACTTCGATTCACCTAGTAAATTGGGCTAGATGATCAATTTTTTGGTGATAACAAGAGTATCTAGACATGTTTCCCGAAGATATGATACTCGACAGGAAAACCAAAACTTCATGACGGGGAGATGTGGAGTAATTTCATGTTGGATTCAAAGGAATGCATCGGATTAAAGCTTAGTGGATGGAGAAAGAAAAAGTGAGGGAAAAATTTCCTCACTTGCCAATAGACTGAAAAGGCTTTTGGCAGTCCCAAATATCTTAGTGGGTAGGATTAATCTAGGTGGATCTCTAAAACATACCAGTGGCATGGTAAGAAGGCTCAAAATGCAAAGTGGCAGAAACTCTACAAATGTAGCATCGAATCAAAGTTCTTGACATCTTGATTCCAAGAGTGTGAACAACACTCAAATCTGAGTTCATATGAAGAAGGTAGAGAACGTCAAAGATCAAGTTTGACTTGGAGAGGTGGTAGGAGGAAGTGACATGGAAAAGCTCTTAGTGAATGTGGAAACACGAAGTGGCAGGCCACCATTACTCCCGCATATCACTGACCACAGAAGGCAAAGGTCTATGGGTTGAGGAATCAACCCCTACCACTACTAGTCTGTGATTGTGATATCGCAATCACAGACTAGAGGCAAATTAGTGGTTTCAAATTGGCCCCAGGCAAGAAAATTTGTGATGCGATAATCACATATCACAATTGCAGAGGGAATGACATTACATAATCAACCCCGTAGAGTCATGTTGTGATGCGATGTATCGCAATCGTAGTTCACAAAAGGGGAGTGGTCTTATGGAGTACCAACCCCGGTTCCCACCGATTGTCATTTTCGATATGGCTTAAGATCCAATATATTATGAATTGTGTTTAATAAGCCCGTCGGGTCCACTATTATTACAGGGCACATGTTGTAAAGGATTAGGTCTGTACGCTGATGGAAAATGACGATTGTGATCTGTGATGAGGCTAATTGCGCCAATAAATTATTCTATCATTTGATGATTAATGTGAAAATAGTTTGTGGACTACTTTTATATGTTTGACAGGGCTGTTACCGCGTACTATTCAGGCACCTGAGAATCTTTGCCTAAAACAAACCTGCCATCTAATATTTTTCAACTGTTGGGAATTACCTGGGAATTGAGGGGTTAGCCACGAAGTATATATATTGGACGGCCTGCACAGGAAATAGGAGGTGATTGACCTATAGTTTAGAAAATTATATGCATCAGTAACCTGACTTGGTAGTTGGAGCAAGAACCTCACGTTGAGTAGCAGGGAGGGCCCAAGAGGGTGCAGAAAGTTCGGATAGGTGTTTCTACAAGATTTGTCACCAGGATTTTGGTGGTACTGTCTATTTCAGAAGCTGGGGTCTCCATCCTTCTTCCATATTCTAGCTTGGAGGTATAAGGATTGTAATTGAATGTTGCTTGTACTTTATCTCCTTTTATGCAACTTAATGAAAGAAGGCCTTCCCACTATTGAGCAGGGCCCAAAGACGTTGTCAAAATTATATGAACTTCGTAATCAAATATTTGTGTCATGGTTTCTTTCTTATCGTATTATATCTGCATTGTTTTATGTGCTTTTAAGTTCCCTAGTTTATAAGATTTGTTTCATGTAATTGTAATGCATCTTAAGTAAAATATCTTGGATCAGTCATAGCCACTAGAGAAGATAAAGGGAAGTAGACAAAGGCTGAAGGATCGGTAGGCAAGGCTGTTGAGAAGGAAGCTGGGTTTGATCTAAGCTATGCAAAGCAAACCTTTATGGAAGCCAAGAATAGCTTTGTCTAAGCCTCTACATCGGGAAGTCAGGAGAAGTCTGGCAGAAATAACGGTGCACAAAATGTAGATCCTTCATCCTTAGCAACATTTTGTAATAATTATATGAAGCTTCTATGGGATAGAAGGGTAGTAGAAGGACTACAATAGCTGATTGATAATTGTACAGGTAATATTAAAAATCCTCCTAAACAATGACAATCTGAAAAATGGGAGAAATGTAGAAGCGAACAGGTCACGATATGAGACTAATTGTGCAAATTGGGGAGTATGAGATGGACCAGGTAATTCATGATTTAGGATCTAATGCAAATGTTCTACCGAAGAAAACATGGGAAAGGATGGGGAGGCCTATGATGAAATGGTCTCCTATCCAGCTACGCATGGAAAACCAACAAAATATCATTCCTATGGGGCACCTGTATGCGATCACAGTATATATTGAATGAGCGAGGGCCCTAGCTGGTTTTCAAGTGATCGAGATAGTTGACGATAGTAACCCTTACACTACGCTAGTAGGAATTGATTGGGCCTTTGATATGGACATGATTATTAATCTTAAGAAGAGCATAATGATGTTCAAAAGAAAGGAGCTTCAGGTCATTGTTCCATTGGATCCAACTGAAGGTGCACGATATACCGAACCGATCCATGATGATGACGAAGAGGATGATATTGATCATATTTATAATATCATTGTGTTTGATGAGGACTAGATCAATCCTATAGTGGATGGATGGATAGCATGGGATAGGGATAGTTCCTGCACTTATGATTCCGATGAAGAGCTCGAGCATTGGAAAAATCGATTACATGAAGTCTCCTCAATGCATTGTAACATGTTGATGAAATTGATCCAATGCATATACACTGAGGTAACCAATCTACCGTATTGTGATGGGTTAGAAGATGTTAACCTATTTTTGGATAAGTTTGAAAGGGATGTGCTAGAAGAGCACCAGTTCCAAGCACTAAATCTGGCGTTGTGAGCTACACCTTCCCATTTTTGGGGTACACAAAACGAAAACTTCTCCGATCGGAAAGAATATTGGAAATACTGAGAGGGGGGGTGAATCAATATTTCTTTTCAATTATTATTTTTATCAGTTAAAAACATTTATATTTGGAACACAGAAATAGATAACATGAATAGATGCTTTTATTAATGTGATCTTTGCAATAAATCAAGTACAATATGTATATATATATATATATATATATATATATATATATATATATATATATATATACATATATATAGTTTCAATAAGTTGCCAAGCACCAACTTGGACTCTTTATGAGGCTCCAACCTTGAGAGCACCAATATTGAATTTAGGAGTGATCAGGTGCTCATGTCCTAAGTGTCGTAAAATGATCAAAATATAAAGTGCTCATAACTGGTTCAAAGTTGAATGACTAGAAAGTGCTCGTCTTCCCAATTCCGGCGCCACAAACGGTTCGAAAAACGGTCGCCGTATGAGGAAGTTATGGCAAAAAGAAGAATTTGCCTATAACATTAGAAATTTTAATTTTTCAAAAAAAATTAAAAAAAGAATATTCTGTAGAATATTCCTTGGAATATTCTAGGGAATATTCCATTTTCAGCAGCCAATCAGAAGCTGACACGTGGCAGGCCTGGAGGCCGCCACGTGGCCCCCAAATGATGTCAACAAGATGGTTGGGCGGATGTATTAAAATTTTTGGTCAAATGGGGGATTGAACCCCCAACCTATGGTCTATGAGCCAAGCGCTTTACTGCTGGACCACGTGGTCACATGTTGACTAAAGTGCAGAATAAACAGTATTTGAGAGATACAGTTGCATGGGGCGGAAACCAAAGGGGGCCAGCCCCTAAGGGCCAGCCCCCCTCTCATATGACCATGACCCAGGAACCAGGGGCTTAAGCCCTAACCGCCAGCAAACCACCAGCACGAAATCCGAGGCAACCACCCAAACATTAAATGTAACTGCAGTTAAGTTGGCAGAATTTTGGCAGGAGCGCAAAATTTGGCGGACCCGCCATAATTGGCGGAGCTATCTGGAGTTAACTAAAGTTAGCTGGAGTTTTTGTAGGGGTAGCTGGCAGTTGGGAGTAAATGGCCATAACTTTGGCTAGGAAAGTCCGTTTTGGATGAATTTTTTTTTGATTTTGGGTATTTTCGACCTTCTGAAGCCATTGGTGTAGGTATTACAGCCATATGAGGTCACTTGCAGAGGTTTTGGAGCCGTGAAAGTTCTAGGAGCCACTAGGGCCCAGTTTTGTGAAGACTGTATAGGGTTTCAGGTATCCATTGGAGGTGATCCAATAGTCAATCCTGAAGGATTCAAGTGTTCTGAATTCATTTTTACCATCTATTTCTCCTGTAGATGCTTCTATTCAGCTGTATTTTCAATTTGAGCATTTCATAAAAACAAGGACAAGCCCGGTTGGGAGCTTTGGACCCAGCAGACGTAGCCCTGGAGGGGGTGAACTGCTTTACCAACTTCTTTTGCATTTGTGGTTGATTTATTTTGCAGAACAAATTCATTTTAATGTGTTAAACAGTAAAAGGAAAAAACTCTGCTATGCTTAAATGGGTCATGAACAGCTGAAAATTTCATGTGTTTTCCTTCTGCAAGACATGGGAGTATTTTAAACATGTTTAATTCTGAATTGAATACCTTGCAAAGAAATTTCAAGTAGTTTCAAATTCAGATCAAGTTGGTATCAGAGCTCAGGGTTTTTGTGCAAAGATCTTCTAACTGTCTTGCAAAGCATTGATGCTTACCAGGTTGAAACTTAAAAGAGGGGAAGGACAGTTGACTAGAGAACGAGAGAATCCTCAGTCAAGGAAGGCCAAAGAGCCATCACCTCCACCTTCAATTTCACCCTCAAGAGTCTTAGCAGAAGTTTCAAGGATGTCTAAACATGAAGGAGAAATTCCTATAGAGACAGATCCAAGAGAAGAAGAAAGAGTCTTCAGAAAGGCTTTCTTGGACCTCACTGAAATGGTGAGGATATTGTACCAAGAAAGAGATGAGAAATTGGCTGGAGAAGGGTCCAAACATCCACATGAAGGAGAGGGCTCTTCAGGAGGTAAGAAGGATGATGATCATTCCAAGAAAGGACATGGAGGAAATGGTGATCCACCACCCCCATCTTCACCTTCTTCCTCTTCATCCTCGTCTTCTTCTGTTCATAAGCATACATCCTTTGGAAAAAGTCCTTTTTTGAAGCTTGATGTAAAATTCGAATTACCTATTTTTAATGGTGAAGTGAATGTAGAAAAGCTTGACAACTGGATTAGGCAGTTGGAAGTTTACTTGAGGATCTAGAATATGCATGATGATGCCACAAAGATTCAGTTGGCTTCTTTGAGAATGAATGGAGCAGCATTGGTCTAGTGGGAGGCCAAGACTAAAGAGGAGATCAAGAAATTTGGTAAGGTCACCTTAACATGGCCTAAATTTCTGTTAGCCATTAAAAAACAGTTTTATCCTCTTGCTCACATGCAGAAAGCCATTATGAATTGGCAAAATTTCAGACAACTTAAGGGTCAGAGTGTCCAAGACTACACCCAAGAATTCAGAAGAAGAGCTCTCTTGTTAGGGGTAGATTTACAGATCCAAGAAACCTTGCTGAAATACATCGGTGGCTTGCATAGCTACCTTAGACACACCATCTTGATGTTTAACCCTACTAGCCTGGACGACGTTTGTGTCCAAGCTACCCATTTAGAGGCAAGGGGAAAAAACACATTTGAAGAGGGTAGAAACAAGCCCCCCAAGGGGAAAAACAAAGAGAAAACCTCCAAGGGAAAGAGCAAAAAGAATGCATCTGTCAAACAGGAGAGTGAGAAAGTGATCTGTAAACATTGTTCTAAACTAGGCCATGAGGAGAAAAACTGTTGGAAATTATATCCTGAAAAAAGACCTCAATTTAACAAATCCAAAGGGAAACAGAAAACTGCTGCTACTACATCTACACCACAAGATTTAGGGGAAGATTCAGGTGATGAAACCAAAATTGCAGCCATGGGTTTGAAAAACTTGAAGGGAAAAGAAATTGAAACTCAAGCCAGCACTAGTACCTCAAACTGCCATGTACAAGCCCCTAATGAGGAAGAAAGCTTTGAACTGTTTCATGTGAGGGTGATTTCAAAACATACTAAAATTGACACACTTTTTGATAGTGGGTCACAAGCAAACCTTATATCAGAGGACTTGGTCAAACAGCTTAAACTTGAGACCGTTCCACATCCGAAGCCATATCCACTTGGATGGATTTGCAAGGATGCAGATTTACAAGTTTCAAGAAAGTGCACATTGCGCTTTGCAATTACTGCACATTTTATTGACACAGTTGAACTTGATGTGGTACCTTTTGATATAGCAGGAATTGTTTTGGGAAGTCCTTACTTGTTTGACAGGAAAGGTATCTTTCATCGCCATGAAAACAAATATCATCTATTCAAAGATGGCAAGGAGTTCATTGTTAGAGCTCATCGCAAGAAGACAAATATAGCGATGGTGAATGCAGGATAGGTAAAAAGGCTGGTCAATTCAAGTAAGAATTTCGTTCTTCTTATGATTAAGCCCAAGGTTGATGTGAATCATGAGTCATTTGACAATTGTGATCCAAAAATTAAATCAGATATGTATGATGTAGTTGATGCATATCCTGAGATGTTTCAGGAGCCAACAGGTTTGCCGCCTAAGAGGGAGATTCAGCATGAAATCCATTTGCATCCAGATTGTCCTCTTCCAAACATAGGCATGTACCGCATGTCTATTATGGAGAATGCTGAAATAAAGAAGCAAATCAAGGACTTGTTGGACAAGGGTTTCATAAGGCCAAGTACTTCGCCATGTGGGTCACCGATTGTATTGATTCCAAAGAAAGATGGCACTTGGCGTATGTGTGTTGATTTCAGGGCCTTGAACAAGATAACGGTAAAGAATCGTTACCCACTCCCAAGGATAGATGATTTGCTAGACCAGCTGAAAGATGCTTGATATTTCACTAAGCTAGACTTGCGCAGTGGATATCATCAAGTAAGAATTGAAGAAACTGACATTTGGAAGACAGCCTTTAAAACCAAACAAGGACTCTTTGAGTGGCTTGTGATGCCGTTTGGTTTGTGCAATGCACCTGCAACTTTCATGCGGGTAATGGATGATGTCTTGCGTCCTTTTCTTGATGATTTCGTTATTGTCTACTTATATGACATCTTAATTTTCAGCAAGTCTAGAGAAGATCATGTCATGCATGTTAGGAAAGTACTTGATGTTTTGAAGAAGAATCAATTATTTCTTAAAATGTCAAAGTGTGAATTTGGAAAGACTTCTTTGGTTTATTTGGGACACATAGTAGGAGGAGGTGCTTTGAGAATTGATCCTGCTAAGATTGAGGCTATTGTGAAGTGGCCTACTCCCAAATCCATAACAGAGGTAAGAAGTTTTTTGGGTGCAGCTGAATATTGGAGGAAGTTTATCTCTAGCTTCTCTTCGATAGCAGCTCCTATGCATGCAGAGACAAGTGTGAAGCATGCTTTCCAATGGGGAGGCAAGTAGCAAAAAGCTTTCGAATCTTTGAAAGAAAAGATTAGTTCAGCTCCAGTCCTTGCATTATCGGATTTGAGACAGCCATTTGAGATACAAACTGATGCTAGTGATTATGCTATGGGTGCAGTTCTTCTACAACATGGTAAGCCTATTGCTTTTCATTCTGAAACTTTTAATGGTGTTGTTGTAAATTATCCTACATATGATAAGGAGTTGTATGCATTGGTACAAAGCTTCAAAAAGTGGAAACACTATTTGATGGGAAAAGAAACTGTTATACATACCGACCATCAGCCCTTACAGTACTTGCAATCACAAAGCAAGTTACAACAGTCACGACACTTCAGATGGATGGGCTTCTTGCAACAGTTCCATTTAGTAATAAGGTACAAGAGAGGTACTTTGAATAAGGTTGCTGATATGCTTTCAAGGCCTATTATTGGTGTTGTTACTTTACTTAAGAATGCTTCCATTATACATGATAGTTACATAGAACAATATGCATCTGATGATGACTTTAAAGATGTGTATGCTAACTTGAGTAAAGGGAATCATGTAGAGGAAAATGACTATCACATGCATAACAATTTGCTGTTTCATTTGGGCAAGTTGTGTATACCAGAGGGGGAGAGGATAAATGTCATAAGAGAAGCTCATTCTTCTCTTATTGCTGGCCATTTTGGTGTGAGAAAAATAGTTGCACATCTACAGAGGTATTGCTATTGGCCTCGCATGGTAGATTCTGTTTCAAGGTTCATAAGAGGTTGTTCATTATGTGCTACAAGAAAGCCTAGCAACAGGAAGCTTGGTTTGTATACTCCTTTGCCGGTACCTTCTAGACCATGGGAGAGCATCTCTATGGATTTTGTAGGAGGTTTGCCAAAATCTCGAAAGCAGCATGATTATTTATATGTAGTAGTTGATCGTTTCAGCAAAATGTGTATACTTATGCCTTGTAAGAAAAATATAACTGCTGAACAAACAGCTGAATTATTTTTTCATCATGTATGGATTCACTTTGGTTTGCCTACTTCCATTATTAGTGACAGGGATTCCAGATTTGTGGGGAATTTTTGGTCCAACCTATGGGAGATGATGGACACAAAGTTGAAGAAAAGTACTGCTTTCCATCCGCAAACAGATGGACAAACCGAAGTTGTGAACAGAACCATTGTGCACCTCTTGAGAGGTTATTGCAGCAAGCATCCCAAGCTTTGGGATGAACATTTACACTACATACAACATGCTTACAATCGTGCCAAGCACTCTTCCACAAACACCTCATCGTTTGAAGCTTGTTTTGGTTACTTGCCAAAATCACCTCTTGATTTCATTCTTGAGAAAGATGTTTCCATTGAGGGACATAGTGACATTGACAAAGCTCGTTCATTCATTGAAAGTATTCAGCAAATACATCAGCAAATTCAAGAATAGCTTGAGAAGAGTCAAGGCAAGTACAAGGAAAGACATGACAAGCATAGAGTCGATCACAAGTTTCAAGAAGGGGATGAGGTATGGCTGTACATTAGTAAGGAAAGGATGCAAGGAGAAGGTAAAAAGCTGAAGCCTATTCATTATGGTCCATTCAAAATCCTCAAGAAGGTTGGAAATAATGCTTTTCAATTAGATTTGCCTTCCTACATGCAAATGTATTCTGTTGTCAATGTGGAGAACTTACGTTTGTATGAACCTCCTTTGATTGCTGATCATGAAAATTCTGTTCAGCTGCCATCTATAGAAGATTTCTCACCAAAATTCTTAGATGAGCTGAAAGAAGATACAATCCTTGACAGAAGGACACGCACTTCAAGAAGGGGCAGTGTAGATTATGTTCGGGTTGGTTTCAAAGGCAGCAAACCAAACAAGGCAAAGTGGATGGAGGTGGATAGAGTGAGGGAGCTGTACCCACACCTCTTTAACAGGTAGTCGAAGGCTTTTGGGGTCCAAAAGCTTCCCAATGGGGAGGCGTGATCAGGTGCTCATGTCCTAAGTGTCGTAAAATTCTCAAGATTTAAAGTGCTCAGAACTGGTTCAAAGTTGAACAACTGGAAAGTGCTCTTCTTCCCGATTTCGGTGCCATAAACGGTTCGAAAAACGGTCGCTGTATGAATAAGTTATGGAAAAAAGAAGAATTTGCCTATAACATTAGAAATTTTAATTTTTCAAAAAAAATTTAAAAAGGAATATTCCATAGAATATTCCTTGGAATATTCCAGGGAATATTCCCTTTTCAGCAGCCAATCAGAAGCTACCACATGGCAGGCCTGGAGGCGCCACGTGGCCCCCAGATGACGTCAGCAAGATGGTTGGGCAGATGTATTAAAATTTTTGGTCAAATGGGGGATTGAACCCCCGACCTATGGTCTATGAGCCAAGCGCTTTACCGTTGGACCACGTGGTCACATGTTGACTAAAGTGCAGAATAAATAGTATTTAAGAGATATAGTTGCATGGGGCGGAAGCCAAAGGGGGCTAGCCCCCCTCTCATATGACCACGACCCAGGAACCAGGGGCTTAAGCCCTAACCGCCAGCAAACCACCAGCACGAAATCCGAGGCAACCACCCAAACATTAAATGTAACTGCAGTTAAGTTGGAAGAATTTTGGCAGGAGCGCCAAATTTGGCGGACCCGCCATAATTGGAGGAGCTATCTGGAGTTAACTAAAGTTAGCTGGAGTTTTTGTAGGTGCAGCTGGCAGTTGGGAGTAAATGGCCATAACTTTGGCTAGGAAAGTCCGTTTTGGACGAATTTTTTTTTGATTTTGGGTATTTTTGATCTTCTAAAGCCATTGGTGCAAGTATTACAGCCATCTGAGGTCATTTGTAGAGGTTTTGTACCCGTGAAAGTTCTAGGAGCCACGAGGGCCCAGTTTTGTGAAGACTGTATAGGGTTGTAGGTATCCATTGGAGGTGATCCAATAGTCAATCCTAAAGGATTCAAGTGTTCTGAATTCATTTTTACCATCTATTTCTCCTGTAGATGCTTCTATTTAGCTATATTTTCAATTTTAGCATTTAATAAAAATAAGGACAAGCCCGGTTGGGAGCTTTGGACCCAGCAGATGTAGCCCTGGAGGGGGTGAACTGCTTTATAAAATTCTTTTTCATTTGTGGTTGATTTATTTTGCAGAACAAATTCGTTTTAATGTGTTAAACAGTAAAAGGAAAAAACTCTGCTATGCTTAAATGGGTCATGAACAGCTGAAAATTTCATGTGTTTTCCTTCTGCAAGACATGGGAATCTTTTAAACATGTTTAATTCTGAATTGAATACCTTGCAAACAAATTTCAAGTAGTTTCAAATTCAGATTAAGGAGCACCAACTCCTAGGACACCAATCCTTTCAGTTCTGACGTGCCAACCTCAATGGCTCCAACCCTCTACTGTAACTGTCTGGATCTTTTTGGTTGTAATTCTCTGCTCCCAGCCCTGTTGGACCTATGACTTACTTCTATCCTCCTATTCCTTCCACTTCTGCCAGAACTTCGGCTCCTTTTTTTCTTACAGTTCGCCACCACTTCTTTGAACCTTCCTTGTTCACTATTGTAGAAGCCTAACACGCTTGACCTTTTGGTTTCCTCCTTGCTCACTTGAGCTTTAGATTCCTCAACACTCGCTCAACCTTTTGTCTTCTTTTCATAATCACATATGGGTTTCACCAACAACCAGAAAGACACATTTATTGGAAAGAGTTCAACTTGAATATTAAAAAACGTATTGAAGAGTTTTTCGTCCATAGACTTGATTATTCACAGAAACCATATACGAGAGGCTATATCCATATAGAGGTCCCACATGCCACGTCATCCTTTTATCGTAATCGCCGCTTCTGGGCTTCGCACAGAACATAGCCGATTTCCAACTGCCGATGGAGCAGATGCGATATGGTATTAAATAATTACTAATAAGTTCGTCAGGTCCACACCCTTATTGCAATCACTGGTTTGACATTCCTTTGTACATTGCGATTACCACAGATGCGACATTTGATTAAGCCATGCTATAATGGTGTAGTCGAGTCTACAATTATATCGAGACCAGCAGTTCGATAGTGTCAATTCTTTTCAACATTGCGATTCAACTGATGCAATATTTCAATAAGTCATATTATAATGTTGTAGCCGTTCCGCATACATATCGCAATTGGTAGTTCGGGGGTGACAGCCCTTTATAACTTGTGCTATGAAAGTTCCGATATGCGGATGCAATATAACAATAAGGCAGTTTATAATGGTGCAACAGGTCTGCATATATATAACCTTCCCACTCTATAACATTGGTTATATAGAATTTAACCACATGAAATCCTTATATCTGCGCTATTTCTATTATAATGGTTATACAATAGAAATACACAATAATCATGCGTAACTTACCTTTTCTGCCCTTTTACAGCCTTTGCACAATTTTCGACGTTTGCCTTTTTTGAATCAATCCTCCACTGTAGATCTAACCATCCCATCCGACGATTGATATTACACCCAATCAAAAAAGCTGCTCGGTGATCTTGCACCGTAGATCAAAGCCGCATTTGATCCAACAGTCGACAATGATATCGGGTGAGCTACATGCACAAGGATTACTTGCCTGATAAAGTGGTTTCCTCTCTCCTCTGACGTGTGACATATCAATTACTTAATGGAATCAGGCGCTCTCTTCTAAATACCACTTACCACCTAGTGTCTACCCAAAAACCACTGCCACTATTACAAACCCGCCGGTTAACCGCTGAACATGGATACACAGAGTATCAACTCTCCACTCTCTTGACTCTCTGCTCTTTTCTGGTCTGAAATGACTCCATGATGGCTTTTCATACATTTCTCCAATAGCTCTACTTTGATATTCCTTCGATATCTCATGATATGGCTCCTTTGTTAACTACTCTTCCGATGGCTTCTCCTCTTGATGTGCGTTCCTCTTTGCTTCTTTTGATGAATTCTTCCTCTCAGCTCTTCTTGAGCATACATTACATGTGATACTCTTGATATGGATCCTCTGATGTGGCTCCTCCTCAGTCTTCCACTCTTACACTTGCTTCTCTTCTCTGCTTTGATATCTCCTCGACTTCATATTGCCATTAATGACAATCTAGATCAACAATATCCCCCTTTGTCATTAATGGCAATACTATGCTTCTCTCCCCCTTTGACATCAGTGGCAAAGGAGTGCACAAGGACTCCCCCTGTCGAACTGCTCCCCTTGTACTGAAACATCATTATGAATCAACTTAAGTGATGCTAAAGAGATAACCCCCATCTTTTGACGAATTTGTTCTAATGCTTCTTGAGGAAGAAGTTTTGTGAAAATATCATCTATCTGCTCCTTAGTATTGATATATTCCAAGATGATGTTTTATTCAGCTACTTGTTCACGAAGGAAATGATACTTGATTGGTATATGTTTGGTCTTTGAGTGCATGACTGGATTTTTTCTGATGCTGATCACACTTGTGTTATCACAATAGATGGTAATTGGTTGATTTGTACTAATGTTCATATCTTTTAGAGCTTCCTTCATCCATAGTATTTGAGTACAACAATTTGCGGCAGCTATATACTTGGCTTCAGCTGTAGATAGTGATATGGATATCTGCTTTTTGTTGAGCCAAGATACTAAACAGTCTCCCAGGAAGAATGCATTTCCACTAGTACTTTTCTGATCATCGACACTTCCGGCCCAATCAGCATCGGTGTATGCAGTCAAAGTAAGAGTTGAACTCTTAGGGTACTAGAGATTGAAGTCAGGAGTTCTTTTCAGGTATCTAAGAATTCTTTTTACAGCCAAGAAATGAGATTGTTTAGGAGCTGATTAAAATCTTCCCACCATTCCTATTTCTTGCATAATGTTAGGTCTCGTAGCAGTTAAGTACAGAAGGGCTCCAATTATTGACCTGTAATGAGTTGCATCTACCAAAGGGGAGTCATCATTTTTGCTCAATTTGCAACTTGTGGTCATGGGCATGATCATGGGTGCACAGTCTTCCATTCCATATCTTTTAAGCATGTCTTTAAGATATTTGGCTTGAGATACAAACATGCCTGCCATGGTTTGAGATACTTGTATTCCAAGGAAGTGAGATAACCCTCCTATCATTGACATCTCGAACTATTCTGACATATTTTGAGAAAAATCATGGCTCATCTCATCATTATTATTAGCAAAAATCAGATCATCAACATAAACAAGTGTGACTAGTAACTTATCCTCATTTGTGCTTATGTAGAGATTACTTCCTGCCACCCCCTTCTTGAAGCCTTGTTGTTGTATATAGTGATCCAATCTTGCGTACCAAGCTCTAGGAGCTTGTTTCAATCCATATAATTCCTTTTTCAACTTACAAACAAATTCTTTCTCTTCTATTAGATTAAACCCTTCTGGTTGCCCGATGTAGACTTCTTCCTTGAGTTCCCCATTCAGAAATGTTGATTGGCATCCATTTGATAGATTTTGAATCCTTTTGAGCAAGCAAATTCCAAGAACATCCTGATAGCTTCCACATGAGCTACTCGTGCAAATGTTTCTTCAAAGTCAATTCCTTCAGTTTGTGAATAGCCTTTACAAACAAGCCTTGCCTTGTTTCTGATGATTTGTCCATCTTCATTCATTTTGTTTTTAAACACCCACTTGGTTCCTATTATGTTTTTGTCCTTTGGACTAGGTGCCAGCTCCCATGTCTCATTTTTCTCAATTTGAGATATTTCTTCTTCCATGGCTTTTACCCAATGAGGATCCTTCCTTGCTTGAGTAAATTTCTCTGGTTCTATCATGGATAGAAGAGCAACATCATTATTTTTTGGTGTACTAGTAATCCTTCTTCGAGTTTGCATCCCTTCATCCATATTGCCAATAATCTACTCTTCTGGGTGATATTTTTGGAGAAATTTCATCTTTGAAGGGGTTTGAGATGGTTCTTTTTCCTTGGTTTTTCCTTGGTCTTTTTCTTCTTTTTTAGGTTCTTCTTCTTCAATGAGAGGATCAACTTCATGTTCTTCAATTTCTTTTTCTAGAAGGCCTTCATCAATTTTTACATCAATTCTTTCCACTATTTTCTGTAGTCAGTTATTGTAGCACTTGTAGGCTTTGCTTCTTATAGAATATCCAAGAAAGATCCCTTTGTCAACCCGTGAATCAAATTTTCCTCGTGAGTCATCATTGATTTTTATGAATCACTTGCTTCCAAAAATCTTGAAGCATTTTATTGATGTAGGTCTTCCTTTCCATTATTCATAAGGAGTATTTTCATTATTTGGCCTCAATTGAGTTCGATTCAATGTATAGACAACTGTCTCGACTACGTTTTTCCAGAATTTTGTCTGCAAGTTAGCTGCTATTAACATTGTTATTGCTATTTCTTGAACTGTTCGATTTCTTCTTTCAACTACCCCATTTTTCTTTGGTGTTCTGACAATAGAGATTTCTCTTTCAATTCCATGTATTTTACAGAATTCATCAAATTCTTTTGATGTGAATTCTCCCCCTCTATCTGTTCTGAGACACTTAATCTTAGAGTACTTTCCATTTTCCACAAGAGCTTTAAGATTCTTAAAGCACTCAAATGCTTTGGAATTATATTTTATAAAATATACCCGCATCATTCTAGTATAGTCATCAACAAATAAAGCAAATTACCTTTCTCCTTTGAGTGTCGGAGTTCTAGTTGGTCCACATAAATCAACGTGAATGATCTCCAAAGGCTTTGATGTAGAGAACTCCTTGGTCCTGTGACTAGCTCTAGTTTGCTTTCCATGTTGACATGGGCCACATACTCCTTGAGTTGGTTTGAATAACTTTGGAATGTCTTGTACTGCTTTAATATTTTTGATATTGATCAAGTTATCGAAGCTTGTATGTCCAAGTCACTTGTCCACAACCAACTTTCCTCTATTTGACTTAAGTAGCATTTATCTTCTTGAATCTTGTTCAGAATATAGATGTTGTCTGGTGTTTTAACACCTTTCGCCACAAGTTCCCTTAAGGATGAGGTCCTTATTTCACAGTATTTGGTGCTAAAGACAACATTATGTCCTTGATCATAGATTTGGCTAACACTCAGGAGGTTGTGTTTGAGCCCGTTTACTAGAAAAGCATTTTGAGCTTTTCCTTTTCCATTCATAAGAGTAACAGTTCCTTTTCCAGCAATTTTGGCACAAGAACTTCTAAAGGATACATTTCCTTCCTTTTTGTTCAATGAGAGAAACTTCCCTTTGTCCCCTGTCATGTGTCTAGAGCACCCACTATCCACAAACCAATGGTTTTCATTATTTTGAGCACATAGAGATAGGCCACATTTATCCATGTTGGGATTATCATTTCTTGCTTTTCCTCTTTTGAGTGGGAAATTTTGTTCATTGTGACCATTATTATTACATAATGAGTAAATCAGATGAAATTTGGCCAATGGATCAAAAGAATTGTAGGACTTGATTTTTCCTTGCCCTTTGGGGCCATATGTCTTATTTATTTGATCCTTCAGTTTTAGTGTCTCATTCTTACAAGCCATGCAATGTCTAGCTTGATGACAAAATTTTTACAATGGAAACAATGCCCAAAAAAGATAGTTTTGTACCTATTGTAATAGCCATGATTTGAATCAACATTCTTCCTTGGAGTTACTCTCTCTTCATTCTTTGGATCTGGGATGAACCTTTGATGAAATAATCTTTATTCTTTTGGGTTGCTGGAAAGTACGTCGACATAGCTTTTCGCATTCTTCTTAGTACTTGATGATTCTCCTTTAAAACCTATTCCAAATTTGTCATGTTGAGTTTTTTGATTATTTAGGGTAGTGTCAAGTATTTGAGAGCTTTTCCAACCCTTTTTAACTTGCTCCAATTCCTTCCTCAGAGATAATATTTCAGCTTCACGTTCTTCGCAATCTTCTTCTTTTTCTTTTATCTTATTTTTCAAGAGATCTTCCCTTCTTCTTATTTCATCATTTTCTACCTTGAGAGAAATGATTTTATTCTGTAATTTATCATTTTCTTAAATGGCACTTATTATCAATTCATCTACATTTCCATCTAGCCCTGAGTCATCATCATTTGTGAATGACATGAATAATACTTCCTAGCTTCTAGCATGGTCATTTTCTTCATCTGATTCTTCATTACCTCCTTTGCGGTGAGGGAACTAGTTAGTTGATTTCTTTTTGATGACTACAAATTCATCTTCATCAGACTCATCTTGCTTAGAGAGGAAATTCCTCTTATTGAACCCTTTCTTTTTGTATACCATCCTTTTAGAATTTTCTTCATCATCACTATCATGCTTATGAGGACATTTTGCAGCATAATGACCTATTTTTCCACATTTGAAACAAATAAGAGGGTATTTACCTTTTAGCTTAGATTTGTTCTTCAGCCTTCGTACAAATTGTGCTAATTTGGATTCAACATTGGAGTCATCACTGTTGACATTCCTTTCTTTCCCCTTTTTTGATTTTGAGGCCTTGAATGTTGCATGTTTGGAACTTGAGCAACATTTTCTCATCTCATAGGCAATGAGGATTCCATGGAGTTCATCCATCTTGAGAGTATCTAGATCCTTCATTTCTTCTATGGCACTTACCTTGGAGTCAAATATGTCTAGGAGAGATCTTAAGATCTTTTGAACAATGGTGCTTTCTTCAATGTTTTCTTCCAATCCTTTAAGAGAGTTGACCACTTCAGCTACTCAGAGAAAGTATGATGCAATATCTTCTTCATCATCCATTTTCAGACTTTCGAATTTCCTTCTATGAGTTTGAAGATTTTCCTTCTTGACTTTAGAGTCCCTTTAATATAAGCCAAATAGCTTATCCCATACTTCTTTGGTAGAGTTACAATTCATGACTTTTGTAAATTCAAAATCAATGATTCCACTAGTGATGGAGTTTAAGGCTTTTGCATTTGCAATGTAGAATTTCCTCTCGTCTTGATCTGTTGGAAGAGTGGAAGGAGATATGTACTCATTTAAGACAGAATGCCAAACTTCAGGTCCAAGGGACATTAAGTAGTAGGACATTCTCTTTTTCCAGAAACCAAAATTTGTGCAATCGAACAAAGAATGTCTTCCTCACACTTCTTGATTTCTCATCATGACTAAGAATCCTTCTTCAATTTGTTAGGCTAATATGAAGAAGCCTGCTCTGATACCAATTGTTAGAAATATTGGGGGGGGTGAGTCAGTATTTCTTTTCAATTATTATTTTTATCAGTTTAAAACATTTATATTTGCAACACAAAAGTAGATAACAGGAATATATGCTTTTATTAATGTGATATTTGCAATAAATCAAGTACAATATAGAGTACAAGTTGGTGCTTGGCAATTGATTGAAACTATATATCTATATATATATATATAGTTTCAATCAATTGCCAAGCACCAACTTGTACTCTTTGTGAAGCTCTAACCTCCAGAGCACCAACTCCCAGGACACCAATCTTTTCAGTTCTGAGGCACCAACCTCAAGGGATCCACCCCTGTTATGTAACTATCTGGATCTGTTTGGTTGTAATTCTCTGCTCCCAACCTTGTTGGACCTATGATTTACTTCTCTCCTCCTGTTCCTTCCACTTCTACAGAACTTTGGCTCCCTTTTTTTCTCTTACAGTTTGCCAGCACTTCTCTGAGCCTTCCTTATTCACTGTTATAGAAGCCTAATACACCTAACCTTTTGGCTTCCTCCTTCCTCGCTTGAGCTTCGGCTTCCTCAACGCTTACTCAACCTTTCGTATTCTTTTCATAATCACATATGGGTTTCACTAATGACCAGTAAGACATGTTTATTGGAAAGAGGCCAACTTGCATATTAAAAAACATATTGAAGTGTTTTTCGTCCATAGAATTGATTATTAATGGAAACCATATAAGAGAGGCTATAGCCATATAGAGGTCCCACATGCCACATCATCCTTTTATCGCAATCACCACTTCCATGGGTTCACACATAACATAGCCAATTCCCAACTGCAGACAGAGCAGATATGATATGGTATTAAACAGTTATTAATAAGTCAGTCGGGTCCACACCCTTATCGCAATCACTGGTTTGACATTCCTTTGTACATTGCGATTTCCGCAGATGCGACATTTGATTAAGCCATGCTATAATGCTGTAGTCAGGTCTACAATTATATCGCAATCGGAAGTCTGGTGGTGTCTATTCTTTTGAACATTGCGATTCAACGGATGTGATATTTCAATAGGTTGTATTATAATGTTGTAACGGGTCCGCATACATATCACAATTGGTGATTCAGGGGTGACAACCCTTTATAACTTGCATTGTGAGAGTTCCGATAGGTGGATGCGATATAACAATAGGGAAATTTATAATGGTGTAGTGGGTCCGCATATATATAACCTTCCCACTCTATAACATTGGTTATATAGAATTTAACCACATGAAATCCTTATATCCGTGCTATTTCTATTATAATGGTTATATAATAGAAATACATAATAATCATGCGTAACTTACCTTTTCCGCCTTTTTACAGCCATTGCACATTTTCCGATGTTTGCCTTTTTCAGATCAATCCTCCACCATAGATCTTACCATCCCATATAACGATTGATATTACACCCGACCAACAAAGCTGCTCGGTGATCTTGCGCCGTAGTTCAAAACCGAATTTGATCCAACGCTAAAAAACGATATCGGGTGAGCTACATGCACGAGGATTACCCACCCGATAAAGCAGTTTCCTCTCTCCTCCTATGTGCGACATGTCAATTGCTTAATGGAATCAGGCGCTCTCCTCTAAATACCACTTACCACCTAGCGTCCACTCGAAAACCACTGCCACTATTACAAACCCACTGGTTAACTGTTGAATGCAAATACAGAGAGTACTGACTCTCCACTCCCTTGACTCTCCATTCTTTTCTGGTCTGATATTACTCCATGATGGCTTCCAATACACTACTCCAATAGCTTCTATGATATTCCTCTGATATTACATGATATGGCTCCTTTGTTAACTGCTATTCCATTGGCTTCTCCCCTTGATGCATGTTCCTCTTTGCTTCTTTTGATGAATTCTTCCTCTAAGTTCTTCTTGGGCATACATTACATGCGATACTCCTGATATGGCTCCTCCGATGTGGGTCCTCCTCAGTCTTTCGCTCTTACACTTGCTTCTCTCCTCTAATAGCACTTCATATTGCCATTAATGACAATCTAGATCAACAAGAGGATGATGAAGCTGGAGTTCGGGTATGCCAATACATGGATGACAAAGAAATACACAAGGAAGAATGATCCATGTGAAAATTTGGTGTGATGGACTAAATCATGGGGAGAGGAGCCGCAGCTCAAATGGGTTCACATATTTTGTCACACTTTGGATACCATCACAATGAACTGGTATCTGGAAACTGAGCTGCGACATGGGATGGCCAAATGGGATATCCTAAAGTAAATTTTCCTGTTGGCATTTAGCTTTAAAGATGAATTTGATTGTAGTGATGAGGCTCTACAAGAAATCAAAGCTGCGATCTTTAAAATACTTGAGTAACCGGTAGCAAGGGTTCAGCTAGATTGGAATACCCAGCTATGTCATGTGCTGGAATTTTATAATGTGACTATAGAAGAAAGCAAATACGACCCCATAAACATTAGTATTCCCAAGTTCAAAGGACACCGTCAGGTTGAGTGACCTACGACAGCAATCACCGACAAATCAGAGCCTTTAAGGACTAAGTAGGTAAATATTGGCTCGAATGTGCAACAAACATTTGCTAAGATAGGTGACTATTGGGATGAGGATACAGTTGATACGGTGAGAGAGTTGTTGTGCGAGTATTAGGACTTGTTTCCTACAAATTTCTCGGATATAAAGGGGATAGTAGGGGATTTGGGTGTCATGAAGATTATTTTGAAGCTAGATGTGAAGCCTGTAAAGCAGTGCCACTACTAATTAAATCCCAAATATAAGCAAAAGGTGTGCAAGGATTTCGATAAAATGTTGGAGGCAAGAATCATTGAACCTATGGAGGAATCTGACTGGGTAAGTCCCACGGTAGTTGAAGAAAAGAAGCAGCAGGATGAAATTCAGATGTGTGTAGACCTGAGGAACTTGAATGATGTGTGCGTCCATGACCCTTTCCCTATGCCATTTACAGATGAGGTGCTAGAGAATGTTCGAGGGAAGACAACCTACTCATTCATTGTTGGGTTCTCGGGGTACCATCAGATCAATATTGTGCCAGAGGATCGCAGTAAGACCACCTTCATGATAGAATGGGGTTGTTTTCAATATATGGTAATGACTTTTGGGATGAAGAATGCCCCTGCAATATTTTCTAGAGTGGTAATTGCAGATTTTAAGGAATTTATCCACAAATTTTTCAAATTCTACTTTTGATGGCTGGGCCATGTTTGGGTTGGTCAATCACAATGTTGCTAGTCTATGCCTCATACTGGATACCTGTCGAAGACATCATATCACTCTTAACTTGAAAAAGTGCATCTTCTGCATACCGTATCAAATATTGTTGGTTCATGTGGTTTGCAAGCAAGGCCTCATGGTAGACCCTACCAAGATAGTTGTCATTTTTAATTTGGAAACCCGGAAGAACATAAAACAATTGCACACAGTGTTGGTCCATACTGGAGAAAGTTTATCAAGGTAGATGCGCAAATAACTTTGCTAAGGGAAATACTATTGAAAAAGGATGCAACATCCTATTATGACGAAGATTATCAAAGAAGTTTAGGCATGTTGGAGGAAAAAAGGGTCACGACGCCCATTCTCGTGTTCCCGGATTGGAAAAAGGAGTTTCATGTTCATGTGGACGTGTCTTGTATTGCACTAGGTGCGGTGCTAACCAACTAGATGAAGGACATATTGATCATCTGATAGCATTTGCAAGTAGGAAATTATCAAATATTGCATGGCCACTTTAGAAGACGTAGTCAAGGGATACACTGAGTTGTTTGAGCATGCCATGGAGTTATGGACTTCGCTGTCGGAGGACATGACTCTATAGAAGATTGGCATGGACATCAAGGAAACACAGAGGCAATTCAATTAGATCTGATTGATTGCGCAAACACTAGCGCTAGTAAAAAGGTTCATGAGGTTACAAGAAGGAAAGCTGCTACAAAATGAAATTGATGAGTTGTGGTGCAAGGAAGAAATTCTTGTTGCACAAACAAAGCCTTGGATAGAGGAGGCCAGCCAGGTGACTCTATCAGTACAGAGTAAGCTTAAGGGCATGCAACAGACTCAAAGGACCATGGGCCTCCTAGTGTAAGGTCCAATTACCAAAAACTTGGTCGAGGAAGTGTAGCAGGCTAATACACATAGAAAAACTGATCTACAGGTTTTGAAGTCGGATTTCCACAAACTCCAAGTGAAGATCAAAGTGCCAGCTGAGTGACTTGAGGACGAGTCATGAAATTGTGTTCGGGGCTTGTTGGGATAGGGCCCCCTGGGGTCAACTCCTGATACTTACTTTTTGTATAATTATGAAGTCTCCACCATTTGTGGAAGTAGAGCGCGAAGGTAATAAGAGTCGAAGGGGATTGAGTCCCTTAGGTTTTTACGAGATCAGAAGTTTTGAAACCCGCCCATGCTCCACGGACCATGGTATTGTAAAAGCGAAAGATATATATAGAACTGTCATAGTGAGTCTAAGAGGTAACTAATTGATAAAAGATCATTGCATGGTAAATAAGCTAAGGAAGGAATGTTTATTTCATGCACTTAGGTGAAGGGGAAGCCTCACATAGATGAGTGCACGAGACCTTGGTAAGTCTGCTGGCTGACTACACGGGCCCCTGCAGCTGAGTGCATAAAGAAGAAGTGTCTTTACCTTAAAGAATACATCTAATAAAGACAATTTTGATCCATAACTTGTACATATCTATATTTGTATTTACTTCTGTAGTTTTTGTATTGTCACTCTGAATCTAAAATTATATGAATAAATGCTTATCTTGTGCACGAAAGTAGTAGATCAATATGATTTAGTTATGTTATGAATGCTTAAAAACATTAGTGAATGTATATATGTTGTTTATCTGAATTACTATAATTATTTGTGTCGGAAGCGTCAGAGGCCATGAAGAAAGAACTAAGCCCTAGAAGTCATAGGACCTATCACACAGACCTCTGGATGCAGAAACCTAGTTTTGTCATCCCCCAATAATGCTTTCGGTGAGATTATAGCCTACACTACGTGGGTTGTTTCCGAAAGGGCCAACAACTTAGGGTTTTATTTGTTGGTGTAGATATCTTTGAACATGGGTGAGGGCTCATCAAACCAACAACCTTAGGTGACTCTTGAGCCATTTCACAAGTGGGGCATGGATTTTATTAGGCCCAATTATCCACCACGAGGGTAGAAAAAGTTCATAATTGTGTGCAGTGATTATTTTACAAAGTGGGTTGATACCAAGGCTGTCACAGTAGAAACAAAAGAGAAAGTGGGTGAGTTCTTAAGGCAGAACGTGTTTTACAAGTTTGGGTACCCTAGAGAGCTAGTCACTGATTAAGGTCCTCATTTCACCTCACACCTGATTGAGAATATATTGAGTAATCATAAGGTAAAGCAAACAAAGTCAACTTCTTACCATCCTTAAGCCAATGGACAAGTAGAGGTTACCAAGAGAGAATTTGAAGGCATTCTCACAAAGGTTGTGAGAAACAACAAAAATGATTGGCCCGATAGACTAGTGGAGGCCACTTGGGCCTATAATACAACCTGGAAGACAACCACTGGCTTCACCCCTTATAATTTGGTCTACGTGAAGAAGGTTATGCTCTCCATTGAGTTTGAATACAACACTTTGAGAGTGATAACACAATTGGATTTGGATGTTACAAGGGCACAACAAGAGAGGCTTCTCTAGCTCAATGGTTTAGATGAATTCAGGATGCAGCATCTCCTACACATAGAGGTGACTTAAGTACAAAGGAAGGTTCGGCATGACAAAAACATCAAAGACAAATTTTTTCAAGAGGGTAATTGGGCTCTGCTATATGACTCTAGGTTCAAGGAATTCAAAGGAAAATTTATGACTAGTTGGCAGGACCCATATCCGATAGAGGAGTTCCATGAAAATGTGGTTGTGCAGGTAAGTACCATTGATGAAGAAGGTATCCCCTTGTTGGTCAATGGATACAGATTGAAAGCCTATAAAAGTCCTGTGTCAAGGGAAGAGTTCATGAGTACCATCAGTAAGGAAGTGAATGTAACTGGAAGTGTCTCAACATCCAGCTCATTAAATTCTTGAAGATTGTTTTATTTTTGAAGAAATGAAAAAAATAAAAAGAAAAAATGAATAAGGGACTTAGGTGAAAACCTCTATGATGCACCTAAGGAAAACTTTTGGGTTGAGAACCTCGTTGAGGTAGCCCAAGAGCAAAAAAAAGGAAAAATGAAAATATCATTGGGTGAAAACATCCCTTGAGGCGCCTAGGTAAGGCAAACAGGTTGAAAACCTCCTTTGAGCTGACCTATGTGTCTTTCAAAAAAAAAAAATAGAGAAAAGAAAAAAAAATGTTCGGGACCTCAAACCTGCCCACTAATAAAATTATGTGGATTTTGTAGGGTTTTAAAGGAAACAAAGGACACAACATTCAGAGAACATCAAGCCAATAAGAACCACATTCTTCCTTCATTCACTTCATATCTCCCATGCCTGCCATGTCCCCATCATCCATTCTCACTTTCAGGCATCAACAACCAGTTTGCAGGAAATTTTGTGACTTCTACAGAATTTCCTGTAGTTACCACAGGAGTTTCATATAGTATTACAGTATGTCCTGAAACTCTATAGGAATGAAATTTCGGTTGGGAAATGATGATGCATGCCTATTCTTGGTTGAAGGAGAGGAACATACACCTCACCACCTCTCACTCAGCACCAACTGATGACCATACCACACTTTGTGTCGATCAAAATCCACTAAGAAAAAAAAATTAAATAAATAAATATATAAATTAAAAAAATTCCAAGGGCCATTAAATCATTAGCCTCACTCACATACCACTCCATATCCTCCATTCCCACCCTTTCCAATTCTACATCACCACCCATTCCTCATTCAAGTAAAAAAAAAAACAGAAAAAATGATGAAAAAGGCAGCTACAGGTTTCCTATAGTAACTACAGGAAATCCTGTAGCAGCCTGTGCTTTCATAACAATATTTCTCCATACACTTTCCTTCAACACCATCATAATAAAAGAGCTCCAGAACCCTTACAAACACTATGACTCCCATCCATAGCTCAACAGCAGTAGCAACAAGGCCAAGCACCTGCGCACAACACCGAGGAGGACAACCACATCAACAGGAAGAAATATACAAAAAAAAAATGATGAAGGAAAATCACTTACCTAAACAAAAATAAGCATAGAAAATCCATCCTCTAGCATGCAGAAACGAAGCAAAGGAAGGAATAGGTATGGCACCTAATTTGAGTTCTCCCCTAGGTATGATATAGTAAAAGTGTAGGATTATGAAAAAGTCGATTTTATAAGTTGGAGGTGGCCAGTTAAGTGGCTACTTAACATGGCCACCCTCAGCTTGAAAACAAAAAGTGAACTGCTAGTCAGCCTAGCACTTGGAAACATCACATAAAAAAGGAATGAGTTGAAAAGTTGGTCGAGTTAAGTTGTGGGAGAATAGGTGATTATTATGAGGAGAGGTTTCCTGATAGCGAACAATTGGCCAATAGTCCATAAGAGGAAATCTTGTACACCACCAACCAATATAGCGCTCCAACAAATTGGTCATAAAAAGAAAATATTCTAAACTCTCATGCACCATTTGTTCATTTTGAGATCAGAGAGGACTTGGACCACCTTGGAGAGCCATCAGGGAGGAAAACCTATTTTAGCCACCCTACAAGAAACAAAAACTATAGGAAATGTAGGGAGCTACAGGTAATATTGGGAATTCACATGGAAAGCTAAAAGGAGGTGCATAGGGTCTAGCTACTTAGAATTTATCCTCATCCCAAGCACCACAGTTAAAGGTAGGTTGCAAATAGAGATGCATGCAGGATTTTATCGACAAGAGGAAACTCCATCAACGGAGGCATGGGATGTCAAAGAGGCCATAAGAGCTCTGAAATACGTGGACATAGACTAAGTTTATTAGAGGATGAGAAACACTTTTAGTAGGGGGTGATGATGAGTCTCATCAATAGGTAAATTATATGGGCCTTAATGCCACTGTCAATCTTGATAAAATCAACCGTTTCTCACATTTCTTTATGTATCTTATTATACTTTTCTTAGTGAGAAGGGTAAAGGTGAGATGTTATGTCATGTGGCCTAATGTGCATTAATTCTAGGATTTGGAGTATTTTTTGGCTAATTTAAGTGAAGGAACTCGAAGTAGACATGAAAGAGGCATTCTAGGATATTGAATCTTCCTCCTTAGCTCCTCAATCACTCAAAGATTCCTCCATCATATCTCATCAACTCAAAGTTACATGTAGCCAAGCCCACCGAGTTCAATGGTAGCCAAGCCAATGATAGTTGAAGAGAATTTAATCTCAAGTTTGGGAGACAAGCCTCCCTAATTTTAAGGAATCTATTTGTAGCTTCAGTTGTATAAATAAGAAGGCCCAACACCTCATTAGGATTCAACATTTTATTGTAGCCCAGAAGTAATTTGGAGCTTAACATGTTTTGACTGTTATTCTCATGTTATTTTTGAAATTTTGGTGATAATGAAAAGCTTTTCTTTGATCCAGCACTGAGTTGACTCAGAGTGTTGAAGCTCCTGAGTTAGGGCCCAACCCTAGTAGTAGAGGTTCCTCTTCTTTTTGTACATTTATCCTTAGATTAGAATCATAGATTAGTTGTTGAAATTATTTATGTTTTATTTAATTTGTAAGCCTTTGAATGATTGGTTAGTTTTTCTTCCATTATTTGGAGAAGTAGATCATTGCTACAGTAAGGAAAGAAAAGAGTTCAAAAAATCTTGTGACATTGACCTCATACTCATCTCCCTCATGGGATCATGGTTTGAAGACCCTGCTCTCACAGTCCCAAAAATAGATTCATCATTTGTTTATTGCATAGCTTAGGTTTCTTGTTCAGTAGGTCATTGTTCATGAATCCTTAAAAGATCTTTGAATTTTCATTTTGGTTTCTTAAGTTTTCTATAGATTAGAAAGCATTACTTTCCATAGAGTTGATCCACTAGCCATCAATAAATCAATTTATTAAATTCAACTCATCTTTTCCACATTTACATAAAGTTGTGCATAAATAAAGAAATAAATATGTGTTGTTGTAAGAGTTATTGATATTCAAGGAGAAATCATTCCACTAGCCTCGTCTAAGTCTTCTCTATCTCTCGCTAGACCCTACTAACCATCAATTGATATTTTTGTTTTGTAGCCCATCGTGGAAAATCATCTTAAGAAAATCCAACCATCCCGAAGAGTTGGGTTGATCCTGGGGTTGTGTGCACCATTACCATACCTTATTTAACCATCACCCACCTTACCAACACTTCCTTTCACCTTTCCTACCTTCCTACATCTTTCATCTAAGTTTCATGTAGTAAATGGAGACATCATATAGTAACTACAAGAAATCCTCTAGCAACTATAACAAATCCTGTTACAACCTGTTTTAGATTGTTTTGGGAACAAATAATGATCATAGCCTAGGGTACGCCCTCCACTTGACCTCCATATCCCTCAATGCCATTTTTGACTAGTTTTCCCATACCCTTCTCGCCTACAAAATTTGAGCTTGATTAGTCTAGAATTTACATTTCTAAATATATATATATATATATATACATATTATTTTCTGCAATATTTAGCTATTGCATGCATTTATTCATCTTAACAATATTAGGATCATTTCCATGCCTACTTAGTCAAGATAGATAGATGATAGAATGAACGGTTAAATTATGCCTCTTCTACAAGTAATGTGTGTTAATTCCTACCTAGGTCATTTCATGTCATTTTCATAGCCCTTTCTATTGCTCAATTTCATTTCCTTAGCATAGGAAAGCATTTAATTTCTACATTACAAATAGCTTTAGATTCACTTTCAGTATTCAACCTCCTCCTAGTCAATAGAATACTGGTTTGGAAAACCCTAGTGGTCTATTGCCCCAGTTGAGAAGTGACAAGAGTAGACTGTTGTATCTGTTGTGCATATAACACTATCACCTCCAAGTTTATATGAACATTGGGTTGATAAAGTAAGGTTGGTTGCCCTAGGAGTTACAACATCCTTGCTGCAATACTGGGACTGATCACAACTCTAGCCCCTTTATTGACATGGTTAGACTTGTATGTTGAACGATTGAGTGAATGAGATAGAAGGCCCTAGATCTGGCTCCATCCATCTAGGTAGTGACTTTAGGATTGATTCAAGATTACCAAGCATGATGTCTATGATCATACAGACATCCATGTAATCATGGGTCCACACTTTGTCATTGGTAGATGATAATTATTGATCATTGTACATGTAATGTTATCTTATTTATTGAGCATGGATATGCTTCCCTCAGCAAATATATCGTCATGAAAATGTATTGTAATAGATGATAGTCTAGAGCAATTGTTCTTAATCCAGGTAAAGCACTTCAGTGATCATCCATTGTTTCTGAACTTTCTCTTTATGTGTCAATCTATTATAGGCCATTTTGTCGCTTCTGGTCAATGGGATTACAAACTCGATCAATCATCATTTGTGAACATGTTGTCATCATGCTACAGAACAGAAAGCCATAAGCATGAACTTTCCAAATAATTGATATTCTTGGTCTAACTACCAAAAATAAGAGCTTTTAAATCCCAATTTACCTTGCCGCTTTAGAGACCTGTTTTTAGTGCTAGTTGCTCCCTTCTGTACCAGCATTGATCAACAACAACTTGCTCCTTGTTGGGGGTGCCCTAATTCTAGAAATATGGGAAAATTAAAAATATTTTTGATGCTTCCTCTTCCAGAAGCTTCTAGGGGTTATTTTAACCATTTACCTTAGATAATAATATTGAGTCCTATTTAATCCTACCTTGGAGACTTCACCTCCTATCCCTTGAGCTCATCCTCCCATATTAAGTGGTTATTAAGCCTAGATTGGTAAATGGATAAGAATTCCTAAAATACCATCCCTCTCCTATAAATTTAATACCATCTACAACATCAACGTTGACTTTTGGAACTGGTCATGCCCTCATGCTGCTGCCTTCAATCTAAGAGAGTCATCATCTTCATGCAATAGGGTGACATTAAGGTGTGCCTTGTGATAAGGAAGGACAAGTCAACCTGGGGAGATATCTACAATTCAAGTACTATTTTTGGTTGTAAACCCTCTCCTATTTCTATTAATATAAAGAATATATTGTTTTCCTATATGTGTTGTGTTACATTTACATTCATGTATTTCAATGCCTCATTGACTCATTGAATAGAGTAATTGAATTATGTTATGTATATGTTATGAATCCTTGGCTTATTTTGATTGTATGTGTAGGTTCGAATTATATAAATCATCGCTACGATTAGATCTTAGATGCAAAGAGGAAATTGAATCTTGTGATAGATTCCAGGTAAGTCTCTTTCTGAATCTTCAATTTATCTAAGGGAAACCCTATATTCTTTTCTCTCTATTGTCATAGACGAGTTCACTAGGTCTAGAGAAGATAATTTTGTCCGCAATCATAAATTTTGCATAACAATATGAGTCTTCCAATAGTTATCATGAAAAATCATAACCAAGATCCATAAGGAATATTCTGATATAGGGTTATATGCTAACTCTTTTTTATCTAAACATGTTTTTAACACTAATACAACCTATATTCGAAAGTATGATTTTTTAAATAGAGGTAAAAAACACCACTAAATGTGATCTCTTAAACATAAGAAATGTGGATGGTTATTTTCAAGAAGGTAACTTTGTTAGTTGTGGAAAAAATGAACCAAATTCTTATATGAAAGTTTAGGAAGTATGGTCAATGTTGTAAGCCAATGTTGTAAGCCTAAGAAAAATAATTCCATTAAGGCAATAGCTACCATGGTTATTTTATCAACTAATCACCTACATAAATTGGTGTTGATAGAATCCCTCACAAGGCATGGAATAGTAACAAACTGTTTTTATACATCCTATCAATTTTTAGTGATTATTATGTACATATTACTAATGAGGAAAGGAGTAATACTTGTAGTAATGTAGAAAAGTAATATCTTCATTGCTATGAAGATGGAGTAAAAAGAAAAATAATCTTTAGAATCCAATAGAAAGGTAAACATTATTGGATTGTGCTATGATCTTAAAAATTGTTAGGTAGACTCACATCAAGGAAATGTTTGAGGCAAAGAACCATGGAAATCAATTTTATATGTAGAATGTAAAATTAGATTTAATGAATCAAATATGATACAAATTAACCAAATGAAGAGGAAGAACTCTAGATCTCAACCTTTAGAAGATCTTAGTAAGATAAACAATCAGATATAATTCACTTGATCTTTGTTTAGTCCCCCTTTTTTCCATTAATTATAATACTAGAATTGTTAAAGAGGTCATTTATTTTAAGAAATGTAAATTCTAGAAGAAAGTAACCATTGAAGAAAATGGAGCCTATAGGAAAAAAATAGTTATGGAATTTGTCAACTTGCACCATGGATGAAATGTGTTTGTAGTAAATAGATGCTAATGAAGAATATAAATGGGTAATGTGGGGTTGAAAAGTCCAAGGCTTGTTGGTGAAAAAAATTATATTTTCAAGTGGAGGAAAAGGAAATTTTAGGCGCTTGAATTTTCCCATTCCATGATTTTTTTAGAGTATTCCCCACTTTCTATTTTTTCAGAATCGGTTTTCCTAAATTTTACACAATAAATCTTTTCTGATTTGAAAGTTTCCAAATCTTTAAGAAAAATTATATAAAATCTTCACAAATTTGGACATTTAAAATAAAGTATAGTCGAAGGTATTGTACTTGGAATTTTAAGAATTAATATGAATTTCCAATATTTCTACAAGTTATGATCAATATGTAACATTTAAATTTTCCCTCAGTGAAATGATTTGTTTCCATGAAACTTTCTTTGATGTCTCTAAATTGAATTTCATTATATTTCAATAAAAAATTCTTTTACTTAAGTAAAACAATTTGATCTAGAGAAAATATACTTAAAAAAAACTAAAGGGTTCACAAATAACATCTTCACTATGTGAAACTATGACATAACGTGTGTATTAATTAGATATTATGTAATAGACGTAATATCACTAAATTTTAATAAATACTTTTTAAAATACTTTTATTGGACCCCATCCTAATACATATTCCCAATAATAATAAAATAATTATTTTAATCATATATCCCTTTTAATAGCCCCTAATAACTATAAGCCCCCTTAACCTCACTACCTACATAATACATAGAATATCTTAACTTTATTTTTTACAATTTTAAACCCTAGTTATGGATAATTAGAATAAATTATCTTTTAATAGTGCGAAGTCATAGTGTGTTATAAATGAATGGAAGTAAGAAACTAGCTTGAAATATAAAAGAGTGCATGGATAGATTACACAAATTGCCATGGATGTTGTATTTAAATTGTGATCCATACATTTTGGGACTAGTACATGTATTATGTTCTACTTGCTATTGCCAGTGTCATTTATGTTCTATTCTTACTAGACCATATAGTTCACATGAGTTAGTAGTTTCAATTATATATGTTGAAACTAGTGAAGTAAAATTGAACAATTGAGTTTTTTTTTAGAGATTGGGAAAAGTGATTGGATAGATAAGGGCATAGATTCAAACTCATAAGCCCTCCTATGGTTATTCAAGAAAGAATAACTATTGAATAGAAATTAAACCTCCATGGGTTAGAGGCAACAATAACTCCTTTAGAAGCAATGTCATAGGAATATATCCCGAGTAGGAAAATTAAAGACCGCACAATCCCATTGAGAGAATATTCTAGGTATGACTTTACATACTCAATTTTGGAGGGTTCTATATGAAATCCTAGACTGAAATATTCAAACCTAACAAGGAGAATTTAAACTTAACACTAGTATGGATTCACCTTTTCTCATTGGAACAAAAAAATTTGGAACTAAACATCACTGAGGCCATAGGGAACAACATTTGATCTTTCACGATGAATTTAGTAACCACCAAACAAGGTAGATATACACTATATGCTTGATTATGTGTGTATTTTGATCTAACTAAAGTCATTCCAACAAGAATTAAGATAAAATATCTTTATGACCTATGATTTAAGCCCACATACTATCAGAAAAATATGTTTACATGTCTAAAACGTCTTGACTATGAACAACTATTGAGAAAATTCCCACAAAATTAAACATTAAGGACAACAATGATAAAGCATCAGGAAGATGAATAGGGGTTCACCAAAGTATACTATAGGAAAAGGGAAACAAGAAAGGGAAAATAAATTCCCTCCACATCAAGGGAAGAAAAAAACAACAAATACTTGAGCCTCCAAATGGAAGAAGAAATCTAGTGGCACCTAGAAATTGAAAAGAAAGAGTTTGGCCCAGAAGGTACCCAGGAATAAGAAGAAGAAGAGAATGAAGAAGTGAAACTAAAATAAAAGTGAATCATAGATGATGTGGATATGATTGAGGAAGAGTAGGAAGAGAAAAAAACTAAAGAGTTAAAGGACCCAAATTTATAGAACATGGATATGCAAAAAATTGCAGAAGAGTGGAAAAAAAAGGACCCAATCAACGTACTAGAAGAGCAAGTGTAGTTAATAGAAAGGGTCTACTTGAAAAATCTAAGAAGAGAAAGAAAACGAATTTAAAGTAACAACTCAAAACAAATCTGTGCTTCTTTACCAGTTAAATGTAATATAAACAAAAAGTAAATAAAGGGAAAACGAGAGGATTAAAAGACTGGTAAGAAAATTAACATTAAACTAATATAGGAAATGGGGGACTACTTTGTAAATTTTGTAAGAGTGAAGTAAATGACATAGATATTTTAGCCTTCCCAATCTCAACCCCAATCAAAATCACATCATGGAACATAAGAAGTCTCAGTGGAAAATCGAAACAATGACACCTAAAAAAAAAATAAATTTATAAATTCCTAATATAGTCATGTTGTAGGGAAAAAAATGTTCCACTAATACCATCCAAAACATTTCCAAATATATCTGCAAAAACTATCTAACCATAACCAATGATGCCATCAGATCCTTAGGAGGCATAGACATGTGGAATCATGATAAAATATCCATGTAAAACTCCCTTTTCACATAAAACACATTAATAATCCAATTCGAATCCCTTGGATTGTACAAAAGGGGGTACATTACCAATGCACATGTCCCTACTCTTCCAAAATAGTAAAATATCTTCATATAAAGTTTTAAAATCCTAGAAATGACTATTAAAGACCATAATTGGATTATAGGAGGTGATTTTAATCCCATTAAATCTCTTCAATAAAAAAGAAAATGGGGCACCTAAAAGTTAGATGAAGAATCAAAACTCTTCATGGAGTTCTTGTAGTCGTCAAAACTAGTGGACCTAGAAACCAGTAATGATACCTTTACATGGAATAGTAGAAGGAGCCTAAACTACACAAGTAGGATCCAATTTGGATAGATACTTAATCTCATAGAGCCTCCTCCAATATCGATTAATTTTCCAAGAAACCATTATACCCTATCATGGCTTAGACAATTGGACCCATATAGTTTTTTTATAGACTAGGACGTGATACCAAAACACAAACACTCATTGCTTGAAGCATTTTGGATAAGAAATTGTGCCTTCCGAATCTATAATGAAAAATTTTGGAAAAATAAAGATGTAATAGAAGGAAACTCTATGTATAAATTCCAAAAGAAGAAGAAAACTATAAAATAAAAACGCAAAGCTTGGAATATTCAGGAATTCAAAAACATTTAGGAAAATAGAAGAACACTCGAACAATAAATGAGATGGTCCAAAAGGAAATTGTAGAAGAAGGAAGTACCAAGGAATTAGAAATAAAATAAGCAAATGTACAAAATGAATTGAAAGGAATACTAAAACAAGAAGAAATTATGTAGAGACAAAATTCCACATTCCAATGGCTTAAAGAGGGAAAGAGAAAAGAAAAAATATTTTCCACAAATCCATGATTCAACACAAAAAGAGATAGTATCATCAACCTAAAAAATGACCAAAATAAAACATTGAAGGGAATGAGAAAATAACCTAGGAACTCAATCATTACTTTCAAAAATTGTTGAGAAAACTCTTAAAAGAGAGTTGTGAATCCATAAGGAAAATAACTACTCACATGTTAAACATAATCATCCAATAATGGAATGAGATTCTTGTGAGGAAAATAGCTATTGAACAAGTAGATGGAATAGATATGGAGATTCCTAAAAATAAATCCACGAGTCCAAATGGATTCATGGTGGCATATTTTCAAGAATCTTGGGACATAATAGAAAAGGATGTGGTTTAATTAATAGACAACTCCAGAAGTTCAACATCATCACTCACATATTTGGATGCCACCTTGATAACCCTCATACATAAGAGTTCTTAGGTATAATTCCCTGTTGATTTTAGGTCCATTTCCCTCTATAATGACAACTATAAGATAATATACAAAATCATAGCCAATAGACTTAAGCCATTTATTCACATCATAATTTCTTAAGAAAAAATGGGATATGTGGAACGAGAGAAAATTCTATACAACATAATAATATCTCATGAACAAATCCACTCTCTTTTTTCCAACAAAAATCCCAACATGATCATCAAATTAGACATGTCGAAAGGTTTCCTTAAAATAATCTAGACATACATAACTCATATACTAAAATCATATGGATTTTAAGAGTTTTATATTACATGGGTTATGAATTTCATTTCCAAATATTTTTCTTCCATCCTTGTTAGTGGATCACACTAACCCACATTCTTTCTCTCCTGGTTCATCCGATAATGTGATCCTCTCTCCCTTTACATCTTTGTTCTACTCGTACAATTTACTGGTAGATCCTTTAGTCATGCAACCTCTTATGGATCCCTTGAAATCTTTTCAACTTTCTTCAACTAACCTCCCTCCACCTATCAACACTTCATTGATAACATTGTTCTTATGGGGAAACCCTTCACCAAAGAATATCCATCTCTTAAAAAAATTCTCTGATACATCGCTAATGCATCTAACACTGATGTCAATATAGTAGAATCACAAATATGTTTCTTCATAATCCCCACATTTTCCCAAACCAACATCTCCAAATCTCTTGGCATTCAATGAAGCTCCCTTACATTAATCTACCTTGGTGTTACCCTTCTAAGAAACACTATTAAAGTTAATCTCTAGGAATATCTCCTTCTAAAACTAGAGAACACGCTCAATTGTTGAACCTTCAAAGCCCCAATCCTAGTTATTAGACTCATACTTCTCAAATATGTTCTCCAAGCCTCCGCAATATCACATATCCTCCCTTGCAACTCCTAAATTTGTCCTCCAAAAGATTAGATCCATCCAAATATGCTTCCTATGGGGAGATTCCAAAGGAGAGAAAAAATTGGCACTAGAGGCATGGGAAAAATATGCAAAACAAAATCAACTGGAGGGCTAGGTCTCAAAGATTGAGAAATACTAAGCTAAGGAATAGGACAAAAACTTGGTCGATATGGATGAAAATTCAAGAAGTTTTGTAGAGAAAAATTGGGAAAGCAAATATGCCCCTAAGATTGGAAACAAGAAAAATATAAGATTGCATAGACAATTAAAAGGCTCATACCTATGGAACCAAAGCCTTGAGAAACAAGAAACTAATACATGATTTCAATTTTTTGGAAATTAATAGTGGTTATCTTGAACTATTATGAGAATACTCCCATAAAAAATGGATAAATCTAAAACAAAAATTGTTGGGAATAGGTCCTCTGGGGTCAATTTTAGGGTTAAAAGCCCAAGTTTTGTGTAAAGTCTCCCCATTTTGTGGTCGCAGAGCACGAAGATGTTAAGAGTCAATAAAGGGTTTTTACCCTTCTTTTGTGTAAAAGCGTGTCAGCTTTAGATATCTACCCATGGTCCATAGACCATGGGATTGTATAAAAAGGAGGTCTTAGAGGAGTCTAAGAGAGTTCAGTTCATAGTGGAGTCTTGTTGTGTTTTATGAATGGGTATATGAGAGCTAAGAACGAAGACTCTTACCATAGGAAAAGGCTCTGTAGTAGAGTGTGCAGAGGCCTAAGGTAGAAGTCCGCAGCTGAGTCCACGGACCCCTCCAACTGTGTGAGCAAGATAGTCAGAGTTTGTACTGGATATTTGAATCCATAATAAAGAGGAGTATTGTGAAATTACCTTTGTATTTTACTTCTCTTCATTACATGCGATTACATTATGTTGACTGCTGGGTTTATGTTTTAATGTTACTCTAATGCGCGAATCTATATCTTTCTTTGTTTTATATGACCACAAGTAGAGATATATGTTTACACAAAGATAACCATAAATGCATGTTAAAGTAACCAATACTTAAGTGAATCTGGGTAGATACAGAAGTAAGAATAATTACAGGGGTGTGTAAGTGCTTGATCTATCTATTTAGGGCTCGTGAAGGATGATCAGAGAATTTCATGGAGGCTTCAAGGATGAATAAGAAAAGTACTTTGATAAGCTGTAAAGGGCTTATCGATCTACCCAAAGGAAGGTTAGGGTAAATAACTGACATCACAACCATCTCAGGGTAACCTGGTTCCTGCATCCCCCCATACTGTTGCAGGTGAGACTTCAGTTACCGCTCTACGGATCGATGCTGAAAGGGCCAATAGTGTAGGGATTTGCTTGGCTTCTTAACGTTGAACCTAGGTTAGGTTCCATCAAGGCAACAAATGGTTTTTGTTGTGAGGAATGGGATCTACATAATGACATGTGTGATGTCGCATCATTTGAATCCAACTAAGAAGGAGATTAAAGACTGGTTGGATAGAAAGATCCAAGAATCCACGAATTCATGGCGCAAGACAACAGGAATCTGCGATTGATGAAAGAACATTGGTTGGACAGATATCTATATAGAGATATACACAAAATTTTGTTCTTTCTCGGTTGAATTATACGAGTGGATCGTGAAGTTGGCAGACAACCAAGGGAGCTGGAGGCTTGACAGTCTGATTGTCTAGACCTTGGAGTTAGTGGGGAAATTGGAAACCACTGAAGATAAGATCGTGCGCACTATCAATCATTTGCTTGATCGTATCATAGGATGTTTTGTGACAGAGTTCACAGTGGATACTTCGGTCAGTTACAACGTAGCAGAGTGCCACTTCTTCGAGGGGATGTGAGGTATGTATTTGAAATCATTAAATACTTGGACTAAGATGCTCTTGTTTGAAAAGAGGGTTATGTAGTTGTCTTGATGTTTGGGGCTACGCGAAGTGGAAGGACTTGTAGGGATGGAGGAAGAAAAGGTCCTAAATATAGCGCACTAATTAAGGCTCTTCTAAGTGACGATGAAGGAGCAATATAGGCTTCTCCGCTAAGCGTTATTCAGTTGATAAGACAAGGCTTCTCATGAATGCCTACACCACTTCCATCCTCACATTATCCATCCATGCTACCTCCATCCTCACCTCCACCACTTACCCCCTCACCCACATCGCTGCCACCTCCACCATCGTTCAACATGGCGAACTCCGTAAAGCTACCTGTGTTTAAGGGCATAGGACATGAAGATCCGAACCAGTTTTGGTTTGTCATGAAGGTTGTATGGGAATCTTAGGGTATCACAGATGATAAAATGAGGAAATAAATGTTGGCTAGTTCTTTGGAGGACCACTCGCTAACGTGGTACATTAAGTACTGCACTGATAATCCGACGTCCATGTTAGCTGATATCCAGACTGCATTGAATAAGGAATTTAGTATGCCTAAGTTTGAAGTGTAATCAATTGTGGGATTCAAGGAGATCATGATGAAGCCTAGAGAGACACCTTGGGATTTGGATCAAAGATTGAAGTGTACGATCCGTGAAGTCAAAATGAATTTGACGGATGGGCAGCACCGTAAATGGTTTGTGGCCTCGCTCCTGCCTCAACTAAGGGTTGCGCTATCATAACAGAAGATCAGGACCTAGGAGGAAGCTCTGGAAATCATGATGAGATTGCATGAGACACCAATACAGGATGATAATCTGGGGGTTCAGCAGATTCACATGCAATTGCAAAACCTTTGCCTCGAAATGCGAAGTCTGAAGAAAGACAGAACAACACAGCTAGAGGCGCGCGAAGAAGTATGGTGCCTAAAGTGCAAAAGCTAGGGGCATGACAAAGATCACTTTCTTGTTTTCGAAAATTATTTTGCATCAGGTGGACCAATGACTTTGAGGCTATAAGCTACAGTGGGGCTATGTACAAGGCCCACACTATGGTGTGCTATACATCAGGTAGCTAAGAAACATGTGACATACAATTTCCATTTGTTGCAAAAATTCGTACAGACACCGCAATAGATCTTTTGCAAATTTTGTCAATCTATGGGTCATGATGAGTGAAATTGTTGAAGTTCTAAATTAATGATGGATAGGACACCTACATACAGGGTGAAGGCAGAAATGTGGCCTCTGGACCAAGGTGCTGGAGGAGCGCGAGGCGAGTATTAGGGGTGCAGTCGAGGCTAAGGTGGAGGACTTGGTAGAGGTTGAGGGAAGATTATTTGTTACAATTGTGGAGGACTAGGACACTATGCTCGAGACTTCCCAAATACGATGCAGATGTCTTTTCACTATTGTACCTAGTTTGACCATGCGATGGAGGATTTCCTTATATTGTTGGCCAAGATACATGAGAAGTGGGTGCAACCTCAACAACCAACTTAGAACCTACAGATGATGAGGGATGAGCCTCATGTGGAAGATCCCAAGGTAAATATTGTGTTGCAGAGTGGAGTGACGACTGATGAGGATAAGGGGAAGTAGCTTGAAGAAGGTGAGTGGGTCCTCCAACCACCAGAAAAGGAGACTGGGTTTGATCTGGAATGAGCAAAAGAAACATTTATGGAAGCAAAGAAAAGCTTCGCTGAGGCCTATACCTCAAGAAGTTAGGAGAAACTGGTTGAAGAAATGGACCCATCCATGATTACCACATTCTTGGAGACCTACATGAAACTACTCCACGATAGTAAGGCTGTGAAGGAACTACAGGAACTTATCAATCGGTGCACTGGCAAGGAAAACGCTACTAACGAACCATGTGTAGTTAGAAAGCTTGGTAAGAATAAGGCAAGGACTAAACATGAGTTGAGACTCATGGTGCAGATAGGAGAATACGAAATGGACCAAGATATCCTGGACCTAGCGCCCTATGTGAATGTTTTGCTGAAACAAACATGGGAAAGAATGGGAAGACCTGTGCTACAGTGGTCTCCGATTTAGTTAAGGATGGCGAATCAACAAAAAATCATCCCAATGGGGAGGTTGTAGGGGGTAACAATTGATATCAAAGGTGTGAGCGCACTAGCAGATTTTGAAGTAATAGACATTTTGGATGATAGCAATCCATACCCCACGCTCCTTAGGATCGATTGGGCCACTAACATGAATGGGTTAGTCAACCTGAAGAAATGAAACATGATATTTGAGAAGAAATCGCTCCGCATAGTGGTGCCACTGGATCCTGCAGAAATACCATGCTATATAGAACTAGTCTGCGATTATGAAAGTGATGACGATTTGGACCAGATTTACAAGATAACGGCACAAGATCAGGATTGGGTGAATCCAACACTAGAAAAATGTATTGCATGGGACTGCAGGAGCTCCTGCACATCATATTTAGACAAAGGACTTTAGCACTAGTAGAATCGACTACATGAAGTATCTACACTATGTCACAATATGATGACCAAGTCATTGTGCTATGTATCATCAGGGGTAGGAAATCTACCTCACTATGATGGGTTAACTGATGTTGATCACTTTTTGGATGCATTTCAAACGGAAGTACCAGAGAAGCATCGCTTGCAGGCATTATATTGGGTGTTGCATGTTACGCCTGTAAGATGGTTGGGTACACACAAAGATAGTTTTGATGATTGGCACGAATATAGGAGGATGATGAGGGTACGCTTTGGTCATCTAAAGGTGTGATTAACAAAAAAATATTATGGGAGAAATGATCCACACAACCATTTGGCCAAATGGACTAAAGTATATGAAGAGAGGCCTCAACCAGAATAGGTCCATCTATTTTGGCATACCTTGGATGTTATACCAATGAATTGGTACTTGGACACGAAACTCCACCATGGCACTGAAGAATGGGATGTTTTGCACCAGGGATTTTTTATGACGTTCAGTTTTGAGGATGGATTTGAATCTATCGATGAAGCATTGTAGGAGGTTAAGAAAACAATTTTCAAGATACCGTGGGATCCTCTAGATTTGATTCAACCTAATTGGACCACCTAACTCAGCCATGCACTAGAGTGCTACAATGTCACAACGGAAGAAAGAAGAGGAAGACCCGAGGAAGATTAATATTCTAGAGATTAAAGGACACCGCAAAGTTGAAGGATTGTAGCTAGAGAACCCAAACATAACTGAGTTGCTCAAGATGAGGCAGGTGAACATTGGCACAGAGGAAGAGCCAAAATTTGCAAATATTGGGGACTACTGGGACAACGTGATAGTAGATTAGGTCTACAAACTACTCCATGAATATCAGGATCTGTTTCCCAAAAAGTTTTCAGATTGGAAAGGGATAATAGGGGACCTAGGTGTCATGAAGATCATCCTAAAACCAGATGTGAAACCCGTGAAGCAAAGACCTTACCACCTCAATCCGAAGTATAAAGAAAGGGTCAACTTAGAGTTAGACAAGATGCTCGTGGCTGGTATTATTGAACCCGTGGAAGAATCTGATTGGGTAAGCCCAATAGTGGTTTAGGAAAAGAAGTAGAACAAATAAATAAGGATATGTGTAGATCTCAGGATGTTGAATGATATCCTCGTGCATGATCCTTTCCAAACCCCATTAACCAATGAGGCCGTGTATAATGTAAGTAGCTAGGAAGCATATTCGTTCATTGATGGGTTCTCTGGGTACCATTAGATCAATATCACACTGGAGTATAGAAGTAAGATGACCTTCACGATTGAATGGGGATGCTTCCAGTATACAGCGATGCCTTTTGGGCTGAAGAACACATTGGTGATCGTTTCACATGTAGTCATCGTGAGGTTCAAGGATTTCATTCATAAATTTTTGGAAGTATACATTGACGATTGGACAGTGCTTGGACTGGTGAAGTGACATGTGGCAAGTCTGCGCTTGATGCTAGATACATGCCGGAGGTACCAGATCGCATTCAATCTGAAGAAATGTATATTTTGTGTCCCTTTCGGGATCGTGTTGTGCCATGTGGTATGCAGACAAGGCTTGATGGTAGACCCTATAAATATCGTGGTCATAATCAATTTGGAGGTGCCAATAAGTGTGAAACACCTGTGCGCAATGTTGGGACATACAGGATACTATTGGAAATTAATCAAGAGCTATTCCTAGATCACCGCACCAATGGGAAAAATGTTAAAGAAGGATGTTAAGTTATGTTCGAATGAAGAATGCCAGAAGAGCTTGGATGCACTGAAGGAGAAAATGGTCACTGCGCTGATCCTAGTCTTCCCAAATTGGAAAAAGGAATTTCATGTGCATGTGGAAGCATCATGTATTGCGTTGGGAGCAGTATTGATACAGGCTAGTGAAGGGGACTTGGATCACCCTATAGCATTCGCAGGTAGGAAGCTATCCAAAGCTGAGAAAAATTATTCCATGAGAGAGCACGAAGGAATAGCTATGGTGTATGCACTCCAGAAGTTCAGGCATTATTTGTTGGGAAGACATTTTAAGATGTATGCAGACCATTCTGCATTAAAGTACTTGGTCAAAAAACTTGTGTTGGGGGTGAAGATATGGAGGTGGTTGTTGTCATTCCAGGAGTATGATTTTGAAGTTATTGTGAAACCAAGACACTTGAATGCTGGACTGGATCATCTATTGCGCATTGAAATAGGAGAGGAACCCACGAATTTGGACTAAGGACTACCCGACGCATAGCTCTTTACAGTACACATCAAGGACAACCACTTTGAAGATATTATACACTTCCTAGTGATATGTATGGCTCCGGAAGTATATACAAGCCAACAGAAGAATGAATTGGCGGTGCACGCGGCAATTTTTTTTGTCATTATAGGGCACTTGTACAAAATGGGATCAGATGAAATATTGCAATGTTATGTGCTAGAGGTTGAATGAAACAACATCCTCACTGAGTTTCATGACTAAGCCGTGGGAGGCCATTATGTAGGAAAAACAACAGCGCAGAAGATTCTATGCACTGGGTTATGGTGTTTGACCTTGCATAAGGATTGAAAAGTGTATTATAGGGCATGAGACACATCGCAAAGGATGGACAGACCCTCGCACAGGGATGAGCTACCTCTGAATCTACAAATATCACTATAGCCCTTCAAGGAATGGGTGATTGACTTTGTAGGACCATTTCAGGCTCTAGGAAAGAAGACGGGTGCATGATACATCATCACCGCAACTCAGTACTTAACCATATGGGTAGAGTCATAGCTTGTGAAGTACTCTAAAAGCACAACAGCAGCCAAATTCATCTTTGTGTACGTGCTAACAAAGGTTTGATTGTCCAAAAATTCTAATGAGTGATCGTGGTATGCACTTTCTCAATGAGATGATAAACATGATGATGGAAGAGTTTCAGGTTTACCATCAGAAGAGCACACCCTATCATCCACAGGCTAATGGAGCGATGGTAGCATTTAATAAAATATTGGAGAGTGTGCTCACGAAGGTTTTCAATGCTCAAAGAAATTACTGGCATGTTTACGTGCACATGTTGCTATGGTCTTATAGAACGACTTGCAAGAAGTTGACTGGATAAACGTCGTTCGGACTGGTTTATGGCATGGAAGCTGTGATGCCGATGGAGTACATTGTACCTAGTCTATGCATAGTGCATTCATAGGAATGTAGGATCATGGAGCCCTTGATGAGAGGCTCCTACAGCTAACAGAGCTTGAAGAACATAGATTTCTAGCTAGATTCCATCAACATGTTCAAAAGGAGCGCGAAAAGGCATGGCATGATCGGCACATCAAACTGTGCAAATTCAAGGTAAATGATTTATTTCTATTATATGACAGCATGTTTGATAAATTTCAAGGAAAATTTCAGATGCATTGGCTAGGGCCCTATGTCATTAAGGAGATTACCAATGGTGTAGCAGTTTAGTCGATAAATTTGAATGGGGAACCATTCCTAGGGTGGGTGAATGGCAAGCGATTGAAGCCATACACTGGTGATCCGACTAGATGACTACATTGTGGAAGCACAGTCTTAGTGCTCTAGGTAGCTGAAAGGAGGCGTGAGACTATAAACTACACTACTCGGGATGGGGAGCTACGCGATTGGGGAGCTATGCGGGATGAAGGAATGTCACATTATTAGCAGAAATGCGTAGGGAGTTGTGCTATCCAAGAACGGACCGCGCAGGGTAGCCGGAAAGTGACCATTATGGTCGTTGTTCATGACTTGACAATGGGAAAATGACTAAATGGAGTGGGGGGTGGCATTTAAGTCGAAATTTAAGGGCAAGTTCTGTGAAAATATGCCGCTAATCCAGATTTTATGAATGAATTATGGGGGGAAAGGTTGGATTTAAATTTGAAAATGCCTATAAATTATAGGTGGCTACCCAGTGAAAAACACTTGGCATTTTGAGAATTGAGGTGTTGAGCTCTCAGGTGTGCATGAACCGTGAGAGCTTTGAAGCTTTGATTGCGAGTTCAGTGTTTGAGAGGTTGCCAAAAGTGATGCAGGAGTTGTTGTCTAGTATTATGTCGATGCCTGCAGAAACCTTGAGTGCAGGAGAAGCAATGGCAGATGAAGGAATTGCCTCAGAAGTAGCAATCGTCAGTGAGCAAGCTGCACCAGAGGTTGAGAGTGTTGAATTACCAGCAGAAGTGCCTAAATCACTGAGGACACCCAGATTGAGGCCTACGCTAACCCAACAGGGTTCAAAATCAAAGAAAGATAAGAAGAAAGCACCATAGCTAGTGCGCGCATCACCTAGAAGGCACTCGCAGAGGGGAAAGCACACCGTACAGGAGAAGGGAAAGCTAATTGACCTTGAACCTGGAGAGGATGTTGAGGAGATCCCTATTGATGAAGAAGAAATTGGTGTGGGGGCAGAGGATGTTGATGCTGAGGGGTCCGACCCTATCTCTAAGCTGCCTAAGTACATTCCTCCACATAGAGGCCAGAAAAAGGCTCCAAAGGACATTGATGAAAACAAAGTCGTGCTACATACATCCTTGTTGCCAGAAAAAATTTCCTTTGAAGTACCATGCCTGGGCCATGTCCCCCTGTTAAAATTGGAGGATTGGGATTTGGCTGATATGGTGTGATCATGTTGGAGCCAAGAAAGTGGGTAAAAGGGGTGGATAAGTCTAGTATGTTAAAAATAGTGTGGGTACTGCATTACAACCGAATGCCCGTAACCATGATAGTGATCAAGTAGCTATTGTGCTTGGTGCACAATGGGTTCCTATGGTTAGAGGAGTCGATACTGATCACTGACATGGTGATCCATAGGATCACTCGGCTACAGCATGCAGGAGAAAATCCATCCATGGAGTTTGGAGGAAAGGCAGGTGAGCAAGACCTCGCCAAGGAAATGAAAGATAAATTTAAGTTCGCAAAGAAGTCACGCAACTATTCCATCACCAGCATAACCAACCCCACGGTTAAGGCTGTTGCTAAGATCCTGGCAGGCAAGGTTATGCAGAAGTGTCATGCAGATGATGTGCCGGCACAAGTAGTGTCTTTATCGGCCCAGGGCGTAGAGGGTGTATAGTTCAACTAGGTGCACTACCTCTGTAGCGAGTTTCTTGCTAACTGGAGAGAGGCGCATGATCAAAGTAAGAGGTTTCACTATGAATGGTTACTACTATCCATAGTGCTGGTTGCATGGGAGTTACCAGAGGATAGTCAGTTTCCTCTAGTCATGCAGGACCTACCAAAAGTGGCAAAGTTGGATTCACTCTGGGTTATGAAGGACCCCCAAAGGGTCAAGGAAAGCAAGGTCTTTTGGATCTTGATGGAGATGAATATCCTCATGGCCATCAACAGTAAACCGTGGTTGTCACCAACCATTTATGATCAGCTCGCAGAGTATGTGGAGTTCAAGGCAAACTTCCACTGGGTCTCCATACGCATGTGGAAGGATCTTGAAAAAAATTCATATGACCTTCCATACCTGGCCATAGATGATGGAATCACAGCGGTCCTTGACTGTTGATTGATAGATTGGTGCACTGCTTCGGACTTAACGGCTGGGTCTAGCAAGTTCGTAGTGCAGTGAAGGAAAGAAGAGGGCAAGCGAAAGATGGAACAACTAGTAGAAAAGAGGAAGAAGGAGGTTGATGAAAAATCCAGGGCAGAGCATGCTACCAACAAATAGAAAGAGAAAGAAGAGTAGTGCGACAAAGAGTCAAAAGTCACCTACCCCAGAAACAAAAGAGGAGGAGGAGTAGCAGACAAGGCAGGGAGGTGCAGACCCGGAGACTACTCCATTCCAGATTAAGTGCAACAAGAAGCCAGAGAAAGTAGGGTCGTGGAAGAAGTACAAGGCCAGAAAGACTTCCCTCGACCCGATCACCATGACAGAAGGTAAATGAATGACATTTGTGATACGACGAGAGATGCCACCGTAGAACTGTTACAACAGTGCGAGTAGCAGTAGAAGTACCCCTTGAGTGCCATTTATATGGGTCTGCGCGAACTGCAGATCTAGGTATCACAAGTGCAGACCATTGTGGGTCACAGTAGAGTGACATCAACTAGCTTGGCACCTTAGACATTTGAAGCAACAGAAATGGCTCACCCCTTGGACCTTTGTTTATCACGTTGCCAGATAGAGCGTTGATCGCGGAAGTAGAGGATGATCAGGCCACTGTCCGTGCCCTCTAGAATTTTGGGCTAGACTTTTCTATGCTTCTAAGAGAAGCCCTTCAGACCCTGCATGATGGTGTGATCATAGAACTTCGAAGTTGGGAGAAACGAGTGTTGAACGTGCTCAGTGAGCATAAGGTGAACAACACCCAAATGTTTGCCAATAAGACTTCTGTCATTGAGCTCTTTAAGGTTATCACCACGAAGAATGAGCACACTACCAAGGTAGTGGTGTATGCATGCAAGTCTTTCCTCGAGTTGGATATTCCTACAAATGCACCAGTGGATGAACGAATTTTGAAGCTGGCTGCTAGAGTGCATGAAGAAAGATTGGATCTAGCCAAGGTTCAGTTGTAACTTAACCTTAAGATCATAGAAGTTGCATTGAGGGACTATCCCTCGAATTTTCAAGAGGTAAACGAGTAGTGCAAGTCCACTGTTAGTGATGTTGTAGCCACTATAGAGAGCACAATGAAGGAGTTCACAACACTCTTCGAGCAGGCACTCGAAGTGGTTACCAATTTTTAGGAGGATCCCACCTTCCAAAGGTTTGAAACGGAGGCCTTGGAGCAGGTGGATGCAGTGTAGCACAGAGTGTCCTCAAGCCCAGAATAGGGCCTTGGCTTTATGAAGCCTATGCACTCATAGCCACCATTGAAGGAAAACTGACTAGTCTATAGGGAACACAACAAAAGGTACAAGTAGATGGTGCAAAGCTAGCAATGGAGCAACTGGTCGAACAGATGAGGTAGGTGGCAACACAGTGCACCGCCGAAGTTATAGTCGTGCAAGTGGAGCTAGGATGTATTCGCGACAAGATCTCCGTGCCAGCAAAGTGACTCAAGGGTGAGTCACCAGATTTGTGTTGGGGGCCTGTTGGGAATGGGTCCCTTGGAGTCAATTTTGGGGTTAAAAGCCCAAGTTTTGTGTACAATATCCACATTTTGTGGTCATGGAGCGCAAAGATGTCAAGAGTCAATAAAGGGTTTCTTCCCTTCTTTTGTGTAAAATAATGTCAGCTTTAGAGATCTACCCATGGTCCGTGGACCATGGGATTGTATAAAAAGGAGGTCTTAGAGGACACTAAGAGAGTTCATTTCATAGTGGACTCTTGTTATGTTTTATGAATGGGTTTGTCAGAGCTAAGAGTGAAGATTCTTAGTGTAGGAAAAGGCTCTGCAACTGAGTGCACAAAGGCCTAGGTTAAAGGTCCACATCTAAGTGCACAGACCGCTACAGTAGTGTGTGCAGGGTAGTCAAAGCCTATACTGGATATTTGAATCAATAATAAACAGGAGTATTATGAAATTACCTATGTATTTTAATTTTGTTCATTGCATGCGATTATGTTATGTTGATTACTGGGTTTATGTTTTAATGATACTCTGATGCATGGATCTATATGTTTCTCTGTTTTATATGACCGCAAGTAGAGATATATGTTTACGCAAAGATAACCATAAATGCATGTTAAAGTAACCAATACTTAATAGAATCTGGGTAGATACAAAAGTAAGAATAATTACAAGGGTGCATAAGTTCCTGATCTATCTATTTAGGGCCCACGAAGGACGATCAGAGACTTTCGCGGAGGCTTCAGGGATGAATAAGAAAAGTAATTTGATAAGCCCTAAAGGGCTTATCGATCTGTGCAAAGGAATGTTGGGGAAAATATCCGACATCACAACCATCTGAGGGTGCAAAAACCTAGTTCCTGCATCCCCCCATACTACTTCAGGTGATACTTCAATCCACGCTCCACGGATTGATGCCAAAACGGCTAGTAGTGTACGAATTTTCTTGGCTCCTTAACACTAAACCTGGGTTAGGGCTCATCAAGCCAACACAAACAATACATAATAAGCATCAAGGTTGAGTTGTAGCAACAAGGAAAAATTCTACTAAGGGAATAATGGAACCAATCAGTACCTTCATGAAGAAATTGGACAAGGGCTTCCTGACAACGACATGGATTCACATCAAAATATACAAATTGAATTAGTTCATAGAAAAATTAAAATTGTCAATGTCGATGGAAGGAAAATCGTAAAGAAAAATTCAGACACAAAGAAGCATATAACATAATTTCAAGTAAAATAGAAAAAAAATGAGGAAGAAAAGTGGAAATAATTATGGAAATCATAACTATGGTCCAAAATAACATTATTAATATGGATTCGATTAAAAAACAAAACATTAACATGGGAAAGACTATAGAAAAGAGGATTTCAAGATCCAACACAATGCCATGTATGATTTTTGAATGTAGAAATGATGGATCATCTATTAAGTGACTACAATTTTCCTCATAAATATTAGATAAGATGACATCCATGATCAAGAAAAATGACAAGTAAAATCAACATAAGATCCATTCTAGAAAATTGAATATTTGCACCACTTAAGAGAAAAATTATTAAAAAATCCTAGTATCTCTTCCAATGATTTATACTCTAGGAAATATGGAAGGAATAAAATAAAATAATATTTATAAATAACAAATACGAACTAAACAAAGTGTGGCAAACAATTATCAAGTAATTGAAAGAAACAATTATATTCTCCACCATAACCAATCAATACTAGGAATGTAAGGCATGAGAATTGTCCATATTTATCTAGACTCTAGTGATTTCATGATTAAATTGAAGAAAATCTACCCCACATCACTCCTTTTCACCAAGAAATACTAATCCAATGGCATCCCCCGCCACATGGATTCATCAAATAAATCTATGATGGCACTTCTAAAGATAATCCTAGACTAGCCAGTTATGGAGGAAAATTTCAAAATGAGTAAGAAAATATACAACATGTATGTGTTAGAGCCCTATTCCACAATACTAATAATGCTATAGAAGTATATTCCATTGAGAAAATTATAAGAAATCCAACATGATAAACATAGAAAAGAATCATATTAGAAATAAAATCTAAAATATTATCAACATGATCAATAAAATACAAAATGGGTCCATCATGGTCAAACTCACACACAACTAAAGAATACAATCCAACCTTAAAAAAAATAGCCACAAAAATAATAAAAAATCAATCTTATCATTCCCCAAGATGTCCTAAGAAGTGGTAATAAATTGGTAGACAAGTTAGAAAACGTAGGAATTAAATTCAAAATATACGTAATTGATTTTATAAAAACTATAAGAAACCCACAATGAAATAAACAAACAAGACTTCAATCACCAAGGGGGATTCCGATCTACTATGTGTCACAACGCATGGAATGATTGTGAAAACACATAGTGTAAGGATGGAGGATTCCTCCACCTATAAGCCTATACAACCACCCCACCAATGTGTAGGATGAAAATAAAAAGGAAACCTATTGTCTGCAACTCCATCACAGAAGAAAATCATGAGAATAATTGGGAAGGTGGGCTAGTGAAATGTTTTTCACATTCGAGGATGCATGAAATCAATCATGGAGGAGTATAGGCTGATGCAATCACATCATCTAGGGAAACAAGGAGAAGGACAAATATCAGTGAGAAAGAAGTTCTTTGATCAATTTATAATGAATAATTCATGGTAGGAAGTGATCAAGCTTGGTCGTTCAAATTTTTCAATACTTTTTCATTGAGCATCTGAGTCCCGAGGCTCTAATTATCCTTGTTCAACTTGACAAACTAGGTATCTCTCACTCCTATGTGTCAAACGTCATCATGGGACCTTCTCTCTCATGTTTAGGTTTTTTATGCTTTTCCTTGCAATTCTATTTCAATTCTGCCTCATTTCTTCTAGTTTCTTTATCAACTATGAGCCCTTTGGCCTCTTCATCATCCTCCATTTCCTTGGACCTATGGATCTAGGAGGGTTCTTTCTTCAGGTTCCTCTTAAATTCACCATGAATCTTTGTTACTTCCATTTCGATAGTCAACCCTCTCTCTGGTTCACTCTATTTTTCAAGACCATCCTTTTCTATTCTCCTTCCCTATTTTATCTCTTCCTGATCCGGGTGGATATTGGTGGCCACCTGCCAAGTCCACCTGGACCCCCACCATTGTCCTTCTCAGCATTTTTAGTTTCCTTAATTGTAGCACAACTTACTATTTTTAGTAGTGTTTCAGGTCCTGAACTTTCGGAGCCGTTTTGAGGCCCTAAACGATGTTTTTTGGGGAATCCGAGGGCAACATGGGTCCATGGAATGGACTGATGTTTCCCGTTCCAACAATGGTAGTGCTCGGATAGATCTTTCTAACGAGCTATTGTATGCGTCAAACGGAGATCATATGCCAAAGTTACGACCCCGGGAAGTTGATGTACCAATTTACCCCAAACGGGGCCCACAGTTTGGCGTTTCATCTCCTAGGGTTAGGTTTTGGAATGTTAAGGGTTTTCCATTGTTTCTCAACAATAAATAGGCCTTCGAGCCTCATTGTAACACAGTTCAGAGGCATGTAGCCATCACATCTCTTCTCAGAGATAAGCTACCATCGCCCTAGCTGGTTTATTTTCATTTCTGGTTGTAAGCATATTTCAGTATTTTCCATTAATGAAATGAAGTATTATTTCCGCTGCATCTTTGTGTATATGGTTATCTCTGTAATTTGTTGCGTTCCTATTTAAATCTGGATCAGTGGTATCAGAGCAGTCTGCTTTTTCTCTGTTTTTCTTTGCATGTCCCCAACAAGGTCGGGATATAAGGAGTTAGGGCTTGAACTGGTTGAACCTTTGCAAGACCAGCCTCGCAAATCCTGACGGCCTCCCATGGTGGACGAGAAGAAAGACGAGGGGGTAGGAGATCCCATCAAAATCTTGCTCGAAGAAGCCCTCGAGCGACAACGGAACGCGATGATGGACAACTTTGCCCAGATCCTTCAGCGGCTACCCAGAAGCGACGCATCGGCTTCCAGTAGCTACTCTGGAAATGCCACACCCTTTAAGGTACAAGTTAATTTTGAAATCCCCATATTCAAGGGTCAGATAGACGCAGATGCCGTAGATAAATGGTTAAATCTTCTAGAGGGTTATTTTTCTGTTCATGATTTTTCGAGTCGGGAAAAGATTGTTTTTGCTCTTCTCAAAGCAGCCCCCCACGTCAAGGACTGGTGGGAAACCTACTGCGAGCAGAAGGATGAAAGTACTGGCTCACTATTTTCAGCCGCACCCTCCTGGGATTCGTTCCGGGATGCCATCAAGGAGCAGTACTACCCTGTTGGAAGCTATGAGGACGAATACATAAAGTGGACCACGCTGCGGCAGGGAAGGGACCAAGACGTGCCAGAGTTCACCAATCTTTTCCATACCCTTCGCACAAAGTTGGGTATCAAGGATTCAGAGAAACATTTGATACTCAAATACCGTGGCTGCCTGCACAAGTACATCCAGGAAGAAATACAAATCCTAAACATCCCCTCGCTCGGCGAAGCATACCGATATGCCGTCAAGGTCGAGCAGAAGTTGAAACAAAAGAAGCGAGATTTTGGATTTGCGAATCCAAAGCAAGGGAAAGGTGCCCCGAAACCACAGAACAAAGGACAAAGCCAAGGCGGGACAGCCCAAGACAACCAGCCAAAGCTGCAAGCAAAGAACAGCGCCGCGAAGCCGAGAAAGGACACTTGAAAATGGTGCGAGTTCCATAAGAGCTCCACTCACAACACAAGTGAGTGTCAGGCCAAGAAGTCATTGGTGGCTGAGCTAAAGGTGTCAAAATCAGATGCATGTTCCGACTCTGAGTCAGAACCCAATAAGGGGTATGAAAAAGGGAAGCAGATCATTGATGCGGATCCCAACGCCACTGTTGCTACCGCAAAGATCCAGAAAAATGAACCCGAAGATCCAGAGGAGGAGGAGCGTCTCTTCCACTCTCAGATGTGGGTAAAGGGCTCCCCGATACAGTTCATTGTTAATAGCGGGAGTCAAAAGAACCTCATTTCGGCAGAGGTCGTGAAGCGGTTGGGCTTACCGACCACAGCACATCCACAACCATACACCATTGGGTGGCTGCACCAAGGACGAGATCTTCGTGTGAGCCAGCAGTGTCGCCTTCCATACAACATCAAGCCCTTCATGGATGAGGTATTGTGTGACATTGCTCCTCTTGAAGTTTGTGATGTATTACTAGGACAACCATACTTGTGGAAGCGACATGCTGTGTATGAATCATGACCCCATGCTGTTATTATTACATTGGGAAATAAGTTGTTCAGGATACCAGAGGTAGCACCACCTGCTGCCATCTCTTTGATTACTGCAAAACAATGCAGTAAGATCATTTCCAAAACCAGGAAATTTGTTTTCCTGATGATACGCCCTCAAGGAAAGAAGAAGACAGTGGCCGCGGCCTCCAGACGGGGTCCCTCTGCACGACAACTACAGATGGACAAGATTGTGGAGGAGTACGAGGACATCTTCACCTCTTCGGCAGGAGTTCCTCTGCACTGTCAAGTCAAGCACTCCATTGATCTGACCCTAGGTGCGCCGCTGCCCAATGGACCAATTTATCGGCGCTTCGTTCTGGAGAACAATGAAATCAAGAGGCAGATTCAGGAGCTCCTGCAGAAAGGTCACATCCGCCCGAGTTCATCGCCCTGTGGGAGCCCGATCATGTTGGTACAGAAGAAGGATGGGACGTGGAGACTCTGTATTGACTATCGGGCGCTGAACAAGATCACTGTCTGTAATAGGTACCTGATCCCGCAGATTGATGACCTCCTAGACCAACTAAAGGGGGCGAAATATTTCAGCAAGATCGATCTGAAGTCAGGATATCACCAGGTACCAATCGAACCCTCTGATGTGTGGAAGACTACCTTCAAATCCAAGGAGGGTCTCTTCGAATGGTTGGTCATGCCTTTCGGATTGACGAATGCTCCTGCAACCTTTATGAGGCTAATGGATGACATCTTGCGGCCATTCACCAACTCCTTTGTAGTAGTATACTTGGATGAAATTCTGATCTTCAACCAGAGTTGGGAAGAGCACCTCCACCACATCTGAGAGGTTCTCCAAACACTGCGGCAACACAAGTTATGTGCCAATTTGGAGAAATTCACTTTTGGCATGACCCAGGTTCAGTATCTGGGATACATCATTGATGAACAGGGGGTGCATGTCGATCCAGCCAAGGTCCAAGTCATTCGGGATTGGCCCTCTCCAACCACTCTAACAGAGCTCCGCAACTTTCTAGGTCTTGCCAACTTCTACCGCAGGTTTGTGTTGGGGTTTTCTCATATTTCTTGGCCCTTGAGTCAGGTCACCAAGGGAGGGGCGAAAGCAAGTTTCTTTTGGTCTGAATCTCAACAGAAGGCATTCATGGAGTTGAAGGATCACCTCTGCACGGCACCAGTGCTCGCATTACCAGATTTACAAAAACCATTTGAGGTCGAGACAGATGCCTCTGACTATGCTATTGGGGCAGTCCTTACTCAACATGGACATCCAGTGGCATATCACAGTGAAACACTTTCAAACATAGTCCGGAAGTACCCCACTTATGATAAAGAGATGTATTCCATTGTACAAGCCTACCTACAATGGAAGCATTACATTTTGGGGAAGGAAACGGTCATCCACACAGACCACCGACCCCTGCAGTTCATACAGATCCAAGGGAAATTGCAGAATGATCGCCATCAGAAGTGGTCTACATACCTGCAACAGTTCCACTTGAATATCAAGTACAAGAAGGGCAGCACCAATAATGTTGCAGATTGCCTCAGTCGACCACCGATCATGGCGTTAACCACCGTGCTCAACTCTTGTGGGCACGAGACTTCTGATTGGCCACTTCTCTACAAGAGCGACCCAGAATTCGGCCACACATACCAGACACTCTTGGAGGGTCGGCGTGTTGCAGATTTTCACCTCCAGGACGCCCTATTATGCCACCTCGGTCACCTTTGTGTTCCTTCAAGCGAGCGTGCCAAGATGATTTGGGAAGCACACTACAGTCGGGCTGCTGGGCATTTCAGGGTCGAGAAAACAGTGGCAGTACTGCAAAATTATTTCTATTGGCCAAATCTTCGACAGGATGTTGGGAAGTACATCAGATCATGTACTGCCTGTGCCATTGCCAAACCGACCATTAAGAAGCATGGCCTCTATACCCCGTTGCCTACCCCTAGTCGACCTTGGGAATCCATCTCCATGGATTACATGTCAGGCCTTCCTTCCACTAAGCATGGAAATGACTATGTTTTTGTGGTCGTTGACAGGTTCTCGAAGATGGCCATTATGGTGGCCTGCAAGAAGAATATCACAGCAGAAGCCACTGCTAAACTCTTCTTTGAATGAGTGTGGGTGCACTTTGGGATCCCACAGTCTATCATCTCAGATCGGGACAGTCGGTTTCTCAGACATTTTGGTCCAGTCTCTGGTCAATGTTGGACACCAAACTCACGAAGTCCACAGCCTTCCATCCTCAAACTGATGGCCAGACAGAGGTTGTCATTAGGATGATCGTGCACATTCTGTGCATGTATAACTCAAAGCATCCACGCACATGGGACGAGAGCCTCCCCTATGTTCAACACAGCTACAATCGAGCTCTTCACAGCTCCACTGGCCATAGCCCTTTTCAGGTGGGTTTGGGATTCCAGCCACTATGCCCCATTGATGTGGCCATGCCACTTGCAGCTACTCACATGAATTCAGCTCATGTCCAGTCCGAAACAGATAAGGCCACCAGCTTCATTGAGCGCATCCAACATATTTGCCAGCAGGTCCATGACATTCTTGAGAAATCAAATGCCAAGTACAAGCAACGGCATGATCAACATCGGGTGCCACACAAGTTTCAGGTGGGCGACAAAGTTTGGTTGCATTTGCAAAAGGAATGCCTTACTGGAGCCTATCGGAAATTGAGACCACTCTGATATGGTCCTTACACCATTACTAAGGCTATGGGAGACAATGCATTTGAGCTCAGTATTCCCCCATTCCTTGGCCTGCACCCAGTGTTCAATGTGGACCGCCTTCGGCCATACTTTCCACCATTGCTAGACACATCCGACAATGCAGAACAGCTCAAACCCACAGAATTAAATCCAGATTGCATGGAACAAGGTGCAACTGATCGGATCATGGACACACAGATCAAGAACACTCGCCAACAGAATATCCAACTGTATCGAGTTGTCAAAGCAGGCCAACTCCTTCAGCAGGGCAAGTGGCTCACCAGGGAACAAGTTCAGCAAAAGTTTCCTCATCTCATCGAGGAGCTCAACACAATGGGGACCATTGCTTCCTAAGGGGGGAGGAATGATCCAGGTGCATATTGGTGGCCACCTGCCAAGTCCACTTGGACCCCCACCGTTGTCCTTCTCAGCATTTTCAGTTTCCTTAATTGTAGCACAACTTACTATTTTTAGCAGTGTTTCGGGTCCTGAACTTCCGGAGCCGTTTTGAGGCCCTAAACGACGTTTTTTGGGGAATCCAGGGGCAACATGGGTCCATGGAATGGACCGATGTTGCCCGTTCCAACAATGGTAGTGCTCGGATAGATCTTTCTAACGAGCTATTGTATGCGTCAAACAGAGATCATATGCCAAAGTTACGACCCCGGGAAGTTGATGTACCAATTTACCCCAAACGGGGCCCACAGTTTGGCGTTTCATCTCCTACGGTTAGGTTTTGGAATGTTAAGGGTTTTCCATTGTTTCTCAACAATAAATAGGCCTTCGAGCCTCATTGTAACACAGTTCAGAGGCATGTAGCCATCACATCTCTTCTCAGAGATAAGCTACCATCGCCCTAGCTGGTTTATTTCCATTTCTGGTTGTAATCATATTTCAGTATTTTCCATTAATGAAATGAAGTATTATTTCCGTTGCATCTTTGTGTATATGGTTATCTCTGTAATTTGTTGTGTTCCTGTTTAAATCCGGATCACTTCCATCCTTAACGTAGTCCTCCTCTCACTCTCCATGTTCATTTTTTTATATATTACCCTGTGTCTACCACCTTTGTTATCTTTGTTGATTCCACCTACCTCAATATTTAATTTGTTGTCATTTTGGGCTCCCCCATCACAATAGAAGAGGGATACATGGGCCTTCCCTCTCTCCTAGTTTCTGTTTCCTAAATCTTCAACATACTCGTGTGCAGTCCTTTGCCAATACATCCATGGAAAGGTACAAGAATATCATCCTTAAAGCTAACCAAAGAGTAATATCTCATATAGAGGAGAAATTTATACAAGCCTGAAGGCTCATCCTGGACTCACATGTGGAACAAGAGGCCAAATATTAAATCCCTAATGTAGGAAACTCTACAAAAGAGAAAGATTCTACTTACATGCATACTGTAAACTTATTATTACACATAAAAACTTTGATGGGAAGAGTAATCATACACAAGGATAATAGTCAATAGGAAATTATCACTTGAATGGCCAATCTTAAGGAGAAGTGGATATAATTAATATAAAAATCATGCTGTTTACTAAGAGAATCGTAGGATCATATACCTAAATGTTAGACACATAGTGAACCCAAACCGCCATATTAGGAACACAACTTTACTTAATGATATGCTACATAGCTCATACACATGCTCCTAGTATAGTTTCAAGCAATGCAATAATGTCTTCTAGTTTATGAAATATTTTCTTTGCAGAACATTGTACTTTTTTTGTCTTGTTAGTTCAACAGTTCAAGAGCAATAAAAATAATCTTATTGTTTCGTTTCTATGCTACATGTTTGGTTTCCTTAGTGGTATAATAGTAGAAAAAAAATATTGTAAATTTGTGTTTCTATCAGTAATACAAATCCTCTAATATTACATGAAAAAAAGAGTTGAGAAATTGCTTATATCATGTAATTTATTTGGCTAGATATCTTGTCCATATAATACTTAAAACAAGTTATATATTTGACATATTTTGTGGAGAAATCAATTGGATGAGAAAGTGGTAGGGTATAGATACAATTTGAACTATAGAGTTGAGCATTTGGTAACTATCCATGAAGGCAAGGCACTTGTATAGCTGGAAACCTTGTGTTCAAGTAATGGTTTTGTATGGAAAGTTATTAGTCCAAGTGAAACACTTCTTGAAGAAAATATTAGTAATTATACTAAGATGAAGCATATTGAAGTCCACTACAATTTTTTGGGCCATACCTACATTCCTTCTGTATACATTAAGGCACTCTATGCAAATGTCCTTCATTAACTAACCAATTTGTAGATAAAAAATCATAACATAAGAAGAAAATCATTTCAAATTAATATGTATAAGTAATGTGGAACATAATAACAATGCATACTTAGAATTCATAGATTACCCACTTAATTGAAGTATCTATAGATAATAATCCAAACAAAAAGAATTCTAAGTATATGTAGATATGAATACTTATATGTCAATGAATGAAAGTCAACTTGACTAACTGTAAAGTGGTAATTCACTAGCCATTGTAAGAATAATCTATGGATATCACCCTGATAATAGAGTATGATACCACACGGGTGAAGGAAGCTCCTACATAACTCTATTTTGGCACAACACAACATACCACTCTCAAGTTTAGGAATTTGTTCACCATAGAACATTATGAGAATCCATATAATGAATAGGATCATGACATTATTTTATAGTATCCCACATAATCATATGAAGATATTCATCTTCATTATTAAATATCCCCCTATTAATATTCTTTCCTTGAATGTTATAAAGAGCAACCATTTTGTACCTAAACTAGGATTAACCTAACACATTTATACCTTGTCTCAAAGTGCCCAGTGATGAGAAATCCACAATGATAGTGATGGTTTCCTTAAAACAAAGTTTCTATGGTCTTGCAAAACCCTTCATTTCTCTTAATAGGTTCGTAAAACTCTCTTTTATAGCTCAATTTGATATTTTTTTAGTTCATATCTCAATCGGATGTTTGAGAAAAAAATCTCCACAATGTTCAATGTTATCCATTTGGATAGGAGGGTATGGTTCCGATGGTTAATATAATGGTAACACTAGTAAGAATGATGAGTAATCCAATGTAAATTGAATTAGGATGAAGAGTGCATAGAAATAGATAAAATTTGAATCTTTTGTGAAAGTGGGGCATTTTACACTCCTAATTCTTATTATGCTCAGCACCTATGCCCCCATAACAATGGAAAGTGGAATTTTTCTCCAGCTACCACACCCATTTAATGATTGTAGTTTAGATATATAAAAAGTAAATAATAAGAAGGAAAATTATGGGAGTTGAAATATGTAGGATTAATTATCATCCTATTCTCAGGACCCTTTTCCTTGTTCTCTCTAGTTGTCTCATGGTAAATTTGTTGCTTTCTTAAGAAAATGTTTACATGCATAATATATTATTATATGTTTATGATTTATTCATTATTTTACATAAAAAAAATCATAACATTAAAGTTTAAATAACAACATCATAATCCTATCCCACCATAGTGATCACACACATCATTTATCGTATTCTTGGCCATGAGCTTTGCATTGGTATATTTGGTTTTCAAATACCGATTTAGGATTTGGTTTTGGTATTTGAAAGGAAACTAGGTTATATGAGGAGAAGTAGATTAAGGTGTTTTGTATATATTGGATAATTTATGTATGTATAATGTGATCTGAAATAGGTGTGCACTGGGGAGCAAGGAGGAGGATCACTAATAAGAAATCTGAAGCGGTTTGAGAAGTCCAATGAATGTATTGCATATATATTGATGGTAAAATAGAGTGATCTAATAATTTTTTTGGTTTCAGGTCAATACGAATGGGCTTATGGAGGGATAATACACAATTTATTTGTAGTAGTTTCTCTTTTAAGATATGACTAACTAACAAAATGTTTTGTGACCTATACATTATATGCATTCCTTAATATTACATACATACACAAACCTATTTTTGAAAATCACATATATAATTTGAATAGTTGGGTTTTGATTAAATTTGTCACTTACAGATGAATGTGGTCCATTTTGTTATTGATTGATTATTTACATAGCTTAATAAAGTCATTGTGATGAATGGCTTAGAACCTGTCTTTGATGAAAACTGATTGCATATATGTACATTGCTCTTTTGTATGAGAAGCACATTTATACGCAGGTTGAATTCGCTATTAGGAAACCAGCTCACAAAAAGATAGAAAAGAAAGATCAAAGCCTTAGAAATCGGCCGCTTCGAGGGGGAAACCTCGTTTACATTACACAAATGAACAATTCTTGGATGATGCAAATGACAAAACCTCCTTTCTATATATAGGAGCCTAAGGGGTCACAATATAATCAAAGCCGACATAACAATAATAATATAAGGGCACAACAATAACAATAGTGGGCTTCTATGGGGCACAATAATAACAATATGGGGACAATAGGGGCACAACAATAACAATAAGGGATACAATGACAATAGTAATGGGGGAATCACTAGTATTATAGGGACCTAAAATTAACATTCTAAGGTTATTATAGAGAATGAAATGGTTTAATGACAATGTTCCTTATCTGATCTGGTTGTACTCACAAGCAATATTTGTTGTTTGTTGATGTTCGTCAATGATGTATTTATGATAGTTGTTGATAAAAAATTGTCTCCTGATTTGGTTGAATTACAATTGGTTGAAGATCTGCATATGATGGTGAGCATGGATAAGTACTAACTTGGTTCTGGATAGATTAGATCTGCTTTGTTATGATAGTATTTTCTTGATGAGTAATTGAGTAAGTATAGCATCTGAAAAAGGTATATGATACAATCTCTTGTTGATTATTTTGATTCGATTTCTATATTGGTTTGATTTGGTTGGAATAGTCTAATGGGAATTCAATCATTGCTCTAATTCAGTAATTCTGTTCATATTCAATATTCAGTGATTGTCACAGTGTTATTCAATATTAGTATTGGTTCCCAGTGATTCAATATTTCTTAATTTTTTTTATGTTTAGTGTGGTCGATGGCCTACATATTATTCATGGATGATTAACAAGTGGATCGAGTTTGAAACTAGGTCCACAAAATTTCTATGTGTTGGAACCTTCAGAGAGGGAATAGGAGCTAGAGAAGGAGTGGAGGTTATAGCCTCATGCAAGTATAATACTACATGATGATAAGAGTCTAGACCAATGCAAATTTTGATAAGAAGATTTTCTTTATAATGAAATAAGAAAAAAAAGGTGACAACAACTATGGTTTTCTCCCAAATTTTGTTTCCACCTAAATTATCAGTTGCCTTATGTGTTTATGTTTTTCTTATCTATGATGACTTATTTTCTGTTTACTTTTCATGATTAATGAATGTAAAATGAAATAATGGTGCAATCGTTAAATTAATCGCTGATGGTAAATTGTGAAAAATTGGTAATCTACATATATGCATATTTCATTCACTAAAGCCATGTACACACATGAGTTGTCTGAATAATTGTAGCAGACACTTCTCTCAATTTGAAATTGAAGACCAAGAGAAATAAAAATTTGATTCAATTCCCCCTTGCAGTATTTTTCCTAACAATTGGTATGAGAGTACGTCCATTAGAAGGAGATTGATCATTTGAAGGGAGATCTAGCAAGATGAGTAGAAAAAATAAAATAAAAATCCAACAAGCCACCTATGTTTAATGGAACTAACTTCATGTTCTAGAAGGTCATAATGAGATCTTAATTGAAATCTCTAGGAGTTGATATATGGGCATTTGTTGAAGTTGGATATTAGTATCCAACATCCATTCCCACATATGAGGTGGGAAAGAAAAAATACGAGAATAATGAAAAGGTATTAAATGTTGTATTGGGAGGATTAACTTAATATGAGTTCGTGAAATTCATGGAGTTGAACACCATAAAGGCAATATGGGATAAGCTTGTCCAGAGCTATGAAGGTGACACTAAGGTAGAAAATTCCAAAATTCAATCATATCGAATTTAGTATGAGTCTCCTCGAATGTGTGATGATGAGAACATTGCAAAACTTTTCCATACAGTCGATGATATTGTTAACAAAATGAGAGGAATTGTTAATAATATTTAATATGTTATCATCGTTGATAATATTTTGAGATTGCTAACCCCTAAGCTCAATGCCAAAGTATCTTCCATTAAAGAAATGCAGGATCTGAAGAGTCTTACTCTAGAACAACTCCATGGTATCTTGATAGCTTATAAGATGACAACAAAAATGGATATATCGGAAATTATATAATCTACCTTAAAAGCTATGAGTAAAGGAAAACAGAAGCAAGAAGCAGATAATGCCAGCTAAATTTTAGATAAACAAGAAGCAAACTTTGTTAGGAAACTATAAGTGGGGATATGTAAATTTGAATATAATGTTCCTTTTAATTTTTTTTCTTCTGGGAGAGTAGGTCACTATTTTGTTAAGTGTCCTTATAATGAAAATCATGATAATGAAGAAAAACGAAAGATTGTCCCCAAGAAAAATGTCAAAAGAAGTTTTCTTTGTAAGAAAAGTCTTTATACACATGAATATAGTGAATTCCCTTCCGATGATGAGGGTGAAAATTTAGATTCTAATCAACAATAAAAATTACTTATGGCGTTGAAGATAAATTTTCAAGTGATTATGATAATTGTGATAATTTTATGGATTCTCTAGAAGAGATTTAGTATACTTTAGGTCATAAAGAAGAATCAAGAAAAAGAAGTCAATACATACAAATAAAGTATCCTAGTTTATTAAAAAAATGTACTAAAAATATACCTAGAAGAGGCTAAATTAGAAGAAGAAGCATTGAGGAAATAGGTCCAATAAAAAGAAAAACATTGTGAAAATTTAGAACTTGAAATTGTGGGACTAAGAAAAAAGCTTAAGAAAATGAAGGAACAATTGAATCTAAAACTCATATTTTCAAAAGGATCTCAAAACCTATATGAAACTATTGATGTTCATTTTTGTCCATTAATCAAGATAGGCCTTGGGTATAATGCAAATCAAAATGATGAAACATCAGAATCTATGAAGTCTTCTGAAGCAGGTACTAAGAGTTATGACAATGCTTTAAAGGGAAGCAATTACCAAGAGAGTAAATCTAAACAAAAGGAAGAAGGAGCAAGCTATAGTCAGCTAAACCAACGAACAAAATAATACATCTTTTCCATGATCAAATACCAGGCTACAGAAGAAGGAACTCCACTCCCAGGTATTCTTAATTAAATGGTCAATGCTTTACTCGACATAACTATAATACCCCTCCTTATGTTAATGTTGATTGTTGATATTTTAAATTGAATATGTAATGTGAATGCTGTAAAAGACATGAAGTACATTGAAACATTTATGTAAATAAATATTTTTATTAATAAATAAATAAATGGACAGATTATACTAGGGAATGGGACATTTGAGTATGAGATTATTTACAAAGATGGAAAAAAAATAATCACATTAGTGAATGACAATGGGATAACTCTTCCACGATAAATATTCTGGATAAGGTTTAATGGATAGGAGATAAAATTCATTAGATCACCTGGTTGGGGAAAGATGCTAAGCTTAGATAGGAATAAAGAACCATGGGAGAGAAAAGTGGGCTTTAAAGGAAAACCCTAAGCTAGTGATGAGAAAAATCACAAAAGCGGGATGCCGTTGAAAGGAAAAATCAATTTTGGAAGAGAAAATATATACAACCATAGAGGAGCCAATAGTGGTTTTTGGTTTTGGTGGTTTCTCTAGCAATAAATCTAGCTTGGGGGGAATTGGAGTTTACAGTTCAATGTTGGGAGGACAAGCTATTAATTTCCAACTATTTTTCTAGTCCTATTTTGGTTATAACTTTTTATCTAATCTCTTATACTGTAGATGTTTCATTTAGTGAATTTGCGATTTTAGTCCTATTATGTTGAATAGTATAAATTTAATAGAACTTTCTATGATATTTATATTATCAGAAGATTAATGAGTTAACAATAATAAATTTTGTGTTATATCCTAAAGTTATAAAGAAATATGAAATGAATTGGATTTTGTACAATTGTAAAGAAGTATACAATGATTAGATGTTGTAAAATTGGAAATGAAATTACACTGGTTTTTAACGTTGTGAATGAGTAAGGAGAGTATAACGATTTAAACACTATAATTCCTTAAAAGGATTCACAATTATCTAGATGTGTCAGTTCTTTAAAATAGATATTATTTTACATTCGGTGATTCTGGATTGTAGGAAAATTTCACCCCCATTAAAGGCCTACGAATTATCTTTCGCAGTGATACTTCTGTTCTATATAATAGGTGGGAACATATTTTATGTAACAACAACTAGAAGTTAAACTTTATAAGGTGTAGATAAACTTAGAAAAATATAAAGGGAATAAAACTATGGAAATAAATTTTAGGTAGTTTAACCTCGCCATCTTAAAGTTAGGTACAATATAGGTCTAAACCAAAAAAAATAGGAGTTGAATTACAATTGGTACTGATTAGGAGACAAAATTCTTGGATGAGTACTAGACTAAGGTTAAATGTCTAGCCTCAAAAAGAGAACTACTCATGAGGATAAAATATTATATTTATGATTCATGGGTATGTTAGTGTTGGTAAGTCATTTGAAATAAATTCCTAGGCATTGATTCATTATACAGTTATGGTTGAGGAAATAGTAAAATCTCAGACAATTTTATCATTTGGCTGATAGCCAGTTTACACAACCAAAGCTAAGTAAAGGTTTAAAACTAGTAAGCTCTATAGATTATAACCTAAGGTAAATTATGTGTACAATTAGACAACACTCATATTAACATACATCAAAAAACACGACATCGACATCCCAGTTTTTCCATCTGATTGGGAGTCAAAATAATGATCGTCCTGTAATGGAGAATTTCAAACCTAATAGCAATCAAAACTAACATATCAACATGTCAACAGTACGGAAGAAAACTATTGCAATATAAATGTTTCGAACAATCCCTTAGAATTCGTTCTTGTATACAATTAAATTATATATGTATTATTATGTGTCGAACATAACATTAACACCATATGGGATATTATGAAAAAAAGCCATGATCAATAGTTTTAGAGTTCATTCCTGAAGGAAAGGTGAAGCTTGCTTCCTAAACTAAAATAATTGCTATAGTTATGAAAAATGTATAGATTTCAACAAATAAAATAGACCAACATCCAATCAAATAGATATGACTGTAGCCCTTTAAGAAGGGAACATCATATTTTCTCATAACACTTGTCTTCTTAGGGCAAGAATACTCAAAGTCAAAATTTTTGGAATGAGGTTATAGTTTCCTCAATAGAATAGTATTTCTTTCTCATTTCAAATAAATAGGAGTAGGAATCGGTAAAGGAGGTAACTTTTTGATAGAGCGGAGAGGCAAAGAACACCGACCTAATGATGTAGGAGACTCTAAGCTAGGGTTACATGTTTACCAAGGGAGTTTTTTTCCCTAAGTTAGGATTTAATTATTTAATATATTTTCCTATAGTTTTAGGAGAGAATGAGAATTATTTTAAATAAGGGAGAGTTCGAGAATATCTTGAAAGAGTAGAGATATTTAAGGGTTAGTTAAATCTCATCTAGACATAAGGGATTAGGTGAGAGTTGTATGGATCATGGGAGGATCTAGAGAGAAATTGTAGGAATTTGTTTAGGATCTAGAACCATGTTTGGGTTCAAATCCATTTGTATAAGTCAGTGAGTTATGTAAAGGTTTGTGTCTAAAAAATGAGTGAGGAACAAGAAGCCAATTATTAGGGCAATAATTCTCTTGTAAATATATTATTTATTTAATGAATTATTTTTTAGATTTGTATGCATTCATTATGTGTCAGTTTTAATTTTATGTGTGTAAGGGATTTTTAATTATAGGCCCCATGGTCCATGCCATTATTTTTTATATTAGAGAAAGCACCAACGCTGGTGAGGATTATGAGGAAGAAAGTTTTATTTGTGAACTTAGATTAGGGTCGATATTTGGCAAATAAAATCACTTGGAAGGCTAGCATAAAGTCTTGAGGGTAGAGTCATCTGTGGAGACTATAAAGCCTTATGTTTTTAAATCTAATAATTAGTGTGTGGATGCAGGATGTATTGCAAGTGATGGAAAGAAGACTAATTATGTGTCATGCAGGGATGAACTTCAACCTATTGAAATGATTTCTGAAAGTGACTGTAAAATTCTAATGAAATGTGAAGAAGAAATACAATTTCCAGAAAAGATGTTGATGGAACCTAAATCTAAGAAAGTATAAAATGAAGAAGAGAAATTCTCAAGCATGCTTAATAGTAAAAATGTGGAACTTGAGATAAAATGTAATTTGAAATTTAATGTTAAAGATGATAAATTGATTTTCTAAACTAGTAACACTAAAACTCAATTAGAAACTAAATTGGATCATGAGATTGAAGATTTAAGGAAATTAATGGAAAAAGTACAAAAAATAAAATATTGTGAAATGAGACAAACAAAAAACAACATGATATATTTGACTACTTGAGTATAAAACAATAAATAAGGAGGATAACTACAACATAAAGTTTGTAAGCTTGGAATATGGAAAAAGACAACAACATAATGTCAACAATATGACAGAGTAGTTGATCAACAACAAACTAATGTTTGCGATCAAGGAAGTGTTTAATTAGTTGATGAAGATGTATGGTTAGGAGAACATGAATTTTTTTTACCTGAGGAGTCTGATCCAACAACATCTAACCTAGAGTTACATGTTTACCAAGGTAGTTGGATCCTTAAGCTAGGATTTAACTATTTAGTGTATTTTCATATAGGAGATATTTCGAGAATATTTGGGAAGAGAACAAATATTTGAGTGTTAGTTAGATCTCTTATAGAGATAAGGGATTAGGTGAGAGTTTTATGGATCATTGGAGGATCTAGAGTGAAATTATAGGAGGTTTCTTAGGATCTAGAGCCAACATCGGGTTTAGATCCATTTGTATCAATGAGTGAGGCATGGGAAGGGTTGTGTGTAAAAAAAGAGAGAGGAACACAAGGTCAATTATTAGGCCAACAATTATCTTGTAAATATCTTATTTCTTTACTAAATTATTCCTAATATTTTGTAGGCATTCGTTGTGTCTTAGTTTTAGTTTTATGTGTGTGGGGGACTTTTAATTGTAGGGCCTATGTTATACACCATCAGCTATGAAGGAAGGGTGATTGAAAGTTACATGTATTTTCTAGGTAATTGATAAATCGAGGTGTCGATACCCTCATAATTTAAGAAGTCGATCCTCCTACCCACGAAACAATTTCCTTGCACAAAATTAATATACTTCCATTCAGGTCTAGGCGAATACATGACGTAGAAGGAGTGAATTAAATAGATGGTTATTCCTCAAGAAATGGATGTGTTTGTGCATCTTTTAGAATACCTGGAAAAACTCTAAAAGATTAATTGTAGTATTATGGATATCACAATCAGGTAAATCAATAGAGGCGAAGTAATGATACTGACATCATATACTGGAGGAAATGGTGACAACCTTTTGGTTTTGATATCCAACCTTATATTAGGGTAAAAGGCCTCTAGAAATAGGAAGAATCATCCCTGCACTCTAAAATAAACGGGAAAAAAAATATAGGTTCATGCTATGAATACAAAAGAAGCTCAGTTTCATATATATATATATAAACAAATTAAATTACCTACAGATGAGAAGGTATGGTGGAGAGTGACCAGGAGATTTACTATGAGGAATCCCCGCGAGGAAAGAAATGCCTAAAATAACAAATTGATGAGATATAGTGAGAGGAAAATAAAAGAAGATATAGAGTAATCGATTTGTGCAAACAAGTAATAATGGCCTTCAAACATTCAATAAAATAATGCTCAATTAGTAGAGATAAATAGTTTACCTCGCAAGGGAGAAGGTATGCATGCCTCTGCGTTTAGGAGTCAATGTTGAGTGAAGGTGAGAAATTTGCATTAGGAATTACAGTCATGTAACAAGCCGAGAGCAGGAACACAGAAATCAAGAAAAAATGCCAAGGTATGCACCAAAATAGGGTTTTAGTTTGGGCCTTTCATTAAGGGCCTCTAATCCCTTACATTGCATCGTGACCATCCATGGAGTATGGAGGGTGTTCATCTTCCATCACGTGAAACAAGGCTATGTGGCATAATGTTAATAGCCACAATTACATGTCGTCACATGGGAATTGTAGGCGTGGCACCAACCTAGATTAAGCATGATAAACAAGGGGCCAGGAAGTTAAGGTGGAGTTTAAATGTAGTGAAATCCACATAGGCACGAGGTGGCTTTAATAATTACACCTACCATAGTCATAACATAGACGATTATAAACTAAATGAGGTCGAGGAAAATTGTAGACAGGGGCATAAAAAAACAAAAAAAAAATAGTTATGAATATAGCATTGCTAAAGACTAAGGTAGGAACTATTACGAAACCCCCAAGACTATTTTAGTAGCAAAGGTAAAACGTCCCTTACGATAGTATTTAATAAAAGAGAAGGAACATAATGCATAAGAGGTAGAAGGGAAATGAAATAATGCCTTCACCTAGTTAAGCTACATTGGTACAAAAATGCAAATGTCTTTAAAAATTTATTTATGAGTGTATATCATGGACAACTCCTCTATCCATGGGTAGAGATTAAGGAAAAAGGTAAAAGAGTTATTAGTAAAGTTAAAAGGGAAAAATGAATTTTTTTAGTGCTATAATGTCATGACATGTGTGTATAGATGTAACAGGTGGTAGCATAACCCAATATCACCACTGAGCCAAGGGAACACTACATAGAGAAATAAACAATACTATGTAACCTTGAAAAAAACTGTAAACTGGGAAGAAAAAACAAATTTAACATAACTATATAGGTCTCGACCGATCTTTGATTTTGTTTAATTGCAAGGTAAGAAGGTGACCCAATTATGGTAGAAACATAACTGAGGATGCTACAACCATCACTGAAGGTGAAGATTTTTTTGTTGAATTGGGAGATGGGGCTACTCAAACAACTTCCAAATTTATGCACGTGATTAGAGATTTGTAGCAAGAACTAGAATATTTAGCAAGTAGCAACAAGAATTTATTAAAGGCTAGCGAGGAACATGCGAGTATGATCAAAGTGCTGGCTAAAATGTCTAGTAATAAACAATGGAACCTGAGATACTAAAAGGAGAAAAAGGAGAACAGAATTAGAGCAATTTGAAAGTGGGGGCAATTCTGATAGAACATATCCTAGAACCTAGAAGAAAAAGAAAAGAATAGAGTTGCAAGGGGAATTTAGGAAGATTAAGGCCCCTAATTTTGTTGGGGAGAAGGAGGAGGACATGGAAACATGGTTACTAAATATGAATAAATATTTCCAATTCTACCAATATGATAGAAACTTAAAGGCCAGGTTAGCCATCTACCAACTACAAGGTAAATTTTCCCTCTGGTGGAAGGAAGCCAAAGGTGTACATTTAACGGAGGAAAATATAGTAACTTTGGAGGAGTTCCAGAAGTAGTTCAAAAACAATTTAAGTAAACGATATTACAATGATCACGCAAAGGAGTTCCATGAATTAAGGTTAGGAAAATTTATCATAGATGAATTTGTGGAAAATTTTAAAAATTTTATTTGGTATGTGCCTTACATTAAAGATGAAAAAGGCAAGGTACGATTGTTTGTGAATTATTTTCTTACTATCTATAAAGAACGTATTGAGTTTGACAATCTAAAGACAATGGATGAAGTTGTATGAAAGGCAAGATTATGTTACCAGCGGCTCAGGAATAAGGGAGAAGCCTCTAAGTTTTCGAAAAATAAGGAGAAATTTAAAACTGTAATTGGAACAAAACAATAGAAACATGGCTATCTGAAAAAATTTGGAAAGGACCATCGATGGAAAATGTTTAGCAAGGGGATTGTAAATGAACTGGCATAGTCTCAAGTTGGTTCAAAACCCATGAAATTGGATGGGAAAAATGTTAGTGGGGGTAAAGAAAGAGAGCCAATGAAGTGTTGGGTGTGTGGTGAACCTCATACGATGAGGGATTCTCTACATAATCCCAGATCTTTTCAAAATATTCAAGTTGTCCATGAAGCCACCACTTTGAATGATATTTCTCGAAATATCCCCAGAATAAGTGTCCACTTGGAACATAGACAAGCAGAACATCAATCAGCAATAATTAGGATTGAAGGACCTCTTTCCAACTGACTTCTTCATGTTTTAATTGATCGAAGGGTTAGTTTAAGTTTCATTGGAACATAGTTGATGGAAAAATGTAAACTTAAAGCTGAGAAATATAGAAATGCTTGGCTAGTGTAGTTAGCATCTAGCACTAAGAGGAGGGTAACCAACCAAGTGAGGCAATGCCATCTTAATCTAAATGGTTATTCCACACAGTGAATCTAAATATACCTCCCCTAGGATCCTATGATATAATAATAGGTATGGACTGGTTGGAAAATAAAGGAGCCATTATAATTTTTTTAGCAAAAACAGTTACTTGTGTGAATCAACAAGGACAAACTCAAAAAATTCAAGCCATGCCAAAACCCATATCAGTTAGAAAAATTTTATCTTTACAAATGAAAAATATCACAAAAAAGGGATGTAAATTGTTTATGGCTCATCTAGAATCGGGTAGATGGCAAGGTGAGGAGCCAAACTTAGATACCCTACCAGTTATTAAAGAATTTCGGGATGTAATTCCATAGGAGATTCCAAGTTTTCCACCTGCTAGGGATATATAATTTTCCATTGAATTGGTACCCAGTGTAGGGCCATTGTCTATAGCACCTTAACGAATGGGTCCCCTTGAATTGTTGGATTTGAAGATGCAACTACAAGAACTGTTAGACAAAGGCTATATTAGGCCTAGTGTGTCACCATTGGGGAAACCCATGCTATTTGTAAAAAATAAGGATGGAACATTTAGAATGTGGATCAATTACCAACAACCAAACAAGCTCACCATTGAAAATAAGTACCGATTGCCCTGCATTGATGAATTGTTTGAACAAGTGAGAGGTGGAACTATTTTTTCCAAATTTGACTTAAGAACTGGATATCATAAACTAAGAATTAGAATTGAACATATTGATAAAACAACATTTAGGGCCAGATATGGACACAATGAGTTTGTAGTGTTAGCATTTGGTTGTACTAATTCCCTAACAACCTTTATGTGTCTGATGAACAATATACTCAGCAAATATTTAGATAAATTTGTGCTGGTATTTATTGACGACATTCTGGTAGATTCCATAGATGAAGTAGAGTATAAGGAACACTTAAGATTGGTGCTGCAAACTTGAAAAGGAAATCACTTGTATGCCAAATTCAACAAATGTGAGTTCTACAAAACCATAATACAATACTTGGTTCACATCATTTTTAGGGAAGGACTATTAGTTGATCTTGAAAACGTCAAAGCCATGGTTAATTGGGCCATACCAAAGGATGTGTTTGTTGTTCAATCATTTATGGGACTTATAGGATATTACCATATATTTATAAAAGTATTTTCCAGAATAGCATATCCTATCACATCTTTACAGAAAAAAGGAGTAAAATTTGAATGGACTACAGAATTCTAGAAGAGTTTTGATGAACTAAAAAATTTACTCACAATGACGCCCATCTTAAAACATACATATCCAAATAAATAATATACAATTTTCACTAATGCTTGTATGGAAGGGTTAGGGGGAGTTTTACTACAAGATAATTATGTGATAGCTTATGAGTATAGGAAGTTGAAAATCCATGAAAAAAATTATGTTGTATATGATTTAGAGCTTGTTGTTGTCATACATGCCTTAAATATGTGGAGGAATTATTTGTTAGGGAAGAAATTCACTTTGATAACTGATCATATCAGCCTAAAATATCTTTTTAGCCAACCATATCTCAATGTTAGACAAGCTAGGTGGATGATATTCCTTAGTGAATTTGAGTTCGACATAAAACACATAAAAGGGAAGGAAAACAAGATAGAAGACACTTTCAGTAGACATTATTATACTGTAATTGAAGTGGTTGTTCGAAGTACTAATAAATATTTCTTAGAGCATATTAGGAATTCCATAACTAGTGACAAAAAATACTCGGAAATTCAACATAAATTACAACATATTAACTTTCCTGGTTATGTAGAAAATTCTAAAAAGTTGTTGATTTACATGAAAAATTTATATATTCCCAATGTATTTATTCCTTGGAACAAAAAATACGTGATGAATGTCATAAAAAACCATACAAAGGACATCATGGATACCAAAATATGATCAAAACATTGAGAATTTCTTTATGTTGGCCAAGTATGAAGAAAGATGTGGTTGAATATTTATCAAAGTTCTTAGAGTGTCAACAGGTAAAACTTGAACATTAACACCCTGCTGGGTTCTTGAATCCACTACCTATTCCTGAATGGAAGTGGGAAATAATCTCTTTATATTTTGTTACTGGACTCCCGAGAATGAAAATACAACATGACTCCATCATGGTAGTGGTCGATACACTAAGTAAGGCATCTCATTTGAAGGATGTTTTCTGTTTACACGAAATACCTAAAATGATAATGTCGGACAGGGATGCCAAATTCACCTCAAACTTTTGGATGGCATTATTTGTGGGCATGGGAACTAAAATAAATTTCATTATAGCATACCATCCTCAAACAAATGGATAGACTAAGAGAACCAACTAGATTTTGGAAGACATCTTCAAAATGTATGTCATGGAAAAACCTTCAAAATGGGAAGATTTTTTGCACTTAGTCGAATTTTCCTACAACAACAATTATCAAACATCTATAAAAAAATGAGCCCTTTTGAAACCTTGTCTGGCAGAAAATGCCATACACCACTCAATTGGAGCTAACCAAAGGATATATTGATTCTTGGGCTAGAGGCATTACAGGAAATGTAGCATACACTTCGAAGAATTAAACACAATATTAAAACCGCACAGGACCGACAAAGAAATTATGCCGAAAAAAAGAAAAGAAAACCCATAGTGAGTTCAAAATCGGAGATCATGTTTATTTAGGGGTGAAGCCTACGAAAAGTACATTAAGGACATGAGCTTGTTGAAAATTGGTGCCAAGGTTTTGTGGGCCTCTCAATATTTTGGATAGAATAGGACCTGCAACTTATCAATTAGCACTACCCAATCACATTAAAGCTCATAATGTTTTTCATGTTTCTTTACTTAAGAAATATGTACATGATGGTTCTCACGTGATTGAGTTGAAATTTCCACAAGTGGAACCCGAAGTACACTTTTTGGCATAACCTCTTTGTATCTTAGACAGGAAAGAGATCTGGCTCTAAAATCGAATTGTTGTTCGGTTTGACTGAAATGGAAGAACTTTACTCTCGAAGAGGCCACATGCTAGTGGGAAGATGAAATGCAGAAAAATTATCCATCCTTGTTCCAGAGGGAAGTAGCTGGTACAATAAACACCAGGGATAGTGTAGAATAAAAGGGGGAAGAATGTAATACCCCTCCATATTTTAATGTTGATTGTTGTTATTTTAAATTGTGTATGTAATGTGAATGGAAGAAAATCCATGAAGTACATTGAAACATTTATGTAAATAAATATTTTTATTAATAAATAAATTAATGGATTGAAAATACTTGGGAATGAGACATTTGAGTATGAGATTGTTTCCAAAGATGGAAAAACAAATAAAAAAATCCCATTACTGAATGAGAATGGAATATATCTTCCAGGATAAAGATTTTGGATATGGTTTAATGGATAGGAAAGAAAATTCATTAAATCTCTTAGCTGGGGAAAGATGTTAAGCTTAGACAAGAATAAAGCACCACGGGAGAGAAAAGACGGATTTAAAGGAAAAGCCTAGGCTAGTGATGAGAAAAATCACAGAAGCAAGACACCACTGAAAGAAAGAATTAATTTTGGAAGAGAAAATATATAAAATCATAGAGGAACCAAAAAAGGTTGTTGGTTCTCATGGTTTTTCTGGCAAGCAATCTAGCTCGAGGGGAACTAGAGGTTATAGCTCATTGTCAAGAGGACCAGGTGTTCATTTTCAAGTGTTTTACTAGTCCTCTTTTGGTTATAACTTTCTGTACTAATCTATTATACTGTAGATGTTTAATTTAGTGAATTCATGATTTTAGTTTTGTTGTGATGAATTGGATAAATTTAGTATAAAGTTCTATGATATTGATATTATCGCAATATTAATGAGTTAACATTAAGAAATTAAGTTCTATATCCTAAAGTTGTAAAGAAAGATGTAATGAATTAGATTTTGTACAATTATAAAGAAGTATATAGTGATTAGATATTGTAAATATGCAAATGAAATTATAATGGTTTTTAATGTTGTGAATTGGTAAAGAAGAGTATAATGATTTAAATGTTGTAATTCCTTAAAAGGATTCACAATGATCTAGATGTGTCAGCGCTTTAAAATAGATATTATTTAACTTTCTGTGACTTTTGATGTGTTGAAAGCTCAAAATGTCTACCTCAATATCTGGGAAAACCACCTGGTCAGGACCTTAGAACAAATCCTTTTCCATTTGGGATGGTGGCTCTGACTGGGTTTTATGGGACCCTTCATATAAAATAATAAAATGGATGAAGTATATAGAGGTGAGACATATGATATAATTTAACTGAGAATAAAATGTATTTAAACTAACTATTTATCTATATATCTATCTATCCTGGGAAATATTATCTATATATGTGATTTAAAAGGATCTCACATACAACATGACAATATAGATTATCAAGTTAATATGAGGTTAAAGAAAATTACGATAACTAATTGAATTAAATAGTTAATTAAATTAGTTGATGAACTTGTTACACATATAATATATCATTCTAATCACACATATCAATAGTGAAAGATGTATCACTGTTTACAAAACACATATGATAAACATAATAAAATAACCATTTAACTCTTAAGAAAAGAATAACAAACAAATAATAATAATCGACATATTGTAACTCTTCTCATGAGGAAATAGAAGTTGTTCAACTTTATATTAAGATAAATTTAGTTATAATAGTGCAAATAAATGCTTTCTCTCAAAAATTTAGAACCTCTTCTTTATTCAAATGAAGGAGATTTATATTTTTTAGATAGAATAACATGATAGTAAAGAAGAATAAAAGTTTGAAGTGGTTTTAACAAACAACGCTTAAAATAAAACCACAAGACAATTTTAGACTTTGTTGTAACAACCCAGATAATATTGTGAAGAAGACTTCCCTCCCTACACTATCGTAGTTCGTAAATATCTGTCATGGCCTTGAATATAGGTGGAGACCATGGCTGAATCCGCATCTGACAAGTGAATATAACATCCCTGAGTGCGGCAACATATCAGTTGTTATGTTAGATAAGCATCTAAATGTTAGCCATTGGTAATGAAGCTTGACTAAGAAATTCAAATGGCATTCTAAGTCAATCATAGATATGTTTTTAATCTTCTCGGCCTTTTTCTTGCACAATTCTTGCCAGGTTTTGGTCAACAACTTGATATTAGGTATATTTCCTTTAGGGCAGTATGAAGTAAGATTTTTCTGAAACAAACTATCATTAATAGCTTCAATGAGCTCATTGGATATCCATTCCATTGAATATTGTTGTTTCTTTATGTCTAAGGTGAATTTCCCATTCTCTTAAGACTATATCCTCATGTGATTCCTCTATCCTTGCGAGATCAGTTAATATCCCCTCACACTTTCTTGCCATGTTATGTAGCCTACAATATTATCCTCAATATAATCAAAATATGTGCAGAGGTCGGACAATGGGTCTACCAATGTATTGGTTGTTTGACACAAATTGTGAATAATAGCTAATTTATGATAGAAAATGACTTGCTATTGAGCAAGGAGAGTATTTAATTCTCCTGCTTCCATTTTGAAATATGCCAGTTTGGGATTGACTTCTAGTTTTTCAATCTATTTATGTAATTCTTGAATTTGAGCAACTGGGACATTCAAATCAGAGTCATCTTGAATTTTAAGGGCATTGAAATTGTTTTGGAGTTCAACAATGTGTTCTTGCCATTGATTGCAAATCCTTTTCTTCTCATTCTCAAGTCCTTCTTCCAACTTCATAATATTGTCATATTTTTATTTCAAAAGATATTGTATCTCGGTGGCTTTGTCCATAGTCACAAAAGCATAAGCTCATGTGAACTGAGTAAGTCTTTTGAGTTCCTTTGTAGGAGTGGACTGTGAACTTCATGATGGTGTTGGATCAGAAAACATGTAGGGGATCTCCTCGATATGAAGTCATAATTAGACCTCACATTGTTTCGTGTAGAAGTCTTTTGATGACTCAAAATGTCCTTGCCTCAAGATCGGTGTTTCAAGAATAAGTACCCTAGGGCTTTGGGTTTGAACCCCAACAGAGCAGAAGCAAACTACAAGAAACAATCATACAACTCAGGAAAAATTCTTATATAAACAAAGTAAGTAAGAGTGACCGTACCCGGATTTCCTTCATTTGAGTAGGTCTCGCAGGGTTCAAACCCTCTACAACTCCCAATGTTCTTCAAACCTAAAAATAATTCAATTGGAACATACATAGCAGTATAGAAGTAAAGCATATTCACAAAATTTGACTTTATATCATATAAGAAAATGATTGATCATACATCAAAACAACATTCATATATGAATTACAACATAATTTGATGCATAAACAAAGTTAATTTCGGAAACAAGACAACATTTCTTTTATTGCAATAAGCTATAAATAACATGGAGAGAATTCACGAGAGTCTTCTTCTTCTGGATCCAAGCAGAACCATCATCCGGATTTGTCCTATCCTAGCATTCAACAATGTTCTTCCATAACCAACACCATGATATCTCAAGCAAGAGGGAGAATATCTATAATCAAGGAAACAAGGGTTTCCTGAAGCTTGGGGAAGTGCATGAGGCATAAGGATTCATCAGACTCAGTCAGGGATAATCTCAGTATAATAATACTATCTCTTCTCCTCCTTTCGGCCTTCCCATAGAAGTCTATTTATACTTCTCCCAATTAGTTTTTTAGTTGGGAAACAGTTGGGCCATGGGAAATAGGAGGTAATCAACAGGTAAAACCCATGAACTCTACCCATAATTAAGGAAATTTAAATTTTTAAGTGTTTTAACACATATACGTGGGTTGGGTATTGACTAAACCGCATGTACACACTTTTATCTCAAGTCAAAGTAGCATACAGGGAATAAAACATTGTTTTTAATATATTTGGACCAAGTCTAGAAGGAGGGGTTTCCCTAGGCCATAAATCAAGCATGAAAAATACCAAGGGTGGTAAATGGTGCTATAACAATCGCGGAAACCACCCGGTTGAGAACTTGAATATTGTTCCTTTTCCGTTTGGGGTAGCGGTTCCGACTTGGGATATAGGGACGAGCTTCCCGTTCAAATATTTAATGGTGTGTGGAGTGTGATATAGATGGAGTAAAAACTATTTGATAGAGTAAATATGAATGCAAATAAATAAATCTATATCTATGTATCTAATTCTTAGGATATAACTAAGTTACCATATGCGATTTCATAAAGATTTCTTTATAAATGAAAGACAATATAGATCATCAAACATTTAAAAGAGTTAAAAAAATTAAAGATAATTAAATTGTTTAAATAGTTAATCAATTTAATTATTAAGCATATATCACATAAAAATCATACAATTTCACACGTTAAACTAAAGATCACAATTAATATACTTTTCAATAGTGAAACAATGCTTAATTGAGTTGTGATATTGTATATAATAAAACAATGATCAAAATTAAATGAATTTTAAAAATAAAACATAGCATTAATAAAATATAATAGTACCACTTATAACAATGCTCTGCTTATGGAAGAAGACAGTCTCTGGCCCAACCATTATATTAAAATTATGGAAGAAATACTGAAGCGAAAGTTCCTTGCGTCTTGTTACAAAAATTCTAAACCCCTTCTCTAAAAACATGACAAAGTATTTATAAATAAAAGTAATACTATCAAAATAGAAAATGCATATTTTGTTGAGGAGGTTGAAATAAACACTCCTTGAAAGGGAACAAAAAGATAAAGATAGTTTCCATTTTAATAAGAAACTAAAGATGGGAAGTTGACTGCCTTCCCATTTTCTCTCCTAACTTATAAATAGCTTCCATTGACTTCAATTATGGGGGATGAGCTAGCCTGATCTGCATCTATCCTGCAAAAAAGGCATATGAAAGAGGCGGGAGCATGTATTCAATTACATTAAGAAGGCGGCAAAGAACTAACCATTATCCACAGGGCTTATGAAACAATGCTCATGATATTCAAGATTTAACCTAGATAATTTCTTGATGTTATCTTCTTTTTCCTTTGATTTGCTATGGCAATACTCTATGAGTGTTTGAGTATCTAGCCAGCATTCTCCTATGCACTTAGTAATCAGATTAGCATCTATTAAACTTTCTCTAATAGTTTTGCTAATTTGGCCTGCTAAGTCTCTTGCTCTGTAAATTGCTTCTTCAGCCTACTTTATTCTAATATCCCAATATATGAAAAGAAGATCTTTGTATGATTCTTGTATTTTGGGAACATTTTCTTTTATTCCATTTGAATTGTCATGCCAAGTGATGAAATCAGAAATCTTGTTGTTGATATCTTCATAGTATGTTCTTAATTCAGACATTTGATTAGTCAACGAGTCACTATTTTTGAAGAGTTCATTGATGATATTTAACTTCTTACAGAGGTTTCCTTGTTGTTGTGCGAGGAGAGAATCGATCTCTACAACTTCTTTTCTGAATCCTTCAATATCAATTTCCTTTTGTATCTGAGTTATTCTAAGTTCAATATGGTCAATTTGTGCATTTCGGCTCTGAATATCAACTTCATTTCGAAATTTCAATTGATCAAACTCAGTTTGTAATTTTGACAACTTGAGTTTCCATTCCTGCTCCATATCATGTCTTGAATTAAGTAATCTTTGTTCTAATTGCAAGATTTTTTCATCTTTTTCTTTAACCAGTTGTTGAACTTTAGTAGCTTTGAAAATGGTGGCCGTAGCATAGGCTCCCACGTATTTTGAAATATTAGCTAACTCATCAGATAAATTATCTTGATAATATTTCCATACCACATCTAATCGAATGCTTCCAGGAAGAAGTTCCTAAGAATTTTCCATTCTTCTTTTCTTTTTCTGTCGACTCACAAAAACATGATGTTCAAGAGTATAAAAAATATCAAGAGGTGGAATCTCTTCTACTCGCAGGATGATCTTGGAGGTGGGGACTGTCAGGATAACTTATTTATCCATTATTTAACATGATGACTCATTTACATGAGACTTTGCATTACAGGCTATAGGAATCTTATCTATCTCCATTGAAGTTGAGTTCTGCACTTCCTTCTCCTATGTGCTATATAGTTCTTTGATGAAATGATCCTAGACTTTATTGATCTCACTAATTGACAAGAGCTATTCTAAGTTTTTCTCTGAGAGTGTAGTCATGGGTGTGTTTTCTATTTCCTTTGTAGACAATGACAAACATTTTCCTGAAGGAAATTATGACTATTAAGATATTAGGCATTCAAAAGGTAGTTTATGTATCCTTTTATTTCTATACTCTCGGAATAAGACAAAATCATTGGGGCCCAGTTGAATTTGTGCTAAATGTTCCACCTTTCTATATGACTCACATATCTCAAACAAATCATCAAAATCATCAAGTTCATGAACAAATGGCCTTATTTAACCTGAGTAGTGAAGTCATGAATGACCTTTTTGGGGTCGTACTATATAGGAGAAATAGTGGGGAGTTGCATGCCTTCGATTTTTTTGGTTTCTAGGACAGCATGATTATAATTTTCAAGAGCATAGACTCCACATCAAATATGAATTTATGGCCAAATAGCCTTTTTGTGTAGGTTTTAACCCTGTACATAAATTACCTACATGCGAATTCTAAAGCATAGAAAATAAACAATGTAAGAGCATAACACATAAAACACATATACATAGGGATTTCCCCTGGATCCCAAAACCAGGACTACTAGATTGATTTTTCATTATATTCCTTTCAATGTTATAATACATATTTATACATTCCAAAGCATCCAATACCATGGACCGAAAACCATCGCGCCCAAAACCATGTGCGAAAACCATGCACAAAACCATAGATAGGTTCGCCCACATAATATAGGGTCCAAAAAAACTTTCCCTAGGGCGCTACCACGCCCCCCATAGAGGGCGGCTACCCATGCCCCTCAAACCCCTTGTGACCCCCCTTGGTGTGCAATCAACGCAATGAAGGGGGGGGATCTTCCCCCCCTATAACCCCCCGATTAACTAAGGTTGCTAGTTGTGGAAAGAATATAACACAACACAACATTCTCCCACTTGTTGTTTTATTTCCACAGAGGGCCACATGAGAGCTTAGTCATTTATCCAGCCCTGAAATGCTCATTGTTTCTCTACACCAAGAGAACTTATCAAAGCTCATAGAATTTGTCAATGCATCTGCAATATTCTTCAAATAGTCCACCTTTACTAGCAACACCTTTTTGTCTTCTATCATATCCCTCACAAAGTGATACTGAACATCATTGTGATTTGTCTTTGAATGATAAGCAGGGTTCTTTGCTAAGAAAATTTCACTTTGGCTGTCACAGTCTATCCTTATAGCTCCCTATACTAACCCCATAATTGAACAAAATCTCTGCAACCAAACTGCGTCCTTGCTTGCATGACTGGCTGCCATGTATTCTGCCTCTATAGTTGATAGTGCCACTACATATTGTTTCTTACTTGTCCAAATGACTGCAACTCTAAATAGGTTAAACACATACCCACTTATAGATCTTCTCTGATCCAGATCTCCAGCCTAGTTTGCATCAACAAAGCTAAGAATATCCAAAACTATGTCCAATCTTGGTCTTCCTTGGTAGCACAAACCATAATCACTAGTGCCATGAAAATACTTGAAAACCCGCTTCACTGTTGTTGGGAAAGGGATCCCCCAAAGGGAATTTATTGGGATAAAAGCCCATATTTTGGTCAAATTTTGTAAGAAACTTGTAAAGACTCTGCATTTTGTGGTCACGGAGTGTGTAGGTGTTATAAGTCATAATATGTTGTCCGCCCTTAGTTTTGTAAAGTAAATTCGGCTGTAAGAGATGTACCCATGGTCTGCAGGCCATGGGATTGTATAAAAAGAGCTAAGCTCTAAGTAGTTTTAGAGACACACAATATAAGGGAGTCGTAGCTCTAAAGTAAGAAGTCTATGTTTTCGGGTCATAGCGTAGGTAGAGGCTCTGCAACTGAGTGCATAGAGGACCAGTCTGGAAGTCCGCGGTTGAGTGCGTGGACTCTTGCAGCTATGTGCGTAGGGCGAATAGAGTCTTTAATCACTTGGAAGAGATTAATAAAGAGAAGTATTTTGCAATTTCTGTGTCTTTGTTCCGATTAATGCATCTTATCAATTTATTTATGAATTTTCTTTGTAATGCTTATGTGATGTGCTAATGTGTATGATTATGTTGGATAACTGAACGCATATAAGAATATCTATTTACGTGCTGCTAACTGTGAGTAATTAATAAGATAAGTAAGTCAATTGGACTAATTTATGGATCTATAAGGTACGCTACCTTGGCAGCTTGAAAGGGTCTAAATCAAGGTTTAGGGATGCCCCAAGGACAATCAAACCCTTTCTCGAAGGTATTGAATGATGGAATAGAGGGCTTGACTGGCAAGCCCTAGAGCGAAGAGACCTGCGTGAAGGCAAGAATAAAGGGAATTAAAATGACATCATGACCATCTGAGGGTGCAGAAACTTAGTTCCAACACCCCCCCATATTGCTTTGGGTGAGGCTTCAGTCCGCACTCCGTGGGCCAATGCTAAAAGGGCCAGTAGTGTAGGGATTTGTTTGGCTAACTAGTGCTGAACCTGGGTCAGGCCCCCTCAAGCAAAAAATGGTTCCGTTGCCGGGACCAGAATCTACATAAGAGATGTGTGATGTCATATCACTAGAATACGACTAAGAAAGAGATTGTAGACTGGTTGGATAGGAATATCCATGAATTCGTGGCACAAGAGAACATAAACCCGCAACTAACAAAGGAACAATGGCTCGACAGGTACCTGCATACAGAGATCCATGAGATCTTTTTCTGCTCCTTTCCAATTGAGCTATATGAGTGGATCATGAAGCTAGTAGATAGCCAAGGAAGGTGGAAACTTGACGGTCCTATTGTGTGGACACCAGAGCTAGTGTGAAGCATCTGAAGATAAGATCACCTATGCTATCGATCATTGGCTCGATTGTGTCATAGGAGGATTTGTAACTGAATTTGTGGTCGACATCTCAGTCAGCTACAGTGGGGCAAAGTAGCACTTTTCCAAAGGACTAGGAGGTAAGTACATGAAATCTTTGAATACCTGGATTAAATTGTTATTATGCAAAAAATGGATTATGCAGCTACCTTGATGTTTCGGGCTATGTGAAGAGGAAAAACTTATAGAAATGAAGGAGAAAAGGGTCCTGAATATAGTGTATTTATTTCACATACATGAGGTGACGAAGAGGGAATTGTGCAAGTTTCTCTGCGAAGTGATATTCAGTTAATAAGGCAAGGATTCCCGTGAATACCACCTCCATCCACACCACCTCCAACTTCACCACCATCACCTTCGACTTCACCTGTACCACCTCCACCTCCACTAGTGTTCAGTATGGTGAATTCACTGAAGCTGCCTTTGTTCAAAGGCTTGGGGAATGAGGACCCAAACCAATTCTGGTTTGTTGTAAAAGATGTATGGGAATCTTAGGGCATTACAGATGACAACATGAAGAAGGCGACATTGGTTAGTGCTCTGCAGGATCGCACACTAACCTGGTATATCAAGTATGCTAATGATAACTCGAATGCTACAGTGGCAGACATTGAGACACGACTCAATAGAGAATTCAATAGGCCTAAATCTGAAGCACAATCTATTGTAGGGTTCAAATAAATTATGATACAACCAGGTGAGACACCTTGGGAACTTGATCAAAGGTTGAAGTGTACAATACTTGAAGCTAACATGAACCTAACAGATGGACAACATTGCAAGTGGTTTGTGGCTTCCCTCCTACCACACTTAAGGGTTGCATTGTCACAGGAGAAGATAACAACTCAGGAAGAGGCCTTGGACATCGCAATGAGGCTGCATGAAACACCAATGTAAGATCCAAATATGGGGGTTCAACAGATCCATGTGCAGTTGAAAAATATTTGCCTTGAGATGCAAAGCTTGAAGCAGGACAAAACAGTTCAACCAGAGTGCATGAATAGGTATGGTGTCTGCAATGCAAGAGTCAAGGACATGACAAAGACCATTTTCTAGTATTTGTGACCTACCTTACAAGAGGAGGACCAATTCCTTTGAGGCTAGAAGCTCAAGTAGGACCAAGCACAGGACCTGAATTTTGGTACTCTATCTGTCAGGCCATGGATAATTGTTACTTGTTGAAGAAGTTTGTGCAGACAACGCAACAACTGTTCTACAATTTTTGTAGGTTAGTAGGGCACGATGATTGTAATTGGAGAAGTTATGAACTGATGATGGACAGAACTCCCGCCTATAGGGTTTAGGATGAAATGCGCCCCCCTGACCAGAGCGTAGGGATGGCGTAGATAGGATTTCAGATGCACAGACGAGGCCAAGGTAGACAAGGACCTGGCAGAGGTTGAGGAGCGTTGATCTGCTATAATTGTGGAGGACCAGGACACTATGCCCATGATTTCACTAACCCAAAATGTCCGTCGTGCAAGTATTGCACTATGTTTGATCATAAAACAAAAGACTGTCCGATGGTGATAGCTGAGATACGTGACAAAGGGGCACTAACACCTCCCCCGACTCAAAACCTGCAGACGATGAGGTTTGAACCACTCGAAGAGGATCCAAATGCGAATTTAGTGCTCCAAAGAGGAATCACAATAGGAGTTGACAAGGGGAAACAACCAGAAGACAGTACATGGGTTCAAAAAGCTCCAGCAAAGGAAACTGAGTTTGATTTGGAGTGTGCACGTGAAACCTTCATGGAAGTGAAGAAGAGCTTCGTTGAGGCCTCCACCTCAAGAAGCAAGGATAAGCCTGATTAGGAGATGGACCCTTCTATGCTTACAACCTTCTTAGAGACCTGCATGAAGCTACTACATGATATCAAGGTTATAAAGGGGCTGCAGGAGCTCATAAATAGATGTGTCAAAAACACTCTAACTGAGCTGCGTGTAGTACGAAAGATAGGTAGGCATAAAACAAGGACGGGACAAGAGATGAGACTAGCCATGTAGATAGGAGAGTATGAGATGGATCAGGTTATTTGGACCTAGGGTGAGATGCAAATGTCCTACCTAAACAAACTTGGGAATGGATGGGGAGATCCGTGCTGCAATGGTCTCTGATTCAGCTAAGGATGGTGAATCAATAGAAGATCATCCCCATGGGGCGACTACATGGGGTGACTATGGATATTGAAGGTGCGAGTGAGCTGGCGAATTTTGAAGTAATAGATATTGTGGATGACAACAACCCTTACACTATGCTCCTTAGAATTGATTGGGCTACTGATATGAATGGGGTAATCAATCTAAAGAAGTGAAATATGATATTTGAGAAGAAATCGTTACACGTAATAGTACCCTTAGAGCCTGCTGAGGGACCGTGCTATACTGAACTTGTTCACAATTATGAGAGTAATGACGATCTATATTGTATCTATAAGATAACAGCACAAGACCAAGATTGGGTGAATCCAACAACAGATGGTTGAATTACATTGGATTGTGAGAGTTCATGCACCTCAGACTCTAATGAAGAACTAGAGTGTTGGCAGAATCAGTTAGCAAAGTAACTACGCTGAGTTGTAAAATGATGACCCAGTTGTTGCGATGTGTGTTGTCATAGGTAAGAAATCTGCCCACTTATAATGACCTGAATGATATAGATATTCTTTTATGAATTTGAAAGGGAGGTATTAAAAAGTAGCACTTCGAGGCATTGGACTAGGCACTATGCGCTACATTCGCAAGGTGGTGGGGTACGCACATGGGGAGCTTTGATGATTGCAACGAATGTAGGAGAATGATGAGAACTCACTTTAGGAAGCCGAAGATTCAAATGACATACGTGTATGATGGATAGGATGACCCGCATGCACACTTGGCCAAGTGGGCCTAGGCTTATGGAGAGAAGCCCCAACCTGAATGGGTGCACTTGTTCTGTCATACCCTGGATATTGTCCCGATGAATTGGTATGTAGAAACTGAGCTCTACCATGGGAAAGGAAAATGGGATATCCTACATGAAGGATTGGTACGACATTTAGTTTTGAAGACTGGTTTGATAGTATTGATGAAGTGCTATAAGACATGAAAGCAACAATATTTAGGATACTGCAGGATCCTTTAGACCCGATGTAGCCTGAATGGGTTACTCAGCTAAGTCACACACTAGAATTCTATAATGTAATTGCTGAAGAAGAAGATGAGGATCTGCGAAAAATTAACATCCCTAAGATAGAAGGTCACCATGAGGTTGAAGGACCACAGGTTGAGAATCTGGATATAACCGCGCCGCTAAAAATGAAACAAGTAAACATTGGTATGGAGGTAGAGCCCAAATTCACAAGTATTGGATATTACTAAGATGAAGCGGCGGTGGATAAGGTCCCTAAATTGCTCCATGAATACCAGGATTTATTTCTTACCAAGTTTACGGACCTGAAAGGGATAACCGGGACCTAGGTATGATGAACATCACAATGAAGCCTGACGCGAAGCAGGTCAAGAAAAGGCCTTACCATCTCAATCCAAAATATAAGGAAAAGTTTGCATAGAGCTAAATAAGATGCGCGTGGCAAGCATTATTGAGCCTGTGGAAGAATTTGACTAGGTAAGCCCAATGGTGGTACAGGAGAAGAAGCAAAAGGGTGAAATAAGGATATGCGTGGATCTCAAAAAGTTGAATGACATGTGCGTACATGATTATTTCCTGACTTCATCCACTGATGAAGTGTTGGACAATGTAGGTGGCCAGGAAACATATTCCTTTACTGACGGGTTCTTGGGTTACCACCAGATCAAAATCACACCGGAAGATAGGAGCAAGACAACCTTCATGACTGAGTGGGGTTGTTTTCAGTACATTGTAGTTCCTTTTGAATTGAAGAATGCACTTGCAATTTTCTCACTCGTAGTCATTGCTGCATTTAAGGAGTTTATTCATAAGTTCTTGGAAGTATACTTTGATGTTTGGACTATATTTAGGCTAGTGAAATTCCATGTAGCAAGTCTGCATCTAATGTTCGATAGCTGTCAAAGATACTAGATCGTGCTCAATCTGAAGAAGTGCTTGTTTTGTTATCCTTTTGGGACCCTACTGGGTCATGTGGTTTCCCGACAGGGACTGATGGTAGATCCTACGAAGATCGCGGTGATACTGAACTTCGAAGTGTGGAGGAGTGTGAAATATCTACGTGCTACCCTAGGACATATGGGATAGTACAAAAGGTTTATCAAAGGCTATACCCAGATCACCGCATCTATGGATAAATTGTTAAAGAAGGATGTCACATTTTGTTGGAACGAAGACTGTAAGAATAGCTTGGATGTATTGAAAGAAAATATGGTCACTGCGCCGATCCTAATCTTCCCGGACTGGAAGAAGGAGTTTCACGTACAAGTCGATGCATCATGTATAGCACTAGGAGCAGTACTGACACGGCCTGGTGGAGAATACTTGGACCAACCTATTGTGTTTGCAAATAGAAGGTTATCTAAAGCAGAGAAGAACTATTCCACTACCAAGCGTGAAGGATTAGCTATGGTCTATGCGCTCCGGAAGTTTACGCATTAATTACTGAGAGGCCATTTTAAGATGTAGAATATTCCATGTTGAAGTGCCTGGTCAATAAGCCTATGTTGGGGAGGAGAATCTATAGATGGTTGTTATTATTCCAGGAGTATGATTTTGAAGTTACTATGAATCTTGGACGACTGAACACAGGACCAGACCATCTGTCGCGCATCGAAACAGGGGAATAACCCACTAATTTGGAGGAAGGATTGCCTAACGCGCAACTATTTGTAGTGCACATCACGGATGGTAATTTTGAAGATATAATACACTTCTTAATGATAGGAACGACCCTAGAAGGATACACTATCCAACAGAAAAAGGAATTAGTGGTGCGTTCAGGAGATTTCTCCGTCATAGCTGGGCATTTATACAAAATGAGGTCCAATGAGATATTGCAATGATATGTACTTGAGTTTGAAAGAAGTAGCATCCTCATGGATGCTCATGGGGGCACCACAGGAGGACATTATGTAGGGAGAGTGAATTCACATAAGATTCTACACGCAGGGTTGTGGTGGCCAACCCTCTAGCGGGACTCAAAACCGTATTGTAGGGCATGCGATGTATGTCAAAGGACTGGGAGGCCATCGTGGAGGGATGAGATGCCTTTGAATCCTCGGATGACATTACAACCCTTTCAAAGATGGATGATAGATTTTGTGGGACCCATTCAGCCCCAAGGAAAGACAAGAGCAAGATACATTATCACAGCGATGGACTATTTGACTCATTGGGCGGAGGCACTGTCTGTGAAGGACTACACAGGTGCAACTGCTACAAAGTTCCTCTTTGAGCATGTACTGACGGAATTTGGCTTTCCAAACATATTGATGAGTGATCGTGGTGTGCACTTTCTGAATGAGATGATTAGCGCACTAACAGGGGAATTTCAGGTATATCACCAAAAGAGGACACCTTATCACTCGCAAGCTAACAGGACGGTGGAGAATGTGCTGACCAAGGGTTGTAATGCTCAGTGAAGTGATTGCGACCTATGCATACCTACAGTACTATAGGCTTATCAAATGACATGCAAAAAGTTGACTAGACAAACACCCTTTCGGCTTGTTTATGGCATTGAAGCGGTAATTCCTATGAAATATTTTGTGCCTAGTCTGTGCATAGGAGCTCTCATAGGTCTAATGGATCGTGGAGCCTTGGAGGAAAGGTTTGCACAGCTAGATGAGCTTGAGGAAGATAGATTTCTATCTGGATTTCTCCAACATGTCCAAAAGTAGCGTGAAAAGGTGTGGCATGATCGACATATTAAGCTGCGCAACTTTAAGGTAAATGGCTTGCTTTTGTTATATGATAGTAAGTTTGATAAATTTCCAGGGAAGTTTAGGATGCACTAGTTAGGGCCTTATGTCATTAAGGAGATTACCGACGGAGCAGCAGTAGAGCTGGTCGAATTGAATGGGGATCCCTTCCCACGAATGGTGAATGACAGTCGATTGAAGCCATACACGGGCAGTCCAACCATGTGACAAAATGAAGGTAGCACAGTCTTAGTGCTCCAAGTAACTGAAAGGAGGCGTGGGACTATAAACTACACTGCATGAGTTGGGGAGCTGTGCAGTTGGAGGATGGTGCGAAGCAAGGAAGCATCATAGGGTCTACGGTAGTGTAGAGGGAGTTGCATTACCCAGGGAGAAATCACGCAGGTCGGTCGGAAAGTGATCGTTAATGTCACTATTCATGAGTTGACGATTGAAACGCGGCCAAATGGAGTGGGAGGCTAGCATTTAAGATGGAATTTATGGCTCAAATCCTTGAAAATATGTCACCAAATGATTGGATTTGAATTAAAAATGCCCTATAAATTACAAGTGGATGTCTTGTTAAAAAGACTTGGTATTTTGAGAATTGAGTTGTTGAGCTCTCAGCCACACATGAATTGCGAGAACTACAAACTTCTCATTGCTATTAAAATATTTGAGACTTTGTTGATGGAGACATAGGAGTTCTTGCATAAAATCATGTCAGCACCTGCGGAAGTTAGAGATACTGAAGGAGAGGAGTCAGTGCCAGAAGTTGAGATGGAGGTAGAAGTGGCTACTCTAGAGGTCGTTGAGGTGCTCGCTGAGGTCCCTAAATCACCGAGAATGATAAGACTGAAGCTGACCCCCACCAAAGAAACTATGAAGGATAAGAACGGTAAGCAGCCTGCTATACTAGTGCGTGCATTTCCAAGGAGAAACCCACCAAAACCCACCACACAGGAGAAAGGAAAGGCCATAAATTTGGAACCAGAGGAGGAAGACATTCAAGACATCCCCATGGATGATGAAGATATGGGAATTGAATTAGAGGAAGTTGAAACTAAGGGCGCGAACCCTATTACTCTATTTCCAGAGTATGTCCCTCCGTGCAAGCCTAAGTCCAAGGTGTCAAAGGATATTGATGAGAGCAAGACTCCCCTGTAAACCCCACTATTGCCAGACGAAATGTTTTATGATGATCTGCGCTTGGCACGAGTGCCACTATTGAAACTTGAAGACTAGGACTTGGCAGACCATGAGAAGTTCCCACATCTAGTGACTGAGTAGCTGATGCACCACATCATTGACACAAATTTGGGAATGATCACACTGGAGCCGTGGAGGTGGCTCAAGGGAGTAGAGAAGGTAGGGTTTCTTAACCTGCTTTGGGTGTCACACTACAGCCGCACCCTGGTGACAGTTTTGGTCATCAAGAAGTTGTTATGCTTGGTGCATGATGGGTGTCTGTGGCAGGAGGAGTGGATATCCATCACAGATAGGTTGATTCACTGGATAACACGACTACCATATACAAGAGAGAATTCAGCCATGATCTTTGGTGGAAAAGGTGGCGAATAGGCTCTCATGGAATCAATGAAAGAAAAATTTAAGCTAGTGAAGAAGGCATGTGGATAAGCTATATCTAGTATCTGCGACCCCTTTGTGAAGGTAACCACACAGATCTTAGCAGGAAAGGTGATGAGGAAGTGTTGTGTCGATGAGCTTTCGGTGCCTGTTGTCATGCTCGCGGCACAGTGCATTGAAGGAGTCTAGTTCAACTTGTTAGACTACCTTCACGGAGATTTCCTGGCGAACTATTGTGAAGCACAAGAGCTCAGCAAGACATTCCACTATGTGTGGCTCTTGTTGTCAATTGTGCTGGTAGCGTGGGAGATGCCAGAGGACAGCTAGTTCCCTTCAATCACGTGAGACATCCCCGAAGCAACAAAGTACGCTTCGCTATGGGTGACCAAGGACTAGAGCGAGTCAGGGATAGTAAGATCTTTTAGATCTTGATGGAAATGAACATTCAGATGGCCATCAATTGCAAGCTGTAATTGTCACCTATGGTGTAGTCCAACCTGCGGGGATATGCTCAATTTAAGGCAGACTTCCATCAAGAGTCCAGCAGGGCACACACCCTAGACAAAAATGGCATGACATGTTGTAGCTAGAAACAGATGATTCCATTGATGCAGTGCTTGATCAATTGCCAGTAGAGTGGCACTCTACAACATATTTAGATGTGGGTGGAAAAGGAGGAGGTCCAGCTTAAGATGACATAGCTTGCCTAAAAGAGGAAGAAGGAGGTTGTTGATAAGGCTCAAGTGGAGCGTGAGGCCGTGAATCAAATAGGAAAGAAGATAGGTGGGACAGAGCAAGGTTTTGATAAAGGAAAGAGCTCACCTTCACCTGAGACCGACGAGGACATAGATGAGTAGCATGGCGTGGAACCTTAGGAGACATCTGCCCGCATCAAATGCCGAAGGGAGCTCAGGAAGGGAGGGTCCAGCAAGAAATCAAAAGAGACCAAGACCTCGCTAGACCCCATCACATTAAAAGAGAGCTACTTACACGATATCGGTGACACATCAGGGATGTCACTTTGGAGGCCCTGTGGCAGTTCGAATAGTAGCAAAAAATCATCTTGGGGGCTATCTAGATAGGGTTTCAGGAGCTGTAGACCCGTGCATTGTAGGCAGGCACAGTGTCTACCAGCCTCGCTATCGACACTTCAGAGGCTGCCGATATGCTACACACGAAGACTTCCAGTGTGATAGTTCTTCCGAATGGAGGAATCACCACAGAGAATGAGGCTGATAGTCCCACCATTAGCTCCCTAAAGGGAGTAGGGTTGAACCTGGCAGTGCTCCCATGCAAAGCACTCCACCTCTTGCAGGATGGAGTAATTGAAGAGCTAAGGTCCCAAGAGCACCGCGCCCTCTAGGTGATCAGTGAACAACGGATCAATAACGAGAAAATGACCCTACAAAGAAATTCCACCATCGCCGTTGAGAACAAGGCAACCAATCAAAGAAAGCACATCTTGCAAGTCATTGAGGAGGCATGTAGAATGGTCCTAGAGCTGGCTATTTCAAAGGAATATCTAGTCGAGGTACACATCTGCAAGATGGCCTTAGGGGTGCGTAACACTCGAACTAAGATGGCACGGGTTCAGTTGGAGTTGAACCTGCAAATTATAGAGTTATAGTTGAGGGCCTAGCTTTAAACTCCACCAGCAGTAAAGGAACAGTGGGCGACTGCTGTCACAGAAATAGTAGCGACAATGCACAGTGTAGTAGCATTTGCACGCAACTGTTTGAGTAGTCATTTGAGGTCCTTACAAGATTGCAGGAGGACCCCAATTTATAAAGGTTAGATACAAAAGTGCGCAAGCTACAAAAACGCTACGATGAGGTGAGGGGCACAGTGCGAACCGTCGCATTGACACAGAGACTAGCGAAGCTGTAGGAGGCCAAGCAGCTAAAGGAACAAGTGCACGCATCATTGTACAATGAAGTAGTGCTCAAGGTGAGACAAAATCCATGGTTGGATGAGGCTTACGTAGTGACAGGGATTATCGAAGGGAAGCTTGTGACTTTGTAGGCAACGTAACAAAAGCTTCAGGCTGACAACGCAGGAGTAGTGACCAAGAAGACAATGTAAGATGCGAAGCAGGTGGTAGCTCAGTGCACGACTAAAGTTGTGGTCATACGGGTCGAGCTAGAAGGACTTCATGCAATGATCTCCATGCCTACCAGGTGACTCAAGGGTGACTCACGATGTTTGTGTTAGGGGCGTGTTGGGAACAGGGTCCCCCAAAGGGCAGTTTTGGGGCTAAAAGCCCATATTTTGGTCAAATTTTGTAAGAAACTTGTAAAGACTTTGCATTTTGTGGTTGTGGAGTGTGTAGGTGTTACAACTGATAAAGGGTTGTCCACCCTTAGTTTTGTAAAGTAATGTCAACTATAAGAAATCTACCCACAGTCTATGGACTATGGGATTGTATAAAAAGAGCTAAGCTCTATGTAGTTTTAGAGACACACAATGTAAGAGAGTCGTAGCTCTAAAGTAAGAAGTCTAAGTTTTCGAGTCATAGCGTAGGTAGAGGCTCTGCAGTTGAGTGCGTAGAGCCCTAGGGTGGAAGTCCGCAGCTTAGTGTGTGGACCCCTGTAATTGTGTGCGTAGGGCAAATAGAGTCTATAATCACTTGGAAGAGATTAATAAAGAGAAGTATTCAACAATTTCTGTGTCTTTCTTCTGATTAATGCATCTTATCAATTTATGTATGAATTTCCTTTGTAATTCTTATGTGATGTGCGAATGTGTATGATTATGTTGGATAACTGAATGCATATAAGAATATATATTTACACAGTGCTAACTGTGAGTAACTAATAACATAAGTAAGTCAGTTGGACTAGTTTAGGGATCTACATGGTACGCTGCCTTAGAAATACGAAAGGGTATAAATCAAGGGTTACGGTTGTGCAAAGGACAATTGAACCCTTTCGGGAGGTATTGAAGGACGAAATAGAGGGCTTGACGGGCAATCACTAGAGTGAAGCGACCTGTGTGAAGGCATGAATAAATGGAATTAAAATGACATCACGACCATCTTTGAGTGCAGAAACTTGATTCCAGCATCCCCTCATACTACTTTGGGTGAGACTTCGGTCCATGCTCCACGGGCTGATGTCGAAAGGACTAGTAGAGTAGGGATTTGTTTGGGTAACTAACATTGAACCTGGGTTAGGCTGCCTCAAGCCAACAACTATTGTCAAATGCTCCTTCCCTAGTTTTGACATAAGCCTGCTCAATATTCCCACTGCATGTGCAATGTTGGTCTAATACAGACCATCCCATACATCAGGCTAACGACTGTGCTTTCATATGGAACATGGGACATGCCCTCTTCCTCTTCTTGTGTCTTCGGACACTATTCAATAGATAATTTTACACCTATAGGAATAGGAACCTTCATCGGTTTACTACCATGAATATTAAACCTCTGCAATATTGTCTTGACATACTTCCTTTGGTTTAACCAAAGCTTCCTGTTTTCCCAATCTCTTTTAATTTCCATGCCCAAAATATAGTTTTTAGCAACAAGATCTTTCATGTCGAATTTGCAGGACAATTGGGTCTTCAAATCCTGGATAATTTCTTTGTCAGTTCCATCCAACAACATATCATCCACATACAAGAACAAATAAATAACACGGTCGCCAATTAATTTAAAATACACAAAGTGATCTGCTTTGCTTCTCGTGAAGCCAAGTCCCCGTATAAATGTATTAAATTTTTTATACCACATCCTTGGTGATTGTCTTAACCCATACAAAGACTTTTTTAGCTGGTATAACAGTTCTTTTTGACCCTTCACCTCAAAACCTTCAGGTTGCTTCATATAGATCTCTTCTTGCAGATCCCCGTGAAGAAATTTTGTCTTCACATAAATTTGTTCTACCTCAAAATCAAAAGCAGCAGCTGGTGAGCACCAGTATTGCAGCAATAATGCTACAACTCCTGGGATGCCTACTGTACTCTTATCAACTCGATAGTTCGTAACAAACTTGGAAGCATTGGTGTTGTCTGCACAAGTACTAGTTCTTACTGCAAGTTATCACTTGGTCAGCCGAGGCAAGATCACTAGAAGCTCAAGCCAACTTCTATGGATTCTATAAGAATCTCTATATGTGATGAAAGGAGAGAAATATTACTCTATAGATGCTACTCTAACTACAGAAAGGAGAAAGACTGAAATGTAAAGCAAACCTAGTAAACCCTAATTAACCAACTAATTCTACTTTTGCAGAAAGCACTATGAAAACCATAAAAGGAATGCCATTACCTATTCAAGGAAGTAAAAAACATCTAACTATGTTATATCTGGAAGTAAATAAGAAAAAAACATCTTTTTGGATTTTTATGTGAATTTGACATGCATGTAATTTATTGGGTGTGAATGTGGTAGCGAATAGGTGGCATTGTAGGGTGGTTTTGGGACTTGAGAGGATGTAGGACAGTGTGGGTGGGCCGTAGGTTTTCTCAGGTGGCCTTCTAGAGGCTTTTCCCACACTTGTCTTGAAAGAGAAAGATTACAGGAAAATCTACAGGATGACACAGGAAATCTACAGGAGGAAAATAGGGCCACTACAAGAGGCCTACAGGAGGTGGCCGAGAGCAGTTTTCACTGTTTTGAGGGTATGAGAGTGGGTGGAAAAGGTGGATGAAGGTTTGAATGAGGTGTTAGGGTGCCTAGGCTCTACCATGAATCACCGAGAGAGAGGAACATGATTGGGTTTTCTCAAGGAGAGAGGAAGAAGTTCTATAGAAAGTTCAGGAAACTAAGGTAGAATTGAGGTGAAGTTTGGGCGACCTTTAGGGCATGGATCAGATGGAGGATGTGATGGTTGATAAGCTGGCCTATTACAAGAAGAGATCTGCTGCAAAGGAACTGATAGTCAACCAATAAGATTGAGCAAGCAATGAAATGAGTGCATCTAGAAAAACAAAGTTTCGCATCAAACTAGTCTAAGCTATGATCTATGAAAGGAAATGTTGAGAAATGTAGCAAGAAAGGAAAGCATGAAAGAATACTATTGCAAATAAATAAGTCATCATGATGAAGAATATTTGAAGCAAAGCAAAGTTGGACTATTAACCTACTAAAAGCTGCAAACACTCGAAGTCCTATGAATGAGGAAAATCTGTGTTTTTGGGGTAGTAAGAGGGTCTTTTCCTCAAATCATGGTCCCAAAGGGAGGAAGAGAGGGCAAGGAACTGTTCCTATCCTTTTGAATATTCTCTTTATCACTGCTTAACCCGCTATAGAAAGCACAAATGGAAGCAAACTATTGAATCATCAAAAGCAACCTATTATTAACCATACAAGAAATACATTTAACAGCAGCCTAATCTACAAATTGAAATAAAAAATGCAAATAAAAGTAAAGAGGAGCTTCACTGCTTGGATTGGGCCCTAACTCGAGAGCTTTAGCCCTCTGATGTAACTTAGTGCTAGCTCAGAAAGGATTCCATCTTTATTATCAAAACAATAACAATATTACATGAAACTGTCTCTAAATAATAATCTCGAAGTTGGAGCAGAGTTTACATAAATAAAAATCCAACAAAAAATCCGACCCTAGTGAGGCCCTAGGCCTCTCTAATTATACCAATGAAGCTACCAACAACTTCCTTAAAATGAGGGAGGCTTGGCTCCCAAAACTCAGGATAATCATCAGTCATCCTCCACTTGCTTGGTTGACTTCTAGTGTATGATTTGGCTGCTTCTACTCTCAGCTGAATGAAGCAGAATTCGAAGTGAGGAGTAGTAAATGAGAGGGATTCCCTCCTATAAGTCCTATCCTTTGTCCACTTTGAGTTATTGCTGCCATTTTTCCACTGGATCCTTGACTTTGACGTCAAAATTCATCAATAATTTTCATTAAACACATGTTAGACCACATGGCATCATAACTAACTCAACTCACTCCATAAGCATAAATATAATTAGGAAATCATACAATAACCTAAGAGTATAGTTGATTTGACTAGGTTAGGAGATAAAATGAGCCCATATAATTACCCATTTACGAGGCTCATCATCACCCCCCTACTGAAGGTGTTTCTCATCCTCTGAGCAACTTAGTCCATCTCCTCATCTTTGATGGCCTTGGTGGCCTCCCTAGTATCCCAAGCTTCTGATGTGGTCTCCTCTTCCTTGTCATAGATTCCTGCCTTCCTTTCTATCTCTTCCCGGTACTCCTCCTCTTCCTCTTCTCTTCTGCCTTCCAGCATGCCTAACAGCAGTGGAGGACTCAGTTTGAGGCCAATCCAGTTGACCTTCAGCCTTTGCATGGAGCACTTGTACATTGGCACTCTTCTTAATGCCTCCTTCATCCTCACGGGGGAATGATATTACCTGATCTGAAGACTATGTGGTAAGGTGATCCATCTCCTCATGCATGTATGCACATAGTCATTCCCGAGTAGCCTTTGCATATCCTCAAAGTGTGCAATGGCTTGTGCCAGATCACTATTATTGGCAAGAAGGTTGTGTGTGCTGATGAGTGCCATGGGATCTGATGGCTCTGCTCTTATCATTAATGGCTCATTCTGCTCTTTTATCATCAATCTTCTTATTTTTGCTACCCTCAACTATTCATGGCTCATCCATGAGGCCATGGCCATTAGTTGCAGGTCCCCTAGCCTGGCATTGGGGTCCCACACATTCATGTCTGTGAGGGCCATGTTATGTAGGTAGAATTATGCCATCTTTGACTTATCATCTGATGTGCTTTGGTGACACAGATCCATAAATTGCTTGTAATCTTGGAAAGGCATTGTGCCTCTTTTTGCCTAAGTCTTTATCTGAAATTGTAACCATTGGTCCTTGAGATACATGCCATAGGATTTTGCTGGTGTTTTGCATTGCAATGCCTCCATGGATAAGCTAGCAATGCATGCCAGCTGGGTCTCTTTCTCTTGCAGCTGTCTCCTTAGCAATTCATTTTTAGTTTCAAGGTGGCTTCTTGTAATTACTTCCCTATGTCTGATAACAATCAACTCCTTGCCCATTTCTATGAGTTTGTTTTCCATATGGCCAATATCCTCAACTCCTTTGGATTTGGCCATTTGCATCCACCTATGTGTTCTTATTATCTTTTTCTCTAATTCAAAGAATAGTGGAATTGCAAATTTTTGTGGAATTATCCTTCCTCCCTCAAGTACATTGTAGTAGGAGGCAAGACTAGGCTGGGGATTAGGTTCTTGTAGCTCTGTTTCTTCCTCCTTTAATTGTGCCTCTCCTTCCATCCTTTCCTCAAGCTTTTGGGTCTCTTGTAGTTCTGGCAGTGTCTCCTGTAGAACTGTCTAAGCCTCCTGTAGGACTATTTTTGGGTCCTGTAGTTCTACCTTTTCTTTCCAAGTGGGAGATCTAGGAGTCCCCCTTTCATATGTGATAGGTGCCTTGGAAGGAGATTCTTTTCCTTGGGCAGAGGGTGAATCTTCAATGGTAATTGGCACTTTTGAAGAGGGTTGAGGTTTGCCTGTTTTGATTCTTGTGCTCTTCCTAGCCCTGAAATACATGGAGGTCTGCCTTTTCCTCTTTTGCTTTGGCTTGATTGGTGTATTGAGGGTAGTGAGGGTAGTTGCTGCCTCCCTTTCTAGAGTCTTGAGGGACCCTTCTCCTTGTTATGCCTTTTCTGCCTCTTTTTCTCCTCCTTCTGTCTCTTTTTTTATCTATGTTTGCTATGTTTCTTCCTGCTCTATCTCTTCAGCTTCCTCCTCCTCTAACTTAGTTTCTTCCTCCTTCCTCCCTTGTTATGCTAAGTTACCAGTGGCTTCACCTTCTCCCCCTTGCTACTCTTCCTCCTCACTGCTAGTAGGACTGATATCATATGTTAGGGCCTTATGTCATTCTCAGCTGTCATGTTTTAGAAGACTTCCCATGCTATAGGGAGTGTAAATGGATGGAGGGATTCTTCCACTAGGATTTTGATTAACCCATGGTGAGCTAGCTGCTCTGAATTCCCTGCTTGGACCTTAGTGTTGGAGTCAATGAGGGACTGTAGGAGGAAGTAGGGGATACCGAGCTTCTGAGGGGCTGGAGTGTCCATGCCATACCTTAATTTGTGAAGGATTCTAAAGTGATAACCATAAACAATGTTGTACCTCCCCTCACACGAAATGTATTTTATTATTTGGTAGCTAACTTCATCCCAAGGATATGGTATGTTAGCCCTTCTAATGCCATTTTTATCCTCTACAGGGGTTTCATTGTTTTGCAAAATGTTTTTCCTGGCAACTTGGCCAATTTGTTTCTCATCCTTACTCCAAGGTAGCCCAAGAGGAAGGGTAGTGACCCTACTCATAAATTCAGGGGTTATATCCATGGAAAGACCTTTAAAGGTGACAATGGCATGAGTTCTTCTTTCGGGTACCAAAGAGAGAGAGAAATCTTGGCCAATCTCCTCATCAAACCCTTGAAATTTATCAAAGAAATTCATCCAATTTTCCCTTGCAAATATTTCCACCACTTGTGGATGTGCATGGAGCCTGGTGGAGTTAGTGTGCTCCTTTCTCATAAATCCTCCTATCATTTTGTTTATACTGTTTTGTGAAACCAAATGTGGAGATGGAGACAACAATTTTTGAGAAAAATAGAGAAACATAGGAGACTGTATTTTATTTATTTATTTATTTTTAAAATAAGAAGAAATTTTTTTATGTCTTTCCTCCTCCTAAAGGCTTTATTTCCTCCTCAAATTGAAACCACTGCTTGCATATATTGATATTCAATGGGGCATGCATTGAACCTACCTCCTTAGACCGAAAATCGTGCTAAAACTTGTGTGTTCTCCCTTCAAAACAACTCACTGCCCCTCCTGTAGAAGCCTGTTGTCCCTACTGTAGAATTCCTGTAGGTGCTCCTATAGAACCTGTAAGTGATCTTGTACAAAACACCGACAGTAGGAACATGGGAGAGATTGATGGAGTACAATGGTTACGAGGCTATGGGGGCACAAGGAGACTGTTGTACCTGAGTTATGAGGAGAGAATGAAGGAAAAGGTGGTGAGAGTGCTCATGGAGGAGTACTTATTACACTTTATGGATATTTCTGGTGATGGGGGTGAGTTGGCAAAGTATATGTTGGCCATATTTGGATCGTTGGTCCCCACCTGCCTTGTCATCATGGCCCCTCCTTGTAATCATCCCTCATGATTGCATCGGAGTTCACACTTCCTCCACTACCTGTCCCTGACATCTTTCTTGAGTTCACTGTGCACACGTGTGGGTGACATCTCGGATGAGTGGAGTCAACTAGATGAAGGTGGCCAAGTTAACTAGCCACCTTTCCCTCATTCAACCTCAGCCATCTAATTGCTTCTGCATGACTTCTAATTATACAAATGCAAACAGAGGAGTAGGTTAGTTACTTACTTGTGATCCGAATGTATTTGCGGTGAGGTACTGTGGCTCTCTTTCTGCTGCATGACTTTATTTCTTTTGATGCATGCTACCTACTTATTGATGTGTGGCTATGTCTTGTGCAGGTTATTCTTTGGATGTATCTTAGCTTCAGGTGTCTTCTAAACCTTCATGTTTGCACTCTCTTGCTACTGGTGCTAGATTTTAATGGGATCAGATGCTACAGGAATTCCTATAGGAGCTCTTGTAGTTGCTTCTCCCCTTGAAGCTTCAGCTTCTTTCTATGCTTGTAGCTTTGAGGATGATGCCATAGATGCAGATAGAGATGGAGAGGTAATAGGTAGGCTTTAGGTGAGGTGGATGGTGTTGCTTCCTCTCTTTTTTGTTTTTTTTCTTTTCCTGAAAAATTGTTTTTTCTGTGTTTTTCTTGGATAGGAAGAAGAATGATTCTTGGGGTTGTGATGCAGGCTTGGAAATGATGGAAAGGAGGTTTGAAGACTGTAGAAGGGTTTATAGGTTATTCATGAAGCTTCCTTGTCCCTCTAACTACCTTTTATATTCATTTCTAGCTCTCTGTGATTCCTATAGGAGCCTCTTGTAGAAAACATAGAGCCTCCTGTAGAAAACACAATTTTTGAAAAAGAAGCACAGTGGGGTGAAAGAAATGCCAAAAATGATGGAGAAAAGTGTGGAGAAGATAGGATAGGTGCTGGTGTGGATGTCAGGTTTCCTTTGGCACCTTCTTCTGCTTCCTGTACTCCTTCTGCAACCTACAATGCAAATGAAAATTCACTTTTCTTTTTCTCTTTTTTTTTTTAAAATAACTAGGGCGCCTCAGGGAGGCTTTCACCCTAATTGCCTGCCCTCGGCGCCTCCAAGGGACGTTTCCACCAAGGGATCTTATTTTTTCTCTTTTTTTTTTTTTGACTTCACTGGGCCACCTCAGAAGAGGTTTTCAACCCAATGATGGGACTCAAGGGCCTCATGGAGGTTTTCACTTGTGTCCTTATTTTTTATTTCTTTTTTCTCTTTCTTCAGTGAGTGAGTGAAGTGGAGGCTAAGACATGCTCCACTACCATCATTGTCTTATTCAAATCTTCAATGAACTTTCACTTGGAGAGGGATTTCTTATAGACTTTTAACCGGTGTCGATTGACAAGCATGGGGATGGCTTCATCATCAATGGTTCTGATCAGAATTGAACCATTGTCATTGCATTTCTCCACAATGTAGGGTCCCAGCCATCTTGTCCTCATCTTGCCTTTGAAATATTTGTATCTTGAATCATAGAGTAGTTCCCAATCTCCCTCTTGGAATTGCTTCTCCTTGATATTTTTGTCATGCATACTTTTATTTGAAGCTGAACTACCTCTGTATGGATAAGGGTATGCAATCTGTGTTCATCCAATCCATTGAGCTGAAGTAATCTTTCTTTCTGTGCATGGCTAAGGTATAGGTCTAGTTGAGCTACCATACTTAGGGTATTGAATTCAAATTCTATTGACAACACTTCCCATAGACCAACTCACAGGGTGTGAACCCTGTGGTGGTCTTCCATGTTGTGTTGTAGGCCCAATTGGCCTCAACTAATCTGATCGCCTAGTCCTTTCTGCTACTGCTCACTACCTTGGTCAAGATCCCTTCCAATGCTCTGTTAGTGACCTCCACCTGCCCATTGGCCTGTGGATGGTAAGGGGTGGAAGTTCTGTGCTTGATTCTATGAAGTGTGAGTAGGTCTTCAATCAAATTGAAAGTGAACTGACTATCTTGATCTTTGACCAACTCTCTTGGATACCTGAACTTGTAGAATATGTTCTCTCTCAAAAACTTAGCTACTTTTTCCTTTGTCGCTGCTTTGATTGCTTTTGTCTCTGCCCACTTTGTTAGGTAATCAGTGCATACAATGATGTATTGTTTATGCTTTGAAGTAGGGTTGATAGGGCCCACAAAGTCCATGCCCCACTTCTCAAATGGCTCAAAGGTCACTTGAGGTTGCATGGGCATATCATCCTTTCGAGTAGGTTTCCCCATCCTCTGACACCAATCACATTGGCTGATATATATCCTCACATACCGATGAAGAGTGAGTGAGTAGTAGCCTGCTTGCAATATCTTGAAGGCAGTTCTTTTTGCTGCAAAATGACCTCCATAAGGCCCATCATGACAGGTCAGGAGGATGTAAAATACTTCCTCCTCCCTAACACATCTTCTCAAGATCTGATCTGGGCTAAGTTTGAAGGGATTGCCCCTAATACAAGTGAAAGGGGTGCTTTTCCTTACTATCTTGCTCTTCAGTTTTGAGGAAAGGTGTGGTGGGAACTATGATGAAACCAAGTAGTTTGCTATATTAGCAAACCATGGAGAGTATACTGAGACAGCAAATAGATGTTCATCTGGCATTTGGTCATCCACCATTCCTTCTTCACCTACAAGCACATTTACTCTAAACAAAAAGTTAGCAAGAACATTTTCTTTACCAGGCTTATCAGTAATGGTCAAATCAAACTACTACAATAAAAGCAACCATCTAATAATGTGAGCATTTACATCTAGTATTTTCATTAAATATCTAATTGTAGGATGATCAGTGTGCACAAAGGTTCGATAGCCTGTGATATAATGTCTAAATTTGTTTAAGGAATGCACGACAGCTAGGAGTTCCTTCTCAGTCACTGTATAGTTTAACTTTGCCTTTGATAAGTTTTTTCTCATAAAGTATATGGCATAAGGTAAATTTTCATCAATTTGTCCTAAGGTTGCTCCTATTGCTTTGTTCGAGGCATATGTGTGAATATGGAAAGGTAGGGCCCAATTTGGGCCTCTCAGAATTGGGGCAGTCATGAGCTTGCTCTTCAAGGTATCTAGGGCTTCTTGACAGTTTTCCGACCATATGAACACATCTTTGCCTAATAGGCCAAACAAAGGAGAGGTTGGTTTGCTGAAATCTTTAATGAATCTCCTGTAATACCCATCTAGCCTAGGAAACTTTTGAGATCTCTCACCTTTTGGGGAGGTGGGACCCTTTGGATGATGGCAATTTTGTTGGGGTCCACCGGCAGTCCTTGTTGAGATATTGCATGACCTAACATGGTCCCTTCAGTCATCAAGAATTCACATTTTTTCAAACTAAGGGATAGGTTCATCTCAATACACTTATCCATAACTTTTCCTAAGTTAGACAAATTTTTCTGAAAGTCAGAACCATAAGGAGTAAAATCATCCATGTATATTTCTACTGCATCATGAACCAGTTTGGAAAATATACTCAATACCACTCTTTGGAAAGTGGCTGGAGCATTGCACAAGCCAAAAGGAAGGACCCGATATGCATAGGTATCCCAAGGACAATTGAAAGTGGTCATATCTTGGTCTTCCGGGCTGATTTGAACCTGATTGTACCTGCTAAACCCATCTAGGAAAGAGAAAACATTTTCCCTGCCAGACTGTCTAACACTTGATCTATCAAAGGTAAAGGAAAATGGTCCTTTTTAGTGTCTTTATTCAATTCTCGATAGTCGACACAGATTCTCCACTTACCATTTTTCTTTGGCACTAGCACCAAAGGAGAGATCCATTCACTGTCAGAGATAGGATAGATGAATCCTGCATCAAGCAATTTCTGTAATTCTTCCTTAAAAATATCTTTAAGTGCTGGATTAATCCTCCTTTGAGGCTACCTCATTGGCTTGCAATCCTCCTTGATGTATATATGATGAGTGCATACTGAAGGGTGCCCCCCTTCATCTCATTATAACTCTAGGCGAATCCATCTAGGTGTTTTCTCAGCAGCCTACATAGTTCCTTCTCCTAGGAAGTGGATAGGGATGGATTGATTTTCAAGGCTCTTTCTGGGCCGAACTTTATATTCTGAACACGGAGAGGAGTGGAGTTGGCCACACAGAGATCATTTGAGGGGTTGTTTTGGGTTTCTCTTACTATTTCTTCTAATGGCAATACACTAGGAGGTGGATTTTGAAACAGATTTTCAATCATATCATCCTCATCTTGTGGTTTTCCCCGCATGGTGATTTCTAATGCAAAAAGCGTTGCAAAATAGACTTCATCCTCATCTTCCTCCTCCAACTAGAGAGGTAGATCATGTTATAGCAAGGTTGGGCAAGAGGATATAGGATTAACTATTTGGACATGTTCCTGTTCTTTATGTTCATGTTCCCAACTTGACAGTTGATGTAGGCATCAGCGGTAGCCAACTAGGGTCTTCCCAGAATGAGAGGATACCTAGTGAGCTTTTTCTTTGGCTGGAGAACTAAGAAATTAGTAGGGTGTTCCCAAGAATCAATGGAGACCATCGCATCTTCCATAATCCCCTCAGGGGTCATGGTTGAGCAGTTTGCTAGCTATAGCACGGTCATGGTCTTCCTCAAGGAGCCCTGGAGGTTAAGTTTGAGCATTGTATCCTTTTTCATCACGTTAATGGCAGCTCTCACATCAGTAAAGGTATGTGGTATCATGGTTCCGTTGATGTGTACGTCAAATACTAGGCTTCCAGGGTCCAGATATTTTGGACAGATTACCTACCATAACACTAGGTTAGACAGTTGCCATATGACATTGATGGTTGGGGCATCTCTCTTGTGCCTTCCTGGATGCCTAAAGCACTTCTCTTTGATCAACCTATTGTATATAGGAACATCTTTTATGGCTTGGAGAAGTGGTATCTTCACACATAAATGTTTCAATTCTCCCAAGAGTTCAGTTTCATTTGGGGTAGGCTGGACTATCACTGATAGTCTCTTAGGAAAGAGTGGATTTGCTTTAGGTTCACTTTCCTCCTTATCTTCCACAACCTCCCTAGGTGGAGGCTGTCTATCTGGGAGAACTTTCCCAGATCACAAGTTAATTTCCTGAATCTTAACAACATAGGCCGGGCATGATGGTTCCCCATTATACACTTGCAGAGCCTATTTGTTGTTCGGGTTCAGATTTGGTTGGGCAAGCATTTATGGTTGCTTTGGTGGAGTAGCAGGTAACGATTGTGGTTGGGCAGGTGGTGGAGGAAAAAGAGCTAGAGGAGAGTTGTATTGGGGCCTCCACCCCTGATGAGATTCATTCCACTGAGGTTGTGGCTGAGCATAGGATTGAAAGGAATAGGTGGCTGGTTGGGCATGATATTGAGATGTGAAGGACCAAGGAGGAGGTGTGGACTAGAAAGGATGAGGTGGGGGGGCCTAAGAGGGTATGGAAGTGAGTTGGTTGGGGTTGTACTATGCCTAAGATGTCCCTTGCATCCCCTGCTGGTATGGCATAGGTCCATGTGACCTCCTTTGGTTTATGTAATAGAGTTGTTCACTGACTCCCTCAGCCCCTTGATATACAAGTTTAAGTCCGGGCAAGGAAGGGCAGTTACCTGTAGAATGATTCTCTTCACAGAGTGAACAAACCTCTATAGAGTTCAATGGACATTCATTCCTAGGATGCCTCCTGGTGCATCTAGGGAAAAAAATGGCCAAAGCCCTCTCTACTTCCTGTTGTTTCGTTTTGATATGTAAGGTATCTATTTGCATGGCAAAAGTCTGCAGCATCTCACTCTTGAAGTCTTCCACCATGTTTCCAATTTCTCCTTTATTGTATGAGATAGAGGAAGAGGTATTGGCTATGGGTTGACTCCCCCTACCTTTCTTTCTAGCTGCTGTAGAATGGTTTCCAAAAAAAGTCTCTATGTCCTCATAGGATAGTTGGTAGATGTCTCCCCTGGCTACTAGATGGAGGGTGTATAAAAGATCTTCCTGAATTCCTCTGAGCAAGACCAACTTCAGAGACTCAGAGTCAAGTGTACACCCGACCCTTTTCTAACTGAGCTGGAACCTCTCTTCATAGTCTTCTAGGGACTCATCACTTCCTATAGTCATTTAGAAAATTTCTTCTTTAGTATATTTTGACCTACAATAGTCTTGATACCTATTGTTAAAGGCTTGTTGCATCTGAGTGCAAGTTGTGATGTTATTACTAGGTAATCCCATGAACCAATGTAGTGCTACATCCTTGAGAGTAGAAGGGAACAATTTCAACTTTTGCTCATCTTCTGCATAGTCATAAGTTCGACAGATAATAGCAAACTCAAACAAAAAGGTGTCAGGATCTTCTATAGTCAAACCATGGAAATGAGGTAGGGCAGAACGGCTTATATTCTTTATTTTGGTGTCCCCATTGGTCTCTCGAATGGGAAAGGTACCCTCTATTCTCTCTCCATTCCCCCTAGCATTTATTTTTTCAGCCATTGGCTCCAAAGGAATGTTTTTTTCTTCTTCTTCCCCTGTAGGCTCTTCAAATATGTCTTGTTGTTCACCTAAGAGTTCTTCTTGATCGCAACCACCGAAGAAGAGAGAAGGTTGGCTGTGTGAAGTAGTGGGGATGTTGGGAAAAAAATTTCCTGAGTTATCTCTATTCCTACGAGGCATGAAAGGAAATCTTTTTGGTTGGTTTTTGTCTTTTTCACACTGATAGTACCTGCAAAACTCAAATTGATTGAACAAAACAAATTGCAACTAATTGAAATGAACTTGCTGAACTGAAATTTGCAGAATTGAAAAGGAAAGCAAGGAAATGCAGAACTGAAGGAAAAGGAATGACTAGTTTGCTCTTGCTAAAATGAAATTTGCACAATTGAAAAGGAAAGCAAGGAAATGCAGAACTGAAGGAAAAGAAAGGACTAGTCTACTTTTGCTAGAATAAACTATTAGCAGAATGTTGCAATAGAAAATAGAAGAAAGAGGTAATCACAGAATATTCTGGCACTTCCTCGATAATGGTGCCAAAAATGGTGAGCACCGGTATTGCAACAATAATGCTGAAACTCCTAGACTACCTACTTTACTCTTATCAACCCAATAGTTCGTAACAAACTTGAAAGTATCGGTGCTATGTGCACAAGTACTAGTTCTTACTGCAGGTTGTCACTTGGTCAGCTGGCACAAGATCACTAGGAGCTCAAGCCAACTTTTATGGATTCTAGAAGAAGCTCTATATGTGATGAAAGGAGAGCAAGATTACTCTACAGATGCTACTCTAACTGTAGAAAGGAGAAAGACTGAAATGTAAGGCAAACCTAGTAAACCCTAATTAACCAACTAATCCTACTTTTGCAGAATGCGCTATGAAAACCATGAAAGGAATGCCATTACCTACTTAAGGAAGTAAGAAACATCTAACTAAGCTATTTCTAGAAGTAAATAAGAAAAAAACATCTTTTTGGATTTTTATGTATTTTTATGTGAATTTGACATGCATGTAATTTATTGTGTGTGAATGTGGGAGTGAATAGGTGGCGTTGGAGGGTGGTTTTGGGACTTGAGAGGATGTAGGATGGTGTGGATGGGTCCTAGGAGGTCTCAAGTGGCCTTTTGGATGCTTTTCCCACACTCGGCCTTCAAAAGAAAGCCTATAGGAAAATATACAGCAAGACACAGGAAATCTACAGGAGGAAAACAGGGCTACTACAGGAGGCCTACAGTAGGAGGTCGAGAGTGTTTTCACTATTTTGATGGTGTGAGATTGGGTGGAAAAGGTGGATGAAGGTTGGAATGAGGTGTTAGTGCATCTAGGGTCTACCACTAATCATCGAGTGAGAGGAAGATGATTGGGTTTTCTCAAGAAGAGAGGAAGAAGTTCTATGGAAAATGCAGGAAACTAAGGGAGAATTGAGGTGAGGTTTGGGTGACCTGTAGGGCATGGCTCAGATGGAGGATGTGATGGCTGATAATCTGGCCTATTGCAAGAAGAGATCTATTGCAAAGGAACTAACAGTCAACCAATAAGATCGAGCAAGAAATGAAATGAGTGCATCTAGAAAAACAGAGTTTTGTATCAAACTAGTCTAATCTATGATCTATGAAATGAAATGCTGAGAAATGCTGCAAGAAAGGAAATCATGAAGGAAGAATATTGCAAATAAATAAATGAGCATGATGAAGAAGATATAAAGCAAAGCAAAGCTGGACTATTAACCTACTAAAAGCTGCAAACACTAGAAGTCCTATGAATGAGGAAAATATGTGTTTTTGGGGCAGCAAGAAGGTCTTTGCCTCAAATCATGGTCCCAAAGGGAGGGAGAGAGGCCAAGGAACTATTTCTAGCCTTTTGAATCTTCACTTTATCACTATTTAACCTACTATAGAAAGCACAAATGGAAGAAAACTATTGAATCATCAAAAGCAACCTATTCTTAACCATAAAAGAAATACATTTAACAACAACCTAATCTACAAACTAAAATAAAAAATACAAATACAAGTAAAGTGGAGATTGGCTACTTAGATTGGGCCCTAACCCAAGAGCTTCGGCCCTCTCAGGTAACTCAGTGCTAGCTCAAAAAGGATTCCATATTTATTATCAAAACAATAACAATATTACATGAAACTATCTCCAAATAATAAGCTTGAAGTTGGAGCAGAGTTTACATAAAGAAAAATCCAACAAAAAATATGACCGTAGTGAGGCCCTAGGCCTCTCTAATTATACTAGTGAAGCCATAAACAACTTCCTTAAAATCAGGGAGGCTTGGCTCCAAAAACTCGAGATAATCATCAGTCATCCTCCACTTGCTCGGTTGCCTTCTAGTGCATGATTTCGCTGATTGTACTTCGAGTTGAATAAAGGGGAATTGAAAGTGAGGAGTAATAAATGAGGGGGATTCCCTCCTATAAGTCCTCTCCTTTGTCCACTTTGAGCTATTGCTACCATTTTTCCACTGGATCCTTGACTTTGACCTCAAAATTCGTCAGTAATCTACATTAAACACATGTTAGACCACATGGCATCATAACTAACTCAACTCACTCCATAAGCGTAAATATAATAAGAAAATCATACAATAAGCTAAGAGAATGGTTGATTTGACTAGGCTAGGAGGTATAATGAGCCCATATAATTACCCATTTATGAGGCTCATCATCAAAAACAGATAATAGTAATCTAATAGAAGCTACCTTGGCAATAGGAGAAAAAATATTACCAAAGTTAATTCCCGGCACCTGGGAATAACCTTTTGCTACCAACCGAGCTTTTTATTTCTCCACCTTTCCTTCTACATTTGTCTTCTTCTTCAACACCCATTTGTTTCCGAAAGGTTTCCTTCTAGCTGGCAACTCCACTAGATCCCTAGCCTCATTTTTGTGCAAAGATGCCACTTCAAGAACCATGGCCTCTTTCTAGAGTTTTCCATCCTCTGAATCTACTGCTTCCTTCACAGTTCTGGGATCATCATCAGTAATAGATAAATAAAAATTTGAACAGAAAGTAGATGGACTATACCTTTTTGGATACCTTCTTTCTTGAACTGATCTTCTCACAACCAGAGTTTGTGGCCCTTCATCTTCTTATTCCTCTTCTGCTATAGAGTCTGATTCTTCCTCCTTTAGTTCAAACTCTATATTCTCATGTTCCTTTGATGGGACTTCATGTTTAATAACATTTTTCACCTCTTTGAACACCACATATTGGCTGTACACAACCTTCCTTATTACTGGGTTCCAAAGCTTATAACCCTTCAAACCTGTAGGACACCTAATCCTCAATGGGTTAGTGTGGAAGTTGAATAGACTAAGTAGTCCAAGAGACCTTGGGATGTGAAACCCAAGAGTCACATAATGTACTATAAACGTATATCTCTTGTTAATAAAAATTGTACTCACATGATTTATCATTCATATTGTTCTTGCTCCCATGTGTGTTTAACATGGTATCAGAGTGGGCGATTGCTCGTCCTGCTCCAGCCACTTGTTTTGTGGTCTCTATATATATGTCAGTTCTGCGTTACCTGACATCTAACTCTGCTTTATTCCCCTCAGACCTGAAATAACCTACCTCTGCCAGTGCTGCACATCTGTCCATACTGTCAAGTTTTACAGCACTGTCATTTCCTGTTTTAGCGCTGAGGTCTGACGGTGCCACTGCAGAGATACACCACCAGCTCCTGGTATGCGTTGTTGAATGGTATGCGAATGGTATGCGTATGATTCAAGTTTGAATGCGTTTGGTAAGGCAGTTTGAATGCGTTACGCGTTATCAATGTTTGGTTTAATGAATGCATATTGCATTGATTGTGGGTGCTCATTTGAACGCTGTTGAATCTGCTGAGCCACGCAGAGATACCTGTATTGTTTTAACATTGTGGTATAACGCTGTGGCTTGAACGTTGTGGTATAAAGGGTGGTTTTAACGCTGTTGAGTTTTATTGAATGTTGAATGGTAACGCTGCCCATGCGTTTGAGTTTGTATTGCTTTAAACTTTGAATGGTATATGCGTATTAACGTTGTCCATAACGTTTGAATGCATTTGGTGATACCTGTATTGCTTTAAACTTTGAATGGTATATGCGTATTAACGCTGTCCATCACGTTTGAATGCATTTGGTAACGCTGTCTAATGGTATGTGCCCGTCCAAGTTCTGGTATTAAACGGATTTGAATGGTATTGAACTGCATTGACATAGTTTTAACGCTATCCAATGGTATTTGAAACTGACATGGTATATGCCTATGCCTATGCGTTTGAGTTTTAACGCTGTCCAGTGGTATTGAAGTAGCATAGAGAATAAGACATCCTTCCAGTTGTTAAAGATGGTATTATTGCATGGGAACCATTTTGTGAGATCTCTGCCAATTGTGGCATGCAATGCTCTTTGAACATCCGGATTGTTATAATAAACGATTGCATAGTTATCAAGACAGGGATCATATGATCCTGCCATTAATTTTCTTCTCGACTTTTGCCCAGCTGTGACATTTGCCAAGCACTTGGGTGTGTATAGACTATACATATCAATCTCTTTTAATTGCTTCAGTGTTTCGTCTACCGTTGTTTTACATTTAAGGTTGCTCCATGGTTTGCCACTGAAGAAATCGCAGTTGGATGCGATGATATGGTGAGTCTCGTCTGATATGATTCCATGACTCCACGCGTAATCCATGTTACGTTGCCAGTCATAGCCATCATGTGTGTTTAACACATTTTAACAAGCTGTGGGATTCGAATTCCAGATCTGAAAGATATGAGGGTTCTGTGTTTTTTGCATGTCTGAAGGGTGCTTCAACTGTACATTTTCAAGATTTCAATGCTGAAGTTTTACGTTGTCTCACTATACCAAATGTATATGTGAAGAGATAATAAAGATCACATGAGATGCTTACATTACAGCGGATATTCTATTGAAAGAGCTTGTCCTGTGCATTCCAGTCCTCAAACTATCTGACTTTAAGCGGCATTGGTTTTCCAAGCGACGGGGTCGTCATTGTGATGGTCCTGTAACTCCTACACGGACTACTAGTTTATCACCTGATGTTCACTTCTATGTTGGTGACTGGGGAAATCTACATACTTTACTGTCTGTTGTTGGAGAGAATCAGATTGGTGCTATTTAAAATGCATAGGTGAATAAGAGTTATTGGAACTATTTGGTTATGAGACATTGGAATGTATAAGATCTAATATGTGCTGCCAAAGTTCGATCTTTAAGGGCGCATTGAGTAAGGACAAGTCCAAGCCTTTCATCGATTAAAATAATGTTAAATTGAATATTAAAACATGGGCACATTGTTTGAATTTTGGTCATATATGAATGATGTTTATTGGGTTGATGAGAATTTGAATGATTTGAGTCATTGGGTTTAAGAAGTTATGAATTTGCCTGCTGATGAGTAGATATTGGAATTGAGATAGTTCCATATATGATGGTTTTTAATGAAAGTATGAAATCAATGGTGAATGATATTGAACCACATGAAAGATAAGCTTCTGCATGCAAATGGTACAGTTGTGAAATTGCCAGCTATTGGGGTTTTTTGATTTGGGTAAAATGCTGAGATGCATGTTTATATGCATGTGATAAAGATTCTAGGTAATAGCAGGGTTTGCCCTGCATCAATTTTGGTAACTACTAGTCCGTTTTAAAGCACCTGGATTCTGGGAACTTGTTGCTGATGCTGATTTGAAAGTGAAGGAGTACTTGAAGGATCCAAGCCAGTTTGCAGTTGTTGCTACCTCAATTGTGGAACTGTATTTAAAACTCATTATAGTTTCAGTCTACATATATATGCATTGATTCCTTGATTCATTTGCTGCACATCTACAAAGGATTTTTTTGTGTCTTTGTACTGTGAGTGGGTGTTACTTTTACTCATTGGGTCATAGTTGTAATCAGTTTTTTAAAGGGGTGTAATTTTGAAAATGGAGAATATGCCTCGGATTACTGAAATATTAGAGTTCTTAAAAACTCTGATACATTCCTTTGATCATGTTATAGTAAGAATAAGCAAAGCTTCTCTGGTTGACATTAGAACCTATTTGTATAATGTACAAGAGAATATTGAGTTTTTGCAGCTTCAGACAAAGCTATAGCAAGAAGAATTAAAACAGAGGAGTCATCATTCTGAACCTATTTCTGTTCAGAACAATGAAATAGACTCCCATAAACAGCAAGACAATATTGTTGAAGTTCATTCAGATCCAGTGCCCAATAAAGCAGCAAGGTTACATGCAGATGCAGAAATTCAGTCTGCACTTCCCAAGCCCATCATCAGACCTTGGGAACAGCTTGTCCACAACAAGCACAGAACTGGTCTTGGATATGACAAGGACTTGTCCTTTCATATTCCAGACTACACCAAGCCCATTCAGTTTCAGAGCGCTGGATTCATTCATGACAGTTCACCTGCTCCTTATGACAGTTCAGCTTCAGCTGTTCCAGACTCTGCCCCTCTTCCACAGCAACAACAACAACAACAAAAACAACAGATCGTGAAATGCCAACACTGTGACCGAGTTGGCCATATGAAAGATCACTGTTTTGATCTTCATCCATGTAAGCATTGTCATAAAACTAGCCATTCTTCACACAAATGCTTGAAAAACAAACGTCCTGCAAGAATAAAGATTCATCCTGGATGGATCGCTTCTTGGCAATGGGCATCAAAAGCCAAGAAGATATTCCAAACACATGTCAGAACTTGTTCCAGAGTATTGAACAGTCTTGCAGTTGAATTTTCTCCATCATCTCACCTTGTATCTAATAGGGGGGGAAATGATGGTCATCTAAAAGCTTCAAAGTCACATCAAGCGAGCCTGAGCCACAACCTGCCACACCAGTTTCAGAGTTGTAGCCAGAGAAAAAGATGCCCGTGAACATGCCTTCAGTTGGAAATCTGGGACACTTCATCTAGCAGAAGACTTCAGCTTCTTGCCAGTTTAGGAAGAATTCCAGGAAAAACATTGAGAACACTTCCTCTAGCAGAAAACTTCAGTTTCTTGCCAGTTTTGGAAGAGTTCCAGGAATTGCATTAAGCATTCCAGAGTTGTTGGTCATCCTTAAACCATCACAGGTTGAGACTTCCCTTTTCAGGTTGAAGTTCTCCCTTTTATGTGGGGTGAGACCTCCCTTTCATGGTTGAAGGTTTCCCTCTTCAAAACAATAGGAGCACTTCCTCTAGCATAAGACTTCAGTTTCTTGCCAGTTTTGGAAGAGTTCTAGGAACTGCACTAAGCGTTCTAGTGTTGGTGGTCATCCTTAAACCACCGCCCTTTATACCAACATTTCAGAGAGCACATTCAGCCTAGTGCTGCCATGCATCTTTGCACATTTTTTATTACATCTCTCTTCTTGGGCTCATACATAACCCTTTGGATTAAGGGGGGGAATGTTGGACACCTAATCCTCAATGGGTTAGTGTGGAAGTTGAATAGACTAAGTAGTCCAAGAGACCTTGGGATGTGAAACCCAAGAGTCACGTAATGTACTATAAATGTATATCTCTTGTTAATAAAAATTGTACTCACATGATTTATCATTCATATTGTTGTTGCTCCGATGTGTGTTTAACAAAACCATCTGTATACCCAATAAAGATGCACTTTTCAGATTTACTATCCAACTTTGTTCTTTTGTCCTTTGGAACATGTACATATGCATCACATCCAAATACCCTCAGATGTGAAAGAGAGGGTTTCTTACCAATCCATACCTCTTGTGGAGTCTTATCCTCCAGCGTTGATGAAGGTGATCTGTTGACCAGGAAACATGTTGTCTCTACTACCTCTACCCAAAATTCCTGTCCTAACCTGACACCACTTAGCATGCTTCTTTCCCTTTCCATAAAAGTCTTTTTCATTCTTTTTGCAACTCCATTTTTCTCAGGTGTGTATGGAGTAGTCTTCTCTCATGCTATACCACACTTCTTACAGAATTATTCAAATTCCTTGCTGCGAAACTCTCCACTGTTATCTGTCCTCAACACTGTTATCTTCTTCTCTGTCTGGTTTTTTGCCAGAGCCTAAAATTCTTTAAAACTGTCAAAGACTTTAGATTTCTTCTTTAGGAAATATATTCATGTATTCCTTGAGAAGTCATCTATAAATGATACATAGTATAGAGACTTACCTAGTGATGGAACCTTCATAGGTCCAAACACATCAATGTGTAGAAGCTTTGATATCTGTTTTTCCCTCTTACCACCAGAGGGGAAACTCACCAGATTTTTCTTCCCATATACACAATTTTCATAGAAATCAAACACCAGAGAGCTATTAGTCATACCTTCTACCATACCTTTACCATGAAGTATTCGAAGGCCCTTCTATCGAATATGTCTAAGCCTTTGATGCCATAGCACAGTCTTTTCAAAACACACCACTAGATCTTCTGCCCCACTTTTAGGAACCACAAAAATATTGCACCCATCAACAACAATGCTACCTTCCAGCTTGTACAGAGTTCCAATCCAAAATCCACAAATCAATACCAGGTCCCCCCAAACCATCTTGCAAGTATCTTTCTTGAACACTATTTTTACACCTGCATCATCCAGCTTGCTTACAAAAATCAGATTTTTTGCCAATGCAGTAATATTCAGAACACCTAGAAGTGTTCTAACCCTTCCACCTTGTAAATTCAACTTTATTTTTCCACAACCAACAATTCTATCCTTCCTGTCATCCCCCAAGAAGAAATCACCAGCATCATATTTCTCATACTTGCAGAACCACTCTCTATGGGGAGTGAAGTGAAACGGTGCACCTGAGTCAATTAACCATGCCTCACGATCTACATGTGTACTTGAAGAAGCCAAGTACACATCCCCACCTTTATCTGAGGTGGTTTTCACCTTTGTAGAAGGAGCATCATCAGATCCATTTCCTTTCTTGGGAGCTTTAGATTCACAAGCCCTTTTGTAGTGCCCTTCCTTTCCTCATTTCCAGCACACCACCTTTACAGGTTTTCCTAGAAATTTAGATCTCCATCTCGATTTAGATCTCCCACCCGATGACTTAATTTTGTTTTTGTTCTGGGAATGTCCTTGTACAGACAAGGCATCAACATTCTGGCTCTCCATGTTTTTCTGTCTCATCTCCTCCTTCAGTAAGATGAGACTATTTCGTCAAAATGCAAGGCAGTTGCATTACTACCTATTACAATAACCAGACTATCCCACGAATCTAGTAGAGAACACAAGAAACTGATGTACTTATCTTCATCTGAAATTTTAATATCAACAAATAATAACTGGCTTACCACAATATTAAATTTGTTCAGATGCTTTGTCACTGAGTCTCCATCTTTCATCCTTAGGTTATACAACTTTTTTCGTAGGAACAGTTTATTGATGAGAGACTTAGATTGGTATAAAGTCCCTAACTTGTCCCACAAAGCCTTCGTCGTAGCTTCCCCTAATACATTCAACCATACTGAATCTAAGACACACAATCATATTATGCTCTTTGCCTTCTAATCCAATTTCTTCCATTCTTCATCAGAAACTCCCATTGGTTTAGTACCTAGATCTACCGCGATCCACTGATCTTTATCCACCACCAGGTCGTCCATATTTATTTTCCACAACTCAAAACTCTGACCATTAAATTTATCCATCTTTATCTTTCAACTGCTCGCCATCTTCTTTCACCACCAGAATCGATCCCGTTGATCTACCACTGAACAGGGTCTACCACAAGCCTTAGCGAAACCCCTCAGTAATAGAGGCGTCCCCTTGAAGCCAAAACAACTCTGACACAAAATGTAGGTTTTAACCCTGTATAGAAATTACCTACATACAAATTCTAAAACACAGAAAATAAATGATGTGAGAGCATAACACATAAAACACATATACACAGAGATTTTCCCCTGGATCCAAAAACTGGGACTACCAGATTGATTTTTCATTTTATTCCTTTCAATGTTACAATACATATTTATACATGCCGAAGCATCCAATACCATGGACCAAAAACCATCGCGCCCAAAACCATGTGTGAAAACCATGCACAAAACCATAGGTAGGTTTGCCTACCTAATATAGGGTCCAAAAACAATTTCCTCGTGGCACAGCCCCAGACCCTGTAGAGGGGGGCTACCCGCCCCGCTATGACCCCCCTGCTATGCAATCGACGCAACGAAGGGGTGGCTCTGCCCCCCCTCTAACCCCCTGGTTAACTAGGGGAGCTATTCGTGGAAAGAATATAACACAACCCAACATTTTTTATTCTTTGAAGACTTTATTTATACCATAACCTATTGTCTGATAGGCAACTTCCTGAGATAGAAGCTTATCGGGAACATAAATAGGAAGAACATGTGGAGCCAAATGACTCCTAAATACTCTGACATAAGTGAAATTTTCTTCAGTAAACCAACTGCCAATAACAGTGAATTTTGTGGTGGGTTCTTGAGAGAACATAGTGGCATTTCAATCAAAAACAACTTTATACAAAGGCAACATTACCTTATTGCAAATTCTATAAAAAAGAGGTTTGTGCTTAGACTACCATAGGATATTATGATATAAGTGAATTCACGTAAAGTCTTCGAGTGTCCATTTCCATCCCATTTAATGTAATCAAAAGAGAAACAAATGGCATTCATAACATAGGCACTCATATAAAAAGTTGGCACGATTCTTTCTAAGACATTGTGCTTTTGCCTATATTCTAAGATTTTGGATGCAATATTGTTGGACAAGATAGTAGCCTCATACATTGCTTCTGAATTAGAAGTTGCTTGAATCAAGGGAACCCATTCAAATATAAATTTTTGTGTGTTCGAAGAACCAAAAAATCTACATATCATAGCAACAGCATAAGAGAACAAACCGACAAGAGAAGTTAAAGAATACATACCCTTACTATCATGCTTGTTCTTGCTTGGGTCATTTCTCCATTGTCTAATTGGCTTTGATTCTAATTTTTTATTCTCTACAAATATTTTGAGAAACTTCTTCTCATAAATCTTCTCTGGGTCCAGAAAATGATACATCCTCTTCAAATCTACAAATCTGAAAGGATCCTACTATTGTTTGCCTTGACGTCAAGAATTTCATGTCTTTGATATTCACATTAACAATCATCCATTTAACCATATCTGCATAGGCTATGATTTTAGGCCGTGCAACAATTTGGTGAAGAAAGGAATTGGCGACATCAGAGAATTTAGCCTCGGATGATGATGAGGCATTATATGTTTCTTTATTAATCGGTACTACTCTGGGATTTTTTTCTTCAAATAGTTTGTACATTGACTCCCAAGAAGAGGTACCAGATTCCTGCATGCATGTGGTTTCTATGAATAAAAAAGCCATCTTTGTTGCTTCTAGTTTGAATTAAGTTACTTTTGTTTGAAAAGATGACCCTTTTCCTTTCTGTCCTACTTTGGACATTTCAATGGAATTTTGTTTATTAGTATTAGCCTAAAGAAAAGAAATACAAAGGAATGTTTTAGATCTCCAAGGATGAAAGGAAATGTACGACAAATACATGCGTTTCAAATAACAACTTTCCAATTAAATCAATTTCGTCAACTGAGGAACATTAAAACTGTTAGATTTGAAATTTAATGAAAGTCTATGTACACATGAATCCTCATTAAGTGGAGCTTAGTTAGCAATTCTGCATCGCAGATCTTCTTTGGAAGTATTTCATTTGATGTGATGCTGCGATTTGTGATACGGAATATCACATACATGCATCATAGATCAAGAAGTGTTTCTGTTATATCACAATCAAAACATAGAGATGTATGAAATAATAAATAGCCGATAAGGATGTGCAACACACGATCTGTGATTTGTGATAATGACGTCTCTCTGTGGCGGGTCCAATGAAGTTTTATGTATGGGAGTGCGTCTTTCTTTGTTTTCTTTGTTTTATTAAGAGAAGATTTATTTGAAAATGATATCTCGTATCACAACCCTTGATAAGGGATGTTATCATGACTTCTAATCATCTTGCAATGCATGATTTGATTTAAAAAGTAAACCTAAGTTATTCAACTAGGACTTAAACATAAAAGAAAACTGAACATGTCATCTTTTGGGGTTTTTGGAATATAATCTAAAGAATTTTTTTAAAAGGGTCACGATTATTTAAATGTTTTATCTATAAATAATAGGGTATTGTTGGGTACCATAATAGAGTCCCATCCGGTATGATGGCCTGATTTCCAGATACTTAGAGATTTTCATCGGCTCTTGTTGTTCAACACATGATATTGTTGTAGTGTTACCTTCGAAAAGCAAGGTGAGTGTGCCTCATGAGTATGTATTGCGACTATTCCTAGGTTCTCTTAGTGAAAAAGGAGGAAGAAAAGTGATCCTCTAAGTGAGAGGTAATAGTACCACCCAAGAAGAGACACATGCAAACCTGAAAGGTCTATCCAACATCCAGCAGAATAGTCCACAATGGATGCGGTAGTAATTAAAACCAAAGTAAAGGGGAAAATACACCCACCATCTAGTAGAATGGTCCATAATGGATGTGACGGTCGTTATAACCAATAATAAAAGAATTATTGTCCAGTATCCTATGGAGTAGTCCACAGGGATGAGACAACAGTGATAACCAATACCAATACAACACATTGCCAACAAGGTAAGCACTAAAACAAAAGAAATAGGTCAACTATCTTAGTATATGTGAAATAAATATGAATTGCAAATGCTAAAAGAATAGTCTTACAATCATCCACAAGTCATGCATGGACACATGATGGCCTGAAAAGGCTTCTGAATTAAGCAAAAATTCCAGGACACATATTTACATCATACATCACTAGCCCCAGTAGCGTGACATTGGAGCCTCTCCTTTCTCCTCAAAGAACTAACTGAAACTCTCTATACTTTGTGGGAGGATCCAAAGTGAAAAGTCCTTGGTCATAGAACGAGGGGGGTATATATAATGAAGAGTGATGCTTGACCCTTATGACTCTTGGACTACCCTCATGACTATTCAACTTCCTATGGATTTTCAACTGACATGACTCTTCATATTCATGTGTGTCCATTCAACTTCCGCTTTACATTACATTCAATTTACAATATATATGGACCATAATAGTGATGTGGCCTTTCACAAATCATGAAACAAGTTCACATGACACTCCGGACATGGAGTAGCTTGCTAAGCTGGAAATGTCAAGTCACTGCTGCTACTGAGCGACATATGTGTTATTGGATGTGCTTTCTCTTCTCCTCCACATAGCTTGATGATGTGTTGTCTTAAATGGTATTTGGTATTGAGGTGGTTTCATGCATGTGTTCCCTTTTCTTGTTCTTGATAAGCTTCTTTTCTGTCCAGCTTTGAGTGAGTCTTCTTAACATGTTTTCTCATTCTTATCTCTCTTCATCATCTCGCCATGATCCAACATTGTACTTGTTCCTATAATTCATTCATAACGGGACAAAAACAAATCCAAAAATCCCTAGTCTAAGATGATGCATTGTTATCCATGGAATGGGCCCGGGATAGGTTATAGGCTAGGAAAGAGGGTCGAGTAAATGTGCATTGCATAGTTCCAGGTGATAAGCTGGGAGGTTGGTCCCTAAGATTATGTGTAGCATAGCTCATTATTTGTTGAGGAATGTCAGAGCATAGTCCTTATTGTTGGGGAAAATTGCCCAGAGGCCACTGGGAGGCAGGATTTCGTAGTTGAGACAACCAGTGACTATTGCAAGATGGGACCCTGGGAGGCATGTCTATGAAATTTTCAAAGGCAAGGTAGGACTTGGTAGGAGAGGAGCCTAGAAGAATCGGTCTATGTAGTTCCTGATATAAATGAGTCTCAGCTAAGGGAGTGTTATTGGGAAAACTAGTGTATATTCAGAACTGCTAGTCCCACTAAGACAAGTAGATATATTAGAAACAAACAAACTAAAGTCACTTGTGTTTTCCTTTCCGAGAGATAAATGAGAAAGAAGCAGAGAGTACCAACCTCGGTCTTTCACTTGGCTCCTTGCTTGTTTCCTTTCCCCTTCGATAGAATCTCACCACTTCTTCCTTACTTGTCCCACTTTAAAGAGCACCTGTAGAGTCACAACAGCATAATACCATCAAAGCATAGAGATCTATCACTGTAAACAATATAGGATCAGATATATATTGACCATACAAATGCATATATCAACACAATATTCAGAGATACACAACAATATGGAGGAAAACTCAAATAGCTTTATTGATAGAAGTAGTAGAAGAGAGGATTACAATAGCTTGGCCTGACCCTGCACCATCCTCCCAGCTCGAAGCCCTCTTCACCTCATACAAAGCAAGATCACCAAACAATGTCTTCAAAGAGAAACCAACAAGACTTCTTTGCAAATTACCCAATTCCAACCTTTGGATCTCTGGGATGAGGGATCCATATATAGATGTTTGTAGAGGGGTAAGTTAGCTTATAGGATTTTGATTAGTGTAATCTCTCTGATAGTTCTTGGTTCCACTTGGAGATTCCATGATCTCTTACTCATCCTTGGGCAAATTCAAGGAGGTAAGTGTTAAATGAGCAGCTTCTAGAAGATTCTCAGGGTCTCCACCTAGCAAACTGCTTGTGCCATTTGTCTGCTCTTGCTCATCGCACCCTACAGAAGGGATTTCTAGTATGCATCACACTTTTTACATGTGGCAGGTGAGATGCATCGCACCCTTAGCACTGGGCAGTCTGTGTGGTTCTGCTTTGACCAGTTCTGAGTAGTTTTTCATGGAGAACTTCAGGGAGATGATCTAATCAGCTGACCTTGCTCCTTTAGGGTATGAAACAACACTTTTACTGTCTTAGAAGCCCTTGGTTTATGGACATATGTGATTGGGGTTGTAGTGCCCAAATATGTCTATAACAGTTGCCCCCTAAAGCATGAGGTCGTAAATCTTTTTGATGTCGGGTGAAATGCTTTATAATGAGGATCCGAGGTTTTTCAAACTGGAAGGTGACCTGTAATAAGGTACAATACAATACATTATCTTCATAATATTTTCATGATCTAGCTGAGGCAGGCATTCCCATGCTCAGCTTGATAAATTCATTTTCATGTACATAGGACAGACAACCGTCTGTGTGCAGACTGATGATTCTGGTAGAGCCATCATCCTTAGTTTGGATGATTATCTGTGCAGCAATGATGTACATTTTATGTCTTTATTTTCGTAAATATATCGCAACACGGATGGATGAAACTAGATCTGGGGTCTTCAAAACTCATTCAATCTTCGCTCAAAAGTACAAGTCGATCGATGTGAAAAGATGTTCTGATGTCGAACATGGAAAGACATCACCTGATTACTAGCCAATGATGTAAGCTATTAACAGGCGTGAGAGGAATAACCGATGATGATGATGACCCTAAAGGTACTACAGTACAATTCATGTGGTCTGAATACATGAGTCGATGTTGAACACCATGCAAACTCTTTTGATCAAGGGCCATTAATGTAAACCTATCACCGGAAGTGAGAAACTTGCCATTGAGGCATGCAAGCTTCAAAGTACTGAAAGGGTTGTTCCTAGGTCGGCTTCTTGGATAATGAGCTGATGTTGACAAGAAGTGACTCGTCATAGGAGGGCATTAATGAATCCCACATCTACGACATGGAATAGACCAAATGATTTTTTGGAGGTGAAAATGATCTGATGATACAAGGTTCAGGGTGGCGATCATGAAAGAATGAAGCGTGAAGGTATTGCAGTGGATGAGACACAAGCTGGGTTGGTGAATTCTTTGAGCAAATTCTCTTGAACATATCGGTGACACTGAAATGGATTGGTAGCATTAACCCCAAAAATGGATGGTACGGTGGACCAATGGTGATATGATCAGTGAACGGAATAACCCAACCCGACTCAATCATGGTGATAGAGTGAAAGTGTCATGTTCAAGAGCGACCTACTACCAATAAAGTTTCTTCAAGTTTTCTTCCTAATTTTCCCCAGTCATTTCTAACCAGTACCTCTTTATTTTTTTCAAGCTTGAGGAGGATAACATATGCTTGTTCTATAATTTGCCCTTTGGGCAAACCCGTTGCTATGTTTTAATGAGCCTAGCGATAGTCAAACTCGCTCTTGTTTGAATGGACAAGTTTTTCGCTATTGTTTTAACGAGTTTAACAACAAGGATAACTCGGTCCTTTTAAATTTTTAGAGAGTCTGAAAAGAGACAGAAAGGAAACTCTAATATTCCTTTTTCGTAGTATAATCCCTTAAGTCTGAAAAAGTATAAAACAATGCGAAAGGGATGACTTTTCGATAGTTTTAATGAACTGAATAAGACAAACGCTCGATCTTTTTCTATAATAATCCCTCAGGTCCAAAAAGATTAAAATCTAGAGGAGGGATGGCACTTTCTATTACTTTAACGAGCTGGAGAAGCCAATTTCTCGGAAATATTTTCATATTCTACAAGTCAGATGAAAAGAGCTTAAAGGAGACTGGTTTTTGAGGAACGAGTGATATTTTTAGGTAGCAACTAGTTCTAGGGGAGGGTTGGAACTTTCCAATCATGGCAGTGTTAAGAGGATGGCTAATAGAATCACTCATCGCAGCTGTTCCTCAAAAGGGGTAAACAATCAAATGGAGGCGTACGATCGGCTAAAATAGAGTGGAGGTGATAGTAAGAACATGACCAGGGCTCAAAAGCTAATGATAATGCATTCACAATGCTTATTTACTGGAGGCAGGTTCATTTTTTAATGAGCTTAGACTCTAGTGGAACATATGCTCATTGCTAGGTTTAATTTTTAACGAGCTTGAACTTGCATAAAATTGCTCGTGATAATGGTCATTGATATTCGATTCACTGTTAACACTATATTCTTTTGAAGGTCATACTACCTATTCAATTTCTCTATCAAACTGATTAGAAATGAGGTCATATGATTGAAGAATGAGTAAAAAAACTAATACCCTACTTAAATTACGTGAAAGGTAACTTAAAAATAGTTTTCTTTACCCCTCATTTTACCATTTCATTTGGAGTTGTGACTGTTGGAGCTCTGGAGGTGTTTTCCCCCTTGATTTTCATCAGTTGATTTTGGGAGATTCTGTGGATGATTTTCAGCGCCGTCTGGACCAGGTTGGAGGTAAACCTGAGCTCTTCAATTGCATTCTTTCCTTTTTGAATTCTAAGCATGTTTTCCTGCTTTTCTAGGCCCCTAGGGTTTTAACTTTTCGTTCTGCCCCCATCACACCTAGTATACATTGAAAGGTGCGATGCATCCTAGGCTGGCCACTGGTCAGTTAGGATGCATCTCATCTAGTACACAGCGAGGGTGCAATTGGCGCAAGGAGGAAAACTTTTGCACTGATTTTTCATGGAAATTTTGCTTGTTTTTTGCCAAATCAGGATCCTAATTTTTCTCTTGTTTTCTTTTCAGAGATTCATCGGAGCAAAATGGTTGTTACATGGCATGAACATGAGCATGAAGAAGATGACATGGTTTCCCTACATGATCCGGGTATGGTAATTGCATTGCGGAATTGTGGCTTGTTCAAGTTCTTCCGCATGTCTAGCATGAGGCAACAAATCAACTTGTTGCAATATTTCCTCGATGCATGGGATCCTACCAACCAAGTGTTCCAAATAAGAGGCAAATCCATCCCCATGACTTTTGAGGACATCTACTTCTTGACCAGTTTATCGAGGCATGGTGGCCCTCTCTCATTATCAGGTTCTACCCGCGGGGGTGAATCTGTGAGGGATTATATTCGCCGATACTGTAGAGAAGGATCTTAGTCGAGCAAGGACAGCAAGATCAGTATCTAAGATTTCATAGACCGTCCTTGAGGATTATTTTATTCACCTTTGCTAGATTGGCTGGTAGCATGGCCCTTCACTTGGCCAACAGGTCCTATATGCAGTACGCCTTGGAATGCCTCAAACCCAAGGTATTCAACTAGTGTGATGCCGTACTTCCTGTGATCAAAGAACAGCATACCAAGGTGAAAAACAGAAGATATAAGAACATTGGCTATGGTTATATTCTGACTGCTTTCGCTTTGGAGAGGATCCCACTGATGCAGCCACAGTATATCTCACTTGGCCTACCACCACTGACTGAGCCATGGATGCATGATGGGTTGACCTTATGGCCAGACATGCCGGTTAGTCGCAGGTTTCATTCTCTGATGCTTTCTTCGAATGGTTCAACTGTCAGTAGATGGTTTATGTCGAGTATCCATATGCTGGGATGGATTTCCGGGGTGACCCAGATTTGGTGTTGCCGTCTGGCGAGCAGTGGGGTGTCATAGGTAAAAATATCCAACCATATCTCTATTTATTGTTTTTATAATGTTCTTGTGTTTTCAAATGTTTATCAAGACTAATCAAAACTCATGTGCTTATGCAGATATCGGGCCAGTGCAACCAGCAGTGTGCCTGAGAGTAGAAGCTGTCGTTCTAGCAGGAGAGGCCACTGGGAGGGCCATTCTTCACGACCTAGATGTATCCGAGACCCTTGTAGTGTTGCAGGATCAGATAAAGGGTCTCACCCTTGGTATTCCGGACGTGAGGACTGATGAGTTGCCTCTGAGATTATAGCACCATACTACTGGTGTGCCTAGTCGATGGACTAGGCTCTTGGGCATGATCGCACAAGTGGTGACTAGTTATCACCAACACCATTAGACTAGAGTGACCCCTTGAATTTTGAGTTTTTGGGTCATATGACTGATTTTGTCTTGGACACAGAACACTATGTACAAACTATAAACAGTTATATATATATATATATATATATTTTTGATTTTCAAAGCTTTATTTTGGTTAAGTTATATGATCCTAATGCAGTTATTGATAAAATTCTTTTCTTTTACAAATGTTGCAAATGTCTATCTAACACATAATTTGCTAATGAATCGGTTAATGCATTTAAGTTTCTGGAAATATGATGATATTGAATAGAATCAAACTGCCTTTCCAAAATTTTGACCCTTAGGAACATGCGATAGATAGCTAGATTCTGAATGGAATAGATGTCGGTAAGCTATAGAATGACGAGTTGTGAGTCTAGCCTGGCGACAAGTCAGTGTATGCCATGCGCAATGGCATAAGAGAGGAGTTCTATCAACGCGCTATATTCAACGATGTTTTTCGTTGATTGACCATAGACACCCCTTTGAAACTCACTAACTCACTGCTTAGATCAAAGATGGCCCAAGCTACAGAAGATAGGTTCCACGTACTATGACTGGCCCTATCGGCGTATCCAACAAATGATTCCAATCGGCTTGACATCTGCAACAAAATGCAAAAGTGGATTACCTAACCAAAATGATCACTCTTAATGAAAACAAAAATGTAACAAAATCATATGAAGAGGTTACCATGCCGAGTCAAGCATAGTAACACTTAAGGTACAACCCGTTTCAGGGTCACGACAGTGGAATCCCATCATAATCTACTAGCTCATAGGCTACTTTTTCTAATGTATGCTTAACAATGTAGGGACCCATCCACAAAGAATGGAACTTACCTACTCCCAATTTATCAGATTCCTGATTTTAAAGTAAGACTAGGTCGCCTTCTGAGAAAACGTGGGGTTTGACATTTTTGTCAAATTGTGCTTTGACTCATTTCTTATGTGCTTCGTTAGCCAAGGCGACATCATGACAGGTTTTATCCAGTTGGATTAACTCTAAGAAATGAGCCTCTTCCTCTGAAGTTCTGGGGAGGAGGGCAACTGCGACCTTGAGAGACGAAATTTCACACTGAACTGGTAATATTGCTTCCAGGCCATAGACCAGCTGAAAAGGTGTAAACCCGGTCGCATTTCTTACAGATGTCTGGTATGCCCATAAGGCTGAGTATAGAATTAGGTGCCAACTCTGTTTATGGACTCTAATCATCCTTTGCAGCATGCGTTTTAGGGCCTTGTTGATTGCCTCAACCTGCCCGTTAGCTTGGGGATAATATGGAGTAGAGCTATCGTGGGACATTCCTAATTTGGTTGCCAGTTCAACCATCATGTGATTGTGGAAACACGATCCATGATCTGTGACTATAGCTTGTGGAATGCCGAACCTGGAGACTACATGATTGAAAAAGAAAAGAGCGGTCGTTTTGCCGATGTTGTTTAATGTAGGAATCGCCTCGGCCCATTTTGTAAAATACTCAACTGCGACTATGACATACCCATGCCCCCTGGTTGAGGTGGGGTTACATTGCATGAAATCTATGCCCCATTTGGTCAATGGACCAACAGCAACTACTGGCTGTAGAGGTGTGGGTGGTATTCTGGTTTTGCGGTCGAAGCTTTGACAAGCATGGCAACTTCTGACTGCGGTTATGAAATCTTTGAACATTGTTGGCCAGAAGTATCCTTCTCATAAAATATTTTGTTCCATAGAATAACTAGATTGATACCCCCCACATGTGCCTAAATGACAATCATTCAGGACTTTTTCAGCCTCCTCATGGGTGACGCACCTTCGCAGAATTGTATAGAGACCACGACGGTAAAGTGTATCACTGACGATCATGTAGTCTTTTGCTTGCTATCGAGTACGTCGTTGTTTTGAGCGAGAGGTATTATACCTATACGTTTGGGTTTGGAGATAAATGATTATATCTCCATACCATGGATCGCTTGAAGATATCAGAAACAAAAATTCTTCCACGATTGTTGCTTTAGATGTTGAATCGTTGGATGACGATGGGAAATCAAATAGTAACTCCATGAAAACCAGAGCTTTCTTTGATTTGGATTTTACGAATTCCAGATCAAACTCTTGCAAAATTGCTATCCACTTCGAATATTTGCCCCCAAGCAACTATCGCGACAAGATGTAAGTCATGGGGTTGCAATCTGACAAAATGGTAGTTTTTCGAAAGAGAGCATAGTGTCGAAATCTCTGTATTGCTTGAACAGCTGCGAGAGCTAGCTTTTCAACATAGGAGTACTTGCTTTCTGTATCATTTAAGTTTCGACTTAAATAATAAACAAGATGTTCGATTCCATTGTCTTCTTGGACTAAAACCATTGCGATGGTCATATCTGTTGTAGCCAGATAGACGTTAAAGTCTCTTTGATAATCAGGAGCATACATTAATGATGCTTTTATTAGGGATTCCTTTAGAGCATCAAAGGAAGCTTGCGTGACCTAATCCTAGTTGAAGGGTACTTCTTTTTTCAAGAGACGCGTATAACCTTTAGCAAGTTCGACATAGTTTGGAATGAACCTCCTTAGAAAGTTCGGTTTCCCTTGAAGTTTCTGAATCTAAAGCAAATTTGAAGGCGGAGGAAAATCAATAATTTCCTAAACCTTGCATGGGTCGAGACAAATTCTGTCCTTTGAAACTACAAAGCCAAGTAAATGACCAGAACCGATGCAAAACACACATTTGTGTGGATTGAGTCTTATTTTGTAGTGTCAGCAACGTAGAAATATTTCTCTCAAATGCTTCGAATGATCGGTCCGCTTTCATGAGTGAGCCAGAAGATCATCGAGGTATGGTTGAACAATGTTCTTGATGTCATGGAAGGCATAATTCATCGCCCTCTGAAAAGTTGCCCCTGCATTCTTTAAACCAAAGGGTAGCTTACGGTACATGAATGTGCCCCATGGACAGATAAATGCAGTCTTTGACTGATCCTATGGGTGGATATTTATTTGAATATACTTGGAAAATCCATCCATAAACGAAAAGATTTCGCATCCGGTGCATTCATCAATTATCTGGTTGATGAAGGGTGTAGGGTAGTTGTCCTTTGGACAAGCTTGATTTACATCCCTGTAATCAACGCACACTCTAATTGTTCCTTGCTTTCTCATCACAAGAACAATGTTTGATACCCAATTAGTTAGAGGAACCGGGTAAATGAAACTAGCATGGAGGAGTTTTTCAACTTCTACCTTGATGGCAGCGGCTTTCTTTGGGTGCACCTGCTGAAGCCGTTGTCTTACTGGTTTGACATCTGGATACATCTTAATTTCATGTTCAACTATGCTCCAGTCAATGCCTGGCATTTCTTCATATGACCAAGCAAGGACATCTATGAACTCACAAAAGAGAGCGTAATATACTTCCAGTTCTGAAGAAGAACAAGATTTGTTGACATGAATATTTTCTACGACATTTGGTTTGGTCGAGATATTTATGGCGATAGTTTCTTCAATATTGGATAGATTTCACTTGGAGTCCACCGTATTTACAGTATTTGATAGAAAGATTGATGGATGATTAAGGTTGTTAGAGTAATCTTCGTTGTAATCCGGAAGATGGGAATGATGGTGGTAATCTTCCCATGGTGCCCCCTCTATGTTCATTGACTGAACAATTCCTAAGTCTGTAGAATGTACATTTGACCAAGGATCTGAAGTGGTACCATACTCCGTAGACCTATCTACCCAAATGCTTCATGAGCATTCACTTGGGTTTGCCTCCCATGCCGAGAACATTGATTGCTACAATACTTCTATTGGGTTTGGAGGCAATACCTGGTGATGATCCATGCTAACATCGTGTTTGGATATATTCTGAATGGAAGATACCATATTGTAGGTTCCTACTGTGGCCACTTCCTCCAGGTTGTTTGGAGGTGGTTGGGAAAAAGTACCCATCAATGTAGGGTCTTTTAGCAGGCCTACTCCGATATTTTGAACCAACTGAGAGCTTCCGTGGATCATCACGATGCTTCCCGTAACTTGTGAACTGTTGGGGAGAAAGGTTTTTTGGTCAACAATTGTAATTCCTCCTTGAAAAGGAAATGCAATCTTCCTGAAGTACGTTGACACAACAGTGGCCATAGCATAAATCCAAGGCCTTCCCAGTAGGATGTTATAATCGAGATTTCCATCAATAACTTCAACATCAATTTCTACTATTTTCCCCCCCAATTCAACTTGTAAGTTACTCAAAATCCCATATGGAGTGTATGTTCATCCATCGAATGCTTTTAACGTCGTTGACGATCATGAAAAGGGTGGTGATCCTAAAGTTTTCCAGCAACTCATTGACATAATACATGTAGATGCCCCCTCATCAATAATTGTTCGATGAACAATTTTGTTGAGGGTGTTCAATTGAATGAGGAAAGTGAGTTGAGCTGATAATTGAGGTTCATATCCTTTATGATTAAAGGCGACAAGATTGGATTCCACTAGGTCAATCCCACCTATTGCTGATAATAGAGCCTGCTTTTGGGAGGGGAAATTTTGTAGTACTTCAAGTGTCGACATAGCGGACAGTGATTGGGCCAGGTCCTCTACTATATTATAATTCTGTGCCACTCTGGCACGAGGATTAAATGTCAATTTGTGTACTACTCCCTTTGGTGGCTTTATCAGTAGATCAGGAATGATGGCTGGCACAACTTCTGTCGAAGTTGTTGTCGAACTACTAGGTTGATCAGTAGCCTTGTTGTTCGACAGCTGTGGATTCCCGTAATCTTTATTCCTTGTCAATATCAAAGCATCATTTTTCTTTTTGAAATGGACAACATAAGCACTTGGGATGGGGAAGCATTATCGCTAGCAACCAGATTGGTTCCTGGGTTGGGAAATGGGTCAGTCAATACTATTGAAGTTCTTGAATTCTTAAAGATTTTCTTAACTTTACCTTTATATGGACAATCTCTCGTCCAATGATCCTCATCGAATATGAGGCAAGGCTGACTAGGTTTCTTTTGCCCAGAAGGGTTTGAAGAAGATTTTTTAGTAGATGAATCATCCTGTTTCTTCTTTTTGCTCTTCCCTTTCTTCTTGCCCCCTGGTTGCTTCAGTTCTTTGCCTTTGTCGATCGACACGGCATTAACCACTGAGGCTTGAAGTTCTTCATTTTCATTTTGACCAAAAATCTTACAGGATTTTTTAGTTGTATCCTTTGTCGATTTCGTGCTTGTCATACCTATAATGCCATTTCCGACATGAGAGTCTTTGTTTGATTTAGGAGGAGGAGGAACGAAAAATTCTGGCCTTGGAGCATCAGGGATTTTGTCATAGAGCATGCCAGACTGAGTATAGATCAAGTCTAGATATTGCGCACGAGCAATGACCTGCTCTTCAGTGATGACTCCTCCCTTTGCCACATCTTTTGTAATAGAAGGTAACAAGGACTTAATAAACCATTCAGCTAGTAGTTGATTAGGGACATATGTTTTTACCATTCTACATTGACATTGCCATTCATGAATATGATCAGATATGTGAGTGGCCATCGTCTGTTTGAAATTGGTAAGAAGCTCTGTTCCTGTTTTCTACCTTATTGGTAATTGAAAATGGGTTAAAAAGGTGGTGGCAAGGGCACTGAAGTTATCAAATGAAGCTCTAGGCAATTCGATGTACCACTTTGCTACCGGACCAGTTAACGTTCACTGAAAAAGGTGAAGCCTAATCAAATCATCATTTAGGGTGTTGGAGGAACACCATAGATGAAAAGTCATCACATGATTCGATGGACCTTCACCTGGATTTCCATTGAGTTTAAGAATATCTGATAGAAGTTTATGAGGAATCGACGGCCACCAAGGGGCATAAGTGATTGGATCATTCGTTAGCCGATTTAGATTTGGTAACTCTAAAGTCGCCATGAAGGGCAACTGTTGATTCAGGTTCGACGAAGCGTACCTAGGATAAGATGGGATCGCCTGAGTAGTGGGTCTTTGCATACTAGCATAGTGCATTTGATGCTGATAACTTTGATAAGGTTGCTGGGCATAACCAATTTGCGATGATTGATGATAACCAATTTGAATATACGGCTGCCCATTACCTGCAAAGCTTTGTTGCTCAGGTCCTTGGTAAGCTTGGTGGAATTGCGGTTGTCGATGTTGCACCAACCATGGCTGTGAAACCATTTGTTGTTGCCCAATACTGGATGTTTGACCAAGATGAGGGGTAATAATACCCGTTTGAGCCTGAGTCACTCCAGTTAAGGAGCCACTAACTGGCGATTGCGGTTGCGGTTGTTGTATTATGACCTGAGAAACTTGAGGCTATCACAACAGGTAATGCCTGTACTTGCGACACTGTCACAATAGCTATTGTAGTGGGGATATTTGACACAGGTAGACTCGGTTGCATTGAGTATACAATTCTTGGTTGTTGAGGCAGTATTGGCACCCAACCACTGGATGTGATTCCATTTTGACCCAAATTTGGTTGAGAACTCTCATATGGTTATTCTCCCAGAGGGAACACTGAAAGGGCATACTACCCTCCATATGGCGGCAATCCAGTGCTGACAGGGAAGATCAGCCTTTGGAGACCGGATTGCCCAAATTGATATTGTTGTGAAGGATCAATTTGCTGAGACTCAACATAAGAAATTCCAGATATTATTCCGGACGAACAAACGGGAACAGACCATAATGTCGAAACAATCCCTGGGTGGATTCCCTCTAGCGGTTGAGAGCTAGTTGGGATAGATGTTATGCCAACGAACATCATCAAAGTGGTAGCAGGAAGTTCTACTACCGCTATATCAGATGACACAGTCCTAGATTTTGATGGTTGTCCAGACATATCGAGTCTATCCAAAAGACTTCCTAGCGATTCTGCAAGAACTTGTGATGAAGGGGTGCTAACTTTTGAAGTAGAAGGATGTAGGTAGATCCTAGATCCAAAATGCAATGGAGTACTAGATGGAAGATCCTCCATAATCTCTTCTATAGCTATTAATCCAGGTGGAAGAGGTAGACTGTCAGGTCTGTAAAATATTTCTGGTGCCGAAGAAGGTAGAGACTCTGCAGCGACAGATTCTGGAGCGGTAACACCTTCCGAATCAACTCTAGATGGAGCTGGTTCAGGAATAGAAGTGTTTACTGTTACACTAGTATCAGTTCTAATGTCCTCTTGTAACTGCAGATCTTATTCTGTAGAGGCAGGGATACCAGAAATGGTTGGAGTAGCTGGAGTCTGAGAGGATGTTGAAACACAAGTTTCAAACAAACCAAGAGACTTTGACCCAGTTAAACGAGTTTTGTTGGCCCGGAATGGTTTTTTTTTTGGAGTCAAAGATGGCTAACTCATCAGTCTCCGCGAACGATGGGGTTTTGATTGACTTTCTTCCACGATTGCGGACTATTTGATCAACTCAAAATAAGAGGGGAGAAATGTTATTCTGAATTAGAAGAATTTTAGATGCTTCGACACAACTTGCTTTTTCAATTTTTAAGAGTCGAGAAAAAGCTAAAGATGACTCTAGTCGCCTTCGATTTTTAATGAGCCTGAAGTGACAAGTTCTTAGATGGACTTTTTCCTTTAAGGAGTCTGAAAAGGAATGAAAGAGACTGCTCTGGAAATCTAGACAGAGGGATTACCAAACCAATTGCAAAACTGCAGAATACTTTTTATGGTACGGCAGTCAATCTTCCTGAATGCTGTGTTCAGTGCATTGCGATCGATAGGGCAGTAGAAACGGCTTCTTAAGGATAAAGGATATAGCCTATTGTGGTCTCCCAATATATACTTGATGGTACGTGGGAGCACAAGTCTGTACTGGCACTTGTCATCTCAAAGAGGAGGAATCACCCAACCTACAATGAAAGCGACAGTTACCAGGCTTTACGACGCTAGAATATGTCTCTAGGCTAGACTTCTAGATGTTGTGCGTTAGGTTCCAAAGCGTTTTTATGTTCATTGAATTATTTTACAGTTGATCTTTCTTAAGAAGTTTTCCTTTAAGATTCATCGCGTGATGTAGATATACAACTCCTAAATATGCAATATAAGATGATAAACAGTCATTTACTCTTATTTTTGCAATGAAAATCCTAGCTACTAAGGAAAGAGAAGTGAAATCCTTTCAACATAGAGCAAAGAGAACACACTAGATGCACTGTCCTAAATCAAAATCAACAAGCAGTCTAAAAGCAAATGCACATGCATGTATTTGTTTTCCTCTTTCTTATTGTGTGAATGACAAAAAGAATGCTAGGTACAAATCTAAATTATTTCTTCTTTCAAAGCGACAATACTAATGATTTTATTTTCAAAAAACGACCGAAAGGCAAGACGACACTTTGTGATTTCAAATTGAAAACTACTTTCGACACTTGAAATAATATAAATTCAGACCAAATACAAGAGTAACAGTGTAATCGCCTATCAAAAAGAGGAGGATTCTTTTCTTTGACTGAAAATGACACTTGTGACACTTTCAAATCAAAAGATGATAGTTCGATTAAGCTACTATTTTGTAAAGGAGAATTGTAAATGGAGAAAAATACATAAAAACATTCACAATTCTTTGTACAATGGAGGTTGGATGATGAAAAGGAAGGGGGTTTCAATAGTGGTCCACTGATCACAGATAATAAAACTCTTGAATAAAGCTGAAGACAGTGAAGAAAAAACCAAAATCTAGAAGCAAAAACAGTGTTACCTGATCATCGCACCTGTAGCACAGGGAAACGGGGATGCATCCCACCTACTGCACATGGGAGGTGTGATGAATCCAGTCTGCCAAAAGGAGACAGTGCGATGGTCCAGGAATGAGACTTTAACTTGGTTTTTGGTCACAATTTGCAGCTTAGTTCAGGGATTTAGGTTGAGTTAATGATAGTCAGTAACTACAAAGTATAGGGGCTGATCTAATGAGGTTAATTGAGCTACCTCCAGGGCACTTAGAATGTTTTCAAGTCAACTATTCAGTTCATAAACAAACTCAGAGATTGACTGAAGTAGCATTGATCTACTTTGCACTTGCATAGCAAATGCAGTTCGAAGGCTAGCTGGCTTAACTTTAGGCTTTGTCTGTGGTTTATGAATCAAACAAATAGAGACAAGAAATCAAACTATTCGCTCCCCAGTGGATTCGCCATTTTGTTATCGGGAAAGCTAGTGTCTGTTCAAAACTACTAGTCCCACTAAGACGGGTAGCCATCTTAGAAACACACAAACTAAAGTCACTTGTGTTTTCCTTTACGCGAGATAGATGAGAAAGAAGCAGAGAGTACCAACCTTAGTCTTTCACTTGGCTCCTTTCTTGTTTCCTTTCCCCTTCGATAGAATCTCACCACTACTTCCTTACTTGTCCCGCTTCAAAGAGAACCTGTAGAGTCACAACAACATAATACCATCAAAGCATAGAGATCTATCACTGTAAAAAATATAGGATCAGATATATATTGAGAATACAAATGCATATATCAACACAATATTTAGAGATACACAACAATATGGAGGAAAACTCAAATAGCTTTATTGATAGAAGTAGTAGAAGAGAGGATTACAACCACTTGGTCTGACCCAGTGCCATCCTCCTAGCTTGAAGGCCCTCTTCACCTCATATAAAGAAAGATCACCCAACAATGTCTTCAAAGAGAAACCAACAACACTTCTTTGCAAATTACCCAATTCAAACCTTTGGATCTCTGGGATGAGGGATCCATATATAGATGTTTGCAGAGGGGTGAGTCAGCTTCTGGGATTTTGATTAGTGTCATCTCTCTAATAGTTATTGGTTCCACTTGGAGATTCCATGATCTCTTACTCATCCTTGGGTGAATTTAGGGAGGTAAGTGTCAAATGAGCAGCTTCTAGAAGATTCTTAGGGTCTCCACCTAGCAAACTTCTTATGCCATTTGTCTGCTCTCACTCATTGCACCCTACAGAAGGGATTTCCAGTATGCATCGCACTTTTTGCATGTGGCAGGTGAGATGCATCGCACCCTTAGCACTGGGTAGTCAGTATGATCCTAATTCAACGGGTTTTGAGTAGTTTTTCATGGAGAACTTCTGGGAGATGATGTAATCAGCTAACCTTTCTCCTTTAGGGTATGAAACAACACTTTTACGGTCTTAGAAGCCCTTGCTTTATGGACATATGTGATTGGGGTTGCAGTGCGCAAATGTGTCTATAACAGAGAGGACACTGAGGAGACACTTTTGCATAGTTATGGGAGGTAAGATATACTTGGTCTTATATATATTGCAGGGTTCCAGTAGGTAGCATGGAAGCTTGATGCCTGATCTTGTAAAATGTGCAGTTTAGGTCAGGCTTAAGGAAGCTACCGCACAATTCTGGGGAGGAAGGCAGAATTCTCAGCTCTGTAATTACTTGGTGCAACTTCCATAGGGGATAGAGACTACACATTGTGAATTTCTAGATAGTAGGGTTGCATCACTGAGGGATGAGACTGCATAGTGCACAGTTCAATCAGGGTTAGATGAAAGAGAGTTTCCCGATTAGGAGGATTTTTATAAAAATGGTTAAGTGTGGGAGGTAAGTGAGATTGTGAGGAACTTGAAATTGTGATCACACACTTAGCATACTTTGATGACATGACAACATAGAGAACCATAATGACAATACTAAGCATTACCCTCTATGAGATTATTTAGAATAAAAAGCAACAAGTACAACACTTGAGATAGACCTTAGGACGACCATGACAAAAATTGTGTGACAATGCTTAAAACTTTGTCTATAAGTGTGAGAAATGTTTACATATCTAGGAAAACTTGATTACACAAAGACCAACATTCGAAATCACCATAACAGGACTGCAAGAAAGGTAAAACAAGCAAATATGTCAAAATACGACAGTTGACCAAACAAGTGAATGGGGTGAAAAGACTCTGAGAGAGCTCATGAAATGAGCTCAAGTGTTTGCAACCATAAAGGGAAAGAACAAGGAAGGCTTTGAAATTTAAGTGAAAGCCAAAATTTTGGAGGGTGTTGCAGCTACAACAACACTTGGTGACAAACTGGTTGAATACCAACTTCTCTATCTTCGTTGATTTTTTTAGTGTCGGGCCTTTGTCCTTTAGGGAGTATTGATTCATCGTCTATATTAATTTTCTTTTCCCAATTACCCAATGGGAATATATGGTTTCCTTTGTACGTTATCAGTTGAACACAACATAAGATTCAACCATATCACAATGTTTCAAATTGGGAAGGTTAGTTTAGCCTGCAAGCTTATGATTTCCATAGTATAGTTTTCAACTCTAGTGTTTCTCTGCTGCCGCAAGCCTAGACAGTACCCTGATGGAGTCATGCAGGAAGACAAGCATTTCTCCACTCCCAACGAGCCTGGATAGTAGCTCGGTGGAATTTCTTGCTTCACCTCTCTTCGTGGGAATCCTTTCTCTTCTTTCGCCTTTATTATTTTTGTTGGCATTATGATTCAGGTGTTGTCCTTGATGGCAACCCATTCAGGTGATAGATCACTATTCTTGATGATCAGCTCTCTATTTTTAAGAAGGACGCAGGCAATCTGTTCAGAAAGTGCGTCCCCGCAGGTATACCATGCAGAACCCGCGTCCAGGGACGCAGTCCAGCCGTTCAGGGGGTGCGTCCACCCAGTGCACACATTTCAAGACAGAGAAAAGCATGTAGGGGTTTCTTGTGTGGTTTCTAGCCGACAGTTTTGTGTTTCTATGGTGTCGGCTCGTGGTATTGTTCCATGTTTTGGGGAGGAGCTTGTAAAGCAAAGGAGTTCATTTGGATTAATCATGTTTTTGGTTGAACATCTTATGAGGATAAGATCTGGTCTAGATCTAAACAAGGCGAATCTGATGGACCGAGATCTCTTCGGCTCTTGCTCGGATCTGTAGATCTGATTGTCTGGGTTACTTCTAAAGTCTTGAAATCATCTTTGCCCAGAGGGACGCAGGTGCAGTAAGGGTTCAGGTGCGTCCGGGACGCAGGAGCGAAGCGTTTCAGGAGCGCCGGACGCAGGTGCAGGAAGGGTTCTGGTGCGCCGGGACGCAGGCAGTTCAATAGACTCAGTGCGAGGGACGCAGGCTAGCAGTTGAGCAAGGTGCGTCCGGGACGCAGGCTAGCAGTTGAGCAGGGTGCGTCCAGGGACTCAGGTCAGCAGTTGAGCAGGGTGAGTCCAGGGACTCAGGCTAGCAGTTGAACAGGGTGAGTCCGGACTCAGGCTGGCAGTTGAGCAGGGTGCTTCCTTCTCTTAAAATCCTTGTTTCTCATTGTTGTGTTCTGGGTTTTGGTCCTATTATTGTTGATCTGGTTACTACAGTTGATTGGGTGATTCTCTTACACTTGATGATCAATTAATGCTTATGGATCCAGTTTGAAAATTTATGAAAAGTGGTCCTTGTATGAAAAGAAGTAGGGGGTTGTAGCTCCCTTCCAGGAGAGACTGGAAAACGAGAGAGAGTTGTAGCTCTCTGCAGGTTGCAGCCTGCGTACTGGTAAAGGACTGCACCAGTACAAAATCATTGTAAAAGAATTTCTAAATTGAAAGAAGATAGAGACATATTGCAGCAGGTGGTTTTCTCCCGCATTGGGTTTCCACCTTACATCTTGTGTTCTTTGGTGTGACTGTCTATTTTCTTTGTTCATGCTCATTATTTTATGGTACTGATATGCAAGAATAATTCAAAAGATCAAATAAGGAAGATTTGTTAAATTGCTAGATAATACTGATTCACCCCCCCCTCTCAGTATTATTTCCAACAATTGGTATCAGAGCAGGTCCTTCAGAAAAGCTTGATCGCTTGAAGGTAGATCGTTCATCATGAGCAACTACGAGAAAGAAGCATCAATCAGGCCACCGGTTTTTGATGGGACAAACTTCAATTATTGGAAGGTAAGAGTTACTGCATATCTTCAATCTCTTGGTACAGAAGTTTGGGACATTGTAGAAACAGGCTATGCTTTTCCTTCAGCTACTCCTACAGATCCAGCTGAGAAAAAGAAGTATGAAACAAATGCAAAAGCAGTCAGTACTCTATTAGGAAGTATATCCCAAACAGAATTCATGAAGGTAATGCACTTCAAATCAGCAAAAGAAATATGGGACAAAATGATCACGAGCTATGAAGGAGATGAACAGGTAAAACAAGCTAAACTTCAAACTCTCAGGATTCAATATGAGACTCTCAAGATGTATAATGATGAAAGTGTGGCTAATTATTTTCTTCGGGTAGATGAGATTGTTAATTGTATGAAAAATTTGGGTGAAGAAATAAAAGAGTCTATAGTAGTTCAAAAGATTCTAAGATCATTATCCCCCAAGTTTGAATCTAAAGTATCTGCAATAGAAGAAAAAGAAAATCTCCGTGTTCTCACTATGTCTCAGCTACATGGAATTCTAACTTCTTATGAAATGAGAAAGGGAGGTCCATCAGACAGAAGGGAGGCTGCTTTTAAGGCATCAGGCAAAGAAGATCACTATGAAGCAAGCCATGTTCCAGAAGAAGAGGAAGAAGAATCAAATTTTGTCAGAAATCTTCAAAGGGGTTCTGGAAGGTTCAGAGGTAAGCTACCTTTCAAATGCTTTGCTTGTGGAAGAGTAGGTCATTATGCTGCAAAATGTCCTTATAAGGATAAAGGAAAGGAACCAGCTAGATGGAACAAGAAACAAAGTGCAAATAAGAAAAGCTACTACACCCATGAAGATAGTGATGGCTTATCAAACAGTGATGAAGATGAACAAGGTAATAAATATAGGTTGTTAATGGCATTTGAAGATGATGATTATGAGGATGCTGTAGATGTGGATAACCTTTATGATGAAATTACTAGACTCAAGAGATGTATAGAAGAAAAGAACATGATCATTGATACTCTACAATTTCAAATTGATGAAAAGGAAAAACATCTTGAAAAATTAGAAGGTGAAATTGTTGGTCTTAGAAAAGAAATTGAGAAAACAAAAGCTATTAATCTCAAGTTTGTCAAAGGATCTGAAACTTTGGATGAGATTATCAGTGTGCAGCGGTCTCCACTAAATAAGACAGGTCTGGGCTATAATGGAGAAACTTCTCAAGCATCCACTTCAAAAAGTTATCTTGATGCAGCAAGAAGAAATGAGCAAAAGCACAATGAAGATCATCAGGTAAAGCAGGGACAAACTTCAAACAGAAACTATCAGGGGCAATCCAGCTTAAGGGTGAACAAAAGCCACAACCAGCCACAGGTAAAATCTTCCAGTTTGGTTCAAAAATAGATGAAAATAGAAATTACAATCAGTTGGCCGGTAGATTCAATAACCGCAGAAGCTTCTTCAATGGACAATGCTTTTCTTGTCATAACTTTGGTCACAAAGCAGCTCAATGTGTTGCGTATAAAACAATCATGACTAGGGAAGCTCAAAAACAAAGAAGTATGACAGGGATTACAAAAAAGACCTATAACAGCTTTTCGGCTCTTGAAAATGAAGTTGAATGTTCTATTTGCAATAATTTTGGTCATGAAGACTTTGAATGCAGAAGCAGGTTTCAGGAAAGAAAGGAACAAGAACGGAAAAAGGAACAAGCCTCAGGAACCAAAACATGGAGAATAAAGGAAACTCAAACAGAAAGATGTGGGATAGCATTTTATGCAGAAGGACAGGAAAATCTATGGTACATTGACAGTGGATGTTCGAAGCATATGACAGGTGATAAAGAAAAACTTGAGTCTTATTCTATTTTAGAAAAGGGAAAGAAAGTCTCTTTTGGAAATGATACTCCTGCAACTATAAAAGGAAAAGGTATTGCTCCTTTAAAAGAAGATGTTAAGGCTGGAAATGTTTTGTTTGTTGATGGATTGAAGCATAATCTACTAAGTGTCAGCCAGATGTGTGATCAAAGAACCGAGGTTATATTCAGATCAAATGGATGTCTTGTTCGTGATCTTGATACAGGTAAAACAGTTCTCAAAGGGAAAAGAACTCCAAATAATCTATACATATTTGAAGAAGGACAACAACAATGCTATCTAAGCAAGGATGAAGAGCACTGGTTATGGCATCGAAGGTTGGGACATCTAAGCTTCTCTCAAATAAGGAAAGCATGCAAATATCAGGCAGTTCGCGATCTTCCAGATATCAAAATTCCTGACAACACCATATGCAGATCATGTCAGTTTGGAAAACAAACCAGGACTAACTTTCCAGAGAAAGAAGGATCAGCTAGCATGCCTCTTGAGCTAGTACATACAGATGTATGTGGACCATTCAGGAAAAGAACACCTAGAGGAGAGGAATACTTGATATTATTTATTGACGATTTCTCCAGGTTTGTTTGGTTAGGACTTATGAAGCACAAAGATGAAGCATTCGAAAAATTCAAATCCTTCAAAGCCTTGGTTGAAAATGAATCAGGTCACAAAATTAAGTGCCTCAGATCCGACAGAGGTGGGGAATTTACTTCAAATGAATTTTTCGATTTCTGTGATGAACATGGGATAAGGAGAGAATTCTCTACAGCTAGAACTCCTCAGCAAAATGGAGTTGTTGAAAGAATGAATAGAACAATCCAACAAATGGCTCGTGCTATGCTTGATGAATCAGGAACTCCCGCAACTTTCTGGGGTGAAGCTACACATGCTGCGGTTATTATTCTCAACAAGACAAATGTTCGGGTGAACAGCACTCAAACTCCTCATGAGCTCTGGAGTGGTAAAACTCCTTCAGTAAAGCATTTCAAAATCTTTGGGAGCAAATGCTATATCAAGAATACTGAGGAGCAGCTTGGCAAACTTGATCCTAGAGCAGATGAAGGCATTCTTCTTGGCTATTCTCCACATAGCAAAGCATACAAATGCTACAATAAAAGACTTGGCAGAATTGTTGACAGCATTGATGTAGTGGTTGATGAGAAGGGATACATTCCTAGGCAAATACATCGTGAAGACATCGAAGAAGATGAAAGCTACCCTCAAAGACAGAATGATGAAGAAGAAGAACCTCAAGAAGAATCTCAAGAAGAACCTCACAAAGACGCAGAAGAACGAACAAGAATAGAAGAAAAGACTCCATCCAGATATGTTCAGAAGAACCATCCAGAATCTCAGATCATGGGACAGAAAGAAGCAGGTATACAAACTAGAAGAACAGTTGCAGAAGCTTCAAGCTATTTGGCATTACTCTCCTCTACTGAACCACAAAATGTGAAAGAGGCATGCAAAGATGAATGTTGGGTGAAAGCAATGGATGAAGAACTTGAGCAAATCGAAAAGAACAACACTTGGGAACTGGTTCCTAGACCAAAGGATAAGAATGTTATCGGAACAAAATGGGTCTTCAAAAATAAATTGAATGAAAATGGAGAAGTAATTAGAAACAAAGCCAGACTTGTTTGTAAAGGGTATGCACAGCAAGAAGGAATAGACTTTGAAGAAACTTTTGCTCCTGTTGCAAGACTTGAGGCCATCCGAATGTTCCTTGCTCTCTCAAGTTTTCAGAACTTCAAAGTATTTCAAATGGACGTAAAATCAGCCTTTCTGAATGGAGACTTGGAAGAAGAAGTGTACATTGAACAGCCAGATGGGTTCATTCTTGGAAATGATCCAAATCTTGTATGCCGATTGAAAAAGGCTCTCTATGGTCTCAAACAAGCCCAAGGGCTTGGTACTACCGGTTGGACAAATATCTTCATCAACAAGGTTTTTCAAAAGGTTCAGCAGATAGCAATCTATATATAAAAGTTGAAAATGACAAATTGCTAATACTTGTTGTGTATGTAGATGACATTATTTTTGGCAGCAATGAAGAAGCTATGAGTCAAAGCTTTGCCTCAGTCATGCAGAAAGAATTTGAAATGTCCTTGCTAGGAGAACTGACATACTTCCTTGGTTTGCAAATCCAACAAAAGGAAGGAGGAATCCTTTTATCTCAAACCAAGTATCTCAAGCAGATTTTGAAGAAATATGGCATGGAAGATGCAAAGCCAGTATGTACACCCATGGTCACAGGATGTAGTCTCAGTGCAAATGATGAATCTGCAGCAGTACATCAACCAACCTACAGATCTATGATTGGAAGTTTACTATATTTGACAGGTACCCGACCGGACATCATGCATGCAGTTGGAATAGTTGGAAGATTTCAGGCAAATCCGAAGGAAACTCATCTTCAGGCAGTGAAGAGAATTTTCAAATATCTTCAAGGGACTCAAAATTATGGCTTATGGTATCCTAGAGATACAGATCTCACTCTTCATGCTTATACAGATGCAGATTGGGCCGGAAGCGTGGATGACAGGAAAAGCACAAGTGGTGGTGCGTTCTTTATGGGTTCCAGACTGGTATCTTGGTTCAGCAAGAAACAGAGTTCAATTGCCTTGTCTACAGCTGAAGCAGAATATGTTGCTGCTGCATCTTGTTGCACCCAACTCCTTTGGATGATGCAGACTTTGCAGGATTATCAAATCACTTGTACACTTCCAATCCCTATCTTATGTGACAACACAAGTGCAATCAGCATCTCAAAGAATCCGGTTATGCATTCAAAAACCAAGCACATACCAATCAAGTACCATTTTCTCCGGGAACAAGTACTTGAACAGAAGGTCAAGTTGGAGTATGTTCCTTCTAAGGAACAAGTTGCTGATATTTTCACCAAACCGTTGCCCAGGGACACTTTTGAATACCTCAGGCAAAAGCTGGGGGTTGTTGATGCATCATCTTATTGTTGAACATCTTCTTATTGGTGGTATAGGCTCAGGGGGAGCACATAATGCATTGTTGGCATTATGGAGAAGGAGATCTTGGAAATAGCTGCAATATGTCTCTATCTCTTTCATGGTGGTACGTTGCTGCAGATCAGGTTCATAGGGGGAGCATGAGCGTAGGGGGAGCATACCCTTTGCCCTTGATGTCAAAGGGGGAGAATGAAGCTGAAGATCATGAGGTTGCCATCAAGTCCAAAGGGGGAGATTGTTGGCATTATGATTCAGGTGTTGTCCTTGATGGCAACCCATTCAGGTGATAGATCACTATTCTTGATGATCAACTCTCTTTTTTAAGGACGCAGGCAATCTGTTCAGAAAGTGCGTCCCCGCAGGTATACCATGCAGAACCCGCGTCCAGGGACGCAGTCCAGCCGTTCAGGGGGTGCGTCCACCCAGTGCACACATTTCAAGACAGAGAAAAGCACGTGGGGGTTTCTTGTGTGGTTTCTAGCCGACAGTTTTGTGTTTCTATGGTGTCGGCTCGTGGTATTGTTCCATGTTTTGGGGAGGAGCTTGTAAAGCAAAGGAGTTCATTTGGATTAATCATGTTTTTGGTTGAACATCTTATGAGGTAAGATCTGGTCTAGATCTAAACAAGGCGAATCTGATGGACCGAGATCTCTTCGGCTCTTGCTCGGATCTGTAGATCTGATTGTCTGGGTTACTTCTAATGTCTTGAAATCATCTTTGCCCAGAGGGACGCAGGTGCAGTAAGGGTTCAGGTGCGTCCGGGACGCAGGAGCGAAGTGTTTCAGGAGCGCCGGACGCAGGTGCAGGAAGGGTTCTGGTGCGCCGGGACGCAGGCAGTTCAATAGACTCAGTGCGAGGGACGCAGGCTAGCAGTTGAGCAGGTGCGTCCGGGACGCAGGCTAGCAGTTGAGCAGGGTGCGTCCAGGGACTCAGGTCAGCAGTTGAGCAGGGTGAGTCCAGGGACTCAGGCTAGCAGTTGAACAGGGTGAGTCCGGACTCAGGCTGGCAGTTGAGCAGGGTGCTTCCTTCTCTTAAAATCCTTGTTTCTCATTGTTGTGTTCTGGGTTTTGGTTCTATTATTGTTGATCTGGTTACTACAGTTGATTGGGTGATTCTCTTACACTTGATGATCAATTAATGCTTATGGATCCAGTTTGAAAATTTATGAAAAGTGGTCCTTGTATGAAAAGAAGTAGGGGGTTGTAGCTCCCTTCCAGGAGAGACTGGAAAACGAGAGAGAGTTGTAGCTCTCTGCAGGTTGCAGCCTGCGTACTGGTAAAGGACTGCACCAGTACAAAATCATTGTAAAAGAATTTCTAAATTGAAAGAAGATAGAGACATATTGCAGCAGGTGGTTTTCTCCCGCATTGGGTTTCCACCTTACATCTTGTGTTCTTTGGTGTGACTGTCTATTTTCTTTGTTCATGCTCATTATTTTATGGTACTGATATGCAAGAATAATTCAAAAGATCAAATAAGGAAGATTTGTTAAATTGCTAGATAATACTGATTCACCCCCCCTCTCAGTATTATTTCCAACAATTGGTATCAGAGCAGGTCCTTCAGAAAAGCTTGATCGCTTGAAGGTAGATCGTTCATCATGAGCAACTACGAGAAAGAAGCATCAATCAGGCCACCGGTTTTTGATGGGACAAACTTCAATTATTGGAAGGTAAGAGTTACTGCATATCTTCAATCTCTTGGTACAGAAGTTTGGGACATTGTAGAAACAGGCTATGCTTTTCCTTCAGCTACTCCTACAGATCCAGCTGAGAAAAAGAAGTATGAAACAAATGCAAAAGCAGTCAGTACTCTATTAGGAAGTATATCCCAAACAGAATTCATGAAGGTAATGCACTTCAAATCAGCAAAAGAAATATGGGACAAAATGATCACGAGCTATGAAGGAGATGAACAGGTAAAACAAGCTAAACTTCAAACTCTCAGGATTCAATATGAGACTCTCAAGATGTATAATGATGAAAGTGTGGCTAATTATTTTCTTCGGGTAGATGAGATTGTTAATTGTATGAAAAATTTGGGTGAAGAAATAAAAGAGTCTATAGTAGTTCAAAAGATTCTAAGATCATTATCCCCCAAGTTTGAATCTAAAGTATCTGCAATAGAAGAAAAAGAAAATCTCCGTGTTCTCACTATGTCTCAGCTACATGGAATTCTAACTGCTTATGAAATGAGAAAGGGAGGTCCATCAGACAGAAGGGAGGCTGCTTTTAAGGCATCAGGCAAAGAAGATCACTATGAAGCAAGCCATGTTCCAGAAGAAGAGGAAGAAGAATCAAATTTTGTCAGAAATCTTCAAAGGGGTTCTGGAAGGTTCAGAGGTAAGCTACCTTTCAAATGCTTTGCTTGTGGAAGAGTAGGTCATTATGCTGCAAAATGTCCTTATAAGGATAAAGGAAAGGAACCAGCTAGATGGAACAAGAAACAAAGTGCAAATAAGAAAAGCTACTACACCCATGAAGATAGTGATGGCTTATCAAACAGTGATGAAGATGAACAAGGTAATAAATATAGGTTGTTAATGGCATTTGAAGATGATGATTATGAGGATGCTGTAGATGTGGATAACCTTTATGATGAAATTACTAGACTCAAGAGATGTATAGAAGAAAAGAACATGATCATTGATACTCTACAATTTCAAATTGATGAAAAGGAAAAACATCTTGAAAAATTAGAAGGTGAAATTGTTGGTCTTAGAAAAGAAATTGAGAAAACAAAAGCTATTAATCTCAAGTTTGTCAAAGGATCTGAAACTTTGGATGAGATTATCAGTGTGCAGCGGTCTCCACTAAATAAGACAGGTCTGGGCTATAATGGAGAAACTTCTCAAGCATCCACTTCAAAAAGTTATCTTGATGCAGCAAGAAGAAATGAGCAAAAGCACAATGAAGATCATCAGGTAAAGCAGGGACAAACTTCAAACAGAAACTATCAGGGGCAATCCAGCTTAAGGGTGAACAAAAGCCACAACCAGCCACAGGTAAAATCTTCCCAGTTTGGTTCAAAAATAGATGAAAATAGAAATTACAATCAGTTGGCCGGTAGATTCAATAACCGCAGAAGCTTCTTCAATGGACAATGCTTTTCTTGTCATAACTTTGGTCACAAAGCAGCTCAATGTGTTGCGTATAAAACAATCATGACTAGGGAAGCTCAAAAACAAAGAAGTATGACAGGGATTACAAAAAAGACCTATAACAACTTTTCGGCTCTTGAAAATGAAGTTGAATGTTCTATTTGCAATAATTTTGGTCATGAAGACTTTGAATGCAGAAGCAGGTTTCAGGAAAGAAAGGAACAAGAACGGAAAAAGGAACAAGCCTCAGGAACCAAAACATGGAGAATAAAGGAACCTCAAACAGAAAGATGTGGGATAGCATTTTATGCAGAAGGACAGGAAAATCTATGGTACATTGACAGTGGATGTTCGAAGCATATGACAGGTGATAAAGAAAAACTTGAGTCTTATTCTATTTTAGAAAAGGGAAAGAAAGTCTCTTTTGGAAATGATACTCCTGCAACTATAAAAGGAAAAGGTATTGCTCCTTTAAAAGAAGATGTTAAGGCTGGAAATGTTTTGTTTGTTGATGGATTGAAGCATAATCTACTAAGTGTCAGCCAGATGTGTGATCAAAGAACCGAGGTTATATTCAGATCAAATGGATGTCTTGTTCGTGATCTTGATACAGGTAAAACAGTTCTCAAAGGGAAAAGAACTCCAAATAATCTATACATATTTGAAGAAGGACAACAACAATGCTATCTAAGCAAGGATGAAGAGCACTGGTTATGGCATCGAAGGTTGGGACATCTAAGCTTCTCTCAAATAAGGAAAGCATGCAAATATCAGGCAGTTCGCGATCTTCCAGATATCAAAATTCCTGACAACACCATATGCAGATCATGTCAGTTTGGAAAACAAACCAGGACTAACTTTCCAGAGAAAGAAGGATCAGCTAGCATGCCTCTTGAGCTAGTACATACAGATGTATGTGGACCATTCAGGAAAAGAACACCTAGAGGAGAGGAATACTTGATATTATTTATTGACGATTTCTCCAGGTTTGTTTGGTTAGGACTTATGAAGCACAAAGATGAAGCATTCGAAAAATTCAAATCCTTCAAAGCCTTGGTTGAAAATGAATCAGGTCACAAAATTAAGTGCCTCAGATCCGACAGAGGTGGGGAATTTACTTCAAATGAATTTTTCGATTTCTGTGATGAACATGGGATAAGGAGAGAATTCTCTACAGCTAGAACTCCTCAGCAAAATGGAGTTGTTGAAAGAATGAACAGAACAATCCAACAAATGGCTCGTGCTATGCTTGATGAATCAGGAACTCCCGCAACTTTCTGGGGTGAAGCTGCACATGCTGCGGTTATTATTCTCAACAAGACAAATGTTCGGGTGAACAGCACTCAAACTCCTCATGAGCTCTGGAGTGGTAAAACTCCTTCAGTAAAGCATTTCAAAATCTTTGGGAGCAAATGCTATATCAAGAATACTGAGGAGCAGCTTGGCAAACTTGATCCTAGAGCAGATGAAGGCATTCTTCTTGGCTATTCTCCACATAGCAAAGCATACAAATGCTACAATAAAAGACTTGGCAGAATTGTTGACAGCATTGATGTAGTGGTTGATGAGAAGGGATACATTCCTAGGCAAATACATCGTGAAGACATCGAAGAAGATGAAAGCTACCCTCAAAGACAGAATGATGAAGAAGAAGAACCTCAAGAAGAACCTCAAGAAGAATCTCAAGAAGAACCTCACAAAGACGCAGAAGAACGAACAAGAATAGAAGAAAAGACTCCATCCAGATATGTTCAGAAGAACCATCCAGAATCTCAGATCATGGGACAGAAAGAAGCAGGTATACAAACTAGAAGAACAGTTGCAGAAGCTTCAAGCTATTTGGCATTACTCTCCTCTACTGAACCACAAAATGTGAAAGAGGCATGCAAAGATGAATGTTGGGTGAAAGCAATGGATGAAGAACTTGAGCAAATCGAAAAGAACAACACTTGGGAGCTGGTTCCTAGACCAAAGGATAAGAATGTTATCGGAACAAAATGGGTCTTCAAAAATAAATTGAATGAAAATGGAGAAGTAATTAGAAACAAAGCCAGACTTGTTTGTAAAGGGTATGCACAGCAAGAAGGAATAGACTTTGAAGAAACTTTTGCTCCTGTTGCAAGACTTGAGGCCATCCGAATGTTCCTTGCTCTCTCAAGTTTTCAGAACTTCAAAGTATTTCAAATGGACGTAAAATCAGCCTTTCTGAATGGAGACTTGGAAGAAGAAGTGTACATTGAACAGCCAGATGGGTTCATTCTTGGAAATGATCCAAATCTTGTATGCCGATTGAAAAAGGCTCTCTATGGTCTCAAACAAGCCCCAAGGGCTTGGTACTACCGGTTGGACAAATATCTTCATCAACAAGGTTTTTCAAAAGGTTCAGCAGATAGCAATCTATATATAAAAGTTGAAAATGACAAATTGCTAATACTTGTTGTGTATGTAGATGACATTATTTTTGGCAGCAATGAAGAAGCTATGAGTCAAAGCTTTGCCTCAGTCATGCAGGAAGAATTTGAAATGTCCTTGCTAGGAGAACTGACATACTTCCTTGGTTTGCAAATCCAACAAAAGGAAGGAGGAATCCTTTTATCTCAAACCAAGTATCTCAAGCAGATTTTGAAGAAATATGGCATGGAAGATGCAAAACCAGTATGTACACCCATGGTCACAGGATGTAGTCTCAGTGCAAATGATGAATCTGCAGCAGTACATCAACCAACCTACAGATCTATGATTGGAAGTTTACTATATTTGACAGGTACCCGACCGGACATCATGCATGCAGTTGGAATAGTTGGAAGATTTCAGGCAAATCCGAAGGAAACTCATCTTCAGGCAGTGAAGAGAATTTTCAAATATCTTCAAGGGACTCAAAATTATGGCTTATGGTATCCTAGAGATACAGATCTCACTCTTCATGCTTATACAGATGCAGATTGGGCCGGAAGCGTGGATGACAGGAAAAGCACAAGTGGTGGTGCGTTCTTTATGGGTTCCAGACTGGTATCTTGGTTCAGCAAGAAACAGAGTTCAATTGCCTTGTCTACAGCTGAAGCAGAATATGTTGCTGCTGCATCTTGTTGCACCCAACTCCTTTGGATGATGCAGACTTTGCAGGATTATCAAATCACTTGTACACCTCCAATCCCTATCTTATGTGACAACACAAGTGCAATCAGCATCTCAAAGAATCCGGTTATGCATTCAAAAACCAAGCACATACCAATCAAGTACCATTTTCTCCGGGAACAAGTACTTGAACAGAAGGTCAAGTTGGAGTATGTTCCTTCTAAGGAACAAGTTGCTGATATTTTCACCAAACCGTTGCCCAGGGACACTTTTGAATACCTCAGGCAAAAGCTGGGGGTTGTTGATGCATCATCTTATTGTTGAACATCTTCTTATTGGTGGTATAGGCTCAGGGGGAGCACATAATGCATTGTTGGCATTATGGAGAAGGAGATCTTGGAAATAGCTGCAATATGTCTCTATCTCTTTCATGGTGGTACGTTGCTGCAGATCAGGTTCATAGGGGGAGCATGAGCGTAGGGGGAGCATACCCTTTGCCCTTGATGTCAAAGGGGGAGAATGAAACTGAAGATCATGAGGTTGCCATCAAGTCCAAAGGGGGAGATTGTTGGCATTATGATTCAGGTGTTGTCCTTGATGGCAACCCATTCAGGTGATAGATCACAATTCTTGATGATCAGCTCTCTATTTTTAAGAAGGACGCAGGCAATCTGTTCAGAAAGTGCGTCCCCGCAGGTATACCATGCAGAACCCGCGTCCAGGGACGCAGCCAGCCGTTCAGGGGGTGCGTCCACCCAGTGCACACATTTCAAGACAGAGAAAAGCACGTAGGGGTTTCTTGTGTGGTTTCTAGCCGACGGTTTTGTGTTTCTATGGTGTCGGCTCGTGGTATTGTTCCATGTTTTGGGGAGGAGCTTGTAAAGCAAAGGAGTTCATTTGGATTAATCATGTTTTTGGTTGAACATCTTATGAGGATAAGATCTGGTCTAGATCTAAACAAGGCGAATCTGATGGACCGAGATCTCTTCGGCTCTTGCTCGGATCTGTAGATCTGATTGTCTGGGTTACTTCTAAAGTCTTGAAATCATCTTTGCCCAGAGGGACGCAGGTGCAGTAAGGGTTCAGGTGCGTCCGGGACGCAGGAGCGAAGTGTTTCAGGAGCGCCGGACGCAGGTGCAGGAAGGGTTCTGGTGCGCCGGGACGCAGGCAGTTCAATAGACTCAGTGCGAGGGACGCAGGCTAGCAGTTGAGCAAGGTGCGTCCGGGACGCAGGCTAGCAGTTGAGCAGGGTGCGTCCAGGGACTCAGGTCAGCAGTTGAGCAGGGTGAGTCCAGGGACTCAGGCTAGCAGTTGAACAGGGTGAGTCCGGACTCAGGCTGGCAGTTGAGCAGGGTGCTTCCTTCTCTTAAAATCCTTGTTTCTCATTGTTGTGTTCTGGGTTTTGGTTCTATTATTGTTGATCTGGTTACTACAGTTGATTGGGTGATTCTCTTACACTTGATGATCAATTAATGCTTATGGATCCAGTTTGAAAATTTATGAAAAGTGGTCCTTGTATGAAAAGAAGTAGGGGGTTGTAGCTCCCTTCCAGGAGAGACTGGAAAACGAGAGAGAGTTGTAGCTCTCTGCAGGTTGCAGCCTGCGTACTGGTAAAGGACTGCACCAGTACAAAATCATTGTAAAAGAATTTCTAAATTGAAAGAAGATAGAGACATATTGCAGCAGGTGGTTTTCTCCCGCATTGGGTTTCCACCTTACATCTTGTGTTCTTTGGTGTGACTGTCTATTTTCTTTGTTCATGCTCATTATTTTATGGTACTGATATGCAAGAATAATTCAAAAGATCAAATAAGGAAGATTTGTTAAATTGCTAGATAATACTGATTCACCCCCCCCTCTCAGTATTATTTCCAACAATTGGTATCAGAGCAGGTCCTTCAGAAAAGCTTGATCGCTTGAAGGTAGATCGTTCATCATGAGCAACTACGAGAGAGAAGCATCAATCAGGCCACCGGTTTTTGATGGGACAAACTTCAATTATTGGAAGGTAAGAGTTACTGCATATCTTCAATCTCTTGGTACAGAAGTTTGGGACATTGTAGAAACAGGCTATGCTTTTCCTTCAGCTACTCCTACAGATCCAGCTGAGAAAAAGAAGTATGAAACAAATGCAAAAGCAGTCAGTACTCTATTAGGAAGTATATCCCAAACAGAATTCATGAAGGTAATGCACTTCAAATCAGCAAAAGAAATATGGGACAAAATGATCACGAGCTATGAAGGAGATGAACAGGTAAAACAAGCTAAACTTCAAACTCTCAGGATTCAATATGAGACTCTCAAGATGTATAATGATGAAAGTGTGGCTAATTATTTTCTTCGGGTAGATGAGATTGTTAATTGTATGAAAAATTTGGGTGAAGAAATAAAAGAGTCTATAGTAGTTCAAAAGATTCTAAGATCATTATCCCCCAAGTTTGAATCTAAAGTATCTGCAATAGAAGAAAAAGAAAATCTCCGTGTTCTCACTATGTCTCAGCTACATGGAATTCTAACTGCTTATGAAATGAGAAAGGGAGGTCCATCAGACAGAAGGGAGGCTGCTTTTAAGGCATCAGGCAAAGAAGATCACTATGAAGCAAGCCATGTTCCAGAAGAAGAGGAAGAAGAATCAAATTTTGTCAGAAATCTTCAAAGGGGTTCTGGAAGGTTCAGAGGTAAGCTACCTTTCAAATGCTTTGCTTGTGGAAGAGTAGGTCATTATGCTGCAAAATGTCCTTATAAGGATAAAGGAAAGGAACCAGCTAGATGGAACAAGAAACAAAGTGCAAATAAGAAAAGCTACTACACCCATGAAGATAGTGATGGCTTATCAAACAGTGATGAAGATGAACAAGGTAATAAATATAGGTTGTTAATGGCATTTGAAGATGATGATTATGAGGATGCTGTAGATGTGGATAACCTTTATGATGAAATTACTAGACTCAAGAGATGTATAGAAGAAAAGAACATGATCATTGATACTCTACAATTTCAAATTGATGAAAAGGAAAAACATCTTGAAAAATTAGAAGGTGAAATTGTTGGTCTTAGAAAAGAAATTGAGAAAACAAAAGCTATTAATCTCAAGTTTGTCAAAGGATCTGAAACTTTGGATGAGATTATCAGTGTGCAGCGGTCTCCACTAAATAAGACAGGTCTGGGCTATAATGGAGAAACTTCTCAAGCATCCACTTCAAAAAGTTATCTTGATGCAGCAAGAAGAAATGAGCAAAAGCACAATGAAGATCATCAGGTAAAGCAGGGACAAACTTCAAACAGAAACTATCAGGGGCAATCCAGCTTAAGGGTGAACAAAAGCCACAACCAGCCACAGGTAAAATCTTCCCAGTTTGGTTCAAAAATAGATGAAAATAGAAATTACAATCAGTTGGCGGTAGATTCAATAACCGCAGAAGCTTCTTCAATGGACAATGCTTTTCTTGTCATAACTTTGGTCACAAAGCAGCTCAATGTGTTGCGTATAAAACAATCATGACTAGGGAAGCTCAAAAACAAAGAAGTATGACAGGGATTACAAAAAAGACCTATAACAACTTTTCGGCTCTTGAAAATGAAGTTGAATGTTCTATTTGCAATAATTTTGGTCATGAAGACTTTGAATGCAGAAGCAGGTTTCAGGAAAGAAAGGAACAAGAACGGAAAAAGGAACAAGCCTCAGGAACCAAAACATGGAGAATAAAGGAACCTCAAACAGAAAGATGTGGGATAGCATTTTATGCAGAAGGACAGGAAAATCTATGGTACATTGACAGTGGATGTTCGAAGCATATGACAGGTGATAAAGAAAAACTTGAGTCTTATTCTATTTTAGAAAAGGGAAAGAAAGTCTCTTTTGGAAATGATACTCCTGCAACTATAAAAGGAAAAGGTATTGCTCCTTTAAAAGAAGATGTTAAGGCTGGAAATGTTTTGTTTGTTGATGGATTGAAGCATAATCTACTAAGTGTCAGCCAGATGTGTGATCAAAGAACCGAGGTTATATTCAGATCAAATGGATGTCTTGTTCGTGATCTTGATACAGGTAAAACAGTTCTCAAAGGGAAAAGAACTCCAAATAATCTATACATATTTGAAGAAGGACAACAACAATGCTATCTAAGCAAGGATGAAGAGCACTGGTTATGGCATCGAAGGTTGGGACATCTAAGCTTCTCTCAAATAAGGAAAGCATGCAAATATCAGGCAGTTCGCGATCTTCCAGATATCAAAATTCCTGACAACACCATATGCAGATCATGTCAGTTTGGAAAACAAACCAGGACTAACTTTCCAGAGAAAGAAGGATCAGCTAGCATGCCTCTTGAGCTAGTACATACAGATGTATGTGGACCATTCAGGAAAAGAACACCTAGAGGAGAGGAATACTTGATATTATTTATTGACGATTTCTCCAGGTTTGTTTGGTTAGGACTTATGAAGCACAAAGATGAAGCATTCGAAAAATTCAAATCCTTCAAAGCCTTGGTTGAAAATGAATCAGGTCACAAAATTAAGTGCCTCAGATCCGACAGAGGTGGGGAATTTACTTCAAATGAATTTTTCGATTTCTGTGATGAACATGGGATAAGGAGAGAATTCTCTACAGCTAGAACTCCTCAGCAAAATGGAGTTGTTGAAAGAATGAACAGAACAATCCAACAAATGGCTCGTGCTATGCTTGATGAATCAGGAACTCCCGCAACTTTCTGGGGTGAAGCTGCACATGCTGCGGTTATTATTCTCAACAAGACAAATGTTCGGGTGAACAGCACTCAAACTCCTCATGAGCTCTGGAGTGGTAAAACTCCTTCAGTAAAGCATTTCAAAATCTTTGGGAGCAAATGCTATATCAAGAATACTGAGGAGCAGCTTGGCAAACTTGATCCTAGAGCAGATGAAGGCATTCTTCTTGGCTATTCTCCACATAGCAAAGCATACAAATGCTACAATAAAAGACTTGGCAGAATTGTTGACAGCATTGATGTAGTGGTTGATGAGAAGGGATACATTCCTAGGCAAATACATCGTGAAGACATCGAAGAAGATGAAAGCTACCCTCAAAGACAGAATGATGAAGAAGAAGAACCTCAAGAAGAACCTCAAGAAGAATCTCAAGAAGAACCTCACAAAGACGCAGAAGAACGAACAAGAATAGAAGAAAAGACTCCATCCAGATATGTTCAGAAGAACCATCCAGAATCTCAGATCATGGGACAGAAAGAAGCAGGTATACAAACTAGAAGAACAGTTGCAGAAGCTTCAAGCTATTTGGCATTACTCTCCTCTACTGAACCACAAAATGTGAAAGAGGCATGCAAAGATGAATGTTGGGTGAAAGCAATGGATGAAGAACTTGAGCAAATCGAAAAGAACAACACTTGGGAGCTGGTTCCTAGACCAAAGGATAAGAATGTTATCGGAACAAAATGGGTCTTCAAAAATAAATTGAATGAAAATGGAGAAGTAATTAGAAACAAAGCCAGACTTGTTTGTAAAGGGTATGCACAGCAAGAAGGAATAGACTTTGAAGAAACTTTTGCTCCTGTTGCAAGACTTGAGGCCATCCGAATGTTCCTTGCTCTCTCAAGTTTTCAGAACTTCAAAGTATTTCAAATGGACGTAAAATCAGCCTTTCTGAATGGAGACTTGGAAGAAGAAGTGTACATTGAACAGCCAGATGGGTTCATTCTTGGAAATGATCCAAATCTTGTATGCCGATTGAAAAAGGCTCTCTATGGTCTCAAACAAGCCCCAAGGGCTTGGTACTACCGGTTGGACAAATATCTTCATCAACAAGGTTTTTCAAAAGGTTCAGCAGATAGCAATCTATATATAAAAGTTGAAAATGACAAATTGCTAATACTTGTTGTGTATGTAGATGACATTATTTTTGGCAGCAATGAAGAAGCTATGAGTCAAAGCTTTGCCTCAGTCATGCAGAAAGAATTTGAAATGTCCTTGCTAGGAGAACTGACATACTTCCTTGGTTTGCAAATCCAACAAAAGGAAGGAGGAATCCTTTTATCTCAAACCAAGTATCTCAAGCAGATTTTGAAGAAATATGGCATGGAAGATGCAAAACCAGTATGTACACCCATGGTCACAGGATGTAGTCTCAGTGCAAATGATGAATCTGCAGCAGTACATCAACCAACCTACAGATCTATGATTGGAAGTTTACTATATTTGACAGGTACCCGACCGGACATCATGCATGCAGTTGGAATAGTTGGAAGATTTCAGGCAAATCCGAAGGAAACTCATCTTCAGGCAGTGAAGAGAATTTTCAAATATCTTCAAGGGACTCAAAATTATGGCTTATGGTATCCTAGAGATACAGATCTCACTCTTCATGCTTATACAGATGCAGATTGGGCCGGAAGCGTGGATGACAGGAAAAGCACAAGTGGTGGTGCGTTCTTTATGGGTTCCAGACTGGTATCTTGGTTCAGCAAGAAACAGAGTTCAATTGCCTTGTCTACAGCTGAAGCAGAATATGTTGCTGCTGCATCTTGTTGCACCCAACTCCTTTGGATGATGCAGACTTTGCAGGATTATCAAATCACTTGTACACTTCCAATCCCTATCTTATGTGACAACACAAGTGCAATCAACATCTCAAAGAATCCGGTTATGCATTCAAAAACCAAGCACATACCAATCAAGTACCATTTTCTCCGGGAACAAGTACTTGAACAGAAGGTCAAGTTGGAGTATGTTCCTTCTAAGGAACAAGTTGCTGATATTTTCACCAAACCGTTGCCCAGGGATACTTTTGAATACCTCAGGCAAAAGCTGGGGGTTGTTGATGCATCATGTTATTGTTGAACATCTTCTTATTGGTGGTATAGGCTCAGGGGGAGCACATAATGCATTGTTGGCATTATGGAGAAGGAGATCTTGGAAATAGCTGCAATATGTCTCTATCTCTTTCATGGTGGTACGTTGCTGCAGATCAGGTTCATAGGGGGAGCATGAGCGTAGGGGGAGCATACCCTTTGCCCTTGATGTCAAAGGGGGAGAATGAAGCTGAAGATCATGAGGTTGCCATCAAGTCCAAAGGGGGAGATTGTTGGCATTATGATTCAGGTGTTGTCCTTGATGGCAACCCATTCAGGTGATAGATCACTATTCTTGATGATCAGCTCTCTATTTTTAAGAAGGACGCAGGCAATCTGTTCAGAAAGTGCGTCCCCGCAGGTATACCATGCAGAACCCGCGTCCAGGGACGCAGTCCAGCCGTTCAGGGGGTGCGTCCACCCAGTGCACACATTTCAAGACAGAGAAAAGCACGTAGGGGTTTCTTGTGTGGTTTCTAGCCGACAGTTTTGTGTTTCTATGGTGTCGGCTCGTGGTATTTTTCCATGTTTTGGGGAGGAGCTTGTAAAGCAAAGGAGTTCATTTGGATTAATCATGTTTTTGGTTGAACATCTTATGAGGATAAGATCTGGTCTAGATCTAAACAAGGCGAATCTGATGGACCGAGATCTCTTCGGCTCTTGCTCGGATCTGTAGATCTGATTGTCTGGGTTACTTCTAAAGTCTTGAAATCATCTTTGCCCAGAGGGACGCAGGTGCAGTAAGGGTTCAGGTGCGTCCGAGACGCAGGAGCAAAGCGTTTCAGGAGCGCCGGACGCAGGTGCAGGAAGGGTTCTGGTGTGCCGGGACGCAGGCAGTTCAATAGACTCAGTGCGAGGGACGCAGGCTAGCAGTTGAGCAAGGTGCGTCCGGGACGCAGGCTAGCAGTTGAGCAGGGTGCGTCCAGGGACTCAGGTCAGCAGTTGAGCAGGGTGAGTCCAGGGACTCAGGCTAGCAGTTGAACAGGGTGAGTCCGAACTCAGGCTGGCAGTTGAGCAGGGTGCTTCCTTCTCTTAAAATCCTTGTTTCTCATTGTTGTGTTCTGGGTTTTGGTTCTATTATTGTTGATCTGGTTACTACAGTTGATTGGGTGATTCTCTTACACTTGATGATCAATTAATGCTTATGGATCCAGTTTGAAAATTTATGAAAAGTGGTCCTTGTATGAAAAGAAGTAGGGGGTTGTAGCTCCCTTCCAGGAGAGACTGGAAAACGAGAGAGAGTTGTAGCTCTCTGCAGGTTGCAGCCTGCGTACTGGTAAAGGACTGCACCAGTACAAAATCATTGTAAAAGAATTTCTAAATTGAAAGAAGATAGAGACATATTGCAGCATGTTGTTTTCTCCCGCATTGGGTTTCCACCTTACATCTTGTGTTCTTTGGTGTGACTGTCTATTTTCTTTGTTCATGCTCATTATTTTATGGTACTGATATGCAAGAATAATTCAAAAGATCAAATAAGGAAGATTTGTTAAATTGCTAGATAATACTGATTCACCCCCCCCTCTCAGTATTATTTCCAACAATTTTTAAAAGAGAATTGTGCATAGGCACTTATTTAGTTTTGGGGGAGAGAAGGATCTTGAATTATTGAGAGAAAAAGAGGTTGTTCCTTCAAAGAAGCATATAAAGGCCTATGATTTAGGTTTTAGCTTTTAGATTTCCCGTTCTCCATTTCTACTAGTTGGATAAGCCTGAAAACACCAAAGTAGAAAACAAAGTATAGAAATGAGGTTCCCAGACTGGACATAGGTTCATGGTTGGGCCAAATCTCTCCTTACACACTGATCATACTTTCTGTTAGAAATTCATCGGCTAAAAGTTACAACCAAAACAAAGAAGGTAGACATAGGACTAGCCAAGGGTTGGACTGTCATAAGACTCTTTGAACTTTAGCCACACACATACTTGGAAGCCAGAAAATAGTAAGACACAACACTTATTCGCATAAGTAAAACAAAATTATACAAAAGAAAAACATAAATAGAACGCAAAAAATTTACTATGTACATAGTGCGGAGCGTAACATCAAAACTTCATTGAAAATAATATTTTAAGTCTTGGCCATTGACAGGGAGAGAGTCAATATTCTCATCAAGTGATTGAAGATGATACATGTATTGGTCAAGCTTCTTGTGGACAATATAAGGACCAATCGATATGGATTGAAACTTAGTATGCTTTCCTTTGTCCTTGAGGGGCTTTGTCCCACTTTAATACTAAGTCACCCACACTAAACCTAGTCTTCCCTGTAGAATTTTTGTCAAACTGATGACCCTCATCACTGGGTAATTATATGGGCCTTAATTGGCCTTAATTCACCTCCTAGCTTAGTCAAACCAACTATTCTCACAACTTATTACATACTTTTGATTATATTTTGTTTATGAGATGAGTTAGAGTTGGATATTTTGCTTTGTGGTCTAATGTGCTTGTAATGCAGGAATACAGGATAAAAGCATGGAACTATGGAAAAGACCTTGGTAAAAACATGATTGGGACAAGAGAGATTAATTATAGGAGGTAAATCCTCCTCATTTACTACCTCTCCATTCAAATATTCCCACATTAGCTCGGAGTGAAAACAACCATCACTTTGAAAACTATAAGACAACTGAGCAAGTGAAAGTGATAGAAACCAGTTTATCTTGAGTGGAGAGCCAAGCCTCCCTAATGGGAAGGAAGTTATTGGATACTTCATATGTATAAGTAGAGAGTCCTAGGAGCTCAGTAGGATTCAGAATTTTTGTAAAACGCTACTTTATTTCTAAGCTGCAAGACTTGTGATAGTTTGTTCTATAATCCATCATTTTTATAATAAATATGAGTTTTGTTTTGAGACAGCACTGAGTTAACTTAGAGGGCTGAAGCTTTTGGGTTAGGGCCCAACTTGAGCAACCAAAGCTCCTATTTATTGTACATGTATGCTAGCATATATTTCTAGTTCTATTCATTTGCTTAAGTAGCTTCCTGGTTTTCTATTCATTTTCATAGGTAGATGCACTTTCATTACAACAGTATAGCATAGATTTATGGTTTAACTATTCATTTTCTTAAGTAGTTGCATTCTTCTTACAATAGTGTAGATTATATCAGTTGTGATTTGATCTACTTCCATTTGTGCCTTATTTTAGTTCACAAGTTAGATAGGAGGAAAAGATCACTACAAGGTTGTCTACAGGTGTCTCGACCTCATCTCCTCCCTTTGGGACCATGAATTGAGTAGGACACGCTTCAGCAACCCCAAAAACATAGGTTTTTGGTTCTCGCATGAGTTATGGAGTTTGTTGTTTGATGAAGTTACTTTTTCACCCTCACTAGGTTTTTTGTCGTTTTCATTTGAAACCTCCTTCAACACATTCTTCATGCATCGTTTCCTCACCGTCCGATCCACAACAAACCTGCCCAATCATCATCTGATTCATTAGTTTACCCAACTTCCACATCGCGTGAAGTCTTTCACCTAATTTATGTGCTTTAAATCCCCACCGTTGATCTACCTCGCCTAATTTGATGGCTTTCGTTTCACCTCCACACCTTATGCACTTTAAACCCCCACAGTAGATCTTCCTTGCCTGATCCAACAACTATAGCATCACCTAATCACCAAATAGCTTGGCCAATCTCCACCGTTGATCTGTCAAGTTTGAACCGATGGCTATTGTACAATCTCACACAGATTCTTGCACGACCATTATTCGCCCAACAGCACGTGATAAAAATGGTTTTCTCCTACTAAATGTCACTCATTTAGGCTAATTGTGTGAAATTCAGAAATACAGCTTACAGCCTTGAGGGAGCACGAGAAACTTCTTACCACCTTTGAAACCTGCTCTATTATTTCCACACGTTTTCTTCTTGTGATACTATCTTCATTGTCCATCCTCTGATTAATTGTGTCTATCCATCTCTTGAATTAATCTCCACGATAAGATCTCTGTTGTTCATTTGCTAATTTGTTACCCTATTCGTCCATCCATTCACTTAGTTCCTCACGATAAGATCTTTGTCGTTCATCTACTTCGTTACCCTATTCGTTCACGTATTCACTAAATCGGCTGCGATAAGATCTTCGTCGTTCATCCTGTTCGTTAACCCTGTTCATCCATCTACTTTTTGAAGCCCTCACGATAAGATCTCCACTGTCCATCTTTTGTTCGTTGATCGATCCAACGGTCCCTATGCACTACAACGTCCTTACATCCTCCTTTCATCAATTTCAATCTCCGACTACTTTCCACTTGAAAACCACGTTAGCTTAGTTTCCTTGCTTACACATTCATTTGGTTTTAATGATCTTTACTTCTGCAACTTAGATAGCAGCATTAGGTTAGCGATTGTTTTAGCAATTCTGCTTAGAATAGTTGTTTAATTGGTTAATTAGGTTATGTTGTGAGTTAGCATTACATGTTGTTTTCTTCATTAATGCCGCAGAGTAGCTCTCTATTAGAATAGATTTTATCTTCTTCCATAAAATAATTAATCTTCTTCTAACCCTATAGAATTCTGGCTTGGAACCCCTAGTTTCTCTTGCTAGATGAGCAGTGACAATAGGTAGGACCTTCAATTTTACTTCTGCATATAGCACTTTCACCTCCAAGTTTGTATGAACCCTAGATTGATAAGTAAAGCTGGTGGTCCTAAGAGTTGCAGGATTCTTGTTGCAATACCTAGGCTCATCACTTTTTGGCGTCGTTTTCGAGGAGGTGTCTAAGTAGAATGTGATTACTACTTTCTTCTATTTCTAGTCTCCAACTTTCTTTTCTTCTACTTCTTATCCTCAATTTTCTTCCATTAGTTTATTTATGCAAAAGTAATCTAGTAGCTTCCTTTATTTCATTTCTCATTATCTGCCTTCCTTTTCATTTTGCAAGTAGAATTTCAATTCAGCAAGTAGTCTTTTTTTGTTAGTAGTCTTCCTTCAATCATGAATTTCATTCTGCAAGTAGAATTTCAATTCAGCAAGTACTTTTTCTTGTTAGTGGTTTTTCATTCAATCAACAATTTGCTTTCTGCAGAGTACTTTCTAGCTTAAAATCAAAAATATTACAAAAACAAACCCAAAGAGGAAGAACCCATTCCTTTAGGGGATTTGTCCCATTTTAAGACTAAGTCACCCACACTGAACCTAGTCTTCCCTGTAAAATTTCCATCAAGCCATCTCTTGATACGATTCTAATGGAGTGAATTTATTTCTTTTAATTTCAAACTTCCTTCTTGCAACTTGTGTAAAGTGTCTATCCTACGCTGAAATAAAATACACGACTTTCCTTGGGATTCTTGGGGCAAATAGAGAGCAGGAAAGTAAATTTTCAATGGGAGGATGGCTTCCTTTCCATACACCGGGAATTATTAAGAGAAGGCTTAGGTGTGACTCGGTCAACCCATAAAGCCTTCATCAGAGTAGAGTGCCAGTTTCACTGCTTAGAGAATATCATCTTTTTGATGATGCGAATGAGTTTCTTATTTATGGATTTAGAAAGACCATTACCCTATGGACGATTGTTAGTATAATGCTTCAAGACAATATCATTTTCCAATGCAAACTCATAAATCTTTAACGAAGAAAAGTATGTTGTATTTTCAAAAACAAGTGATGAAGGAACGTCGAACCTAGAAATGACATTCTACTGTAGAAAGTTGATGACTTCTTGATCGTTCACTTGTTTCAGCAGAACTGCCTCTATCCACCATGTGAAAAAATTGGTAGAAGTTAGGATATAGTGGTGTTGCTTTGATGAATGAGGGAAAAGTTCCCCAATGATATCTAAGACCCACTATTGGAATGGTTATTCCACTACAATAGGTTGTAGTGAGGCTGTTGAATTCCAGTTTCTACCAGCACACCTTTGAGAAATCGTACATTTATGGGTGTAAGCATGGGTATCCCTTGAATAATGTAGGCTAGTAGAAATCAATCCACATGAATTTGTGTGATGTGGTGTTACTTGCAAAGTGTCCCTCGGTTGGTCCATCAAGTAGATCACATAAAAACATATATGAATCTTGCAACCCTAGGCACCTGAGGAATATGCCATTATGGTGCTTTATGTATAGCAACCCATGCACTAGCTAGTATGATAATGATTTGAAACAATGTTCCCTCTTCTGCCGCATAGAAAAATGAGAGGGAACAATGCCATGCTCAATGTATTGGCACACATATTCATACTAAGAGTTTCATTCTAAAGTGGGAGAGGCTCACTCAACATTGTACATTTGTATTTCTTTCTCCTAGCCTATGAGATCTTCTTCTTCCTCTTATGCATGAATTGCTTCCATCTAATGTAAAAAGACCATGACCCTTGATGGTGTGAACTCATTTAATGTCAATATCACACTCTTGTAGTCATGTCGTCGAGTTCAACCTTCTCTCACTTGGAGCCTACTAAACAAGTAGTGATCTAACTACTAGGTGTGGAATAAAGATAATGCAATGGTTTTTCAATAAAAAGGGTTTAAAATGCTTCATCACCTTGTACACTACATAAGCTTGTTTTTCCATGACACGATAGTTAAATTTTGGTCATTGTAAGCTCATGCTCATGAAAGAGATGGCTCACTCATTGTTCAACTCATCCTTTTGAGTGACTACAACAACAAGAGAAATGTCGAAAGAGAAAGTATAGAGAAATACATATTTTCTAAAGTTTGGGCTATACAATGCTGGTTCTTTTGCTATTGCTTGCTTTATACAGGAAAACACATCATTTTCCCTTTTTCCGTAACTATAGACTGCGTCCTTCTTTATCATCTCCTATATGGGTTTAACAATATGAGATTACTTGGAGATGAACTTTATAAGGAAGTTGATCTTCCCCAAGATAGAGTGCATGGATTTGTTGTTCATGGAGTGGGGAATATGTTTGATTAACCGAAATCTGTCCAAATCTACCTTGATCCCACTTTTAGCGATAACGTGTCCAAGCAGGTTACCCTTAGACACTAAAAATATGTTCTTCTTGGGATTCAAGGATATCCCATATTTCCGACATCACTCAAAATATTTCTTGAGATGGCGTAGGTGGTCTGACCATTGCCTTGAGAACACTGTTACATCATCGAGGTAGACCACTAAGCTTTATCTGATAAGCACGTGGAAGGTGATGTCCATTACGCGCCGAAATGGTGCACATGCAGTAACCAACCCAAACAACATTCTAGGAAATACAAATATACCCCACTTGGTATGGAATATAGTTTTGATTATGTCAGGCTCTTCTACCATAACTTAGCTATAACCTAGAAAACATAAAGAAAAGAAAACATCTCTGCTCCACCTACTGTCTGTAATATATGCTCAATGGATGGAACATGGTAGTTTTAATTGTTTGAGGCATAATTGAGGTTGTGGAAATCTACACACAGGTGGATCTCCTCGAGCTTCTTCATGATAGGGACTAAGTTGGACACTTATGTCGAATTTCACACTTTATAGATTATCCAAACATCCAACAACTTGGTTATTTCTTTTTGTATAAGGGGCTCAAGTGTTGGATGAAATTTCCTTAGTTTCTACTGAAAAGGCTTGTCCCCTTCTTTGATCAGTATACCTTGCTAGATAATTCACATTTCATATGTCTTAAGATAATCATACGTGCATGTGAATGTATCATGATAGTGCTTCAAAACGTGGATAAAAGCTTTCCACTCTTGTGGTGTACAAAAAGTACCGAGATTCACATACTTTAAATCTTCTTCTATTCCCAGATTGATTTGTTCATGCGAAAATGTAGAGTTGTGGGTCTTAACATTCATAGGTCCCTGAAAATGATTATGTGGGTCATACAGCTTCTCTAGTGACACCACACCGTTGGGGATAATGTTTCCTTTGCTTGTATTAGCTACGTCTTTCAGAATTTGGTCATGCTCATCCTAATCTATTATTGCATCCTTTAAGACATTAGTGGTGGCCATGAATGTAGTATCTTATGATCATAATAAAAACACGTAAGTTAGTGATGTTGTCTAAGATAGATGGTTTATATAAAATTTCAATGGCAAAACTATCTCTTAATGGTAACATCCTAGCAACTGTGTTTTCCAAGGCATCTGCAACTGCATTACACATTCCTGGCACTCGAATAATATTAAAAACCTTGAAATGAGAAATGAGTCACCATACTTCTTGTTGATAGCTCTTAAGACGAAGTGACATACATTGTATAGTGTTACGTACCTGATGCACCACAATTTCAGAGTCTCCTACCACTTTCAAAACAAGAACCTTGAGGTCAATGGCTTTTTGTAAGCCTAAGAAGAGTGCTTCATACTCTGCGGTGTTGTAAGTGCACTTGAACACCGAGCGACTAGAGAGAAGATGTTTCCTCTATAACAGGTCTATTAAAACACAACTGGATCTAGAGCCCTCCTCCGTTTGGATCCATCAAAGTACATGGTCCACATATCATCTGTATAGGGATCACTTACAACACTAATACTAATGCCACTAATGCTACTACTACTTATTGTACAAGTTTCATTTTCACCAGTTGGGCATGGAAGGAGGCCCACCTATGTGTCTAGTGGGATAAGGGATGGCTCTGTAAGATAGCACCCCAACTATATCTCTAAAAATAAATTTTTGAACACAAGTTTTGTGAAAGCCGAATGACTCATTTTCTCAATTCAAGTGAGTCACATTGTGCTTCATGTATATTTCTGCCAACACTCAGATTTGGTTGTTCTTGTGATTATATGGAACCCATAAGTGTGAGAAGTCAATGGAAAAATATCCTTGCAGCTTGCTTGACTAGTCTCTGTAGAGAAATACCTTGCTGCTTACGAGATGTCCATAATTAAAATATTGATGCATTGATTATCTGATCCATCAGATGATAGCTGCATGATCACATCCCTAAGTTCACCAGTTGCTGGCACATAATTTTTGTCCAGTTGGATTATTTGTGCACTTGTCTTACTCCTTTGAGCGTTGATCTTCTTGGAAATGCACTAGAATCAGCCAAGAATATTTGAACATTGAAATTAAAGATTTCAAATAATAACAAGAAGGGTCAGAAGAGAGAGAATTCCCCCTACATGTGGAGTGCTTTAAGCATAGATACGAGAGTGTCAGGAGACTTACTAGATCCCTTCTTCGAATAGGTTTCTTTTCTAGTAAAGGTTTCCCGAAGTGCTCATAGAAGAATGTCCCACTAACTCGAGTTTTTTTAATTTCAAAGCACAAGCATCTTCATGTTTTCTACAATGTTATAGTCTATTACGGGAAGAATCACTGAGGTGTTTGTGGTAGAATTTAATTCATGGATTTTGGTGGGATGGTTCTGTCTTTGCTGCTAGCGGAAGCACTTTTTGTTGCAGTTTTATTCACAGACTTGCTTTGAGTTCCTTTTGTTGAGTCAACTAGAGGTTCCAATTTCCTTAACATATATTGTCCTATTTTATTTTTCGATATCTCAATCACGGTGGTCGCCCCTTAACATCTCAAGTTGTATCGGTGATTTTTCTTCTGGGACAAACTATCACTTGGAGGCTCCTTATCAGTGGCGGTGTTCTAGGCTACAAGAGCATAACGATACATGTTTACTACATGCCCAGTGATTTTATCTTCATCAGGTGTAGCAATTTCTTCTTCTTCATCATTGTGCTTAGGTTTCTCATCAAGCATGAGTGTGTTGGACAGCTGCGCAACCATACTACTCATTCCATGGTTCCGTTATGGGCACGGTCTTTCCAAATTGGGTTCGTGATGAAATATGTAGTATGAATCTGTAGAAATTTTCTCCATGTTCAGAAAAAGGTTGGATCTCTACACAGATTTGGACGACAGGCTGCTGCTACCACTTGAAGCTACATTCTTCTTTTGTGGGTACCTCGAAGGTCTACTACTCACAGTGGTCTCTGTTGCCCTATATTTAAGTCTGGCCACTTCGATAGTCATGGAATTGAAGATATGACTAAGGTTCTCAATATCACTTGCTTCCTTTTCCTTAGCCTTTCTCACAGAGGTCTAGGATTTCTTACCCATGTCTTTGGAGTACTTAGTGGGTTCATTGTGTGTAATGACTCCAATAGCACGTAGGTCTTTCTCCATGGAAATAACCTCTTCATATTTTTTTAATGATGGTTTCACTCACTTGACCAACTACGCAATATTGATTGACATGGAAAACGTGTAGTAGTCGATGGTGATAGAATCGTGAGGTTTACTATCATTCGAGAAATTTTTCAGAACATGGCTGAAACTATGATTGAAATCTTTGACCATTCCTTTCAACTCCATCTTGAGACTACCCAACTCCTTCAGTAACATGGCAGGGGTCTTGTCTTCAACAAACTTCTTAAGAAATATCCTTTTGAATACCCCCCAATTCTGGATGGAGTTTGGAGGAAGGTTGTGGTACCACATAGCTACTCTACCATCCAAGGTACATGGAAACAATCTACATGCAACATCATCATCACGTACCTCAAGTTTCTGTAGGTGTAGGTAGAAAGTGTTTAAGTGATCTTTTGCCTTCACTGTCTTTTCAGGGTATTATTTCATTAAGAGATTCTTTGTGTGTCTTGACATATTATGTAAGACACCCAGAAGTGCCAATGGGCATCGATTCATCTAATCTAAATTTTGGTCATCCATGTTGTCCTCTTCATTTTCTTCCTCTTCCTCTTCTGAAATTGATGATTTCTCTTCTGAATCTATTGGTTTCTTCTCTTCTTCTCATCCTCTACTGAAACCTGAACCCAAGGGTAAGAGGTTATCTTCTTCTTCCTTTTGAAAGAGCAAGGTTTCCTCCAATTTTTCCACAACTTCTGCTAACTCCTCAAGAGTGGAAAATATCGCTTCTTCAACAGATGGAACTACTACTCTTGTTGGGGTAGTCTTGTGCTTCTTTTGAGAATATGGAAGAGCATACACTCCTAGAATCAATCGAACAACTTTTGCAAATTTATGGGTGATGGGATGAACAATGCGGATTTGATGGTATTGGATTTCACGTTTAGGTCTAGGAGGTGAGAAATTACCAACTTCAAAATGGTGAGTAGGTGAGAGGGAGTGAATGTTACTTCCTTTACTAGAAAATGGATGAGTAGGTTTGGTGTGACAATTATCCATAAACTACTCATGGCCCTCCTTCTAGCACTAGAAATGTCAATGGTGCTCAATCCACCAACATTTAGGGGATCGCCTAGATATGAGGTCCCAATTAGACCTCACATCATTTGGTCTAGGAGTCCCATCTGGTTTGATGGCCCGATTTACATATACTTAGATATTTTCCTTGGCTCTTGTTGTTCAGCACATGAGAGTGTTGCAATGGTACCCTCAAAAAGTGAGGTGAGTGCGTCCAGTGAGTGTGGAACGTAATTGTGTCTAGGTTCTCTTATTGAAAAAGGGGGAAGAAAAGTGAGCCTCTATGTGAGAGGTAATAGTACCATCCAAGAAGAGACACACATGAACCAAGAAGGTCTTTCCAGCATCCAATAGAATAGTCCACAACGGATGCAGTAGTAGCTAAAACCAGAATAAAGGGGAAGATTCATCCACCATCCAATGGAATAGTCCAAAACGGATGTGACAGTAATTATAACCAATAAGAGAGGAAGGTTTGTCTAGTATACTACAGGGTTGACAACCAATACAACACATTCCCAACAAGGTAAGCACCCAAACAACCAAAATAGTTCAACTATCTTAGTAAATGCGAAACAAACATTAATTACCAATTTTCAAAGAATAATCTTACAAACATCCACAAGTCATGCATGGAAATGTGTTGGCTTGGACATGTTTCTGTATTAGCTAAAAGTTCCAAGGCACATATTTACAACATACATCACTAGCCACAGTAGTGGGACATTGGAGTCACTCCTTTCTCCTCAAAGAACTAATTGTAACTCTCTATGATTTGTGGGAGGAGCCAAGATGAGAAGCCATTGCTCATACAATGAGGGGGCTATATATAAGAAAGGGTGATGTTTGACCCTTATGATCTTGGACTACCCTCATGACTGTTCAACTTCCTATGAATTTTCAACTGACATGATACTTCATATTCATGTGTTTGTTGGACTTCCACTTTGCATTACATTCGATTTACAATAGATATGGCCCATAATGGTGATGTGCCCTTTGAAAAATCATGAAACGACTTGAAATGACATTACTAACATGGACTATCTTGCTGAGGTGGCAATGTCAAGCCACTGTTGTTGTTGAGTGATAGATGTGTTCTTGGATGTGCTTTCTCTTCTCCTCTGCATATCTTGATGATGTGGGGTCTTCAATGATATTTGGTGTTGAGGTAGTTGCATGCATGTCTTCCCTTTGCTTATTCTTGATAATATTCTTTGTATGTCTAGTTGTGAGTCAGTATTCTTAGAATGTGTGCTCGCTCTTATCCTTCTTCATCATCTTGCCATAATCTAATAGTTTACTTATTCCTACATTTCAATTATGATGGGACAACAACAAATCCAAAAAATACCTAGTCTAAGATGATGGATTTTTATCCATGCCCTGGGCCTGGGACAGGTGATAGGCTAGGAAAAATGGCACAATAACTGTGCATTGCATAGTTATAGGTGACAGGCTGGGAAAAAAGGCCCAGTAACTACAAATTTCATAGTTCCAGGTGAGAGGCTTGGAGGTTGGTCACTGAGACTGTGGGTAGCACAGCTCAGGTTTGGTTGAGGAACTCAGGAGCACAGTCCTTACTGATGGGGAAAGTTGCTCAGAGGCCACTAGGAGGTAAGATTGCACAACTGATTTTTCTAGTGACTTATGCAAGATGGGACCATCAGAGGCATGTCTACATAGTTTTCATACAAAAGGTAGAACTGGGAAACATAGTGGCCTAGGAGGATGGGTCTGTGCAGTTCTTTAGATCATTGAGTCCCCATTGAGGGAGGACAATCAGGGGACACTTTTGCACAGTTATAGGAGGCAAGGTGGGCTTGGTCTTCTATGAATTGTGGGGTTCCAACAGGAAGGGAAGAAATTGATGATTGGTCTTCAAAAATGTACTATTTAGGTCAAGCTTTAGGAAGCTACTACACAATTTTGGGGAGGAAGACAGTTTTCTGAGATCTAGAATTACGTTGTGCAACTACCTTGGGGACAATGATTTTTGGAAGTTCTAGACAGTAGGGTTGCATCAGTAAGGGCTGAGACTACACAACATGCAGTTCAGTCAGGGTCCGATGAAGAGAGTTTCCCAGTTGAGACAATTTTCAGAAAAATGGCTATGTGTGGGAGGAAAGTGAACTTGTGAGGAACTTAAAATTGTGATCACAAACATAAAATAATTCAACAACATGACAACAGAGAGCACTAGAATGACAAGACAAAGCATTACCTCTGTGATATTTTCTAGAACAAAAAGAGACAAGTGAAACACTTGAGATAGACCTTAGGACGATTGTGACAACATATATGTGACAATCCTTAAAACTTTGTGTATGAGTGCGACAGATGTTTAGATAGCTAGGAAAACTAAATTACACAAAGACAAGCCTTTGAAATCACTAGAACAAGATCACAAGCAGGGTAAAATAATTAAACACACCAAAAGATGACAGTGGATCAAACAACTAAAAGGGGTGAAAAGGCTCTAAGAGAGCTCATGAAATTAGCTCAAGTGTTTACAACCATAAAGGCCAAGACCAAGGAAGGCTCTAAAATTTAAGTTCAAGCAAAAAATTTTGGAGGGTGCTGCAGCCTACAATAGAACCTTTCCATAGGACTTGAAAAGAAAAATCTCTAGAGACTAAGGTTTGGGACTTATTAATATTTCTTTTATTTGTTTGTCTTTTCAGCAAGGCCTTATGCTAGGGACTGTAGAATATGTCAATAGGAGTAATATCCTGAACTATTAAAATGATGTTATAGGTTGAAAATGGTGGTATAATTTAAATATATTCAACCTCTAAAGGCTTATTTGTAGTCCCTGTTGTGATTGTATTTTTGTCAAAATTTTTGGAAATGTCTAAGATGTTTTCTTGTGAGGTAGTCTTTCAAATCTTAGGGTTACTTCCTTTCAACACCTAGGTGCATTGTTCCTAGATTTATTTAAGTCTAGCACTTGGCAACTAACCCTTAATCTGAGTGGAAGAAGAATCCCATATATATTGTGGGTCAAGGATATCAATAACTTTTGTAGAAGGAATATCTATGACGTTTTCTTGAGCTATGTTTTCCCGTAGAGGTTTTAATGAATCCAAAGGTAAATGGGAAATTGATTGATTTCCTATGGAGTTATTTGCTCTGAAATATGTTTGGAAACTATTGAATAGGTAGTCACTTTTTCAAAGAAATCATCAAAATGATTAGGCTCATGATGGAATTTCTTACACTTGATTGAGAAATAACATTTTTAGCAGTTCCATGAGGGTTGTACTACTTGGTAGTGATGGTAGGAAACTTTAAACCTAAAATAGAGTTGACATCAGTAGTTGCATGTCTGAAATTATCTAATGTATACATACCATAATGGAATGGAACGGTAGGCCATACTTTCTTATTGGATTCCTTCAATATTTTAAAAATCACATTACCCACAGATTTGTAGGCTATCTCACGAGCAAGTAGTTTATCAAGGACATACAGGGGAAAAACATGTGGATTAGCCAGATTATCAAATACCTGAATGTAGGTACACAATCCTTCACTAAGAAAATTTCCAACCCCAAGGTATTATACTTCTGCTTCTGGGGAGATCCTAGGGATTCTCTTATTAAAAATAATTTGATGAATAGGCAACATGACAGCCTAGAAGATTTTATAGAAATGGGGTTGGTATTTAGAATCCTAGAGCCTACTATGATATATATGAATAGGAGTTGGATCCTCTCAATTCCATTTCTATCTTGTGGAGGAAAAATCCATAGTGTAGCACAAGGAGTCCATAAAATAAGCACTCATATAAAAAGGAGGAATTATATCCTTGGGAACTATATGTACTCTTATTAAATTCAAAATATGAGTGGCTAAGTTATCAGATAAAATATTTCCCCAATCTAGTATAAATCCCTCTAAGGCAGCGCCAATCATTGGAGTCCATCGATCTGGGAATTCATGAGTCTTAGGATAAGCAAATAATCTGCATACCATGGCAGCAATTTGTAAATAAGGTCCTGTAAGAGAGTTTACTAATTATATTCCATTTTCCTCACCCTCATGCTTATTGGGATCTCTCCTCCAATATTTTATGGGATTTGATGCATGATCGATGATGCTCATGAATTTCTCCACAAACATATTGTCATATTTATATTATAGACGTGGCAAATGGTACATCGTGATGAAGTCACTACTGGTGAAAGAGCTGATGATTGCATCATTCTTTGTCATGAATTTTTTTCTGCAATGTTGAAGTGCTCCACGACTCATTGAATCATATCTGTACAGGGTAGGAGCTTCGACTAAGCAACAATTCTGTGTAAAAGTGAATTTGAGATATTGTTATAGGTAATATTAGAAACTGGACAAGTATCCTCTTCTGTAATTTTTTTATGAGTGACCCTTGGACCTTCTTCTTTGAATAACTAATAGATAGATTCCAAGGAAGCACTACTAAAATCTAAATGACAAACTGTATCTGAAAACAACCCGGGTTTGTGAATATTTCAGTTGGTTAAGCAGCCGACTGTTGTTGAGCAACCGATCTCTTTCCTTCTTTAGTTACCCTAGACATATTTCCTGAATTGCATTTATCAACACTTTGCTACAAATGGAAAACACAAGACTAAGTAATAATTCTTTCACCAGAAAGCTGTTAATGCAAATGACATATTTTCATACGATATATGTATTAAAGGGAAAATCATGATAATATCTAAACGTAATGAATTAAGCTATTTAGAACTGTGAAAATAAAAAATTCACCATTTTTGGAAATTAAATGAAAAATGTGGATCCAAATGGGCGATAGACACATCAGCGTATCATAAATTTTCTATCGGAGAAATCCCATGGTCGCACTCTAAAAGTTATGATATCCAAGGCTTCCGATTTGTGTTGTTTAAAACATATAACAACTATCAGTATAGGCAGAAAGATATATTGAAGGTTTTTATATCGGCGATTTTGAATATCAAGGTTATTTTAGAGTGATATGCAATATGAAAAGTCTCGATATGCAGAGGGACGGGATTACCACTGGATTGATATATCGGAGGGGAGGAGTATCAAAGATATTGGGTATCGGGGGTGTGAGGCATCGAAATGTTATGATATCAGGAGTTCTTAAAATATCAGAAGCGTAAGGTATCAAGGATATCGAATATGAGAGGTTTGAGGTATCGAAGTTTTTTGAGATGACACTTGTTAAGAGTTACGATATTTGAGAGCTTTGATATGCCAAGTGGCAATGTTGTGGGGCTAATGGTTCTTTAAAGTATTCAATATAAAAGGAAGAACCCACTATATCTTCATATATCAAGAAAGTTCAATCAGGGAATGTTTTATCATAAACTTACCATAAAGAATGCTACAATATATTAATGGTTCAATATATATTATTTTAAACAAAAAAAGGCCTAGCAGGTTTCTATAGCACTTGTAAGTTTTGATTCCTACAATATGTAATTTCTGATATATGAAACCTTTATGAAAGAGGGTTATTTACAAAAATTGACAAATGTCTTACCTTTATCAGAACTAAAGAGATTTTATTAAAGTTCAAAAGGGTCCCCATTATTTATTATATAGCTAAAATAAAACCAAATGGCGAGTTGTTGAGTCCTACAATAATTGCTGACATACAAGGTGAAACAATTATCTCTGTAAAAATAAATGAAATTTTAACTACTAAAGAAAAAAAAAATTAAAAGGTAAAAATATTTGAAATTTTGATTGATAAAATTACTCTAAATAAAAGAACTAATTATTTTGTAAATTGTCTCACAACATGTTATTGATTAAAATCTTTATTATCTTTGTTGGTCATTTAATCAGTTGTAAAGATAAAGTCAAGGGCTATAGAAGTTTAGTGTTTTAGATAGACTTATTTTTCATTGGTAGAGCCACTGCTGCCAGTAGGCATCCATATCGTCGACAGGGTTACCATTTAACAAAAAATGTACTAGTATCCCATCCACTTACAATACTTTCTTATATGTATTAATTTTTCTTTTAAATTTTGTTTTGAAGCTACTTGAAAGCCAATGTTCTAGTTTGTTGGCAAGATGATGACACTTCCATTCACACGTTATAATGATATTGAACAAGTTGGCTTATAATGGGACCTCTTGTATTATAGTTATTAAATTTAGTTATAATGAGACTGGTATCCCATCCCCTTACAATATTGTTTTAGAGATGTTAATTTTTCTTTTAAATTTTCTTTTGAAGCTAGTTGAAAGCCAATGTCTTGGTTTGCTGGAAAGATGATGACACTGCCATTCACAATTTATAATGATATTGAACAAGTTGGCTCATAATGAGACCTATTGTCTTATAGTTATATAGCCATAATCCATTATCTTTGTTTGGTGATCAATCATGATAATTTCAACATCATTAATTTATCATGATCATGGTAAGTCAGCTCGTGATGAGACCTCTTACCTTTCAAGTTTTATATATTTTTGAATTACACTCTAAAAAATGTAAAACTAGTGGATGGGGAGGTAAATTCACTCCTTAAGAGTTATGGATGACAATTGGACTCAAATGATGCTACAAATTCAAAATAGTATTCACTTATTAAAGAAAACTTTTAATGACAAATCATATGAAAATAATATATTTTATAGTTTCAAGTTATGAAATATCTACAGCTCAATGGATAAAAAGATTTTAGAGATTTTAATAGATGAAATACAAAACTTCAATGTTATAATTAGATTTCTAATGTTTCTCCTTTAATTAGTCAAACTTGATGTAAATGATGAGAGAATGTACTATGAAGTCAAAAGAGTATTACCTAACATTATTAAATCTAAAGACACTGATATGCATATATGATTATTTACATATTTACAAAAGGATAATGTATTTTTTAAGAAAAATAAAAAATAAAAAATATCCCATTAATGGGAAGAGCATCCTTCTTTCCTTACAAATGTTGAAGGATAAAGGTTGATGGGCCTAGTTTCTCAACGATCTAAAATAGGCCTATCCACAATTTTTGGAATTTTTTGTGTTTTCCTCTCTCTTCATGGGCTTTATCCCATTTCAGAACTAAGGCACTGATAAGAAAAAAGAAATATTACCTGAACCTACATCAAATAACGGCTTGAACAATTTCTTGTCGTGGGCATGAACTTGTTTTTCTTTATCTCTTTCTTCTTCTAACTTAAGAGTTTGAGACATCCTAAATTGTAAAGTAGAAGAATATTTTTCTTCAATACATTGTAATAGGGCTAATGAAGGAAGAGAAATATTGGGAGGTAGGGTAGCTTCTCTTCCATACACTAATTGTAAATGATAAGTTCTTATAGAGACCTTCTAAATGATTTTGTCAGCCCATAAAGAAAAAACTAGAGCTTTGTGCCAATTCTTTTTTTGGTCAATTGTTCGCTTGATTATCCTAATGAGGTTTTTATTGGTAGATTCTTCTAAGCCATTTTCTTGAGGATAATAGTCCAAAAAATATTTGAGTTTGAAACATCTTTTGATAGAAAATTCAGTTATAGTATTTTCGTAAAAATAAGATGCATTTTCAAAGATAAGGGGAGAAGGAAGGCCAAACCTGGTAATAATAAATTAATAAATAAATTCAATAATTTTTTTTAGATTGGCCACCTTCAGATGTATTGTTTCCACCCATTTGGTGAAGTAATCTATAGCATTCAAGATGTATTTATTCTTCTTAGAAGAGTTAGGAATGACCTCACCTATGATGTTCAGTACCCATTGCTCAAAGGTTTTCTCAATGTTAACTTTTTTTTTTTTCTAAGTTAAGACTAACCTAAGTACCCACGGGGGATTTGAACCAGTGACCTATCGCAAGGAGTGCCTTAACAATGCACCCATTCACCGTCAATCCAAAGCCCCGTGGGCTTCTCAATGTTAACTACTTGTAAGGGAAATTCTAGTTTCTTTTGTCTTCCTAAAGTAGTTTGGCAAAATTTGTATTTTCTAAAATAGGCATGGGTGTCCTTAAATAAAGTCGGCCAATAATATTCATCATGAAGGATCTTATGAGTAGTAATGAGCCGACTATATTTTCCACCTAATGGTCCATCGTGTAGTTCCTGCAAAACTTTCTCTTCTTCCATTTTTTCTAAACATATTAATAAAAAAAATCATAATTTCTTCTAAATAAGACATCATTAACATGTTGGTACTGATTATATTTAAGTCTTACAACTCTTTTTCTTTTGTAATTGAGTTCTAGTGGAGCATAACCATTTTTTAAATAAAATATTAAATCAACGTATTGAGATTCGGTGTCAATGGGGCATACCTCTGTAATTTGAAAATTATTACATGAATCATCATTATCCGAAGTGTCATAACCTCCACTGATTAATCTGCAAAAACCTTGACCCTTTACTATTTTAGTTGGTTTTATCTCTAGGTCATATTCTTGCAGGTTAGCAACCCAATTTTCTCTTTTCTCTCCTAATTCCTTCTAGATGAGCAATTGTTTGACCACAAGGAAAGGAAAAATTACTTTTGTATGTTCTTTATGGAGGAAAGGCATAAAATGTTTTATGGTCTTAAAAATGCAAAGTCTTTTTTCTCAACTTCTGAATAATTTAGCTCAAATCCTTGTAAATTGGAACTAAAGAATGAAATAGGAGCTTCAACTTTTTTTTTTCATTGGGTTCTGTCAATATTGCTACATAGGATTGTTGGGAAGAAAAAGTGTAAAGAACAAATTATTTCAAAAATTTCGGAGTTGATAACAAAGGAACATCTATGATTGCTTGTTTTATTGATTCAATATATTTTCTTTCCACCAGACCCCATTTGAAAATTGGTTTCTTCTCGATCATAGTCATCAATCGTAAAACAATTTGGGAAAAATATGGGAGAAACCATTTAACAAAATTGATTTTCCCAAGAAAGGATTGAATCAATTTTTTGTTATGTGGTAAAGGGATTTCAGAAATTTCATTAATTCTCTCTGGATCGATGCAAATTCATTCTTTGGACACAATAAATCCTAGAAGCTTACCTTCTCTAAGGGAAAAAAATGACTTTTTTGGATTCAAGTAGATTCCATTTTTTTTACATCTTTCAAATATTTGTTTCAAATCATGGAGGTTATTACTTCTGTTTTTGGTATAAATTACAATGTCATATAAGTACAGTATAAATATCTTATTAATCAAACCCATGAAAGAAATTTCCATGGCTATTTGAAAAGTGGCTCCAACATTAATCAGTCCAAAAGGCATTTTTTGATAAGCATACATTTTCCACTTGGTTTTGAATGTATTTTTCAGTCTATCTTCTGGATGTATAAGGATTTGATTGTATCTTGAAAAAAAATCTAAGAAATACATTAGTTCAAAACCATCAACAGATTGTAAAATTTGTTCCATTAAAGGCAAACAGAAGTTATCCTTTTCACATGCTTTATTCAAGTTTCTAAAATCTATACAAATACGAATATCTCCATTATTTTTCCTAGCTGGTACAACATTAGAGACCCACCCTGAATATATGATGGGGAATATAATTTTGGCTTTGAGAAGCTTGTTCAATTTAGTCTTAATCTAGGCTTCCAAGTTAGGATGAATCCTCCTAAGCTTTTGTTGAATGGGCTTTGCATCTGGTAGCATAGGTATAGTGTGTTGAATGATGGAATTGTTACAAGTCTTGAGATCAACATAATTCCAAGAAAATGTTAGAAAATTATATATTACGGAGCAATGGAACACATAAAATATTGCAGAAATATAAACACAGAAAACACATAAAACAAGAGAGACATAGATATACGTGGTTTACCTAGTTTGGGCTACATCCACAGAGAAACATCCAGTCCTTATTTTATTATATTATCTAGCAAAATGAAGAGATACAACATACAACAGATCCGTTGTAACACCCTCTGTGCTCTCAATCTCCTCTCTCTTCCTCACTCAGAATACAGATCTGCATAGATGCAATACAATTCCATCATATATAGTGAGGGGTTGCCTTCTAGGGAAAAAACTATAAATTAAAAAAAAATTCTACCATCAAATCATCTGCCTAATGAATGGCCCAGATTGACTAGAAATTACTAGACTTTTACAAGGCAATTTTACATCTATTTTTAGCTTCGGCGGCGCTGCCCCCGAACCTCCGCTGGGGGACTGCTGGACCTCACCCCCCCAGCCGGCGAGGGATTAGCCCCCCCCAGACCCCTGCGGGGGGGAACAAATCTCCCCCACAACCCCTCGTGTGGAGGGGTGTACATTCTTCCTTGGGTATACATCCGGTTGAAATCTTTGAATACAGAAGATAATCAGGTTCCACACCCAACATAAAATACATCCTTATATATTTTCAAAAGATTAATAAAAGCATATCTCTCATCTAGTGTGAATCAAAGGCCTAATTTGATGTCCTCAGGCTTATGATGAGATCCTTAATTAACTAATTCAAATCTCAGAGTAGAACTTTGAAGCTTGCAATTAGTTACTTTTTTAAACCTATCTTTCATATCATATAAATATTCCAATTTTACTATAGGTTTAAGTAAAGAATTTCCCTTAGAATATTTATTCAATTTCTTGTCATGCTCATCTTCATCAATAATCTGGTCAGAGTAAGACCCTTCAGATGTAAGAAGCCTTACTATGTCATTGTCAGCGTTAAACACACGCCATTTAGTTATGTTTTACAGAATGTAGGCTCAAAAAATTAATTCAATCAAAAATCTATTGGGACTGAAATATTTAGGTTGGATGAACTTGGAGGAAACATTTGCTAGGATATTGGCACTAGAATTCTATAATCTTGGGATTGAAACTATATTGAATGCAGTAAAATGGGAAGTTAGATATTGGATCAAGGATTGGTAATGCTTAAGGTGACTAGAAACACAATGGATATTGTTTCTAACTTGTTTGATTACAATCTTTGAGTCACCAAAAACTTGAAGATATTTGACATCAAGATTAATGGATTTCTATAAGCCTTGTACCAATGCTTCATATTCAACAATGTTATTGGTATATCCATATTCAAATTGCTAACATAGTTTTCTATCCATTAGGACTTACGAGGATGAAACCATTACCTACACCATCATTAGATTTTGATCCATCAAAGTAAAGTGTCCAAAACAAATTTTCATGCTTATTTATAGGATTTTATACAATATTAATACATCTGAATGAATTTATTTTATAAAAAATTTCAATTTGAGATGAAACAAAATCAACTAAAAAAGGAAATTTTTGTGGTGGAAAATTGCCAAAGAAGGATTCAAAAGAATAACTCACAAGGATGCTATTCGTGAATACGTCTGTTTCGTTTTGTTCATCAAAATCAATTACTAATTCTTTCATATGTTTCTCCCTATCAACAAAAATTCGATTGGGTTTACCATTGTAGGGAAGCCACATGTGTGACTAATCAGCTGCAAAGTAACCATGTAGTTTTTTAGATCAGCTCTGCCTAGAATAAGACCATAGAATTCAAGAATATCTATGACTAATATATCTATTGTTTGACAAAACTTTGAATTGGAAGATAATATGATTAAAACATAATTCATTTCTCTTGATACTTTGAATTTTGTGTGATCTAATTGAACAACCTCGATAATAGGTTTTTGAGGAGAAATTGTCAATTTAAGACAAATTGCATAAGGCATGACATTAGATGATGCGCCAAAATCCACTAACCATTTTTGAACACTCTTATTAAAAATTTCAAAAGTTAATTAAAAGGGAAGAGTGTGGAATTTGATCTATCTCCAATTAGAATAGCATTAGAAGGGTCAATCTTATATAAAGGGACATTAGGAGGTTTTCCTTTTCCATTTGAGGCTTTTGCAGTGATAGTAGCATGTAATGGAGATGTAGGATTTGTATTTAACTCTTTAAGTAAAAAATTTGGTTGTTGTTTTAACTTGCTAACCTCATAAAGGGAGATGTTCGCTTGACATTTTCATGTCTTCCACAATATTATATTCAATGGTATCAAATACTATCAAGGTCTTCAATGAAGAATGAGATTTTGAAGTAGTTGAAACAAAATCTGAAGATGGAGTAGAAGTATTTCTAACTATAGTGTTATATTTAGTAGGGAGGAGTAGGGGAATCTATTTTTTATTTGATGGAGATGTATCAATAGGTCCCTTACTTCTATAGGGCTTCTTCTTCTTCTCCATTTTCTGAAGTATTTAGGATAAAATCCACAAACCATGAGACTCAACTATTTCTTCTTTTTATGATTCTTCAGCAGATAAGGTTGATTCTTCTTCTTCATCATCATGGTCAGATTATGAATTTGATATAATGGTAGGAGGTTGTGATTGTGATGACTAATTCCTTCTAAAAGGCCATAAAGAATTATTTGACTATTCAACTACTTGTTTCTTGATCTCTGCCATTTCATTGGACATTGTATTCAAAGAAATTTGTAATCCGTCCAATTCAAACAGATCTTTGGGGGATTTCTCCTTGGATTCATCTTTAAAATACACTTTCTTGGTTTATTTTCTTTCCTCTAGGGAAGTTTTCTTCTCAAGGGAAAGCATTCCTTTTTCCACAGATAGAGTTTATTTCATGTTATCAAGCAATACTATTTTGTTAGCTCTATCTACGAACATGGCAATATTTGAAGGAAAGGAAGAAATATGCCATTCAATTTGTAGATCAGTTATGGGTGTGGAAGTGGCTGGTGTATTATTTAGTAATTTCTTAAATATTGAATTAAATTCTTTAATTTTTTGATTTGGGGTGGCCCTAAGATTTGAAAAATCATTAATCAAAGTACCATTTTTTCGGTCATCACCAAATTTTAACAAAATTTGTTGTTCAAACTTGTCCCAATTTGTTATTGATCAAATAGGAAGAGAGAAATACCAAGATCCTACAGATCCTTCAAATTTATAAGGAAAAAGTCTGACAACACAATCTTCTTCTTTGACTCCAATCAAATTGATGGCTAACATGAAATGGTGAAGATGTTCCTCTATGGGGAGGCCATCATCAGGATTAAAATTAGAAAGTCATCTATTTGGATGTTTGTGAATAGGGTGTAACGTGGAGTCATTTGTACTTCGCCATGATTGTTCCTGTTGGGTGTGGAGCCTGATTATCTTCTATATTCAAAGGTATCGCCACATAGGACCCCAGTTCAAAATGTTGCCACCCGTAAAATATTCACTGCAGGGGGGGGGTCCAGGGGGGGCGGCTGCGACCTTTGGGAGCCCCCCTCTGGCGGGGGGTTTTGGGGGCAGCGCCCCCGAAGCTAAAAATAGCTGTAAAATTTCCTTGTGAAAGTATAGTAATTTCTAGTCAATTTGGGTCGTTCATTAGGCGAATGATCTGACGGTAGAACTTATGTTTAGTTTAGGGTTTTTTGCCCTAGAAGGCAACCCCTCTCTTTGTATGAGGGTATTGTATTTGAGGTTGTGTCATAGAAGTGTATTCTATGAGCGAGAAACAAAGAGGTGAGACTGTGAGAGAAAATAGAGGACATTACAGCGGATTTGTTGTAGGTTGTGTCTCTTCATTTTGCTAGATAATAGAAAGGAAAGACTGGCTGTTTGGGGTGGACGTAGCCCAAACTGGGTGAACCACGTATATCTGTGTCTCTCTTGTTTTTTGCGTTTTCTGTGTTTATATTTCTGCAATATTTTATGTGTTCCATTGTTCCGTAATATATAATTTTCTAACAGTTCCCTAGTCTATTTTCCATTCCAAAAGTACTAGGAATAGAGGAATTTACAGAAGATGTGGAGGGTGATTGAGATTAAGCAGATGAACAAGTTTCTCTTGTAGAGATACTGATTTTAGTAGCACCAGTTGATTGTGGGTGAGGAATGTGGATGGGATGGATTAGAGGATCATAAGAAGAAGGTAAAGGGGTAAAGGAAGAAGTGGAACCAATAGAAGGAATATGAGGAGGAGAGGGAGATGTAATCTCACTAGAAGAAGAGAGAGTTTCTGAAGTACTTTTCTTTTTCTAGTGAGTGGGTAATTGAAAGAGAAAAGGTTTGACTCCAAGATTTTCACTCTGGATCTAGTTAATACACCAAAAGTCTTTAAAGATGATGTGACAATTCCTTATGATATATTGGTTTGAACAAATTTTACTCCAGAAATGGAAATTCCTTCTAATATCTAAATCAAAGTCTGAACTTTAGGGGGCTATATAGGTATTTATGAAGGTGTTTGGTCAACTGACTTTGAAAGTGTGCTAGGAGATTTGGTGTTTGTTTGAACAACTTCAGACCCAGGGTGAGGTGGCTTGGAATGTGATCTTGAAGTTGGTGGTGATTTTGAGGGAGACTGACTCTTAGAATGACATTTTTAATTTGGGGTTTGGCCTTGTTTCAATTCATAGTCTAAAGGACCTCCTTCTAGCACCAAAGATATTGAAGGCTCGAAATATCTGCCTCAACATCGGCGAAAACCATCCAGTCGGGACCTTAGAATATATCCTCTTCCATTTGGGATGATGGCTATGACTGGGTTTTAAGGGACTAGTTTCCCCGGATATAAAATAAGAAAATATATGGAGTATATACAGGTGAGACTTATGATATAATTGAAAACAGAATAAAACGTATTTAAACTAACTATTTATCTATATATCTATCTATCCCGGGAAAGCTTATCTATATATCTGATTTAAAAGGATCTCGCATACAACATGAAAATCTAGATTATGAAGCTAATATGAGGTTAAAGAAAATTATGATAAATAATTTAATTAAATAGCTAATTAAATTAGTTGATGAACTCGTTACACATATAATATTTCATTGTTTATGCATATAATATATGATTCCAATCACACATATCAATAGTAAAATAGGTATGAATATTTGCAACACACATATGATAAACATTATCAAATAACCATTTAACTCTTAAGCAAAGAAAAATAGACAGATAATAGTACCTAATATATTGTAACTCTTCTCATGAGAAAATAGTAGTGTTTAAAATTTATATTATGTTTAGTTACATTAGTGCAAACAAAATATTTCTCTCGAAAATTCAGAACCGCTTCTTTCTTCAAATGAAGAGGATTTATAGTTTTCAAATAAAATACAATTATAGAAAAGTAGAATAAAAGTCTGAAGTGATTATAACAAGAAATGATTAAAATAAAACCATAAGATAATTTTAGACTTTCCTATAACAATCCAGTTAAGGCTGTGAAGAACACTGCCCTCCCATATACTTTCGTAGTCCCTAAATATCTATCATGAGGTTCAATTTAGGTGGAGACAGTGGTTGAATCTGCATCTGACTGGTTAATATAGCATCACTAGCTGCTAGAAGCATATGAGTGGTTATGTTAGATAAGAATCTAAGCATTAGCCATTAGATATGAGGCTTGACTAAGAAATGAAAACGGAACTCTAAGTCAATCTTATATACATTTTTAATCTTCTTTCCCTTTTTCTTGGAAAATTCCTTCCATGTTTTGGTCAACAACTTCATGTCGGGTAGAGTTCCTTTGGCAAAGTCTGAAATAATATTTTCCTAAAACAAATTATCACCGATAGCTTCAGTGAGGTCATTGGAGATTTCCCTTGCATTGAATACCACTATTTCTGTATGTTTAAGGAGAATTTCCCATTCTCTAAAGACTATATCCTTATGTGATTCCTCTATCCTTGGGAGATCGACTGATATGGCTTCAGCTCTATCTTGCCATGTTATGTAGCCTACAATCATCTCGTCAACATCATCAAAATATGTTCTCAGGTCGGACAATTTGTGTACCGATGTATTGAATATTTGACACAAGTAATAAATAATAGCTAATTTCTGACTGAAAATTACTTGTTGTTGAGTAAGGAGAGTATTTAATTCTCTTTCTTCCCTTTTGAACTCTACCAATTCAGGATTGACTTTCAACTTTCAATCTTCTACTCTAATTCCTGAATCTAAGCATCCCGCACCTTCAAATCAGAGTCGTGTTGAATTTTACGGGCATTGAAATTTTTTGGGAGTTCAACAAGTTGATCTTGTCATTGGTTGGAAATCCTTTACTTCTCATTGTCAAGGTCTTGTTCCAAATTCATAATATTTTCCTATTTTTATTTCAAAAGTTGTTGTATCTCTATGGTATTTTACATAGTCGCAGAATCATAAGCCCCTGTGAACTGAGTATGTCTTCCAAGTTCCTTTGTGGGAGTGGATCATGAACCTTTCCTTAGTACTTCAAAAGAATAATTTCTAGGGATTAGGACTTGGGATTAGTAAATATTTCTTTTCCTTCTTTTTCTTTTCACCACGACCTTATGTTGGGGACTGCATAGTATGTCAAGAGGAGGAATCTCTTCAACTCTTTACAAGACCTCAGAGGTCATAAATGGTGGTATAATTTCAATATCTTCAACTTCTTAAGGTTGATCATTTTCCCCTATTGTAATAAGAGTCTTCTCAAAAGCTTTAGAAACGTCTAAGACTTTTTCTTGTGAGGTAGTCTTTGAAATCTCAGTTTTATTTCCTTTCAAGACATGCCTGCATTGTTTCCATATTTCATCAAGTTTAGAAATTGGCAACTAACCCTCAATATAAGTGGAAGAATAAGCCCCTATAGCTTTTGGGCCAGGGATATCGATAACTTGTGTAGAAGAAATATCTATGACCTTTTCTTTGGTTCTATTTTCCTATAGAAGTTTTAATGAATCCAAAGCTAAATAGGATAACCTCGTTTCTTGGTATTAGGAATATTGATTGATTTCCTGTAGAGTTATTTGCTCTAAAATTTGTTTGGAAACTATTGAATAGGTAGCCTATTTTTCAAAGACATCATCAAAATGATAAGGTTCATGAGAGAATTTCCTTACACTTGATTGAGCGGTAACATTTTTAGCAGTTCCATGAGGATCGTACAACCTATTAGGGAGAATAGGAAACCTTAACTCTAAAACATAGTTCATCTTAATAGATGCATGTTTGGAATTATCTAATGTATACATACCACAATGGAAACCTTCTTATTCAATTCCTTCAATATTTTAGAAATTCCATTACCCACGATTTGGTAGGCTATCTCATAGGCAAGTAGTTTATCAGGGACATACATAGGAAAAACATGTGTATTATACAGACTACAAAAGACGTGAATGTAGGTAAAAAATTCTTCTCCAAACCAATTCCAAACCCTGAGCAAGTTTACTTTTGCTTCTAGGGAGATCCTACGGGCTCTCTTATTAGAAATAATTTGATGAATAGGAAGCATGACACCCTAGAATATTTTATAGAAATGGGGCTGGTACTTAGAATCCTAGAGGATATTATGATATATACGAATAATAGTTGGATCCTCCAAATTCCATTTCCATCCCAAGGAGGAAAAATCCATACTGTAGCACAGGGAGTCCAAAAAATAAACACTCATATAAACTGGAGGAAATATATTCTCTGAAGCTGTATGCCTTCTTTTGAAATTCAAAATATAAGTGGCTAATTTATCACATAAAATATTTACCCATTCTAGTATAAATCCCTTTGAGGTAGCATTAATCATTGGAGTCGATTGATCTAGGAATTTCCGAGTATTAGGATAAGAAAATAATCTACATACCATGGCAGAAATTTGGCAATAAGGTCCTACAAGAGAGTCTACTAAATATATTCCCTTTCAGGGAAAATTTTAAGAACCCCTCCTAAATTTATAAATATAATAAATGGGCGAATCTCCATGGTATATAGGAAAAATGGAAGGCGATTTTATCAATAATATAATATGTATAAATAATTTTTTGGCGAATCTCTCACCAGGCATGGCGAATATTTTACTCAATTATAAAATCTTGTAAGATCTTGGCGAGTCTTTCACTAAATAATAAAACTTTGTAAAGTCCTAGTGAATCTTAGCATAGGCTACATGCTGGTTTAATTCCCCCATTTAAATAGGCTACATTCAGGTGAATACCATGGGTCAATACCATGTGCCATTTTTATTTTTATTCTAATATTAGGGTTAATAATGGTTTTTTGCATGGTATTAATAACAATCTAGTCCATGGTATTTGTCCCATAGTATTTTGTTCATAGGTTTCACCTAAATATAACCCATTTTTTGAGTGTTTGTAAATATAAGGTGACTTATGGAGTAAATATAAAAAAATGTTTTATTTGTTTACCATACCTCTCGTTTATTTATATTTTTATTAATTTATCAAACCTCTTTTACAAATATGGTATTTGGCCCATAGGATTCACTTAAATAAAACCTCTTTCTTGAGCCTTCATAAATAGAACGAGGGTTATGGACTAAATATAAAAAGAGGTTTTATTTATTTAAGATACGTCTAGTTTATTTATATTTTTATTTATTTACCATACCGTTTGAGTAAGTATAAAAAGACATTTTATTTATTTAACATACCTCCACTTTACTTATATTTTTATTTGTTTACACCGTTACATGTATATAACGTGACTTATGGAGTAAATATAAAAAATGGTTTATTTATTTACCATACCTCTCATTTATTTATATTTTTATTAATTTACCATACCTCCTTTATAAATATGGTATTTGGCCCATAGGATTCACTTAAATAAAACATATTCTTGAAAATGGGCGAATGGATTCACTTAAATAAAACCTATTCTTGAAAATGGGCGAATGGAAGGTTGTAAGTCCTAATTTCAAGGGCTAAATTTACCTTTTTTACCCTCTCCCTTAAAATAAGGTGGGCTATTTGAGGTGATTTGTAAAAATGTACAATGATACAAAATATTCGCCCGCTAAAAATTTAAAACCCCTTAATTTCGCCAAAGGGCGAACATTCACCCCTAAAATTATCTTTGTTCCCTTTTCATCCAATCCTTAATGGGATCTGATGCATGATTGGTGTTTGTCATGAATTTCTCCATGAACTATTTTTCATATTTATATTGCGGAAGTGGTAAATGGTAAATCACATTGAAGTCACTGTTGGTGAAAGAGCTGATGACTTTATTATTATTTGTCCTGATTTTTCTGTTTGCAATGTTCAAGTTCTCCATGACCCATCAAATCATATTTGTATAGGGTACGAGCTTGGCCCAAGCAGAAATTCTATGTAAAAATGAATTTACGTCGTCGGTGTAGGTGATATTAGAAACTGGAGAAGTATCATAATATGTAACCATTTTATGAGTGACCCTTGGTCCTTCATCTTTGAATTACTGATAGATAGATTCCTAGGAAGCACTTACAACATCTAAAGAACAAACTACATTTGCAAATAGCCTTGGTGTGTCAACATTTTCAGCTGACAGAGTAGTGTGCTATTGCTAAGAAACTGGTTTCTTTCTTGCTTTCGTTACCCTACACATATCTTCTAAATTGTGTTTATCACGACTATCCTCCAAATGGAAAAAACAAGACTAAGTGATAATTTTTTCGCCGGAAAGCTCTTAATGCAAATGACGCTTTTTCATACGATTTATGTATTAAAAGGAAAATCATGATAATATCTATTCATGATGAATTTATTTGTTTAGAACTTCAAAAATCATAAATTATCCATTCTTTGAAATAAGATGAAAAACATGGATCCAAGTGGGCAATGGACAAATCAACATATCATAGAAATTTTATCAGATAAATCCCATGGTCGTACTCTGAAAGTTATGATATTTGAGGCTTCCGATATGTGTTGTTTAAAACACATAATGACCATAAGTATGCGAGAAAAGATATATTAGAGGTTTTTATATCAGAAATTTGGAATATCGAGGTTGTTTTTAGAGTGACATCTGATATAAAAAGTCTCAATATGGGTAGGGATGGAATATCAGAGGATTTAGATATCGGAGGGGAGGAGTATTGAAGATATCGATTATCGGGGTGTGACACATCAAAACATTATGACATTGGGAGTTCTTGAAATATTGGAAGTGTTAGGTATCGAGGATACAAAATATTAGAGGTTTGAGGTATCAATGTCTTTTGAGATTGCGCTTCTTAAAAGTTATGATATTTGAGAGCTCTAATATTCCAAGTGCCAATGTTGTGGGGCCAACATTTCTTTAATCTATTCAATATAAAATGAATCTCCCACTATATCTTTATATAATATGAAAGCTCGATTAGGGAATGGTTTATCGTAACTTTCCCATAAAGAATGTTACGATATTTGAATGGTCCAATATAACTCCTCCCATATACACTAGTTTAAACAACAAAAGGCCTATCCAGCTTTGGGAACACTTTTAAGTTTTCATTCCTCTAATATGTAAGTTCTGATATATGAAACCTGTATGAAAGAGGTTTATTTACAAAAATTAAAAATTGTCTTATCTTTATTAGAACTGAAGATATTTTATTAAAGTTCAAAAGGGTCCCCATTATTTATTATATAGATAAAATAAAACTAAATGGAGAGCTACGGAGCTATTGAGTACTACAATAGGATGATTGGAAAACTACACACCCTATTAAAGGCCTATAAAATATCTTTTGTAGTGATACTTTCATTCCATAGAATAGTTGGGAATAGATGTTTATGTAATAATAATTAGAAGTTAAACTTTATAAGGTGTAGATAAACTCAAAAAAATATGAAGGGATTAAAACTATGGAAAGAAATTGTACGAAGCTCGAACTGTCCATGTTAAAGGTAGGTAGACTACTGGTGTAAACTGGAACATAATAGGAGTTGTATTACAATATGTGCTTATTAGGAGTCAAAAATATGTGATGAGTACCAAACTAAAATTAAATGTCTAACCTAAATAAGAGAACTACTTGTGAGGATAATATCTTATATTTCCGAGTCATGGGTACATTAGTATTAGTAAGCCATTTGAAATAAATTCGTAGGCATCAATTAATTTACAAAAATCTGGTTGAGACAATAGTAAAAGCTCAGAAAACTTTATCGTTTGGCTCAAGACCAATTTAAAAAACGAGATCTAAGTAAAGGTTTAAAACGAGTAAGCATTATATATTATAACGTCAGGTAAATTATGAGTACAAGTTAAACAAATAACATTAATATTAACGTACAGTTAAAATCACAACATGGACATCCCAGTTTTTCCGGCTAAGTGGGACTCAAAATAATGATCATCCTGTCATGGAGCATTTTGAACCAAATAGGAATCAAAACCAACATATCAAAATGTCAACAACATAGAAGGAAACTATTGCAACATGGTGTCAAACTTTCCACACAATCCCTTAGAATTCATTCTTGTAGACAATTAAAGTATTCTTGTTTGCTATGCTTTTCGGCATCATGCTAGAAGACAAAATTAACAAGTGGTCAGAGGTTAAGGAAAAGAGGGAAAGAGGACAAGTGGATTTTAGGCCAAAACACTCTATAGTGGATCATGGCATCACATTGAGACACATTATTGAAAAGGTTTGGGAGGACAAAGAAGAAGTATTTTGCTACTTTGTTGACTTCAAAAAAGCATTTTACACAGTCCGTAGGGATAAGTTGAGGCGTAGAATGGAAAAACTTGAAATTCTTGTGCATTATAGAGCCATTGTCCATAGACTTTATGAAGAAGTGAAAGTCAAAATTAGAACCTCAGCAGTTATTTCAAAATGATTTAGAAGTGACATTGTAGTCAAGCAAGGTTGCCCTCTATCCCACACTCTTTTTGGTCTATATATTGATAAATTGGAAGAGTGGCTAAATCTGCAAGGTGGATATAGTGTTTGGTTGGGGAGTTTGTGATAAAGCTTCTTTTATATGCTGATGATATTGTATTGATTTCTAAATTGGACCATGGACTACAAATGCACTTATATGCCCTTCAGCATTTTTGTAGAGCAGTGGGGATGCAAATCAATACTAGAAAGACCAAAATAATGATTTTTTCTAGTAAAAGGAAGTGGAGACAACATACTTTCTTCTTTTAAGACAACATTATTGAAGAAGTAAAGGAGTACAAGTACCTTGGGATTGATTTCAACAACAAACTCAATTGGGAGGACTGCAGAAAGAAGAGAATTTTAGGAGGGTGGAAAGCATTATGTGCTCTTCAAAATAGATGTAAAGAGACAAAGTTATGGGAATGAAAAATGATTAAAGTGCTTTTTGGACTCCTAGTTTGTCTAGAGATGCTATATGTGTGTGAATTGTGGGCTAGCAACACTCCTGTCTCAAAATGGAAACAAATTGAGAAAATCCAAAAATGCTTAATCATAAGCAAGTTCAAAATAAAAAGTTTGGTACCTTATGATATAATGTTGAGTGAAACAAGAGCAACTTCCATTGAAGGAATTTCTATGGTGCCGCTCATAAAATACCTAAAAATAATTGAACAAATGAGAGTAGGTATATGACCTAATGTTATCCTCAATGAAGGCATCAGTGAAACAAAGAAAACATGGATGAAACAAAACTACACATGGATGTAAAAATGGAATATTTACCTCAATTCCTGTCCCATGAATAGCAAGGAGCTAAAGGATTTTGTTATGGAAAAGTTTCATAAAAAGGTATGGGCAAAAGAGTTGGGTAGAAATAAGAAATATTACATTGAGGAATTCAACCCTACGTGTGATTTACAACAAAAAGAGTTCATTGGAGCTAGCATTTCGTGGATGGAAAAGGTTCTTATTGCTCAATTAAGGACCAAATCACATCAACTTCAGTGTGAAACAGGACAGTGGAAAAGGCCTAAAGAAGCTTCGGAAGAAAGTGTGTGTACATTTTGCATGTTTGGGGCAGTGGAATCAGAAAAACATTTCATTTTGGAATCTGGTGCATTAAAAGACATCAGAGAAAGTTATGAGAACAAGTTAGCATCAATTTCTTAGCATTTTCCTTTTAGCAAGGGGATTTTTGGAAGGTTGGGTCAGCTCATCATCAATTTGAATCGGAAAAGGACTGAATTGCAAAGAGAGAAAAATAGGGAATTAATGGTCTCATAGACTATTTTTACTCTCGTGGACCTTAAAATATCATTTCATTACATATTATTATGTTCCAAATAGAACATTAACACCATATGGAATATTACAGAAATAACAGAAAGAAACCAAGGCTCAATAGTTTTGGAGTCCTTTCCTGAAGGAAATGAAAAGCCTCCTTCCTGAAATAAAAGACTTGCTATAGTTATGAAAAATGTATAGATTCAATAAACAAAATAGACCAGCATCCAATCAAATAGTGATGATTGTAACCCTTTAAGAAGGGAACACCAAATTTTCTCATAACACTTTTCTTCTCAAGGCACGAAAACTTAGAGTCGAAACTTTTGAAATGAGGTTACCACTGCCTTAATATAATAGTGTTTATTTCCCATTTAGAATAAATAGGAGTAGGAACCAATAAAGGAGGTAACATTTTGAGAGCGACGAAAGGTGAAGAACATCGACCTAAGAAGGCAGGGTGATTGAAAGTTACACGTCTTTTCTAGGTAATTGATAAATCAGGATGTTAATACCCTAAAATTTAAGAAGTCGATCCCCTTACCTGCGCAACAATTTCCCCGCACCAAATTAATAGAGTTTCATCCAAGTTCAGGTGAATATATAAGCAACATGATGTAGAACATGTGAATTGAATAGATGGTTATACCTGAAGAAATGGATGGTGTTTGTGCATCCTGTAGCACACATCTTAAGGAAAAAATATAAAAGATTAATTGTTGTATTATGAATATCACAATCGGGTAAATCAATAGAGGCGAACTAATGAGACTTAGATCATATATCAGAGGAAATGGCAGAAATCTTTTGGTTCTAAAATCCAAGTGTGGATTAGGGTATCTAGGCCTCTATAAACTGAAAGAATTGTCCCTGCACTCCAAAATAGACCTTTTCATTGACAAAAATATAGGTTTATGCTAGGCATACAAAACAAGCATGGTCTCATCTCTCTCTCTCTCTATATATATAAGCTAAATTACTTGTAAATGAGGACGTATGGTGGATAGAGACTAGGAGGCTTACCATCAGGACTCCTCATGAGGAAAGAAATGCCTGAAAGAACATATTGATGAGATATAGTGAGAGGAAAATAAATGAAAATATATAGTAATCAATCTACACAAACAAGAAACATTGGCCTTAAATCATTCACCAAAACAATGCTCAACTAGTAGAGACAAATAGTTTACCTGGTGAGGGAGAACATATACGTGCCTCTGCGTTCTCGAGCCAACGTCGAACAAGGGTGAAAATTTGACATTAGGAATTGCAATCATGTAATAGGCTAAGAGCAGCAACTGAGGAATAAGGAACAAATGACAAGGTATGCACGAGAATAGGGTTTTAGGTTGGGGTGTTTATTGAGGGTCGTCGATCCCTTACATTGCATCGTGACCTTCCATGGAGTATGGAGGGTGTTCACCTACCATCACGTGAACCAAGACTACATGGCATAATATTAATAGCATGCCATCACATGGGAATTGTAGGCGTGGCTCTAATCTATCATAATCATGATAAAAAAACAGCTAGTAAGTTAAGGCAGAGTTAACACGTAGTGGAATCCACATAGGCGTGAGGTGTCTTTAATAATTATACTTACCATAGTCATAGAAAAGACTATTATAACCTAAATGAGGCCGAAGAAAATTATGCACAAGTGCATCAAAAACAAAACAAAAATAGTTATGAGTATAACATTGCTAAGGACTAAGGTAGGAACTATTACGGAACCCACAAGACCATTTTATTAGCAACAATAAAACCTCCATTACCATAGTATTTAATAAAAAAGAATGAACATAACATATAAGCGGTAGAAGGGAAATAACATAATTCTTCACCTAGTTAAGTTACTTTGGTACAAAAAAAGATGTCTTTAAAAAGTTGTGAGTGGGTGTATAATGTGGAAAAATCCTCTATACATGGGTGGAGATTAAGGAAAAATGTAAAAGAATTATCAGTAAAATAAAAAGGAAAAAAAACTATTTTGTTTAGTGTGATAAACTCATGAAATATGTGTAGAGACATGACAATGACTTTGGTCAAAAGGAAATTCATTGTGCTTCTTATGAAATTATTATGATTAGAGAAGTAAGAAATGAGAATAATCAAAAAAATTCAAAGAACTCTTCCCCTAATGTCTTCTCTCCTCTTTAGAATGAAATTGATTGTATTATTAGCAATAAATTTTCACATGAAGAAGGTGAATGTAGAAGCAAGATGATACCTTCTTCTTAGAATGAGAAAAACTCAGAGCCTCCCAAAGTGTGGAAAAGGAAGATCACTTCTAATGAAAAATGCGGTGTAGCCATATATGAAAGAGATCAAGATAATATTTGGTACATTTACAATGGTTCCTCAAAACATATGACAGGTGACAAAGGTAAGTTTGCTTCTTTTAATTAAATTAAGAAAGTAAAGAAGGCCTCCTTTGGCAACAAAATAACACCACTATGAAAGGAAAATTTTCAGTGATCTTAAAAGAGAAAGACAAATTTGTGGATGGATTAAAACATAATCTGTTCATTGTTATCAAAATGTATGATCAGGTCCATGTCGTTGTTTGTAACCCTAAAACTTGCCTATTCAAATAACTCAAAACATGTAATAAAATAATCGAGGGAACCAAAACTCCTCGTAATGTATATATTCTTGAAGGGAGTAATGAACAATTTTTCTTGAGAAAAACCAAGGAAAGTTGGATGTGGAATAAAATATTGTGACGCCTTAGGTTTTCTCAACTATATAAATCAAACAAGAAGGGGGTCGTTGGTGATATGCTAGACATCATACTACTTGAAAACAATATTTGCCAATCCTACAAATTTGGTAAGAAATAAAGAGTTTAGTTCAAAGTGAAATAATGCACTTTAGGTAAACCTCTTGAACTAATTCATACCTATTTATGTGGACATATGAGAAAAAAGTCTCCTTGTGGTGAACAACACTTCATGTTGTTAATTGATGACTTTACTAGGGTGTATTGGATCAACTTACTGAAGTAGAATTTGAAAAGTTTAAAATAGTCAAGGCTCTGGTGAAAATGAACTAGAATTAAAAATCAAATGTCTTAGATATGATAGAGGAGGATAGTTTATATCAGATGAATTTCTCAATTTTTGTGAGTAGAAAGGTATCGAAAGACAAATATTCATAGTTGAAAATCCTCAACAAAATGGATTGGCATAAATAATGAACGGAACAATATAAAAAATTGCATGTGCTATGCTTGATGTATCTGAATTATCTTACACGTTTTGGGGAGAAGCGATTCAAATAGTTTTGGATAAAATCAACAAGGCCCATGTTTGATTCAACAATGATAAAACACCTCATGAACTCTGGTATGGTGAACCTATAACTAGTAAACACTTTAAAATAGTTGGAATCAAATGTTTTATATAAATAAATGATGATAAGCTTGGAAAGTTTGAACCTAAAGCTTATGAATGAATCCTTCTTTGTTACTCTTCGAAAATTAAAGGGGACAAATGCTATAATAAAAAGGCTTGAAATGGTTATTGAAAGTATAGTTGTTGTTGTTGATGAAGGATCTGTAGGTACCAAAAGAGAAATTCAATTTGGTGAAACCCCAACAAAGATACGATAAATAGTAGGTGAAGAAGAAGGACAAGCACAAGAAGAAGATAATCAAAATGTAAATATACCAAAAAAGACTCCTTCTAGGTATGTACAAAAGAATCATCCTAAACCTCAAATTTTATTAGATCAAGAGGTTGGAATTCAAACTAGGTGGATATTTGTTGGATCATCCCATCACCTAGCCTTATTGTCCACTATTAAACCTCAAAATGTAAACCAAGAAAGAAAAGATGTATGTTGGATTAAGGAAATGAATGAAGAACTCAATCCAATACAAAAGAATCATACATGGGAACTTGTTCCAAGGCTTCATAATAAAAATGTAACTATGATAAAATGGGTATTTAAAAAAAAGCTAAATTAAAATAGAGAATTAATATGGAGAAAAGAAATACTTGTCTGGAAAGGTTATGCTCAATAGGAAGGAATATACTTTGAAGAGACATTTGCACCTTTATCTAGATGTTAATCCATCATAATTTTTCTTGCTGTCACACGGAATGGGTCGATCTTGCGGACAAGATAGACCTTCCTAGAATCTAAAGAAGACCTAACGACAAGCAAACCAACCAGACACTATCTTTCTCTAAATATGCTTCAATAAACAATAGAAAACAAGTGTTTTTAGGGCCTACCTTTGGTCCAACGCAAGCTTGTGGATGCCCTCGCCCATTTGATCCAAATGAGCTCCTTATTGCGAATCTGCAAACACAAACAAGGCAAACAAATTAAATAGCACCTGAAAAGCCAATTGCATAAAACGTATTTAACATGAAATTCAAGGAGTCCATGAAACAAATAACATAAGATACTTGTTGAGAAAAATGAGTTTGATTGTATTAATTCAAAAGAAGAAGAACTTTACAACCTTTGCCTTGACGCTATACAAGCTCCTCCCAGGGTCCAACAAGATGTCTCCTCTACTTTGACAAGTTTCACTCACTCTCCAATGGAACCAAGAGGTATGTGATCTCTCCTCTCAAGCTCAACCAAAGAGTCTTAATTTCACCAGCATTTACCCTCAAAATGTTCAACTTCTAACCTCTCTAGTCCTCACCCCAATGCCTGTATTTATAGTGCAATGGAGGGAAGTTACTAGGTCCTCCTTCAAAGGGATAAAGCCCTCCTTCAAAGGGATAGCTCCTTTAGTCAAGGGATTACCTCCTCTTTTGGGATGCATGAACCACCTCAGAGCGAACAATCCACGTCAAAATTCCTTCTAGAAAACTCTAGAATTAACCCAAAGTGAGTTTTTTAAGATAAAACTTGCGCCTTTTGACTTTCACAAGGGTCCACACCTACACCGTTAGGGACAGAGCGGGTAGGTACGCAACTTTTGTACACAGAAGGTGCGGGACTGCAGGTGACCATGAGAGAAAGTGCGGAACCAGAGTTACATTGACTTTTAATATCTTTCTCCCATTTCCAAAGCTTGATTTGAAGAGCTGAGGTCTTAGACTTGCTTAGGAGGACAGTACAAGTGATGATAGACCCACACTGACTGTAAATAATCATAGTGACGATATTTTTATGTAACAGATTGCCCCCTAAAGTGCGAAGTCTGTAGTAGATGAGGATTTCATTTATCATATATGAAGAGTGAAGTACTTTATCATTTCGAGGATCATCTTGTGGAGAGCCCGGTCGGAACCTGTAAAAACATTCAATGCAATATATATATATATATATATATATATACATATATATATATATATATATATATATATATATATATATATATATGAGATCATATCATCGCTGAGGTAGGCATTCCCATACTCAGATCAAAACTAAGTAGAAAACTATCTACTGTTCTGATATAGGAATGAACTTGTAAAACATCACAAGTATAGACTCATGTGAACACAGTATGGACGCAGCCACCTATTTATGAATAGTCCACAATATAATGAATACAAAATTCCTCGCAGCCTGGATGGTGGAAACTAGATCCAGGGTCTTCATTTCTACTTCCCGAAATAGTACGATTCTATCCATGCAAATAAATGTATTGATGTCGAACATGGTAGAAACCACTTGATTACCAGTCAATGATGTAAACTGTTAACAAGTGTGAGAGAAACCACCAGTGATGTCAATGGCTCTCAAAGTACCCAGTACAATCCATGAGATGTGAATAAATGTGTTGATGTCGAACATATCACAGAATCCTTCGATCGAAATTCAATGATGTAAACTGTCGTCAAAGGCGAGAAACCTACCAGTGAGGCATGCAGATCTCAAGGTACTGACGATTCCTAGATCATCTTTCTAGATAATGTGTTGATGTCGATAGAAAACGATCCGTCGCAGGCAAGCCCACAACACAAAATCATAGATCAAGTTGAAGAAATTTAGTTGCAAGGACTGACTCAGGGATGGTCAAGATGGATGACAGATATTTTGCAGATGAATGGCTTATTGGCAGTGACTTCTTGAACACATAACGACACGACAGATGGCTTGGTAAAAATTGACCCAAAGTTAATATCCAGAAACCGGCTAAAGACTTTCAATGTGGTTTGACGAACTGTTAGGCAAAGGATTTCCCAACCCAGGTGAATGAAAGTGTCGTGTTCAAGAGTGGTTACAAAGTATGACAAACAGACTCATTTTTCTCCTTTTTCCCCTACCATTTCTGGCAAGTACCTCTTTATTTTTGACAAGCTTGAGGAGGATAACATTTGCTTGATTATAAGCTCATCCTTCAGATGAGTCCAACTTAGTTTAGATTCAAACCCTAAGAAGGAGTGGTTCGTTCCTGTTTGTAATTGAACAGGTCCTTTACTGTAAAATTTTAACGAGTCCAGTATAGGAGAAACTCGGCGTTTTTCAATTTTAGAGAGTCTGAAAAAACTTAAGAAGACTCTAGGGTTGACCTTTTTCGTAAATTTGTGTCTCCCAACCCCGAAAAAGTATAAAATAATACTTGAGAGAACCGCTTGATCTTTTACGACCAAGGAGTACTTTTCGTTATTAGTGTCACTGATCCGAAAAAGTAAAAAAGCGATCAATGACACGTCGTTTTATAACTAATATCGAATTTGAAACGACAAAAATCTGGTAATCTTTTCATATTTTTACGGTCGAAAAAGAGCTGTAAGTGGACCATCTTTTAATTTCATTTTAACGAGTGTGAAAGAAACACTCGGCAATCTTTTCATATTTTAGGAGTCAGAAAAGGGCTTAAAGATGACTCTACTTTTTTTTCGTTGAAAATGATAGATTTCGCCTAAATAATCCTTTATTCTGCACAAAAACACAAACATTACTCATACCTGTTTGAAATAGATAAAAATGTCGTAAAATACCTTTTCAAAGTGAAACATAAACAAATTTGCAATTCATTTACTCAAAAAACTTATAAAAAGGGGTTTTGACAATTCATTTTTACCATTTGAGTTTGGGTGAGAAAATAGTGCTTTTGCTCAAAAAACTTCCCATGAAGATTGCGGAAAATCCAACTGTTGGAATCGAGCGCCGACCTCTCCAGGTAATCCACATCATCCTACTCTTCATTTTCAACCATTTTGTTTTTTGATTTAGTCCTTCATTTCATTTTTTGGGAGGGTTTTTAGGCGTAAAACCCGCGCGCGGGGGTCCGCAGGTTTACCATTGCGGACCTGCGGACCCCGACTTTTTCTCCATTGGGAAAAAGCTCGGGGTCCACACCTCCCATGTAGACAAAGTGCGGACCCACGCACTGTGTCTAACTCGGAGGGTGCGTACCCCCCCGCAAGGGTTTTGAACCCAAAAATTCTCAAAAATGGACCAATCAAAATGTTTTCTAGCAATTTAATTAATCTTTATACTTGATGCAGAGAGTACATCATGCTAGATTAGCGTGAACGAGAGCATGAGGACGTGGATGCTGCCACATGGAATCATCAACCTTCACTTGATGCTTTGAGGGTGTGCGGACTGTACAAATTCTGGACCATTCCTGGCATGAGGGCTCAGGTGGATTTCTTATAGTGGCTGGTTGACAAATGGAGCATACAGGACCAGTGCTTTTTCATTGGTGGCCACCGGCTCGAAATCGAGCCGGCGGAAATTTATTTCTTGACTGGTTTGCCTAAGAGAGGCGAAGACTTGACTCTGCATGGGACTAGGCCAGGTGGCCAGTCTATCGAGAGCCTCCGGCTAGAGTACTGCAACAGCCAGGTTAGAGACAAAGGGATAGACATAAAGACCATATCCCATCCTGAGCTCATGGTGATTGCGTTTACTGTCACCAGACTTTGCGGAGCTGCCGCATTACATATTGCCACCTGATCCCAGATGCGTATGGCAGTTGATTGCTTTCGAGGCACCATCTTCAACTGGTGCAATGCTGTGCTGGCCAATGTGAAAGGCCAACTGACCAGGGCCAAGAGAGGATGACTAAAGACCTTTGGTTATGGGGCTTTGGTTGTGAGTTTTGGCCTGGAGAGGGTTCCTATGCTGATCCCACATCACCTTACTATTGGAGCTGGGCTTCCTCGAGAGCCCAAACTGATGCGATGGGTCGCAGTCATGGCCCGTCACCCAGACGAGAGGACAGAGGTTGCTCGGTTCAAACCTGAGTATTTCCAATGGTTGGAAAACCAGGTCTTTTCCATTCAGGACTTCCCTTACGCTGGGATAGATTTCCGTGGTGACCCAGACATGGCTCTTCCACCAGGAGAGCAGTGGGATGAGTCAGGTAAAATCCTTTTCAACTTTTCCTATTTTAATTTTTTTTATTTTTCCATCGTCTCAAAACTGATAGTAAAAATTTCAAATGCAGATGTGGGTCCACAGCGACCAGCCGCTCTCCGGCCTTTCGAGAGGGGGCAACCAGTTGCACCCGTGCCAGCCCCATAGGACGAATCGACAGAGGTTTTGGCCGAGTTGGAGGGTCGTCTTGAGCGCTTGATAGGGGATATTCCTGAGACCACTATAGACGACATTCCTCGTCGACTTCAGCGCTATGTGATTGGAGTCCCGGGACCTTTTAGGAGGTTCCTTTGCAAGGTGGCCCGGGTAGTGGTTTCTTATAGAGATCATCACCAGTGATAGGATGATCGCCTATTGTGGGCACATGTGACATTTTTGTTTTCTGTACTTATCATTTTTGCTGATCATCAGGTGTTTTTCAACCTATGATCGAAGACGATGTATTTTTTGACACACTCCTATATATATATCACTATTACCAGCTTATCTTGTAAATCATGTTATGGAATGTTTTTAAATTTACATGTATGATTATTGCAAATGTCTATTTAACATTTGAGAAGCAATTGCATCTGCTAATGTATTTAAAGACCTTGGAATATGCTGATATTCAATGTAATCAAACTCACGTTCCAAGAGACGCACTCTCAAAAATAATCTTAATAACACTAGATTTCTAATGGCATACACTCTATTAAGTTGTAATACAACGAGTTCAGAATCTAACCTCACTATCAAACACCGAATCCCAAATGAAATAGATTCAGACAATAACTCAATCACTGCACTATACTCTGCAATGTTGTTTGTTGTTTGACCGAGGCTTACCCCATGCATAGAAACTAACTCGTCAGAGGGCGAATAGATAACCCAAGCTGCGGAAGAGATGTTCCGTGTATTACGATAAGCACCATCAGCAAATCCAATGTATGTTTGGAGAGGCATCGACATCTGCAATATCAAGAATAAAACCAAGATAAGTAGGAATAATGATGAAAAAACACTCTCTAAGCTAAGCACACTTTTTAAACTAAAACACACCAGCTAGAAAGAAAAAACTATCCTAACTAAAAATCTCCATACCCATTCTTTTAAGCATAGTACCTCTTCAAGTAAAGGACATTTCTAGGTTTACCCAAAGAGTCCCCATCAAAGTCTACCAATTCATAGGCCCCTTTTGCTAGCTTTCGCTTAACAATGTAGGGACCATGCCACATAGGAACGAATTTCCCAGTGCCTAATTTATCATTAGCTTGATCATACAGTAACACTAGGCTTCCTTCCGAAAAATTTCGAGGGGTCATGTTCCGATCATACTGATCTTTCATACGTTTTGCGTGAGTCTCGATTGCCAATGCAGCATCACGTCGATTCTCATCTAATTGAGCTAAGTATAACAAACGCTTTTCCTCTTTGGAAGTAGCTGGAAGTAACTCGATGGCCAATTGCAGTGACGGGATTTCGCACTCAATGGGTAACACAGCTTCCAAACCATAGACTAGTTGGAAAGGAGTGAACCCTGTTGATGTTTTTACGGAAGTTCGATACGCCCAAAGCGCTGAAAATGACATGTTGTGCCAATTCGACCGATGAATCCCAATGACTCGTTGGATCATGATAACTGAAACTTTGTTGATGGATTCAACCAGACCATTCGCTTGTGGATAATAAGGAGTTGAAATATCGTGACGTAAACCAAGCTGGCCTGTAAGTTCGGTCATCATAACGTTTCGAAAATGACGCCCATGATCAGTGATTATCACTTGTGGGACACCAAAACTAGCAATTATATGATTGAACACGAAAATTGCAGCTGTTTTGCGTCTGCCTCGAATGTAGGCATCGCCTCGGCCCACTTAGTAAAATAATCTACCGCAAGGATGATATACGCATGCCCCCGGCCGAGTGAGGGTTACATGTAATAAAATCGATACCCCATTTGGCAAAAGGACCAACGGCAATTATAGGGTGGAGAGGAGCAGGTGGAGTGCACATCTTACGATAAAAAATCTGGCAGTTGTGGCATTTTCGGACCGCGGTAATACAATCTTTAAACAAGGACGGCCAAAAATAGCCAGCGCGCAATATCTTTTGGGCTGTGGAATACCCAGACATATGACCGCCACATGCTCTAGAGTGACAGTCATTTAGAAGCCTTTCAGCCTCTTCGTGAGTTAAGCAATGTCGAAAAATAGAGTCCGCCCCACGGCGATAAAGAGTATCTCCAATAATTTTGAATTGTTGGGACTGGAATCGAATTTTCTGATGTTCCGACCTTTGAATTTCTGGCCGAAAGGATTGGGTCTGGAGATAGACGATGATATCCCCATACCACGGATCTAAAGTGCTGATTAGAAACAAAGATTCACCCGCAATGGGCTCCTCTGCCACAGTTTCTGTGTAAACACGCGGGAAGTCACACATTAACTCTGTAAAAACTAAAGATTTCTTAGACTTAGATTTCTCAAATTCCAAGTTGAACTCCTGCAGGATAACGATCCATTTAGAGTACTTGCCCCCTAGCAATTGTTTGGTCAAAATGTAGATCATAGGGTTGCAATCCGAAATTATTGTAGTTTTACGTAGTAAAATGTAGTGACGAAAACGTTGGACAGCTTAAACGGCTGCCAATGCCAATTTCTCCACATGTGAGTATTTTAGCTCAGTTGGATTTAATGTTCGACTAAGGTAATATATCACATGTTCCATTCCGAATTCATCTTCCTGAACTAAGACCATTCCAATGGTGGAATGGGAGGCGGCGAGATACAAGAAGTAATCCTGGTTGTAGTTGGGAGGATGCAACAACGGTGCATGGGTCAACGCGTGTTTGAGTGCATCAAAAGATTTCTGAGCTATCTCATCCCAAGAGAATTGAGTATTTTGTTTCAACAACCGGGTAAAACCCTTTGTAACCTCGACGTAGTTAGGAATGAATCGTCGTAAAAAGTTTGCTTCCCCTGCAAACTTTGGAGTTGGCGAAGACTCCAAGGAGGAGGCAATTTGATGATAGCTTCGACCTTTGAGGGATCAACGCGAATGCCGGCTTTTGAAACTACAAATCCCAGCAATCGACCCGTTTCTATACAGAAGACACATTTGTGTGGGTTCAACCGAATACGATAATGCCTACACCTCATAAAGATTGCTCGTAAATGGACGAGGTGATCAGCTCGATGTAATGAATGAGTAGGCAAATCATCGAGATACGGTTGCACAATGTGTTTGATGTCATGAAACACATAAGACATCGCCCTTTGAAAAGTTGCTCCGGCATTCTTAAGCCCAAAAGGCAATTTGCAATAATAAAATGTCCCCCATGGACAAATGAAAGCCGTTTTTGGTTGATCGGCAGGTAGAATGTTGATTTGATTGTATCCGGAAAAACCGTCCATAAAGGAAAATATTTCGCTGCTGGCACAATCATCAATGATTTGATCGATATAGGGGGTTGGGTAATTGTCCTTTGGTCAGGCTCGATTAATGTCCCTGTAATCGATGCATACTCTTATTGTTCCCTGCTTTTTGTTAACCAGAACAATATTCGATACCCAATTCGTTAACGGGATCGGATAAATGAAACCTGCTTTCAACAGTTTCTCAACTTCTGCTTTAATTACAGCAGCTTTTCGTGGGTGAATCTGATGCAAACGTTGCCGGACGGGTTTAGCGTCCCGGTAAGTCTTGATCTCATGAACAACAATCGCGGGATCAATTCCTGGCATTTCCTCATAGGACCAGGCAAACACGTCGCGGAATTCTTGAAATATGGCCTTATATAATTGAATTTCGTCATCTGTACACGAGGCACCTATATGAATGTTCTCAACAGTTCCGGGCTTAACTGAAATGTCAATGGGAATAGTTTGAGAGATGTTTCCCAAATTTAACTCGGAATCAGGATGTTTCATTGGATTCTGAGGTTCCTTGACATATTCAGTTGTAAAAATTGATGAGAAATCATTTTCAAAACGATCATCCTCAGGTAAAAATGAAGATCTGTGATGGAGATCTTCCCATGGTAAATCATCTACACATAGGATTTCGCGAATTTGCTCGTCAGAGTGAACAAGTTCAGGAAACGTGATTAAACCCGAGGTTGATGTGAAAAGTGATTCCTCACGGACCACATTCATTAAGTCATTTTCGGTTGAAAAAGGGTTGGCAAACGACTGCACGGCTTCATAAGCAATTTCATATGGACTCAAAGGCATAGCATCACCAAATGAGTCTATCTCAGATTCAGAAGGAGTGATCCAAGGATCATCATAAACAATGGTGTCTGATGTAATCATATGAATTGTTGCAAATGAGGACGATGCGTTGATTGGAGGAAAAGGAAAAGTGCCCAGTAAACCGGCATCTTTAACTAATCCTACTCCAACATCCTTATATGGGATAGTTGTTTTACCAACATGCTGAATACTCTCCGAAGAGGCTGGGTCAGATGAAAAGTAAGCCAGCTGATCTATTGTTACGATCTTTCCATTATGTGGAAACTTTATTAATCGAAAGACCGATGAAACGACCGCTGTCATAGCGTAAGACCAACTTCGACCCAAGAGAAGGTTGTAATCTAGAGGGGCATCAACCACCTTCACATCTAGACTAATGATTTTTCCTTCAACCCGTATAGGCAAATCCTATAGAATGCCAAAAGGATGAAACCCACGGCCATCAAAGGCCTTAAGAATTGTCAGGGATTGATTTAGTGAAGGAGAACCAAGCGATCTCCAACACTGTATCGACATAATACATGTTGAGGCTCCCTCATCAATTACAGTCCGATGGATAGGCCTGTTTTTGACTATCACTGGGATCTGGAAAGCCATTTGATGAGGCAAACGCGGTGTACTATTTTCTAGATCAAAGATTATTAGGTTCGGTTCTTGAACGTCAATAGCTCCTATAGCCAACAAAAGTAATTTATGCTGTGCTGGGCATGATTGCAGCACTTCCAAAGACGACATTGCTGAGGGTGAAACAGCTAAATCCTCAACAATGTTATAATTCTGAGCCGCTCTCGCATGTGGATTGAAAGCTGACTTTCGAAGTATACCCTTGGCGGGCGGTTTGATTACTAAGTCTGGATTAGGTTTCTCGATCTGCAGTGGATCAGAACCGGGAGCTGAGGTTGATGGATTAGAATGAGAAGATTCTGCTTCTTTGCCATCAACAGGACTTTTACTACCATAATCTTGCGATCGAGTCGCAATCATAACATGGGACATCATCAATATGGGTTCTTCATTGGCACTCGAGGAAGAACCTATCATCTTACTGTCTTGACTTGGAAATGGATCCTTCAAGACAGCAGGAGTTTGGGAACCTTTGACAATCTTCGCAACCTCTGCACGATGAGGGCAGTCTCTTGTAAAATGTTCTTCGTGACAAATGAGACATGGATAACGAGGTTTGCGCTTTTCATCGTTGGATTCCACCTTTTCAAGTTTCTCCTTTGAACTTTTGTCTGTTTTATTCTTCTTCTTTCCTTTCTTCTTCCCACCGGATTTTGATTTAGCCGTAGATGACTCTACAACGTGAATATCGGTGGAAACCTCTGCAGAAGAATCTCCTGTCAGGGAATCAGGCAAGGTTATGATAGGAGAAGAATTCTTGGAAGACTTCTTCTTACTTTTAGTGTTAACCGTACCAATCATACCGTCAGCTGCATGAGATCCTGAAGGAGCTGCAGTGATTTGATTTGACTTGGGAAGATCGGGGATCTTTTCGTGTAACGTACCTGACTGAGTATAGACCAAGTCAAGGTACTGTGCTTGAGCAATCACTTGCTCCTCAGTAACAACTTCGGCTTTAGCAACATCTTTAGTGATCCTTGGCAATAAAGATTTTACAAACCACTCAGCCAAGATTTGATCCGGAATAAATACCTTCACTAAACGTCGTCGACGTCTCCACTCATGAATATGATCTGAAATGTACGTGGATGTTGACTGTTTTACCGAAGTTAACAATTCCATGCCATTGTCATATCAGACTGGCAACTGGAAATGAGTTAAAAACGATGTGGCTAACTGACTAAAATTATAAAAAGTGCCTCGCGGTAACTCAATGTACCACTTGGCCGCGAGACCAATTAGAGTGCGCTGGAAAAGTCTAAGACGGATCGAATCATCTGTGATGGAGTTAGATGCACACCAGAGGTGGTAAGTCATTACATGGTTCGACGGGTCCTCTCATGATTTACCTTCGAACTTGGGAATGTCACTGGGCAACTTATTCGGCATTGGCAGCCAAAACGGAAGATAATTAATCGGATCGTTCGTTAGGCGCGACAAGTCTGGTAAGTCCAAAGTTGCGATAAACGGTAACTGCCGATTAGGATCCCTAAAACTCTGGGTCATGAGACTAGCCCCAGGAGGAGGATATCCGGGATAACTAGGAATAGGAATCGCATTCGGGATATTGTACCCTCCCAGAAAACCAGGATTAACCGGACCGTACTGGGGTTGTTGAGGTTGTTGATAAGTGTACCCAGGATACAGTTGATATTGATAAACTAGCTGCTAGACAGCAGGACTGAATTGGTACTATCCCTGGTACGGTTGATAGGTGAATTGAGGTTGACTTATGACAACCGTACTTAAACCAGGTTGTCCTACAGGCATCTGAACCGTAGTTTGAATCGTGGATCCAGACGGTGGTAAAGATGTCTGAGGAGTAGATACAGGAACAGTAGAAACTGGAGCTGTCGATACTCCAGACGTAGGTGGGGTAGATTGAACAGATGTTGCAGCAGTTGCAACGGTCGTTTGAGATGGAGTACGAGGCGCAGTAGGCCCAGACTGAGAAACTACCGAAGGTACAGAAGTTTGAATGTTAGACTGGACTGGTTGCTGGGGTGAACCAGAAACTAAGGGTTGTCCAGTTTGAGATGACAACTGTACACTTGGCTGCAACACCTGTTGAGTTTGCGATGGATCCCACACTATGTTCATTCCGGGGTACTGACCCATAACAGGCTGAGAATATTGAGGACCATAACCGGGTTGAGGGTAGGATTGATAATTGAAAGGTACATTTCCCGTTCCTTGAACATAAGATTGACCTTGGGGTGGTTGGAAACCTTGGTTCGAGTACTGACCTTGGGGTAGATACCCCTGAGGCACGTACTAATACTGGGGTTGACCTTGAGGTATAAATTGATACTGGGGTTGACCTTGGGGTACATATTGAATCTGGGGTTGACCTTGAGGAATGTATTGTACCGTAGGTACATACTGTCCTTGAGGTTGCCCCCCAGATGCAAATTGTGTACCTTGAGGTTGCCCCCCAGGCATTAATTGAGGCTGCCCCCCAGGCGGTAACTGGCCACCTTGAGGTTGAGAATTGGGAATAGAACCTGACATCATAATAATGTCTTCTACGCTCAACGGCTTTGCACCATTGCTTCCAGTGAATAACCCTTGTTCAATGGGTTGAGGAGATGCTCCCGAAATAGTACCAGAAAGTGACTGATACCTAGAGGGAACATAAGGACCGCCGTACAAAAAAGATTCAGGCGATTGAGTAAACATGGACGACTGACCTGACATATTTACAGGAGTATAAAATCCTCTAGGATGATAAGGAGTACGAGGTGACGAAAAACTTAACCCTGGGTTTTCCAAATAATTAGTCAAAGAAAGATACCAAGTAGTACTTCTAGGTGGACTGTAAAAAATTGATTCACGCTCCCTTAGATCAATAACAGGTTGATTTTCAGGGATAGGGATGCCTACTTCTTCTTCCGGAGCAAGTTCTTCAATAGCTATCAAACCAGAAGGAAGATTTTCGGTGATTACTCTCTCTACCCTAGGTGAATTAGGAACACTAGAAGTTGGAGAGACAAACCCAGATGTTGGATTAACAGGTTCAGATATCTCAGGTTCTTCACCTATATCACTAGTAGATGAAAAGCTACCAGCAAGTTCGGAAACCGAAATAGATTCAGGATTATAGCCTATTACTAGAGTTTGGTAATCAAGATGTACAACGAATGAAGACTCTCCTTCTTCAGGTGACCCAACTTTACTACCACTAGGAGTTACGAGGACTTTCAAGCCTTCAAGCTGGCTCGGGACTTCTTCAGGAGGTTGGCCCCGAAGTCTACGAGACTGTCTTGGTAATTCAGCCACAGTTAAAAACTTTTAACTACTTCACACGCAAACAAAGTAAAATCTCAATGAAAACCACCTAAAGCCTCTAAAGAACCAAACAAATTTGAATCACACGCCTAAAGAATCTAGAGATCAAACACATACAAACAGTAACTTTCCGGACCGAAAACACTAGTTGGTGATGAAATCCAATGTCGCAGAATTCAGTACAGAAATGGCAGTTGGAACAGTTACCCCAGCAACCTGCTTAATGAATAGACTGGACCAAGTTCCTCCACTTAACCATCTCGAGTGAAGTGAACCCCCCAGAAAATCCAAGTGAGTCTAGCCGACGTCTGTTCCAGGTACAGTGGGATCTTCCCACCACTGTCACCTTAGGAAGAATCCTAAAGAATATGGTCACTAAGGCTACCAACTGAGACAAATACACCTGGGGGAACAGTCTACGATCCGATACGCACGCAAGGGCAGAGTAGCAAGCTCAATCCCCTTGAAGGCTCCTTGACATAATCCAAGGTTTACCAACAAGTGACCCCAGGCTCCTCGACAATGGTTAATCCGAGGTTTACCGTTTTTAATACGTGAATATCTGGCATCATTCCCAATGAGGAAGGATTGATTCCCACACTGGTTCGGACACGATCTCGTGCTTCTCCTTTAAGAGGAGCTTTCCCAGAGCATAAATGCAACAATTGGATTTCTTCCTACCACAAGATACAACTACTTGTTTGTTTTTACTGTCTTGGAGAGTTAATTACTCTCCTACTCCAAGACACTAGCCTAAGCTAAGTTGGTGTATCAAAGCCCTAGAAATAAAATGTTACTAGGTGAATTTTACTTTAAGCGTTAATTTTAGTGGTTGTTGTTTAAGTCAAGAGGTGGCAGAGATGAAACTCGTGGTGTAAAGACTCGACTCGAAATCGCTAAAAAGATGCACCTAAGATGATTTAAACAATCTTTTCTCTTCGATGAACTTCTACACTAAGAAAGAGTTTGAGAATGCAAATACTTTGTAAATACAAATCTTTCTCTATTAAACAAATTTAAAGAAGAGCTTTTTCCTTTCCAAAGCACTCAAAACGAGACATCTAGTTATTTCACAAAAAATTCCCTTTTCTTTTCAAAGCACCCAATCACTAAAAAAAAAACTTTTTCCAAAAGAGATTTTTTATATTTTGTAAATAAAACACTCAAAACTAATGAAAATGACTAACTTTGAGAGCTACAAACTATGAAAGCTACTTGAAGTCAAAGCCTACTAAAAGTCTTTTTGAGGATGTTTTACTTAGCTAAATGTGAGCTAAGGACTAATTTATGCAGAATCACAATTAGTCAAAAAACAATCAATCTTTCGTTTTTCTTTTTTAAAAATGAAAATTCCAACTTTCAAATACAAGTTTTTCGAAATTTTGAAATGAGAAAACACAAAGCGGATTCCTCAACAAGGGGAGACTTCATAAATGGTCAGACTCATAAGAAGACTGGTAGACACCAAGGTAATCTGAGGTCCCTACGGCTTCTAAGCTCAGAGCCACTACACAACCAAAAACGAAAAACAAACCCAACAAGCAAAATTCCTAGGAATTCCACCTAAAACCCTAACACTAATGAAATTAAACCAAGGAAAGTTTTTGATAGAGAACAAGCAGGTCTGGGCAATGGCTAAAACCTATAAACAAATTCTAAACTGATAAAAAAGAGGAAAATTTAAAATTTTTTCAAATTTTTGACAGGGTACGCAGGCAACTTGTTTACACAGGTGCGTCCATGCTCTGTGCACAAAGGAAAAGTGCGTACAGGTACGCACTGTGCTTAACTCAGAGGGTGCGTACCTCTCCCAAAACTATGAAAAATAAAAACTGACTCAGAATTAATTAAATTCACCCAATCCCACAATCATCAAGTCAAAAACAGAAACAGAAAATACAGTTTCTCAGGTCAAAGTATAAACAAGGAAAACAATCAAGTCCCCAGTATGGTCGCCATTTTGTCGCACAGAATGGGTCGATCTTGCGGACAAGATAGACCTTCCTAGAATCTAAAGAAGACCTAACGACAAGCAAACCAACCAGACACTATCTTTCTCTAAATATGCTTCAATAAACAATAGCAAACAAGTGTTTTTAGGGCCTACCTTTGGTCCAACGCAAGCTTGTGGATGCCCTCGCCCCTTTGATCCAAATGAGCTCCTTATTGCGAATCTGCAAACACAAATAAGGCAAGCAAATTAAATAGCACCTGAAAAGCCAATTGCATAAAACATATTTAACATGAAAGTCAAGGAGTCCATGAAACAAATAACATAAGATACCTGTTGAGAAAAATGAGTTTGATTGTATTAATTCAAAAGAAGAAGAACTTTACAACCTTTGCCTTGACGCTGTACAAGCTCCTCCCAGGGTCCAACAAGATGTCTCCTCTACTTTGACAAGTTTCACTCACTCTCCAATGGAACCAAAAGGTATGTGATCTCTCCTCTCAAGCTCAACCAAAGAGTCTTAATTTCACCAGCATTTACCCTCAAAATGTTCAGCTTCTAACCTCTCTAGTCCTCACCCCAATGCATGTATTTATAGTGCAATGGAGGGAAGTTACTAGGTCCTCCTTCAAAGGGATAAAGCCCTCCTTCAAATGGATAGCTCCTTTAGTCAAGGGATTACCTCCTTCTCTTTTGGGATGCATGAACCACCTCAAAGCGAACAATCCACGTCAAAATTCCTTCTAGAAAACTCTAGAATTAACCCAAAGTGAGTTTTTTAAGATAAAACTTGCGCCTTTTGACTTTCACAGGGGTCCGCACCTACACCGTTAGGGACAGAGTGGGTAGGTACGCAGCTTTTGTACACAGAAGGTGCGGGACCGCAGGTGACCATGAGAGAAAGTGCGGAACCAGAGTTACATTGATTTTTAATGTCTTTCTCCCATTTCTGAAGCTTGATTTGAAGAGCTGAGGTCTTAGACTTGCTTAGGAGGACAGTACAAGTGATGATAGACCCATACTAACTGTAAATAATCATAGTGACGATATTTTTGTGTAACACTTGCATTTGACAAATTTTGCAACTTTAAAGTATATCAAATGGATGATAAATATGCATTTATAAATGAGGACATAGAAGAAGAAGTTTATATTGAACAACCTGAAAGCTTCATACATGGAAATGATATAAATCTTATTTACAAACTTAATATGACATTGTATGGGTTAAAACAACCTCCTCAAGGTTTGTATTACCATCTTGACAGGTACCTTCAGTAACAGAGATTCATGAAAGGGCCTACAGACAGTAATCTATACATTAAAGTAGACAAAGAAAAACTATTGGTAGTAGTGGTTTACGTTGATGACATCATATTTGGAAGAAATGTTGAATCTATGAGCCAAGGATTTTCTTCAATCGTGCAATAGGAATTTGAATTGTCTTTACTTGGTGAGCAAAAATTCTTTCTTGGTAATCATGTACATCAAACTAAGGATGGTATCTTCCTTCCTCAAAATAAGTATCTTAAGTAGATCATGAAGAAATATGGATTAGAAGATTATAAACCTATATGCACACCTATGGCAATATGATGCAATATTAGCCAAGATGATGACTCTCCTTTAGTTAACCAACCTGAATATAGGTCGATGATTGGAAACTTACTTTATCTTACAAGTACTATACCAGGCATCATGTATGTAGCTAGCATACTTGGATGATTTAAGGCCAATCATAAAGAGACAAATATCAAAGATTCCAAAAGAATATTCAAGTATTTGCAAGGCACCAAATATCATGGACTATGGTATCCTAAGAACATAAATTTTTCACTTCACACTTATACTGATGTAGATTGGATAGGTAATGTTGATGATCATAGACATACTAGTGGATGACCACTTTTATTGGTTCCATGTTTAGTTTCTTGGTTATGTAACAAACAAAGTTCTATAGATTTCTAAATGGATGAAGTGACATGTGTCACCACTGCTCCTTGTTGTACACAACATCTCTAGATGATGAAAACTCTGTAGGATATACAAATCACTTGTCCCCAACCTCTACCTATTCTTTGTGACAGCACATGTGCCATAAGTATCTCTACAAACCTATCATGGATTGAAAAATTAAACACATTCCAATAAATTATCACCTTCTTTGAGAGCAAGTCTTGGAGTAGAAAATAACGCTAGAGTATGTTCCTTTAAAGGAACAAATTACAGGTGTATTCACCAAACATGTTCCACATTATTCTATTGAGTATATTTTACAAAGGTTAGGAATGATTCTTGCCTCTTCTCTCCATTAACTTCTTCAAGAAAACAAAGAAGTATGAATTCAGGGGGGGTTGTAGCTAAAGATTGCATTTTATATTGTATAAAAAATTATCTTGAAGTAAAGTCACGTATGTACACGGTACTAATCTTATATGGCTAATATGTTATTCTTGATGGAAACCTACATGTAAAATATGTCCATCATTACAACCTTTATGATATGATGATCATAGAACTACTACAAATGGCAAGAATATTGGTAGATGTATTGTGGAATAAGGAAGTGTATTGACAGCCTTGTCATAGGTTTAATTTGAGAAAATATGAAAATGTAAAGTTTGAAAAGTAAAAAGTGTCCCTATGAAGAGTAGTCATGTATATAAATAGTTTTATTGAACAAAATTCACGTACATGATCCTACAAATGGGAAATAGAAAACTAGGAGTTATTCCAATAGTAACTGCCCATACTGTTGTGACGATAACATCTATTTGATCCTATAAAAAATTAGCAAATAATTTTTTGTGCTGTTGGAAGGAAAATAAGCTATATAAGGAGAAGGAGATCTAGGATTTATCTGTGCATTCAATAAGTCATTTATGTATATTCTGATTTGAAACAGGTGTGAACTAGGGAGCAAGGAGGAGGATTAATAATAAGACATTTGAAGTTGTTTGAGAAATCTAATGAATGTATTGCAAGTATATTGATGGGCTAATAGAGTGATATACTACCTTTCTGTTGTTTCATATCAGTATCAATGGGCTTATGCAGGGATTATACAAAAGTTATTTACAATAGTTTCACCTTAAAGATATGACTAACTGACAATTTTTTTATGACCTGTATGTTATCTTCATTCTTGAATCTTGTGTACATAAATATATAAGATTCTAAAAATTCATATATATAATATAAATAATTATGGTTTGATTAAATTTTCCTTTAATATATGAATATGGTCCTATTGATGGTTGATAGAGCTTAAAAAAGTCACTATGATGAATGATTTACTACCTATATTTAATGAACATTGATTTCAGATATGTATGTTGTTCATGTATGAGAAGCACATATGATGATGATGATGATGATGGTTAACGTCCACTGAGACCAAATTGGTCTATCGGACCTACAATTTTCTTAATTTTTACTTGTCTGGCTCCTCGTCTTTCTTGGCGAGATTGGTGTTGTAGCTTTCTTTCTTTTCTCTACAGTCTTCCAACTTCCTTTGTCTTGCATCTCCTTCATCTCTTCTGGTTCTTGGGACATTGGTGTCTTATCTTCGCGATCTATTGTGTTCGTTCTTTTGAAAATAGTCGGAGAAGAAGTTTGGTTTAGGAGATCTGCTTTGCTGTTAAATGAAGATTTGTTTTCCGCGGTATTCAAATCCTCATAACTGTTGATTTGTTGGGATGGGCTTTCTGCTTGCTTGTTTTGAGAGTTGTTTCCTTCTTCCTTGATTTCTTGTGACTCATTTTCTCTAGAATATTCTTCTTCTTTGATGACAGTGTAGTGTTATTTTTGTGCTTCTTCCCACCATGTAGATCTGTGGTGGTTTTTTCTAGCAAAATTTTTCTCAGAGGCTTTTGGGCAATTTTTGGCTAGATGCCCCGTCTCAAAGCACGATCGACATCTGAAGAGGATGCTTTCATAATCAAGCTTCTGGTTCCACACATAGTCTTTACTTGTTAGGTTTATTTCAGCTGGGAATCCGGCGCTGAAATCCATTTCCACACAGATGCGTGCATAGGTGGTTCTGGCATATTCCTCTGTTTCTGGGCACCTGCAGTAAAATTTCCCAATTGCATTTCCGATGGCTTTTAGCGAGGAGAGATTCCAGAGATGCAAGGGTAGGCTTGGCAATCTCACCCAAACTGGTGCTGAGGTTATCACTGCTGTAGAGGGATCGAATGATGGGTTCCATGGCTTCATGAATAGGCCTGATTTTTCCCAAAACCAAGGGTCGGAATCTAGAATACATTGTCTGCTTTCAGGATTTTCGAAATCTACTATAAAGAAACCTCTAGCACAGGGGTAGATATTAATTTCATCAGAAATGATAGGCTTCCATACCTCTGAGATCCAATTGTGGAGTGCTATCAGCCGCGGCCAAAAACCATTGAACCGGCAAATTAGGGCACTTTCGGAGAACTTCAAAGCTTCATCGAGTGAGTCCTGGACCACTTGGATAGTGGGAGCTGGGGCTTCACTCACGATATGGGCAGGAGATTGCCCTCCAGAGGCGGATGAGCCACTAGTTATTTTTGCGAAGCTCGGAGCCATATTTTACTTGCTCGTAGAACCGAGCCGCAGACAAATAAGACAGAAGATAAGATTAGATCTAGATCTGACCGCAGAAATTAGCGGCCTAGATCTAGCCTCAGATCTAAAACCTAGCCGTGAAATAAACTGTAAATGCGAGCAGATCTATACCACAGATCTGCACCAGATCTAGAGATCTGAAGATCTGATCATCGAAGAGAAAGATCTGATCATCGAAAAAGAGCCGCAGGCAATTCACCGAAGAGATCTGAAGTGATAACCCAGCCATCGTATAGTGGTAATTCACCGAATTCACCGCAGGAAATTCACCGAATTGATCGAAGAGATCTGAAGAACCGCAGGCAATTCACCGGTTGACTTCATAGTAGTCGCGTATACATTCTAATATTATTTCCAAAAATGAAATGACTTAATGACAATGTTGGTTACTAGACTTGGTTGGATTCAGAAGCTATGTTTGTTGCAAGAAAGTTTTGGGAGAGAAGTTGAATTGGGTAATAATCATTTGAGATTTGTACGTTGTTTTGATGTGCACCAATCATGTACATAGAAAATATGAAGCATAGTGTTTTATACATTTTGAAGTGATTAGTGTCTGCAGTGTTGATCTAGCTATGATAGTGACTGAGTCTTATGTTGTTTGTTGTTGTTCGCCACTGATGTCTTTATGATAGTTCTTGATTAGAATTTAGCTCTTGATATGGTTAATCTATGATTGGTTGATGATATGTATATGATGATGAGCATGGATGAGTACTAACTTGGTTCTAGAATAATTAGCTCTACTTGGTTATGGTAGTGTTTGTCTGATGAGTATTTGAGTTATTTTTGCATATGACAAAGCATATGGTACCACCTATTTTTGAGCATTTTGGTTGGCTTGGTACATTGGTTTGATCTTATTGCACTATTAATGGGAATTCACATATTTTTTCACTTAAAAAATTCAGATGGTATTCAATATTTAGTGATTTAGTTTTCAGTTATTAACATAAGGATATTTAGTATCGGTATTATTCCTCAATGAGTTAGTATTTGGTAACATTTTTATGTTTAGTGTGGCTATAGACCTACATATTATTGATGGATTATTTACAGATGGATCCAATACAAAACATTATGAAGTGAGGTGGAAAAAAAATGTCAACCAAGGCGGTTTCCCCGATGTGAAGTCCTAATTAGACCTCACACCATTTAGAGAAGGAGCCCCATAAAGAGTATCAACTTGGACACAATAACTTAAGATTTTCCTCAGCTCCAATGAATAACATAAGAGAGTATGCACATAACCTTTGAAATCAACAAGAAAGTTGACACTATGAAACACCAAGTGTAATGTGTAAAAGGAGACATTCATGAGAGGGAGGTAAACAGTGAGTATCTAGAAGGAAAGTAATATTACTGTCCTAAGAGAGGCACATGAGAGAAGGAAATATTCGTTAGTTATATAGAAAAATATTTCACATAAACACAACAAACATTGAAGCAAATACAACACACATTAAATAAGATAAGTAGTAAATCCAATGAAGTAGTTCAATTTCCTTAGTACATATGAACACAACTGCAAATATGTAAATAATAGTCTTACAATATTCACGATACATACATGAAAATGTGTTGGCTCAGTGAGCTTCTGATTATTAGGTGAAATATCCAAGTACAAAATTACAATGGTGAGCCACTAGCTCAAACAGTGGAACATTAAGTCATTTCTTTATTCTACAAAGAATGATCTTCTCTCCTATGTTAAGCTAGGTAAGCTAAGGCTAGCTACCCAAAGGCTAACCCTATAACAATCATTTGATTTGAGTTAAGAGGTTTCTTTTATAACAAGAGGAATGACCTTTCATATCCCCTATGACTCTTGAGTTACTGTCAGGACTACTTGGACTTCTAATGTTACCTTTAGACTTCTATATAATTTTTGGAATTTCCCTAAAGACTGTTTTGTCCATATATGACTATGGGACTTTTCATATTCCACATATGTCTTTTGGGCTTCGACACATTACAATTTGTCCTTTCCTTTTGATAATTACATCATTACATCCACAAATGATGTGGGAAGACACATAGACACACATATTATTGTGATGACATTGATACAAGTCACAACTTGACAATGATGACGTGGACTTCATGGTGACATGGTAATGGCAAGTTGTTATTATTGATGCTTTGTCTTTAATCTTCGTGAGACATATATATAATACATCATCTTCATGAAATATTTTCTTTTTTATTCTTCTTCACCCTCCAAGGGGCTAAAAATAGGGAGTCTTCACTAGGATCTTGATCTTCCAACTTCTATCACAATCTAGTGTCCCTTCATATTCTTGTTCAATGATCAGCTTGTATTTTCCACTTCATAAGTATATTATAGCATTCTCCTTCTCCTTCTCTTTTATCATCATCCTTTCATGTCCAAATATAATTCCTGCAACTAAAAATCAATCATGAGAAGATGACATTAGTTGGGAAAACCCTTAGTCTAGGTTGCTTCATGAAAATCATTGATTTAGCCAGAACTAGGTGCTGGAGAGGGGAGAAGGCTTAGGAATTTCATGGTGTGTAGTTCAAGAGGTGAGGATTGAGGTACTAATGCTTTTGATTGTGCAATGCACAACACTACGAGGTGGGGAGACAAGAATCCACAGTTGAGGGTCATAGTGAGGTAGGATTTCCCACTGTAGTTGTACAATGCATAGTTCAGGAGAGAGGGATGGCTAGAGGATTGCATAGTTATGCATTTTAGGAAGGCAGGGATACAAAATGTTTCTCGCAACTGCGTAATTTGTAGAAGGAGAGTTGTTGGGAGGTAGAATTGCACAATTATGGAGATGAGGAGGAATATTTTGGGCACTATGATTGCACAATTCCTTCGAGGTAGTAACTGTGAATTTCATGGTTCCAGGAGGTATGGATGCATGATTGAGCCTTGAAACTATGAAATTCATAGTTTAAAGGGGTCAGAGTGAATCCAGGTTGGTCGGGAATGAGACTTTCCATAATTTAACTAAGTGTATGATCAACGAGCTAGATATGAAACCAATATTGTAATTGAGCATGATCACACACTCAACATAATTTATGACACAACGTTAGGCACACAACACTTAGAATCAACATCATCCCCCTAATTAAATGACAAAACCACATTCTCCTCCACGTGCAATAGTTAAAATATACTTTGTGACGAGAATGACGACACTAGCATGGCAATGGATAAAACTCTGGGGATGAGTCTAATACATGTCAATATGATATATAGGTCCCATTGGTACAAAATTTTCCTCTCAAAATGAATCATAACTCTGCTTTTACAACATGTGAAACCTCCCATGACAAAAGATGACACTTGCAAAAGTAGGACGAAAGGGAAAATGACACTTGCAAAGGCTTAAATAAAGCGAAGAGACACATTCTGTGGCGAAGATAACATGAAAATGAAACTTATTAGAGTAACTTAAAGGAAAAATGACAGTTGCAAACATGAATGTGACACTTGTGAAAACTGTAGAAATATGGTGATAGAATAACAACTGCTCAATAATTTTGATTTAAAATAAAGGGACAAAATCCTACTCTTTTAATCTCTGGAAGTCAATTAACAATTTAGAACAATAATTGTAAACATTCAATAAGAAATAACACACATGCACAATGTTTTTTCTATGGGAAAGCAACTGCTAAAAACTCCTTAAGCCTACTTGAATTAATAAGATGAATAAAGATGTATTACAATTACTTGCTCGCTCTGAGCATAACCTGGAAGTGAATAACCTATCTCTTTGCTCAATGAGAGGCTCTGAACTAAACTTAGTCAATTTTTGCCTCAGCTTAAGCCCCTATTTCCTTACAAAACTCTTGAGTAAGTAGGCCCCTATTATTTAGGAATTTTCCTCCAATTTCTTACGTGATTCCCAAGGCTAACCATCTAGTTGCATGCAACACGTGTACACTCAATTCTATTCTACAACTAATGTTACACATCCTTATAATCTCCACCACAACTAGGAAAATCGAATTCTTTGCATGCGCTAGATATTTTTGGTTGATTTATTAGTTAACTAGATGATCACTGAGTTATATTGTTGTCCCACTGTACAACTGAAATTCCACTAGTTCTATCAACAATTAGAACTATTTTAACTCAAAGAAAATCTAAATATCTAAATTTGATTGCAACAAATTTGAAATCACACATGCTTAACTAAAATCTAAGCATTATAACTTGAATTTACTAAGTAAACTGAGTGAAAGAAGCCATGTCACATAAGTTAACTTCATCCAAGTTGTTTGTTGACGTGGAAATTCGATTTTTCTCAATTTCTCCAAGGCATGTCAAATTGAGAGTTTCTTATTGCACTTCTCAACACTCCCTCTCAACAAGAAGGGTAATATCAACCACCCCTACCCTTTACCTATGGAACTTCAACTTCCCTTTTGAAAGTGCCTTTGTCAAAATGTCAACATCTTGGTCCTCTGTTGGAATGTATTTTAGCAACATAATCCGCCTCTACACACAATCTCGTAGATGACACTACTGGATATCTATATAATTTGATCGATTGTGAAATGCCAGATTCTCATGGAGATTAATGAAAATATTATTATCACAAAAGATCACCGTTGGATCCATTATCTAACCAAATAGTCCCACAAGTATATTTCTCATCCAGATCACCTCACCTGTCACTTAACCTATAACCATGTACTCTGATTTTGTCGATTTGAGCACCATAGATATGTTCTTCTGGCTATAACAAGAAACCAATGTAGACCCAACATTATAATTCCACCTAGCATACTATTTTGATTAGATGGACTCCCTCCCTAATCTGGATCTGTGAAGTCACACAACTTCACTCCCTCTATCTGTTTGTACCATAATCGATACTGAGTAGTGCGTATGAGGTATCATAAAACATGCTTCGCTTCCTCCCAAAATAGTTTGGTCAACCTAACCATACCCTAGCTTAGATAGTTTATTTCATAGCACATATGTGGCCATGTGTTCACAACATATATTAGTGAACCGACTAACTACTCATAAATGGTAGCATTCACCTTTTCACCTGAAGTGGTAGTCTCCTTCCTTTAGTTGGTCACTAGAGGTGTCTCCAATGGATTACAACTCTTCATGCAAAATCTATGTAGTAGGTCATTGGCATAATTTCTTTGAGACATAAAAAATTCCCCATCGCTTTGCCATACTTCTAGCCTAAGGAAGTAGTTGATGAGTCTGATGTCCTTCATCTCAAATTCCCTTGTAAGGTCCTCCTTGCAAGAGATGATCAACAACTCATCACTTATTAATTTTAAATAATCAACATATAAAATAATGAAAATAAATGTACCTTCTTCAAAAATATGATAAAGCTTTGCATCCACTTCACTTTTGTTGAAGCCCAAACCAGTGAGATAACTTTCGATCTTATTGTACCAAGAATAGGGTGTTTGTTTGAGACCGTACAAAACTCACTTGAGACTATAAAGGCTAGACTCCTAATCAAATGTATCAAAACCTTTTGGTTTCCCTATGTACACCTCCTCCTCAATAACCCTATTAAGGAATGTTGTTTTTACATCCATCTGGTGGATCTTCCACCCCCTCTTCATAGTGAATGCAAGAATTGATCTAATGGATGAATACCTTGCTACAAGAGAAAATGTTTCCTCGTAGTAAATTCCCCCAACTTGAGAGAATCATTTAGCCATAAATATGGCCTTATACTTCTCTATGCTTCCATCTATTACATGCTTAACCTTGAATATCCATCTCGAATCCATAACTAATCTATCTTTTGGTCTTGGGAACAGATCCCAAACACTTTTCTTGACGATGGATTCATATTCTTCCACCATTTTATCAACCAAAACTATTTCTCTACTGCTTCCTCAAAATAGGATGGCTCAAGCTCTACATGTTTAGTCATTAGAGCCATGTAGCTAGTGTACATCTTTGGTGACCTCCTTTGCTTATGTAAATTTGAAGGAGCTCCCACATCCTCCCTTGCATCTTGCACCAATCTATCAGCTTCCATGGTTATTTTTCTACCTTCTCTGGATGTCTCTACTTGAGTGGATGCCTCTAATCTTTGATCCTCTATTTTTCTTCTCCACAACTTCTTAAGGATCCTACTTTGGAGCTTAAAGATCCTCTTCTAGTGGGATATGAAGCTACATATCAAGAGAGCACCACATTTCTTTCTCCTCATAAAAATTTGCATCCCTTCACAAAACTGTCACTATGAGGGAAGGTAAGTACACACAATAATTGTGTGGAGTTTTAGTGTAAAAAAACTCCCAACTCTGCTTTCATCTCAAGATTCTTCCTCTAATCTTTGGAGACATGGAAATAAACATAGGCTCCAAAAATTATGAAGTGGGACACATCTAACTTTCTCCCTGAGAGAGCATCCTCTAGTGTAATCATATGAAGAATCCGATAAGGGCTCTGGTTCAACAAGTAGACTATTGTGTTATGCCTCTACTCACAAATGTAGTGATATGTTGTGGTCATGTAGCATATCCCTCATATCTCCCACAATGCTACAATTCTTTATCGCACCTACCCCATTTTGTTGTGGTTTATGGGGTGTTGTCAGCTGTCTTCAAATTCATTCTTTCACACAAAAATCATTGAATTCATTAGAAACATACTCACCTCGATTGTCTCACGTAAGAGCCTTCACCTTCTTTTTGGTCTCTTTCTCAACTTGTGCATTGAATTCTACAAACTTTGAGAATGTCTCATCCTTCTTTCATGTGAAGTATATCCAATAGTTTCTTGAGAAATCATCAACAAAAATAACATAGTACTTATGTCTAGCTGTGGAGGTTGTCAAGAAATGTCCAAAAACATCAAAGTGGACTCCCTCCAATATTGCATGTGCTTTGTTGTCTTCATCATGGAATTTGGATTTCCAATACATCCCCAAAGTATAATCCTTGCATACATCTTGCTACTCAAGTGACATTTTAGGGAGGCTAGTGGGTATTTTCCACATAATTTTTAGGGATCCATGATGAAAATGGCCTAATCTCTTGTGCTAGAGCTCACCAACATCGCGAATATGCACTTTCTCTACCTTGCTCCTTAATGAAGTGCAATATTCCACATTTAACTTGTACAAGTTCTTCACATGAAACCCAATATGCTTCATATGTCTAGTGGCTATGCATCTCAAGAATGCTTTCCCTTTTATGAAGATCACATCATAATCAAAATCTTCCAAAACTATTATAGAGATGAGATTCTTATTTAGGCTAGGAATACACATGACATCGTTGAGGTGAAGAGGGGATATTGAAACCCTCTAAAAGGTTATTGTACCAATCCTAGTAGCATTGTACCTTCTATCGACCCTTATCTTAATATGCATCTGCATATATTTCTCCTCCAAGTCACTGAAAAAATTTCTACACCCTATCATGTGGAATTAGACACCAAAATCATACTAACACACATTGTCCATCACTCTTTTGGACATGCATTCGATAAGGGGCATGCCTAGCTCAAAATGTGAAGCAAATTCATCACCTCCTACTCATACTGAGTTCTTCTTGCCATAGTTTTTGTGTGGACACTTTGTAGCATAGTGCCTAAATTCATGAAAATTGAAGAATTTTATTTTGGAAAAGAGACTCTTCTTACCACCTTGGATAGATTTTTGTTTGGATTCTGATTTATTACCTTTTACCTTCTCTCCCTTTCCAACCAATGAAGAATTTTCTTCATGCTATGCTTTGGATGAAGTTCCACCCTAGTTATTTCTCTTGAACTCTTTTTATACCAGTTTGAACCTCAAACTTTCCCGCTTTGGTAAATGTTCCCTTACATTCATCGAGTCCTAGCATTTTATGCCAACTTTTGGAAAGGTCTAGAAGGGCTAAGCTCATTAGATCCTCTCATGAGATACTATGGAATAGTATCATTCTTCTCCATTTTAAATTTTTGAAGCTTGTCTTTGAGGGCTAGTTTACTATGATCACTATTATTCTCTAATATCTATGTTAGTGCCTTCCACATTTCTAGAAGGATTTTATTTTCCATGGAAATTTGAGACAATATGGTATCACACTCCCTTGAATATCATTCTCCTCGCCTTAGATACATCTTCCTTCCATTGGGCTTGGTTATATGCATCAGATGCATGTGCTTTGCAATATCCATCTTGACATATTCTAGAAATCCATTTTCATCCAACACGACCTCCATATGATCCTTCAATGCAATGAAATTTTCGTTACCTTCCAAGGCATTCTCTAATCTAAAATCATTGAAGGTCATATTCCCAACTCCAAAGAGATCCTACCACACTGAAGCTTCAAATTAGAACCTCCCGAGGAACAATTTCCAAATTCTTGTTGTAATTTGAATCACGCTCTGATACCATGTAAAAATATGGTGATATTGATCTGGACTTAAACAGGAACACAACAAATTACAGAGATAACGATAAACATAGATATGCAGTGGAAATAATACTTCATTTCATTAATGTAAAATACTGAAATATGCTTACAAATAGTAATGGAAATAAACCAGCGAGGGCGATGGTAGCTTATCTTTGAGAAGAGATGCGGTGGCTACATGCCTTTGAGCTGTCTTACAATGAGGCTTGAAGGCCTATTTATTGTTGAGAAACAATGTAAAACCCTTAACATTAAAAAACCTAACCCTATAAGATGAAACGCCAAACTATGGGCCCTGTTTGGGTAAATTGGTACATCAACATCTCGGGGTTGTAAATTTGGAATACGATCTCTATTTGACAAGTACAATAGCTTGTTAGAAAGATCTATCCAAGCACTACCAATTTGGGAAGGGAAACATCGATCCATGGACCCATGTTGCCCCCATATTTCCCAAAAAACGTCCTTTAGGGCCTCAAAATGGCTCCGGAAGTTCAGGACCTGAAAAACTGCTAAAAATAGTAAGTTGTGCTACAATTAAAGAAACTGAAAATGTTGAGAGAAACAATGGCGGGGGTCCAGGTGGACTTGGCATGTGGCCACAAATATCCACCTGGATCATTCCTCCCCCCTTAGGAAGCAATGGTCCCCATTGCGCTGAGTTCCTCGATGAGATGAGGAAACTTTTGTTGAACTTGGTCCCTCGTGAGCCACTTGCCCTCGTGAAGGAGTTGGCCTGCTTTGACAAATTGATACAGTTGGATATTCTATTGGCAAGTGTTCTTGATCTACGTGTCCATGATCCGATCAGTTGCAGCTTGTTCCATGTAATTTGGATTTAATTCGGTGGGTGTGAGCTATTCTGCAATGTCAGATGTGTCTAGCAATGGTGGAAAGTATGGCTGAAGGCGATCCACATTGAACACTGGGTGCAGGCCAAGGAATGGGGGAATGTTGAGCTCAAATGCATTGTCTCCCATAGCCTTAGTAATAGTGTAAGGACCATGTTGGAGTGGTCTAATTTTTTATGGGTTCTGGTAAGGCGTTCTCTTTGCAGATGTAACCAAACTTTGTTGCCCACCTGAAAATTGTGTGGTACCCCTGTGGGTGAGGAGAAGTTGTTCCTGTGTTCTGTCATAACTGTATCCCTTTTCTGTTGCTGCTGTGTGGAGGAACCCTTTGCGGCGGTCATGAATGTAGCAACGATCTCCTTACTTTGGGAGCGAACCAGACAGAAAATGAATTTCCTAGTCTGTGAGATGAGCTTGCTACCGTTCTCAGCAGTGATCAAAGAGGTGGCAGTAGGTGGGGCTACCTCCGGTATCCTATATAATGAATCATCCAAAGAAATAATGACAGCACGAGGCCTTGACTCATACATAGCATGTCGCCTCCACAAGTATAGCTGGCCTAATAGTACATCACAAACATCCAGAGGTGTAACATCACACAATACCTCGTCTGTGAAGGGCTTAATGCTGTAGGGAAGGCGGCACTACTGGCAAACTTTGAGATCTCGTCCTTCATGAAGCCACCCGATACTGTATGGATGCAGGTGTGGTGTAGTCGGTAGGCCCAACCGCTTCACGACCTCTGCTGAAACAAGGTTCTTTTGGCTGCCACTGTCAACAATGAATTGCAGCGGCGAACCCTTCACCCACATCTGTGAGTGGAAAAGACATTCCCCCTCCTCTGATTCTTTGGGTTCATTCTTCTAGATCTTGGTGGTGGCAACAGTGGCGCTGGGATCCGCATCAATGATCTGCTTCCCTTTGCCATTCCCCTTGTCAGGTTCTGGCTCAGGGTCAGAACATGCACCTGATTCGGAAGCCTTCAATTCGGCCACCAGCGATGGCTTGGTCCGACACTCACTTGTGTTATGAGTGGGACCCTTGTGGAACTCACACCACTTTCCTGTGTCCTTCTTCGGCTTCGTGGGGTTGTTCTTTTCTTGTGGCTTCGACGGGTTGTCTTGGGTCACCCCGCCTTGGCTTTGTCCTTTGGTCTTCATATTTGCAGATCCAAAGTCTCGCTTCTTCTATTTGAACTTTTGCTCGATTTTGATAGCATATCAGAATGCTGTGCCAAGCGAGGAGATGTTCAGGAACTCCATCTCTTCCTGGCTATATCTGTGTAGGCAGCCGTGGTATTTGAGTACCAAATGTAGCTCAGAATCTTTAATACCCAACTATGTGTGAAGGGTATGAAAAATGTTTGTGAACTCTGGCACATCTTGGTCCCGTCCCTGCCGCAGCATGGTCCATTTGATGTATTTGTCCTCATAGCTTTTGACAGGGTAGTACTGGTCCTTGACAGCATCCCAGAATGAATCCCAAGTTGGTGTGGCTGAAAATAGTGAGCCTGTACTTTCATCCTTCTGCTCGCAGTAGGTTTCCCACCAGTCCTTGACGTGGGGGGCTGCTTTAAGAAGAGCAAAAACAATCTTTTCCCGACTCGAAAATTCATGAACAGAAAAATAACCCTCTAGCAGATTTAACCATTTATATACGACATCTGCGTCTATCTAACCCTTGAATATGGGGATTTCAAAATTAACTTGTACCTTAAAGGGTGTGGTGTTTCCAGAGTAGCTGTTGGAAGCTGATGCGTCACTTCTGGGTAGCCGCTGAAGGATCTGGGCAAAGCTTTCCATCATCGCATTCCATTGTCACTCGAGGGCTTCTTCGAGTAAGATTTTGATAGGATCTCCTGCCCCCTCATCTTTCTTCTTATCTGCCATGGGAGGCCGTCAGGATTTGCGAGGCTGGGCTTGCAAAGGTTCGACCAGTTCAAGCCCTAACTCCTTATATCCCGACCTCGTTGGGGACATGCAAAGAAAAACAAAGAAAAAGCATACCGCTCTGACACCACTGATCCGGACTTAAACAGGAACGCAACAAATTACAAATATAACCATAAACATAGATATGCAGTGGAAATAATACTTCATTTCATTAATGTAAAATACTGAAATATGATTACAAACAGTAATGGAAATAAACCACCGAAGGCGATGGTAGCTTATCTCTGAGAAGAGATGCGGTGGCTACATGCCTCTAAACTGTGTTACAATGAGGCTCGAAGGCCTATTTATTGTTGAGAAACAATGGAAAACCCTTAACATTCCAAAACCTAACCCTAGAAGATGAAACACCAAACTATGGGCCCCGTTTGGGTAAATTGGTACATCAACTTCCTGTGGTCGTAACTTTGGCATACGTTCTCTATTTGACACGTACAATAGCTTGTTAGAAATATCTATCCGAGCACTACCACTTTGGGAAGGGAAACATCAGTCCATGGACCCATTCTGCCCCAAGATTTCCCAAAACATGTCGTTTAGGGCCTCAAAATGGCTCCGGAAGTTCGGGACCTGAAAAATCGCTAAAAATAGTAATTTGTGCTATAATTAAGGAAACTGAAAATGCTGAGAGAAACAATGGTGGGGGTCTAGGTGGACTTGGCAGGTGGCCACCTATATCCACCTGGATCAGATATGATTCCAACCTCTCAAGAATTTTGATCTAAAATCAAGAGACACAATCCTACTCTGCTAATCTATGGAATTTAATTCACAATTTAGAACAAAACTCACACATTCAATAAGAAATAACACACATGCACATTATTTTATCCAAGGGAAAGCAATTGCAAAAATGCCCCTAATGTTTCTTCCATTAATCAAATGAATAGAGATTTATTACAATTACTCTCTCACTCTGAGCACAATATGCAAGTGAATCACTTATCCCTCTGCTTAATGAGAAATTATGACCCAGAATTAGTAAATTTCTATCTCAGCTAGAGCCCCTATTATTTAGTAATTTCCCTCCTATTGATTTTGCAATTCCAAATGATAATCATATAGTTGCATGCAACACTTGTACACTCAATACTAACTTACAATTGATGTTACACCTCCTCGAAATCTCCACCATAGCTGGGGGACTCGAATTCTCTGCATGCACTAGTATTTCTTGGATGATTGATTAGGTAATTGGATGATCTCTGAGTTAGACTATTGTCCCAATGCACAACTAACATTCCCCTAATTCTATTAGTAGTTAGAACTGGCCTTAACTCAAAACAACTTGAAATAACTGCCATTGATTTCTACAAATTGGGAATCACGCATTTCAACTGAACTCCATGCCTTCTAACACAAATTTACTGAGTGACACAAGCCATGTAACATAATTTAACCACATCCAACTTGTTTACTGATGTGTAAATTCAAATTTTCTCAATTTGATCAACGTACAGTCAAATTGAAACTTTCTTGCACTTCTCAACAAAAGCAGAGGTGCACCATAGTGAAAGTTGAGAAAAATCACATAAATAGAAGTAAAATTGCAATCGAAGTGAGGGAGACTCTCAATGGAGAGGGCGTAATTACTGTCAATATGTGTTGTGTACTACAATTTACTTATGGATTGTCTAGTCAATGGCACTAGTTATTGTGCAAGCCTTGCCTTTCAGAGTTGAGCAGTGCCTATGTAAGATTTCATTGAAAGAAGTGCACTTGCCAATTCTTCGAGAACTGAGCACTCATAAGAAATTGAATTTGACACTTAGAATCTGAGGCAACATTAATCAGCCATGAACAAAATATGAACAATTAAGGAACAACAAATCCGAGGATCACAAGTAGACTCCAAAATTCAAGTGCGAGTAAATGTATGGAGGGTGTTTGTTGCAGCGAGCACACTTAGTGACACACTAGTAGAACTTAAGATCCTTTCTCTAGATTTTACCTTTAAGTGCAAGCTCTCATTTTTCTAGAAGTATTGATTCACCATTTGGATTACTTGGACTTACCACTTAACCCCATTAAATATATAGTCTATTCCTTCCCTTTCCTTGCCTCAAATACATCAACATAAGACTAGTCACACCTCAACTATTTCGATAGGGGAGAAGGATAATAAGTATATCTATCTTTTAAGCACATTCCTAGATGTTTCTCCATTGTTAGCAAGCCTAGACAGTACCCCAATGGAGTCACCGAAAGGAACACAAATCATTTCTTCACTGCTAATGAACCTGAATAGTACCCTGACGAAGTTTCTTTATTCACATCTCTACCCAAGAAGACTTTCTATTCTTCACCTCTTTATTTAATTACTAATAGAATGTGAAAAAGGTACTTATTTATTATCATGTTGGAAGAGGGATCCTAAATTATTGAGAGTAGCAGAGGTCAGTTCCTTGTTTAATGGATTTAAAGGATAATTGAAGTTAATATGCCCGTTTAAAGTTTTTCTCATTTCCCTTCTCTATTTAATTGAGGCTATAGGTCAAAACACCATTTAATACAAGGCTGAGCCATAATGGAAGATCCTAATAAATATAGAGGCTTCATAGTTCAACCAAAGGCTTTCAATATGGAATGAATAGTATTTTCCATTCATACTTCATTGACTTTAAAGATATGTAAACCCAAGAGAGAGAAGAGGACGATAGATAAGACAAGCATTTTTTGTAGTCATAATTTCCCTTTTTAGGTTTTTCCACATTGTCTTCTGAGCTAACCCAAAGCATATTTCAAGAAAAGTCTTATTAAGAGAAACACAAAATCAAAAACCAGATAAAACAGAGAAACAAGACCAAAAAGGCAAGCAAATGGAGGTTGAACATAAAGAAACCTGCAGATAGAAGTGAGGAAACAAAGAAATGTAGAGACTAGATGGAGATAAAATGTAGGATGAGTGTTAAAAGGGGATGTAGAATACATCTGGACCTATACCTAACCTATCTAGCTAGAATTTTAGGGTCGAGTGTAATGAGATTTCCAATATAATCACCGTAACTTCTTCCCACCTGTAGAAACAAAATGATACCAACAATTTAAACTGATATATAATGATTTGCAAAACCATAGTTAAGAACGTGAATAGATTGCAAAAAATACTAAAGGTCTTGCTGAAAGGCAAAAAGATGTGTTGTAACAACTAACATTAACCACCTAAAACCATTACCTTTTCTATGAGAAAAATATTCATACAAACCTCGAAGGCTTCTTGTGGATGAATCTTCATTGGTGTTATCCTTCTCAGTAAACATCAATAAAGATCAAAGCTTATTATTATCAAATTAGCTTGCTAAGTAAGATGTTTCCATCCAGTCATAGATTTGATCATGAAATCTAAAAAAATCGTTTTGAAAATCCTGAAACTCTTTGGAGATTGAAATTTCAATGAGAACATCCAAACCATGGGAAGAATATTTCAAGGGAAAGATAACCCAATCTTGTTTAGAGCCTCTATAAAAATAGTGAGAACCTAACATAAGCATCAACAAAGACTGAAGTTCCTCAATTGTTTGGGAAATATATGAACAATTAAATGAGAAATCATAAATACCATTGGATTCAACTAGATCAAATGATGTAAAAAAATCGTCATAAAGATATACTAGTTGGAAATGATTACTGAAATGATAGTTGTTAGAATTATAATTATGGTTAGATCAGTAGCTAAACATACAGGACTCTTTATTTATTATCAATTCCCTTTGTATCCAATTCCATACTAGACAATTAATATGAAAGATTTTGGAATCAAAAGAAAGTGCAAGCCTTGTAAATATAGAAAACCGATTAAAACAACATGTTGATAAAAAGTTATAAGAATTTGTCAAATCAAATTGGGCATCCATATCAACATGGGTGTTTTATCCACTAAATGATTCAAGAATTGAATATTTCTCAAAAGGATTGATTGGGCTAGAAAAAAATTCATTGGTTGAGTAATACTCACAGCTGATTTTTCACCATAGCACTCAACAAATATAAATTCTTTGACCAAGATAATATTTAAATTGTTCATCTGCTCAACTATATGCATTCATCAAATACATACATTTCAATCCCATGCTAGATAAAATAGGTATATATGAATATGAATTCACTATAGTGGGATCCTTATCCGATAAGAAACCTTATCTCGAGAGATAGAAAAATTATGATGAGAAATCCAAAAATCAATTAAGGGTGAGTTTGCATCTAGTGAAACAATACAAAGAAAAGAGTTTTGCAAGGAAATATAGATCTAACATGGTACAGGGATCTTACCAATATTGCAAGGACCTAACATAACCATTAATGAAAGTTGAAGTTCCTCAAATTATTGACAAGTTATATAACTTTGGAAAGATGTATAACAACATTTTGAGAACTAAGTTAGATCAAAAATTGTATGTGGATAGCTATTATCAACTAAATTAACAACATCACCATTATCTATATGGAAACCATCTACATCACTAGCTTGATTAGATTTTACAAATTCAACGAACACATTAACATGGTTTGACAATATTTTACAACTTCAACAAACATATTACTCAAGTCATAATATTCATCTAATCACCAATTTAGAGATGTATAAATTAGAGAAATCTCACGAGCAAACTAATTTGAAGCGTTATCCTCATGCAAAATAAGACATGATAAGGGATGGAATAGATGCTCTTTGATTTGATTTCTTCCTTCTTCATCATTGATGATCTTACTATCATATGTCATTTGAAGATTCAAATCATCATACTGTGAATCTGGAGAGCATGGCATATTTTCATTGTAAGCTGATGTATTACAAACAGTAGAGTAGAAGGGATAAGGATGTGAAGAGGAATAAGTGTTCATAAGAGAATCTTATTTGAATGAATCGGATTTAAGATCCAAATATTTAGAACTAAAATATTCTTTAGAAACTGAAAGATTAGTTGGTGCACTTGGGCTTCCATCATCATATACATCAACAAAGTCATCCTCATTAGAATGATGGATTCCCAAGACTTCAGATTGATTAGGAAAATTGATTTCATTTGATCGAATCTCAGATCCAATATCATCCATGAATGATGAAGCAACGTATTCACATGGAGGAATTTGAAAAAGAGAAGAAATATTGAAAGAATATTCACATTCATGTGAAATGTGACTACCTTGCACCTATTCACTCCTTGGATTTGGAAGAGATTGTTTAGGCAAATCTAGGAACAAGGGTTCATCAGAAAGAGATGATAGAGGATGATAGGTATCCATATCATATTCAAGACTAAATTTATGATCATTAACATCATCTTTTGGAATGGAGGGGTTATTATTCACCTTATGATCCATAAACCATTCCAAGGTTTCCACCATTGTATTTGTATTATGAGAAAAATATGAAGGTTAAAGAGATAGATCAGTCATTTCATTTGCATTTACTAATTTCCATATTATCACTAGGAGGCACTCAATCTTGTACTAGAATAGGAAGAGGAAAAGGAAAAAAATAAATAGTATGCCCCTCCTCTAAACTTTGAGGTGTATCATGATTGAACAATTTTGTTGAAACAAAAACATCAGGGGGTTGGTGCTCACCATGTAAAGAGAATGAACCAAACACTCAAACTTTTATTTAAACAAATCACAATCTATATCTTATTTAGGGAATTGATAACATAGATGACAAAGTTGATTGAAAAATCCTCAAATGACTCATTAGGGTTCATTATTAGTTGATTAATCATTTTAAGGACATCCCCGTAATCATACTTGTCCAAGGATAAATGAAGCTCGTTGATGAAGTGTTCAAAATAATGAATGGAAGAGGGTGGTAGGGTATGACACCATCAGTTAACTCTACCTTCAAGTGTGAGGACTAAAATAATATAAGACACATCTTCATAATCAATTTCATAATATTCACAAAAATTAAGAAAATGAGATGCATTCCCGGCTTTGGATTTATCATCCTCACAATTAAACTTGAATTGGGATAAGTCATAAAGAGGTCCATCAGGGATCAAAATTTTACTATCGGATCTATTGGAAATATGCCCTAGGAGTATGATTTAGGGAAGCACCATTTACGATAAGTGTTTGAGAATAGAGTCAACGGGTACAACTTATCATTCAACCATCCTTCTAGCACAAACTATTGAAGGTGCTTGAAATCCATAAACCAAAGGGGTCTCCCCAATGTGAAGTCCCAATTACACAAAAAACCTTTTGGAATAGCAACCGCATCTGGAGTATCAGCTTGACCACCATAACTTAAACATTTTCCTTAGTTGCAACGAATAACATGAGAGAGTATTCACAAAACCTTTGAAATCGGCAAGAAAGTTGACACTGTGAAACACCAATTTCAATGTGTAAAATGGGACTTTCATGATAGGGAGGTAAAGAGTGAGCCTTTAGAAGAAAAGTTATATTACTATATTAAGAGAGACACACAAGGAAAGAAATATTCGTTACTTAGCTAGTGAAATAGTTCACATAAAAAAATCAACATTAAAGCGAATACAACATACATCCACTAAGATAATTACCAAATCCAATGAACTAGTTCGATTTCCTTAGTACATATGAAAAAAACATAAACTGCAAACATATAAAGAATAGTCTTACAATATTCATGATATATGCATGAAGATGTGTTGGCTCAGTGAGATTCTGATTATTAGGTGAAATGTCTAAGTACACAATTACAATTGCTAGTTACTAGCTCCAATAGTGGACGATGATGTCACTTATTGCTTCTCCAAAGAATGATCTTGTCCCCTATGATAGGCTAGAGAGGCGAAGGCTAGATTTCGAAAGGCTAAGCCTCCAGAAGTAGTTTTCTTGAGTTATGAGGTTCATTTTATAAAAATATGAATGGCCTTTCATATCCCCTATGACTCTTGACTTACCCTCCTAACTTCTTGTACGTCTAATGTGACCTTTGGACATCTAAATGACTTTTTAACTTTTCCTAAAGACTCTTTTATCTATATATGACTATATTCCTCATATGAATCTTATAGTTCCACACATTACATTTTGTCCTTTCCTTCTGATAATTACATCATTACATCCACAAATGATGTGCTAAGGCACATGGACACACATGTCATTGTAATGATATTGGTACAAGTCACAAGTTGACAATTATGACATGGACTTCATGTGATATGGAAATGCCCAATTATTCTTCTTGTTACATTGTCTTTAATGTTCATGAGAGGTCTATACAAAACTTAATCTTCATGAAATATCTCCTTTGTTCTTCCTCTTCACCCTTGAAGGGGTTGAAAGTAGGGAGTCTTCACTATGATCTTGATCTTGCAAATTCTATCATAATCTAGTGTCCCTTCATTTTCTTATTTAACAATCAAACGAGCTTTACCACTTCATAAGTGTCTTGTAGAATTGTATCCTTATCCTTCTCTTCGATCATCATCCTGACATGTCAAAATATAGTTCTTGCAACAAAAATTCAATCATGACAAGACAAATTTAGTCCAAAAAACTCCTATTCTAGTTTTCTTCATGAAAATTGTTGATTGAGCTAGAACTAGGTATTGCAAAGGGAATAAGGCTTAGGGATTATGTAGTGCATATCTCTAGAGGCTGGGAGTGAGGTATTGATTCTTGGGACTACGCAATGCACAACACTTGGGCGGCCTAGGAGACAAGAATCCATAGTTGAGGGTCATAGTGAAGCAAGATTTCCCACTGTAACCACGCAATGTGCAGTACAAGAGAGAGAGAGGGCCAGAGGATTGTGCAATTTCACTATGCAATGCATACAAGGAGATTGAATGGGAGGCTCTATTGCACAATTTTGGAGGCCAAGAAGAAACTCTTAGGATATATGAAAATGGAATGTGTAGTCCTTGGAGGAAATAACTGCACATTGTGTAGTTCCAGGAGGCAGGGATGCATGCTTGAGGCTTGAAACTATGCAATGTGCAGTTTAGAGGGGAAGAGTGGATCTAGGTTGGTGTTGATGGTACTAGACCCACCAACATGTCAGGGGATCTCCCCGGTAAGAATTCACGACTAGACCCTAGATCGTTTGGTGTAGGACTTCCAATAGTGGGTTGTACGATATCACCTTGATCGTGATTTCATGTAGAGGCAAGTAAGATGTCCTTGATAGTAGCAAGGGTGTGACATATGTAACAAGTAAAGGAAGGTGCATGAATGGTTCTAGCACACGGAGGGTGAGGTGAGTGCCCCCCTTAGAAACCTATGAAAGTAAGGAGTTAAGAAGGGAACACATGAGTAAAAATGCATCACAAACTAGAAGGCAAGTGAGCTGACAATCCAAAGTGATGGTTAAACCAACAAAAAATTTAAGATTCATACATACATAAATAGAAAGTGTCTATACACACATGCGTAAGAAAATAGATACATATATCATTGAGAGTAAACAAGATAGCCGAAATACAATATGATATATGCATGAAACATGCTAGCTTTGTTATATTAAGAAGTGAGATTTCCAATCATATAGTACAACCATTATTGACCACTAGTCCCAATAGAGAAACATTATAGTCACTGTCGCCCACTCCTGCAAAGAGATCTACTAGCTCTGCATAGTGGAGAAGCCAAGGCTCGTTATAATACTCTCCAAGCTTTCTCTAAGACACACCTATCAGAAGCTTGGATGACAAAAAACATGTACAATGAGTTATGAGGGACTATATATAGCAAAGGGAGGGGTGACCCTTGACATTCCCCTTTATGACTATTCATCTATCCTCATGACTCTTCAACTACTCTATGACCATTACATCCAACTATCGACACTTGAATTTCCACTTGACAAGATGTTACATACAATCTGCACATGTACCCATGTGAGACAAAATAGGCTTGAGAAAGCCATGAAAGACATCACTATGGCTCAGACAACTATGGGAATACCAGCTCTTTGACATCCTCAATGTCAAGATTGGTAGTCCGTAATGGTGTCCATGTACTATGTGGTGACATCTTTCTATAAATGAGCTCTTTCCTCTATTGCATCCAGGTAAACTGCTCTAGCTCCTTTATCCAAATCATCTAATAACATGTGCATCATTGTCTTGAGTGCGGGTGGACCAGTGACATACTGATGCATGGTGTCTGCACTAATCACCAAGTCTACACTGGTGGCTATGTGCATCAACTCGTAAAAGTACGAGTCAAGCTCCAGTCAGAGTTGTGCCTTCATCTTTGCCTTGGTGAGTGTCCCAATAGATGGGATCACTTGTGCTCACACAACAACATCCATACTCCTGAATACCCATGCATGGGAAGCTTGAAAACTAGTGATGAGTTGTGGGAGGTCTTCATAGTTCTGGATCTGACTTCGGATGCATGCCTTTAGTTTGACCATTATGGGCTTTGTTATCTTAGGTAAGTGTAATGGGGCTCCCTTGTATCTCATTGTCCATGTTCACATGTAGTCAAAAATAGTATGCACGTTTGAAAAGATACGTGCTCTCCTAGCACATCATTGCTGCCAACCATTGAGATGGAAAACTTCCTTATGCATCGTACCAAACTTGGAATACAACACTTGGATGATTGTCTCAAGGGACAATACTTCATCTAGTATTTCGTTCTTTAAATCTGCTCAGGCAGATCTTGTAACCAATTATCCTCGCCTGGTCGTTTGTAACTCCTTAGCCATTCGTTCGTTCTCAGTGATCAAGAAGCAAACACTCGAGCTAGTGGCTTTAGCATATGCTCTAGTAGCATCGACCAAAGCTATTGGATGCTTGCACATGTTAGAAACAATCACTCATTCTTCAAACTGCATAGGAGATGTGTTTTCATCTAGAGTAGACACTCTGCATGATTTCACAACTCTATGTTGTGACTTGTCGAATGATATGTTGTGCATTTCTCCTTCTGGATTGTCTCCAAGGATCTCATTATCTCCTTGGTTTCTAGGGACTTCCTCTGCTTCCGGATCTAGTGAAGCTGGTGGGTCAACCTCTTGGTGGTAACACATGACGTTCATATCTTTCTCTAACTCTTGTTGGTCCATATCCGTATCCATCTTCTCAAGTGCTTGTTCAATCTCTTGAGCAGATTCCTTCTCCTGCAACTGCTCACCCTGTCTTCTTGGTGCTAGCTATTTGGATGAGTCTACTACCTATACAGGCATAGTTTCATCTATCTGTACATGCTGCGCCACCTACTATACCTATTCTTGACGCTTCCTTCTCCTGTCTTCGTAGCTCATGTTCATTCCGGAGTTTCTCCTTCAACGCATACAGCTCCTTTGTTGTTTCTTCCATCCTCTATTTTTCTCTCTGCCTTTCGGTAGTCTTCCTATCATGCTATTTCCTCTTTACCTATATTGCCAACACTGATTTCTGCACAAGTGGGTCTGCTCTGAACTTGTAGCTTCATTCTACCTTTGTGCTTTCAAAAATCTTTCTATTGCCTTTATCATGCAACGATATGTTTACCTCTACTATTGCTACCTGATGAACCTCATCATTGGGTAACTATATGGACCTTAAGTCACCTGCTAGCTTAGTCAAATCAACTCTAATCACAATTTATTACATGTTTTCATTATATTTTGTTTAATGAGATGAGTTGAAGTGAGATATTATGCCTAGTGGACTAATATGCATTGAATGCAGGTTTGAAAGAGAAATTCGAGGAATTTTGGTAAGACTAAGGTTTGAAACTCAAATGGGACAAGGGAGAGAGAATGTAGGAGGTAAATCCTCCTCATTTAATCCTCCCTCATTCAAATATTCCTCCATTAATCACACAACTCCGAGTACAAGTAGCCGATTCATGAAGATCAATAGGTAGCCAAGCAAATGATTGTCAAAGAGTTAGTTCTTTAAAAAAAAAATTATATTTTCTTTTAATAAAAAAAAGATTGTTTAAAAAAAATGTAAATTTTATTTTATTTTTAAATATAAAATGTAGGTTTAATAATTTGTATTTTTAAATAAAAGAAAAACAAAAATAAAAATTGTTTAAAAGAAAAATATACATTTTTTTAATAAAAAAAAAAGATTATTGAATTGAGGCTTCTATGATCCATATCAGGTTTATGAGAGATTTTTCGGCGTAAATCACGAGATCTATCATTTGTTGACGCGTTTCGAACCAACTAGTGTGGTTCATCGTCAAGACAAGTTGAAGAATCAGATCCAGCTTTGCATGTTAAATAGCTTGAGCAGAGCCTCCAATGGCTAAATAGACCAACGACTAAATTTGACTAGAGACCAGGGTCAAAAAACTAGTTATTAATAATTAAAAGAAAGTTAATTAAAATAAGGGACCTTGCCTCTAAATAAATAAATTATATGTATAAAATAATTTAATTTAATTGGATGTTAATTTAATAGTTAGTTAAAGGATATTAAATATCAATACATAGAAAATATAAATATTATAATAAAGCGTATAACTTAACTAATTATAGAGTTATAACTAACTAATTATATATATATATATATATATATATATATATATATATATATATATATATATATATATATATATATATATATATATATATATAATTGGTTTTTAAGTTAAAAAATAGAAATAGATAAATAAATAAATAAATTTTAATTATCCCGATTTAATATGAAAATAATATATATATTAATATATATATATATATATATATATATAGATAGATATAGATATGTACATATATATATATATATATATATGTATATATATATATATATATATATGTATATATATATATATATATATATATATATATATATATATATATATATATATATATATATATATATATATATATATATATATATATATATATAAATTTAATTAAGCTAGATATAAGGGCATTAATAGTAAAAAAAAAAAAATACCAAGGGGGACAAAATAAAATATTTTAACTAATCAGATAAAATAACATAAATATTAACTAATTAATATAATCATTTAACAGATCAAAAAAAAAAGGATGAGACAAGAAATGAGGGTGGGAGAGGGGAGGAATGGAAGAAAGCGACTAGGACGAGACCACTGGGACCCAACACCTACTGATTTTCTAGCCATCCTCTCTATTGAGATTGATCAGACTCTTTTCAATCTTAAGAGCTTCCTTAAATTTCCGATGGTGGAACTACGAAACTCTAGCAATGACACAAGCCTTCTCCATACAAACATGATGATTGGTTTTTTCCACATGCTCAGCTAAAGCAGAAGACTTTGATCTCCTATGCTTAATGTCAGCTGCATGTCACTAATCCTTTGATTGATGGAGCGGCCTGTCTCACCAATATATGGGGTCCCACAGGAACAAGGGATAATACATACCCCTTTCATATCTTTAGGGTCAATAGGATCCTTTGCTGATCTGAGGGACATACGAATGGTGTTAATGGGCCTAAAGGTTACAGGAACAATATGCATCTTAAGAATCCTTGCAATCTTATCAGTGGTCCCTTGAAAAAATGGAAGATGGACACCTGGAATCCACTCCTTCGGTTCCCTTTTAGCAAGAGAATTCTTGGCAGCTTTTAGGAAAGCCTTTTGTCCCATGTATCTACTATAACCATTCTCAACAAAGACATCAAGGAGATGGGATTTTTCTTTCTCTGAACTCTTTTCATCCGAGATCCTTAGGGCCCGAGTAGCAAGGGTATTGAGAACCCCCATATTTTGAGCTGGGAAATGGTGGGAACTAGCATGAAGATACTGCTTTGTATGCATTTTCTTTCGAAAAACTTGGTGGGAGAGGGAACCATCATTATTCTTAGAAATAAGAATATCAAGGAAAGGGAGGCGTCCATTAACTTCCTGCTCTTTAGTGAACTTAATGGCCGAGGATTGATTGTTGAGATGATCGAAGAAGAGATCTAATTCCTCTTGGCCGTGAGACCAGATAACATTGGTGTCATCCACATACCTTTTCCAAAGCTTGGGCAGGAGATGGAATGAGTTAAGAGCCTTGGACTCAAAATCTTCCATAAAAAGATTAGCAACGACCGGGGATAGGGTTTAGCCCATGTCAACCCCACAGGTCTGCTCAAAGAACTCTCCTTCAAAACTGAAAAAGGTGGAAGTGAGGTAGATCTCAACTAATCGAGCGGTGTTAGGATCTGTTAGGCGGTTGATAACCTCCAGGGCCTCATTAATAGGGATGTAAGTGTACAGGGAAACAACATCAAAACTAACAAGAATGTCCCCAGGGTCAAGCTTAATGTCCTTAAGTTCATTAATAAAGGAATCAGAGTCTTTTCCGAAGGTCTCTGTTCGACCAACTAAGGGCTTAAGCTTTAACGCAAGGATTAGTTAAAATATTTTATTTTCTCCCCACTTGGTTTTTTTTTTTTTCACTATTAATGCCCTTATATCTAGCTTAATTAATTTATTACCTAGATATATATATATATATATATATATATATATATATATATAAATATAAAAATAATTATCATTGAAATGTTTTGCACAACATGGCTATAAAATATTTTATTTGTGACCCACATTGTCCACATTACAATGCTTTACTATTATTAGTATATTTTTAAATGCATGTATTCCTCAGGGAAACTTTTAAGGATGGAAAATTGTCATGAAGTTTAAAATCATTAGCGAATATTGCTAGTCCCTAATATGAAAACTATAAAATGTTTATTGATGTATTTGTAAAATTATTCAAATTTATGATGATTTGATATATAATTTCTATATATTGTTAGCGCTTTTAAGGTAAAATAATTTTATATTGTGAAATTTTGGGGAATAATTTTTATAAAAAATGGAAATTAGCAAATCTTTTTTTGGGAAAAATCATGGAAAATTAGCCCACTTGTGAATATTAGCCCCTAAAAGTTTCCATGGTCTTCCTCATACTGCAAATAAGAAAACATATATCCATGGGACATAAACTCTTTCTCTCTCTCTCTCTCTCTCTCTCTCTCTCTCTTTGCCCGCAACCCACCCCCCTATATATATATATATATAAATGTTACATGTCAACACTATATTAAGAATTAAGCGAATTACAAATCACCCTCATACCCTCCATTAGAGAGAACCTATTAATAGAATAAAAAATATATCTCTCCCTCTCTTTCTCTATCTCTCTCTCTCTCTTTTTTCAATGTTATATATCAGCTTCATATTAAGGGATGAATTACATCTTCTTCATTGCAAAGTGAAAATATAAGAAATTGTTTACTTTTAATTACTTTATCTCTATTTTAATAAGGTTAATATTGAAATATTTTATTTATGGCTTACATACATACATATATAACTCTCACACTTTAATTGGTTACAAAAGGAATCACAGATCCCCTTGAGGACTATAATATTAATACTACATTAAATTCCATTTGTTATGCATACTCAATAATATACAAATTACACATCTACCTAATATTAAAATGGAGAAATAAACTATAAAAGAAAATTATTATTTTTTATTCCGCACATGTCTTCATGTCAAATGTTTCATTATAATCCAAAGTAGAAGAGTGAATTGGGTAGCAAAGGTTGAGGAAACATAGCAAGGTGTGGAGAGTCGGTCAAAATTCAAACACAACAAAGGAAAGAAACACACAGAACAAGGGAAAGAAAAACAATAGATGTAATGACATTATAGATATTTGACGTACATATTTCCATATATGGCACCAAGGTATTTCGCTTTTAGTGTATCATTGTTCCCAATACATGAGATATTAGGCCTTGAACTTTCTAACTCTCATTGTATTAGACATCTTTTCCTTTGACACATTGATCTCATTTAATAGACGAAAAATAATTCAATTAATACTATTAGTGGATGAAACATAATATTGAGGCTCATGATTCCAACCTACCGGTCCTTGGGTAATCAAATCAACTCTAAACCCATTCACCATTCCTTAATGCTAAAACTCTAAGATCCTCAAATAATTACAAATTCGATAGATAACATAATATGTCAGGTGGAAACAATGACGTAGGATGCTAGGTTGTGTTGGATGGTAAAAACCATAACATGGATACATTGGTGAATGACATATGGTATGTGCTCCTGACAACTTTGGTAGGTAAATTGGACCAATTGAAGGTGACACATGGAAAGTATCCATCTACACCTAGTCATGTGGTAAGTCTTCATTGGCTGCAACAGGTGATGTCGAATGTACAGTGGTATGTGATGTGGAAACGTGGGCCATATTAGGCTGAGAAAAATTAGAGTGATCAATTGTCCTTTAGATAGATTATGTCAATATCTGACAGGGATAGATTATGTCAATATCTGACAGGGTCTAGCTCTATGTCATAAACCCTAGTTTTTAGATGCTAGGTGACTGTTGGGTTGTGTTATATTCTTTCCACGACTAGCCCACCTAGTGAATAGGGGGATTAGAGGGGGGTGGATCCCCCCCTTCATTGCGCTGATTGAACACTGGAGGGGTCATAGGGGGTTTGAGGGCAGCAGGTAGCCTCCCTCTATGAGGTATGGGGTAACACCACAGGGAAAATTTTTGGGACCATCTATAAGGTGGGACAAACCTACCTATGGTTTTCTGCATGGTTTTATCACATGGTTTTCGGCACGATAGTTTTTCGGTCAATGGTATTGGATGATTCGGCATGTATATATGTATTGTGACATTAAAAGGAACATAATGAAAAATCATGTTGGTAGTCCCAGTTTTGGGATCTAGGGGAAAATCTCTATGTATATTTGTTTTGTGTGTTATTCTCTCACCTTTGTTTATTTTCTTCTTTTAGAATTCGTAGGAGGTAATTTATGTACGAGGTTAAAACCTACATTTGGTATCATAGTAGCTTTGGCTTCAAGGGGACACCTTTGTTGTTGAGGGGTTTCTCTTGGGCCTGTGGTAGACCTTGTTCAGTGGGAGAGTTGCAGGATCAACTCTAGTAGTGAAAGAATATGCCGAGCAATGGAAAGATAGAGATCGAGAAATTGAATGGTCCAATTTTTCAGTTGTGGAAACTCAAGATGGAGGATCTGTTGGTGGATAAAGATCAACAGATCATGGTAGATCTGGGTACTGAACCAATGGAGTGTATGATGAAGAATGGAAGAATTTTTATCAAAAGGAAAATAGCACAATATGATTATGTGTCTCAGATTCAGTATTGCTAAATGTATTAGAGGAAGCTATGATGAAGACTTTGCGAGATAATTTAGGGACTTTGTACCAATCTAAGCCTCTAGTGAATAAACTGTTCCCACGGAGAAAGTTGTATAACCGAAGGATGAAAGATGGAGACTTAGTGACAGAGCATCTAAATGCATTTAATACAGTGGTAAGTCAGTTATTATCTATTGATATTAAAATTTCAGATGAAAATAAGTTCATCAGTTTGTTGTATTATCTACCAGATTCGTGGGATAGTCTGGTTATTGCAATAGCTAGAAATGCAACTGCCTTGAAATTTGATGAAATAATCTCACCCTTGCTCACGAAGGAGATGAGACGGAAAAATGTGGAGAGCTAGAATGGCGATGCCTTGTCTGTACGAGGATGGTCCCGGCACAGAAATAAAAATAAGTCATCCAGTGGGAGATCTAAATCTAAAGGGAGATCTAAATCTCCAAAAAAACCTATAAAGTTAGTGTATTGGAAATGCGAAAAGGAAGGGCACTACAAAAGGGACTGTAAATATAAAGCTCCTAACAAAGGAAAGGGATCAAATCATACTCCTTCTGCAGAGGCGAAAACCACCTTAGATCCAGGTGGGGATGTGTACTTGGCCTCTTCAAGTACACATGTAGATCATGAGGCATGGTTGATTGACTCAGGTGCATCCTTTCACTTCACTCCCCATAGACAGTGGTTATGTGAGTATGATAAATACGATGGTGGTGATTTCTTCTTGGGGGCTGACAAGAAGGCTAGAATTGTTGGTCGTGGAAAAGTAAAGTTGAAGTTGGAAGGTAGCAAGATTAGAACACTTCCGGGTGTTCTACATATTCCTGCATTAGCCAAAAATTCGATTTCGGTAAGCAAGCTAGATGATGTAGGTGTAAAAATAGTGTTCAAGAAAGATACTTACAAGATGGTTCAAGGAGCACTGTTATTGATGAGAGGAGTTCAGATTGGAACTCTATACAGGCTGGAAGGTAGCACTATTATTGATGGGTGCAACAGTTCTAGGGTTCCTAAAAGTGGAGTAAAAAATCTAGTGGTCTCTAGAGAAAATACCATGTTAGGGCATTAAAGGGTTGGGAATATTTGAGATAAGGGCCTTGAAATACTTCATGGTAAAGGTATGGTAGAAGGTATAACTAATAGCTCTCTGGATTTTGATTTCTGTGAAAATTATGTAAATGGGAAGCAGAATGGAGTGAGTTTTCCCTCTGGTGGTAAGAGGGTGAAACATATATTAGAGCTTGTGCTCAGTGATGTGTTTGGACCGGTGAAGGTTCCATCACTGGGTAATTTTGTGTACTATGTATCATTTATGTATGAATTCTCAAGGAATACATGGATATATTTCCTCAAGAAGAAATCTAAAGTCATTGACAAGTTTAAAGAATTCAAGGCTCTAGTGGAAAATCAGACAGAGAAGAAGATAAAGGTGTTGAGGAAAGATAATAGTGGAGACTTTTTCAAGAAGGAATTTAAAGAATTCTGTAAGAAGTGTGGTATAGCATGGAAGAAAACTACTCCATACACACTTGAGAAAAATGGAGTTGCATAAAGAATGAACAGGATGTTGATGGAAAGGGTAGGAAGCATGCTCAGCTGTGCTGGGTTAGGACAGGAATTCTGGGCAGAGGTGGTGGAGACAACATTTTACCTAGTCAATAGATCACCTTCATCAGCGTTGGAGGATAAGACTCCACAAGAGGTATGGATTGGTAAGAAGCCCTCTCTTTCACATCTGAGGGTATTTGGATGTGATGCATATTTACATGTTCCAAAGGAGAAAAGAACAAAGTTGGATAGTAAATCTGAAAAGTGCATCTTTATTGGGTATAAGGATGGTTTAGAGGGTTATAAGCTTTGGAACCTAGTAACAAGGAAAGTTGTGTACAGTCAAGATGTGGTGTTCAGAGAGTTGAAATATGTTATTAAACATGAAGTGCCATCAAAGGGCCCTGAGAAGATATATTTTGAGCTAAAGGAGGATGAATAAAAATATGAAGAGCCACAAAAGTTGGTTGTGAGAAGATCAGTTCGAGAAAGAAGGAAGCCAAAAAGGTATAGTGCATATGCTTTCTATTCAAATTTTGCTTTATCTATCATTGGTGATGATCCAAGAACTGTGAAGGAAGCAGTAGATTCAGAGGATGGCAAACTATGGAAAGAGGCCATGGTTGATGAAATGACATCTTTACACAAAAATGAGGGATGGTATCTAGTGGAGTTGCTGGCTGGAAGGAAACCAATTGGCAGAAAATGGGCATTCAAGAAGAAGATGAATGTAGAAGGAAAGGTGAAAAAATACAAAGCTCGTGTTGTAGCAAAAGGTTATTCCCAGGTGTTGGGAATTGATTTTGGTTATACTTTTTCTACTATTTCCAAGGTAGCTTTTATTAGATTACTTTTATGTGTTGTTGTTGCTTTTGATTTTAAGGTAGAACATATGGATGTGAAGACAACATTTCTTCATGGGGATCTGGAAGAGCAGATCTATGTGAAGCAACCTGAAGCCTTTACGGTGAAGGGTAAGAAAGAACTGGTATGCAAGTTAAAGAAGTCTCTGTATGGGCTAAAGCAATCACCAAGGATGTGGTATCAGAAATTTGATACATTTATACGGGGACTTGGCTTCACCAGACGCAAAGTAGTTCACTATGTGTATTTTAAATTAATTGGTGACCATGTTATTTATCTCGTCTTATATGTCGATGATATGTTGCTAGTTGGAAATGAAAAAGAAATTATCCAGGATTTGAACACCCAATTTTCCTCCAATTTCGACATGAAATATCTTGGTGCTGCAAACTCTATTTTGGGCATGGAAATTAAGAGAGACCGGGAAACGAGGAAGCTCTAGTTAAGCTAGAGGAAGTATGTCGAGACAATACTACAAATGTTTAATATGCAGGATAGTAAACCAATGAAGGTTCCTATTCCTGTAGGTGTAAAGTGCTCTGTCGAATAGTGTCCCAAGACACAAGAAGAGGAAGAGGACATGTCCCATGTTCAGGCCCCTCCACCCATGGCCACGCCAGCATGGGTGGCCGGGGGGTGTAGGGCCATGAAATTTTTTTTTTAATAAAAAAAAACCAATATTAACTTTTAATTTTTTTTTAATAATTTTTAAAATTTTAAATTAAAAAAATTAAATTTGTTTTAAAAAAATTAAAATATTTTTTATGATTTGTATTTTTAAATTAAAAAAAAAAAATGTTAAAAAAAAATGATAATTTTTTTTTAATAAAAAAAATATTGTTTAAAAAATAAAATGTAAATTTTAATTTTTTACTTTTTTTTTAAATATAAAATGTAGGTTTATTTATTTATTTATTTAATATAAAATGTAGATTTAATCATTTGCAATTTTAAATAAAAAGAAATTGTTTAAAAAAAATTACATTTTTTTTTGAATAAAAGAAAGATTGTTTAAAAAAAAAATTAAATTTTATTTATTTATTTTTTTAAATAAAATATGTATGTTTAATAAAAAATAATCACATTTTTTTTTAATAAAAAATACCCATTTTTTTGGTTTGGTTTGGTTTGGTTTGTTTGTTTTTTTTTTAATATTAATTTTACTAGCTTTTTAATTTTTTTCATTAATTTTCATTTTTATTTTTTTATTTTTTATTTATTTTATTTTATTTTTTTTCTGAGTTTTTGCTCATGTTTTTTTTTAATTTCTCTATTTTTACTTATATATATATATATATATATATATATATATATATATATATATTAATTTTATTTTATTTTTTCCAAATTCATTTATGGTTTGTGAGATAATTTTTTTTTTAAATTTTTTTTTTTTTTTAAGATTAATTTTACTAGTTTTTAAAATATTTTTCATTAATTTTCTTTTTCTTTTTTAAAACTAGTTTGTTTTTAATATTTTTTTTTCCTAGTTTTTGCTATTTTTTTTTTTTTTTAATTTCTCAAATTTTTACTCTTATATATATATATATATATATATATATATATATATATAGAGATATATATATTAATTTTGTTTTTTTTTTTCCAAATTCTTTTATGGTTTATGAGATAATTTTTTTGTAACCTTTTTTACTTTTTATTTTTGTCTTTTTTATATATATTTTTATATTTGTTTTTTAGAGACAATTATTTCATGTGGATTGAAAATTTAATTAACAATGTATAAATATGTAGAATATCGAAAATGCAAAATATCGACCTTCTTCTTTAGGTATGCAGATCAATAAAACCCTCACTACAAAAAAAATAAAAATAAAAATAAAAACAAGAAAATATGAAGAAAAAGACCACTTCAAAATTATTAAATTTACAAAATAATTATTTACATTTCATACATTTGAAAATTTAAAGTAAAAAAATACGTCTTTTACAAAATAATTATTTACATTTCATACATTTGAAAATTTAAAGTAAAAAAATACGTCTTTTAAAAGAAGGGTTTGATGCAAAATAACCACTTTTTAAAATCAGCATGAAAATCACTACCATTCTAAAATGCAATGTACATAAAAAAGTTAAAGTGCCAAAAACTATGCTTTAAAAAAACATGTGTTTTCTGCATCACCCCTTTTCAAAATCGGGTCACTTTTTTTCTATCTCTACAAAACGGGTAACAGTATCAGTTCCTGTTTCAAAGTTTACGTTGATACATCCCCTTCATCTTGAGAAACACAATAATAAATTGTTTTAAACTCGTTTTTTATTTTTTCAATTGTTCCATATAATATATAAATAATTATCATTGAAATGTTTTACACAACATGGCTATAAAATATTTTATTTGTGACCCACATTGTCCACATTACAATGCTTTACTATTATTAGTATATTTTTAAATGCATGTATTCCTCAGGGAAAATTTTAAGGATGGAAAATTGTCATGAAGTTTAAAATCATTAGCGAATATCACTAGTCCCTAATATGAAAACTATAAAATGTTTATTGATGTATTTGTAAAATTATTCAAATTTATGATAATTTTATAGATAAATTCTATATATTGTTAGCGTTTTTAAGGTAAAATAACTTTATATTGTAAAATTTTGGCGAATAATTTTTATAAAAAATGGAAATTAGTGAATCTTTTTTGGGGAAAAATCATGGAAAATTAGCCCACTTGCAAATATTAGCCCCTAAAAGTTTCCATGGTCTTCATCATATTGCAAATAAGAAAACATATATCCATGGGACATAAACTCTTTCTCTCTTTCTCTCTCTCTCCTCCCCCCCGATATATATATATATATATATATATATATATATATATATATATATATATATATATTAAAATGTTACATGTCAACACTATATTAAAGATTAAGGGAATTACAAATCACCCTCATACCCTCCATTAGAAACCACCTATTAATAGAATAAGAAATATATCTCTCCCTCTCTTTCTCTATCTCTCTCTCTCTCTTTTCAATGTTATATATCAGCTTTATATTAAGGGATGAATTACATCTTCTTCATTGCAAAGTGGAAATATAAGAAATTGTTTACTTTTAATTACTTTATCTCTATTTTAATAAGGTTAATATTAAAATCTTTTATTTATGGCTTACATACATACATATATAACTCTCACACTTTAATTGGTTACAAAAGGGATTACACGTCCCCTTAAGGACTATAATATTAATACTACAGTAAATTCCATTTGTTATGCATACTCAATAATATACAAATTACACATCTGCCTAATATTAAAATGGAGAAATAAACTATAAAAGAAAATTAATTTTTTTTATTCCACACATGTTTTCATTGATGTCAAATGTTTCATTATAATCCAAAGTACAAGAGTGAATTGGGTAGCAAAGGTTGAGGAAACATAGCAAGGCGTGGAGAGTCGGTCAAACTTAAAACACAACAAAGGAAAGAAAAACACAAAACAAATGAAAGAAAAACAATAGATGTAATGACATTGTAGATATTTGACGTACATATTTCCATATATGGCACCAAGGTATTTCATTTTTAGTGTATCATTCTTCCCAATACATGAGATATCAGGCCTTCAACTTTCTAACTTTCATTGTATTAGACGTCTTTTCCCTTGACAGATTGATCTCATTTAATAGAGGAAAAATAATGCAATTAATACTATTAGCGGATGAAACATAATATCGAGGCTCATGATTCCAACCTACCGTTCCTTGGGTTTTTGGGCCTTCACCCATTAATCAAATCAACTCTAAACCCATTCACCATTCCTTAATGCTAAAACTCTAAGATCCTCAAATAATTAAAAATTCGATAGATAACATAATATGTCAGGTGGCAACAATGACATAGGATGCTAGGTCGTGTTAGATGGTAAAAATCATAACATGGATACATTGGTGAATGACATGTGGTATGTGCTCTTGACAACTTTGGTAGGTAAATTGGACCAATTGAAGGTGACAAATGGAAAGTATACATATACACCTAGTCATGTGGTAAGTAGCTGCAACAAGTGATGTTGAATGCACAATCATATGTGATGTGGAAACGTGGGCCATATTGGGCTGAGAAAAATTAGAGTGATCAATTGTCCTTTAGTTCGTAGATTATGTCGATATCTGACAAGGTCCAGCTCTATGTCGTAAACCCTAGTTTTTAGATGCTAGGTGACTGTTGGGTTGTGTTATATCCTTTCCACGACTAGCCCACCTAGTTAACAGAGGGATTAGAGGCCACCCTCTTTACTGCGCTAATTGAACACTGGAGGGGTCATAGGGGGTTTGAGGTGGGCAGGTAGCCCCCCCTCTATGGGGTATGGGGCAACGCCCCAGGGAAACTTTTTGGGACCCTATATTAGGTGGGACGAACCTACCGATGGTTTTGTGCATGGTTTTATCACATGGTTTTAGGCACAATAGTTTTTCGATCAACGGTATTGGATGATTTGGCATGTATATATATGTATTTTAACATTGAAAGGAACATAATGAAAAATCAAGCTGGTAGTCCCAGTTTTGGGATCTAGGGGAAAATCTCTGTGTAGACCCTGTTTAGTGGGAGAGTTGCAAGATCGACTCTAGTAGTGAAAGAATATGCCAAGCAGTGGAAAGATAGAGATCGAGAAATTTAATGGTGAGATTTTTGAGTTGTGGAAACTCAAAATGGAGTATTTGTTTCTGGATAAAGATCAACAAATCACGATAGATCTGGGTACTAAACCAATGAGCATGTATGATGAAGAATGAAAGAAGCTTTATCATAAGGAAAATAGCACAATACGATTATGTGTCTCAGATTCAGTATTGCTGAATGTATCAGAGGAAGCTATGATGAAGACTTTGTGGGATAATTTAGGGACTTTGTACCAATCTAAGCCTCTAGTGAATAAATTTTTCCTACGGAAAAAGCTCTATAACTAGAGGATGAAAGATGGAGACTCAGTGACAAAGCATCTAAATGCATTTAATACAGTGGTAAGTCGGTTATTATCTGTTGATATTAAAATTTCAGATGAAGATAAGTTCATCAGTTTGTTGTGTTTTCCACCAGATTCATGGGATCATCTGGTTATTGCAATAGGTAGAAATGCAACTGCCTTGAAGTTTGATGAAATAGTCTCACCCTTGCTGATGGAGGAGATGAGATGGAAAAATATGGAGAGCCAGAATGGTGATGCCTTGTCTATATGAGGATGGTCCCAGAATAAAAATAAAAATAAGTCATCCAGTGGGAGATCTAAATCTAGAGGGATATCTAAATCTCTAGGAAAACCTATAAAGGTGGTGTGCTGGAAATACGGAAAGGAAGGGCACTGCAAAAATGACTGTAAATATAAAGCTCCTAACAAAGGAAATGGATCTGATCATACTCCTTCCACATACGCGAAAACCACCTTAGATGAAGGTGGGGATGTGTACTTGGCCTCTTCAAGTACACATGTAGATCATGAGGTGTGGTTGATTAACTCAGGTGCATCCTTTCACTTCACTCCCCATAGAGAGTGGTTCTGTGAGTATGATAAATATTATGGTGGTGATGTCTTATTGGGGGGTGAAAAGAAGGCTAGAATCGTTGGTCATTCAAAAGTAAAGTTGAAGTTGGAAGGTGGCAAGATTAGAACACTTCCAGGTGTTCCACATATTCCCACATTAGCCAAAAACTTGATTTCGGTAAGCAAGCTAGATGATGTAGGTGTAAAGCTAATGTTCGAGAAAGATACTTACAAGATGGTTACGGGAGCACTGCTATTGATGATAGGAATTTAGATTGGAACTCTATACAAGCTGGAAGGTAGCACTGTTATTGATGGGTGCAATAGTTGTGGGGTTCCTAAAAGTGGAGCAAAAAATCTAGTGGTCTCTGGAGAAAATACCATGTTATGGCATCAAAGGGTTGGACATATTGGAGAGAAGGGCCTTCAAATACTTCATGGTAAAGGTATGGTAGAAGCTATGACTAATAGCTCTCTGGATTTTGATTTCTATGAAAATTATGTATATGGGAAGTAGAATGGAGTGAGTTTCCCCTCTGGTGGTAAGAGGGTGAAAAATATATTAGAGCTTGTGCATAGTAATGTGTTTGGACCATTGAAGTTTCCATCATTGGGTAATTTTGTTTACTATGTATCATTTATATATGACTTCTCAAGGAATACATGGATATATTTCCTCAAGAAGAAATCTAAAGTCGTTGACAAGTTCAAAGAATTTAAGGCTCTGGTGGAAAATCAGATAGAGAAGAAGATAAAGGTGTTGAGGAAAGATAATAGTGGAGAATTTTTCAAGAAGGAATTTAAAGAATTCTGTAAGAAGTGTGGTATAGCATGGAAGAAGACTACTCCATACACACCGAGAAAAATGGAGTTGCATAAAGAATGAACAGGATGTTGATGGAAAGGGTAGAAAGCATGCTCCGCTGTGCTGGGTTAGGATAGGAATTTTGGGCAGAGGCAGTGGAGACAACATGTTATGTAGTCAACAGATCACCTTCATCAATGTTGGAGGATAAGACTCCACAAGAGGTATCGATTGGTAAGAAGCCCTCTCTTTCACATCTGAGGGTATTTGGATGTGATGCATTTTTACATGTTACAAAGGAGAAAAGAACAAAGTTGGATAGTAAATTTGAAAAGTGCATCTTTATTGGGTATAATGATGGTTTAAGGGTTATAAGCTTTGGAACCTAGTAACAAGGAAGGTTGTGTACAGTTGAGATGTGGTGTTCAGAGAGGTGAAATATGTTATTAAACATGAAGTGCCATCAAAGGGCCCTAAGAAGATATATTTTGAGCTAAAGGAGGAAGAATCAAAAGATGAAGAGCCACAAACTCTGGTTGTGAGGGGATCAGTTCAAGAAAGAAGGAAGCCAGAAAGGTATAGTCCATCTACTTTCTGTTCAAATTTTTCTTTATGTATCACTGGTGATGATCCGGGAACTGTGAAGGAAGCAGTAGATTTAGAGGATGGCAAACTATGGAAAGAGGCCATGGTTGATGAAATGACATCTTTACACAAAAATGAGGCATGGGATTTGGTCGAGTTACTGGATGGAAGGAAACCAATTGGCAAAAAATGGGCATTCAAGAAGAAGATGAATGCAGAAGGAAAGGTGAAGAAATACAAAGCTCGTGTGGTAACAAAAGGTTATTCCCAAGTGTCGGGAATTGATTTTGGTTATAATTTTTCTACTATTTCAAAGGTAGCTTTTATTAGATTACTTTTACCTGTCATTGTTGCTTTTGCTTTTGAGGTAGAACATATGGATGTGAAGAGAACATTTCTTCGTGGGGATCTCGAAGAGGAGATCTACGTGAAGCAACCTGAATCCTTTGCAGTGAAGGGTAAGAAAGAACTGGTATGCAAGTTAAAGAAGTCTCTGTATGGGCTAAAGCAATCACCAAGGATGTGGTATCAGAAATTTGATACATTTATACAGGGACTTGGCTTCACTAGAAGCAAAGAAGATCACTGTGTGTATTTTAAATTAATTGGTGACCATGTTATTTATCTTGTCTTATATGTGGATGAAATGTTGCTGGTTGGAAATGACAAAGAAATTATCCAGGATTTGAACACCCAATTTTCCTCCAATTTCGACATGAAATATCTTGATGCTGCAAACTATATTTTGGGCATGTAAATTAAGATATATCAGGAAATGAGGAAGCTCTAGTTAATCTAGGAGAAGTACGTCGATACAATACTGCAGAGGTTTCATACGCAGGATAGTAAACCAGTGAAGGTTCCTGTTGTTGTAGGTGTAAAGTGATCTGTTGAATAGTGTCCCAAGACACAAGAAGAGGAAGAGGACATGTCCCATGTTCCATATGCAACTGTAGTTGGTAGCCTAATGTATATGATGGTCTGTACTACACTAGATGTTACACATACAGTGGGAGTATTGAGAAGGTTTATGTCAAAACCAGGGAAGGAGCATTGGACAACAGTGAAGCGGGTTTTCAGGTCTTTGTGTGGCACTAACGATTATGGTTTATGCCACCAAGGAAGACTAGGATTGGATAAAGTTTTGGATATTTGTGGCTTTGTTGATGCAGACTGGGTTGGAGATCTAGATTAGAGAATATCTACAATTGGGTATGTATTTAACCTATTTGGAGGTGTAGTCAATTCGGTGAGTAAGAAATAATCTGTAGTGGCAGTATAAACTACAGAGCCATAATACCTAGCAGCCATTGATGCAAGAAAGGAAGCAGTTTGGTTACAGAGATTGCGTTCAAGTATGGGGTTTGTATAGGGACCTATAAGGATAGATTGTGACAGCTGAAGTGTAATTTTCTTGGCTGAGAACTCTGCTTACCTTTCAATGCAAAGCACATTCATGTTCAGTATCACTTTGTGAGGGATATGATAGAAGAAAAAAAGGTGTGGCTGGTAAAGGTCAACACTTTTAATAATACTCCAGATGCATTGAAAAGATATGTGAGCTCTAAAAAGTCCTCTTAGTATAGAGAAACAATGGACATTGCAGGGCTGGATAAATGACTAAGCTCTCTTGTGGCCCCCTTTGGAAAGAAAACAACAAGTGGGAGAATGTTGGGTTGTGTTATATTCTTTCCATAACTAGCCCACCTAGTTAACTGGGCCCTTCATTTCGGTGATTGCGTAGTGTGAGGGTCGGAGGGGATTTGAGGGGGGTGGGTAGGCCCCCTCTATGGGGTCTGGAGTAGCACCCCGGGGAATTTTTTTTGGGATCGTATATTAGGTGGGATTAACCTACCTATGGTGTTCTGCATGGTTTTAGCACATGGTTTTGGGTGTGATGGTTTTTGGATCCATGGTATTGGTTGCTTCGACATGTAAATATATGTATTGTAAGATTGAAAGGAACATAATGAAAAATAAAGATAGTAGTACAGTTTTGGGATCTAGGGGAAAATCTTTGTGTATATTTGTTTTATGTGTTATTCTCTCGCCTTTGTTTATTTTGTGTTTTTAGAATTCATATGCAGGTAATTTATGTACGGGGTTAAAACCTATAGTGATAATATGTAAGAGCTTTAGGGCTTGGTATGTCTCTATATTGAGATTAAAAAGAAATGAGTAAGCTTGATCTACCGATATCCGATAGATAATAGCCAACTATCATGGAAACAAGTGATATGGAGGAAAAGTTGTAGAACTTAAGGGCTTCATAACTTAACATATAAATTATATTGGAAAAGTTGTATATTCCATGTAGTGAGTCTAGTAGAACAAAAAAGTTATTGTCTAGTGTAGTGGACACGTTCATCAATTATGGTTCTATCTGCGAGGAAGTTACAAGTAGAGAATATGAGAGCAATATTTTTAGGATGTAGTCACAACTGACAACCATGTAAAAAAAAAATCTTAGCACCAAGAGTTGATGGATTCGAGATATCACCCATGTCCATTATGATAGGAAGAAGGTAACAAATATTCATAGTTGTGAGGTGATAAGGAGTATATAATAAGAGTTATTGGTCTATCATCTAATAGGAATATTAACAAAGAAATGAAGTGTTAGACTCTCAATATTTTGATATGTTAAGTTCTTTGTTATAACATATGATAATGTAAAGAAATATCTCAACCTCTAGAGGTAGTGTCTTATCGCCATGTCAGAATAAAGAGTAGTTATGAGGTCCTAGTATGTAGAGTTGCTCTTGTGCACATGGGTGAATGTGAAGGAACATAGGATACCATGTTTGATGAAGAGGAAGACATAGTTAATAGGGTCGAAAGGCAAGATCATGTGTAATATGCTAGAAAATTTCAGTGGATAGACTTAAGTAATATATATAAACCAAGGCTAAGTATTGTGGTTTGGTACACATTGCAACGGTAAATACACCTCGACGATTTCTTATTGTATAAATATTTTTTGAAGAAATACTAAATTTTTTGATATAATGAACATGTAAATAGGGAGTAACTAAGATACAAAGTGATCTAGCATATTTTAATGTGACCAAGTTCATAAAAATGTTCAAGTGTGTGTAATTAAAATAAATTCACTTAAAGTGTGCAATTAATAAAGTGATATCAAGAATAAATGACTCAAATAAGATGCAACATAGAGAAATATATAATCTCAAGAAAAGAACAAAATAGGAACAAAACCTATTTTTAACGGAGTTCTCCCAGTGCACACTACATATTTGGGTCTTGAATCAAAGTAAGTGGCATTTCTATTATTCTCCCAAAATTATAATTCAAATAAGAAAATTTTCCTTAAAATCCTTCTCCAAAGATATCTCTACTACTAGGAAGTGGCCTCCAAAATTCCATGAAAGTCCTCCTTTTCGTTCATGAAAAAATGAGCTCCAGAACTTCACTTACTACAAATTACATGGGCTACAAGCAACATTAAAAGCTCTCAACACCATAACCTTTAAAATAACAACACTTGTGGAGTGGTGGCCAATTCTTTTGGCATATATAATATTTGTGGGGCGACAAACCCGAGGTTAAGCCTATGGGTTGTTGGCCTTATCTTAAGTTGAGAACCTAGTATAAATCTCAATTATAAGCTATTATTATAATTGTATATAATCATGGAATGTCATTGTATTAAACATAACCATTATTTTGTTTTACAAATGACCTCCACCAATAATAGTAAACCAACATATAATATAACTTGGTCCATGTGCATACTATTAAAATAGTTTGATTCAACATATTAGTGGCTATGATGAGGTCCTCAGGTCAAGCCCAAGGGCCTTCCCATTTCTATTTCATAGTTAACAATGTAAACTTTGAAACGGGAACTGATACTGTTACTCGTTTTGTAGAGGTGGCAAAAAAATGACCCGATTTTCAAAAGTGTTGATGCAGAATACACATGTTTTTTTTAGAACATGGTTTTTGGAACTTTAATTTTTTTCATGTGCATTAAGTTTTAGAATGGTAGTGAATGGTAGTGATTTTCATCCTGATTTTAAAAAGTGAGTATTCTGCATCACACCCTTTTTTTAAAAGACCTATTTTTTGAAAGACCGTTTTTTTAAAAGACCTAATGTCTGAAATGTAAAAAATTATTTTCTAAATTTGATAGTTTTTGAAGTCGTCATTGTATTCATATTTTCTTGTTCTTTATCTTAATTTTTTTTTTTTTTAGTGGGGTTTTTATTGTTTTGCGTTTTTAAATTAGAAAGTCGATAGTTTGAATTTTAGATAATCTACATATTTAGACATCCTTAATTAATTTTTCAATCCACATGAAATAATTGTTTCTAAAAAACAACATTTTTTAACAATGGACATAAAAAATAACCATTTTTAACATAAATATAACAAAAAAACTAAACGTTTTGATAATTTTTTGCTAGAATTAACATGTCAAAATCACAATTTTTATACAAAAATATTAACTAAAAATGGTCAAATAATAGTTTTTTTTATGAATTTCATGTCAAAAAGATAATAATAACTACTTTTTTTTTCAAAAAATAATGATTAACTTAAAAATCAATGCAAAAATCACATATTATCAATATTGAACGTATAACAACCCTAATTGAGTGTTTATTCTTCTCATAAAATGTCAAAGTCAAAACATTGCAAAGCTTGATTTACAAGCATAACTTAAATTTAATCAACAATGTCACGTAATCCAAACTCTTCGTCCTCTAGAGTTTCATCATTGTCCTCTTCCACAATATTTTCTATTTCATTTTGCTCATTTTGCTCATTTTTCTCTTCTAATGGGTCTTTGATGTCTGCAAATCTCCCAATATATGTCTTTCCATACATTCCATGTAATGGTGGTTGGAGTTCCTTTGCCTTTTTTGCCACACGTGATTCACTAAAGTCCCCTTTCTTCAACCCAATTTCTTGCATTGCATCTGGAAGAAATTGAAGAGCATTAATTCTTTGCTGAATGAAATTGCATTGTAATGGATCTTTCTCAATTGCAATGCAATTTCTTCCTTTTTGAAGGCAGCATGCTAGTGTTGTACCTAATTATCAAGCACAAAAAAATAATGAAGTAAATTAGTACACCTTGGAGATGTTGCCATTTTCCTAAAAAAAAACACATAAATTAGTAAATAAAAAAACATATTAATATATACCATAAATTTTTTATTTGTATAATCAAAATTGCCCTCCCCCTGCCCCCGACCCACCCCCACGCGCCCCCCCCCCCCCCCCCCTGCCCCCCCGCCCCCCTCCCACTCCGGCCTCCCTCGCCTGGGCCGCTCCGCCCCCTTCCCCTTCCCTCGCCCCCCCCCCCCCCCCCGGGCCGCCCCGCCCCGCCCGACCCGGCGGTGGGTCGATTCCGGGAATCATATATCTGATCATATTGAATTACTATATTGCATTTTGTTCACGAGTTAAAAGTGTTTTATAGACTAAGAGTCATTAAGTCAAATATCATGGATTTGAGACTTCTGCGATTTGCAATCTGAGTGGTTGTATCTTCCGGATTCATCGCATCTGTTGTTTTTGTGCATCGACGTTTCGAACCAACCTCTGTGGTTCATCATCAGGATGAGAATAAGCGAAGAAGTCAGAGATGGGAGAGAATGAATAAATAGATGAGGAGAAGGGAAATTGAAGGGTCGACCAGATCTGGAAAAGGTCAATTCATTAGTTTAGGATTGAATTAATTTTATTAGAATTTATTATGATATCATTTTTCTCTTTTATTTTTGTTTTTATTTTTATCATGAATTATTAAATATGCTTAACCTAATCAAGTTTTTGGATATGAATTGAAATAATGGTTTATTCTTATATAAATATTTATGTATATTTATATTACTTGTTTTCATATATTAAGTTTTAATATAATATCTATGTAGATTTATATTGTTTGTTTTGATATCATGTATATTTATATTTCTTATTATTTTAATACATTATGTTTTAATATAAATGCCTATGTATTTTTATTCCTCTATAATATTTATGAATATTTATATTGTTTGTTTTTAATATATTATGTTTTAATATATATAGCCATTTGATTTAGCCACGTAATGATATTTTTTTTTGCTAATTTTGTAATGTACATTGAACAATAGTTATGCTATTGTTTGTTTTTAATATATTATGTTTTAATATATATATAGCCATTTGATTTAGCCACGTAATGATATTTTTTTTTGCTAATTTTGTAATGTACACTGAACAATAGTTATGCTTTGGAGAAATTTGGGCAGCCAATTGAGATGGGTGAACACGTATATTGAAAATACTTTGAATAATTTCTCTCAGTAAATAGGAGAGTATAATTTCTCTCAGTTGGCCCATATGAGCCAAATAAAGTGTTCAATGGACGAAAAGTATAATTTCTCTCAGTTGGCCTATGTGAGCCAAATTAAGTGTTCAACGGACGAAAAAATCAAGAGGAAGTTAAGTACCATGATTTATAAAGGTTGAAAGTTGTCATGTGAAGGCAGCAACTTCTTCTCTGACGATCTCCATATTCCTCTGATTATCGTGCACGTTTTGATTTACAAGTAAAGTAACTGACTTCTACTTGTAGTAAGATTTAGCCACTACTTGTTTTTTTTTATTACTTCACCATCTATTTTGAACTAACACTATTTGTCAATTTTGAATACCTCTTCCAATAGTGAGACAATATCCCTTTCTTTTTTTAATACTCTGCCATCTGTTGTCATTTTTCAAAATTCTGCCTTCTATTTTTGAATATTCTGGCATCTAGTTTAACGATGTTTGTCTTTTTTCTAAATCCTACGGCTATTGGATAATTTTTTTAAAACTCTGTCATATATTTTTGAATTGAACATTGTTTGTCGGCATCATGAATTGTAACAGCTGCTGGGTTTCAACAAAAACCTTTTTTTCTTTAGATCGACTGCTGCATTTTTAGCAATAACTGTTTCTTGCCATTTCTTGTTCATCTGCAGTGTCTAGATAGGGAAATATAATTGAATAACAAGCACATTGTAAAATATTGGTAGGTTATGAAGAAAAGGTTCTTTCTCCACCTGAATTTTAAGGCTGAAATTTTCATCTTTACCGTAAACATCCTTTTTAACCATTAAGATAAAAAGGAAAAACTCTTTTAAACATCATCATTTTCCTATGAAGTAGAGTTTGTCCTATAACTGGAAACTCTCTTTCAGTGAATGTATCTTTTAGGATACAAACATTATAATATTGGACTTTCTTTAGCCCTGTCAAACTTACGAACATTATAAGGTTAAAATTTCTTTAACTCTTTCAAAGTTACCGCTTACAACCACATGGCCAAGCGCCAACCAGATCTTGAGTCATCCCTTGCTACTTGTCAAATCGAGCTCTCTTCAATCTCCAATTGAGTTTATAAACATAAATATTGTTGAGCAACAGGAACAGCATTTAGCTATAAACAGCAGAATCGGCTTTGTATAATCTGACATATTTTTGGATCATGCTCTAGTGACCTTCACGTAGCTCGAAAACAAGTAGCAGTGCCTTTCACATTGACCGAATTGTTGTGATCGCTTCTCTTTAGCTTTCTTGTGTGCGGCCACTTTTCTCGCACGTTATGGCGCTGCGCCTAAATATTTCATCGTGTTATCGTGTTTCTCGCACGTTATGGCGCTGCGCCTAAAGATTGGTATTGAAAAGTACGTTGATTTGATGCGTATGGAATTTTTGTTTTCCGTGGAATATGCTGGCTAACGCACGCTATCAACGTTTTTCGCAGCCTCACTAACGCATCCTGCAGGTTCAAGAGGTCGCATTACCTCTCTTCCCTTACGCCGATTTCGCTCCAACGCGGGTTCTCTTCATTGCACAAAGCATTATTGTAAATTTCTCGGATATATATCATGTTTAACATAATCGTTTAGGCGCAGCGCCACCCCCGGAATCGACCCGCCGCCGGGTCGGGCGGGGCGAGGCGGCCCAGGGGTGGCGTTGCACGGCGGCGGCGCCGGGTCGGGCGGGGCGCCGCCGCGCAGCGCCAGCCTCGGGGCGCCCAGCCCCGCCCGGCGGCGCCACCGCACAGCGCCACCCCGGGGCCGCCTCTCCCCGCCTGACCCGGCGGCGGGTCGATTCCGGGAATCGACCCACCGCCGGGTCGGGCGGGGCGGGGCGGCCAGGGGGTGGCGCTGCGCCTAAACGATTATGTTAAACATGATATATATCCGAGAAATTTACAATAATGCTTTGTGCAATGAAGAGAACCCGCGTTGGAGCGAAATCGGCGTAAGGGAAGAGAGGTAATGCGACCTCTTGAACCTGCAGGATGCGTTAGTGAGGCTGCGAAAAACGTTGATAGCGTGCGTTAGCCAGCATATTCCACGGAAAACAAAAATTCCATACGCATCAAATCAACGTACTTTTCAATACCAATCTTCTCACGTTGGATCATGCTCTAGTGACCTTCACGTAGCTCGAAAACAAGTAGCAGTGCCTTTCACATTGGCAATTCCTATTTCCAACCCCATTGAAACATAAATGCAGCCTGACATGCAAGGGGAATAACAGTTGCTTTGTTGCTAAAATGCCAAAGTCAACCCCATTGAAGCATAAATACAAGAGAACTGCTATATCCCTTGCATGTCAGGCTGCATTTATGTTTCAATGGGGTTGGAAATAGGAATTGCCTTTCACATTGACCGAATTGTTGTGATCGCTTCTCTTTAGCTTTCTTGTGTGCGGCCACTTTTCTCGCACGTTATGGCGCTGCGCCTAAATATTTCATCGTGTTATCATTCTTTAGACCCCACATGGAAAAAAAACATGTATTTCTGAGTGCTATTCTTGAAATGTTTTATGAGCAATGTTTTTTGTGCCATTTTAGCATTCATGTGGAATTGGGGCAGCAATTGGTAATTACGCTGCCAATTCTCCTAGGATTAATCAGGGAGGGATTCCGTTGACCCATATGAATGTAGATTTTTAGGTGATAACCTAACTCTGTTATTTTAGGTAGTTTAAAAATTGCAAATATTAAATAAGCATTGCCATCCAACAAGCAATCGAAATGAATATGATTTGTCATGTTTTCAAAGGATCAAGCAATATGAGAAAGATGCTACGATATCTATTGTCTATAAATGATTGTGGAGGTTCTCCTTAATGAAATATAGGATACTATAATATTATGCATTGGTCTTTTTGCTATGAACGTAAATTAGGTTATCTTTGGGTTACATATTGATAATATTAATAGACATATTAAGCAATTATGTCTTATTTGTTAAGGGTGAGCATCGTTAAGTCTTTTTAGGATTAGTGCTAGCATGAGTTTTTAGCCATGTTTGGCATATTATCTATGTATGTATGCCTTTGGACTTCTGTACACTTTCATCTAATGATGATGCAATATAGGGTGCGTTATCTCTTTTAACCTGCTGATTTGCACATCTGCTTAGCTGTAGATTCACGTCCAATAAGGACCCAAACCACTTAAATTAGGGATACTCTTAGATTCCCTCGAAGGTTCACACCAAAGGTGTTTTAAGATTTTCCCCATAACAATCTCTAGTGCAGAAATCTTCCTAAAATTGGCCGACTTGGCACTGATTAGATTAGACTTTGTCAAATGTAAATGTAGTTTGTAAAATTTCAATGTTGATCCATGTGAGTCCATGTGAGCTAGGCCATAAGTAGAAGGAAGTCTATTAAATTTTCAAAAAAAAATTATAGGTGAACTAATGCATGCAACAAGTTGAGTAGCTCCTTCCGACATTGAATGGGTAAGGGATGCCTTTTGTTAAGGCCTAAAGGTGTATGTGCACTTACATATATGTGCAATTTCAATATCCTTAAAACTACACAATCAAATTGATAATTTATGTTAATATAATTATGATAGGGTGTCAAAATTTTAATTAATGCAGGTAGAAATTTAACCAGTAATTATGTTTATATTTTATTTTTAATCAAATTAATTAATTAAAAATTGTTATATAAATATGTTGTATGAATATGAATTATTATTTTTTGGGCATGAATATGAACTATGATTTTTTAGACATGTAGTATTAGTAAGTCATTGTATTAATATATGATATTGTAATGAACTTTGTTTTTAAGAATAGATTGTTACGTGTTTTCTTTTTCTAATTTTAATGTTTAACTCATATATTAATTATTGTTACAATAATAATAATATTAATAATAAAGTTATAATATAGTTAGTTTTTATAATTTTGGTGATGTGAGATGTATCACGAGATAAGTGTTTTGGTGCCTAAGGAAACAAGATACTACTTTTTGTTTTTATGATATAAATGTAATTTCATGAATGTGTTTTGCCATTTATACATAACACTTGAATAAATTGTTATTTTATTATTTAATTTTAAAATAGGTTTGTAACAACATTAATCAATGAAATTGTATTTATTCAAATTGAAAATTTATTTGGTGCCTCTTTACTAAATCAAGAGTTCACTTCAAACCTTTGCTCTCTAATCCCTCAATCCAATGTAGAACAATGGGTAAGAATACAATAGCCAACCACAATCACAAACTACCAACAATAGCCAACCACAATCACACACTACCAACATGTCATTGTTATTTTTTACTTCTTTTCACCTTTCTTTAATTATAAAAATCCAATCAACAAAGTAAAGTTCCAATTAAGTGTGTCTATCCTCTTCTTCTTCTTTCTTTTTGGTCGACATTTATCAACGTAGGCTTCTCTATCATATGACCTATCCCTATCAACCTAGATTTCTCTATCAAATGACCTATTCCTCTACCCATTGTTTTGATGTTGGTTCATGTTATATGATAAATACTTTGGGCATGTCTCTTGCATCTTGCATGATACACAAACTTGCATCTTGATTCCGGGAATCGACTCGCCGCCGGGTCGGGCGGGGCGGGGCGGGGCGTCCCGGGGGTGGCGAGGGAGGGCGGGGTGGGCCGGGAGGGGGAGGGGGAGGGGGAGGGAGCGGGGTGGGGCGGCCCGGGGGGGGGGGGGGGCGCGGTTTCGGGGGGGGAGGGAGGGGGAGGGGGGTGGGGCGGCCCGGGCGGGGGGCCGCGGGGGGAGGGGGCGGCCCAAAATGATATTCTACCAGAAACATTAATGTGTTTTTTCCTTAAAATTTAACTTTGTTTGAGACATAAAAAATTGGTTTTATTAGCATTTTTTAAAAAGTATGAAAATTGACCCTAAAAAAAAAATCATTATTCCAGTATCAACACTTTCGTTCTGAAGCTATATTTTGCAGGAAAATTTCGTAGAAAATTTCGTAGTCACTGCCATTTTTAAAACAGCCGCAAAATTGACACCTAAAAAAAAAAATTCATTATTCCAGTATCAACACTTTCGTTCTGAAGCTATATTTTACAGGAAAATTACGTAGAAAATTTCGTAGTCACTGCCATTTTTAAAACAGCCGCAAAATTGACACCTAAAAAAAAAAAACATCGTTCCAGTATACACACTTTTCGTTTTGAGCACTGTTTTTGTGGTTTTTTTGGGGTTTTTGGGCCAGAGTTCCCGTTTTGAGTTTATAGTTCCCGTTTCAAAGTTTACATTGTTAGTTATTAAATATCGTAAATTTAGTAATTTGACATGAATAAAATAAATCAAATGTGTTTCCCAACGATTGAGTCATTGGCTTACCGTGGGTAGGTTGAAGGTTCAATCCAAGATAGGTTCACTCAAGTGTACACCAAATTCAATTTTAACATTTAACCTTCTTTTGCATTCCCGAGGATACATCTAGTAGCTTTTTAATGGGCCATGTGGAAACCTTCCATTGGTATACTTATCCAGCCAATTTGTTGTTTCATAACTACGAAGTGATGCGAGATTAGCATGTCACTATCTTGCCATGTAAGCTCCATATTAACATGTGTTGCTTCATGGTGCCGCAACATGGTAGCCCTGCAAGCTCCTTTTTTTCATTTGGAACAATTTTAAAATTGCCATGAATATTTCATAAGGATTCTTTTCGATGTGATTCAAGTTTCTCTTGAATCATCTTGCCAAGCTCTTTGACATAACACTATGTCGATCAAGTTTTGAGCATATTCTTATTTATTTATTTTTCATATCCTCCTAGATCAGTCATTCCTACTGAGAGAATTTTGGACCTCCAAAAGTTTATTAATTATATAATAATTGGAATATCTTCCTCCCCACTTGCTGTATATATCATCACCTCATTCTATGTATGTATCTCATCACAAAAATATACAAAATAACTATGACAACTGAAACCATATTGTTAAACATTTGCACTTTCCTTATACATGAGTTTCTTTAGCCACTTTCCATGAATTATATATTAGGAGAAATAAAAAACACAAATATTCTAAATAAAATGAATTAAAAACATGTTTGATCCTCTTGTCAAGCTTCCATTACGAATTCCCATCTAGAACAATTTCTTAGTCCACCTTTGCAAATATGAGTGAAATGGTCTTGCTCATTTTCATGAGTGTTTTTAACTGCCACATGGTTACCAATAAATAATCATCCTTTATTTTATGAGCTTGGATGATATACTCTATTCTATCCTTCAAAAGGTGATACCTATTTTCCTTCTTGCATTAGATAGCCTTCATGTGAACCAAGTAAGGACTTCCAAGCACAATTCAAAAAATATCCAATTCAGCCACAACTACTTCAATTTTATCCACAAATCTAGATGTAATAGAAAACCTAAGCTTGCACTTTTTAGTCACCTGCTACTTAGTGTCATTACATACCCATCCATGATGATAAGGTTTAAGATGTGGTGTTGTTTCGAAATTTAACTCCTTAACAACTACCTTGGATATAAGATTAGCTTTAGCACCAATTTCAAATAACATATCTAATTTAACATGTTTCATTACACCAAATGGATGGATGGTGAAAGATAAGAACCAAAACCAACAAGTGAAGATAATATACCTAGTTATGATTTGTGCCTCGTTGTGAGATTATGATCCCAGATCGTACTATATTTATCATTCCTACCTTACGCTTTCCCTTCCAATCTCAAAAACACTTAGGCCCTAGCTCTAGATGTAGCTTCTAACAATAATCATCATCATCTCCCTCTTTTTAAATATGGGAGCAAGAAATTTTTTCATCACAATTCTTCACAGAAGTTATTCTATTTGGCTTCTCATTTCCTTTGTTTTTATCGCCTAAAAATTGATCACCTATCCATTTCTTACTAGGATAATCGAAATACACCATGGACGATGGGATTTTACATATTAAAAACTACTTTTACCTTAGGAATAATTCAGTGGATCATTTTCTTAAATTACTTCTCTTTAAAATCCAAAAAAGCCCATATGAATAAATAAATAAATCATTATTTATATATTATTCTCTCGAAATAATTATCAAATCATTATTTAATGATTATTTCTAACCATTTTTTCTTAACCACTCATGAATAATTATATAAATCATTATTTAATAATTATTTCTAATTCATATTTGACTTTATCCCGTTAAAGTAATTAATAAATAATTGTATTTGTTAATTAATTTAACCATTTTCTAAATAAATATATTTGATCATTTCAAATAACCTTTCCCTCTCTAAAATATAATAAAATATTCCTAATAGCTAGATCTTGCTCTAGTGCAACATTTTCTATTATTATTCTAAATCTAGATCTATCCTAATATTTTGTTATAAATAGAGGGTTTTTCTCCTTGTTCTTCCCCGTAACCATTCTCATCGGCCTCATTATTTTCCAATGACATTTGAGCTCCCATATCGAGTTCAAGCTACTATCACCATTTCATTTTCATACTGCATACATTCCGAGAGAGAAATCTAAACATAGAGTTGAAGCACAAGATATAAATGACCCATACCATGGAGGGGAATTCGTAGGCCCAAGTTTACACATTCTCTTGATCAAGTGTGCAAAATCCAAATTAATTATAAATTAACTCATACAAATTAAGTCGACTTTGGAAATAGGGAAAAATAACCTTATATTTACATTTAGGATTGGTAGGATAGGATTAAAAAAACCCCATAAATCACTTACTATGAGAAAATATAAAGTTTTCCTTGTTGGGAGCTTGAAATCCATCACAATCCCACATCCAAAACCCAAGCATGTCAAAAATCCAGTTAAGAGTGGTTTAAGCTTAGGTCTCAATGCATGTGACTGATTATTAGGATATCTAACTCATTGGTTTAGGGTTCTGCATTGGCGAATAACCACCAAGAAGCTCAAGATTTGACTTTCCCCATTAGAAAAGGTAACATTAGTGGTCCTTCTTAGAAAAACACCCTATAGCGGTGGATGTGGGAAGCAACCACTACTCTACCTTACCTTCCCTAGGTAGACAACTTTTCTTGTAGACATTAAACCCTATCAAGTAATAAGTCTTTTGGAAGGCCGTGTAAAATAATAGAACTAAGACTTGTTTGGAGATTTAGATCACCTTTAGGCTATAGGTGATTTTTCCTTGATAGGACGTGTTTGACTCGATTAGAGTAGCATATCGTTATAAATAGTTTACACTTGGCACCACTATACAAGGTGTTTTCTTGATGTTTTTTACTCTAATTGTTACCCTTTAGCCTTCACAATTATTATTTCTTCCTAACAACATTTCACCCCCTAGGCATGTGTCTCATTCACTTTGTGGGTTTCGCCCCCAGTTTCGTTTAGCATATCCTCTCACCCTTAGTTGACGAATAAGGGTTCCTTAATCTATTCCACCACCTAGTCCACATACAGGCTCCAATTATTTAATTATTCTATCTCTTCCTCTAATTATTCATCCTCTCAACCCCACACTACTACCATGTGAGGGGTTAATGCAGGTGGTGGAAAACCAGGTGGTAACACTAGTCCTAACTAGGTTAACCTTCAAGGAGTCAATATTAGAATCTCTTTAGGTACTCCCACTAATCAACCTTTTCCTCCCTACATGGCTTCTTTGAGCCTCTTCATTTAAATCATCTCATCAATGACCCCCTTCTCCATGACTAGAGTTGGCCCCCTATGCCAACCAAACTTCCTTGAGACATCCCAAAATTTGAAGGGAATACTAGAGAAGACCCTACCAATCATGTTCACTCTTTCAGCATGTGGTGCTCATCTAATTCCATTGTTCAAGACACCATTCATCTTCATTTCTTCTAACATAATATAATTGGAGGTACCACCAAGTGGTATGTTGACCAACCACATGCATCTAATTCCACCTTTGTGAATCTTGCCTACACCTTCCTATCATATTTTTAGTTACCTCCTCGATATGACACTCACACTAAACTTTTGACTTCTTTTCATCGAACTTATTCTGCTCACATTTCTGACTGTGAAAAAGAATTGTGCAAAAGGAGGAGCCTTTATAAAGCTCCTAAGTTTGAATATCAAGTCTATATGAAATATATTTTGAGAAATATCCTAGTTCCCATAGGCAAAGATGTCACATATCACTTCCATCAAAATGAACAAGAATCTCTTTAAATCACCTTCAAATATGATCTGATATATGTCCAATCATCTTATGTTTATACCATCCTTCCTGATCTTCCTAGGCCTCGTCCTACTTCTTTACTAAGGACATATCATGTCATCAATGGTATCGATGCATGAATATCTTACCCTCACCTATTTCAATATTCCCAACCTCCTAGTAGCTATGTTTGACCTCAATGGGGGACTAGTTCGACTTACACCTGTCCCCTTCCCAATCTCTCACACGTCAACTCATACGAAGGTACAAGAATGTCATATGCATTTTCCCATTCACATTAACCTATTTCAGGGCCAACTGTTTCTTAAAATAATTATCAAAATTTTACACCAAACCCCTATTATCTGTATGCACCACCTAGTTCTCCATCGCCAATGGCACCAATAACTCTACCTCCTGTGCCTTAACCTTCTCCGCCGCAACAACAACCACCTCCTCAAAGTCAAATATATGCTGAGCAGAATACTACAACTCCCCCAAAACCCAAGAGAAGGGAGAAAGGGAAAGTCAATCAAAATGAGCCACCTGAGTCTAATCCAGGAAACCAAGGCAGAAAACCCAATGAGGGTGTTTAGTCCATGTCAGTCTTTGAAATTTTTGTACTTATTGCATATTTTTACCGATATGTTGTGCTCCGCATTCCCTTGTTTTACCATTTTATGAACTTCTACCTTGAACTTCTACATTTTTTTGATGCAATAGTAAATATTTGGGCTTGATTTCTATTTTACCTAAGAACACCTACATTATATGCATTTTTTAGGACTTATTTTCCTTAAAATCTTGTTAATTGTTGGGATGGGATCCCTTGGGTCAGTTTCAAGGTTAAGATAACCAAAGAGTTGATACATTTTTGTAATTAATGTGAAGTCTCCATGATTTCTGGGTGTGGAGCACGTAGATTATTAGGAGTCAAAGGGCTTTCAGCCCCTTGTTTACGTAGAGTTTCAGTCACTTTTCAGATCCACCCATGGTCCACAGACCATTGTATTGTACGAAAAAGGCTATGAATAGGTGTGTATTATAGAGTATAAGGCATGTTTTGAGATATATTGGATGTAATGGATAGCCAGAAGGGAAGTGATAGCAAAGAGAAGTGGGTTAGATAGGAGGATAAAGGCTCTTCAGCTGAGTGTGAAGAGGCCTAGGTCGAGTCTATAGCTAAGTGCATGGACCCCTGCAGCTGAGTGCACAAGGTAGTTTTGAGTCTGTAATCCTGAATTGACGATCAATAAAGATGGTTTCCAAAGAATTATTGTGTATTTCTATTTACTGCTATTAATATTATATGCTGTCGATGAATGATGTGTTTTATGAAATATTGGTTGAATGTTGCACGATTATACTAAATAAGTGTTAATGATGTATGCAATGCATGTTTACGTGTTTTCATGAAGCCTCTGATACATTCTCTGATGTTTAAGAACAACATAAGTAAATCTGCGCGAACAATAAATTACTGCTTTCTGATGGAGATAGGTAGATAAATTGACTGTTAAATGTCCGCAAAGACCAATCGTAGACCTTGGTGGACATATAAACACCATTTCAATAGAGTTGTAGTAGTAAGCGTTAGAAGTGTATTGATCTGCGCAAAGGCATATCTAAAGCAGTAAAAGGCATCACACTAGTCTCTAGATGCAGAAACTTGGTTCTTGCATCCCCCCATACTGCTACGGGTGAGACTACAACCTACACGATGTGGGTTGTTTCTGAAAGGGTCAATAGTGTAGGGATTTGTTGTTTGGCACAACTAACTTTGAACTTGGGTTAGGACCCTTTAAGTCAACAAATGTTTCTGTTGCTGGGATCGGGATTTGATTGAAAGAGATGCTCGATGTCACATCACTGGAATTTGACCAAGAAAGAAATTGAAAAGTGGTTGGATTGGAAAATTCACGAGTTCTTGGCACAAGAAAATAAGAATACATGCATGTCAAAGAAACAATGGTTGAAAAGGTGTATGTATATGAAGATACACGATATCTTCTTTTGCACCTTTCCCATTGAACTGTATGAGTGGTTGGATAAATTGACAGATAGTCAAGGAAGGTGGAAGCTCGATAATCCTATACTATGGACTCCATAATTAGTGTGCTAGTTAGAAGCTTCTGAGAATAAGATCGTGTGGGTTGCCGATCATTGGCTTAATTGAATTATAGGAGGATTTTTTGTATAATTTGGAGTTGATACCTCAGTCAGCTACACCAATGCGGAGAAGATATTTTTCAAAGGACCGCGAGGTAAGTATTTAAGATATTTGAATACTTGGATTAAAATGTTATTGTGTGAAAGATAGGTGATGCCATTACCTTGATATTAGGAGCTATGCAAAGTATACGACTATTTAGAAATTGTGATGGATCAGGACCGATGTACAGTCCATTGATTGCACCTCATTTAAGTGATGACGAAGGGGTAAAATGAACCCCGCCGTGAAGCATTGTTCAACTAATCACTCAGGGGTTTCCTTGAATAATTCATCCATCCACTCTGCGTCCACCTCGACCACCACTGCATACACCTTTGCCCACACCCCCAGCTCCACCCCCACCATTCAACATGGTGATCACCATGAAGCTATTGATTGTCAAAGGCATAGGGAGTGAAGATACATAACAATTCTAGTTTGTTATGTGGACAATGCAACAAATTACTGATGACAATATAAATAAGGCACAGTTGGTTACCTCTATGTAAGATCACACACTGACTTGGTATATTAAGTTTTGTTCTGATAATCCTCTTTCATCACTAGCAGAGACTAAGGTATTATTAAACAAGGAGTTTAGTAAGCCTAAGTTTGCCTCACAGTTAGTAGTTGGATTTAAATAAATCATGATGAGGGTTGATGAGATACCATGGGAATTATATCAGCGGTTGAAGTGTCAAATTCGAGAAGTCAACATGTACCTCTCAGATAGTCAACATCGCGAATGGTTTATAGCTTCACTCCTGCCGCACCTGGTAAATTCTTTGTCACAACAGAAGATAGGAGAATATGCAGAAGCCTTGGAGATCGCGATGAGGTGGCATGCAATGCCTATTCAAGACGTGACCTTGGGGGTACAGAAGATCCATTCTCAGCTAGAGAGCCTCTGCTTAGAATTGTAGAGCTTGAAGAAAGACAAGGAGACTAAACCAGAGGTGTGCGCGGAAGTCTGGTGTCTGAAGTGGAAGAGCTAGGGGCATGATAAATACCACCGTCCCATATTCATGAATTATATTATGGGAGGGGTACCAGTTCCCTTGATGCCAGAAGCCCAGCATGGCTTAGCATGGGGGCTGCACTATGGTGTGCTATTTGTCAGGTTACTATACAACATGTGATGGATAATTGTCATTTACTTCAAAAGTTCATCCATACACCTGAGGAGTTGTTTTGTAACTTCTGCAAATCTGTGGGCTACGATGAGTGCCACTATCGAACATAGAGTTGATGATGGAAAGAACACCTACATATTGGATACAAACAGAAACTTGACCTCCATATCAGGGTGCCAGAGGGATGCACGGAGGTTATCATGGACGAGGGTGAGGTTGAGGAGGAGGAGGACCTAGTAGAGGCCGCAGTAAAATCATATGCTATAACTGTGGAACACCAGGGTAGTATGTGTGAGATTGTCAAAATCAGACACACCTGTCATGTCAATATTGTAGCTTGTTTGACCATATTATAGAAGAATGCCTAGTGCTGATAGATAAGATGCAAGAGAAGAAACCACGGCCTCAGTAGCCTATGTAGAACTTACAAATTATGAGAGATGAGCCCTGCAAAGAGGATCAAAGTGTGAATATAATGTTGAGAAGTCACATTATGAACGAGATGATAAAGGAAAAAAAACTAAAGATGATGGATGGGTCTGGAAGGCCCCAGAGAAGAAAGTTGGTTTTTATCTCGAGCGTGCTAAGGAAACTTTTATGGAAGCCAAGAAAAGCTTCACTGAGGCCTCCACCTCAGAAATCCAAAACAAGGTACAAGAAACTAGTACACCTGTAGAGGTTGATCCATCCATGCTTAATACATTTTTGGAGACCTGCATAAAACTACTACACGACAGTAAAGCTATGGAAGGCCTATAGGAATTAATTAAAAATTGAGGCATCAAGGAAAAGGTACCTGAGGGAAACTGCGTAGCAAGAAAAATTGGCAAACATAAGGCACGAACAAGGTGCGAGATGAGGCTCACCATGCATATAGGTGACTATGAGATGGAGCAGGTCATTTTGGATCTCAGGTCTGATGCTAACGTTTTACCAAAAAAAACATGGGAAAGAATGGGGAGTCCTATGCTGTAGTGGTATCTGATTCATCATAGAATGGAAAACTAGTAGAAAATCATCCCTATGGGGTGATTATATGGAGTAACAGTTTATATAGAGGGTGTGAGCTCCACAACAACTTTGAAATTATAGAGATCATTGATGACAGTAATCCATACCCAGCACTCATGGGAATTTACTGGGCCATTGATATGAATGGGGTCATCAATATTAAGAAGAGGAAAATGTCGTTTGAAAGGAAATCACTTTGGGTTGTAGTGTCGTTGGAACCTACAAAAGGGGCGCACTATAGTGAACCAGTTTGCGATTATGAAGAAAGTGAGGATGAACTAGATCAAATGTACAAAATAATGGCACAAGACTAGGGCTGGATCAACTTGACGGAGGATGGATGGATTTCATGGGACTGGGAGAGTTCCTAGAACTTAGATTCAAATGAAGAATTAGAGCATTGGCAGAATTAACTACATGAAGTATCAACACTGCATTGCAATATGATGACAAAGTTGTTGTGATGTGTCTTGTTAGAGGTAAGAAAACTACCCTAATATGATGTTTTAACTGATGTAGATAATTTTTTTGATGCATTCGAGCATGAAGTCCTTGAGGATAACCGCTTCCAAGCTTTAGATTTGGCACTGCGCACTACGCCTACATGATGGTGGGGTATGCATAACGCTAGTTTTACTGGATGGAGGGATTACCGAAGAATGATGAGATTACGGTTTGGATGTCCTAATAATAGATTGATAGAAAAATATAATGGAAAGGATGATCCATGCGATCACTTATCAAAATGGACTAAATCATGGGGAACGAAGCCGCAACCGAAGTGGGTACACATATTTTTCCATACTTTGGATACAATTCCCATGAACTGGTATATGGAAATGGAGCTCTGCCATGGCATTGGGTACTAGGATGTATTGAGGGAAGGATTCTTATTGACATTCAGCTTTGAATACGGCTTCGCAAGCATCGATGAAGCTCTAAAGGAAGTTAAGGTGATTATCTTTAGAACTCTGCAAGATACCATGGAATGGGTCCAACCGGATTAGAGCACACAGTGATGCCATGCACTTGAATGGTATAATTTGACCATTGAAGAGGAGGATGAAGATCTAAGGAACATTAATATTCCAGAGGTAGAAGGGAATTGCGAAGTCGAGGGACCACAAATAGACAACCCGGGCATCACCGCACTGTTGAAGACAAAGCAAGTAAATATGGACACCGAAGCAAAACCAATGTTTGCAAATATTGGGGATTATTGGGATGACGCTACCATGGATAAAGTTGCTGAGTTACTCCGCGAATATAAGGATCTCTTCCCTACCAAGTTTTCAGATTTGAAGGGAATAATTGGAGATTTGGGCGTTATTAATATTACTCTGAAGCCGAACGCGAAGCCTATTAAAAAGAGGTTGTATGGCCTTAATCCTAAATATAAGGAAAAGGTGCACCAGGAGTTGGATAAGATTCTAGAGGCCGACAACATAGAACCAGTTAAAGAATCTGGTTTGGTGAGCTCAATGGTGGTCCAAGAGAAGAAACAAAAGGGTGAAATAAGGATTTGTGTAGACCTACGGAAGCTTAACGATGACTGTGTTCACAACCCATTCTTGACATCATTTATAGATGAAGTGCTAGAAAATGTTCAAGGGAAGGAGGCCTACTCATTTATTGATGGGTTCTCTGGGTATCTTTAGATTGAGATCATGCCATAAGATAGGAGGAAAACAACCTTCGCGATGGAATGGGAATGTTTTCAATACACTGTGACTCCATTTGGACTCAAGAATGCGCCTACCATATTTTCTCGTGTAGTCATCACAACGTTCAAGGAGTTCATTCATAAGTTCCTTGAAGTATACTTTGATTATTAGACAATGTTCAGATTAGTAAAGTGCCATGTAGCAAGTCCACAGATGATGTTGGGTATGTGTTATAGGTACTAGATTACTCTAAACTTGAAGAAATGCATATTATGTGTTCCCTTTGGGATCTTGTTGGGTCACATGGTGTGAAAGCAAGGCTTGATGGTTGACCTTATAAAGATTGTAGTGATAGTAAAATTGAAGGCCCCAAGGACTATTAAATAGCTATGTGTGACGCTAGGACATACCAAATATTATAGAAAATTTATCAAAGCATATGCTAAAATTACCACGCCTATGGGGAAGTTGTTGAAGAATGATGCAACATTCTGTTGGGATGAAGAATGTGAACACACCTTAGATGTATTGAAAGAAAAGATGGTCACCGCACCGATCTTGGTATTCCCTAATTGGAAAAAGGTATTTCACGTACATGTGGATGCCTCTTGCATTGCATTGGGTGTAGTGTCAACATAGGCCAGTGAAGGAGAAATGGAGCACCCTATAGCCTTCGCGAGTAGGAAATTATCAAAAGTTGAAAAGAATTACTCAACGACTGAGTGCGAAGAATTGGCCATCGTGTACGCACTACAGATGTTCCAGCATTATCTGTTAGGAGGGCATTTCAAAAAGTACATGATCATTCTACCTTGAAGTATCTAGTCAATAAGCTTGTGTTGGGGGGAAAGATCCGCAGATGGTTGCTACTATTCTAGGAGTATGAATTTGAAGTAATTGTGAAGCTAGGGAGGTTAAATGTGGGACCTGATCATCTGTCATGGATTGAAATAGGAGAGAAGCCCAATAATCTAGAGGAAGGGTTGCGAGATGCACGTCTCTTTGTAGTGCGCGTAGCAGATAATCATTTTGTAGATATTATTCATTTCTTGACTACGGGGATTGAACCAAAAGGGTATACAAGTCAGTAAAGGAAGGAATTAGAAGTGCACATGGAAGAATTTTTAGTTATTGCAGGATATATATATATAATATGGGTGTAGGTGAAATATTGCGAAGATATGTGCCATATTTTAAGAGAGATAGAATTCTCACTAAAGCTCATTGAGGAAATGCAACTACACCAACACTACACAAGGATTCCAAGGCGTATTGTAAGGCATGTGATGCATGTTAGGGAATGGGCAGACCATCACGAATGATTGAGTTTCCATTGCATCCTCAAGTATCTTTGCAGCCATTTGAGAAATGGGCGATTGATTTTGTCGGACCAATTCGGCCCCGAGGAAAGAAGATAGGCACATGCTATATCATCACCATGATGAAATATCTCACCAGTTGGGTGGAAGCATAGTTGGTCAAGTATTATATAGGGGCTAAGGTAGCAAAGTTTTTGTTTGAATATGCCTTAACTAGATTTGGATGCTCAAAAGTGTTGATGAGTGATAGGGGTCTGCACTTTCTGAATGAAATGATGAAAGTGTTGACTGAAGAATTCCAAGTCTACCATCAGAAGAGTACACCATATCACCCATTGGCCAATGGAACTATTGAAGCCTTTAATAATATTTTGAAAAATGTGTTGATGAAGATCTACAATGCGTAGTGGAATGAATGAGATGTGTGCATACCTGTAGTACTATGGGCTTATAGGACTACTTGCAAGAAGCTGACATGGAAAACATCGTTTAGATTGGTATATGGTATCGAAGCTATAATGCCGATGGAGTATATTGTGCCTAGTCTATGCATAGCAGCTCCCACAGGTACGGCATAGCATGAGGTGTTGGAGGAAAAACTCACACAGTTGATGGCGCTTGAAGAGAATCGACTTTTGGTAGGATTTCATTAGAAAGTACATAAGCAATGCGAAAAAGCATGGCATGATCGACACATGAAGCTTCACATGTTCAAGGTAAATGATCTTGTCTTGTTATATGATAGTAAATTCACTAAATTTCCGGGTAAATTCCAAATGCATTAGCTAGGGCCATACATTATCAAAGAAATTACAAATGGAGGAGCAGTTCAGCTCATGAAGCTAAATGGGGAACATTTTTCGGGAAGAGTGAATGGGGGCATACTAAAATTGTATACAAGGGATCCTACGAAATGACTATATGTCGGCATGATAGTCTTAGTGCTCCAAGTAGTTGCAAGGGAGCATGGGACTATAAACTACACTTTCCAATTTAGAGGACAATGTAATGAGAAGGCTACGTGGAGAATGACGAAGAGGCAACCCATGAAGCTATGCACAAGGATCTGCACTACGGAGGAAGGTATTGTGCAGCACAACAAGAAAGTGACCGCCGAAGTCACTGTTCATGACTTGACAGCCAGAAGATGGTTAAGCGGAGAGATATGGCAGCACTTAAGGAAAAATATTTGATGATATGCTGCCAAAACAACATTAATTTTCATAAATTAGGGGGAACGGTCAGATTTTAATTCAAATACCCCTATAAATTACGCATGCCAATCCAATAGAGAACACTTTGCACCCTCCAAATTGCTAGTGACGTTTGTTGTTTATCGCATATTGATCGATCATATTGGGAAGATTTAGTCGCAAGCCCTCCATTTTCTATGTTTTCTAAGCCAAATCAGAAGTTCATTCTAGAGAAAATTCTTGGACCAAGCCCTACAGAAACCATGAGTATTAGTGGCGATGTGGCCTCTAAGGGAGTTGTCGTGGAAGTTGTAAGTATGGAAGCTCTGGCTCCTGTGCCTACGGTGTTGAGGTCGTATAGGTCAAAGCCTACGCCTCCCAGAGAAACCCAAATAGTCAAACCAAAGAAGAAAAGGCAAAAAAAGATAGTATTGGTGTATGAATCACCAAGAAAGCATTCCACAAGACAAGAAAAACAAAAGAAAGACAAGCAGCCAGAGAATGTCGTGGACCTGGAGGCAGAAAAATGCTAGGGTATAGAAGAGATTGACGATGAAGGAGTTGAAACTATAGTGAAGCTACCCAAGTATATCCCTCTGCAAAAGGGAAAGGCAAAGGTCTTGAGCGACCCAGATTCTGAGAATTTCACTGTTTCCATGCCCTTGCTACCGAAGCAGGTCCCTTTTGAAGGTCTGTGGCTAGCGCGGATCCCACTATTACAAATGTAGGATTAGGACCTCGTCGATCATGATAAGTTTCCACACTTGGTGAGAAATAAGTATGTGAGGTGTGTCTACTACGTGAAGTCAGGTGTTACTACATTAGAGATAGAAGAATGGGTCTGCGGTGTCGAGAACTCAAGGTTACTCAACCTACTGTGGGTGCCCCATTATCACCGCACCACCATCAACACAATATGTGTGTGCCAACTGCTCACATTGGTGCATGATGCATCTCTATGGCTAGGAGGGCCTATACCCATTACAGACATGTTAATTCATAGAATCACACACCTGCCATAAGAAGGACTGAACCCAGCTAAGGAGTTTGGCAGACAGACGGGGGAAAAGTACCTTGCAGAAAGAATGAAAAGAGATTATAGCCTTTTGAAGAAGTCACGAGGGTATTCAATCCTCTCTATCACAGATCCATCGGTTCAATTGGCCACCTAGATATTAGTAGGGAAGGTGATGAGGAAATGTCACGCAGATGGAGTTTTGGCACCTGTAGTTTCCCTAGTTGCATAATGCGTGAAGGGCATACAATTCAATTGGTATAGATACCTCTGTTAAGAGTTCATCACAAACTATCGAGAGGCCAAAGATTAAACCAAGCCATTTCCCTATTTATGGTTATTGATGTTGATTCTGCTTGTTGCGTGGGAATTGCCCGAGGATAGCCAATTTCCTCCGCTAGAGGAAGGACTGCCAGACGCAGTGCAATTTGATTACATATGGGCTACAAAGGACCCAGTGCAGATCATAGAGACGAAGATATTTTGGGTTCTTATGGAAATTATTCTTTGCATGACCATTAACCAGTGTCTATGGTTGTCCTCAACATTTTACACGCAATTGTCACCCTACGCGGCATTCAAGGCAGACTTCCATAGAGTGCACATTCAAGAGAGGAAGGATGTACAGTAGAAATGGCATGACTTGCCATATTTGGTGCCAGAAACATATGTGCAGGAGGTTGTAGCGAGATGCCCTGTAGAGTCGCATGCCCCCTAAGACATAGACACTGGAACAAGCATGGGCACGGGAATTTCAACTACGTAGAAAAGGAAGGATGACACTAGGTAGACTGCGCTTAACCTGGTTGTGTAGAAAAAGAAGGAAGCCATAGAGGAGGATCGAGTGGAGCATAAGCACGCTACTAAGGAGCACGCAGAATAGGAGCAACATGAGTCACAACAAAGTGACAAGTCACATTCACCAAAAACAAAGGAGGATGAGATTTTAGGGTAAGGCAGTCGTGGAGATGAGGGGTAAAGCACCCCATTTATTATGAAGAAATGTTATAAGGCACAACAGTAACGAATAAGGAAAAAGCAGAAATTCGATAAGTCACAGGTCGATTCCATGATCTTAACAGAAGCTAATCTCGATGAGATCAGGGATAAAATCAAGGATACCAAAACTAAGTTGCCACAACAGTTCAAGAAGCAGTAGATGAAGACGCTGGGGAGCATCCAAAAGGATCTACATAAGTTGCAAATCCAGGCAAGGAAAATACAGGTGGGCATCGACAAGCGAGTGTGGAACAAGCAAGCCTAACATCTAGGACAAGGCAAGTAGCTGACTTGGTAAGGATCGTAGACCTTAGGACTTTTGCATTACCAAATGGGTCCCTTCGTGTAGAGTTAGCCAATGATCACATTATCCTAATCATAATCAAGAACATCAAGCTAAAAAAACTAGTGCTCTCCAATGAGACCTTCCACACATTGCATGTAGAGGTGGCAGATGAATTGAGAGCCCAGGAGCAGTGCGCTCTCAACCTCATCAGTGAATATAGAGTGAATAATGAACAAATGTTCGCTGAAAAGATAAAGGCTCTAAGGAAAAGGAGATGTTGAAAGCACAAAGTTCACAACTATATTTGGCAGTCGCAAAGGCATGTAGGAAAATACCTAAGCTTCGCATCTTAGAGGATGAAAAACCAGAAGAAAAGATATCAAAACTCATCGCTCATGTGTGCGAAGCTAAAGCAGAGGTTTGTTGAGTTCGGTTTGAGCTCAAAAGAAGATCACAGATCTGTACCTATAGTTGTAGCCCATGACTCTCCCTGAGTCCCAAGAGTAGCGTGGAGCGTGATAAAGGAAGGAATGGCCACCCTGGATGCCACAGTCACAAACTATACCACATTGTTTGAGAAATCAATGGAGTTAGCGACCAATATGTAGTAGGATCCAAACCTATAGACGGTGAATATAGAAGTAAGGGAGTTGCAGTGGAAGTATGATGAATTCAAGGCCACAATGCGCTCTGTTGCAATAACACACCACCTTGCTAAACTATAGGAAGGGAAGAAACTCCTCACATAGGTATAAGAAGCAAAGAAGAAGGAGGCCTTGCTAAAGGCCAAGTTGTAGCCATGGTTGGAAGAAGCTTATCAAGTCACGACCACTATCCAGGCTAAGCTAAAAGGGTTGCATTAGACACAATAGATGATGAGGCTGGCAATCAAAGGACTACTTACAACAAATCTCATTGAGGAAGTCAAGTAGGCAACTTCTCAGAGCATTGCCGAAGTCGCAGTGATCTAGGTAGAGATGGGGGATCTTCACAAGAAGATTGTAGTGTGAGTCGAGTGACTTGAGGGTGAGTCATGACCTTTACGTTGAGGCCCTATTGGGATGGGGTCCCCTGGGTCGGTTTTGGGGTTAAGATAACCCAAGAGTTGATAAATTTTTGTAATTAATATAAAGTCTCCATGATTTTTGGGTGCGGAGCGCGTAGATGATTAGGAGTTAAAGGGGTTTTAGCCCCTTGTTTATGCAAGTTTTGAGTCAATTTTTAGATCCATTGATGCTTCAAGAACGATGGTATTGTACGAAAAAGGCCATAAAAAGGCGTGTCTTAGAGAGCGTAAGGCATGTTTTGAGATATATTGGATGTAATGGATAGATAGAAAGGAAGTGATAGCAAAGAGAAGTGGTTCAAAAAGGAGAAAAAATTCTCTACAGTTGAGTGTGCAAAGGCCTAGGTAGAGTCTGCAGCTGAGTGCGTGGACCCCTCCAGCTGAATGCGCAGGGTATTTTTGAGTCTGTAATCCTAAATTGACGATCAATAAAGACAGTTTCAAAATAATTATTGTGTTTTTCTATTTATTACTATTAATATTATATGATGTTGATGAATGATGTGTTTTATGAAATATTGGTTGAATTTTGCACGATTCAAGTGAACAAGTGTTAAAGATGTACGCAATGCATGTTTATCTATTTTTGCGAAGCCTCTGATACATTCTTTGATTTTTACTAATAAGTTAAGTAAATCTACATGCACCCTAATTTAGGACTACTTTCTAATGCATGTAGGTATATAGATTGACTATTAAAGGTCCTCAAATACCAATTGTAGAAATTCATAGAGGTCTAAAGACTATTTCAACAGAGTTGCAACAGTAAGCCTTATAAGTGTATTGATCTATGGGAAGGTAGATCTGAGGCGCTAAAAGATATCACACTAGTCTTTGGATGAAGAAGCTTGGTTCTTGCATCCTCCCATACTGCTTCGGGTGAGGCTATAGCTTGAGCTACATAGGTTGTTGCTGAAAGGGCCAGTAGTGTAGGTATTTGTTGGTTGGCGCAACTAACCCTAAACCTAGGTCAAGACCCCCTAAGCCAACATTAATGTGGATCGCCTTTTTCCTACATTAAATACGGATCTGACACCAAGTATATTTGGACCACTTCATCATTTAATATTTCCACAAAGGAAAATGCTAGCTAGTAGTACAAATATTTGTTTGGAATTATTTTGGAGCCTATTTGATAGTTAGAGGTGCACTTATCTTTCACTGACCTATTCTTGCACCAAAGAGCAACATTTTTGCACTGATTTGGGGATTTCATACATTGGGAACTCGAAAAAAAAAGATGGTTATTCACCAAAATTATGTTACAAAGAGTAACATAATTCTGTTGAAAATATAGCATACTAGGCTCCCTCCAAACGATTTTCCAAAATTTGTCACATTTTGAGAGTTTCATGTGGTTCTTCGAGGAAATTTTGTAGAAAATAGAATTTTTTTCCAGAATTCCAAATCATGCCCAAATTTGCAAAAAAAATGGAAAATTATGAATCAAATTTTCATTTCCTTGATTACGTAGTGGTTGTACTAGACTCAGATTGGATATAGTTGGGATTCAATTTTCCATCTTGTTTGTAATCGATTAGGTTGTCTAAAACTAAAATTGTGCTGCAAAATTTATATAAGCTGAGTTATGGTAAAAAGAAGCTATTCTGGATATTTTCATGTTGTTGGAGTAGAGTCTATGGGGTTCTCCCCTTTCCCTCTTATATCCATGGAGATAGACCACCAATTATAAAATGTATTGAACTAATATTTTATTAATAAAGAATCTTCAATGCCAGGATTAAATCTCATGTGTATTCGATCTTTTTAATGCACTTTAGTATTTTGTAGTTTCCTCTTTTCACTGTAAGGAAACAAGTTGTTTGGATAGGGATCACCCAAGACAAATCATTGTCCTTTGTTAAATAGCACTACGTGTTTAATTTTCTTTATATGGTTGTGATGTGTGTATTTATCACTAAGCATTACATTCATTTTAGATCTGATTTGGTTTTTTTATTCCTATCCTTTGTCCTTTCTTGAAGAAATATGTACACATATTGTAGTTTTATTTGAAGGTGCTCAAAGCTTAGATATGAAGGTCATCGATCATATTTTCCCTCTAAACCCTTATATGACTAGATGATTGTATCATTTTAATTCAAGGTTTGATATATTTAGTTTGAATGTTTGAATGATATTAATACTTCTTCTAGAACTTTTGAATCATTCTCTAGATTAACTGTTAAAGGTATCCTAGTTATAGTTTGAATGATTGGAGTAATATAAAGATCTGATCTCAATATTTAATAAAAAACTTTCCGAGATTATTGAATCATCTTGGACTCAAACAGTGCGGGTATCCTTCTTTTTTTATACGATTTTGTTTCTTCATGTTTTAGGGTATGAATGGTATTGTAACAAAGTCATCCAAACCCTATGTTTATTTCATAATGAACGAATTCTTAAAGTAATAGCCCATTTCTATGAGATTTCAGATTTGAGATTTAGTTTGTATGAGATTTGATTGTCTTCTCTAATCTCTATGTTTAATTATCCTGATTGATAGTGGTTTAGAATAATTATTATAGAAAGTTTTTTTAAGATTTGTTGTTATTTCATCATTGTTTATTCAAACTTGGTTTTTATTTTAATATTGATGTTATTTCATTCCTCTTGCAAATCTTTCTTTTGGATTGAAACATAGTTTTGGACCTTTGGTTTGAGGCATCTCTCGATTTGAATAAGTAGAATAGAGAATGATTTTATTTCTTTATGTAAGCTTAGATATTTGATTCCTACACCAGGAGAACCAAACTTTGCTTTCGGATGTACAGGGAGAGAGAAAAATTGCAACAATGTAAGAACAATTATGTGTGGATTTTCAAAGAACTCTTTTGACATTGTTTGATTGAAGCCTAAATTTTATTAGATTTTGATTATTTTCCCAACCTGTAGACTCAGTTTTAATTAATGATTTGATGGGTGAAGTAGTCAGTGCATAATTTGATTAACCTTTTTTTTCTAATAAAGTTGCCAAAATATTAGTGCAGGAACAATATTGATTGAATATTTATCTAGTGTAATAATGATTAGAGATTTGTTTGATTGATTTTAACACTCTTTTGAACTCGACGGATTTAGGCTTGTGTTGTTTCGATATATTTGATAATTTATCTAGTTTTCAATCTCAGTTTTCTTGATAAGTTAATGACTGAAGTAGCTAGTTTCTAGTTTGATATAGGTATTTGTTTTTTTCTTTTAATAAAGTTGCAAAACCTAATATAAGAATTTATGCATTGTTCTCAAGAACTTGGAAGATTGTTATTGTATAGAGTAGGGAGTTCTTTTGTTTATATTTTTCAATTTTTAAGAATCTCGATTTTTTCATAATTGTTGATAGATTTCAATATTTGTGTTTATGGATTCATTTCTAAAGACTTATTTTGAGTGCAAGATTAGACCAACGATTAACTAGTCCAAAACTTTGAAGGTGTCAGCAATTTCTAAGAAAATCAGGGTTTTGTTTTGGAGGTTGTTGAAGTCTCACTCTGGTATTTTGAGCGTTGCAACTCAAACTACACAAACCCAAGATTGGAATTAAATGTTGCTACATTCATATACCCTATATTGTACCCAACATTTTCGTGTTGTTTTTGGTGAAGTGCTTAGGGGATTAACCTTTGTAACTGGCTACAATTTAGTTTGATCTTTACCTAGTTTTTCTAGTGATGTTTTGTTTCTTCCCTGCACATTTAGTTTTCATTTTTAGGGTGTTGTAAGAACAACCTACATATCTCTCTCTCTCTCTCTCTCTCTCTCTCTCTCTCTCTCTCTCTCTCTCTCTCTCTCTCTCTCTGTGTGTGTGTATATATATATATATATATATATATATATATATATATATATATATATATATATATATATATATATATATATATATATATATATATATATATATATATTGGGAAAAATAGAATGGTATTTCAAGGCTTTTTTCAATGACAAGTTTGAGGCTAATATCAATCATCCAATTCACCTATTTCACAGAACGATTGGAAGGAACACTCGAAGAAGGAGTCTCCAAGTAGTACATGGAGAATGTATTTTATTTTGATAATAAATGACACATGTCATTACCTTTGAATTCCCTATCAGATATCTAGGAAGAGTGGTACAAATGCACAATATTCCCCCATCTACTTTACCAAAATTTCATGGTTTGGAAAACAAAGACCCAAATACATTATTGTTTGAATTTGAATTAATTTATAGAGGATATGATTATTGTAGTAATGCTCAAAGGTTTCGATTGTTTTTTCTTCCTCTTAAGGGATCAGCTCTCTGATGTTTCATGAGCCTTGATGGAAACTGCATTCAAACATGGGAAGACATGAAGAATCTATCCTTCGAGAAGTATCAGGTCTATTGTGAAGCCATTGAACTACAAGGGGAAGATGAAAGTTTGGAGGAATATATAGAGTGATTTTGATACAACCTTCAAAAATAAAGACATAACGTTTAGCAAAAGAGGCCTTGAAAAAACTCCTACTGAAAGGAATCAAAGATGAATTCTTAGAAAATTTAAATCTCATAGGAATAGGAGATATTGTTCACTTACCATATGATAAAGTTTGTGAATTATGCATTAGGTATTCAAGGGGAATCTCTAGGACTGGTAAGAATTCTCGAGAACTTTCCTCTCAACTTTTTAAATATGGTAGAAAAATTGGAGTTATGAAAGGCTCTATGCATTTACAATTGGATGATTTTCAAGAAGAATAGAAGCAGTTAAAGGAGGATCACTCGATAAATTATTGGCCATCATTTCTAGAGTTACAAAAAATTTAAGGAATCAAGTAAGAAAATAATTTGACTATGAGGTATAAATCAAAACTTGTCATCATTTAATACTTGGACTAAGATTTATTGTCTGAAATAGGTTCGTCAAGAAATCTATAACCCTATAGTTCCATGGAAGACCTATAATCCTCCTCTGATTCAATAACCTAGCTTATGGCCACAATGACCCTCTTCCTTGAGATAGATATTCCTATAACCTTAAGGATGGTTTGGAGCCTCCCCTCTAGAGAAATTCCTCATTCAAACTCCATTACTCAAGCCACAACAACTACAATTCATGTCCAATGCACCACCATGTTACCCTTCTCTATGCTCCCATCTATGTGTGCAACCAAAGCCTACTTTAAAAAATAATGATAAACATCAATTTAAAACATTTTTTTTCCTACTCACTCCCCTATTGAATGTAATGTCATATCTTTTAGAGAGGGGAGAGGAGGGATTCAAAAACTTCTCTTATTACCACATAATATCTACCTCGAGAAGAAACTTTAATCCATAAACCATTAGAGGAGAAATCTATGATTGGAACTTGTTTAAAAATTGTTGTTGAAGATCATGAACAATATCAAGATAAAAGCCATATAATTTCCCTTAACAATTTTTGTCAACCTAAGGATAGAAAACATCAAGTTGTGGAAGACATATACAAGCTGGAGAAACATGAATATGTTTGTCCTATTGAATCATGGTTCTAAAAAATTGTCAGCACACCCTATTCCCTCATCATTTAGAAACTCTTGGTACCATATCATTCAAAGAAACTACATTCTCATACTACGACATGTCTTGATGTTATTTTGAACCAGAGTGTGAGTATGTTTATTTTTTTTTATGCTCATGGCTATACTGTAAGTACTCCTACACTTGAAGGGTATCTTTCACTCTTTAAATTAGCATAGGGTAGTATAAGGGAAATAAATAAAAATTCCATGTGCAATAAAGCTATTATAGAAGCAATGCAATTCCCTAAGGAACAACTATTTAAATTTATGTTACTATTCCATCTTATGGTAAGTCTCGTTAGAATAAATTCACTTTTGAATACCTCATATCTTGTAAACTGACATTCGTCATTGATTGGGTGGTTCTTCTTCATATTTTTTGTTTATCCATGGAGTCATTCAAGGGGATTTGTTATTGTTACGCTTAATACTTTACATTCACAAACCAAAAACCTAACCCTAGCCTCTTCATTCTAATAAGTTGTTATCCAAGAAATATTTTCAAGTTTCTCTTAGAAGGTATTGTTGAAAAAACTCCTATGGGAGATCTATCCTATAGAACCCTAATGAGCCCTCATGAGAACCCTAGCATGATTAAATTTAGGAATATTTTAGTCATTATTTGGGATTCTTTCTTTGAAATGAGTCTTTAGGCTAACAAGACCAACCAATGAATATTAGTTATAAAGAATGTTTCATGTCATCCTATTCTATTAAGGATAACATTTTCCTCCCCACCTATTAAGTAACCTATTGAAGGTTAATTATAATATGATTTTATTCTAAAAGGATTAGTTTAGGGATAAGAGGTATCATTATGAGCCAACCTACCATGATCATGGGTCATAACAAGAATTCCATTACTGCTATTGGTCACTAAGTCAGGGTAATGGGGACATTACTGCTAGTAGTCACCAAGTGAGGGTAATGGATTTCAGTTGAAAAGCTAGAAGACAAGAGGTCTCATCATGAGATGGCTTATTAATTATTGTTAGTTCTTGTGAATGGAACTGTTGTTAGTTGGTTACCAAGCCATGACATCAGACTTCATTTAATTTTTAAACTAATAGAATTTCTTTTAAATGAATCTGAATATATACCTAAGCGATAGGAAAAAGGCATTTCATTGGGTTAAAAGGAATCCTTGTTAAGGCTATAGACACATGTTCACAATAGTGGCCATGCATGTGGTATTAAAGTTAATATTACACTATGATTTACTTGGTTGTCTTTGTATTTCCTTGAACTCATTATCATATCTCTCTGAGAATGGATTTATGATCCTTTTACTAAGGTTCTTTGGATTCTTATCTTTCAGGAATAAAAATGTTTTCATGGATGTGGGACCCTTAATACAGGTGATTCACTTTTCCGAACAAAAGGAGCTTCAACTATACCTATTGGATAATGGTAAGATGTCATCCTGGGAAGGTATTGTCTTTTCATCTTTCCTTTTCCCTATTTCCATCAATTTTATGCCAATTTTATTTTTAATGAGGATATTGAGATGAATAATTGCTAATTAAGGTTGCTCTTGAGATGCTTTGTGTAAATTTTTATGGTTGGATATTCCATGATAACATTAACTTTGCAGTGTCAAGATTGTTAGTATTCCTAAGGTAGCCTTGGAATTAATTATTCTCTTGAAAATCAGTTTTAATGAATGAAGAGTCAAAAAATAAAATAATGTGTATTTCCCTTCTCAGAACAACCATATCTAAGCATAGGAATTTTTGTCTATACAAAGTTGCACGAACATTATTGCAATTCCAAGGTCACCCATAAATGTTTCAATTTTGGTTTTTTCTAAGGGAAAATCAGTGTAGCAGTTGATTTTCTTGCATGAGGACATGCAAAATGATTGACATGGGGGGGATTTCAAACATTAAAATTGTTGTACTTACTACATCCTTTTACCCATGTGATGCCCTACTTATTCCCTTGTTTTATGAGCTTATGAACTTCTACCTTGTAGTTATACATTATTTTGATGCAAGAACGAATATTTGTGATTGATTTGTATTTTATCTAAGAACGCTTTCATTATATGAATTTTTTAGGACTAATGATCATCAAAATGTTGTTAATGTAGATTGCCTTGATCCTGCATTGCATATTGATCCTGCAACAAGTATATTTTGGACCACTTCATCATTCAAGCTTTCCACAAACAAAAATGCTAGGTGGTGGTACAAGAATGTGTTTGGAACTACTTTGGAGCCTATTTGATAGTCATAGGTGCACTTATCTTTCACTACCATGTTCCTCTGCCAAAGAGTAACATTCCTACACCAATTTGGGGCTTTCATACATTGGAAACTATTAGGGAAAAACTAAAGATGGGTGTTTTCCAAAATGATGTTTTAACACCTCCACATCAGTAAAAATGTGCTCAGGTTATACGTGTGACTTCCTAGAAGAAAATTGACAAATCAACCCCAAAATTCGCACAATTTTCAAAATGCCAAATTCGTCCTCGATTTTCATGAAGATGAAGAATAATATTGGAATTCTGAAGCATGGTTTTGTTAAAAATATGTCAAGTTAGGATCCATCCGAATGATTTTCCAAAATTCATCAGGGTTTGAGAGTTATGCAAGGTTATTTGAGGCAGTTTTGTAGAAATATAGTTTTTTCGAGAACTCCAAAACATGCCTAGATTTGCAAAAAAATGGAAAATTATGAATCAAATTTACATTTCATTGATTAGATAGTGGTTGTACTAGACTCTTGTTGATGGCACATTGTTGGGATTCAATTTTCCATCTTGTTTGTAATTGATTAGCTTGTCTAAGGCTAAATTTGTATTACAAAATTTATATAAGCTGAGGTATTCATGATGTTCGAGTAAATTCTAGGGGATTCTTTCCCCTTCCCTCTGATCTCTCTGGAGTTGGAACAAAAAGCATAAAATTTACCTAACTTGGATTTAATTAATAAAGAAGCTTCATTCCAAGGTTTCAATCTCATGTGTATCCAATCTTGTTAATGCATTTTAGTATTATGTAGTTTCCTCTTTTCCTTGGAAGGAAACAAGCTAGTTGGCCAAGGCCCGGTCAACCCAGGTCATTATCCATTATGAAATAGAACAATGTGTTTTATTTCGTTTATATAGTTGTGGTGTGTGTATTTATCCCTAAGCATTTCATTCATTTGAGATCTGATTTGGTTTTTTTATTCCTACCATTTGTTCTTGCTTGAAGAAATATATATACATATTGTATTTTTATTTGAGGGTACTCAAAGCTTAGATATGAAGGTGATTGATCTGATTTTCCTTCTAAATCATTGCATAAATATTATAAAGTGGGGATTATCTGATATATTAACTTGAAATAGCTGGTCCCTCTCATATGATTGGATGACAATGTCATTTTAATTTTGGGTTTGATAGATTTAGTTTGAATGTTTGAATGATATTAAAACCTCCTCTGAATCTTATGAATAATTCCTGGACTTAAATATTAAAGGTATCCTAGTTTCAGTTTGAATTCTTGGAGTAATATACAAATTTGATCTCAAAATTTAATAAAAAACTTTCTAAGATTATTGAATCATCCTAGACTAAAAAACTGAGGGTATCTAGCTTTTCTTATATGGTTTTGTTTCTTCATGTTCTAGGGTTTGAGTGGTATAGTACCAAAGTCATCCATACTCTATTCTTCTTTGGTAGTGAATGAATTTTTAGTGTTATAGAAAATGTTTATGAGATTTGAGATTTGATATTTAAATAAGATTTTAGATTTATTTGGTACAATATTTTACTATCTTCTATGATCTATGTGTTTGATTTTCTAGATTGGTAAGGGTTTGGAATAATTATATAAACAATATTTGTTGAGGATTTTTTGCTAATTGATCACTTCTTATTCAAACTTGGCTTTTATTTTAACATTGATGTTATTGCATTCCTCTTGCACATATTTCTTTTGGATTGAAACACAGTTTTGGACCTTTTATTTGAGGCATATCTCGATTTGAAGAAGTATAATAGAGAAGGATTTTATTTCTTTATGTAAGCTCAGATATTTGATTCCTAAAAAAAGAGCACCATAGTTTTGTTTTGGAAGTATAGGGAGAGTGAAAAATTGTAGTAGTGTGGGAACAATTATGTGTGGATTTTTAAAGCACTCTTTAGACATTATTTGATTGAAGCCTGTGTTTTATAAAAAATTTATTACTTTCCCAAGAGGTAGACCGAGTTCTAACTAATTATTTGATGGTTAAAGTATTCAATTCCTAATTTGATTAACTTTTTTTCTAATAAAGGTGCGAAAATATTAGTGGAGGAACAAGATTGATTGAAGGTTTATCTCGTGTAAGAATGATTGGGGTTTATTTGATTAATTTTAAGTACTCTTTTGAACTTAATGGATTGAGACTTGTGCTCTTTTGAGATGTTTTATCATTTATATATATTTTATAATCTTAGTTTTCTTCATAAGTTAATAAGTGAAGTAGCTAGTGTCCAAATTGATGAAGGTATTTGGTTTTTTTCTTTTAATAATGTTTCCAAACCTAGTATAATTTCTGCATTGTTCTCAAAAACTTGGAAGATTGTTATTTTATAAAGTAAGGAGTGATTTTATTTTATCTTTTTCAATTGATAATAACTAGGGTTTTCTCACAATTGTTGATAGATTGCAATATCGGTGTTTATGGTTTTATTTCTAAATACTTCTTCTGAGTGCAGGATTAGAAAAAGGATTGACTAGTGCAAGAATCCAAAGGTGTGAGTAGTTTCTACAAAAATCGGGGTATTTTTTTTGCAGTTTTCTAAAGTCTCCCTCTAGAAATTCCAGTATTGTATCCCGAATTCCATGAACCCTGGATTGAAATTAAACGTTGGTCCATTCATATACCCTATACTGCACCCAACAATCCAATCGCATAACCCAACAATAGGGTAGACAACCGAAAAATAAAATTCTCTTAGAACTAATAAATTATGTGCTTCTTGTGGGAAATATGGCCATTATAAACATGAATGTCCCCTTCTACCTCAGATTCGCTAGGCATGTGAATCTCAAGAAGCTACTTCTATAGGGAAGAAACTTATCACTCAACCCCGTTCTTCATTCATGTAGTAAAAAATGCTTACTAACCCATTCCCTCACCAAGGATATGTAGCCTCCCAAGCTAGCCAAAATCTTCCATCTCCTCAACCTATGCAATCACGAAATGAAAATTATGAAATTCTCATGATGAGTTTTGAATATATCAACCTCAAAACTTAGTCGTACTAGTATGACAATCCTCCTGATAAGTTAGTGACTGAATCTCAACCCAAAGTTTCTAGTGAGCCCCTTTTTTCACGAAATGGTACCTTACAGATCCCTTTGCCTAAGGTAGGGGTTCAACCTAAGATCCCCAAAGGACCATTACATCAAAAAAATACTAGTTCTTGAGTAACCCATAGTTATAGTATAGTATATATCTTGGCACAATCTATTATCACAATTTTAATGTTAGAGGTCCTCTAGACATGGCCATCTAAATGAAAAGCTCTACTTTCTATCTTAGGTTTTTTGGATCCTTATGATGATCATATGATAATTTTTTTCATTGATAAAGAAGATCATCCCCCCTTTCACTCTTCTGTTTTGTTTCAGATACCACTCTCTATAAAAATGCCATTGTTCAAAATTTTCCCATCATTATTGCTGGAAAGACGGTCATGATCGATATTGGTCGTAGTTATATTTACACCATGTCATTCATCCCATATTTTGTCTTTCGTAAGATGTGATTTCCCCATAATGGAAATATCATCACGGTCAATCAATTGACTTGCTATGACCTTCAATCCCAAACCTCTCCTCAAAACATCATTTCGTCAATGGCAAGAAATAATACCTCCTTTACCGTTTCCAATGTTTTCCCTAACGTCTATAAAGATTCCACACTACTTTGGGCTTATTATGGGCACCTTTTGTTTCATCTAAGCATAGATCTTCATTTTTTTCATGCTTCAAGCATCACCGGTTGCTAACAAGTAGTCTAGTACATCTTCCCAACAACCAAATCCTCAACAATATAATGCTCAAGACTCAGATCATCCTTTAGGAACAAGTCCTCAAGGGCGTTTCCCTTCAGGAAGATTTCCTTTGAACCATCCTCCATCAAGAGGAGTTCCTCCAGGTCATCACCCCTTTTTCTAGGTCCCTTTCTTATTCCCATCAATAGGAATATTTTCTACTCTTGTAATGGATATGTTGAGTCCTCCTAACATGAATTTGGGGATCCTCATTTAAAAAAGTAATCCTCTTACAAACACTCATCATAGCCAGATCAAACCTTACATGGATTTGATGTGAGGTCAACTCATTCCTACCATGACATCCTTTTCTCTAGTTCCACAACCTCAACAAGAATATACTATTGCTGTGAAAACATCTACTGAGGGAGGCAAAGCCCAGAAAAAGGGTAGAAAAGATAAGGAAACCCAAGTGACCATCACTCCTGCTAAACCACTGAAGCTTTCTCCTCCATGTGATTTTTGTGATGTTAATTTTCATGTAGCTAAGAATTTCCTTAATCTTCCCCATGTCAAGAGAATGGTTTCAAAATATGGTATTCAACCCAACCCCAATATTCTTGAGGTGCAAGTCACTTACCTAAGTCAACTGAAAATAATAAATCATTATGAAATAACCTCCCTTGTGATCTTTTAAATAGGTATAGACATTATTCTCATGATTTTCCTTATCTTGAATATTTTTGAATTATGATCCATATGCTTCACGAATAAGCTACCACTCATAGTGAATCTCATTCTTCTCTACTCATGAGTTCTCGCATAAATTATTCACTAAGATAAGAGGCTTCTCAACCCACTATTGTGATTCACCCTCCTTATCTCGAGATGATCGATAATTCAAAAACCATTCTCTACATGTCATCATCCATGGGATCCACTTATTCATACTCCTTAGGAGTTCCTAATTATGTTTCTTAAGAACCATATTTTGAAGACACTTTAGTCTTAATATTAGTGGATTCTATGATCGCTTGTCATTAGTCTTCCACCATAGACATTGTGTATGTGAACCATGTCTTTCATGATCATGGTTGGTTGCATTACCCCTTGCTTCAAACCCCAAAATTTGAACCACATGCACCTTCTAGCCATTACATTTCCACACTATGTTTGTGTAAAGCGGAATCCATTCTTGATAGTCCATGACAAGAAACTATCCCCAACCCTCCTTGTTGGGTGCGGGATCCCCAAACAGAAGTTTTGGGGCTAAAAGCCCATATTTTAGTCATAATTTTGTAATCCAAGTGTAAAGTATCTGCATTTTGTGGTCGCGAAGTGTTTAGATGTTAAAAGAGTCATAGGGTTGTCCGCCCTTATTTTGGAAATGTAATATCAGCTATAGAAGATCTACCCATGGTCCACGGACCATGGGATTGTATGAATAGAGCTAATATCTAAGTAGTTAGAAGAATCAATCGATGAAGCAATGAAGATATGATGTGTGAGAGATAGCTTTGAAGTAGAAGTCTCAATCTTGGGTTGTAGCATAGGTAGAGGCTCTGTAGCTGAGTGAGCAAAGGCCTAGAAGCCCACAATTGAGTTTGCGGAACCATGTAGCTAACTACGCGGGGCGGGTCGAGACTGTAATTGTTTGGAATTATCAATAAAGAGAAGTATTCTACAATTTCTGTGTCTTTATCTCCTGTTTATGCATCTGGTTATGTTGGGCATGAATTTGACTTATAATGCTTATATGATGCATGAATATATGTAATTGTGTTGGTTAAGTGAACACAAGTAAGAACATTTGTTTACACGAAGATAACTAAGATCTGTTAATAAGACAAGTAATAGACTTAGCCTAGTTTGGGAAATATCAGAGTTCGTTGCCCTGGCAGCATGAAAGTATATCAACCCCCAATTGGGGCTGTGTTAAAAAATTTACTGCATAAGAATAAATATAAAAATAACCAGCAACAACCATAAACACATAAACACAAATGTTTATCAAGGAAAACCCCAAATCCGAGGAAAAACCCAACCATAATGATATTTCATTATCCTTGGCCAAAACCCTAGCCAATACCACCAAATGAGCCTTCACCGCTCACCTCCAGGTCTTGCATTACAATGAAGTCCTTCCAGCCTTTTATAAGCTCCATTACATATAATGCCATGGGCAGAATACTATGGGTGCACAATACCATAGTATTACAGTGATGGTAATTTGTAAAGATCGGGGGGGAATTGTTAGGGAATTTAGCATACCTTCACTATTTAACTTGGTCAACTTTGACTCTATCCTAAGTCAAGTTTACCTAACAATTCCCCCCTTAAACTTGACTTGGGGTTCCTTGACTGACTCCAACCAAACCTGCTAAGTGAGACAATTCTGATCACTCTAGCTCTTACCCACCTCAGAGTTTTTACCCGGGGTATTGTTAACCCGACATCCCCCCTATCACCTAGGTCTAACCCAGACTTTACCGGTGATCACCGAGGGGTACACATGCCTTACCAGGTCGTACAGTATTATGCTCATTTACATACAATAATTTTGACTTCATTAATTTTTTTATTTTTTATTTTTGCTCTTAATGCTGCGATTCTGATCCATCCTCTCTCAATTTGATTTACTCAAAAAACTTCTATCAAACTGCTCCAACTGTGAGCCCGATGAGAACCTCGTAGATTCCATCACCGGTGGCCTCACGTAGTAGAAAACGAACAATTTTCGAAGCCGCATGAACAATTTTCTTCTGCTGACCTTCTTTAAATAGTCACATGAATCTCGAACAATTCGCCAGGATGTTGTAAACCGGTAAACATCGCAAATGCACTGCGATCCCTGGCAGTTATGGCACTATCTTCCACACATTCTCCTTGAGGTTCTTCCGTGTATGATTGTTCCACCATTATTTTGAGACCCAGATCTGTAAAAGGGCTGCATTGATCTCATCAGGCACTATAAACCCCTGGCATCAAAGAATCCCTTTGAAGCCAATATCTGGCTTTGACACCAGTGGTTAAGAAATTTACTGCATAACATAAATAATTACCGAGAGGAATATATATAAGAAAATAACTAGCAAAAACCATAAACACATAAACACAAATGTTTATCCGGGAAACCCCCAGGGAAAAACCCAACCTAATAAGATCTCATTAGCATTGGCCAAAACCCCCAGGGAAAAACCCAACCTAATAAGATCTCATTAGCATTGGCCAAAACCTTGGCCAATCCAACCAAGTGAGCCTTCACCGCTCACCTCCATTGTTCGATCTAAGACACTTCAATTTCTTTCCTGTCTCAATCTCAACCAAAGCTTTCCATTTCTTGAAAGTATCAAATACATCAAATTTATTCTTAATACAATAAATCCAAGTTTTTCTAGTTGCATCATCAATAAAAGTAACATAATAATGAGAACCACTGAGAGATGATACCTGAGCAGTTCCCCATACATCTGTATGCACAAGCTCTAATTTTTCATTCTTCTTTTCTTTCTCAACTCTGAGAAATCTGACTCTCGTCTGTTTTCCATAAATGAAATTCTCACAGAAGTCCAAATCAACATTCTTCAAACCTAGCAACAAATTCCTTGAGTGAAGAATCTTCATCCCCTTTTCACTCATGTGTCCGAGCCTATGATGCCATAATGCTGCATCTACTCCTTTGGGAGTTAAAGCATTAAAGGAGTTAGAAATACCATTGCATAAATACAATGTACCAACCTTTTCGCCTTTTGCTATTACCAAGGCTCCTTTGGTGACCTTCCAATCTTTATCTGTGAAAGTTGTCACACAACCTTCACCGCCTAACTGCCCTATTGAAATAAGATTTTTCTTTAGATCTGGAACATGCCTTACCTCCTTTAATAGCCATTGGTTTCCATTCTGCTATTTTACAGGAACCTTACCCATTCCAACGATTTTACAGGGTTTATCATCACCCAGACGAACTTGTCCAAAATCTCCTTGAACATAGTCATGAAAGTATTTCTTATCGGGTGTGGCATGGAATGAAGCCCCTGAATCTATCACCTAGGAATCAGTAATATTTTCGAAAGAAAGAATCAGAGCATCTTGTAACACCTCACCTGTCACATTTGCTTCATGATTGTTTTCTTGCTATGCATCTCCTTCTTTTCCCTTCCGAGATCTATAGTCTTTCTTTAGGTGTACTTTCTTTCCACATTTCTAGCACACTATTCCCAATCTGGACTTGGATCTGCCTTTCCTTGATTTACTACAATATCCTGAGCTCTTTCCTCTTTCCATTTTTCTTCCTCTAGACTCTGCACTCAAATCATTTCCCGATGTCTCATCGGAGCTTTTCTATCATATTTCCTCGCTAAGGATAACACCGACAACATCATCAAACTTTAAAGTACTAGATCCAGAAACGGAGTTACTAATGGCCATTACCAAACCATTCCAACTTTCTGGTAATGAGCACAAGAATAACAGAGCTCTAACTTCATCATCAAAGTTTACCCCTACAGAACTTAACTGACTTGTAATAGTATTAAAATCATTTAAATGGTCTGCAACAGATCCACCTTCAGACATCTTCATATTAAATAATTGTTTCATAAGAAATACCTTGTTTGAGGCCGAGGGTTTTTCATATAGTTTCAACAACATCTGAATCAAACCCTCTGTTGTAGTTTCCTTCGAAATGTTGAAGGTGACTGACGCAGCAAGGCACGACCGTATTGTTCCGAGTGCCTTTCTATCGAGAAGGTTCCATTCTTCATCTGTCATACCCGTCGACATCTTTGATTTTCCGCCCAATGGTAGGTATAGATCTTTCTGATACAGATAATCTTCCATCTGCATCTTCCACAGCGAGAAGTTTTGGCCGTTAAATTTCTCGACCCTAAACTTACCATCTTCTGCCATTGCTCCCCCTCGAACCAGGAACCCTTCTTTCCTGCGAGTTTATCAGCCAAATAGACCTTCGGCTCTGATACCAGTTGTTAAAAAATTTACTGCATAGGAATAAATATAAAAATTACCAGCAACAACCATAAACACATAAACACAAATGTTTATCGAGGAAAACCCCAAATCTGAGGAAAAACCCAACCATAATGAAATTTCATTATCCTTGGCCAAAACCATGGCCAATCCCACCAAATGAGCCTTCACCACTCACCTCCAAGTCTTGCATTACAATGAAGTCCTTCCAGCCTTTTATAAGCTCCATTACATATAATGCCATGGGCAGAATACTATGGGTGCACAATACCATGTGCCCCAAAACCATCACTGTTTAACTTGGTCAACTTTGACTCTATCCTGAGTCAAGTTTACCTAACAGGCTGTGCGAAAATTGATTGTACCCTTTCGTGAAGGTACTGAAGGGTGGAACATAGGGATAAGAAAACTGCATGAATGAAGGTATAGATGGAATAAACTGACATCACATCCATCTCAAGAGTGTGGAAACTTGGTTCCAACATCCCCCCATACTGTTTTGGGTGAGACTTCAGTCTATACTCGACGGGATGATGCCAAAAGGGCCAATAGTGTAGGAATTGTTTTGGCTAACTAACGTTGAACCTGGGTCACGCCCCCTAAAGCCAACAAATGGTTTCATTACTGGGACCGGAATCTCCATAAGAGATGTGTGATGTCGTATCACTAGAATCCAAGAAAGAAATCAAAGGCTGGTTGAACAAAAGGATTTAGGAGTTTGCGGCAAAGGAGAACAGAAACTCGTGACTGTCAAAAGAACAGTGGTTGGACTGATACCTGTATATGGAGATCCATGAAATATTTTTTTGCCTCCATTCCTACTGAGCTATATGAGTGGATCACGAAGCTAACAAATAGCCAAGCAAGGTGGAAACTTGATAGACCTGTTGTGTGGGCCCCAGAACTAGTGCAAAGGTTGGAAGCATCAGAGGATAAGATCGCCTGTGCTGTCGATCATTAGCTTGATTGCGTCATAGGAGGATTTGTTATTGAGTTCACAGTTGACACCCCCGTTAGCTATAGTGAGGCAAAGTGACACTTTTTCAATGGACCGTGAGGTAAGTACGTTAAATCTCTGAATACTTGGATTAAAATGTTGTTGTGCGAAAAACAAGTTATGTAGCTACCTTGATGATTGGGGCTACGCTAAGCGGAAAAAGTTACAAAAATGAAGAAAATAAGGGTCCAGAATATAGCCCCTTGATTTCACCTCCACAAAGGGACGAAGAAGGAATATTGAAGGTCTCTCTGCAAAGTGCTATTCAGTTGATAAGACAAGGATTCCCATGAATACAACCTCCACCCACACCACCTCCGTCTTTAGCACTATTTCCTCCAACTTCACCCATGCCACCTCCACCTCGACCGTGATTCAGTATGGTGAATACAATGAAGTTACCTTTGTTGAAAGGCTTGGGAAATGAGGACCCAGACCAATTCTGGTTTGTTGTGAGGGTTGTATGGGAAGGTTAAGGTGTTACAGATGATCATATAAAGAAGGCAATGCTGGTTAGTGCTCTACAAGATTGTGCACTAACCTCGTATATTAAGTACTCTAACGATAACCCGAATGCCAGAGTAGCGGGAATCCAAGCAACACTAAATAGGGAATTTAGCATACCTAAGTCCGAGTCGCAGTCAATTGTGGGATTCAAAGAGATCGCGATGTGACCCGACGAGAGGCCATGGGAGTTGCATCAAAGATTTAAGTGTCAAATCTGTTAAGCCAATATGAATTTGACATATGGACAACATCACAAGTCATTTGTGGCTTCACTAGTACCCCACTTTAGGACACGCTGTCACAACAAAATATAACAAGTTAAGTAGAGGCCTTTGAGATTGCCATGAGACTACACGAGACTCCGATGCAAGATCCGAATCTAGGAGTTCAATAGATCCACGTGCAACTATATAATTTGTGCCTTGAGATGCAAAGTCTGAAGCAGGGCAAGACGATTCGACCAGAGTTATGTGAGGAGGTATGGTGCTTGAAATGCAAGAGTTAGGGTCATGACAATGACCACTCCCTGATCTTTACAAATTACCTTGCAGGAGGAGGACTAATGCCTTTAAGGCTGGAAGCTCAAGTAGGACCTAGCGTGGCACGTTATTTATGGTGCGTTATCTATTAGGTAGCTAAAAAGCATGCTATGGATAACCGTCACTTGCTACAAAAGTATGTGCAAACACCACAACAATTGTTCTGCAACTTTTGGAGGTTGGTACGACATGATGAGCGTACTTGTAGGAGCTATGAATTGATGATGGATAGAACTCTTGCCTATAGGGTTCAAGTTGAAATGCGGCCCCTTGACCAAAATGCAAGGATGGTGTGGACAAGATTTGACGGGTGTGGCCGAGGCCAAGGTGGAGGAGGACCTGGTAGAGGTCATGGATAGTTGATTTGCTACAATTGTGGAGGGCCAGGATAGTATGCCTGTGATTGCACAAATCTAACATGCTCATCATGCAAGTATTATACATTGTTTGATCATGAAACATAAGATTATCATACGATGATAGCTAGGATACGTAACAAGGGGGCGCTACCACCTCCCCCAACTCAGAACCTCTATATGATGAGGTCTGAGCCACGCGAGGAAGATCTGAACATAAATATAGTGCTTCAGAGTGGAATCGTGATGGGAGATGACAAGCCTCAGTAAACGAGGCTGAGTTTGATTTGGAGTGTGCTCATAAAGCATTTATGGAAGCTAAGAAGAGCTTTGCTGAGGCCTCCACTTCAGGAATCAAGGATAAACTAGAGCCAGAGATGGACTCCTCTATGCTCACAACTTTCTTGGAAACCTCTGTGAAGTTATTGCATGATAGTAAGGCTATGAAGGGGTTACAAGAACTCATTAGTAGATGTGTTGGGACCGCGCCATGTGAACCACACGTAGTTCAAAAGATCGGTAAGCATAAGACAAGGATGGGGCATGAAATGAGACTCACTACGGAGATCAGAGAATATGAAATGGATCAAGTCATTCTAGATTTGGGATCAGATGTGAATGTTCTACCAAAAGAGACATGGGAGTGAATGGGGAGACCTATGCTGCAATGGTCTCCAATTCAGCTAAGGATGGCGAATCAGCAAAAAATCATACCCATGGGGCGACTGCAGGGAGTAACCGTGGATACACCTAATTGACACTAACGAGTCAAATCTCCTTGTGCTTCGGGACCCCATAATAGCAGCAAAGGATGTGCTAAACTATTAGCAGGAGTAGAAACTGCGGCAGTTAGGAAATTACAACCTTCCATATAGGAACTGGCCTAGCAAGAAAAAGATTTGGATAGATTATTCTAAGATTTCCCCCCCTTCAGGATCGGACGTGAAAGTTTCCTCTCATCTAGCTCAAGTAACTAAAAAAAAAGATGCAAAAAACTCTTTTTTGCTCTGAAGGGAGCGAGCGCGCTGGCACATTTTGAAGTAATAGAGATTGTTGATGATAACAATCCCTACCCTGTGCTCCTAGGAATTAACTGGGCTACTCATTTAAATCGGATAATAAATATGAAGAAGCGAAATATGATCTTTGAGAACAAAACATTGCACATAATAATACCCCTGGATCCTGCTAAAGGATTGCGCTATACAAAACCAGTCCACAATTATGAGAGTGATGATGATCTAGAATACATCTCTAAGATAACAATGCAAGACCAAGACTGGGTGAATCCTATTACAGATGGATGGATTGCATGGGATTGTGAGAGTTCCTGCACTTTGGATTTCGACAAAGAAATAAAAAGCTAGAAGAATTGGTTACATGAAGTAACTACAATGAATTGCAAAATGATGACTCAGTTGTTGTGTTGTGTGCTGTCAGAGGTAAGAGCTCTACCTATCTATGATGGTTTAAATTAGGTAGATGTCTTTTTGGATGCATTTGAAAGGGAGGTGCCAGAAAAAAAACGCTTCAAGGCATTGGATTGGGCCCTGCGCACTATGCTCGCAAGATGGTGGGGTACACACAAGGGAAGTTTTGATGATTGGAATGATTCTAGGAGGATGATGAGAGCACAATTTTGGAAGCCTAGGATGCGAATGACAAACAACTACGATGGGGAGAATGATCTGCATGTGCATTTGGTGAAATGGATGCAAGCCTATGGAGAAAAGCCACAACATGAATTGGTGCACCTATTCTGTCATACAATGGATGTTATCCCAATGAATTGGTATATAGAAATAGAGCTACACCATGGGATAGGTGAATGGGATATCCTGCACAAAGGATTCATGGTGACATTTAGTTTTGAGGACAGGTTTGATGGTATTGATGAAGTGTTACAAGAGGTGAAAGCAACCATCTTTAGGTTACTGCAGGATCCTTTAGACTTGATGCAGCCTGAATGGGCTACTCAGCTGAGTCACGCACTAGAATGTTATAATGTAATTATTGAAGAGGAGGACGAGGATCCATGGAAGATGAACATTCCAGAAATAGAGGGCCACCACGAGGTTCATGGACCACAGATTGAGAACCCTGATATAACCGAGCCAGTGAGAACTAAACAGGTGAACATTGGTACAGATGAAAAACCAAAATTAGTGAATATTAGAGAATACAGGGACAACGTGATGGTGTATAAGGTCCCTAAATTACTCCATGAATATCAAGACTTGTTCCCTACTAAGTTTACAGATTTGAAAGGAATAATTGGAGATTTAGGAGTGATGAAGATAACGTTGAAGCCCGATGTGAAGCTAGTTAAGAAGAGACCTTACCGCCTAAATCTGAAATATAAGGAGAAGGTCTGCTTAGAGCTAGAAAAAATGCTAGCAGTAGGCATCATTGAGCTTCTGGAAGAATCTGATTGGGTAAGCCCAATGGTGGTGCAAGAGAAGAAGTAGAAGGATGAGATAAAGATATGCGAGGATCTCAGAAAAATGAATGACTCTTGTGTGGTTGATCCTTTCCCAACTCCGTTCACAGATGAAGTGTTATATAATGTAGGTGGCTAGGAAGCATACTCCTTCACTGATGGGTTCTCTAGGTACCACCAAATCAAAGTCGCACCAGAGGATAGGAGCAAGACAACCTTTGCGACTGAGTGGGGTTGTTTAAAATACACTGTAATGACATTTGGGTTGAAGAATGCACCTGGTCATCACAGCATTCAAGGAATTCACTCATAAGCTCCTGGAGGTATATTTTGATGACTGGACTATATTTGTGCTGGTTAAGCACCATGTGGCGAGCTTGCGCTTGATTCTGGATACCTGTCGAAGATACCAAATCATGCTTAACCTCAAGAAGTGTCTGCTTTTCATTCCTTTTGGGAACCTATTAGGGCATGTGGTTTGCAGACAAGGGTTGATGGTAGACCCCTCAAAGATCACAGTGATTGTAAATTTGGAAGTCCCGAGGACTGTGAAACAGCCGCGTGCTACTCTGGGACATATGGGATATTATAGGAATTTTATCAAGGGATATGCCTAGATCACCGTGCTGATGGAAAAATTGTTGAAGATGGGTGTCTCATTCTGCTGGAATGATGACTGTAAGAAACTTTTGGATATATTGAAAGAAAAGATGGTTATTGTGTCGATTCTATTCTTTCCAAATCAAAAGAAAGAGTTTCATGTACATGTTGACACATCATGTATAGCGCTATGGGCAGTACTAACATAAGATGGTGGAGAAGGATTAGACCACCCTATCGCATTCGCAAGTTTTAGATTATCCAAAGCACATAAGAACTATTCCACCATTATGTGTGAGGGGCTAGCTACGGTGTGTGCACTCAAGAAGTATCGACACTACTTGTTAGGAGGTCACTTTAAGATGTATACAGATGACTCTGTGATAAAGTACCAGGTCAATAAGACTGTGTTGGGGGGGAGAATTTGCAGATGGCTCTTATTGCTCCAAGAATACAATTTTGAAGCTACTGTGAAGCCTAGATGATTGAACATAGGACCAGATGACTTGTCGCGCATAGAGACAGGGGAGGAACCCACTAATTTGGAGGAAGGATTACCTAATGTTAAGCTTTTTGCTGTACGCATCGCGGATGGACATTTTTAGGATATAATACACTTCCTAACAATAGGAACGGCATAGGAAGGATACTCTATCCAGCAAAAGAAGGAATTAATGGTGCGCACAACAAATTTCTCTATCATTGCTGGGCATCTATACAAGATGGGGACTAATGAGATATTGCGAAGGTATGTACCTGAGTTTGAACAAAGTAGCATCCTCATGGACGCTCATGGGGGTGTCACGGGAGGACACTATGCAGGGAGAGTAACCGCGGAGAAGATCCTACATGTAGAGCTGTGATGGCCAACCCTTAATTAGGATTCAAAATCATTTTGCAAGGTGTGTGATGTATGTCAGTGAACAAGCACGCCATCATGGAGGGATGAAATTCCTTTGAATCCACAAATAGTGTTACAACCCTTCAAAAACTATGCAATAGATTTTGTAGGACCTATTGAGCTCCAAGGGAAGACAGGCGCGAGGTACATTATCACTGCAACAGAGTACTTGACTTGTTGGGCAGAATCATAGCTGGTGAAGGATTTCATAGGCGTGACTACCGTGAAGTTTCTATTTGAGCATGCACTGATGGGATTTGGATGTCCAAATATTTGGATGAGTGATTGAGGTACACACTTTCTGAACGAAATGATTAGTGTGTTTATGGAAGAATTTTAGGTGTATCACCAAAAGAGCACTCCTTATCACCCACACTCTAACATGAAAGTGGAGGCTTTTAACAAAGTACTTGAAACTATGCTAACCGAGGTTTGCAATGCTAAACGGAGTGATTGAGACCTAGGAATACCTGTAGTATTATGGGCTTATCAGATGATGTGCAAGAAGTTAACAGAACAGACACCCTTTAGGCTAGTATATAGGGTTGAAGCGGTAATGCCTATGGAATACATCGTGCCTAGTCTATGCATAGCAGTGCTCACAGGTATGACAGATCGCGGAGCCCTGGAAGAGAGGCTCACGCAGTTGGATGAGATTGAAGAAGAGATATTTTTGGCTGGATTTCATCAACATGTCCAAAAGCAGCACAAAAAAGTGTGGCATGACTGACATATTAAGCTACACACCTTTAAGGTGAATGACTTGGTGTTGTTGTATGACAGTAAGTTTGATAAATTTCCAGGGAAATTTAGAATGCATTGGCTGGGGCCCTATGTTATTAAGGAGATTACCGATGGTGGCGTGGTCTAGCTGGTTAAGTTGCATGGAGATCCCTTCCCAGGAGAGGTGAATGGTAGTCAATTGAATCCATACACAGGTGGCTTGACCATGTGACTAGGCGACAAAAGAACAATCTTAGTGCTCCAGGGAGATGAAATGAGGTGGGAGACTATAAACTACACTAGCCGAGTTGGGGAGCTGCGCGATTTTAGCACTGTATCAAGTAGCGAAGTGTCACAGGGTCCGCGACAATGTGAAGATAGGAGCGCTAGTGCACATGTCCAACGGAAAGTGACCGTTAAAGTCACTATTAATGATTTGATGGTCGGTTTGAGGCCAAATGGAGTAGGCGACAAGCATTTAAGGCTAACTTTATGGCTTGGATTCTTGAAAATTTGCTGCTAATCTATCATTAATGGACCGAATGTGGGGGAAATGGTCAAATTTGAATTCAAAAGGCCTTATAAATTACAAGTTGTTGTCCAGCAAAAAACACTTGGTATTTTGAAAATCCAGTTGTTGCGCTATCAGGGGTATATGGACGTTATGAGTTTTGAGGCTTTGAGAGCAAGTTCAGTGTTTGAGACATTGCTGAAGGAGACATAGGACCTCCTGACTAGAAAGATGTCCACACCCAAAGAAGCTGCGCAGGAAACTTCAGTAGTGGAAGTGTCAAATCATGCAAGAGTAATATTTTAAGTCCCTAATTCCCCTAGAACACTAAGACCTAAGAAGGATAAGAATGCTATGATCCCGGTGTGCATCTCACCAAGAAACCCATAGAGGACCAAGCTCACCTTGCAGGAAAATGGGAAGGCCATTAATCTGGAGGCCAACAAGGAAGAATCTAAAGAAATCCTAGTGGATGAAGAGGACGTATAAATGGAAGTTGAAACCGAGGGTGTGGACACTATTACTAGGCTACCAAAATATGTTCCTCTACACAAGGGTAAAGCCAAGGTGCTGAAGGACATAGACGAGAGCAAGAGCTCCCTACAAACTCTGTTTCTCCCATATGACCTTGTTTTTGAGGGACCACACTTAGGGCGGGTTCCTGTCCTAAAGTTTGAAGATTGGGACCTCGCAGATCATGAGAAATTCCCGCATTTAGTGATAGAGTAGCTAATGCACCAATGGATTGATACGACACCTAGAATGATTAAATTAGATCTGCACACATGGATTTGAGCAAATAAATTGGAATTGGAGGAAAGAATCCATTTTATAAGAAAAACCATATTTTTTCCCTTGGCCATTACAAGCTCTCTAATGGGTCTCTCTTCTTTTTTGGTAATTTGAAACTTCACGAGGAAGCCATTTTTCCAATAGGTATCACTTTGGAACCTATTGAAATTGAATCCCTTCATATGAGTCACTTATACCCTGGTACCACTTTGCTTGTGCAATTTTCAACTTATGTGTCACTGCGAAGTCAACCTTTCATATTATTCTTTCACAAGGGAAGTCATAAGTACACCAGTCCCCTTATTCCCCCATCATCATCCCTGGTGTCAGTCTATATCAATCACAATACTATGATCCTCATGCCTTTGCTGAGGACTCTTTGTTACCTCTACTCTCGCACGCCCTCTTCTGTCGACATCAACACATCTATTCTAGGAGAGTGGTCTAGAGGGTAGTGTACCATGGTTCCAACCTTCATCATTATTCAATGCCTCAAATCAATAAAATGGAATCATCATTGTCCTTTGACTTAGTTGTTTCTCCCGTGCTCAACTCCAGCTCATTATCACGTGTTTGAGAATCATACATCTAATTGTCCAGTGATCCATTATATTGTCTCATCATTTGTGGGTATGTGTGAGGTTATCCAGACCTAATCAAGGTGTGGACCTTACTGTATCCCCCCACATGCCTGGATACTATCAAATTATGATCCAGCCTCAAATGTAGTTATGTATATTTGACTAGCTCGGTTTCCATCAATCCAACACCCATATCATATACCTCTTTTTCTGATAATCCATTCATATCTTCATGTCCTTTTCCTATTCCATAGGGATTCTTTGGTTGTGATCTCTTGTTCATATCATCTCGGGGCATTTACGTCCTATGTACTCAAGTCAGTGGATTTTATTGTATCATTCATAGCCTTTTTATTCCAAGTAATTATGTATTTGGGACTCATTATATCATTCTATCACTTTCTGGCCAGTTGAAGTCAACATATCATGTATCATATACTATGTTGCCTAGATCCACATTGCTGGGAACACCATTATTATTTGTACTCTGTTATCTCAGTGGCTATGGGTGTGCCTCGCCACCATGATGATCTCGCACTCATTATAAAAGGAGACTTATATCTGACAAGCAGGTCTAACCACCTCCATTTTTAGTATTTCTCATGGATTCAATGCTCTCTCTCTCTCTCTCTCTCTCTCTCTCTCTATATATATATATATATATATATATATCCCATTCAGTGTCTCTTGAAAGTGAACCAACAACATATTTCAGTCACACATTGTGCTCTTTACAATCTTACATTATGGGGCAATTTGTTATCACCTAAAATTTGTTCAACTAGCTATTTATTTCTAGGTTGATCGAAATACAACATGTAGGATGGTTTTCTACATATTAAAACCCACTTTCACATTAAAAAATAATTTACTGAACTATTTTCCTAAATTATTTCTCATTAAAATCCAAAAATCCCATGAGAATAAGTAAATAAATATTTATTTATTTATTATTCTCTCGAAATAATTATCAGATAATTATTTATTTATTTTTCCATATTTATATGCTATTTCTCTCATGAATAATTATCATAATATTATTTAACAATTATTTCCAACTCATATTTGATCTTATCATCATAAAGTAATTAATAAACCATTTTTTATTTGTTAATTACTTAAACCACTTTCTTAAATAAATATATTTGATCATTTCAAATAACCTCTCCCTCTCTAAAATATAGTAAGATGTTTCTGACAACTAGATATTGATTTAACCCAAAATCTATTATTATTATTCTAAATCTAGATCTGTCCTAATATTTTGTTTTAAATAGAAGGTTTTTCTCCTCATTCTTCACCATGACCATTCTCATCGTCCTCATTATCATCCTATGACATTTGATCTCCCACTTTGAGTTCAAACTACTTTCACCATTCCTTTTTCCTGCTCCATACATCTTGAGAGAGAAAGTTGAACATAGAGCTCAAGAACAGTGTATAAAGGACCCATCCCATAGAGGGGAATTTGTAGAACCAAGTGTGCACATTCTCCTCATTAGGTGAAAAAACCATATTTTTAATATAAGAAAATTTATTTTCTCATATTTCGATTAGGTTTAGAACTGTCGTTACATGTATCTTTTCATTTGCATATTATTTGTTGCAGGTTTTAATATTGGCTTTGTAGGTTTAAAGAATACATTAGCAACTATCTTTGTTGTTAGGGTTGCTTTTCACCAACAACTTAAGGAAGGATTTTTTGTACACTCCTCCAAAAACTATATACTAACATTTTCCTTTGTCTTCTTTTTATTTAATATCTCCATAGAGACTCCACCACCCTATTTATCTACTTTGATGTAGTTCACTTGAACACATATCTCATCTAGGTTAAATGGATTCAACATAAAATAACATAGTATATATACCCATGCAAACTACTAATCTATTTAAAAACAATTTGCTGTGTATTAAGTGGAATCTTTAAAGACAATGCCTTTTTCTTAAACTTCTCTATAAATTTTTGGACACTTTTGACTTTATGCTGCTGCAAAGTTTTCCATTATATTATTACCTTATACTCATGTGGTAGATGCTAGAATTTGTTTTTCAGTGCTGAAGTAAATTCAAACAATGAGGAAAGTGTTTTACCTTCATAACATGCATTCTCTCACCATATTGGCACAATACCTTCCAATAAATGTGAGGCCAACTAAATTTTTAATTTTTCATTAAAAATATATCACAAGTGGTTATATTCTTCTATCTATTGAATATTATTTTCAACTTAAAGTTCACCATCATAATCATGCAAGTCGAATTTAATATCCAACTTAAACAATGGCTTCTTTGAAGTGGATTTTCCACATGGGAGCTTCACTTTGGGAGAAATACCGTCCCACGTGAATTCATATTAGGGGATATATATTGAGAAAAAAATGACATAAGATATTGAGCATATAATAGGGGGTAAAGCGCTTTTATATTTGCAAGAATAAAAAATAGAGCTCAAAGTTAATGAAAAAATATAAAGGGGTATAAAAACTATTAATGAAAAAATCGATACATACAATATCTAGTGAAAGTGGTTTTTTATTTGTTTTTTGGTAGGTAAGCACCCATGGGGGTTTTGAACCAGTGACCTATTGCAAGGAGTGCCTTAAGAGTGCACCCATTCACCATCAATCCAAAGCCATGTGGGCTAAGAAAGTAGGGTTTTTTTAATTGTTAAGATGTATCGAATTAATATTGGTAGGGGGTTAAGTAATGTGGTTTTTAGAGGAAATTTTCCAATATGTAGTCAAGTTAAGGGTATTGTTTAATATGCCATGAACCCACATGCTATGTAAGAGGTTCAATGAGTGAATCCCCCTTGATTTTCCATAAGGAGAAAGAAAAGGAGAATGCGAAGGAGAATGAGAAGGACTTGAAGGATGATATGAAAGAGGAGAATGAGGAGGACTTGAAGGACACAATACCTTTTCTAATATCCTTCATTTCCCTCATCTTTAAATTGTTTCTAAGATGATCTATCCTCTCCATAGTTTTTCCATTCTTCATATATTTTTTCTATCATGGCCTTTATCGACATTAAAATTTCACAAAAATCTGCATTAGATCCAAAAGGATTCTGTTCTCCCTTGTGTGACAACACTTCTATTCTCTGGGTGAAACTTTTTTATTCAATTTATATATTTCCTTTAACAATTATTCTTTCACCTTGCTTGAATTTTCTCTAGGCTATCATGCATACTCACAAACCACCATCAAAATTTATTTGATTCTACTTGATCTATGACCTTTTAAGGTGACTTATGTTTATGAACATAGATATTAAAGAGTTTCACTAACCATAGCAAGTTTCTTCCCATTACCTTAAGAAGAAAAAAATTAAACTCAATGTTTAAATGAAAAAATTATAACGAAAAGGAAAACTATTAAATGGGATCATATCTTAAGTAAATTCTTTGCCGCATGCAATAATACATGATTAAAGAATTCTTAATATTGTTATTGTGGTTGGAATGGAGAGAAAAAAGTCTTTTCTTTGAGCATAACAACTGAGAAATAACCTTGAAAATAAATCCATACGATATCATGTTTATAATTATGATCATATATATATAATCTCAAAACATGTAAGGGGACATTGATCTAGTATTATAGATCCTATGCTTTATAACATTAAGAGCCTAAGAAAAATTTTTAACACCTAATATGTACATTTATTTAGGGTATGGATAACACATTCATATTGTCAAAAATAAGATTATGGTAGTTGAGATTTCACATTTTAATATAGATTATTTATATGCATATAAATTGTAGCATCCTTGTAGACATTGTATGTCGGTAATGTTTACATAATACAACTCTGATTGGATCGAGCTTGTTAATGTGTTGTCGATATGGTCTATGCTCTATAAATGATATGGGATATGTAGCAAGGTATCTTTTCAAATTAAATGATTGGATGGAAATTAGTCACAAGGTAAAGGTCAATTTTACTTATGTTGTCAAATTTTTTGATAAAGTTTATGGTATGCATATAAGATGAGTCACGTGTTGAAATAAATCATGAAACCTTGGAAGGAAATATTTATAGTTTATGAAGTTGATCTAGCCAGAGAAATGAAATATAATTAATGTAGGATACAATGTGATCATTTGATATTTATCTCACCTTGGTAATAGGGTTGGACATCAACAGTTGATATGAAACAAATTTTTTGATATAAGACTAGTTCATTGATGTGGAAATCGATCATTGTGTGAAGGCTTTGAATATGTTAAACTTTTTTTCTATGTCACTAACTAGCTATGATTCTCTTCGAATATAATGAATGTAGGTATGACACATTACCTTACCTATGCCATTCGATATGAGTATCATTCCCACCATCCAAGACTTCCATTTCATGGCATATCTAGCCTCCTCCTTTTAATGGAATAATATATCACTTATTTAATAACTTTTTCTTACTCACTCGTCTTGTTTTCTTGAACCTTGTTGATGGCATGTCCCTTCACTTACAAATACTAGTGGGTTTGCTTGAGGTGGAAACTTACCTATTGTAATTATCCTTATAAGTGATTGCCTTGACTTCATAATCCTTACAATGGTATTCACTCAACCATTTATTCTCCCCCTACATTCCTAACTTACAGAATACGATGGAAGTTTCATTTGTCTGCGGGATTTTAGGCGTTATTTGTAATGTTTGGTCCTACATTTTTACTTGTTATTTTGTGAATCCTTTAAAAGATTTGTTGAATGTTGAGGAGGAAAGATGAGAATTGGGGTTGCACTATAATTTTTTTCCTAGAACTCCATGTTAACAAGTATGTAGAGAATGAATAGGCTACTCAAATTATTAATGAATTCATGGTAAAAATGAGTTCTTGATGCCTTGTAAGGGCTTACCATTGTGCCTATTTATTATTTTCTCGACTGTATTGTAGATCATGTCTATAATCCTATGTAATTTTTATTTGAAAACCCTCACATGTTGATCTGAAAATGAGATCTTAAATTACTTTTAAGGTATTACACACTCATGTGCATGGATTTGCCTATATTACTTAGTGAAACAAATCGATAAGATTGTGAATAATATAGACAATTGAGTAGTTAGAGGAACATAATAGACAAATACACATAAACATAGCAAGTTTAATATGGAGTTCACCCAAAAATCTTGGGCTATGTCTCCTGGTCCAACCTTCAGTGGTGACGTATCTATTATGTCTTCAAGAGCAGAATTTTACAAATGTGAGCTCAAATTGAGTGTCAACAAAACAGATACAAAACATCAAGAGTTTTTCTTGAATCCCTTAAGCCTCTCTGAGTACACAGACTCTTTCTCTCACTCTCTGTCTCTGTCTTCTGTCTCTCTCAACACTGCTTGTCTCTGTCTCTTTCATTCAATGGCTTTTAAGCCAGTTAGTGCTGTTTGTTCGTTTCCAATCTCTATCCATCGTGAATTTCATGGTTTTGAACCTTTGAGTCCGATTCTGAGGTACTCAACATCCCCTCTACATGTAGTTCTCACCTTCCTGTCCATAACTGTATCTTCCTACAACTCATTGAGATATTCATGCAACATATCATCAATAGAAGGCAACTAACTTTGCTCTTCGGGATCCTCAATCAATGAAGGTTCATATAGTCTCAAGTTCTTTGCATTAATGACTGAATAGATATGCATATAAGCTGGCAAATCAAGGCGAAAAGCATTTTCACCAATTTTCTCAAGTATCTTGAAAGGCCCATACCTTATTGGTTTCAACTTCTTACCTTCACCTTGCATTCTGTCTTTGCTGATGTACAGCCAGACTTGATCACCAACTTGGAAGCTATGCTCAATTCGATGCTTGTCATGCCTTGCCTTGTACTTGGCCTGGCTTCTTTCCAGCTATTCCTACACTACCTGGTGAATTTCTTGGATCTGTTTAATGAACTTGGTTGCTTTGTCCACGTCAATGTGTCCATCGACTTCTATGTCTTTTCCAAAGACAAAATCTAAGGGATACTTTGGTGTAAAACCAAAACAAGTCGCAAAAGGATATCTCTATGTAGAAGAGTGCTTGGCACGGTTGTAAGCATGTTGCACATAACAAAAATGTTCATCCCAAAGCTTGGTATGCTTGTTGCAATAGCCCCTCAGCAATTGGGTCGCTGTCCTATTGACCACCTCTATTTGGCCATCTATTTTTGCATCGAAGGTTGTGCTCTTGTTCAATTTGGTGTCCATGAATTCCCACAAACTTGACCAAAACTGCCCAACAAATCAGGAATCTTGATCAGATATAGTGGAAGTGAGTAACCCAAAATGAACCCATACATGCTGAAAGAACAACTTCGCTGTTTGTTCAGTTGTAATCTGCTTGTTACAAGGTATTAAAATACACATTTTGTTGAACCTGTCCACAATAACATATAAATAATCATGACCTTTTCTAGATTTTGGCAATCCCCCAACAAAGTCCATGCATACACTTTCCCAAGGACGAGAAGGAACTGGTAGTGGAGTGTACAAGCCTAATTTTCTATTGTTGGGCTTGCTTTTAGAACACACGGTACAACCTTTAATATATCTAGAAATTGTTTCATGCATTCTTGGCCAATAATAGAACCTTTGCAACTCTGCAATTGTTTTACTTACACCAAAATGACTTGATATAAGAGAAGTATGTGCTTCTCGGATTATGTTAACTCTTTCAGTCTGAGGAATGCATAAATTTCCCAAATGATACAAGTGTTGGTCCTTAACATAATAAGCCAATTCTTCTACTTGTTTGCCATGACTTAAAGTTGCATATACATCATTAAAATCTATATCTTGAGCATATTGTTCAATGTAGCTTTCATGCATTACTGAGTTATCCTTAAGTATAGTAGATGCATTTATGATTGGTCTGGATAACATATCTGCAACCTTATTGTGTATGCCCTTCTTATATCCGATGACAAGATGAAACTGTTGTAGAAAGCCCATCCACTTATAGTGTCTTGATTGTTGCAATTTAGTTTGTGAGTGAAAATACTCAAGTGGTTGATGATCTGTATGGATGATTGTTTCTTTGCCCATTAAGTAATGTTTCCACTTTTTCACACTCTTTACTAATGAATATAATTCTTTATCATATGTGGGATAATTAACTACTACAGAATTAAATGTCTCAGAATGATAGCATATGGATTTATTGTGTTGCATCAACACTGCTCCCATGGCATAACCATTGGCATTTGTTTCAATCACAAATGGTCGTTGAAGATTTGGCAGTGCTAGTATTGGTGTTGTACTAATGTTTTCTTTTAATGTGTTGAAGGCTTTCTATTGTTTTCCTCCCCACTGAAACACCTTATTTAATCCTATTAAAGCATGTAAGGGAGTTGCAATGAAGGAAAAGTTAGTAATAAACTTTCTCCAATATTGTGCTTCTCCTAGGAAACTCCTAACTTCTATAGCAGATTTAGGTTTAGGCCAGTTGACAATGACTTCAATATTAGAGGGATCTATCTTCAATTCACCACCCCCTACAATATGACCCAAATAATTTAAAGATGTTTTTCTGAATTCACATTTTGACAATTTCACATAGAGATTTTCTCTTTTCAAAACATCTAAAGTCTGCTTTACATACTTCAAATTTTCTTCCCATGTTTTACTGAAAACAATAATGTCATCTAAATATACAATTACAAAATCATCAATAAAAGGCCTGAGCACATCATTCATAACTCTCATGAAAGTGGTAGGAGCATTGTTAAGCCAAAAGGCATAACCAACCATTCATACAACCCTTTCTTTGTTTTGAAAGTAGTCTTACATGCATCTTGTTCCGCTACTTTGACCTGATGATAGCCACTATGCAAGTCCAACTTGGAAAGGTAAACTGGCTCTTTCAACTGATCTAATAGATCATCAATGTGAGGAAGAGGATAACGATTCTTGATTGTTATTTTATTTAGTGCTATGTAATCAATGCACATCCTCCACGAACCCTCTTCCTTTCTCACCAACATGATTGTAGATCCACATAGTGATGTGCTTGGTCTTATGAACCCTTTATCGAGCAGTTCCTATACCTGCTTCTTGATCTCTACGTTCTCTAAAGCGGATAACCTATACATTCCGATGTTAGGTAATGGAACATCTTGCTGCAAATGAATATAATGTGTTATTTCCCTTTTGGGTGGCAGACCTTTATGTTCTTGAAATAGGATATCATATTCTGAAACAACTTTAACTAAGTCATCATTTTGTTTAGCATCACAGCCTTCAAATACATTGGTTTTATCAGGATTCTTTTCCTTTACAACCATCAGTAAAAATTGTTGGCACGAATTTACAATTATTTTAATCTACCCTGAGTTTATGAGAGAGTAATTATTTTTGAGTTTATGAGCTCTTAAAATATACTCTACTCCATCTTTAGTGAGTTGATACTTATTTTCAGCTCTATAGAATATGGCTTTTCTATCATACAAGTAAGGACTTCCTAAATCAATACCACATATATCCAAGGGAACTATATCTAACTCAATCTCGTCTACAAATTCTGACCCAATAGCAAACCTAAGTTTACATTGTCTCTTCACTTGTAGATTTGCTTTATCACATACCCAACCTAATGGATATGGCTTCTTGTTAGGTGTTGTTAGTAAACCCAACTTCTTTACAATTGTTTCAGAAATCAAGTTTACTTGTGATCCACTATCAAATAAAGTATCAATCTTTTGGTGCTTGGAAATAACTCTAATATGAAAAAGCTCATGTCTTTTCCTCTGATTATCTTCATTATCAATAGATTGTGCAGAATTACTTGTTGATGCTTCAGAATTTTTACCTTTTATACCTGTGGATGTGACTGTTGTTTCATCCCCTGAGTTTGACCCCAAGTATTTCTGAATAGCAGCAACAATCTTCTTCTTATCACCGAAATTTTTGGGTTTCAGCTCTGGATGCAAAGACCAGTAGTGTTCATCATTGTGTCCATCCTTATTTTAGTGAGTGCATGAAGGTTTGTCTTTTTGTATAATGTTTTCCTTCCTCTATTTCCATCTGAAATTATTCTTTTCCTTGTTTTTTCTTACAGAGGGTTTTGATGATCCCCCAATCTCTGGGTTCACATTCTTGCCTCTAGCCTCTAGCTGTGTAGTCTGAACTGATACATCATCTAGGCTAGTGGGGTTAAACATGAGAATGGTGTGCCTCAAATAGCTATGTAGACCACCTATATACTTCAACAAAGTTTTAGGCGAGTCCAGAGAAATGCCTAGAGTTAAAGCTCTTTTTCTAAATTCCTAGGTATAGCTTTGTACAAATTGGCCCTATAATTGGCGAAGAGTTTGCCAACTTATCATTACTTGCTTCACATAAGCTAGAGGATAGAACTGTTTTTTAATGGCAGAAACAAATCCATTGCAGGTAGAAAGAATTTTACCATTCTTCTTCAAATCAGCTTTTGTCCTACCTTCCCACCACACTAGTGCAGTTCCTCCAAGCCGAAGGCTAGCCAGCTGAATCTTTCTCCTTTCTAAATCAATGTTATATACCCTACAATATAATTCAATCTGTCTAATCTAGTTCTCTAGCTTTTTGCATTCAATTATCCATCATAGATTGGCAAATCAAACTTTACATCTAATTTAATCAAAGATGATTTCTTCTTTTTCTTTTTCGGGCTATAAGGAGGTGTTAGTGGAGGAGTTGATGGAGAAGGCTCTTCCCCTTTCCCTTTTCCCTCTGGATGGGCATCTAGAGAAGGTTCCTCTACTCCTTTGCCTTGTTTGGGTGATGATGTTCTTTCACCTTGACCCTTCTTAAATGCTCGATACATTTCTTCCACCATGGCTCACATGGCCATAACGTTGTCCATGAACTAAGATTCTAATTCCAGTGGGACTTCTCCAGCCATTATCCTCTGAGAGTAGACTCTTCCAATCTCTGGATTAGCCTCAACAAGATCTCCTCCTAGTTTGAGCTTTGACCTAGTTAGCATTCAAAAATCTAGCACAAGCTTGTCTAACCTTAGAAAACCTAAAGCTCTAATACCAATTGATTTGAAAATGAGATATTAGATTACTTCTAAGGTATTACAGACTCATGTGCATGGATTTTCCTATATTACTTAGTGCAACGGATCGATAAGATTGCGAATATTATAGACAATTGAGCAGTGAGAGAAACATAATAGACAAACACACATAAACACAACAAGTTTAATATGGAGTTCACCCAAAAATCTTGGGCTATGTCTCCTGGTCCAACCTTCAGTGGTGACCTCTCTATTATGTCTTCAAGAGCAGTGCTTTACAAATGTGAGCTGGAATTGAGTCTTAAAATGACAGATACAAAATAGCAAGAGTTTTGCTTGAATCCCTCCAGCCTCTTTGAGTACATAGACTTTCTCTCACTCTCTGTCTCTTTCTTCTCTCTGTCTCAACACCTCCTGTCTTTGTCTCTGTCATTCAGTGGCTTTTAAGCCAATCGACACTGTTTGTTTGTTTCCTCTTATGGGCTCTCTAGCTGCCGGTCTCTATCTACTCAAATCCCCCTCTGAGCATTAGCAGTCATTGTTAAACACCTTCAGGGATGGTGGCCACCTATTCTGTAACAGAAGGCATCATCGCACCTTTGAAATCCAAAAAATGGTCTTTTTCTGTTTACATAGAGAAATATTCTAAAACATGGAAAAAATCTGCCAATATACCGTTTATCAGACCTGAAATATCATTAAATCCACCCTAGACTCCTATTAGGTCCACCTTTATATCACTATCACATGTCCACTGTTGATCTGAGTGATCTTGATCCAACAGTTGAGATTCATTTTAGGCGGCTAAGGTGTACGGAGATTACCTGCCCGAAAAAGTGGTTTTCTCAAGCCACATGTCGGCCAGTGGATGGGATCGGGCAGAGCCCATCCAATACCACTTATCTCTTAAGGCCCGTCGGAAATCCTGCTCATTACGGAACTCAAATATATATATCTGCATGTATAAACCCTTTCAGGTCTGTTTTATCGCTTTGTTCACATTTCCTTTGTTTTTTATTTATTTAACGAAAATGCCAAATACATTGAAAAAACCCTTTTACTAGAATTGAAATATATTAAATTTCATTCATAACCTTATCAGGTATAGCTATCGCAATCGCATTTGTTATCAGCCCCACTCCTTTGTATTCCTCCGATGTGATAATGCGATGTGATATATCGCAGTTGCATATCGCATAGTCCTCGGGCCATTGGTAAGCGCTTCTTTGTATTCTGCCAATGCGATATTGCGATTTAACCTGGGCCATTGATCTACGCACTTGATCGATGGTCCTCATTGACTTGCGTTGATCACTATCACAACTGTCATATGGATGCCTCCGATAACCTCCACTTGCCACTGCCAATTGCAATATGCCGATCGGATCTAGACCGTTGATCGACCAAATCCGACGGCTCCTGTGCGTTGTTCTTTTGACCTCCAATAGGCCTATTTTCCACTATTTCTTCATGTTTTTTGCTCCCGATAGTGTTTTCCGCCATTTTTAAAGGTTCATCTTTATGTGATAGTTTTCTATTTTGAAGACTTAGAGGGTGTTTTAGATCCATTTTGGATCACATGTTCATTTTGTTTGTTTTTTATTTTTTTCCCTATAATCTCTAACCCTCCACACCTATAAAGAGGTGAGTTTTACTTGAATGCAACATAAAATGGGTAACCATTAACTTTTGTAAAGTTTAATTTGCCCCATCGTATCTATGATTAGTTATTATTGCATACTCTATGAGAGCCCTTGAGGTAAAGGCCTTGGGCACAAATTTTTTTAGCGATTTTCTATTTCTCTCAAGTGAAAATATACATTCTCTTTAGCCTTTTAGTAAGTTATAAAATCTTGGTTTCCTTCATGTGATCTATTCTTGAATAAAAGTTTTCATCCCTACACATTTTAACATGTTTAAAGTGTGGAAGCATATCTTATTTTATATTCTCACCCTTTTCCATAAAAATATTTCAAGGATAAATTAACGTATATGTAAATTATAGTTCTTATTTTTTCTATTTGAATTGTTTGAAAATGGTTTTGGCATGTAACTATGGTAATTACTTTAACTCCTGGTTAAATGGTTATTACAATGATGGCACATTAGCTTAATCTTAATAATTCATTCGTTAAACCCTACAAGGAAATTAGTTATCCTTTTGTATACCACCACAAGTCGACAGGGTCTTTAAAAACCCTTGATTTAGGTGGCTCTAGAAAGGCTAAAAATAAAAGTGTTAATATTTCATTGAATAGATAGTAGAGCGTAGAGCTCATCTTACTGATTATGATGACATAATTAATGCCTCAATCCAAGCTCATATGGGAGAGTTATTGTTAGTAAAAGTTTTAGTCAAACTACGAAACAGTTAAAGTCAACATTCTGCCACGTGGAAGAAAATGCAATAGGCCTAGTGGGAGCCATAAGGTTAATGTTGCAGCCTAGTCAACAAACTAGGTGGACCCATAGGAAGATGATGTGGCAACACCATGAGTCAACAAATGGCAAGTAAGTAACAAAAGTGGCATATGATGTGGACGAATTAGAAGATACCACATGGCCCAATAGGGTACAAGATGGCACCTCAAATTAGGCTCAAGTGGTCTTGGCATAGTGTAACCTCCATTTTTGTCTTGTTTTCATGGTCTGTACTACACCTCAAACCCCTTGTGACCCCCCCCTCGCTACACAATTGGCGCAACGAAGGGGGTGCTCCGCCCCCCCTCTAACCCCTCGATTAACTACGTGGGCTAGTCGTGGAAAGAATATAACACAACCCAACATTCTCCCACTCGTTATTTTCTTTCCACAGGGGGCCAGAAGAGATCTTAGTCATTTTTCCAGCCCTGAAATGCCCATTGTTTCTCTACACCAAAACGGCTTCTTAGAGCTCACAGATTTTGTCAATGTATTTGGAGTATTCTTCAAAGTGTCCACCTTTACCAGCAACACCTTTTTGTCTTCTATCATATCCCTCACAAAGTGATACTAAGCATCAATGTGCTTTGTCTTTGAATTGTGTGCAGGGATCTTTGCCAAGAAAATTGCACTTTGGTTGTCATAGTCTATCCTTATAGCTTCCTGTACTAACCCCATACTTGAACACAATCTCTGCAACCAAACTGCTTCCTTGCTTGCATGAGTGGCTGCCATGTATTCTGCCTCTTTAGTTGATAGTGCCGCTACAGATTGTTTCTTACTCATCCAATTGACTGCACCTCCAAATAGGTTAAACACATACCCACTTGTAGATCTTCTCTGATCAAGATCTCTAGCCCAGTCTGCATCAACAAAGCCATGAATATCCAACACTCTGTCCAATCCTGGTCTTCCTTGGTAGCACAAACCATAATCAGTAGTTCCACGCAAATACGTGAAAACTTGCTTCACTGTTGTCCAGTGCTCCTTCCCTGGTTTTGACATAAACCTGCTCAATACTCCCACTGCATGTGCAATGTCTAGTCTAGTACAGACCATTACATACATCAGGCTACCGACTGCACTTGCATATGCAACACGGGACATGTCCTCTTCTTCTTCTTGTGTCTTGGGACACTATTCAGCAGATAACCTCACACCTACAGGAATAGGAACCTTCACCGGTTTACTATCTTGCATATTAAACCTATGCAGTATTGTCTCGACATACTTCCTTTGGTTTAACCAGAGCTTTCTCTTTATATGATCTCTTTTAATTTCCATGCCCAAAATATAGTTTGCAGCACCAAGATCTTTCATGTTGAATTTGGAGGAAAATTGGGTCTTCAAATCCTGAATAATTTCTTTGTCATTTCCAACCAGCAACATATCATCCACATACAAGACCAGATAAATAACACGGTCACCAATTAATTTAAAATACACACAGTGATCTGCTTTGCTTTTGGTGAAGCCATGTCCCCATATAAATGTATCAAATTTTTGATACCACATCCTTGGTGACTGTTTTAACCCATACAAAGACTTCTTTAACTTGCATACTAGTTCTTTCTTACCCTTCACCGCAAAGCCTTCAGGTTGCTTCATGTAGATCTCCTCTTCTAGATCGCCGTGAAGAATTGCTATCTTCAAATCCATCTGTTCTACCTCAAAATCAAAAATAGCAGCAACAGATAAAAGTAATCTAATAGAAGTTACCTTGTCAATAGGAGAAAAATATCACCAAAATCAATTCCCGGCACCTAGGAATAACCTTTTTCTACCAACTGAGCTTTGTATTTCTCCACTATTCCTTCTGCATTTGTCTTCTTTTTTAACACCCATTTGCTGCCAATGGGTTTCCTTCCAGCCGGAAACTCCACCAGATCCCAAGCCTCATTTTTGTGCAAAGATACCATTTCATCAACCATGGCCTCTTTCCAGAGTTTTCCATCCTCTGAATCCACTGCTTCCTTCACAGTTCTGGGATCATCATCAGTAACAAACAAAGAAAAATTTGAGCAGAAAGTAGATGGACTATACCTTTCTGGCTGCCTTCTTTCTCGAACTGATCTTCTCATAGCCGGAGTTTGTGGCTCTTCATCTTCTGATTCCTCCTCTACTGTAGAGTCTGATTCTTCCTCCTTTAGCTCAAACTCTATCTTCTCAGGTTCCTTTGGTTGGACTTCATGTTTAATTACATCTTTCACCTCTCTAAACACCACATCTCGGCTATACACAACCTTCCTTGTTACTAGTTTCCAAAGCTTATAACCCTTTAAACCATCTTTATACCCAATAAAGATGCAATTTCCAGATTTACTATCCAACTTGGTTCCTTTCTCCTTTGGAACATGTACATATGCATCACATCCAAATACCCTTAGATGTGAAAGACAGGGTTTCTTACCAGTCCATACCTCTTATGGAGTCTTATCCTCCAACGCTGATGAAGGTGACCTGTTGACCAGGTAACATGCAGCATCCACCACCTCTACCCAGAATTCTTGTCCTAACCTGGCACCACTGAGCATGCTTCTTTCCTTTTCCATCAACGTCTTGTTCATTCTTTCTGCAACTCCATTTTGCTGAGGTGTATATGGAGTAGTCTTCTACCGTGATATGCCACACTTGTTACATAATTCTTCAAATTCCTTGCTGCAAAACTCTCCACCATTATCTATCCTCAGCACCTTTATCTTCTTCTCTGTCTAGTTTTCCACCAGAGCCTTAAATTCTTTAAACCTATCAAAGACTTTAGATTTCTTCTTAAGGAAATATATCCCTGTATTCCTTGAGAAGTCATCTATAAAAGATACATAGTACACAAACTTACCCAGTGATGGAACCTTCACAGGTCCAAACACATCACTGTGCACAAGCTTTAATATCTGTTTCGCCCTCTTACCACCATAGGGGAAACTCACCTGATTTTGCTTCCCATATACACAATTTTCATAGAAATCAAAATCCAGAGAGCTATTACTCATACCTTCTACCAAACCTTTACTAGGAAGTATTTGAAGGCCCTTCTCTCTAATATGTCCAAGCCTTTGATGTCACAGCATGGTCTTCTCTCGAGAGACCACTATATTTTCTACTCGACTTTCAAGAACCATAGAACTATTGCACCCATCAATAATAGTTCTACCTTGTAGCTTGTACAGAGTTCCAATCCGAACTCCCTGCATCAATACCAGTGCTCCCTGAACCATTTTGCAGGTATCTTTCTCAAACACTGTTTTTACACCCGCATCATTCAGCTTGCTCACAGAAATTATATTTCTGGCTAATGCAGGAATATGTAGAACACCTGGAAGTGTTCTAACCCTTCCAACTTGCAACTTCAACTTTACTTTTCTGCGACCAATGATTCTAGCCTTCCTGTCATCCCCTAAGAATACATCACCACCATCATATTTCTCATATTCGCAAAACCACTCTCTATGGGGAGTGAAGTGAAAGGATGCACCTGAGTCAATCAAACATGCATCATGATCTACATGTGTACTTGAAGAAGACAAGTACACATCCCCACCTTCATCTGAGGTGGTTTTCACCTCTACAGAAGGAGCCTCATCAGATCCCTTTCCTTTGTCAGGAGCTTTAGATTTATAGTCCCTTTTAAAGTGGCCTTCCTTTCCATGTTTCTAGCACACCACCTTTGCAGGTTTTCCTGGAGATTTATATCTCCCTCTAGATTTAGATCTCCCACTCGATGACTTATTTTTGTTTCTGCTCTAGGACCGTCCTCGCACAGACAAGGCATCACCATTCTGGCTCTCCATATTTTTCCATCTCATCTCCTCTGTTAGCAAGGGTGAGACTATTTCATCAAACTGCAAGGCAGTTGCATTGCTACCTATTGCAATAACCAAACTATCCCACGAATCTGGTAGAGAACACAACAAATTGATGCACTTATCTTCATCTGAAATTTTAAGATCAACAGATGCTAACTGACTTACCACAGTATTAAATACGTTTAGATCCTCTGTCACTGAGTCTCCATCTTTCATCCTCAAGTTATACAGCTTCTTCCATAGGAACAGTTTATTCACCAGAGACTTAGATTGGTACAAAGTCCCTAACTTGTCCCATAAATCCTTCGCCATAGCTTCCCCTGATACATTCAGCAATAATGAATCTGAGACACACAATCGTATTGGCTCTTTGCCTTCCAATCCAACTTCTTCCATTCTTCATCAGATACTCCCGTTGGTTTAGTACCCAGATCTACTTCGATCCACTGATCTTTATCCACCAACAGATCCTCCATATTGAGTTTCCACAACTCAAAACTCTGACCATTAAATTTCTCGATCTCTATCTTTCCACTGCTCGCCATCTTCTTTCACCACCAAAATCGATCTCGCAGATCTCTTGCTGAAGAGGGTCTACGACAGGCCCGAGTAGAACCCCTCAGCAACAAAGGCATCCCCTTGAAGCCAAATCTGCTCTGATACCAAATGTAGGTTTTAACCCCGTATAGGAATTACCTGCATACAAATTCTAAAACACAGAAAATAAACAATGCGAGAACATAACACATAAAACACATATACACAGAGATTTTCCTTGGATCCCAAAACCAGGACTACCAGCTTGATTTTTCATTATGTTCCTTTCAATGTTATAATACATATTTATACATGCCGCAGCATCCAATGCCATGGACCGAAAACCATCGCATCCAAAAAACATGTGCAAAAATCATGCACAAAACCATAGGTGGGTCCGCCCAACCTAACATAGGGTCCAAAACCAAAATTTTCTGGGGTGCTGCCCTGGACCTCATAAAATGGGGTTATAGGTACACCTCAAACCCCCTATGACCCCCCCTCGCTACACAATCGGCGCAACGAAGGGGGTGCTTTACCCCCCCTGCCCCGTAACCCCCCAGTTAACTACGTGGGCTAGTCGTGGAAAGAATATAACACAACCCAACATATTTCATGATGCTTTTCTAGGAACTCAACCATGTAGTCCATTTCTTCATCATAAGTGTGCATTTTTAGGCCATCCCTAGAAGTGGAAGTATAAGATACATTCATGGCATGTCTTTTTTTATTTTTTGAGATTATGATTTGTTGTTGAGATCCTTATTTTCCACTTTGTTGGAGGATGCTTATATCCCTCTTCATGTGAGAGTTTGATATTTTGTCATGCTAAAGGAGAGATTTTATGAGTGAGAGTTCTTATAGGAGAATGTCTCGTGGAGAGACATTACAATATAGCTAAGGGCATTCGTCCTTGTATTGACAAAGAATACATCATGCACTTAACATCATCTTGAAACATTTAATGAACTGGCCGCCCCACTCTTAACATCAGGCCCAAACGCATAACCCAAACTGGGTGAACTCCATTATCAACTTGTGTGTGTTCTTGCTTTGATGGTTTCCTTTATGTTTTATCTTCATTAAAGTATGGACATGTGGTTTTTCATACTATTTCACCTGCAATTATGCTAAGAGCACAGAAGTAAAATATCTTGGTTAAGTATGGTAGCTGAGATAATCTGGATCATGTTTGGTATCATAACAGCCTTCTAGCTGGTGTCAATTGTGAGCATGAATGATAACCATAGATTGAATGTGAAGAAAGAAAATGAAATGAAGGATCAAAAATATCTCTATGAGGACCTCCTCAGGATGGAATGCATGGTAAATATAATGTTTGTAGCTTATGATGAGAAAATGACAAAAGAGTAACATGAGAAAAGGAGAACAGACGACGATGCTCCATCTCCATATTTGGGTTAGAATTATTCTTCTTCATCTTCTTCTCATCATTAAAATGAATGAATCAATCAGAGTCTTCAAGTAGAGAATGCTGAATTGAGGAGACTTCTACAAGAATCAGAAGAGGAGAAGCGAACATTGCAACTTCAATTATGAGCCATGGAAGAGGCCTTTGAAAGGTTGAAATACAATGAGGGATTATCATAGCCATCATCATCTGCTTCAGAGGTAGACAATGTTAATAGTTCTTCAGTTTCATTTTCACATGATGAGGATGGTTTGGGTTCTTTTAAAAATTACATTACAGGCATTGGTTAAAGATTAATGAAGAAGGTGGGATATGAAGTGCAGGGCCTAGGAGATAATGGGTAAGGCATTGTGAATCCCATGCCAGTGGTGGAATTACCGTGGTGTACAAGATTGGGCTATGTTAGAAAGGAAGTGATAGGAGAATCTTCAGGCGAAAAGTCCAAGGCAATGAAGGATGGTAAGAGTACATCACCATCATCCAGTGATCATGATTTCATGTCATTTCTAAATTGAAGTGAGCATTCCAAAGATAGGGACAAAGAAACTTATAAAATTTCTTAGTATTATAATGTTCATTTTCACTACAAGAAAATTGGTAACAATGAACAAAACGTGTGGCATTGAAAACCATGTAGTTTTTGTGACTTGCATAACCATGTGGTTGCCAAGAGCTGGGAAAAAATGGTAGAAAACAGAAAGACAAGACATATAAACCCTTATCCACATCAAGGTATGAAGAAGGTCAAGTAGGTCTGGAGGAAGAATAATTTTTGTAGCCATTATAGCAAGCATGGGCATCAAGGAGCTACATTTTCAGAGCTCTATCTAGGGCAGCAACCGAAGGACCACAAAGAACATGAAAAGGAACAAGCCAGTGAAGTTTTTCTACAAGAGAATAAACTCTAGAATGATGACCCATTTAGTTTGTTGAGTGAGATATGGTTTTATTAGAGATAGTAGCTTGTCATGGCCACATTTTTAAAATCACATGCAAAATTATTATCGAAGTGATGATGTGTTTTCCATCACTTATGAATTCTACATGATGATGTTTTTTGCATTTTTTTGATAGCTGAGGTATTGGTTTCTATTATGATTCTGATGTAAACTTAACCAAAGAGTGTGTCATAAACTCTTGTAAAGTATGGGGTTTTCTTGGGTCATGACAGCTCATGTAATTGAACATGTATTTTGCAAGATGTGCTACAGGTTTGCATATAGTACATGAGTCGGTTCATCACATATGGATCTGAGGAACAATGGTGACGGAGAAGGAAGTGTGTCTTGTTAGGGAACTTATTGTGCACATGAGGGAGTACATCAGATTGCAAATTTTGTTTACGCCTTTGGAGGACCAAAAGCTCGTTAGTGGGAGGAACAATCTAGGTGGCTCCAAAAAGTCTCGAAAATAAAAGTGTGCATATTCCATTAAAAGAAAAGACTAAATTGTAGAGCTCATATTCATGATTCCAACAAGCCAAATGGTTCCTCAATCCAAGTTCATATGTCAAAGTTATGCTCAATTTTTTAATCAAAGTGGGAAAAAGTCAAAGTCAAAGTCAACATTTTACCACCTCGTAGGCCACATAAATGAGATGTGGAAGAAAATCCAACATGCCTACTATGACCCATAGAGCTAATGTGGCATCGGATTCACTAAACCAGGTGGACCCACAAGTAGATGATGTGGCAGCACAATGAGTCAACACATGGAAAAAGTGACAAAAGTGGCATACTATATGGACCAATGAGAGCCTGCCACATGGCCCAATCACATGGTATCACATGGCAGCTCAAATTAGCCCCAAGGGGCCTTGGCATGGTGTAATCTCCATTTTTGTTTTATTCTGATGGTATGGGGAGTTGTTATAATATGGACATACGTATACCATATATTATATAGTTTCAAAACTATATTAAAACCAAAATTGGGATTTAAAACCATATTAAAGAGAAATTGGTAGTCCATAGATTTGGAACCCAAAAAGACCCCAACAACAGGTAACATAATATGATTACACAAACCATTGTTATAACTACACATTTGTCTTATTAACCGTCAAACTTTGTTATAAAATTTCATTCAAATGGTTCAAAGGGAACCATGTAGAATACATGAGATATCAGGGTGCAAGAAGGTCAATGAAGTCATGAATCTTAGGAAGATTATAGGAATATTGTTAGAGAATATGTTTGGGAATATTTCAAAGAATATTTTGTATGAGGAATATCTAAGATTCCCCTGGGGTACAATTTTGAAGGTTTCAGAAATATATCGAGTTTACACTCATTTCCTTCAGTTTTTCACTAGGAAGTGATGGTGAGATCATTTTATTCATCTCAGTAGCCAAATTTTAGTCAGCCTGCAAAAGAGAATATTTGAGGAATCTTTGAGATTCCCGGGAAGCCCAAAACTGAGTAATAAAGGGGTCAAGTTTATAGTCAAATTTCACGATCGCTTTCCAGGAATTCAACCGTGCAGTCCATTTCTTCATCAGAGGTGTGAATATTCAAGCCATCCCTGGAATTGGGGGTATACGATGCACTAATACCATGTCTTTTTTGTTTTTCATTGAGATGATGATTTTTTGTTGAGATCCTTGGTTTCCACTTTGTTCGACCATCCTTTTATGCCACTTGATGTGAGAGTTTGATATTTTGTCATGCTCAAGGAGATATTTTATGAGTGGGATCTCTTATAGGAGAACGTCTCGTGGAGAGACATAACACTCTATTTAAGGGATTTCTTCCTTGTGACAAGGAATACATCATGTATTCATCATCACCTTGAATAATTTAATGAAGCGCCCTACATACTCTTGACACCGGGGTTAGAGACGTAACCCACACTCAGTGAACTTTGTTATAAACTTGTGTGTGTTCTTCATTAAATGGCTTCCTTTATGTTTTATCTTCTTTAAAGTATGCACATTTTGTTTCATACTCTTTCACATGCAATTATGCTAACATCACAAAAGTAAAATATCTTGGTTAATTCCAGTAGCTTAGATAATCTAGATCAACCCTAGGGTTTTAGGCACAAATCCATATGAAATTACTAGTGCGCAATAATTTCTTTCATTCTATATGACCAAGGAAAGATTAATATTTGTATAACATGAGTTAATCTGACTATACAAAAATTCCTGTAAATGTTTATCGAATGATAACTTATGTCATGATTCTATTTCTTTAATAAAGAGCAAGAGAGGAATTCCATTCCATTTCAATTTTTAGGAAGGCAAATCAATTCATTCATTTTACAAGTCACATGAATCTACAACTTTGTCAATTGAATGAGTCTCATTTTCCCAAATGGTAATATAAATTGAAAATTTCTAACTATGGAAGAAACTAATCGATTGACATCCATATTTGTGTCAATATGTGTTTTATTCACGTGTCTCGAGTCATTACAATTTTTTTCCCTTCACTAAAAGATATGATTATGATTATTTTATACCCATTCAATGCTTACAATTTATAAATTATGTTGTGTATGTCGATATATGTAATTCCTGAGATCTTCTTGTTAATAAAATATATGCAATCATAACACTCATATCAAAGGGTTTTGTTGTCTCATATTTGGATAATATATATTTATTCGTAAAGTGAAAAGGTTGATTATTCTAAGTTGCACATTCCTATGCATATATATACTACCAATTCTCAAAATGGTGGAGGAAAGCCTCAATTATTATTGCTCTTCTTCTCTTCATAATGTTATGTAGACCTATGATGCTAGAGAGATTATGTTGATATGTCAATCAACAATCCTTTTCTTATAATATTTTCCTAATTACTTGTTATTCATAAGGGTCAAGTAAAAGTAAATTTATAAATACTATAATTGTTTGTTTCATCATAATCCACAATTAGCTTAATGATTATGCTACAATGTGAAATTTTATAATAGAATCAAGGGCAAAAGCAGCAATAACAAAGAGAAATTTCGGAATAAGGAGGGAAAGAGAACCTAGGATTTTTTTCATTTGAATGGGGATTCATGAGAGCTAATGTACTAGCTCCATACTGGCATAGTAAGCCTAACTAGCCAACCTATTTCTCAACCTCAATAACCTTCCATCCATAAGAAACCAAACATTTGCATACCTATGTCGCAACATATCTCTACACCACTTGTAGTGTTTGTTAATGATCGTTGGAAACATATAATCCAACCACAACATTTATGTTCTGTTTAGGGGTGGAAAATAGCTTAAGTACCAAACCACCTCCTCTCCCTAAATGTCATTTTATCACCAATTGCAGTTACTTGCTTCACATGTTGTACCCATTCCACAAGTAGCACCTTAGCCCTCTGAAACTTCTAACAAATCTCCTCCATTTGTTGCTAAAATTTCTATATATACTATTATTTTTGTTTATCCCACTTCTTATTCCTACAGTCAATCTACCAAATCACCATAGCCTATTGCTAACAATGAAAGACAAAAGGACCAAGTAACAAGTTTTCATTCGTTGCAAGGTTCCTCTCACTCTGGGACATCACATCCTTGCCAGCACAAGTAGCAGGCTGAAAGTGCTCCCTCTCATGGATTAGAATGACATTTCATACATGGTTTTAGTTTTAGTTTGGACATATATGCGTTATGGTTCTTTTCTTATACTATTTGTTTCAATACATCAACACTGTTTCATATAAACTCATGGCAATTTTGTATATTTATGTCAATATTTTCACAACACTTATTTATATCAATGGCATTTTTTAGGGCTTTTTATGATACACATATCACCTATTACATGAGATTGCACATATATTTTGGAGTCATAGTCATGCACAGTTCATCACAATGATGCGGAGACAATTGGGTCTTTTGGGAGGCACAAGGAATTATGATTTTCTTTTTATGGTGATTATTTCAACATACATATGTTTAAATGATGATAGTTATTTATGGATGTATAGAAAATATGTTTGTTCATGTACATTATATGGAAGCATGATTAATTTATGTTTTTATTATATGATATTACATATTTTATGATAAATCTATTATATGACTTATTTTATGGAAGAAGGGCATCCCACCTACTAGGAAACTCAAATATATAATTTATAAACTTAATTCACTTTTATTTTACCTTTACAACCACAACCTCAACATCTAGCCAAAAATTTATTAAAGAACACATCATAATTAATTATCCAAGTGGTTCAACTGCTCAATGAATTTAACGAAGCATGAAAGGGAAATGAGGCTATGAATGAGGAGAGAGAATATTGCAATGAGAGGTATGCCCTAAATTTATTTTTTCATTCATTCCTCCTATGTTACATATGATATGAGTTACAACGAGATGAACCAATAAGTGTTCACATATCATTTTCGAAGGAAAGATATTGTGTAAGGACAAAGTCCACTCATCCTTTGGACACATTATTTTAGGTAACTTTTTTCTATTATTTCACTTGTTGTTTTGAAAGTCTAGAATTTATATAACTATTACTTGCAACCATTAATTTTTTTAGACAAACAAATTATCTACTCTTATATCAGAACATTGCAATGTGCTTTAGTGGTTATTTCATCATTGATTTTTCTTTCCTACACTTTTACATATGATTTTTTTATATTGCAAATGTATAGAATCAGATTTGCTGAATGGTTCTTCACATTAATCTATATTTGATTTTTCTTTACTCCTAGAATTCTTATTAATAAAAAACATCATTTTTATTTATGTTTTATTTGTATACTTCTTGCAAAATTTCTTATTTTTTGCAAGTTTATTTTCTTTAATCTGTAAATTAATGTAGTTGAGACTCTACATTTCTTTTAGGCCTAAAAGGAATTCAAGAATTGATTAGTTTTCGTCTTTTCATTCCTATTTTTTCAATTTATGTTTGTTGAATTTTAATTCACATCTTTATATTTCAGAATCTCTATGAATTTGAGAGCATTAATGTGTATATATTTGTGTTGTTTTTTTGTTTTAGTTTCTCTGTAAATTAATTTTCCTTATCATATAAAAAGAAGAAATAAATTTGTAAATTATTTCTTAAATAACTCCATATAACAAGGCATAAAATTCCATGCAAGCTTGTCCCACTCTCACTTGCCCTAGTGAGATTTTAGGGTTGCTTAGGAGAACCATAAAAAATACCCTGGGTCAAAAACTTGGTTTGTATGTTCCAGGGTGTATTATTAGAATAAACAAGCTTAAAGTGTGTATTATTAGAATAAATAATCTTAAAGTGTGTATTATTAGAATAAATAATCTTAAAGTGTGTATTATTAGAATAAGTAAGCTTAACGTGTGAAGTTATAAATTGATATCAACCATAAAGGACTTAAAGAATTTGCAACTTAGAAAAATAGAAAAGATCAAGACAAGAATAAAATAGGAACAAAGCCAATTCATATACAATGTATCCTAGTGTGGAGTATGTATTTGAGTCCTACCTCCAAGGGAGTAGCGTTTTTATTATTCTCCCAAAATCACAATTATAATAAGAAAACAATACTCAAAAATCCTAGTTCAAATGATCTCTCTACTACCAGGAAGTTGCCTCCAAAATTCCACCAATAACTTGCTTTCATTTGGTGCAATAACAAGCTCCAACAGTCCATTTATTTTAAAATACATAGACTACAACAAATCTTAAATGGTCTCATTACTATAGCCATTACATCCACAACACTTCGGGTGCAGTGGAAAATTCTTTGGGCACATATAGATTTTGTGGACCGAAAGGTTGAGGTTGACTCGCATGTTGTCGGCCTTATCTCGTGTTCAGTGCCTAGTATCAATGTTAAATATAGCCTATGATTATAACGATATATAAGCATGTAATTCATTTAATTAAATATAAACATTCTTTTGCCTTATAAATGACCTCCACTACTAATATTAAACCAACATATAATACAAGTTCATCCATGTGCATAGTGTTAAAAATACTTGATTCGAATTATTGGTGACTACATGTAGGTCCTGGGGTCAAGCTTGTAGACATCCCTATTTTAGTTTCGTATATATAACTATGCCTTAAATGTAGTGATTTTCCAATAATAGAATAAAACAAATATCTGCTACAATGGTTGGGTTGTCATTCTACTATGGATACACAACTATCCAACAAATTCATTTTTTTCCATTAAACCTTCTTGGTCATTGCTGAGGTGACACATGGTTCCTTCTTATTAGGAAAAATGTAAAGACTCCATTAATCCACTTAATATGCATGTTTAATGCCACGTAACCACCATTTCATGCCACGTTAGTGTGTCATTGTCTTGCCGCATCAGATCCATACTACCATGTGTCACTTTGTGGTGCCACATGGAAGCCCTACAACCTCTTTTTTCTAACACAAATTTTAAACTACCATAACTTTTGCATACAGAATCCATTCAACAAAATTCAATTTGCATTGTAATCATCTCATCAAGATATTCAATATGTAACTATTTCCGTCATGTTTTAAGAAATTTTATTTTTTGTCCTTTTTCGTTCCTCTTGAATTATAAAGATATTGTGAAAAGGAGAGAGAGAAATGAGTTTGAGTACAACAAATTAATATGAATGTATAGGAGGGATTGCAAGAGCGAGAGCTAAAGAAAATGCATTTGTTGAGTGACTACAACATTTGGAGTGATTTTTGAAAGGTTAAAGAAGGAGTATAGCAAAGATCATATCATATTATAAAAATTGTTTTTAAAATCAAATATAAAAATAGGAATAGTGTTCCTTATAGGTCGTTTCCTACAAAAATATATGGATTAGACTCTCTAGTAGGTTGAACCTTGAAACTTAAAAAGGGCATAGTTGTCTACAACAAATGGGTGTCTCCAAGCCTTGTATATATAGGTTAGTGCTTGCAATAGCTATTTAATAAATAAATTATTTTGTGGTTTACTCGTAAATGGGTTTCCATGTCAAGTATCATGTGTCATATGTGTTTATTTGATTCTCTTTAATTTATCATTATCTTATTATTTAACGATAATGAAAATCTATAAGTGTTTAAGAGAAAGTATTGAATAGTTAAAAATATTTCGATACTAATTCACCACCCCTTCGAGTATTCAACATTTAATATCAACGGAAGGGTCCTTCAGTGACAACCTAATAGCTAAAAGGAGGATCCAGTAAGGAAAATGGCTAGTCAACATAGTTCCTGCTCCCTTAGACTCCTATTTCTTAATGGGGCAGAGCTTCTCTTTTCAGGAAGTTAGAATGTGAACCTATCTAATTTCCCTTGGTATAGATATTTGAAAATTTTTGGTTCATGGTTACAACCCAAATTCCACCCCCCAACTAATGAAGTTGCTAAGAAGGATTTCCTAAAAAATATTAATTAAATGAACTCTATCCCATATTACTTTGTAGAATAAAAATTCATTAAAGTTATGCATTGTGACTCAATGAAATGAATGTGGGATAATATTATAAGTAGCTACAAAGGAGATGACAAGGTGAAATATGGAAAATATCAAACACACTCTATGAAAATTGAATATATGACAATGGTTGGTGCTTACAATAATCATCGAATGAAGAAATTATTTTGTGGTTCTCTCCTAAACTAATTTCCATGTCAAGTATCATGTGTTCTATCTATTCATTTGATTATTTGAAATTTATCATTATCTTATTATTTTATGATCATGTAAATCTATAAGTGTTGAAGTGAAAGTCGGGAATAGTAAAAAGTAATTAGATATCGTTTCATCACCCCTTTTAGTTTTCAACAATTGGTATCAATGAAGGGTCCTTTAGTGACAACCTAAGTTAAAAGGAGAATCCGGTAAGGAAAATGATTATTCAACATAGTTCTTCTTAACATTTACCCCTTTTGTTTAGTGGGATAGAGATTTACTTTTCAGGAAGTTAGAATGAGAATATATCTAATGTCCCTTGGTATAGATATTTGACAAATTTTGGTTGAGAGTTACAACCCAAATTTAAACCCTCCAATTGATGACACTTCTAAGAAGGATTCCTTGAAAAATATTAATGAAATGAACTCTATCCCTTATTACTTTGAATAAAAATTCATTAAATTCATGCATCGTGCCTCAAAAAAACTAATATGGGGAAATATTCTAAGTAGTTACAAAGGATATGAGAAGGTGAAATACAAATAAATTCCGACATACTCGATGCAATTTTAAAATATGACAATGGTTGGTTCTTACAATAATCATATAATGAAGGCCCCCAAGGTTGCGACTTGTTTTTTAGGGAGCATACTACTAAGTTCTTCGTGCCTTTGTGGAGGTCATAGGTTCAAACCTCATCTTATCTGTGCATTGTGTTTATGGGCAATGCATTTTCAGCTAGAGGTTATAGCGGCAGTGGTTGGATATCGACCACATCTCATATGGATAGTGTTACCGATTCCACCAGTCATAAAATAATAATAATAATAATAAAATAAATAAATAAAAAGAAAATCATATAATGAAGAAATTATTTTATGGTTTTATCCTAGATGGGCTTCCATGTCAAGTATCTTATGTTCTATGTGTTCATTTGATTCTCTTTAATTTATCTTTATCTTATTAATTTTTTATAATAAAAATGTATAAGTGTTGAAGTAAAAGTATTTAATAGTAAAAGGTAATTGATATCGATTCGCCACCCCTTTCAGTATTCAACATTTGGTATATCAAACAAGGGTCCTTCAGTGAAAACCTAACAACTAAAAGAAGGATCCAGTAAGGAAAATGGCTAGTCAGCATAGTTCTTCTTCACTTAGACCCATTTTTTTAATGGGAAAAAGATTTACTTTTCAAGAAGTTAGAATGGCACCCTATATAATGCCCATTGGTATAGATATTTCACAAATTTTGGTTGGTGGTTACAAACCCAATTCAACACCTCTAACTGATGATGTTGCTAACAAGGCTTCACTAAGTAATGTTGATGAAATGAAATCTATCCATTATTACTTTGTAGAATAAAAATTCACTAAAGTTATTCATTTTGACTTAGTGAAATGAATGTGTGGTAATAATATATGTAGTTACAAAGGAGATGACAAGGTCAAATGTGGAAAACTTCAAACAAACTCAATGCAATTTAGAAATATCACAAATGTTGATTCTTACAATAATCATATAATGAAGGCCCCGAGGAGTGCAACTTGTTTTCTAGTGAACATACTGCTAAGGTGTTCGTGCCACTGTGAAGGTCACATGTTAAAACCTCACGTTACACATGTGTTATGCTTGGGGGTGGTGTAGTTTCATGTAGGGGTTGTAGTGTCAACCAATGGATATCAATCCTGTGTCATGCGAGTACCAGAGCCAGTGTGTTACTAATTCCACGAGACATATAAAAAAAAAATCATATAACGAAGAAATTATTTTGTGGTTTTCTCCTAAATGGGTTTCCATGTCAAGTATCTTATGTTCAATGTGCTCATTTGATTTTATGTAACTTATCATTGTCTTATTATTTTGTGATAATTGAAAGCTATAAGTGCTTAAGTAAAAGTATTTAATAATACAAGGTGATTGGATATAGATTCACCACCCATTTTAGTATTCAAAATTTGTTATCAAAGAAGGGCCCTTTAGTGAAAACCTAACAACTAAAATGAGGATCCAGTAAGGAAAATGGCTAGTCGACATAGTACTTCTTCACTTAGAGCCCTTTTTTTAATGGGACAAAGTTTTACTTTTCAGGAAGTTAGAATGGGAACTTGTATAATGTCCCTTGGTATAGATATTTGACAAATTTTGGTTCATGGTTACAACTCAAATTCAACCCCTCTAACTGTTGAATATTCTAAGAAGGATTCTATAAATAATGTTGATGAAATGAACTATCTCGCATATTACTTTGTAGAATAAAAATTCACTGAATTTATGCATTGTTACTCAGTGAAATGAAAGTGGGATAATATTATAAGTATTTACAAAGGAGATGACAAGGTGAAATGTGGAAAACTTCAAATGCACTAAATTCAATTTGGAAATATGACAATGGTTGGTGCTTGGAATAATCATCTAATGAATAGATTATTTTATTTTTTTCTCTTATATAGCTTTCCATGTCAATTATCTTGTGATCTATGTGTTCATTTGATTCTTTGTAAGCTATCATTATCTTAATATTTTATGATAATGAAAACCTATAAGTGCTGAAGTGAAAGTATAAAATTGTAAAAATTAATTGGTTATCGATTCACCACTCCTTTCATTATTCAACATTTGGTATCAATGAAGGGTCCGTCAGTGAAAGCCTAACAATTAAAAGGAAGATCCAATAAGGAACATGGCCAGTCAACATAGTTCTTCTTCAGTTAGACACCTTTTCTTTAATGGTACAAATATTTACTTTTTGAGAAGTTAGAATGTTAATCTATCTAATGTCCCTTGGTATAGATATTTGAAAAAATTTGGTTGATTCTTAGAACCCAAATTCAACCCCTCCAACTAATGAAGCTGCTAGTAATGCTTCCCTAAATAATATTAATGAAATGAACAGTATTCCATATAAGCTTGTAGAATAAAAATTCATTAAATATACGCATTGTGACTCAGTGAAATGAATGTGGGATAATATTCTAAGTAGTTACAAATGATATGATAAGGTGAAATATGAAAATTTTAAAACGCTTTCGACATAATTTGAAAATATGACAATGGATGAGGATGAAAATGTAGCCAGCTTCTTTCTCAGGGTAAATGAGTTTGTGAACACCATTAAAGGGCTCCATGAAAAAGTTAAAGAAGCCTCAATGCTACAAAAGGTGTGGAGATATCTTCCCTCTATGATTAATGAAAAGGTATATACCATAGAATAATTACATGACCTACAAAATTTATATATGGATGGGCCTCATGGGATTATCACATCCTATTAAATGACATCAAGTCAAGCACAACCAAACTAAAAGAAGTAACCTTAAAAGCCTCAAATAAATAAAAAATACATGGATATCATGATTTATTTAGCCATGATTCATATGAAGATGAAGCAAACTTTGTGAGCAAGTTGAAAATGGACTCCAGGAAATATAAAGGTAAGTTACCATCTAAATGGTAAAAATATGGTATAATAGGTAATTTTTTAACTAAGAGTCCATATAAAGGTAAAATTAAATATGAAAAATAAGGAAAAGAAGAAAAGAATTCAATGAGGAACATTAAAGGAAAATATCTTAAAAATACGATATTTTACTCAAAATTAGATAACATTTCATTGGAGGATGATGAAGAATATGAATTTAGTTCTAAGGAAAGTCAAGATGAAAATATTCTCATGGATCTCAAGAATCATAATTTAGATAAAGAAAGGACTGACATGGAATAAGAAGAATGTGATTTGGAGGTAAACATGGAAGAAAAGTTTGTTAGTGCTTTAGGTGACATAGACAAACTAAGATGAAAGAAAAAAATAAGAAATAACAACTACAATCCCATGAGGAGTTGTTGATGATGAAAATCCTTTTGAAAATTTATCTAGAAGAAGCTAAAATAATTGAGTGCATCCCGTTGACTCAAATAACAAAGAAAGAAAAGGAACGTGAAAGACTCGAAGAAAATCTTGTTAATCTAAGGAAATATATAGAGAAAACCAAGGCTCAAATGGATATCAATATAAAATTTTCTAATGGCTATCAAACATTAGATGACTTCCTTAAAAATTATATATTACCAATCATTAAAGTAATACTTTTATATAATAAAGACCATGAAGAAGTCAAAGGAGAATCAAGCTCTCACACACCAAAATGAAAGGAATCCAAAAACTATGCCAATGTACTCAAAGGTCTAAGAAATAAATTCAATCAAACAAGGAATGAAGTAAAAGGCCAATAAAATAGCCTAAATTAGCCCCATCAATAATTGTGGAGTATGTGAGCAACATAATCCTAAACCTCCTCAACTATGCTGACAAAGAAAATCTGGGGTTATAGCCCCCAAGGAAATTATTCATGCCAAGGTGGCCAAATCTCTTTTAGGGCTATTATTTTCATCTCATAATTATGTTCACAAGGCTATAAATTATAGAGAATACACATATATCAAGAATGCAAATGTTAGATATAAGAATTTTTTAAAGTCTTGCTATAGAAGTCCCTATGTGAATAGTACTAATAAAAACGATTCATTTTATCATATCTTGGATGAAATTGAGCACTATATGTAGAAAAAAAATGAAATTAAGAAAATTCTTTTAAAAGAAAAATGAGTAATCCATATAAGCATGAGAAAAAAGAATTCACTAGTGTACATAAGAGAAAGCCTAAGCATGTAGAAGTCATATTTACCCTCGATGCTCAAAATCAAGGAAGCTAGTGGTACACTGTTAATAATGGTAAAAATCACATGATATGTGAGAAAAGAATGTTTATATATCCCAATGACGAAAGAGGTGGTAATTTCACATTTTTTTATTAATGCACCAATAAGATTAATGGGTAAAAGGACAATAGTATTGGAAAAGGGGAAGACCAAGGCTCCAAATTTTCTATATCTAGATGGTCATAAGCATAATATTCCAAGTTTCATTAATATGAGGGAGAAAGGACATGAAGTTATATTAAGGTGATATTTCTATGTAGAAAGGGAAGAATAGTTAGGAAAAACTATAGTCAAAGTATGTAGGACTCCAAGAAATGTCTATTCGTTCAAGGGTAACATATAAATTTGTTATATAGAAAAGGAAGATCAAAGCTGGTTATGGAAAAGGTAGGTAGGGAACATCATCTTTTATCATTTAGTAACACTCAACAATGGGGTGGTTGTAAAACATTTTCCTACAATCTCCAAGGGCCATAAGAACATTTATAGTTCATTCCTATTCACGAAGAAAACTCAAGTATAATTTGAATCAAAAGAGTATTCCACAATAAGACCTTTATAACTCATCGATATAACTTTATTTTGTCCCTCTAAGAAATAGTTGTGAAGAGGTGGGGGATAATTCATGCTCTTAATTAATGATTTTACGTGGATGTCTTTCATTGTTGTACTTAAATAAAAATATAAAGGCTTTGAGAAATTTAAAATATTTAAGTAAAAAGTAAAGTTCACAAAGATATACCTATAGATCAAGTGCTTGAGATCAAAATGAGGAGGAGAATTTACCTCAAGTGATATCTATGGTTTCTATGATATTCATGTGATAAAGATAAATTTTTAAGTTGGGAGTGCCCCACAACAAAATGGTGTTATTGAGAGGATGAAAACAGCAATCCAATAAATGGATAGAGAAATATTCATGAAGAAAACATGTCACATATCTTTTGGGGAGTTTTCCAAATAGTAGTCGAAATTTTGAATAAGGAACATTTAAGATAAATGAGTAACAAAAACCATTATGAGTTATGGTATGAGATACCAACTTCCATGAAGAATTTCAAATTCATTTTTGGATAAATTGTTATATTAACAAAAATGAAGATAGTATTGGAAAGTTTAACTCAAGAGAAGATGAAGGAATATTTCTTAGTTACTATTTGAAGATAAAAGGATACAAATTCTATGAAAAATACAACATAAGATCACTGAATGCATATATGTTAGGATTTTTTAGGGTCCTATAATATATAGGATCTCAAGGTAATTGAGTATTGTATATCAGGAATCTTATTTTCTAAGTACTTGTCAATCTGCAAATGATTTCCATATAAAATAAAAAATAGAATTAAAAAATGAAAAGAGGGTGTAAGTAAGAATGTCGTGCGTGGGATCCCCCAAGGCAAGTTTTGGGGCTTAAATCCCAAGTTTTGACTAAGTCCTATGTAAAGACTCCGTGAATTGTAGGCACGGAGAGCGAAGTTGTAATTGAGTAATAGCGTTGTCTGCCCTTACTTTTGTAATGTAATTTCGACTTGATAATTCTACCCATGGTGCATGGACCATGGGATTGTATAAATAGAGTGAAGCTCTAAGTGTAAAGGGACAAAGATCTAGGTAATATCTAATGATGAAGCATTGAGTCTTGGTGGAAATGTAAAGTCGTGTTTTGGGTCGTAGAGTAGGAGAAGGTTCTATAGTTGAGTGCACAGATACCTAGTAGTCCATAGTTGAGTGTGTGGAGCACTGTAGCTGAGTGCGCAAGGCGAGTCAAGTCTATAGCCATGGAGAAACTAATGAAGAGAAGTTTCTTATCATTCTATGTGTCTTTTTCCTATTTTATGCATTGAAGTATATTGGGTATGAATTACACGTTTACTGTTTATTTGTTGCACAAACTTATATGAATATGTTGAATAAGCGAATATAAGATAAGTATCTCTATCGACGAAGTTAATTAATAGTTATAAGAAGATAAGTAAGATCTGTTGTGTAACTTAGGAAAAGAGGACAAATTGTTGCCTTAGCAGCGCAAAATCACCTGAGCCCCTGATTAGGGTTGCGTGAAGGTGAGTATAGCAGAGCGCGAAGGCCTTGTAGGCCAGGAATGTGCGCAAAGTTCCCTACGCAAAGGTATTTATGGTTGGACTAAACCGACCCCTTTGACATCTAAAGGGTGTAGAAACTTGGTTCCACCACCCCCCCATACTACTTCGAGTGAGACCTCAGTCCGCACTCCACGGGTTGTTTCTGAAAGGGCCAATAGTACAAGGATTTGTTTGGCTAATTAACTCCGAACCTGGGTTAGGCCCCACCAAGCCAACAAAGAAAAAAGAGAAAGAAAATAATTGAAAAAGAAGAGAATATTGAACCCCACCAAAAGAAAGAAAAACTAAAAAAGAAATAATATTGAAAGTGTTGCAAGTCTAAATTCCACTACTAATAGTTAGTTTTCTTCATCATTATTAAATAGAGATTGTGTGCATCTTGTTCAAAATGCCATAATCACTAGCTTTTGGTTTGATCGTACACTGTAATCATGTCTAAGATTGTTTCACTTTCTGTAAATGAAGTTAGAGAATAAGGATTTGCCTAATAGTTTAATCTCGGTAAATCAGTAGTTAGGTAGAAAATGACATTGATTCAATCGTTTAATCAGAATCAATAGGAGAAATTAGGAATAGATTTTAGATAGTTTTTCATTCTGTATCTTGGTAAATTAGTGGTTAGGTAGAAAATGACATTGATTCAATTGTTTAATTGGAATCAATAGGAGAAATCAGGAACAGATTTTAGATAGTTTTTCATTCTATATCTCGTTAAATCAGTAATTAGGTAGAAAATGACATTGATTCAACTGTTTAATCAGAATCAATAGGTGAAATCAGGAATAGATTTTAGATAGTTTTTCATTCTGTATAAAACAAAATAAGGTGGGTTCGCTAGTCTAAGTGAACCCTTTTCAAGAATAAAAAATGCTAGTTTAGTTATGGGTAGGTAAATTAAATTATTTTATAAATATATGATTATATCATTTTTAGCCTAAGTTTTAAGGCGATGGTGAACATGCCAAAATTTTCACCATGGGATAAAGTATTTTTCGTGTTTTATTTCTAATCCTTATCCTAAGACAAAAAGAAAAAGTGAAAGGGCACATGGCAACAAAGCTTGTTTGTCATATTATGGTTAAATTACATCTCAGTCAACAACATTGGGATCCACTCCCTGTCCTCATCGATGGCTCGCATCATTTTTTTGCCCCCCCTCTCCATCCTGCCTTTACCGCTAGGGGTGGTCTAAAAAGTTGTTTCTCTTTCCGGGCCCCACTCCTTACGTGGTAGCTCCTCATGATTCCATACCCCCCCATGGAAATCCTGCTTACCACTTCGTACCCCCTCTGAAACCACCGTCCCCTCACCCGCTTTATCGCACCCCACCACTACTCCTTCAGCTCTCACCTCCTCCCACATTTCCTAGCTGTTAGAAAATTAAAACTATTCCCAACAAATGATCATTCAATATTAAAGTTGTAATTCTTAGGTAACCATTTAGGCCTAATGGTCTCATGCCATTTTCAATAGAATGTTTGCAATAATGTTTAAAACTTTTCTGAGCCCATCAATCTCCTCCCTTTCCACTCCTAATTCTCTATAAACTGACAGTTTTGTCCAGCGATTGTTCTTAGAAAAATTAATCTACCAGAGCAAGACCGAAAATTGATAGTCCTGTATTTCTTTCACCTGGTAGTTCATTACCCCCAATTGTTTCCCGAATAAGCGCTTTTGTCAATTCCTCTTATTTTTCAGATTGTTGCAGTCATGCCTCCGAAGACCAAAGCTCAAGATAAACATGTTAATCCTTTGGTTCCCCCTTCTGTAGACTTAGATAATATCCCTCTGGATGAAGGGGATTACAGGATTATTGAAACCCAATTTGACTGTGATTTTCTTGAATTATACTACTGGTTAGACAAAAAACATGCACATAAAACCAACGAAATTGGGCTCTAGGAGTCCAACATTAGCCATTACATCTTCCCCTTGACATTCCAAACCCTTTAATTTACTAGAAAGTGTCAGGCATGTTATGTCCCTACTCAAAGAGATATCATGTCCCCTTTAGGTGACATTCTCTTCATAATTACTGCCCATACCATTGAACAAATGATGCTGGCTCCCACTATGGAAAAAAATACACCTTTCTCCTTAGAAGCCCTCACCTAGCTTTATCAGAAGATGGATTTTGCTACTAGAGCTAAAGTATTTGAAATATTCTTTCCCGATAATGCCCAATTACCTAAGAAGAATCCTCCATATCATTCCTCCATCTTCCTTGATCAGGCCAAACAAATTATATCAATTATTTCCTATATTTTAGGTTATTATTCTAATCAGTGGGTAGATGAGCCCATTTTAGGATCTCTCTCCATATATTCCATAGACAACAAGCCTTCCATTGTGTTCAATTTCAGTCAATCCTTGGCCAGCAGTATTCATGAAAAATTCATAAAGCTTCTCACAGAACATGTGTTTAATTATACCTCCATTTTGATTTATATGTTCCTTTACTATTACACAAATAAGTTCAATATTGTAATGCAGAAGCTTGATGATGCATGAAATCAGTAGTGAGTGATCTTTTGGACATCATTGGTTATGAAAGAACAAAACAAGTTTTATTATAAGCAGTTCATTGAAGATTTTGTTCATCTAGCGATGAACATCCTTAACAGTGCAGTTCAGCCCAGGATCAGTGTAGAAATCAAGAGAGTTTTGCACCTAACAGATCAAGTAAAGACTGGGGATTGGTATTTATATCAAAATTACACAAAGATTAGGGTGTATGGTTGTGAATTGGCACCATACAAACTCCCCAAATACCTCCCCATGAGGGGTTTTTCCCTGGAGTATATTAGACAAATGTTGAATTCTGATGACATCCATTTTGTAGTGGCCAAGATGAAATCATAGTGTAGAATAAAGCCATATGTGGGCCCATTTGTATGTAATACTAGGACAGTAGGTGAAGAAGTAGACAAAAAGCTTGCAAAAATGAAGTTCAGTCTAAGCTTTACATGGTCTTATGACCTTTATGGCATCATTTCAAAGCTATGGGAGGAAGGATCATCATCGACAACTGGAAGTGAAGCCAAAGAGTTTAGAATAAACTATAGGAAAAGGACAAAATTGACTCCTAGGAAAGATGTGGAGAAAGAAATAGAAGAGCAGGCTATCATCATAATCACAGATTCACCACCTACAACCAACAAATTTACAACATCTTCTACTCGACCTTGATCATCACAAGGCTAGAAGGAAACTGAGCTAGAGTCACAGAATGTCCAAATAGAAAAGGAGAAGACAATTTTTCATAGGTATAGAGAGATTAAGCTTAGAAATGAGATTCTAAAAAATAGTACTTATAATCAATTTTGGAAGCACACCTCAAGATCATAGAGTAGATTGTTGTTAGTCTTTGACACAGAGCATGGGAAGATGCAAATGGATTTTCTTGAAGCACATATTCCACAGCCAAAAACAATAACAGACTACAACATCACCATATTTGAGTTTAGCACTAAATACATTCATCCCATTAATCAAATGGAGTTGCACAAGAAAACTGGTGAAATGATATCTTCTACTTTAACTAATACTGCTATGTCATTGTCTAAGTTGCAGGTTTCCTTTACCAATGTTCAATCACAGTTGAAAATGGAGAAGGTGTCCTCCCTAGAAAAATCTAATAGGATCAACTCTTTGGAAGAATTGGTGCTAAACGTAGGATATGATCCCAAAGATTTCAATGCTCCTGAGGAGATTATTGGAAGAAGAACCTAGACATTGCATCATTGAGAAAACAACTTAAGCTACCAACCACAGAGGATCTATTGACAAAGAACATTAAAGAAAATGAAGTACAAAAGGCTGACATGATGAAGTTAATCATAGACTATAACATACAGATTAGGCAAATGGAGGCAGAGATGGATAAAATGATAATGGAGAAAGAAGAAAGTCAAAAGATGGCCATTGTCCCCCTATATTCCATACCCATTTCTCGACTTCCAACAATAGGAACAACCACTAGAGCAACTTCTTCTACTCATACTACAAGTCCTGAACAAGTGACCAAGACACTGGAGAACATGTCACTACAGTCAAAAGAGATCAAGACTTTGTAGGATCAACTCAAAGCTTTGTAAGTACAAAAGGACAAAGTTCAAGCCTCTTGTGTTACTAAAACGCGGAAAACACAAAGATTATTGGAGAATTTGCAGAAGGTGGAAAGGGACACTTTAATTGTTCAGACCTTGGCCAAAGACAAGGAAACTATTGGGATGAATATACTAAGCTCTATGAATGAGATTTGGCCCTCTATCGAAATCATATATGAGAAGAAAGAGCTGATAGAAAAGGCTACAGAAACTTTTTTTCAGGGAAGAGAGAAGCTTGGAGAAATGCCCACAGAAGCCTCTAACATTATCAGATTCCTAAATTCTAAGTCAAAATATGAGCTTGAAGAATTAGGAATCAGTGACAGAACTACCACCATTCTAGAAGTGAAGAACGCTTTGACTAAGAGGAATCTTATTGATCAATTGGAAGAAATATTTGAAACATTGGAGCTGCAAGTGAACAGGTTTACTAACAGAATTCAAGCATTGATCTGAAAAGGACTACCCATAATTTATATAATAAATGACAAATTGATCACTCAAGAAGACTATCTCCTGAAGGTGAAAGAAATGGCTAGAAGAACGGTCAAATTCAATGGGATTAAGGGATGTATGATAGAAAAGGAATTTTTTGAAACCATGTTAAATGGTTTCTACATATAGAATGAAGTAAAACACATTTTTACAGTGAAGCCGAATTTTTTCAAATACACAGAGGTAGATGAGATTTACCGAAGAGTAATAAAATTGACCTTACTAGACAAAAAGAGATGGGAAGGACTGATTGATTTACTTGATTAAAAAGTTAATCCAGGAGGAGTAAGACAACACCCGAAACAATGATTAGCACATCAATGTAGCCCAACTTCAAGGTGACTCAATAACCGAATCCATAGAAAAAGGGTTACCTTTATTTTCAGCTATCTACGTGGCCCTATTTTGCTACCAGGATTAGATCATATTTTTTGCAATTAGGCTAATAATACACTATCAGTTTGACAATGATTTTGTAGATTATTTTTGTAATTACCAATATAAATACTTCAATATTTGAAGTACTAAGGGTCGATCTCTGAATGTAATTTCCTTCTGCATATGTAATTTTTAAAATACTGGAGAATCAATAATACAAGGACCTTTCACAAGAGTCATGTGGTGTACCAAATTGTGATGTATTCCTTATATTAATTTGTTTAAACATTGTTTTCTTTCTTTGTTATTCCGAATATCTGAATTATTTAATATAAACTGTAACGAATAACATTTGTTATTTAGAGCATTGTATTATGGTAGTGAATAATTTCAACGCTTTCCACTAAATTCAAATCAAGGAATTCTTAATTGCTCGATTTCTACTAAACCTTACACTTATGATATTCCACCATCCATTTAATTTTTGAAAAGATCCAAATAGTGCAACCAAGCTTGCCCTATGACAACTCCTCTAAAATTTGATGCAAAACCAAGTATAATTTATAGACTTGTTGAAGCCTCAAAAATCGGGTCTACAACAAGGGGGATACCCACCTGGTCCGGACCTTGGTTAGCAACTCATTTTCTATTTGGTATAGTGGGTACGACTAGGGATATGGGACCATTTTCCTAATTTATGTGTGTGTGTGTGTTGAGAATTGATATTTCCTTCCTGATAATCTCTAAGTAAAATGCTTTTATCCTAAATCTAATTTAACAACATGCAATTGTATTCTAATGAACAGAAATATCTAATTCTAAAACTAACCCAGGATTTAATCTTTTAGTTATGCGATCTAAAATAATTCCTAATGCCAATTGGTAATAAATATCATTCAATTGCTATCAGAAAAGAATTCAATAAAGATAAATTATTTTGTATAAAAAGTTAAAAGAAACAATTGTGAAAAACATATCGTATAATAAGTCACTGATATATTAAGCATAAATAAATGGCTATCACTGTACAAAAGTGCCAAATGATAACTCAAACATTCAAACATTTATACATAAATAACTGAACATGAATATCACCTTAACATATAAGCAGAAATTTTTAAGAGATAAAAGTACCATCTATAACGAGTTCTACTCATGAGCTCCAGCAATAATGATTTATCTCTTCTTAATTCAACATCTATTAAGAGTACAAAAGTGCAATTTTAGTAGCAGATATTAAACATACATGTCAATAAATCTTGTTTCATTCATTCATAAAAACCTCCTCGGAGGGCGCAGAAGTGCATGTTCTGAGGACAAGTTTTTAACAAATTTCAGGACCCTTCTCTAAATGTAGGAGAAGGGTTTAAATACTACTAGCTAAATCTAAAAATAGTTTATTACAAAAATATAAGAGGTGGTTTAAATGACCGTCTTCATTTCAGGCAAAAATAAAGAAAAACTAAAACTAAAACTAAATCTAAAAGTAAAACTGGCAATTAATTATCTATGTATCTGTTCCTTGTAGTCGCAAGCATCCAGCATCGGCTTGAGGAGAGTTGGTTGGCCAACCTACGACTTTAGCTGTCATGTGAAAACGGAATCGACAAGTGTTGGCACCATCTTCTCAGCAGAATTAGTGAGACATTTGAGAGTCATGCACTGACTATGTGGTTTAACCAAGTACTGCTAGTAAGAATCCCAATTTAACTTGGTTAACCTTTTGATGGACCTTGCTCTTTCTTGAGCCTTTTGTCTCCAGTTTGTTTGTAGATGTTGCACATTTGGTATAAATCCTAGATTGGTCTCTGATATAAGATTTTCCCTATGTAAATTTTCATTAACACAGTCGATGACATTGTTTGCTGCAGTGGTTGTTTCTTCTGCCGCTTGTTTTGCTTTCCTGATCTATGCATCCCACTTATTAAAGAGAATTTCTTTGTGGGCTTCATTGATTATGGGTGCGCTTTCCTTTTTCCCTTCCTCTGATTCCTGCCAAACCAAATATTCAGTAACTCTTTTATCAATTAAATCGTAATCATGTTGCAAGTCCACGACTTGATTAGTAATTCTATCGCTTATCTCGCAATAAGAGCTCCACTGCAATATTCTTTGGCACAATTTTTCTTGCTTCTATAGGAGTTGATCATTTAAGGAAATGGATTCCATGACAAACTCTGTAAGCTTAGGATCGTCCTTATGTATCTCATTCATAACCTATAGGTGTTTTTCTCTTTCGGCCAAACTGTTTTGGTATCCTAGCTGCATTTGTTGAAAGTCTTACTATAATTTTTCTAGCTTTTTCTCTGCTTCGTTGTTGACGCTGGCTTGGTGTAGCTGTTGCTGCAAAATCTATATTTGATCCTCTTTTTCTTTCAATAATTGTTGTACCTCGGATGCTTTATCAATGGTTGCAGAAGCATATGCTCCTGCGATCTGAGATAATTTAGTGAGATTTTCAGTAGGGTCAGTGGTAGGATCTTGCCAAAGGATGTCTAATTGCTCTGCATCAGGAGAGAGCACGCTTTCCAATTTCCTTTTCTTTCTTTGTCTTCTCACCACCGCCTTATGCTGCGGACTATAAAATACATTGAGAGGAGGAATTTCCTCTATTTTGAGCATAATTTCAAAAGATGGGGTAATGGGAATATGTTCCATTTCTGGGACATTGTTGATTGTTCCAGTGACTATATCATCCACTGTCTGTATATTACTCTTAGGTGTCTTTGTGCTCTGCCCCTCAGTATTGATTAAGTCATTGAATGTCTCCCATTCTTTATCCAGCTCAGTTCTTACTGGTGGTGGCTAGTTGATGAGAGGGGGAAGATTTACCTATGGAGTGGTCAAAACCTATTGTTTTGGGCGCTCTTTAGATTGGTTAGTATCTCTTACTAACCCTTTGCTTTTATTATGGTTGCTCTCAAACCTTTTAGAGTGTTCTGGTGTTTCTCTCCTAGACTTGGATCTAGACTTGTCTGTGCCTGAACTTCCACTGAGACTGATACTGGGAGTTAGCTCCGTCAATGGTTCCAAGCGTAATTTATCCAAAGGGATATTAGCTAATATCCTTTCTTTGTATATTTTGAATTCTTGAAATTATGCTGAAGGAAATTGTATTTGGGCCGAATGCAGAACTCCTTTAAGTGTACTTTTCTGCTGAAATGTACCATCAAAAAGATCATCTTCTCTAGAAAGCACTTTTATTTTGATTGCAGTAGTGAAATTCATAATGATATCACAAGGGTCAAATTGTCTTCCTGGAAATTTGAACAATCATAGACATAACATGTTGTCTACTTATTTGAATGCATGACCTAAATCAAATAGTGAAAAGGCCCCACAGGTCATAGGAAATTGTAGCCAAATGGCCTTCTTCTTGTCCTTCAGCTCTTTACTCATTCCTCCTACTCCGCAAGTCTGGTAGGCAATCTCTCGTGCCAGTAGTTTATCAGGGACATATAAAGGTAGGACATGAGGGGAAGCGAGACTTCTAAATACTCTGACATAAGTGAAAAGTTCTTCTCCGAACCATCTCGCGATAAGGAGCATATCGACCTCCGCTTCAGAAGAAAATCTTAGCGTGTCTTTATTATACAACATCTTGTATATAGGTAGCATGACTCCATGAAAAATCTTATAAAAATATGGAATGAACTTGGAATCCCATAATTCCTTGTGATAAAAATGAATGGGTAAGGGGTCCTAAGTAGTCCATTTCCAACCCATCAGAGGAAACTTGGAAACATAACAGATTGCATCCATTACATAAGAAGATAAGTAGAAAGGGGGATAAATCCTCTAAGCAGTTCTTTTGGATCGATAATTCAAAATCACTGTGGCTAAATTGTCAAACAATATTTTATCCCAATCCACACTAGTAGCATTAGTGGCGGCATCTAATAATGGTAGCCATTCAGATGAAAATTTGTTAACATCAGGATTTCCAAAAAGTCTAAAGAGCATAGCAGCAGCAAAGCAATACTAAGAGGCGAGAGAACCAATACTATACATACCATGGTTATCCTTTTTTAGTGGTTTTTCCCTTCTTGACCAGTCCTTGGTTCATTCTGCCAAATTTTCATTTCATTTAGAAAACTTCTCCATGAACTGTTTGTTATAAATCACCTGTGGCTCTGGTAGATGATACATGAGCCTCAAATCTTGTGTGGTGAACGAGCCAATGAGTCCTTGGCTCTGAGTCTTAAACTGTTTATTTTTTATCTCAGCACTATCCAGTACCCATTTGACCATGTCTATGTATGGAAGAATCTTGGGCCTTGCCACTAGCCGGTGCAAGAATGAACATGCTAGTTCTGTAATTGACGCCTCAGACGACCCGTGTGAGTCTGCAATAGTTGTAACCTCCATTACTCTGGGATTTTCTTCCTCGAGTAGACTGTGCATGCCTTCCCAAGTAGTAACGCCGACATCTTTGTTACAGGTGGTGTCTGTGTATAAGGGCATCATTTCTTTGTCTTCAGAACTCAGAGCTTTTCCTTTCTTTCCCATAATATTCTGAACACTACTATGTATACTTCTCTGCTTTTCGCTCCTACAATTTGCAAATGTGGAAAGAGTAATGATAAGAAAAAGGTGACGGGAAAACTTTAAATGCCGAAATCATATAAAATATATCACCTTATGTGAAATGGCTCTTCGATCACATTAAAACCATATTTTCATTCCTGCAATTTGCAAATGTGGAAAGAGTAATGATAAGAAAAAGGTGACGGGAAAACTTTAAATGCCGAAATCATATAAAATATATCACCTTACATGAAATGGCTCTTCAATCAGATCAAAACCATATTTCATTAATGATTACCAACTAACTCATTAAATTAACATTAAAGTGCATAACTGGGCATTGGTTTGTGGAAAAGCTTTTTCGAACGACGAGCCCTGCAAATCTGCAATAAGGCGATTTTGCAATTTGCTTCTCAATATCGCAGATTCATTATGTGTGGCAATCGTCCATTACCATATGCTTTCTACGCAATGCGATTTGCGAGGTGCGCCATCACATATCAGCGGTTTTAGGTATTTCACTTTAAGTGATACTTGAAGCAGATGAAAACTGCAATGCAATGAATTTCTTTTATGTGATCTCACATCGTCATTTCGCAATCTTAGGATTCTGTTTGTAGGAAAGTTTCTATTACCTTTTTGTGACGCAACGTTTTTTATTGAGAGAATGGTTTTGTTCGAACTTATAATAAAACTTAAGTCTTTTTAGATTTTCGGGTATTCTTCTAAGTTTATGATAGTAAGATTTATTCAAAAAGGGAATACAAGTCCTAATTTATTTAAAAAAATAAAATTGGATAAGGTTCCCCACTTATTTAGTATTAGTGAGAAAACTAAATAAGAAGGGGCATTGTTGCTAGCCACAACAATTGGCGATTCACTTGGAAGAACCAGTTATCTCTGCTTTTCTTTTGAATTTTCTAAACTTCCACAATAGAAGGTTTCTTAGAGGATCAAACATTATTATAGAAAGATAAATTACACCATGATTTTAGTTGTTAAGGATAGTTTGTTTCTTCTATGTTAACTTTTGTTATTTACTTCCTAGAGCTAGTCATTGTATTTACATCATCCACTACTTGGTTTATAAAGATAAAAGCAAAGTCTTCTCTATAAATCAGTTTTAAATATGCTCATTTGTCGTAGGTAGAGCCTCTGCTGCCAGCAGGCATTTATAGCCTCGACAGGTTACCTATTACCCAGCAATGATCCTATATCCTACTTGGAGATATATACAATTTTCAAAGGGAAATCCATATCCACACTTATTACTTTTATTTTCTTTTAATCCTTAAAGAGCGATGCCTTGGTTTGGCAGCCAAATTATGACAATGCCACTCACTTGATTTATAACTTTTCTCAACAAGTTGGCTCCTGATGAGACCCCTTGTCTTTTGATTGCAATAATCTCAAGTCATTGCCCTGTTGTCATATGCAGTTTTGGCAAAGTCAGCAAGCTATAATATCTATGATCATGATAAGTCAACTCATGATGAGACCTCTTATTCTTTAAGTTAAAGTGTATCGCTGGATTATTCCTTGAAGCTCATAATTCCCTAGGTGGGGAGGAAGTCATTGTTTCCTTAAGAATAGCTTTGGACGACAATGGTAGAGTCTTTGGAAAGAGATTTTATACAGAGAATCTTCATTTTGTTATTGATAATTTTCATTTGACTGATATAAAACAAATTCCCACTAAAGGTCGTTTTTTATCAAAATTTACAAGGTTGAAACTAGTATCATTTTCAAGCTTATAGCATTTGACTGTATCTTTCAATAATAATATCCAATTTTCTAAATCAGTCCTATTTATACAAGAGAAAAAACAAAATTTAAAAGAAATTCTAATCTTTTTCGTGAATTCCAAATGTAACCATTTACAACTAGTTTTATTATCAGAATAAAGGAAAAGGTAACTTACAAAAAATAGAAGAATGATCTCTTATGGAAAATATTTTTTGTGGATTTTCCCGTTAACAGGTAAATATTCTCTTTTTCCTATTAAATCCTGTAACATAAAGGTAGATGGACCTATGATTTCTGATATTTGGAAAGGGCGAAGCCACATTCGTTGAAATTTCGTATGTTTGCCCTTTTCCTCATGAGCCTTATCCCATTTTAAAACTAGATCTCAAATCTGAAAGTCCTTTCTGGATATCATGTTTGAATCAAAAGAAGATTTTACTAATGCTTGGTGATGCGCATGAGTTATTTTAGCCAGTTCTCGTTGCTCTTCTAGCTTAAGGATTTCTAGATTCCTTAGTTGTAAGGAAGAAGTTGTTTTTTCGTCAATAAATTGAACTAAGGCCAACGAGGGAATCACTAGATGAGTTGGGAGGACCAATTCTTTCCCATAAACTAAATTAAAGGGAGAAGTGCCAATGGAGGCTTTCTACATTATTCGGTCTGCCCATAGGGCATATATTAAGGATTTCTGCCAATTCTTATGAGTTTGATCAATGGTTCGCTTAATGATTCTGGTTAAGTTTTTATTTGTTGATTTAGCTAACCCATTCCCATGTGGGTAATAACTGGCAGAGTATTTAATCTTAAACCCTGTTTTGAGCATAAATTCAGTCATAACATTACCAGAAAAATACGATGCATTATCAAACATTAAAGCGGAGGGTAAACCAAACCTGGTGATTGTGAACTGATCTATGAAATCAATGATGTGTTTAGCATTAGCTATCTTGAGAGGAACTGCTTCTACCCATTTAGTAAAATAATATGTAGCTGTAAGGATATACCTATGCTATTTAGAAGAATGAGAAATGATCTCACCTATTATATCCAACCCCCATTGATCAAAAGGTTGATCAATATTGACTAGTTGCGAAGGCAATGATGGTTTCTTTTCTCTCCCATCAACAGTTTGACAAACTTGACATTTCCTTACGTAGCTATGCACATCTTTGAATAGTGTAGGTCAATAGTACCCTGCACGTAAGATTTTATGTGCTGTAGTATCTCCAGCATAATGTCCACCTGCTGGTCCATCATGGAGTTCCTGCAACACCTTTTCAGCTTCAGATTTCTCGAGACATCGAAGGAGAACAGAATCATAATTCATCCTAAAAAGTACATTATTTATGAGTTGATATTGCTTAGCCTTCAACCTTAGGGCTCTTTTCTTTGTATAATCTAGGTTTGAAGGAGCATATCCATTCTTTAGATAAAATATGATATCAACGTATAATGATTCAATATCATTTAGGCTTACCTCATACATTTTTACTTCTGAAGACGGTATTTTGGAAATAAGCGATGCTCCAGCTAGCATTTTACAAAAGCCTTGACCTTGTACAATATTTTCTAGTTTAATTTCAAAGTCGTATTCTTGTAAGGCTGTAACCCAATTTTCTCTCTTCTCACCCACATCTTTTTGTACTAGGAGATTTCTTATCGCTAGAAATGGCACAATGATTTTTGTATGGGTTTTAAGTAGGAAAGGTATGAAATGTTTGATCGCCTTGAAAACAGCATAAGCTTTCTTCTCGATGTCAGAATAATTTCATTTGACCCCTTGTAGATTTGAACTCAAAAAGGAAATCGGGGCTTCTACCTTATCTTGATTTGCTTGAGTGAGTATCGCAGCATATGATCTATCAGAGGCAAATGTATACAAAATGAAAGGATCATTGAAATTTGGAGTGGATAAAGATGGGGTGTTTAAAATCGCTTGTTTAATCAGATTGAATGCTTCATATTCTTCTTGGCCCCATTTAAAGATTGAATTCTTTTTAATCATTGCTTGTAAAGGAGATACGATCCTTGAAAAGTCTGGAAGAAATCTCATTACAAAATTAATCTGGCCAAGGAAGGATTGCATAGCTTTCTTGTTGTGAGGCAAGGGTATTTCAGAAATCTCCTTGATTTTGTTGGGATCAATATGGATTCTAGATTTTGACACTATAAATCCAAGAGGTTTTGCTTCACTTAATGCAAAAAATGACTTTTTTGGATTAAGTGAAATTCCATACCTTTGGAAACATTGGAAGATCTGTTTCAAATCTCTGAGATGATTACCTCATTTATTGGAATATGCAGTTATATCATCCAAGTAGATTACTACTGATTTGTTTACTAACCCCTTAAATGTGATGTCCATGTCCCTTTGAAATGTGGTGCCAGCGTTGATCAGACCAAAAGGAATCTTTTGATATGTATAAGTACCCCATTTGGTTCTGAACGTGGTCTTTAATTGATCATCGGGGTGGACCAAAACTTGGTTGTAGCCGGAGAAACCATCCAAAAAGGACATTAATTCTGATCTTGCAACTTCTTGTAATATTTTCTCTATGGGAGGCAAAGGAAAATTATCTTTTTGGTAGGCTTTGTTAAGATTTCGAAAGTCGATGCAAATTATGATGTCTCCATTTTTCTTTATAACGGGAACCATATTGGAAACCCACTTAGAATTTCGAACAGGAAAAATGATTTTGGCTTTCAATAATTTATTAAGCTCAGACTTAATCTGATTTTCCAAATTAGGGTGGATTTTTCTCAGCTTTTGCTGGATAGGTTTTTCATCGTTTATCATTGGGTTGGTATGCTAAATGATAGAAGTGTCGTAAGTCTTAAGTTCATCATAGTTCTAGGTAAAGATTCTTTTGTAGTTCCAGGAGATGAACATACAGTAATCTTTCTTTAGGGGCTAGGCCAAGACCTAGATTGATATTCTATAGCTTGGTATCAGTTCCTAGATTTACTAATTCATAGTTCAAAGTTCAACTTTGAAGTTTTGAAGTGGTAGATCTTTTGAATCTATCTTTCAAATCATATAGCTCTTCCAATTTGTCTACTGATTTCGGCATAGCATTATTAGTGCTATCTTGTTGCAACTGTTTGTCATGTTGGTCTTCATCTATAATTTGATTAGTGTAAGATCCCTCTGATGTGAGGAAGCTTACAATATCATGATCATCATTGAAAATTCTCCAATTGGTAATGTTATCAGAAATTGAGGGTCTAAAGATCAATTCAATTGAGAATCTATCTGGATTATAGTCTTCTGAGGGAATGAGCTTGGAAGCTACGTTTTCCAAGAGGTCAGCACTAGCATCTTGGAGTCTAGGAATTGATGAAATATTGAATGCTATAAAATGTTTAGTCAGATCTTGTACTAAAGATTGATAATGCTTTAAATGACCTGATAGACAATGTATAGTATTTTGTACCTGTCTAATTACAATTTTAGAATCTCCAAAAACTTGCAGGTATTTGATATCTAGTATGATTGATTTGTATAATCCTTGGATTAAAGCCTCGTATTCTGCAGTATTATCGGCGCAATCGAACTCGTGTCTACAAGTTAGCATAGTTTTGTTTCCCTCTGGACTAACTAATATGCATCATGCTCCTGCTCCATCGTTAGACTTAGAACCGTAAAAAAATAACTTCCAAAATAAAGATTTATTTACAGGACTATCTATGAAATTAACACATTTAGAACTATCTGTTTGAGAAAAGTTTTCTACTTGAGATAAAACAGAATGTTCTAAGCAAGGCAAAGTATGAGAATTGAAATTTCCTAAGAAAGAGTCAATAGAATAGTTGCCAATTATATTATTGTTGTATTCTATAAGTTCATTTTCTCCTTCCAATTCTGTTACTATGTATTTTTGATGCCTTTCTCGCTCAACCTTTATTTGATTTGGTTTACCATTGTAAGTGAGGCAAATATGCCACCAATCGGTTGCAAAATATCCATGAATATTTTCAGACCAATCCCTGCTAAGAATTAAGCCATAAAATTCTGGAATATCTGCAACTAAAATATCAATAACTTGACATACCTTTGGATTAAATGATAGCCTTATGGTAACCTGATTTAGTTCACCGATCACTTAAACCTGCAACCAGTCCAGCTGACTATGCATACTGTAGACTTTTGAGGTTGAACGTTTAGCTTTGCACATATTGATCTAGGTAAGATATTAGATGAAGCTCCTAAATCAACTAAACAATTATGCAAATTTTTGTTGAAAACTTCATAAGTAAGAAGAAATGGAAGAGTATGAGATCTTGACCTTCCTCCAATTAGAGTGCTATCGTTTGGATCAACTTTACTAGTCACATTAGTTGGAGGTCTTCCCATCTTGTGAGAATCTTGCGAGATCACAGCGACAGGAAGAGGTGCAACTGGTATTGTGTGTAACTCTTTCAAAAGTAGTTTTTGGTGATGTTTTAACTTGCTCAATTCATAAAAAGTAATGTTAACCCTAGTCTTCTTCATGTATTCTATGATATTATGCTCCATCTCATCAGAAAAAATCAATGGTTTAGATGGAGTTGGTGAATCTATTTGGACTGGGCTTGTTTGAGTCGCTTTGGGTGACGTTTTATTACCTACAACTTTATCCTTAGACATTGAGCTTGCGCTCTTTGGCTTAGGAGTAGGTTGAGGAGGATCGAGTTGATTTCTACTTCTAGTACTGATTGGTGATGCCTCTTGATCCTCTTCTTCTGGGAGGATGAAATCCCACATTCCCTGTACTTCTACAACTTCTTCTTCATCAATAGGCTCCTCATTGGAAATTTCCTCTTCTTCTTCTTCTGATTCAGTATTTTTGATAGCATTGGGAGGCTTTGAATCAATTGAAGGATTTATTCTATAAGGCTTGTAAGGCTTTTTAGAAGAAGTATCTGCTACTTGTTTCTTAATGTCAACCATTTCGTTAGACATGGTTTTCAAAACTTTCTGCAATCCTTCTAAATCGAATGGGTCTTTGGAATGTTTTTTCTTTGGATCTTCTTTAAGAGTAACCTTCTTAGATTTCCGTTCATCAACGACGTTCTTCTTTTCTAAGGCTATGATACGTTTATCTACCGCTATTTCTTCCTTCATATTGTCAGCTAAAGTTGTTTTGTTAGATCTATCAATGAAGATTGCTATGTTTGATGGTAGAGTAGATATGTACCATTCACTTCGAACTTATTCGCTAGGCTTGGAGGTGGTAGGAATTTTGTTCAAAAGTTTATTGAAACATGAGTTAAAATCTTTGATAGGTTCCCTTGATTTAGCCCTAAGGTTAGACAGGTCATTGATCAGTGTCGCAGTAGACCTGTCATCACCGAACTTAGTCAAGAATTATTCTTGGAAAATATCCCAACTAGTGATAGATCCAGATGGTAATGAGAAATACCATGACCTGGCTACTCCTTGCAAAGTGTAAGGAAAGATCCGGATGACAACGTCCTCATTAGTAACCCCATTGAGATTTATAGATAACATAAAGTTGTTTATGTTTTATTCTGCTAGCATGCTTGCTTCAGGATTAAACTTAGGCAACCATTTTTCAAGATGAGCCGGTAATTGACTCAAGGGCGCAGGCATTAAGACTACCCCTGGGTTATTCCATGGAGCTTGGGCCATCATTGAACTACTAACAAAGGAAAGCATAGAAGATGATCCTTGTGGTTGGGAAGATGAGGATATTACAGTTCCAGATCATTGAGAAGCAGATGTTGAAGTTCCAGTGGTCTGGTGGACAATAATTCGAAGTGGAGGATTAGATGGTTGACTTCGCGGTGGAGAAGTTAAGATGGATGATGATGACGAACGAGTCTCGCTATCAGACCCTTTAGGTGATTTCCTTTCTCTTTTCCTTGTAGGTAGAGGTAATTCATTTGGTTCGACACCAAACTTTTCACTTTGCAATATGGTAAGGGGATGAGAAGGGTTATATTGGAAAGTCACACTACCTTGAGTTTTTTTAGATTTTTGGGGTGATATGGAAAATCGCTGAAGTTTATGGATCAAAGATTCAACTTCAGGAGTTTCAATAGTAGATTTCTCTGAAATGTTTGGGTTTGTGGCAGTGGTTGTTGTTTTATCGACTTATCTCTTAAGATTTAAATATTCTAAATGCGATGGAGAAGTCGAGGGAGATGGTGAGGGCGATTTACTATCAGAATGGTACTTAGATTTAGATTTACTTGCCATTCACAGTTCGGGGCCCTCCTTCTAGCGTCAAATATGTTGAAGCCCTAAAAATCGGGTCTACAACAAGGGGGATACCCACCCGGTACGGACCTTGGTTAGTAGCTCCTTTTCTGTTTGGTATAGTGGGTCCAACTGGGAATATGGGACTAGTTTCCCAATTTATGTGTGTGTGTGTTGAGAATTGATATTTCCTTCCTAATAATTTCTAAGTAAAATGCTTTTATTCTAAATCTAATTTAGCAACATGCAAATGTATTCTAATGAACAGAAATATCTAATTCTAAAACTGACTTGGGATTTAATCTTTCAATTATGTGATCTAAAATAATTTCTAATGGCAATTGGTAATAAAAATCATTCAATTGCTGTGAGAAAATAATTCAATAAAGATAAATTATTTCGTATAAAAAGTTAAAGGAAATAATTGTGAAAAACATATCGCATAATAAGTCACTCATATATTAAGCATAAATAAATGGCTATCATCGTACATAAGTGACAAATGATAACTCAAGCATTCAAGCATTCATACATAAATAACTAAACATGAATATCACCTTAACATGTAAGCAGAAATTGTTAAGAGATAAAAGTACCATTTATAACGAGTTCTACTCATGAGCTCCAGCAATAATGATTTATCCCTTCTTCATTCAACATCTACTAAGAGTATAAAAGTGCAATTTCAGTAGCAGATATTAAACACAGATGTCAATATATCTTGTTTCATTCATTCATCAAAACCTCCTCGGAGCGTGCAGAAGTGCATGTTCTGAGGACAAGTTTTTGACAAATTTTAGGACCCTTCTCTAATTGCATGACAAGGGTTTAAATAATACTAGCTAAATCTAAAAATAGTTTATTACAAAAATATAGGAGGCGGTTTGAATGACCGTCCTCATTTCAGGCAAAAAATAAAGAAAATCTAAAACTAAAACTGAATCTAAAAGTAAAAATGGCAATTAATTATCTATGTATCTGTTCCTTGTAGTCGCAAGCATCCAGCATTGGCTTGAGGAGAGTTGGTTCGCCGACCTTTGACTTTAGCTGTCCTGTGAAAATGGAATTGACAAGTGCTAGCACCATCTTCTCAGTAGAATTAGTGAGACATTTGAGAGTCATGCATTGACTGTGTGGTTTAACCAAGTACTGCCAATAAGAATCCCAATTTAACTTGGTTAACCTTTTGATGGACCCTGCTCTTTCTTGAACCTTTTGTCTCTAGTTTTTTTGTAGATGCTGCACATTTGGTAGAAATCCTAGAGTGGTATCTGATATAAGAATTTCCCTGTGTAAATTTTCATTGACACAGTCGATGACATTGTTTGCTGCAGTGGCAACTTCTTCTGCCGCTTGTTTTGCTTTGCTGATTTGTGCATCCCACTTATTAAAGAGCATTTCTTTGTGGGCTTCATTGATTATGGGTGCACTTGCCTTTTTCCCTTCCTCGGATTCCTACCAAGCCAAATGTTCAGTAACTCTTTTATCAATTAAATCGTAATCATGTCGCAAGTCTATGACTTGATTAGTAATTCTATCACTTATCTCACAATAAGAGCTCCACTGTGATATTCTTTGACACAATGTTTCTTGCTGCTATAGGAGTTGATCATTTAAGGAAATGGATTCTGTGACAAGCTCTGTAAGCTTAGGATCATCCTTATGTATCTCTTGCATAACCTGTAGCTGTTTTTCTCTTTCGGCCAAACTGTTTTGGTATCCTAGCTACATTTGTTGAAAGTCCTGCTGTAATTTTTCTAGATTTTTCTCTGCCTCACTGTTGACGTTGGCTTGGTGTAGTTGTTGCTACAAAATCTGTATTTGATCCTCTTTTCCTTTCGATAATTGTTGTACCTTGGATGCTTTATCAATGGTTGCAGAAGCATATGGTCCTGCGATATGAGATAATTTAGTGAGATTTTCAGTGGGGTCAGTGGTAGGATCTTGCTAAAGGATGCCTAATTGCTCTTCAGAACTCGGAGCTTTTCCTTTCTTTCCCATAATATTCTGAACACTGCTATGTATACTTCTCTGATTTTCGCTCCTACAATTTGCAAATGTGGAAAGAGTAATGATAAGAAAAAGGTGACGATAAAAGTTTAAATGCTGAAATCATATAAAATATATCACCTTACGTGAAATGTCTCTTCCATCAGATCAAAACCACATTTCATTAATGATTACCAACTAACTCATTAAATTAACATTAACGTGCATAACTGGGCATCGGTTTGTGGAAAATCTTTTTTGAACGATGAGCCCTGTAGATCTGCGATAAGGCGATTTTGCGATTTGCTTTGCAATATCGCAGATTCGTTACGTGTGGCAATCATCTATTACTATACGTTTTTAGTGCAATGCGATTTGTGAGATGCGCCATTGCATATCAATGGTTTGAGGTATTTCACTTTAAGTGATACTTGAAGCACATGAAAACTGTGAAGCAATGAATTTCTTTTATGTGATCTCGCATCGTGATTTTGCAATATTAGGATTCTGTTTGTAGAAAAGCATCTATTACCTTTTTGCGATGTGACACTTTTTATTGAGAGAACTATTTTGTTCGAACTTATCATAAAACTTAAGTCTTTTTAGATTTTTGGGTATTCTTCTAAGTTTATGTTAGTAAGATTTATTCAAAAAGGGAATACAAGTCCTAATTTATTTTTAAAATTTTTTTGGATAAGGGTCCCCACTTATTTAGTATTAGTGAGAAAACTAAATAAAAAGGGGGGTTTTTGTCGGCCACAACAAGACTCCATAACCAAATGGAATTATAACACTTAAATGAACCAAACCAGTCAAATCAAAACAAACAAGTACAATCATAACTAGCCTAAAATTTACACTAAAACAAACCTAACTTTTACAAAGAGATCCCTCGCTGAAGCTGGCAGGGCTACATCCCATCTTCCAATGTGTTTTAGATGTTGTCCTATATGTTTACTCCCTCAAACTAAAAAATACAGAGTGACAACATAGTGGTGACCATACTAGGGACGAAAACTCTTTAGATTGAAAAATCATTATTCCCTGGTATTCAATCAGTATTTCTATAAAGTAAAACTTATATATCATTATGAAATACATGATCCGAGGTTCTTAATTTTTATATATTTTAGTGTGTCATTGATTTTTATTTTTATTTATGTGATGATTTCTAATAGACTTAGCTCCCAAAAGACTTTTTATTAGAGCTCACCTTGATCCCAACCCTGATGAATTTGTAGATAATCTAGAGAAATTGATCAGAAAGAAAAGTCTTATAGAAAGTCAGGGTAGTAATAGTCCTTTGTCTAGATTCAATTCTCTTCCTGAGAATATTCCTTTTTCAGGGTCTAACTCTCTTCCAGAGAAATTTGAACCTATTCAAGATATAGAGTTTGATTTTCCTTTCCAGCATAGTTTGTTTAGATCAAAATCTGAGACTTTTGGCGGGCTCTAGTATTGCAGCAATGATGCTGCAACTCCTGGGACTCCCCTCTTTACTTTTATCAACCCGGTAGTTCGTAACAAACTTGGAAGCGACAGTGCTATATGCACAAGTACTAGCTCTTGTTGCAGCTGTCACTGGATCAGCTGGCACAAGTCCACTAGGAGCTTAAGCCAACTTCTATGAGCTCTGAGAAGAAGCTTTTAATGGTGATGGATGAAAGCTAACTCAAAGGAAGCTAGTCTACTTGTAGAAAGAAGCTGAAAGTGAAAAAGGAATGCAAACCCTAGCAAACCATAGTTCTACAGACTAACCCTACCGGTGCAATGAAAAAGATGAAAGCAGCAGAAATGGATGCCATTGACTTCTAGAAATGTATAATTCATGTGACTAACCTACTCTTGCAGTGAAATCTGAAAAGGAATGTCTTTTTGTATTTTTGAGTAATCTTGTAGAATTATTATGCATGTGCTTAAGTATTTTGACTATGGAGAGGTTGATTGATGGAAGGAAATGGTGAGGGTGCTTGCAGGAGGTTGGGAAGGTGAGAAGAGGGCCTAAGGGGACCCTAACACCCTTCTAGAGAGTTTCACAGTGATCGGATCTTGAAAAACCATTGTCGTGATCTTCTATAGGAAGTCTGCAGGGGTTTTATAGGATGTTCTGAAAGAAGATTTTGTAGGGTTGATGGTGGAAGAAAGGTGGAGAAGTCGAAATGGAGGTTGGATGAGGGTGTGAAGGGGTTTAGAACCTGGCAGATGAAGCTAAGAGGTGATGAGGATGCTTGGATTTGTTCAAGGAGGGGTAGAGCAACGTTGCACAAAAATATGGAAATTAGGCCAAAGTGAGAAAGTGTGGCAAACGGACAGCAAGAATTTGAGTTAGGGGATGGAATAGGTTGCGCTGACGGAGGAAGGGTAGGCAGGGAGGTTTCTCAGGTGTTCTGCACACTACTTCTTAAAACGGACTAAACAAAGATCATGCAAGCCAAGTACCTAGCTATTCTAAACTAATTTGACCTAGGAACTAGCAATCATGATGAACAGAAATCCCTTGGTAGAAAATCATGTGAAACAACTTATGAAAACCAAGCAAGAATGAACCTAAGCATGCGATCACATCTAGTATCAACTTTTGCAACTGAGAAACTAACACTAGCAATCGCATGAAGAAGCAAGAACAATGTTTTTGTGGCAGAAAGGACACCGTGGTCTCAGCTCATGGTCCTGAGGAGAGAGAGGTGAGATCCAAGGTTGCTTGATGGCCTTTTTTCGAAGATTTTTTCTGCTACCAACCTATCACATCACTCTGAAACATGAAAGATTTTTCAATCATTAAAAATGACCTAGATAACCAGGCAGGATTTTAATCTACTAACAGAAACAATTTTATGATGATAGTAAAGAAAAAAACATATAGCAGTACATGGAGGAGGTCCTGGCACTTGGGTTGGGCCCAACCCCAAGAGCTATAGGCTGCTAAAATAAGCTCATAACTGATGCAACATAAAACTAGTTTCCATTACTCAAAAAACAACCATGTCCATAATGTGTTACAGCAGAAGCTCCAAAATGGGCTGAGAAATAAAGTAGCACTATAGTGCGAAATACAAATGTTCAAAAAGTAACCTACAAAGGCTAGAAGCCTTCCTACTTATGCACTATGAGGACCTCCAACAGTCCTCCTTAATTCAAGGGGCTTGGCTGCTCAAAACTACAGTACTCAACCACTTCATAAAAGCTGCTTGGCTGCCTTTGGGAATCGACTTTGGTGGGCTGCTGAACTCCGAGCTAATGGTGGAGAACTCAAGGAAGGGGTCATTTAGTGCAGGAGACACCCTTCCTATGAATCCTCAGCCTTGTCCCCTCGTATTTGGCTATCAAATGGTCCATAAATGCTTGACCTTGGTCCAAAAGTTGTCCAAAAATCTGCAGCAAACACGTATTAGCCTTCATGGTCAAGTGACTATTCTCATTCATTCAATTAACATCAACATACTTCAAAAGCATACATAAACTATGAAGAATATTTTTGGGGCTCATCATCACCCCCCTGCTAAATGGGTTCCTCATCCTCTGAGAAACTAATCTAGCTCATCATCCTTGATAGCTTTGACTGCCTCCCTCACGTCCCAGGCCTCCGAGGTGATGTCTTCTTCCCGATCATGAAATCCTGATTTTCTTTCCACTTCCTCCCACTGCCTGTTTTCTTCTTCTTCCTTAACTCGTTCCAGCAATCCCAAAAGAAAGGGAGGATTGAAATTTAGGCCGATCCAATTGGCCTGCAGATTTTGCATTGACTATTTATAGAGGGGTACCCTTGCCAAGGCCTCCCTCATCCTGGTTGGAGAGTGGTATTCTATTATTTTCAAACTATGGGGCAGTGTGTTCCACCTCCTTGTGCAAGCATGAATGCAGTTATCCCCCAACAGTCTTTCCATGTCCTCAAAGTGGGTAATAGTTTGAGCTTTTCGTTCAATGTAATCTGGTAAAACCTAAGGGCTGTTGGCCAGGTGCTGATGGGCATGTATTAAAGCTGATGTATCCTTTGGTTCTTCCCTGATCATGACTGGTTCACTCAGCTCCCTATTCATAATATCCCGAATCTTCGCTTCTCTCTTTTCCTCATGATTTAACCAGGAGGCCATGGCCATAAGTTGCACATCTCCCAATGTAGCATTGGGGTCCCAAAGAGTCATGTCTGGAAGGGCCAAGTTGTGTAAAAAGAATTTGGATAACTTAGCCTTATCCTCTGCTGAGCTGCTGTCACACAAGGTCATGAATTGATGGTAGCTTTGAAATGGAATGGTGCCCCTTTGGGCCAAGGTGTTAATCTGGAACTGCAACCATTGATCTTTAAGATATAGGGCATATGACTTGGTAGGTTGCCTACACTGCAAGGCCTCTACTGCCCAGCTGGCCATGCAAGCCAGTTGGGCTTCCTTTTCTTATACATGTTGCTTTAGAGACTGTATTTCCTCAGCTGCCTGTGACTCCTTCTCCTACAGTTGTTTTGTTAGCACCTCAACCTCAGCCTACAACTCGTCCACTTTCTGCTATTCATCAGAGGTTTCTTTGTCTGCTAAAGGCTTTTCCTATTGCTGTTGTTCTCCTAGAATGGAGGGCCTATCATCCTTATGAATTCCCTATAGCCATAGTTGCTGTTTCGCTAGCTCGTTCTCTTCCTGTAGTTTGGTCGTCTGACTGCTTTCCACATGCTTCACCATGGCCAATTCTCTCCTTGAATCCCTGAGTTTTTCTTCTAGGGGGGCTATGTCCGCCACACCCTTGGACTTGTCAATCCTCATCCAAGTGTGAGTCCTAATTCTTTATTCTTCCATTGCAAAGAAGAGTGGCACCGTGAATTTCTGGGGAATTATTTTACCGGCTTCTAACAGGTTATAGTATGAGTCCAAGCTGGGCTGAGGGCTTGGTTCCAATATTTCCTCTGTCTTTTCTTCCTCCTGTGAGTGTCTGGCCACCTTTTCCTCCAATTGCTCGGTCGCTTTTAGCTTAGCCCGAGTTTCCTGTAGAGATTTCTTAGCTTCTTGTAGAGCCATCTTTGAGTCCATTGTCTTCATTCTCTCTCTCCAGGCGGAATTTTTTGGGCTTCCTCATTCATAGGTGATGGATATCTTTGAGGGAGACCCTTCTTTTGGTTTAGGTGTTGTGTCCTCAATGATAATTGGCTCCTTTGACTGTGGCTAGGGTCAGCCTACTTTGATCCGTGTGCTCCTTCTTGCTTTAAAGTCAATGGAGGTTTGCCTCTCTTGCTTCCCTTTTTGTTTTGGAGCTATTTTTAAGGTGGCAAGCACATTTGTTGCCTCTCTTGCCAATATCTCAGGTGATTCCCCCTTTACCGTTCTTTTTTCGTGCTTCCTGTAGAAGTGCGTGTGTCAACTGTTTCTGCATGTATTGCAGCCATTTCAGGATATGTCTTTCCCTTTTGTTTTGGTGTGACATCCTTCACTTGGGATTTTTCTGCCTTCTCTGCTCTCCTCTGCAGTCTCTTTTCCCTTGGGGTTTGTGTTGTTGTTCCTTGCTCTGTTTTAGGCTCAACAATTTGGCCCTCTCCCCCTTTTTCTTTATGTCCTTGTTGTGCTTGAATCTCTTGTGTTCTTTCATCATTGGTTTTCTTACCTTCTTGAATCTTTAGTGTGTTCTCCCTCCTCAGTACTGGATGAGGTGATGTCTTCAGCCAGGATTCCAATATCGTCATCTCGGGACATGTTTTGGAAGATTTCCCAAGATATGGGGACAGTGTAGGAATGCAGGGCATCTTCCACTAATAGCTTAATGAGCCCACGATGGGCTAGCTAATCTGGGGTCCCTTCATTCAATTTTGTACGGCATTCAATTAGTGACTGAAGAAGAAAATAGGGAATGCTCAGCTTCTGGGCTGGAAGTGAATCAATCTCATGCCTTAGTTCACATAGCAACCTGAAATTGTATCCATAGACAATGCTAAACCTCCCCTCACATGTAATGTACTTCATAATTAGAAAGATGACCTCACTCCAGAGAGGAGGCAAGCTGGTTCTTCTAACCCTGTTTTTGTCTTCTACAGGATGTTCCTCTAGTAGGAAGAATGTTTTCTTGGCAAGCTAGTCCAATGACCTCTCTTCTTTGCTCCAAGGGAGCCCTAATGGAAAACCAGTAACACGACTGATGAGCTCAGGGGTAAGTTCTAGGGTCAAACCCCTAAAACTTACTGTGGCCTGTGTCTTTCATTGAGGTCTCAGTGACATAAAAAATTCCTCTGTTATCTCCTCATCATGACCTCAAATTCTGTCAAAAAATGTCATCCAATTGGCCCGGGTGAAAAGATCCACCACCTCAGGATGCTCATGTAGTTTGCTGGTGTCTGAGGGTTCTTTCCTTATGAATCCCCCTGGCATGGTGAGAGTGTTTTTCTTTTTGCTTTGATCAGAAAAAGGAATGTTGCTTATGGTTTTCCCTCTTAACTCAAGAAGGGATTTCTCGGGTATCAATATTAATTAACAGCTATTCCCTGGTTTTCAAGACTGTTGTTGCCCAGAACACGGCTGCTTGTTTATGAAAGGGAGAGTTTCATTTCTACAGACAGAGTATAGAGCTCAATTTTTCCTTCCTAGCACATATACAGATATTCAAATTCAATATTTCATATACAGGCTAACCTCCATAGTTGCATATCTTTCTACAGGAGAATTTAAAAAAAAATAGGAATGTGGAGGAGAATTTGGATGCAAAAACAACTGAGAAACCCAGTGCAACACACAGGCAAATGTTTTCTTCCAATCCCCAGGCAAAATTTTCTCTGGTTCCCCACTCCGATATCATTCAATTCACCACCTTTTCAAATCACACCATGCATAAAGAGTTTTTGAGCCTACCTCCCTTGGAGCTCCAAATTTGATGAAGAAAAATCCCAGGTTTCCTTGCTCCGGAAGGCTGTGCAGGGTTTCCTGTAGAACCCTTCCTGTAGAAGACTCCCCGGTTCCTGTAGAATATCTCTGTGCCTCTGCGCGAGCCCAATACGCTGGAGATTCTCGAAAACAGGTAGAAAAATCGGTGGTGGGCGACTGGTTAACAGTTTCTGGAGTGGATGATGCATACTTCAGTCGAGGACGTTGCAAGTGCAAATGAACAGAGGGTGGTGTGAGTTTCAGCCACGTATATTTTAACTGTGGCATAATTCATGGTGAGGGGGTGAGGTGACTGGACCGAACCATTGATACAACGTCATGGCCATAATTTCTCTGTGTGTCTCTAGCCGCCATCACCTCCCCTCTACCATTAACTGCCGCCACCACTGCCAGTTTTGACAATTTCTCCCTGAGTGGACACTCCACACATGTTGGTTGCACGTCTCGTCAAAAATTTGAATGTAACTGAGCTTGTTTAGATCCCACGAGGCTATGTTAACTGGCTAAGGGTGGCCAGTTGACTGGCCACCGATCCCATTCTATCCAACCACTTCCATAGGCATGCAGCTTTTTAAAATATAGTTTATGTAATTGATGAATGAGTTTAGACACTTACCTGCATGGTCGCAGCCATGTTATGCAGATTTTGGGTCTCTGAACCATTTCTTCATTTGCTGCTGCTTCTTGCATGGGTTTTGGAACCCAATCCTTCAGTCGTTGACGCTGCATGCACGTGTTTCAGAATTCATTCCATTGGTTGCTGTCACTGCATGCTCAGGTGTTGCTTGGTTTCGGCTGCTGATGATGTTTTCCGCGTTCAAGACGAGCTCTTTGCATGTCTCCTTTGTTGTTTTTTGGCTGTCCTCGTCTCCAGAGTGTGTCTTCCAGAGGGATCAACTGCTACAGGATTCCTGTAGGATGTCCTGTAGCTGCTTCTCCTCCTCGGATGCAAGCTAAACGGGCAGGGTTATACTGCTGACGGAGGATTCAGCTGATGAGTAGTCTAGATGGGGATTTGATAGGTAGGTAGAGCGAAACACCACTACTAGAATTGTCACTCAGAGTTCTTGCTGGCAGTATGAGGAAAACAGGGTTTTTTTATTATATTTTGTTTTTGACTGTGTAGGCATAAATAATGGAATGGGTGAAATAGAGGTGTGAGGAGATGAAATAGGGTGATATATGGCGATGGGCGTAAATAGGGGTAGTTGCAGGCTTAGCAGGCAGATTCCAACCTTTGGATTCCCTTACATGATCAATTTTTGCCTGTTTGGAGGTTCTACAAGATCTTCCTGTAGAAGATACACAACTTCTTGTAGAAGGTGAAATCTTAGCCTGAATGTGATCAAATCCTTGAAAAGGGGAGTGGTCATTGAGGAGGTGTGTGTGAGGGATGTTTGCAGTCTGGTGTTGACCTCTGTCCTTCTCTTGCCCCCCCTCCAAACCTGCAATGTCTTCCCTGCATCCTGCAATTATTCAACAGAAATTAAGCCTGTTTCCCTTTTCTTTTTTCTTTTTTGGTGAGACAGTTTGGCGCCTCTAGGAGGTTTTCACCCTCACCGTCTACCCCAGGTGCCTCTAAGAGGTTTTCAGCCAAGGATCTTTTTATTCTTTTCTGTTTTTTCTTTTTCTCTTTTTTTCTTTTTTTTTTTTGATGATCAAGGTGCGGGTGGAGTAGAGACAAGGCCCTGCTCCACTATTAGCACTGACTTATCCAAAGTTTCAATGAACTCCTTCTTAGAAAGAGGCTTCCTGTAGATTTTTAATCAGTGCCTGTTGACGAGCATGGGGATGGCTTCTTCATCAATGGTCTTGATAAGAACTGAACCATTATCGATGCATTTCTCCACGGCATATGGTCCCGGCCACCTTGTCCTCAGCTTCGCCTTGAAATCCTTGTATCTTGAGTCATATAACAGCACCCAATCTCCTGGCTGAAATTGCTTTTCGTTAAGGTGCCAGTCATGCCATATATTTCTCTGGAGTTGGACTTCTTCTGAGTGGAGGAGGGCCTGCATTCTCTGCTCATCTAATTCGTTCAGCTGTAGTAACCTTTCCTGTTGTGCATTGCTGAGATCCAGGTCCAGCTGAGCTGCCAACCTTAATGTGTTTTACTCAAACTCTATGGACAGTAGAGCCTTCTTCCCGTAGACCAGCTCATAAGGTGTGGAAGCTGTTGTGGTTTTCCAAGTGGTGTTGTAGGCCCAGGTGGCCTCAACCAAGCGATCTGCCCAATCCTTTTTTTTGTTGCTCACCACCTTAGTAACAATTTCTTTTACAGCCCTATTAGTGACTTCCACCTGCCCATTTGCTTGCGGATGATAAGGGGTGGAAGTTCTATGCTTGATCTTGTGATGGGCGAGCAGGCCTTCAATCAGGTTAGAGGTGAACTGACTCCCTTTATCTGTGTCTAATTCTCTTGGGTAGCCAAATTTGTAGAAGATATTTTCCCTTAAGAACCCAGCCACTTTTACTTTTGTTGTTGCCTTGATTGCCTTTGTTTCCACCCACTTTGTCAGGTAGTCTGTGCACACGATGATGTAAGACTTTTTCTTTGAAGGAGGGTTGATAGGACCCAGAAAATCCATGCCGCACTTCTCAAATGGCTCGAAAGTCACTTGAGGTTGGAGGGGAATTTCATCCCTCGAACTTGGTTTCCCCATCCTTTGACATTGGTCACATTCGCTGATGTATCTTCTGACATCTTGATGAAGAGTGGGCCAATAGTAGCCTACCTGTAGAATTTTGAAGGCAGTCCCTTTCGCTACAAAGTGGCCTCCACAGGGTCCATCATGACAGGTTAGGAGAATGTCAAAAACTTCCTCCTCCCTAACACAACGCCTCAGGATCTGATCTGGGACGAGTTTGAACAAGTTGCCCCCAATCCAAGTGAAGGGAGCACTTTTCCTCACAATTCTGCTCTTTTCTTTTGAGTATAGGTGTGGAGGGAACTGTGCTGAGACCAAGTAGTTCGCTATATTAGCAAACCATGGAGAGAGTACTGAAATAGCAAACAGGTGCTCATCTGGCATCTGGTCATCCGCCGTCCCTTCTTCATCTGCAGGCAAATCTAATCTAGACAGAAAATCAGCAACGACATTTTCCTTCACTAGCTTGTCAACAATGGTTAAGTCAGATTGCTACAATAAAAGTAACCATCTAATGGTACGAGAATTCACATTAGGTTTATTCATCAAATACCTTATCACAGCATGATCAGTGTGTAAAAATTTTTGATAACTAGTGATGTAGTGTCTGAACTTATTTAGGTAATGGACTATAGCTAGGAGCTCTTTCTCAGTCACAGTATAGTTTAATTCTGCCTTGGACATGTTTTTGCTGACAAAGTATATGGCATATCGTAGCTTCTCTTCAATTTGTCCTAAGACTGCCCCTATAGCTCTGTTCGAGGCATCAGTGTGGATGTGGAAAGGTAGGGCCCAGTTTGGACGTCTCAAGATTGGGGCAGTTACTAGTTTATCTTTTAACTCATCTAGAGCCTCTTGGCAGTTGTCAGTCCATTTAAATTCAACATCTTTCCCCAAAGGACCAAACAATGGCAAGGCTAGCTTACTAAAGTCTTTGATGATTCTTATATAGTATCCTGCTAAGCCTAGAAAACTCTGAACATCTCTTACCTTCTCAGGAGGTGGAACCTTTTGGATAATAGCAATTTTGTTAGGATCCACCTATAATCCTTGCTGAGAGATTGTATGGCCTATAGCACGGTCCCTTCAGTCATTAGGAATTCACATTTTTCAGGACTGAGGGACAGGTTCATCTCAATACACTTGGTTAAAACTTTTCCTAGGTTAGTCAATACTTCTTGAAAGTTGGACCCGTAAGGAGTAAAGTCATCCATGGTGATTTCTATCGAATCATGAACCAACTCAGCAAATATGCTCAATACTGCTCTCTGGAAAGTGGCAAGAGCGTTGCATAGCCTAAAGGGAAGGACCCGGTAGGAAAAGGTTCCCCATGGACAAGTGAAGGTGGTCTTATCTTGGTCTTCTGGGCTGATTTGGATCTGATTATACCCGCTGAACCCATCTAGGAAAGAAAAGAACTTCTTCCCTGCGATCCCATCTAGCACTTGATCTATGAAAAGCAAAGGGAAATGGTCCTTCTTGGTGGCTTTGTTAAGTTCTCGATAGTCTACATATATTCTCCACTTCCCATTTTTCTTGGGCACAAGTACCAGAGGAGAAACCCATTCGCTGTCCGAGATGGGGTAGATGAATCCTACATCCAACAACCTTTGCAATTCTTCTTTAACAATGTCATTAAGGGCTGGATTCATTCTCCTCTGAGGCTACCTGATTGGTTTAAAATTCTCTTTAATGTAAATTTGATGGGTACAAACCGATGGATGGACTCCTTTCACTTCCTTATAGCTCCAAGCAAAAGCCTCCAAATGGTGGTTCAATAAGCTACATAGCTCCTTCTCCTGAGAGGAAGATAAGGATGAGCTGATCTTCAAGGTTCTTTCAGGACCAAATTCCACATTCTTAACTCTGGGAGAGGTCGGATCAACCACACAGAGGTCCACTAAATCACGGGATTGGGTACTTTCCACCAACTTCTCTAATGGCAGCACACCGGGAGGTGGATTTTGAATCAACTTCTCAATTAAATTGTCCTTTGTTTGAGGACCTCCCCGAGTGGCTTCCATTGTGCACATTGGTGCAGAGTAGACTTCATCCTCATCTTCCTCCTCCAACTAGAGAGGTAAGTCATGTTCTAGCAGAGGTTGGGTAGGAGGGTATAGGACTAGCTGTTTGGACATAGGCCCATTCTTGATGGTCATGCTCTCAGCTCGACAACTAATGTAAGCATCCGCAGTAGCTAACCAAGGCCTTCCCAAAATGAGGGGTTATCCAGTGAGTTTTGCATTTGGCTGAAGGACCAAAATGTCCGTAGGGTACTCCCAAGAATCAACAGAGACCAGGACATACTCCACAATCCCTTCGGCAGTCACGGTGGAGCGGTCTGCTAACTGTAGTACTGTCAAGGTCTTTCTTAAGGAACTCTGTAGGTTGAGTTTGAGCATAGTGTCCCTGGTCATCACATCGATGGCAACCCCTAGATCAATCAGGGTGTGGGGGATTATGGTGCCATTGATGTGGACATCTACTACAGGACTCCCAGGATCCAAATATTTTGGATAGATTATTTGCCCCAACATCAGATCGGACAATTGTCCTATGGCATTGATAGTCTGGGCATCTCTCTTGTGCCTGCGTGGGTGCCTAAAACACTTCTCCTTGATCAATTTGTTGTATATTAGTACATCTTTTATGGCCTAGAGAAGTGGTATTTTCATACACAACTATTTAAGTTCTCCCAGAAGTTTAGTCTCCTCTGGGTTTGGTTGCGTGGCTACTGTTAGTCTTTCAGGAAAGGGTGGAATGGCTTTGGTTTCACTTTCCTGTTTCCCTTCCTCATCCTCCAGGGGAGGAGGGTGGCGATCTGGAAGGACCTTTCCAGATCGTAGGTTGATTTCCTGAATCTCCACAACATAGGTAGGGCATGTTGTCTCTCTAGTGTATACCTATTGGGCCTTTCTATTGTTGGGGTTTGGGTTCGGTTGAGTAGGCATTCGGCGCTGTCTTGGAGGAGTAGGAGGTAATGGTTTTGGTTGAGCAGGAGGTGGAGGCAAAATAGCAGGAGGAGAGTTGTATTGGGGCCTCCACCCTAGTTGAGGTGCATTCCACTGAGGTTGTGGTTGAACATGAGAGTGAAACGAATGAGTAGCAGGTTGACTATGGTATTGAGATGGATAAGACCAAGGAGGAGGTGCAGACCAGGAAGGATGAGCAGGGGGGCCCCAAGAAGGCATGTGAGTGGATTGGTTGGGGTTGTAATAATTTTGGGATGTTCCTTGCATCCCCTGCTGGTAAGGTATGGATCCATCCAGCCTCCTTTGGTTAAGGAAGTAGAGTGGCTCAGTGGCCCCTTCAGCCCCTTGGTACATGGCTTTAAGTCCAGGTAAGGTTGGGCACTGGTTTTTGGGGTGGTCTTCCTCACAAACGAAACATACCTCCACTGAGTGCAATGGACACTCATTCTTGGGATGCTTCCTTGTACATCTGGGACAAAAGATGGCCAAAGCCTTCTCAGCTTCCTCTTTTTTCTATTGGATTCGGAAGGTATCCAGTTGCATGGAAATGATCTATCTCATCTCACTTTTGAGGTCTTCCATTTGATTTGCAAACTCATGCTGGGAGAAGGTGGCACTAGCTGAAAGTCGATTCCCCCTACCTCTTTTCCGGGCTGTCCTAGAGTGGTTTCTAAACACAGTCTTTATTTCCTCATAAGGTAGTTGATAGATGTCTCCTCCAGCTAGCTGATAGAGGGTATCCAGAAGGTCTTCAGGGACTCCTCGAAGGAGGACCAACTTCAGAGATTCGAGGTCCAGTGTGCACCTGGCCCTTTTATAACTAAGTTGGAACCTTTCTTCATAGTCTTCTAAAGACTCATCACTTCCCATGGTCATCCAAAAGATCTCTCCCTTCATTTCCTTTGACCTACAGTAGTCTCGGTATTTTCTATTAAAGGCTTGCTGCATTTGAGCCCAAGTTGTGATACTGTTTCCAGGTAACCCCATGAACCAGCATAGTACTGCATCCTTGAGGGTAGAGGGAAAGAATTTCAATTTTTTCTCGTCTTCTGCATAGTCATAAGTTCGACAAAGGACATCAAACTCAAACAGGAAGGTATCAGGGTCTTCAGTGGTTAATCCATGGAAATGAGGTAAGGCTGAGGGACTTATGTTTTTCATTTTCATGTCCTCGTTGGTCTCTCAGATGGGAAAGGCACCTTCTATTCTCTCCTCATCTTCTCTACCATTTCTATTTTCAGCCATGGTCTCAAGAGGAATGTTTTCTTGCTCTTCTTCTGTTATAGGATCTTTGTATATCTCCGGAGGTTCACCTATAGGTTCTTCTGGATCACTGCCATTGAAGAAGAGAGAAGGGTGACTCGGTGATGTGGTGGGGGTGTTGGGTAAGAATTTCCATGTATTGTCTCTATTCCTACGAGGCATGAAATGGAATATTTTTGGTGGAGTTTTGGCGTTTTTTCTGCTTGTACCTACAAAACTAAAAGCGATTGAACTGCAACTAACTAAAATCTATCTTGCTGAAATGAAAATGTGGAATTGAAATGAAAGCAGGAAAGGTCTAATCTATTCTGCTGAAATGAAATTGCAGCAATGAAATGCTAGACTACGCTTGCAGAATTGAAATGCTAATCTACGCTTGCAGAATTGAAATTGCAGAATTGAAATGCTAATCTATGAAGGTGGGAAATATCTAATCTACACTTGCTGAAATGAAATGAAAGCAGGAAATGTCTAACCTACTTTTGCAGAAAGGAAATGAAACAACTATTATACTCTTGCTGAAATAACTACTTAGTAGAAGATTGAAGTAGAAAGTAGAAGAAAAGCAGCAATCACAAATACTCTGACGCTTCCTCGACAACGGCGCCAAAAAGATGGTGGGCTCCATTATTGCAGCAATAATGCTGCAACTCCTGGGACTCCCTTCTTTACTTTTATCAACCCGGTAGTTGGTAACAAACTTGGAAGCGATGGTGCTATATGCACAAGTACTAGCTCTTGCCACAACTGTCAATGGATCAGCTAGCACAAGTCCGCTAGGAGCTTAAGCTAACTTCCATGAGCTCCAAGAAGAAGCTTTTAATGGTGATGTATGAAAGCTAACTCAAAGGAAGCTAGTCTACTTGCAGAAAGAAGCTGAAAGTGAAAAAGGAATGCAAACCCTAGCAAACCCAAGTTCTATAGACTAACCCTACCGGTGCAAGGAAAAAGATGAAAGCGGCAGAAATGGATGCCATTGGCTTCTAGAAATGTAGAATGCATGTGACTAACCTACTCTTGTAGTGAAATCTAAAAAGGAATGTCTTTTTGTATTTTTGAGTAATCTTGTAGAATTATTATGCATGTTCTTAACTGTTTTGACTGTGCAGAGGTTGATTGATTGAAGGAAGTGGTGAGGGTGCTTGCAGGAGGTTGGAAAGTTGAGAAGAGGGCCTAAGGGGTCCCTAACACCCTTCCAGATAGTTTCACATTGATCAGATCTCGAAAAACCATTCTGGTGATCTTCTACAAGAAGTCTGCAGGGGTTCTATAGGATGTTCTACAGGATGTTCCGAAAGGAGATTTTGGAGGGTTGATGGTGGAAGAAAGGTGGAGAAGTGGAAATGGAGATTGGATGAGGGTGTGAAGGGGTTTAGAACCTGGCAGATGAAGCTGAGAGGTGATGAAGATGGTTGGATTTGTTCAAGGAGGGGTAGAGCAATGTTGCACAAAAATATGGAAATTAGGTCAAAGTGAGAAAGTGTGGCAAACAAACAACAAGAATCTGAGTTAGGGGATGGAACAGGTTGCGTTGATGGAGGAAGGGTAGGCAGGGAGGTTTCTCAGGTGTTTTGCACACTACTTCTTGAAACAAACCAAACAAAGATCATGCAAACCAAGTATCTAGCTATTCTAACCTAATTTGACCTAGGAACTAGCAATCATGATGAACAGAAATCCCTTGGTAGAAAATCATGTGAAACAACTTATGAAAACCAAGCAAGAATGAACCTAAGCATGCAATCACATCTGGTATCAACTTTTGCAACTGAGAAACTAACACTAGCAATCACATGAAGAAGCAAGAATAATTTTTTGTGGCAGCAAGGACACCGTGGTCTCAGCTCATGGTCCCGAGGAGGGAGAGGTGAGATCCAAGGTTGCTTGATGGCCTTTTTTCAAATATATTTTCTGCTACCAACCTATCACATCAATTTGAAACATGAAAGCTTTTTCAAATCATCAAAACTGACCTAGATAACCAAGCAAGATTTTAATATACTAACAAAAACTATTTTATGAAGACAGTAAAGAAAAAAACATATAACAGTACATGAAGGAGGTCCTAGCACTTGGGTTGGGCCCTACCCCAAGAGCTACAGGCTCCTAAAAGAAGCTCAGAACTGATGCAACATAAAACTAGTTTCCATTACTCAAAAAACAACCATGTCCAAAATGTGTTACAGTAGAAGCTCCAAAATGGGCTCAGAAATAAAGCAGCACTATAGTGCGAAATACAAAAGTTCAACAAGTAACCTATGAAGGCTAGAAGCCTTCCTACTTATGCACTATGAGGACCTCCAGTACTCCTCCTTAATTCAAGGGTCTTGGCTGCTCAAAACTGCAGTACTCAACCACTTCATAAAAGCTGCTCGGCTGCCTTTGGAAATTGACTTTGGTGGGTAGCTGAACTCCGAGCTAATGGTGGAGAACTTGAGGAATGGGTCATTTAGTGCAGGAGACACCCTTCCTACGAATCCTCAGCCCTGTCCCCTCGTATTTGGCTATCAAATGGTCCATAAATGCTTGACCTTGGTCCAAAAGTTGTCCAAACATCTGCAACAAACACGTATTAGCCTTTATGGTCAAGTGACTATTCTCATTCATTCAATTAACATAAACATACTTCAAAAGCATACATAAACTATGAAGAATGGTGGATAAATAGAGAACAATAGGCAAAATGAGCCCAATAAGTTACCCATTTTTGGGGCTCATCAACTTTTATAGATTAGTCTACCATTGATAAAGCCCTACTACAACCATACATACCCCAAACCTAGCTTCTTGAAATAGATCCTGATCTAGAACCCCTACAACAATTTGACAAAATATAAGGTCTAGTTTCAATTTTTGACCAAGCCATTGAAGAAGCTTCTATTCAACAATATGTTGAATTTTTTGCTTTAACAATTACAAAAAGTTCTTTTTCCACCCAATCCTCCCAGTCTGTTCATCTACAACCTCCCAATACTACTCATTCCATATTTTTCAAATTCCTCGCCTATGATATCTCAAACTATTATTCCTACTATCCCTGTAGTTATCACAACTACACCCACATTAGGTCCATCTTCTAGTTATGGCAAGTAGGTATGCACCTTGGTGCTACCATGCCAACTAAATGTTATGCCTGGAGATTACCAATCTAAAATTGTGACCTTTGATAACACTAGTTCTCTTACTGATCAATAGCATGTGGATAGAATGAATGATGTGTTTGACCTTCAAGAAGTAGATGAAGCCGATTTGAAAATGACATTGTTTGCTCAAATTCTAGGAGGTGATGTCAAAAAATGGTTTAGGAGTTTACCTGCAGGAAGTATAGCTAACCTTGATGCATTCCATCAAACTTTTTTAGCTACATGGGAGATCAAGAAAAATCCAGTTCAACTCATAAATGAATATAAAATACTGAAAAGAAAGCCAAATGAAAGTGTGGAAGAATAGTGTGAACAATTTAATATTGTTTAAAATTCCATTCCACAAGACATCAAGCCCTCCCCTGGCCTAGATTTCACTTATTTTCTTGATGGTTTTGATGTATACATGCAATATCAACTTATAGAGAGATACCTTGAAACTTTGGAAGAAATGCAAGCTAATTCCATCAAAGTTGAATCTAACATCTTATCCAAGAAGGCCAAACCAAAATCTGAATGCAGGGTTACCATTAAAGAAGAGCCTTCCACTTCTGATGTTGATCATAAAATTGATAACTTAGTGATGGTAGTAAATCAGACGATGCAAAGAGTAAACATAAATGACCAAAATCAAGTGAGAGAGAACCAAAATGCTCCTAAAAATAGAAACCAAAACTTTAGGAGAAATGTTCCCCAAATGAAACAACGAGAACAAAAGGGTCGAGACCAGCAGGTTCAGCCTCCTTTTTAGGAAAACTACAATGATGATGAGGGTAATATTATTGAAGAGTTGGATGATAATAAAATAAATATGATGGGAATACCCGATGAGGAAACAATTTCCTCACTCAAGAGGAGAAATAACTTTTTCTCCTAGCTCAAACCGAACTAGATTTTGAAGAATCAGATGAATATAAGAAAGGTTTTGAAAATGATATCATGGAAGTACATAGGCAGTATGAAATTATGAGAAAAAATAATTCAGATACTCTCAACACCAAAAACTCTGATAATCCTACTAAAAGCTCTTTTGAAATTGATCCTAGGAAAAGCATAGATAGTCTTCCTAAGAAAACCATTGATAATTTTGGTAAAAAGAAAGTAGAAATTCCTATCAAGAAGATAGTTGATAATGTTTCTAAAACTAATCAAATAGATATCCCAACCACTAGTCAAAAAAAAGAGCCTATAACAAAACAAATCTAAGACCAATCTAAACTTCCCAACTTGATTAGGATTCAAACATCGTTCAACATTAGGAATGAGTTAGCAAAATTGAAAATCCCTATTCCTCTCATAGAATTAATGAAAAAAAACATGTACAGACCCTAAGTAATGAAATCTCTAAAGATAGGGGAAAACATAGACTCTATAAATCTGAATGATGACCAGAAGTTGAGGGAAAACCACAGGAAGTGGGTGTTCCTCCATTCTATGTTAGCCTAAATATTCTTGATAAGATCCTCCATAATGCTATGTTAGATTCAGGGGCTTCCCACAAGTTATTGCCTAAAGCCGTTATGGAAAAATTAGGACTAGACATTACCAGACCTTATAAATACCTACATTCCCTTGATTCTAGTAAAGTAAGATGTATAGGTCCCATCAATGACCTATACGTTACTTTAACACAAATCATAGCCAAAAGTCTTGTAATGGATATAGTGGTTGCAGATATTCCCCCCAAGTATGGTATGTTACTGTCATGCTCATGAGGAGAAAAGTTACAAGGAACCCTATAGATGGATATGACTTTTGCCACCATACCAGTTTTTTGGAAACAAAGAAGATTATATAGGGAAACCTTGATGAAATTCATGTTGAGTAGTCAAGAGAAACCTCACCACTATCCTCCTTATTCTGTCCACTCAAATTTGGGTTCTTTCATTCTTTAAAATGATGGAGATATCAAAGCTCAGGTGATCAATGTTGAAACTGAAATTTCTAAAACAGACCCAACCCAAACACAAACAACAGAACCAAATACTCCTCCTGAACCTCTTTGGAACATGAGATTTGATGGATCTTGTAGTAAAGATGGTTCTGGAGCAGGAATTTGGGTAGTGAACACAGGAAATAATCATGTTGAGGATCACTCATACAGGCTTAATTTCCAATATACCAATAACATAGTCAAGTATGAAGCCCTTATATTAGGATTGCAGTTGTTGAAAATATTACGTACCAAGTGAATATCCATTCAAGGGGATGCTGAATTAATTATTAAACAAATTAAAGGAGAGTATTTAGCCAAACACCCTAGATTAGAGCATATAGAAATGATGTGCTTGACTTTCTATAGAGTTTTCTTGAACACGAGCTTTTTGCAATTCCTAGAAAACAAAATATCATTCCAAATAATCTAGTTTTCTCAGCCATTTCTTGTAAAATTCCTTACCCGGATCGATATTAGATAGTGGAAGTGAAACATTCACCAGTTGTACCAGATAATATGAGGTATTGGAAAGTGTTTGGAAGTGATAAACAAATTGAAAGTTTTCTACAATCCAAAGATGAATTCGAAGATGACAGTATTGATTTGGAATCTTCAGTAGAGAATCAAATAGCTGTACATTATAATATAGAAAGGTAGATAGAAAATTTAGATGTATATACACCCATAGATAAAGTTCTAAATAAATTAGAATTTCTTGAGATAGACCCAGAAAAAGAAGAGTTTGAAACACTTCAACTAAAAGATAACGTTTTACCTAGAGGTCTAGTTCCACTAGAAGAATTATTTGATTTCAATGTTGTGGAAAAAAATCCTAAGACAGAGCCCACAGGAACAATAGTAGAAGAATGTAATATAGGTAGTGAAACAAAAACTATCCAAACCACTTGCAGCTACTAAAAAACAAAAATATATTGATTTATTCAAGTAATTTAGTGGTTTTTTTGCTTGGAGCTATGAAGATCTTAAAACATATGATACAGAGATTATACAACACAAAATTCCAATTGAAGAAGATGATAAACCATTTAAATAATAACTTCGAAGAATAAATTTGGTTCTGATGCTTTTATCTCAGAGGGAAATTAAAAGAATGTATGACTCTAAAAGCATAGTTCCTCTTAGGTACATTAAATGGGTTTCCAATATTTTGCCAACAAGGAAGAAAACATGTGAAATCAGATTGTGCATAGATTTTAGAAACCTTAACAAAGTCTCCCTAAAGGACAACTATCCTTTAACTAAAATGGATCATATTATGCAAAATGTAGTTGGATCTTCTAGGATTTCTTTATTAAATGGTTTCTCAGGTTATAATTAGGTTTTATTCCACCCAGATGATCAAGATAAAACAAACTTTACTACTCCATGGGGTACCTTCATGTATGTGAAGATGCCTTTTGGATTAGTGAATACTGGAGAAACATTTCAAAGAGTAATGGATATTGCTTTTGCTGATGAAATTGCCAGATCTATTTTGATCTATCTAGATGACATCACTGTATATTCTAAAACTAATGAAGAACATTTGTTACATCTGAGAAGAGTATTTGAGAAATGTAGAAGGTTTGGGATTTCACTAAATCCTAAGAAAATAGTTTTTTGGCCTTCAAGAGGGAAAACGTTTTGGTCATATGATATCTAAGGAACATATTTTAATTGATCCTTAAATGATTGACGCCATTATGAAAATAAATCATCTAAGGAACATTAAGGAACTTCAATCATTTATTGGTAGAATAAACTTCCTAACAAGATTTATCCCTAACCTCGAAGAACTTCTTAGAAACATAACAAACATGCTAAAAAGTGATTCAGAAATCAGATGGAACATTGAAGCAAGGAAATCGTTTGATCAAGTTAAACAAGCATTGACAAAAGAACCAGTCCTTATCAGTCCAAATTTTAATAAAGATTTCATAATTTTTTCATTTGCTTCTAAACATACTGTTGCAATTGTCCTTTTACAGAAAAATGATGAAGGATTTGAACAACGCATTGCTTTCTTTCTTAAGGCTTAAGGGATGTTGCACTCAAACATAATATAATCGAAAAACAAGGTTGTTATCGGGAAATCTAGTGTCTATTCAAAGCTGCTAGTCCCACTAAGATAGGTAGCTATCTTAGAAAAAACAGATTAAAGTCACTTGTTTTTTCCTTTACGAGAGAGAGATGGGAAAGAAGAAGAGAGTACCAACCTCAGTCTTCTGTTTGGCTCCTTGCTTGTTTCCTTTCCCCTTTGACAGAATCTTGCCACTGCTTCCTTACTTGTCTAGATTCAAAGATCACCTATAGATTCACAGTAGCTTAATACCATCAAAGCATAGAGATCTTTCACCGTAAACAATATAGGATCAGATATATATTGACCATATAAATGCATATAACAACACAATATTTAGAGATACACAAGAATATAGAGGAAAACTCAAATAGCTTTATTAGTAAAAGTCGTAGAAGAGAGGATTACAACCACTTGGTCTGACCCAGTGCCATTCTCCCAGCTTGAAAGCCCTCTTCACCTCACACAAAGCAAGATCACCCAACAATGTCTTCAAAGAGAAACTAGGAGCACCTCTTTGCAAATTACCCAATTCCAACCTTTGGATCTCTTGGATGAGGGATCCTTTTATAGATATTTGTAGGGGGGTGAGTTAGCTTCTGGGATTTTGATTAGTGTCATCTCTTTGATAGTTCCTGCTTCCACATGGATATTTTAGATCTCTTACTCATCCCTGGGCGAACTGAGAGAGGCAAGTGTCAAATGAGCCGTTTCTAGAAGATTCTCTGGGTTTCCACCTAGCAAACTGCTTGTGCCATTTGTCTTCTCTCGCTCATCGCATCCTATAGAAGGGCTTTCCAGTATGCATCGCACTTTTTGCATGTGGCAGGTGAGATGCATCACACCTTTAGCACTGGGTAGTCTGTATGATCCTGCTTTGACCAGTTCTGAGTAGCTTTTCATGGAGAACTTCTGGGAGATGATTTAATTAGCTGACCTTGCTCCTTTAGGGTATAAAACAACACTTTTAGGGACTTAGAAGCCCTTGGTTTATGGACATATGTGATTTGGGTTGCAGTCCCCAAATATGTCTATAACAGTTGCCCCCTAAAGCATGAGGTCATAAATCTTTTGATGTCAGTTGAAATGCTTTATAATGAGGATCTGAGGTTTTTCGCACTAGAAGGTGACCTATAATAAGATACAATACAATACATTATCTTCATAATATTTCCATGATCTAGCTGAGGCAGGAATTCCAATGCTCAGCTTGATAAATTCATTTTCATGTACATAGGACAGACAACCTTCTTTGTGCAGATTGATGATTCTGGTAGAGCCATCATCCCTTACTTTGGATGATTATCGGTGCAGAAATGATGTACATTTGATGTCTTCATTTTCCTGATTATATCGCAGCCCGGATGGATGAAACTAGATCTGAGGTCTTCAAAACTCATTCAATCTTCACCTGGAAGTACAAGTCGATCCATGTGAAAAAGATGTTCTAATGTCGAACATGGAAGGACATCATCTGATTACCAGCCAATGATGTAAGTTGTTAACAGACACGAGAGGAATCACCAATGATGATGATGACCCTCAAGGTACTGCAGTAAAATTCACGTGGTGTGAATACATGAGTTGATTTCAAACACCACGCAAAATCTTTTGGTCGAAGGCCATTAGTGTAAACCTGTCACCAGAAGTGAGAAACTTGCCATTGAGGCATGCAAGCTTCAAAGTACTAGAAGGGTTATTCCTAGGTGAGCTTCTTGGATAATGAGATCATGTCGACAAGAAGTGACCCATCGTAGGAGGGCATTAATGGATCCCACATCTACGACATGAAATGGAGCAAATGATTTTGCGGAGGTGAAAACGATCTGATGATACAAGGTTCAGGGTGGCGGTCATGAAGGAATGAAGCGTGAAGGTATTGTAGCGGATGAGACACAAGCTGGGTAGGTGAATTCTCTGAGCGACTTCTCTTGAACATATCGGTGACACTGAAATGAATTGGTAGTGTTAACCCCAAAAGTGGATGGTACAGTGGACCAATGGTGATATGACCAGTGAGCAGAATAACCCAACCCGACTCAATCATGGCGATGGAGTGAAAGTGTCATATTCAAGAGTGACCTGCTACCAATAAAGTTTATTCAAGTTTTCTTCCCAATTTTCCCTAGTCGTTTATGACTAGTACCTCTTTATCTTTTTGAAGCTCGAGGAGGATAACATATACTTGTTCTATAATTTTCCCTTCGGGCAAACCCGTTGCTATGTTTTAACAAGCCTAGCAACAGTGAAGCTCACTCTTGTCTGAATGAACAAGTTTGTCACTATTCTTTTAATGAGTTTAATGACAAGGATAACTCGGTTCTTTTCAATTTCAGAGAGTCTAAAAAGAGACGGAAAGAAGACTCCAATATTCCTTTTTCGTAATATAATCCCTTAAGTCCAAAATAGTATAAAACAATGCGAAAAGGATGACTTTTCAATAGTTTTAATGAGCCAAAGAAGACAAACGCTCGATCTGTTTGTGTAATAATCCCTCAAGTCCAAAAAGATTAAAATCTAGAGGAGGGATAGCACTTCCAATCACTTTAACGAGCTGGAGAGGCCAATCGCTCGGCAATCCTTTCATATTTTATGAGTCAGATGAAAAGGACTTAAATGAGACTCGTTTTTTGAGGAACGAGTGACGTTTTCAGATAGCAGTTGGTTCCATGTAAGGTTTGGAACTTTCCAATCACGACAGTGTAAAAAGGTGGCTAATGGGATCACTTGTTGCACATGTTCCTCAAAAGGGGTAAACAATCGAATGGAGGCAAATGATCAACAACAACAGAGTGGAGGTGATGGTAAGAACACGACCAAGGCTCAAAAGCTGATGAAAATGCATTCACAATGGCTATTTACCCGATATGGGTTCATTTTTTAATGAGCTTAAACTCTGGTGGAACATATGCTCATTGCTAGGTTTAATTTTTAACGAGCTTGAACTTCGCGTAAAACTGCTCGTGCCAATCGTACAATAAGGATGTCTCATCGATAGGTTCATCTTTTAGGGAGCTTGCACCATTCAAAATTATGCTCCGAGTCCTTTTATTATGTAAGCTAGGAATGACCAATCCTACGAGTTTAAAGGCTTAAGAACCTACAAACTAAGAAAATGAATGATCTCTTTTCACTTTCACACAAAAATTTTGCATGCTCCCAGGTATAGCGAAGTAGAGTTTCCAAGGTTACCCCTCAATTTGCAAAGAAAACACTTGTTCTATCAGGAAAGGCCTATCTTTCTAGGTTACCCTTCATTTTGCAGACAAAACATTTGTTCTATCGGGAAAGGCCTACCTTCTAACAGAGGTATCTTATTTCGGTCTAATCCCATTTTCCTAAATGGACGAGTGTGTAAAACCAGTCATATATTCTCTGTGGAAACCTGCCCTATACCTAAATTTTTCCTGTCATAACAGGCCAGGGTGCATGCCCCCTGGGTTTTAGTCTTGACCACCGAATCACTTGCGCTCATCAGGTGGATGCACTGGAGATTGATGAGACATTCCTTGTGAAAAAAGACCTGTTAGGTATGGCATTTGACTATTAGCTATGTGTGAACCGGGGAATGAAAGCTGGTCTACGAGCTAGACCACTCTGCCTTCATGTGGAAAACACATTACTCGAAAGAGTGAGGAGACAATGGCTCCCATGCTATAATTGTAGTCGCGCCCAAGGAGTAGATTGTAATCTAAAGGTCCTTGGACTACCATTACATTCAGATAAGCGGTTTTCCTTCTCAAAGTTATAGGCAAATTTGGAAGGATCCCTAACGGCCGACTGGTTCATTTATTGAAGCCTATCAAATATCGCATCTCAGGCAAAAGCAATGGCGAGCCAAGCGCTTTCCAAGCAGTTGAGGAAAGGATACTCATAGAAGCCCCTTAATCTATGATGGTACAAACCATCACCATTTTGTAAGTTTGCACTATGATTCAAAATGGTACATTAGATGGTAAACGGGGTCTTCCTAGTAGATTCCAATCAAAGGAAACGACTAGGTTGCTTGGAGGTGGGACCGAATAAACGGCCGGATAAAACTCTGACGAATTTCCTTCCTATGGTAAAGGAATGGGCAGATTACCCCCATGTTCATCGAAGTCTGTGTTTACAAAAAGAATTTGAACAGTGTCATTCTCATTCTCTTTGTTGACTGTATCATCCGAAGGTAAATCTTCTAAAGTCAAGATGGGGTCGACTGCCATATTGACCTGTTGACATTAGTCCGATGTGGACTCAGAGGGTTTATCTTCAATGATAGGTGCTCCGGCCAACTCCAAAGGTGGGTCAGTTAGATTTTCAACTAGCAAATGGATTCGACAAGAGTTTCTTGTACCCAGGAGGGAGTCGCTGTGGTGATACAGGACGATTATCCAAGACTCTTTTAGCTTCGTACAGGAAGGGACAACGGTGGAAGGCATGATCGCCTTCACACAGTTTGCAGGGAAATTTAGATTTTCCTTTTTGTCCAGTGACTTCACTTTCACTAGTTGACAGTGTACTTTCAACATGATCGTCACAGGTTGACAACACCAGATTGTGCAAGCGAGGAGACCAGTCCCTTAGGATCCATGGGATGTAAGGAAAATCTTGGTGATAGTGGTCTCCTTTGTAGATGATACATGGAGATTTAGGTCTAGATGGTGCAGTGTGTGGATTTTCGCTCGACGATGCACGATTGCCCCCTTTTGCCGTTGGCTCCTTCTTCTTCTTCTCCTTCCCCTTCTTCTTCTTCTCAGTTACTTGGTTTTTAGTTTTAATATCTTTACCAAGTGAAGAGGAAGATGGAGAGGGAGAGGCAAACGAAGTAGAAGGTTGGGGGAAACTCTGGTATCATCTAGTTGTTGGTTCGATTGTTCAAGAATTATGCTGCTTTGAATGACAGAGGTTGAGAAAAGCCATATCGGCAGGCCAATTGTCAGTCTTGGAAGGGACAATGTGGCCATATGAGGTGCACCAACATCTCCCTAAGAAGAGAAAGGACTAGGACTTCCCCCAAGGGTAAATCCTTGGTTGGTGGACACCATTTTCTCAACCTAAGACCAACGAGGGAACAATGACGTTATTCTGTTTAAAATAAATTTTAGATTCTTTGACACAACTTTCTTTTTCACTTTTTAAGAGTCGAGAAAAATCCAAAGAGTACTCTAGTGGCCTTCGATTTTTAATGAGCCTGAAGTGACAAGTGCTCAGATGGACCTTTTCCTTTAAGGAGTCTGAAAAGGAATGAAAGAGACTACTCTGAAAATCTAGACAGAGGGATTACCAAACCAATCACAAAACTGTAGAATACTTTTTACGGTATGGCAGTCAATCTTCCTGAATGCTGTGTTCAGTGCATTGCGATCGATAGGGTGACAAACACGGCTTCCTGAGGACAAAGGATATAGCCTATTGTGGTCTCCCAATATATAATTGATGGTACGTGAGAGCACAAGTCCATACTGGCACTTATCGTCTCAAAGAGGAGGAATCACCCAACCTACAATGAAAGCGATAGTCACCAAGCTTTATGACACTGGAATATATCTCTAGCCTAGACTTCTTGATGTTGTGCGTTAGATTCCAAAGCGATTTTATGTTCATTAAATTTATTTTACAGTTCATCTTTCTTAAGAAGTTTGCCTTTCAGGTTCACCGCGTGATGTAGATGTGCAATTCCTAAAATGCAATCTAAGATGATAAACAGTCATTTAATCTTCTTTTTGCAATGAAAATCCTAGCTACTAAGGAAAGAGAAATGTAATCCTTTCAACATAGAGCAGAGAGCACACACTAGATGCACTGTCCTAAATCAAAATCAACAAGCAGTCTAAATGCAAATGCACATGCATGTATTTGTTTTCTGCTTTCTTAATGTGTGAATGAAAAAAATAATGCTAAATACAAATCTGAATTATTTCTTCTTTCAAAGCGATAGTACTAATGATTTTCTTTTCAAAAAATGACAGGAAGGCAAGACGACACTTTGCAATTTTGAATTGAAAATTGCTTTCAACACTTGAAATACTACTAATCGAGATCAAATACAAGAGTAACAGTACAATTGACTATTAAGAACAGTAGGATTCTTTTCTTTGACTGAAAACGACACTTGCGACACTTCCAAATCAAAAGTCAACAGTTCGATTAAGCTACTTCTTTGTAAAATAGAACTGCAAATGATGCACAATACATAAAAACATTCACAATTCTTTGTACAATAGAGGTTGGATGATGCAAAGAAGGGGGTTTCAACAGTTTTCTACTGATCACAGACAGCAAAAATCCTGAATAAAACTGAAGACAGTGAAGAAAAAACCAAAATCTGGAAGCAAATCTAGTCTTGTCTGATCATCGCACCTGTAACACAGGGAAATAGGGATGCATCCCACCTACTGCACACAAGAGGTGAGATGCATCCAAATTGCCAAGAAGACAGGGTGCGATGGTCCAGGCACGAGACTTTAACTTGGTTTTTGGTCACAGTTTGCAGTTTAGTCCACGGATTTAGGCCGAACAAATCATAGTTAGTAACTACAAAGTATAGGGCTGATCTAATGAGTTTACTCAAGCTACCTCTAGGGCACTTAGTATGTTTGCAAGTCAATTGTTCAGTTCATAAACAAACCCGGAGACTGACTGAAGCAACGTTGATCTACTTTGCACTTGGATAGCAAATGCAGTTCAAAGGCTAGCTGGCTTGACTTCAGGCTCCGTCTACTGTTTATGAATCAAACAAATAGAGACAAGCAATCAAACTAATCGATCCCTAGCGGAGTCGCCATTTTCTTACTGGGAAATCTATTGTCTATTCAGAGCTGCTAGTCCCACTAAGACAGGTAGCTATCTTAGAAACAAATAGATTAAAGTCACTTGTTTTTCCTTTATGAGAGAGAGATGGGAAAGAAGCAGAGAGTACCAACCTCAGTCTTTCGTTTGGCTCCTTGCTTGTTTCCTTTCCCCTTTGACAGAATCTTGCCACTGCTTCCTTACTTGTCCAGCTTCAAAGAGCACCTGTAGATTTAGAGTAGCATAATACCATCAAAGCATAGAGATCTTCCACTATAAACAATATAGGATCAGATATATATTGACCATATAAATGCATATAACAACACAATATTCAGAGATACACAAGAATATAGAGGAAAACTCAAATAGCTTTATTAGTAAAAGTCATAGAAGAGAGGATTACAACCACTTGGTCTGCCCAGTCCATCCTCCCAGCTTGAAAGCCCTCTTCACCTCAGACAAAACAAGATCACCCAACAATGTCTTCAAAGAGAAACCAGCAGCACATCTTTGCAAATTACCCAATTCCAGCCTTTGGATCTCTTGGATGAGGAATCCTTTTATAGATATTTGCAGGTGGTTTCGTCAGCTTCTGGGATTTTGATTAGTGTCATCTCTCTGATAGTTCTTGGTTCGACATGGAGATTTTGGATCTCTTACTCATCCCTGGGAAAAATCAGAGAGGCAAGTGTCAAATGAGAAGTTTCTAGAAGATTCTTTGGGTTTCCACCTAGCAAACTTCTTGTGCCATTTGTCTGCTCTCGCTCATCGCATCCTATAGAAGGGCTTTCGAGTATGCATCACACCTTTTGCATGTGGCAGGTGAGATGCATCACACCTTTAGCACTGGGCAGTTTGTATGGTCTTGCTTTGACCAATTCTGAGTAGCTTTTCATGGAGAACTTCTTGGAGATGATTTAATCTGCTAACCTTGCTCCTTTAGGGTATGAAACAACACTTTTAGGGACTTACAAGCCCTTGGTTTATGGATATATGTGATCGAGGTTGCAGTGCCCATATATGTCTATAACAAAGGTTTCACATTGATAAAAGAAATTAAATATTTCAGAGTATATATCCTTCATTCTCACATAATTTCTTATGTACCAAATGTTGTAGTTAAGGATATTTTGACACAGAATGGACCAGATGGCAAAAGAGGAGAATGGATTTTTATCATTCTTGAGTACGACATGGAAAGAAAGCGAACCAAGCTCATCAAAGGACAAGGATTAGCGAAATTGATGCTTTAATGTAACTTTAATGCATTGGATATCAACTTTGTAGCTGAATTGGATGATCAAGAGGAATAGTTGACTCCAAAATTAGATGAAGCTTTCATGACTACCCTCGTATGTAGACCTTATTTATGTTTTATTCAATTTAAATGCTCCTTCTGGTCTTACAAAGACAAAGCTTAGATTTCTAAACCTAACAGCAATAAATTTTTCATCATAGATAATGTTTTATATTGGAAAGATGTTGGTGGTATTCTACTGAAGTTTCTATTGAGAGATGACACAGAAAGAACAATGTAGGAATTCCATGAAGGTGATTGTAGTGGCCATCTATATTGGAAAATCATTGGCAATAAGATCCTTAGAGCTAGCTTTTACTGGCCAACATTTTTCCTAGATGTTCATAAGAAGGTAACTACTTGCCATAAATGTCAAATCTTTGAGGGGAAAAGAAATCTTTTGCCTCTACCTTTGAAGCCCCTATCTGTTGAAATCCCTTTCCAACAACGGGAATTGGATTTCATTGGAGAAATCCATCCACCATCCTCTGCTCAATGTAAATGGATCCTTACTGCTAATGGCTACTTCACTAGATGGATTGAGTCCACTCCTCCTAGACTGGCCACAAATGTGTTATCATCAAACTTTTAGAAACCAATATCCTGTCTAGATTTGACTGTCCAAACAAGCTTATTACAGACAATGTTGCAACTTTTAGATCTAAGAATATGAAAGATTTATGTAATAAATACCATATTACTTTGGGAAAATCAACTTCTTATTACCGACAGGGTAATGGGCTGGCTGAATATTCAAATAATATTCTAGTAAATATTATTAAGAATATGTTAGCATACAACAAAAGGACATGGCACAACAAGATAATAAATCCACTTTCGGCTGATGGGATGACAACAAAGAAGTCAATTGGAATGTCACCATACCAATTGGTTTATGGAATGGATGTTTTTTTCCATCCTCTTTGGGAGTTCCAATCATTAATTTAATTAAGGAATTGTAGGTTGAGCCAAATTACATTTAAAGGAGAATTTATCATACAATCCAGTTGCAACAATCCAGGGAAAAAGTTTATAATAAGGCTCAGGTCATCCATGAGAATATGAAGAGGGTTTTTGATACAAGAAAAAAAGCAGATGATTTCGCCTTGGGTGATAAAGTTATAAAGTGGGATTCCATAAGAGAAGACAAAGGGAAGCATGGAAAATTTGAAAATTTATTGACGGTACCTTATGTCATTTATGATTTCAGAGGGAATAATGATCTTTTTCTCATAAATTTAGATGGGAGAGAAATTCCTGGTGGATCCATCATTGGCAGGATGCTCACACACTATTTCTCTGAGCAATAGAGATTTTTCAAGCATTTATCATTGTAAATATCATTTTATTTATTATTTGGATTGGGTAACCTATTAACATAATTTGAAGCCCATGAAGAAGGCCTTATGCTTCCATTGATATGTTACCATAAATACTAAAACAAAATGAATGAGAGGTAGATATTGTTGAAATAGAAAACTCAAGGCTACTAATCAAATTTTCTTGGCAGTCAGAGGGAGAGTTCCATCCCAAGCTGGAGCCACTATTAGGGTCCTATAATTTATAGGATCTCAAGGTAATTGATTATTATATCTCAAGAATATTCTTTTGCAAATACTTGACAATCTGCTAATGATCTCAAAATAAAAGAAAAAATAGAATTAAAAAATGAAAAGAGGTTATAAATAAGAAAAAAGAGAAAAACAAAAATATTGAAAAAGAAGAAAATATTGAACCCCACCAAACAAAAGAAAAAAAAATAAAAATTAATAATACTAAAAGTGTTGCAAGTCTAAATGCCACTACTCATATTCAGTTTTCTTCATCATTATTAAAAAAAGATTGTGTGTAGCTTGTTCAAAATGCCATAATCACTAGATTTTGGTTTAATCATACATTGTAATCATGGTTAAACTTGTTTCAATTTCTCTAAATGAGGTTAGAGAATAAATATTTTACCAACAATCTAATCTGGGTAAATCAGTAGTTAGGTAGAAAATGACATTGATCTAACTATTTAATCTGAATGAATAGGAGAAATCAGGAATAGATATTAGATATTTTTTCATTCTGTACAAAAGAAAACAATGTGGGTTTTCTAGCCTATGTGCACCCTTTTGAAGAATAAAAAATGCTAGTTTAGTTATGAGTAGGTAAATTAGATGATTTTACAAATATATGATTATATCATTTTTATCCTAAGTTTTAAGGATATGGTGAAAAGGCCAAAATATGCGGCATGGGATAAACTATTTTTCATGTTTTATTTCTAATCCTTATCCTAAGTCAAAAATAAAAAGTGAAAGGGCACATGGCGACAGAGGTTACTTTTCGTATTATGGTTAAAGTGCATCTCAGTGAGAAACATCGGGATCCACTCCCTCTGCTCATCAACAACCTGCATCATTTGTTGGCACCCCCTCTCCATCCTACATGTACCACTGGTGGGGGGTCTGAAAATTTGTTTCTCCCATCGGACCCCGTTCTTTGTGTGGTAGCTCCTCATGATTTCATACTCCCCCATCATAATCCCTCTTACTTCTTCCTACCCCCTCTGAAACCACCATCCCCTCATCCACTTTACTGCACCTCACCACTACTCCTCCGCCTCTCACCTCCTACCAGGTCACTTAGCCGTTATCTAATTAAATTCATTCCTGACAAACAACCATTCAACATTAAATTTTTGATTCCCAGGTAACTGCTTAGGCATAATAGTCTCACACCATTTTCAACGAAACATTCATAGCAGTGTTTAAAAATATTCTTAACCCATTGCTCTCCTCCTTTTTCACTCCTGATTCAAACTGATATTTTTGTCCAGTGCCTATTCTTAGAACATTTCAACAACTAGAACAAGAAAAATAATTGATAGTCCTCTTTTTTTTCACCAAACAGTTCATTACCCCCAAGAGTTTCTCGGGTAATCTCTTCTATTAATTCCTCTTGTTTTTTAGATTGTTATAGTCATACCTCTGAAGATCAAAGCTCAAGATAAGCCTGTTAGTCCTTTGATTCCCACTTCTGTAGAATTAGATCATAACCCTCTAGATGACATGGATTATAGGATTAATGAAACCCAATGTGACTGTGATTTTCTTGAATTATACTACTCGTTAGAAGACAAACATGCAGATAAAACAGATGAAATTGGGCTCTGAGTTTACTAGAAAGTGTCAGGCACGTTATGTCCCTACTCAATGACCTATCATGGCCCCTTCAGGTGACATTCTCTCCAAAATTACTCCCCATACGATTGACCAAACACTAGTATAAAATGAGGAATTAGTGACTAGGTGACAATTAAGTTAGTCATGACATCTTTTCCAAGTGAAATACTACCAAAAATGAGCAATCTTAAGTGACCAAACTAAAAATGCCTAACATAAATCACTAATTTAGTCACGGCTTAAAATATGTGACTAGATAATAAGTAATACAACTAAAAATGACTAACATGAATGGCTAATTTAGTCCAAGAACAAAAATAAAACTACCTAACACGTCCTACAATAATATGAATCCATTTTTTATATTAGTCATCTTAATTGTTTCAAGGAATCTAAACCTACAGGTGATAGGCGATTTAAAGGTTATCCTTCCTTAAACACTTCTTCATCCTCAGATGGTGTATAGGTGAGCCAACTTTTCACTTTGTACCTCTAATAATTTGTAATTTTAGAAATATATCTTTTAATAAAAATATATTTTATTTATTTTTTTAAAATATATCGATTGAATCTAATTGGATCTAGTTCTAATTTGAAATTGATTTAAAGGAAAATTTTAATTTCTAAGACTATAATATCAAATAAAAATTACTTTAATTTCATATTAACTGACCTACATCCATCTTAACCCTAGATCTATCAACCGTTGAGAGGGGTCCAATCTCTCGAGGTGCAAACCTTTTTTTCTAGTGCAAAACTTGAGGAAATGTTTTCACCTCAAGATATTGGATCCCTCTCAGCACTTGATAGTTACAGGGTTAATATGGATCTAGGTTAGTTATATAATACTATATAATATATATATTTTTATTTGTGTCTCTTTTTTATTCCCTCTCTCTATCTCACTGCCTAAGCATACACACACTCTCTCTCCCCTCTTCCCCTTCACTGTCTATCTCTCTCTTCCCCTTCTCTCCCTCTCTATCTATATCCTTCTCTCTATTCTCTCTCCCTCGCTCTCTCTCCATGACTCCCTTGTCACCCCCCTCTCTCTCCACCTTTCTCTCTCTATGTTTTTCTTGTTCCCTCCCTCTCCTACCCCCTCCAATTCCATCTCTATCTCCTCATCTCTGTCTTCATTCCTCTCTATCCCTTATCTCCCACCTCCCTCTATCTCTCCCCCCCAAATCACTCTCCCTCCCTCTCTCTCTCTTCCATACAACTCTATCACTATCTCCCCCCTTCACTGTCCTTCTCCATCTCTATGTCTCCATCTCTCTCCCTTCCCCTTCTCTCCCTATCTCTATCCTCTCTTCTTCTTTCTCTTCTCTCCTCTCCTCTCTCCCTCACTATCTCCATCTCTCCCTTCTCACTCCTCTATCTCTCTATATCTTTGTTCTTTCCTCCCTCTCTCTCCCACTCCAACTCCATCTCTCTCTCTCTCTCTCTCTCTCTCTCTCTCTCTCTCTCTCTCTCTATTATCTCTTCCTTCCTCTTTCTCCCTCTCTCCCACCTCACTCTCTCTTCCCCCCATCACTCTCTCTTTATCTCTCTTTATCCTCCAAATTTTTCACCATCTCACTCCCCCTCCTCCCCAAATCTCTCTTAAATTTGATCACATTGTTTTGTGTTTAAGAAATTATTTAAATTAGAAAAACTTAATTGGTTGTAAAATATTAAACCTATATTTTGGATCAATCATGTCAAAGAAAATAAAATAATGAAAAGCTTTAAAAAATCATGCTCTATATTTAATCTATTATATATAGTCAATTTTCTTTCTCTCATCCCTTGGGTCCTTAGCTATGATGGATCGATATCGGTTCTTTATAATCTTAAATTGTAACATTTCCCCTTTTTGATTCAATTAAAAAAATGTTGTAAAATTGAATTAAAATAAAATATTTTTACTATGAAATAAGTTATGGCTCTTTGGCATGTGGTATTGATAAGCCATGGTATTGGCCCATGGTATTGTAACAAAAGAGATTTACAAGTTCATATCCATGGTAAAGTGAGGGTGAATATCCATGGCTTATAATCCTGTCATATTGTTATAAAATACTTGATTGTGAAATAATTTATGTTTTTTTGGGCATGTGGTATTGTTATAAAATATTTTGATTGTGAAATAATTTACATTTTTTGGGCATGTGGTATTGATAATCCATGGTATTGACCCATGGTATTGTAACAAAGGCTATTTTTTACAAGTTAATAATATCTATCCTAATGTGGGGTTGAATGTCCACATTTAAGAATCTTGTCATATTATTGTAATATATTTTAGTTGTGAAATAAGTTATGGTTTTTGGATTTGTAGTATTGATAAGCCATGGTATTGGCCCATGGTATTGGTTGTAAAATATTAAACCTATATTTTGGATCAATTATGTCAAAGAAAATAAAATAACGAAAAGCTTTAAAAAAGTCATGGACTATATTTAATATATTATAATTAGTCAAGTTGCTTGCAGCCATACCTTGGATCCTTAGCTATGATGGATCTATGTAATTTTATTAAAACCTTTATTTTTACTAGTTGTGACGATAGAGGGTTTAGCTATATCTCAAATTGTAACATTTTCCTTTTAGATCCAATTAAAAATATGTTGTAAAATTAAATTAAAATAAAATATTTTTACTATGAAATAAGTTATGGCTTTTTGACATGTGGCATTGATAAGCCATGGTATTGGCCCATGGTATTGTAACAAAGCAGATTTACAAGTTAATATCCAAGGTAAAGTGAGGGTGAATATGCATGGTTAACAATCTTGTCATATTATTATAAAATATTTCATTGTGAAATAATTTATCTTTTTCTGGCATGTGGTATTGATAATCCATAGTATTGACCAATGGTATTGCAACAAAGGCTATTTTTTACAAGTTAATAATATCTAATGTAATGTGGGGGTGAATATCCATGGTTAAGAATCTTCTCATATTGTTGTAAAATATTTTGGTTGTGAAATAAGTTATGTTCTTGGAATTGTATTATTGATGAGCCATGATATTGGCCCATGGTATTGTAACAAAACATGTTCACAAGTTAATAACAAAATCAAAATATAACAAATTAAATTTTATTATTTTTATTAATTTAACTTTTTATTATTAATTGAGGTCATATTTAAATGTTTACACTCATCCCAATATCATTTTTAACTTCTTCTTCTTTTTAATTAGCATTTTATGAAAAAATAACGAATTCTTATTAAAAATAAATCATTTAACCCAATTGCAATTTATATATTTTATTTATATTATAAATATTTCTTTTATTTTTTCTATTTTTCTTTTTCATTTCTAGTTTAGCACTCGGTTCAAATAAAATATTCACATATTACAACATCACATTGTAGCATTGTATTTTTCTCTACCTTGTCTATATCTATGTCGAAATTCCAGAAGAAGGAAGACCATCAACGCGATCTATGGATTTCATGGGATTCAAACCCAGATGAAATTTTCATGGAAACACCTTACGAGAGCATCAACGATTAGATGGAGCAAGGGTAAGGTCACTGGGCATGGATATTTTGGTAATTTGATCATGGGTATGAATTTGGACTCTGTTCTTCCATTTTACTAAAGAGGATTCTTGTTTGTATGGGTAAATAATTTCTAGGGTTTAGATGATCAAAGCATAAATTTTATCTAAATTTGAGGGTTTAATGATTATGATAAGGGCAGGGTCATCACTGGGCATGGATATTTTGGTCATTTGTACATGGGTATGAATTTGCACTCTGTTCTTCCCTTTTACTAAAGAGGATTTTTGTTTGTATGGGTAAATAATTTCTAGGGTTTATATGATCAAAGCATAAATTTTATGTAAAGTTGAGGGTTTAATGATTATGATAAGGGCAAGTTGGGTGTGGATATTTTGGTAATTTGTACATGGGTATGAATTTGGAATCTGTTCTTCCTTTTTACTAAAGAGGATTTTTGACCTTATGGGTAAATAATTTTGAGGGTTTATATGATCAAAGCATAAATTTTATTTAGAGTTGAGGGTTTAATGATTATGATATTTCAGTAATTTGTGCATGGGTATGGATTTGGACTCTGTTCTTCCTTCTTACTAAAGAGTATTTTTGTTCTTATGGGTAAATAATTTGAAGGGTTTATATGATCAAATCATAAATTTTATCTACAGTTGAGAGTTTAATGATAATGATCATGCAGATCTTGAATGCAACCAACAATTCATCAAATGACAATGCACAAGTAAGCATTTTTCATGTCCTTATTGTACAGATCAGTTCGCTCCTCCCTAACTTTTCTAGGGTCGGAATGCATGAATTTTTTTTTTCTTTTCACCTTTTTTTTAGTGGTTTATTGTTCATGTAATGGAATATACCATGCCCAAATTAAAAAGGCTCAACCGATGCAAGAAAAATTTCTGGTAGGATGCAAATGCTAGACCTTCCTCAAACTTTGTTACATGAAATTAAAATCTCTTCTAACCATGAACATAAAATATTTTATGTTTAATCCTTTGATTCTGATCTCAATGCCTATTGTTTTAAACCATGTTACTATATTTTGAGTAGAATATACTTAGATCCATTAGAACTTACAACTCTCCAAATCTTAGGTTAATTTTAGCTAAAAAGAAGGAACTTGAACGACTTTTGCAATTTAGATTCAATTCTTACAGACAATGATTAAAAATGGAAGAAATGAGTGGTCTGATAACTTTTACCGACCCATCAATTTTGAAGACCTTTGGTATTATTTTGAACCTAAATAGAGAGAGTAGAAGAAGAAGAGGAGCCTGGATGAGGTGGACCCTAACCTACTTGATACTTTTCAAAAGTTGGGCATGCCCTTGACTAGAAGAAGAGATTGACCAACGTTGTTGTAGATGTTGTTTTCAACAGTGTTTTCATTGCTACCATGCATAGGTAGACTCTATAGGTAGTTGAGGTTATCTTTTGTTCATTATAAGAGATAATTCAAGAGTATCTTTATCTAGTTAGGAAGTAGCTTGTCAGGGTTGTTTCTCTTGCTGATAACTATTATGTTGCATTGTATTTTTATTTTTTTAGTGATAGCTCCTTCTATTAAATCTCCAAGCACACTTTGTCACCCATGGAAATATCCACTTATTTCAGGATGAATGAGATGGAGACCAGGCATTTTGAGAGGACTCTTATTTTTGTAGATGAGAGGAGTTTTGTGAGGTGAGAGGAGTTTTGTGACATATATTGAAGGATGAACTATACCATTCTATGACACCATTCATCTCCATCCCACAGTAGTGGATTTCTATTGCCCTGAGGGAGCAATGATAAAGTATTCCGCTTTAAAGAATTGGTATGTCGGGGATGAGGACTGTAGATGTGTGATTTATAATTTTATTATGAAAAGAGGTTTTTGCGATGGAGACAAATCAAGGATTTCATGGACCTAAGTAGAAACTGGTTCAACAATTACCTAGAAATACTCAAGCATTATTTTCAAAGGTAATGATGTAGTTGGAGAGTTCTATTCTCTTGCCTTGAAAAATAACTATTGATAGGGGGGACAAAGATGATCCATATAGGGAAGAATTGTAGGAGTACGATTGTTTCTAAAATTGTATCTATAGGCAATTCAAGGGACTACTATAGAGAATTAGTGCAGGTACAACCAAATTATCATAATTCAAGGAATTTTTCACAGTGTGATTTGATGCTCATCGGTGGCTGGGAAGCTACAAATACTTATCATTACATTCAGGTACAATTGGGTTTCATTCTAAAGTCTCTAATTTCATTTATTGATAGTCCTTCTTATGTCCTTGTCTCTCTTAATTTCATTGTGGTAGGATTGGAATGGGTTAAAAGATCAAGCATATCATTGAGTCAAATAGACACCCACATGTCACTACATGTCATTGTGCATACTCTTTGTTTTTTTATACAATTAGAAGTGAGCAATATGATGTGTGCACACATAGAAAATCCTAGCATGCATGATGAATCCTCCTCCAATTCCATTTTCTATGGTGACATTTTATTTTCTTTGTTTATATAGGTCATCTAGCCACATAGTGGCCATTATCGAATGTTGAAGTATATGTCATATAAACCTTTTATAATGTACTTTATTTTATATTCAAGCATTCATCGTCTTTCATGTCTTATACTCTACATTGTATCTTCTTTCATTTTCAAGGGAGGAACTCAATATTGATGGTAAGAAGAAATAATTGAAGAAAGAGGAGAAAAGTAACACTGGAGACACAAAAAAAGTCTCTCAAATGAAGTATGCATTTTTATTTAATTTTTTCTTATGATCCAATTGTTCAACCACTGTCAAGCAGGAATAGTTGAGTGCGTGATGGTAGCTTAAGGTTTCCGGTATGCTCCGTAGCATCTGAATCGCTCTGAACAATGACAGAACTACAAAAACTCAGTATCTCTGGTGACAACACTACTCGGTTATCAGATCCACTGCAATGGATCCCCGTCTAGGGGGGGACACAGCACCCCCCCCCAGTGGCAATAGCTCTACACGGATTAGCAATGGGACTAAAAGAGATTTTGACATAGTACAACCTAACAGCACTGCAAAGAAGACTAACCCAAAAGAGCAAGGGAAATAGAAATCACCACAGGATACGAAGGCACTGCCCCAGACTCAATAGCAAGACAATCCGACATTGAACAGAGTGATCCCCAAAGCTACCTCAGTGACCTGCAAACTTGTTGCAGCAGATCGACCCAAGATAGAACTACCTGGTCACTAGATCAATGCCCAAATCCAATTTATGAAGGACCACACTCTCATAGGGAAATTTATCGGCTTCTGGCCGACAGAGAAAGCCCTACGGGGATGGGTTGCAGCCAAATGGAAACCTAAAGGACATGTCACCCTACAGCTCGGACCTAAAGGTTTCTTTACGGCTATCTTCAACTTCATAGACGACTGTAACAGAATCCTAGATGGCAGCCCCTACTTCTTCAACTCTGCGGGCTTGTATCTTATAGATTCGATATAAAGATTCAATTCGAACAGAGAGGATTTCAGTTGGGCACCTATTTGGATCCACCTATATTCCCTTCCATTGGAGTACTGGGATGAAGAATCACTAAAAGACATTGGAAATGGTCTGAGAGACTTTGTAAAGATAGCCGAAGAAACAAAACTAAGAAGGTATACTTCCTATGCTTGCATCTATGTCTACATGCATCAAGACAAGGCACTCACGAACTCACTAAATCTATATCACGATGATTTTGAATGGATTCAGCCTATATACTATGAACATGTTCCTTTTCGATGTAGAAAATGCCATGCACATGGTCATCTTTTCCGTGACTGCCCCCTAAATGCAACCCCCAAAACCAATACCACCTCAGAAAAACTGATGAGAAAGGATTTACTAAAGTCAACACCCAGAAAAAGCACCACAAAAAGCCCGCTTCAGGATCCAAAAATCCCACAGCCAACTCAACCATACCCTCCACCAGCAACAACTTTGATATCTTAGCTCAATCAGCTTTGAATGACTCTGAACCCACTACCCACACCGAAGATATACTCAAGCCATCTTTGGTAATCTAGCCCTTAGCCACAAGGAAAAACCCGAAGCCACCTCAGACCCTAACAAGCCCATCATCCAATCCCACTAAGGAATCCGAATCAAGGTACAATGGAGTGGAAATGGATATCTTTCTCCAAGAACCAATTCATTCAAATGACTTAGTAGCAGGAAGCAGTGAGCCCAAACATATGGAAGAGGAGCCTGAAAGTATTGACATTGGGGATCTGGATATATTCAGCCTTGAGCAAGCTTTCAGAAGGAAAGAGTTTGATAAAATCCCAGATAGACAACTAGAAAGTTTGGAGGTAATCGTTTCTAGAGAACATTAGTAGCGAGCTTTAAGGATCCAACTGGGCAGTAAATGGGATGGGAAAAACCTTCCCAGAGATACTAAGAAATGGGGAAGAAAGACAGATCTGCAAAGAAACATCATCATTGGGGAGATTTTGTTGGAGTTAAGAAGATATTCCAAGTTAACAAAGTACTACAGGCCGCTACCCAATCTTGAACCATGAAGCTCACATCATGGAACTTAGGAGGGTTAAACAGCCCTGTGAAGCAGAGAATGATAAAAACATGATACAGTAGGAGAAACCTCAAATTTTCTTCATGTTAGAGACAAAATATAACAATAATACTCAGCACCATTCTCTCAAAAGCTTGGACAGGAAGCCAGTCAGTAGTAGTGGATGCTTTGAGAGCCTCAGGGGGACTGAACATAGCATGGGATACAAACGTTGTTTCGCTCACTGATTTTCATGCAAATCATAATCTCATTCAAGCAACTTTTCATATTATTGGGACCAATATTCATGGACATCTAACCAATGTCTATTTCCCTTAGGATGCTAGGAACAAATTGGTATTGTTGAACACAATTGCAAGGATCAAGTCCACTAGAGCCCATCCTCTTTGGATTACAGGGGGGGACTTCAATATGACCACTAAACTTGAGAAAAGAATGGAGGCCGGGACAGGCTAGAAATGGAAAGCAACCACTTCAAGGACTTCATACAAAATAATTGGCTCATTGATTTTCCTTTTAACAATGGAATGTACACCTGTAACAATAAAAGATCAGGCTCACAGCAAATAGCCTCACTGCTGGATTGCTTCTTGTTATTTGATAATCCAATTCATTTAGGAGGAGATTTTACTACCTCAATCTTGCCTCTTTCTGGGTCAGATCACTAGCCCATATCTCTGCAATGGCAAAGACTTGGCAACTCCACAAGGATACCCTTCCATTTTGAAGCATTTTGGCTTACCCACCCGAAATTCAGTAATATAGTCCTCTCCATTCGGAAAAGTTTCATACCCCCAGAAGGATAAAAAATGTATCAACTTCAACAATGGCTCAAACATCTCAAAGAACATATCAAGCAATGGAATCAAATGACCTTTGGAAATATCTTTCAAGCCCAAAGAGCTCTAGCACAAGAAATGATGGAAATTCAGCAAAAAATAATTATTGAAGGAAGAACAGAAGCCTTGGTTGAAAAAGAACATAACCTTCAGAATCAACTGGATGAAAGAAGAAAGCAAGAAGAGATCCTCTAGAAGTAGAAATTAGAGTAAAATGGCTAAAAGAGGGAGAGTGGAACACGAAATTCTTTCACCGCACCACCATACAAAGAAGAATGCACAACAACATCACACAAATTCAGAATCAGCAGGGAGAAAGGATGGAAGAACACGATGATATTGAAAGAGAGTTACTCCAACATTTCAAAAAAGTTCATCAGGAACCACAAATCAACAGATAACCAACAATAGAATGGATTCTCCAGCATATCCCTAAAATCATCACGGAAGAACATAATCAATTACTCCTTAGACCGGTTACTCTACAGGAAGTTGAAACAGCAATGAATCAACTCAAAGAGGGGAAAGCTCTTGGACCACATGGATTTACCTCCAACTTCTTTCATAAATTTTGGGATCTCATCAAAATGGATGTCTGGCAAGTTGTGGAAGAATCTAGAACTTTGCATTGGTTGCTTCCATCTCTAAATGCCACCTTTATTGCACTCATACCTAAAGAAGAGAATTCTATAACTCCAGACAAATTCAGGCCAATAGCTCTCTTCAATGTTATCTACAAAGTCATATCCAAAGTCATATCATCCCGTTTGAAATCGTTGTTTCCCTCGCTAATAATGTTAGAACAATCAAGATACGTAGAAGGATGAAAAATCATTGACAACATCATCCTCACACATGAGATCATTCATTCTTTAAAGCACAACAAAAAAGTAGGTATGATTCTCAAAATTGATCTCTCAAAAGCTTTTGATAAATTAAGCTAGAAATACATGCAAAGAATGCTATATCCCTTTGGTTTCTCTCCACCCTCGGTCAGATGGGTAATGAATCTAGTCTCCTCTACTTTTTTCTCCATTTTAGTGAATGGCATTCCCTCTCGACCTTTCCACCCATCTAGAGGAATTCACCAAGGAGACCCTCACTCTCCCTTTCTTTTTGTGTCAATGGCTGAAGGGCTAGGACATATAATTAAGAACTATCTTCAAACTCAACAGCTCGGAGGAATCTCACTCCATGAATCCCTAGCCATCACTCAACAACAGTTTGTAGATGAAAACATGTTGTTTAGGCACCCTTCATTTCGTTCAGAAGCATCTGGAGCCAGCATCAACACTGCAAAATCCCAAATTTTCTTTTTTCACACTCCCCCCTCCACTCAATCCTCTATATCTCGCATCCTCAGATTTTCTAAAGCCTCCCCACCCTCAAATTATTTAGGCACCCCTTTGACTGATTCAACTATTAAACATGCCTCATGGCATTTACTCCTCGAAAAGCTTGAAGCCTGCCATTCTTCTGGAACTTATAGAGCCCTTAATATGGCCAGTCGTCTGGTGCTGGTTAAGCCTATCTTACAATTGATGCCTATATATCTTTTCTCTATCTTAGCAGCACCAAAGTGGGTGCTTAAAAGAATAAAAAATTTACAACATAACTTTCTATGGGGATCCTCAGGCCAAAATAGAAAATGGGCATTGGTTAAATGGACCACAATTTTCCTTCCTAAAAAATATGGAGGGACGGGTCTCCGAGATCCTCAACATAGCAATGCTGTTATGGGAGTTGGGATATGGTGGAAATGGCTCTCAGCTCCATTCACAGCGTGGGCAATAGTATGGACTGCCAAATATGCAAATAATAGACTACCAGATGAATTAATCAGACTTCTTCCCACTGAAAAGGGCTCCCTAATCTGGAATGAAACAAGACAACACAACAACATGATACAGAAGCACAGTTTTTGGGAAATCAAAGATGGCGGTAATGCTCGTTTCTGGGTTGAATCTTGGCATCAAAGACCACAGCTCAAATTTTTTTTTATACTTCCACATACAGAGTATTGGGCAAAACATCAGGAGGAAAGAGTCAATCAGCACTGGACTCTAGCCCTCAATCAGGGATATAGACAATGGCTAAAAGCGGCACAAATAGTCTGTCAAGGAACAAAGAAAATCCACAATGAGCTTGACACAAAACTCATGAATAGAAAAATACGATTCTCAGACAAGAAGGATATGCTAAAATGGGGGTATACACCATGTGGGACTATTACTACAAAGGAAGCATACAACCTCTTGATTGGTTATCAGGATGGAAAAGATCTACTGTGGGACAAAATCTGGTCTCTGGTTATTTGGCCCAAGGTCTCAATGTTTCTTTGGCTGCTATCTCAAAAAAGAATACTCACTTGGGACAATCTAAGGAATAAAAGCTTCCATGGGCCCTCTAGATGCCCCAATTGCAACCAACAGGAAGAGACAATACAACATATCATGGACACATGCCACCTTGCCAATAAAATATGGGAAAAAATTGAATTCAGATGTGAAAAAAGGGGTAGATTAAAAGAGGATATTACAAACACCATTCGAAACTGGATAATAGATCCTTACAAGAGTAGGTTGCTAAACTCTCTATGCAAAATTATTCCAAGCCTACTTGTTTGGACTTTATGGAAAGAAAGAAACAGGCACATATTTAAGAATCAATGCACTCCTTTAGATACCATATGGAATAATTTTTCCAACAACCTTAAGAAAACCTTGGCTCTTCAAAATCAGCATGAAGAGGACTGACCTACCCTACCCCAGGAGAAGAACATATGGGAGAATTAGCATTTTTGGATTTCCCAATCTCATGATCACTCTAGCAACCTCTCGCAAAATTCGAAAGGTCCAAGTAAATGGCAGCCTCCTTCCCAAGGAATGATACAATTATATTTTGATGGAGCCTTCAAAGGAAACTCAGGAATGGCAGGCTATGGAGGAATATTCAAGGATCATGGAGGCAAACCACTCTTGATCTTCTATGGATCAATAGGTTGGGACACAAACAACTCAGGAAAACTAGAAGGACTATGTCAGGGACTATGCTTGGCTCAACAACATGGTTTTTTCCCTATAATAATTGAAGGAGACTCACAAATAATCATCACCATAGCCAATAAAATTCTTTAAGGAACACCTGCCCACAAAGTAGCCAGTGGCAGGAGACTAGTGGCTCATTTAGAGCTCACAGAAAAATGGCTCTTAACCAATAGAGCAATCACATTCCAACATATCAAAAGGGAAGGCAATAAAGTGGTGGATCTCCTGGAAAATCTAGGGGTGGATAATGAATGAGTTCTTACCGTAGGCTCGCTTGAAATTTTAAATGACAGCTCTCATTTACAAGAATGCATCGATCTGGTGTAGAAATATGTAGCACTCCCAGATGCGGATGATTAATCGTGCTAGTACAATGCAGCAAATCTACGCTAGGAAGTGGTGTGGCCACATGAACACCCATGCTTCCCGCCCGAAGCCCACTGCCATAATTAATGGTGTTTTAATGTTGTGTGAAAGTTGAGGAAACCTCACTTTGATCCATAAGATGGCAATTTCGGACTGCCTTCCCCCTGTTATGCCTCCTTTGAATTGTAATTTCCTCCCCACTATTGCAGAGCCGAGCTTTCACACAATAACGAGGAGAAGGTTCCAGATCCTCTGTTGTATTGAAATGGTTGAAGGTGCCCACTTCTCGCATAATCTACTTTGTTACTTCAGAACTGTTGCTTCAGCCCTAAATTCTGCTTCTGAACTTCGAATTCCCCATTCTCCTACTCCCACTGGCCATTCTATCCCTTGTCCAGCTCCTCCTAGCACCCGTTGAACCAACTCCAGCCAGGCAAATATGCCTAATTTGTGGCACAGGATGCGATGTAGAAGCGGCAGCAGTAGAAGCATAGAAACTTGCCATCCCTCGCAATCCCTCCCTAACTCTATTCCTTCAGATTCCTCCACTCCCTCGACAGAGGATCACTTCATAGATGCCACCCGCAGTGGTAGGGGGCATGCTCAGACGGCCGGCTCTAGGCGTGCTACAGACACTTATCAACCTCCTAATGCCTCTGTCTTGACGATGGAACCCTGTGTTGGGTACTAAAGAAGGTATGTTATTATCATTTATATTGTCATCTTTTCTTTAAAACTCATAACCTCTTTGCATCATGAACTAGGTAGATAATAAGAAATTATGACAAAACCTATGGGATTTGTATGCAAAGAAAAATAACTGATAATTGTCCTTTTCTTATGTAGGAAAAGGAGAAAATGAAATATTGTCGTCCCAAAGGAAAAGACAGGACAAAGTTAACTGTTGTCCCTTTGGTAGGGAACCACATGCAAGCAAGGCGATCCAAATTGGAGCGTATCAGCCAGGAAAGGGAAAAGGAGATACCAAATCGATGCAAGAGAACAAGAGGATAACTGAGAATTAACAGTCTGGTGAATCCCTCGGGAACCTTTGATCCTGAGGGATTGCTATCTTAACAATTTTTGTGTCATTGATATCTCTGCTTGGCTGTTATAAGAAGGGGCAACACTGCTAGGTCGGGGGACGACTTGTTGTTATTTTTTATGAAATTCTCCTTTGTATTTGAAACCTTGATCATCTACTCTCATTGAAGAGTGATCCACTATAACTCTGTTTTGATGTTTTAATATAAATCTGGTTGTCGTTCCATATTTGACTCTGGAGTAATCTCAAACAGTGTGTCCCTGGAGGCTAAGGGCCCGACCCTGGTGGAACACTTGCTCCTCTACCATTATTTCCAATTCGTGCGTGGTTTTCGTTATTAGCTATGTTCGGTAATTTGATGTGTTTTTCTATTTTACATAACAGTTATGTTATATTTTCTTTACGCTCAACTGAGTAATGTTGTTCTCTGTAACAGGAATGCTGTGTTGTTCATTCTAACTTTGTAACACATTTCTATTCCTTTAACCATTGATATAACATTGTTGTTCCTTACAGAATGCTATTGATGTTCAATTACAGAGTAACAGTGTTGTACATTCATAAGTTAGTATTACTGTATTTATCTATGGTTTACACTTAACCATGATTGTTGTTCAACTAGTGTTACTGTTCCATTATGAATCACAATCGTTATTCTTTATAACTATGATTTATACTTGTTGTATCGAAGTCAGAATATTGTTCCTTTTAATATTAAGTGTGCTATGTGTGATATTCATTGTACATTTATATTTGACTCTAGTTGTCGTTCTATATTTCATCTCTGTTCATTGTTGTTCTATTTCCATTTATTGTCTGATTTATCTTTAGAGTAAATATTGTTACCTAACTTTTGTAGGATACAATTGCTGCATTCATTTTTGTAGACTAAGGTTTTGCTATTCAATCTTGTTTATAGGAATAGTTGTTGTTCCATTTCCTATCATTTGTATTATCATTGCTTTGGTGTGTAGAACGATCTGAGACAATAGTGATCATTGACATTTGTTGTCTAGCTCCTAGGTTGATGATCTTTTCCTTGATTGACTTTAATTACATCGGTTTACAGAGGGATGAGTTACTGTTACTGTACCCTTGACTGATAAATTGTTATAGTTTTCTGAGTGCATGACTTGAGTTTTAAGGTTCTTTTCTATAAGTAGATCTTATTTCAAGCATTCACTTACTCTTGTATTTAGAGCACTATACTACTAGCATTACTCTGACAAATGACTGCCTCAAACTGAGTACACTCTTTGTGATAACGAATCATTCCTGGATTGATAAGTTAATGTAGGGTAAATAGAGGTGAAAAAGACCCTTTTTACTGCTCAACATTTTGTTGTTGTTACCAGGGAAGAGTGTATCCATTTGTTTCTTTTCTAGAGTAATGTAAGAACCTGCTAGGAGAGAACTGGGTTTTAAAAAGGAAGGTAAGAACCTGCGTATGGAGCATGTAATAGCCCTGCTCCCCTGCCCGCTTTCCTTCATATTTGTTGTTGTTTTTTGGGTATAAATTAGCATTTGATTTGTGTGCATGAATAAGCAGAAAAGGCCTGAAAAGAATCCTAAACCCCTACCCAAGTATTTCAAAGCTAAGGGGCCCCTAACCCTTGTCCGATTGACCTTTATAGATGAAATCCTTAAGAAAGAAGAATCTCAACCTTCAGTGGGACCTAGGAAAGTTGCTTCTAGACAACAGACTAGTTCCCCTCAGGCCACAGGATCACCATCTGTGGCCTTTGCTGAGGTGCATAGTCAAACCGGGAACCTTAGCAACCTCTGTGAAGGGAGAGGAGAAACAAGAGAAATTGCATAACCAAGATCTCCTCTTGGAATAATTCAGCCATTAAGTAGCCCAGATAAGGGAAGTGCTGCAAAAATCATTTATAACGAAGTTGAAGAACCTCAAGAACTAGAATCCCTTAAGACATTAGGCACTCTCATCATCCCAGATAAAGGAAGTGTTATTAAGGCCATTCCTGTTCAAGTCATTCCCCCTCGACAGCCTAGGAATACCCTCCTAGATATCCTAGAAGGTTATTGGCATTTGACTAAATGGCCCAGAACCAACCAAACACCCAAACCTTTACACTACAATACCTCATTGTGGATACTGCAGCTAATGCACCTATGAAAGCAATTCCTCTCCAGCATATCCCTACATTCCATGGCCTTACATTAGAAGATCCGGATACATTCTTATTTGAATTTCATGTGCTGTGTAGAGGATATGACTATACCACCGATCCCCAGAAACTGAAATTGTTCCCCTCTACATTAAAAGGGGCTACTTTAAGATGGTTTATGGGATTGGGAGGTGGTGTTATAAACAATTGGGATCAAATGAAAGATGCTTTTCTAAAGAAATATCACGACTATTGCATGTCTAGAGAATTAAAAGATGAAATATTTTAGATGGTAGCTAGACCAAATGAAACATTAGAAGAGTATGTTGAATGTTTCCAGTATAATCTTCAAAGATATCCTTATGCATAATTACCCTTACCTGATAATGTATTAAAAAAACATTAATTAGGGGAATGAATGAACAATGGATTGAAACACTAAATATTATGGGAAAACGAGATATTTATCAGGAAAATTTTGCTGACATTATTGATTTATGTATCAGGAGCTTGAGAGGCAGCACAAGACCAAAACCAGCGGAACATGACAGGTTTATAAGAGACAATAAGATCTCTATAGAGGGAGTAACTCGCGCAGAAATTGGAAATTTATTAGAAAATTTTAAAACTGACATATTGGGTAAACTAGCAACACAACTTGATATTATGCAGGCCAAACAAAAGCAAGTAGAGGCAGAACAGAATTTGGCAATCTTCTGTCCCAAATGTAGAAAGAAACACAGCCACAAGGAGTGTCCATTATATGCAGTCCAATTTTGCACCATTTACACAAAAGAACACTCTACAGAGAGCTTTCCCTCACTTCCTGGATTGAAAGCAGTATACAAGGAAGCGGAAGAAGAGCCAGAACCAGTGTACCTACTCAATCAGTGCTGTCAATGGCAGCTGCGACTATTAGGTATGTTCCCAGATCCAACTTCTTCTTTTCAGCCTCCACAATATCATGCTCAACAAATGGCCCAGAACCAGCCAAACACCCAAACCTTTACACTGCAATACCCCATTGTGGATACTGCAGCTAATGCACCTATGAAAGCAATTCCTCTCCAGCATATCCCTACATTCCATGGCCTTAAATTAGAAGATCCAGATGCATTCTTATTTGAATTTGATGTGTTCTGTAGAGGATATGACTATACCACCGATCCCTGGAAACTGAAATTGTTCCCCTCTACATTAAAAGGGGCTACTTTAAGATGGTTTATGGGATTGGGAGGTGGTGTTATAAACAATTGGGATCAAATGAAAGATGCTTTTCTAAAGAAATATCAGGACCATTGCAGGTCTAGAGAATTAAAAGATGAAATATTTTAGATGGTAGCTAGACCAAATGAAACATTAGAAGAGTATGTTGAATGTTTCCAGTATAATCTTCAAAGATCTCCTTATGCATAATTACCCTTACCTGATAATGTATTAAAAAAACATTAATTAGGGGAATGAATGAACAATGGATTGAAACACTAAATATTATGGGAAAATGAGATATTTATCAGGAAAATTTTGCTGACATTATTGATATATGTATCAGAAGCTTGAGAGGCAGCACAAGACCAAAACCAGCAGAACATGACAGGTTTACAAGAGACAATAAGATCTCTATAGAGGGAGCAACTTGCGTAGAAATTGGAAATTTATTAGAAAATTTTAAAACTGACATATTGGGTACACTAACAACACAACTTGATATTATGCAGGTCAAACAAAAGCAAGTAGAGGTAGAACAGAATTTGGCAATCCTCTGTCCCAAATGCAGACAGAAACACAGCCACAAGGAGTGTCCATTATATGCAGTCCAATTTTGCACCATTTTCACAAAAGAACTCTCTACAGAGAGTTGTCCCTCACTTCCTGGATTGAAAGAAGTATACAAGGAAGCAGAAGAAGAGCCAAAACCAGTGTACCTACTCAATCAGTGCCGTCAATGGCAGCTGCAACTATTAGGTATGTTCCCAGATCCAACTTCTTCTTTTCAGCCTCCATGATATCATGCTCAACAATATAATACAATGTGGAAAAATCAACCTCCCTTCTCAAATTGGTCACAACAACCATTTCCTTCATCATCACCATGGCCAAACCAAACAAGTCAATCCAATTGGCCAAATTTTCCCTATAGTCCACCATATTGGCAAAACAATGTATATCTAGCATAATGGTCCCCTCCTACTTCACAGAGTCAAGCCTGGAAGACAAACTAGCAAAGACCAATGAATCAGCAAGTAGGAACCATTCTGCTCCCTCAACCTACATTGCCAGCATTATAACAAAACCCTCAGTCTAATTTAAGACCGGAACCCCTGGCCCAGCCCAACCCTAATCCAAATAATAGATCGGTCCAATCTATCCAAATAATTGAAACACCAGAACCAAAAACTGATCTAAAGGAGTGTAATGATCTTCAATTAAGATCTAGGCATATTATAGAAACAGAGGGAAATAAAACCGCTCAAGTTGAAAATCAGTTACCTATAGAAGAACCACCACAAGAAGAGGATGTGAGCCCGCAACAAATTCATGATCAAGCAACCACATCTTCTCCCCCATTCCTAGAATGATTGATTATACCTTGACCTATACAACATCCTTATTTCGACATTCTGGGAGAACTGAAAAATCTATACATAAAAATCCCACTCCTCCAAGCCATCCAAGACATCCCAATATATGCAAAGACCATCAAATAGCTATGTATAAAACAACCAAGGAGGAAAATAACAAATAACCCAAAAGTCCAAGTAGTTGGTATCTTATTTGCTCTATTATCAAGAAAAGAAACACCTGTTAAATATGAAGACCTAAGAAATCCAATAGTAACAACACAAATCAATGGACAAACCTTCTCAAATGCCTTAGTTGATCTAGGAGCTACAATAAATATCTTAACAACCACCACTTGTCAAAAACTGGCTATTACATCAGTAGAAACGACTTCCACTTTATTAGAACTGGTTGACCGATCCGTGGTTAGGCCAGAGGGCACACTGCATGATGTCATGATATCCATTGATTCCTGGGAGTATCTTGTCAATTTTCTGATAATAAACCCCAAAAACCGACTTGATGGACATCCATTGATTTTAGGCAAACCTTGGCTTGCAACTGTTGATGCTTATATTGGCTGCCGACAAGACAGTATGACCATAACTAGGGGGGCTAATATCAAGAATCTAGCTATATATCCTCCAACCCAACCAAGTGTCACAATAATAAGAACTAACAAACATCTTGTATCATACCTCACCGAAAATATTAGATCTCCATTAACCATAGAAGATTCCCTCGATTTCAAAGATCAAATAGGAGATGATACCATTAACAATTTTATTAGCCAAGCTGAATCTAGATCCCACATACAATGTCACATGATAGAAGTAGAATTTGATAATGAATTAGAAGAAGATCCTCTTAAAGATACTCACGATCAAACAATACCTACTACCTCTGTCTCAAATAGAAAAACTGTAGAAATTGAGCCAAGAAAGACTTTAAACATTAATGCCAACCTGACTTCTGAACAAGAAGAGAAGCTGATCCAACTATTGAGGAAATACATAGAAGAATTTGCATGGGATTACCCTAACATGAAAGGAATTGATCCCCAGTTATGTACACACCACATTTACATAGAGAAGGATGCAAGACCCGTTCGCCAACCACAAAGGAGACTTAACCCTCATCTAAACGACATTGTAAAAGCTGAACTTCAAAACCATTTAGATGTGAACTTCATCTACCCTATCTCTGATAGTAAATGGGTCTCTCCACTTGTTTTGGTGCCAAAGAAGAATGGAAAATTGAGGATTTGTGTAGATTATAGAGAATTAAATAAAGCAACACAAAAGACCACTTTTCCCTTCCATTCATTGACCAAGTATTAGACACTTTGGCAGGAAAGAAATTCTTTTCTTTCTTAGATGCCTTCAGTGGATACAATCAGATTCAAATTGCGCCTGAAGACCAAGACAAAACTACTTTACTTGTCCTCGGGGAACATTTGCCAATAGAGTTCTACCTTTTGGCCTATGCAATGCCCCTGCCACATTTCAAAGGGCTATCCTCAGCATCTTTTCAAATTTAATAAATTAAGGGCTCGAAGTATACATGGATGATTTTACACCATATGGAGATGATTTCGACCCAGCATTGGACACACTGGAAAAAGTGGTACAGTAGTGCATTGCCACCAGGCTCTGTTTGAGCCATGAAAAATTGTATATGATGATGACTAAAGGACTTATTTTAGGGGATTATATCTCAGCAGCTGGAATACAGGTAGACCCGGCCAAAATTCAAATAATTTTTCTAATTCCCACTCCTACCACTCAGACAGAGGTACGCAATTTTCTTGGATTTTTTTGTTATTATAGAAGATTTATAAAACATTTTTCTCATATTGCTGCACCTCTATATGCAATGACAGGTAATGCTAAATTTCTTTGGACAGAAAAATGCGACCGTGCTTTTCAGGATCTGAAAAAGCTTGTGTCAATAGCCCCAATCCTTAGAGGTCCAATTTGGGACCTGCCATTTCAAATTTCATCAGATGCTTTAGATACAACTATTGGAGCGGTCCTTGGGCAGGAAGAAGATAAAAAGCCATATGCAATTTATTATATTAGCAAGAATTTATCTCCTGCTGAATTGAACTATACTATTACTAAAAAGGAATTTTTAGCTGTAATACATGCTATTAATAAATTTAGGCATTATATTACTGGATATCCTGTTATCTTGTATATAGATCACTCTGCCATAAAATATTTAGCAAATAAACCAATCACAAATGGTAGAGTAACCAGATGGCTGATTTTATTGCAGGAATTCGATATCACAATAAAGGACCAACCTGGAAAGGAAAATCCTATAGCTGACTTTCTCTCACGAATGCTAAAACTAGTGGATGCAGCAGCAGTTGAAGATCAATTTCTAGATGAACATTTGTTTGTTGTCACTGTTAAAACACCATGGTATGCTGATGTTGCAAATTATTTAGCAATAGGCAAATTACTGAAACATCTGACCCCAATGAATGAAAATAGATTTTCCAGCGAAGTACTCGATTTTCTTGGATTGGGGGCTATCTGTTCCATACAGGGGCAAATATGCACATCAAAAGATGCATCCATGAAAATGAAATTTTTGAGATTTTGAAAGTTTTTCATGACGGACCATGTGGCGGACATTTTGTCAATCGAAGAACACGTCACAAGGTGCTGCAAACAGGGTATTATAAGCCCATGATTTTTAAAGATGCAAAGAATTTCGTTCAAGCTTGTGATAGCAGCCAAAGAGTAGGACACCCTGGATAGTTCAACGAAATTCCCCTGAACCCACAACTAGTTATTGAACCATTCGAGCAATGGGCCCTCAATTTTGCTGGTCCAATTAACCCATCATCGAACCAGAAAACATATATTTTGGTAGCAACAAAATATGTCACCAAATGGCTTGAAGCAGAGGCATTGTGAAGAGCTACAGAGGATCCCATCATATAGTTCTTGTTCCATATATTTGTATGATATGGCCTCCCAAGAGATATAATTACAGAAGGTGGACCATAGTTTGCTAGTAACAAGATTACTGCAACACTAAAAAATTATCATATCTAGCATAAAATTACTACTCCATACCACCCCCAGGAAAATGGTCAAGTAGAAAGCAACAATAAAATAATAGAAGCAATCCTAACAAAAACCATCGCATCACATAGATGTGATTGGGCTACAAGATTGCCGGAAGCCTTGTGGGCTTATAGAACAACATGGAGAAGCACTATCGTTTATTCACCTTACCAACTATTATTTGGAAAGGAACCCATCTTTCCGATAGAATTTGAGATACAAACACTACGAACAGCACAAGAAGTCGGTCTAGATATAAACGAGGCACAAATTAATATATTACAGCAGATCAATGAGCTAGATGGAATCAGGCTCTCTTCCCTTCAACACACTGCATTAATCCAACAACAGCGAGCTAAATGGATTTACACTCTCATTAAAGAGAAAGTATTTTGTGAAGGAGATTGGGCACTCCTATACGATTCCAAGTTTTAGGATTTTCCTAGGAAACTTCAGACTCATTGGCTGGGGCCATATGAAATCCAGAAGGTACATGATAATGGCACCCTTACTCTAACCACCATTGACAGATCTAGACATACCTTCAAGGAAAATGGCCACAGAGTTCGACTATACCACAAACCACTTGAGAATCCTTGTACCAGCAACTCCACGAAGACTCCGACATGCAGATTTTGGTGGAGAAAGAGAAATATTCCTCACCTCTGGTTCATTAAGTGATTCAACTGTCCTTACATTCTGTACATAATTCCTTCATTTTTTTAGCATAAACTATTCTCTGTACATATTTTTTTGTATTTGCATTTTGCTGTTCCTTTTAGGAAGAAACAACATTCTCCCCGATTTGTTGTTCCTTTTTTCAAGGAACAACACCTCCGCATTTTGTTGTTCCTTTTGGAAGGAACAATAGTTCCATCATTTTTGTTGTTCCTTTTTGAAGGAACAACACTTTTGAATTCTGCTGTTCTTTTCAAAACGAACAACATTTTCACTTTTGAATTCTGCTGTTCTTTTCAGAACGAACAACATTTTCACTGTTTTTGTTGTTCCTTTTTCCAAAGGAACAACACTTGCATTTTTTTGTTGTTCCTTTTTACGAAGGAACAACACTGTCGTTTTTGTTGTTCCTTTTATTAAGGAACAACACTTGTGTTTTTCTATTGTTCCTTTTCCGAAGGAACAACACTATCATTTTGGCTGTTCCTTTTCCGAAGGAACAACACTTGTGTTTTTCTACTGTTCCTTTTCCGATGGAACAACACTTTCATTTTTGCTGTTCCTTTTTCCGAAGGAACAACACTTTTGTTTTTCTGTTGTTCTTTTTCTGAAGGAGCAACACTTTTGTTTCTCTACTGTTCCTTTTCCGAAGGAACAACAATTTCGTTTTGTTGTTCCTTTTCCGAAGGAACAATAATTTTGTTTTTTTGCTGTTCCTTTTTCTGAAGGAACAACACTTTCATTTTGATTGTTCCTTTTCCACTTTTGTTTTTTTTGCTGTTCTTTTTTCCGAAGGAACAACACTTTCATTTTCATTGTTCCTCTTCCGAAGGAACAACGTCTTTGTTTTCTGTTGTTCCTTTTTCAAAGGAACAACACTTTTGTTTTCTGCTATTATTTTTCTGAAGGAACAACACCTGCATTTTCTGTTGTTCCCTTTCCAAAGGAACAACACTTGCATCTTTTACTGTTCTTTTTTGAAAGGACAACATTTTCGTATTCCTTTTACTTACGCTTGTTCTCCTTGCTATTCCAATTAAAGGACAGCTGTTGTTCCTCTCAATATACAACATTTTTGAGTTTTTTTTTTGTGATTTGGAGCACAGCTATACACTTATGTAATGGATACAAAACTAGAGCATACTGAAATCAACAAATTACATAAAATTGCTATTTTTTTTAGAAACTGCTTTGAATAGATAGCATAAAAGAGGAAATGACACAACTATTCATCACTTTGCTGTCATTATTCTACTAATACTGACATGATTGGTTATCTTTATCATGGTAGTTCTTTTTAAATTCTCGTAATCTTCTTTGATCATTATTAAGGAATAAGAACAAAGGGTATCTTTTTCTATTGAGATGTTAAGACTTCTTCCACCCTTTGTGTATAAATAGGAAAGTACTTTATAAAAGAGAAAAATGTTTATATGATTTTCTAATACGGGTTGTCAAATGAAGGATAGGGGGTCTCATCAAGAGCCAGCCTACCATGATCATAAGGAAGAAAGTGAAGTGACATTCCAACTATGGCCACCACACCAGGGATATGATCCAAGAGGCACATCAGAAAAAATAAGGAGTCCTTGGAACAAGAGGTCTCACCATGAGCCCGCCTGCCCACCTTTCACTCCTTCTTAGTGAATGGGATTATGGTTTATCTGGTTACGAAGCCAACATAATGACCTCCATTTTGACATTGCACAACACTTCCTAAGCATACACAAAGTATCATGGTTCCATGGGTGAAAGAAACAACTTTGTCAATGCTATGGACACCTGTGGGCAATAAAGCTCTGTTGATGGTATTGAAGTCACATTCTTTATACACCAATAGAAATTATCAAGACCCTTCTTTGTCTTATACCTTTGTAATAGGTAAAATGAGATTATGTATATAACTTCCACGAACATTTGAACACATGAAAATATATTGCAACCAATTATGATGGAAAAAGTTGATAATGATCGCATTAGACTTTTTGTGCACGTCAGTTGTCCTATCCTCCTAGCCTCACATGATATCATGGCATTCTCTTATTTATTAAGCGATTCTATTATACACCTCAATTTCGACAACCTGCTTCTTTTGTAAACATGGCATCTCGGTATACGCTGTTCCTTTATGACTCTGTACAATTGCAGTTTAGCACGTCGCTCCCTCATTTGATGCCCAAGGAAGACCTATCACATTGCAGAGGGGAAGCAGGTGACTTCATAATTTGCTGGTATACATGTCAGACTATTATTCAGAGAATTTTCACTTGGGAATAGCAAGGCTTAATGATATATTGTTTTCCAATTTGCATGGCTTGTTGTTCCTAAGATATTTCCATATTATGCTCTGCAACAATTAGTAAGTGACTCGGGATTTGAACGAGCTTGCTGTTTTGTTATTTTCTCTGTATTTTCTAAGAGTTTGAATAGCCTGTTGTTCCATTGCCATCTCTGCATTTTTACAGTGTGCTAAGCATGGGAGGAAGATCAATTCAGATAGAACCACAGGTATTGACAATTTCTGATGTTGCATGAGAAATCCTAACAAGGGCAGGATGGATAGTTTATCTCAATCATTTACAAGAATCTAACGAGACTGTAGCAATAGAATTCTTGCAGAAATTGAAAGAACATCACTCCATGGTAAGAGGGAGACACATAGCAGTCACCAATGACATAATGGCAGAGGTCTTGGGACTGCTAGCCACTGCACTTGTGTGGACTCTAAAGAAGGAGAGACTGCAAAAAGTCATAAAAATCTTCCAAGATGAAGGCCAGAACCTGACTTTAAGAGGAAAGGGAGTTCACCGTCAGCATTAGGAGAGCCATGGGCAGAACTGGCAGGAATCATCTAGAGCTACATCGCCTGTGAAGGCACAAAAGACGTGGTAAGAGCACGCCACCTTAAACTTTTAACCGTATTAAAATAGAAATGCTCTATGAATTTGCCTGCATTTTTAAATTCCTTATTAAATGATGTTGCCCAAAGCAGGAAAAAATCATACCACGTAGAATCGATAGTAAGTCACCATGGGCTGATATGACTGATGGTTAGCTACAGTCTTACTCAACAACAGAGCAGTTAGGAAGAACTAATCATCACGATATACGAGGGATTGGCTCTGCCAGCCACAAAACGAAAACATGCTACCAGTACATCGAATAGACCATTGAAATGGAGGAAATTTGTTAGATTGGCATGGATCAGAGGGAGGCTGGAAAATTCCCAAGGGAATACCAGTCAATCGATGGAGATAGATGATTCAGGGGATGAGCAACCCCCGTAATTAGAAGGAGAGGAGAATGAGAAAGAGTTGGAGGAAAATGAGGAAGGAGAAATAGAGGAAGAGACCGAGCAGTCTCGGCAGGTGGAGGAAGAGACAAAGGAATGTGAAGAAAGCCCATTGCAAGAGGACAAATTGGCCCAAATTCTGGCCAATATGGGCGAATATTCTCAACCTCTCATCTCGCTAAACCTACACATCGAAGAAGAACCAAATGAGCATTCTGCTCATGACAAAAATGCGTCCGAAGAATTGTGCGACGAGGAAGAAGAAGAAGAGAATCACTCTGTTCATGATGAAAGTATATCTGGAGAGAAAAGTGATGAAGATAAAGAAGAAGAACAATATGTTCCCAGCCAGACTACACCAGAAGAATTTCATGGAGGAGAAGGGGTGGAAGAAGAAGTCAGCCAGGAAATAATAGAACAAGCTAGGGTTTTTACTCTTGAACAACCCAATCAGAACAACAAGGAAGAACCCTAAGAAGAGAGCCAGGAAATTGGTCAAGGTGACAGTCCAAGCTCGAGTAAACAAACAACTGTTCTTTCTAAGAAAGGAGAAGAAATTAAAAGATTACAGAAAGAACAACAAATACTGCTTAATGTGGTAGCACGACTTCGATAACAAATCAGGGTTTTGAAAATGGGAAAGAGAGCAAAAACGACCTCGGGGGTAAAACATGCAACCATTCTGGTGAAACCCCGCAAGAAAAAGATTAGGAGGACTCAAGTCCAACCTGCCATTCAAAACCAAAAGGAACAACATTCAACTGTCGCCCATGTCAAAGTACAAATAGATAATATATCAACCTGTGACAAAGAAGTTCAGACAGAGGCATAGTCCTCTGAAGGAATGCGAACCATAAACATGAGACGATGATATAAGAAGATTCAAGTAAACCTTCTGCTTACAACTACCATGTTGGATAGGGATCCGAGGACAGTAACTCTGTGAAAGGATTTGGTGAAAGCCTAGCAAACAGTAGAGAAACTTACAGAACATTCTGTCTCACGAGAAAAGTATGAAATATTACAACAACAACTGAGGAATGTCAACTTATCGGAAAGCCAGGCCTTTGAAAGATGGTGAAAGGAAGAAGAAAGGGTTAAAAAGGTAACTCATAGACTAAACATAGTCATCAAACAAATGGATACCTTATGCTCTTTGTATATTGACATCCTAACATGTAGAGCACCTACTAGGAATTATGCCTTGTTTTTAGTGGAACAATATTTGCAATTGAAAATTAAAGCTGTCAGAGCAGGAGCCCCGACAGAAATAAACACTATTGACGATTTCATAAATTGTTGTAAGCACTATGGGGTGAAGGTTCAAAGATTATTATGTGAATTCTATCTGCATAACCTTGTGTTAGATCAAGAAACAGAGCAGAACCCCAACCCTTTCATTGGGGATATCCAACTACAGGCATTCATTTCTTTTGGTGTTAATCAAATAAAATGGCTTAAAGCCTATAATGCCTTTCAGAGACAAGAAAATGGACTAGACTTATGGGTGGGAGTTGAGCCTAGAGACCCATTACAGTTGTGGAATAAGCATAGGAACCTCATGAGGACTCCGTGCGTGATTGAGGCATTAGGACCTATTCATACAACAATCAATCGGCAAGGGATAGAATATTTCTTTACCATTAAGGACCTTTCCATTGCAGTTGCCAAATTCCGATATCGGACTTCTAATCCGAACATCCAACTAAGGGAACCATTTAACTATGAGAACTTTAAGCTAGCTGCTGATCGCTTGGGTCTTTATGGTGACCTTATTTTGAGAGAAGGCCCATCTTCGTTAGGCTGTATTTTCCGCAGTCTGGTTATTTGGAACCCTGCACCAGGATACTAAGCCTTGTATGAAATGCCTGAGGGTCAGATAGGATATCTTTTTGAACACCTAGCTAGGCATCATGGCTGTAGACCACCTCATGAGATCCCATCTCCAGCCTACTCTCTCACTGCCTTGCATGTCAACTACAATGTTTTCATGAGGGTATGAAAAAGGGTAAGCAGGGAGGTGTGTTGAGTACTAAAGAAGGTATGTTATTATCGTTTATTTTGTCATCTTTTCTTTAAAAGTCATAACCTCTTTGCATCATGAACTAGGTAGATAATAAGAAATTATGACAAAACCTATTGGATTTGTATGCAATACAAAATAATTGATAATTTCCCTTTTCATATGTAGGAAAAGGAGAAAACGACAGATTACCATCCCAAAGGAAAGGACAGGACAAAGTTAACTTCTGTCCCTTTGGTAGGGAACCATATGCAAACAAGGTGATCCAAATTGGAGCGTATCAGCCAGGAAAGGGAAAAGGAGATATCTATCTTAACAATTTCTGTATCATTGATATCTCCACTTGGCTGTTATAAGAAGGGGTAGCACTGCTAGCCTAGGGGACGACTTTTTGTTATTTTTTATGAAATTATCCTCTGTATTTGAAACTTTGATCATCAACTCTCGTTGAAGAGTGATCCACTGTTACTTTGTTTTGATGTTTTAATATAAATCTGGTTGCTATTCCATCTTTGATTCTGGAGTAATCTCAAGTAGTGTGTCCCTGGAGGATAAGGGCCTGGCCCTGGTGGAACACTTACTCTTGTACCATTATTTCCAATTCGTGTGTGGTTTTCGTTATTAGCTTTATTCGGTAATATGGTGTGTTTTGCTATTTTACATAATGGTTCTGTTATATTTTTTGTACGCTTAACTGAGTAATGTTGTTCTCTATAACAGGAATGTTGTGTTGTTCATTCTAACTTTGCAACGCATTGTTGTTCCTTTAACCATTGATATAACATTGTTGTTCCTTACAGAATGCTATTGTTGTTCAATTACAGAGTAACCGTGTTGTACATTCATAAGTCGGTATTACTATATTTATCTATGATTTACACTTAACCACGATTGTTGTTCAATTGGCGTTGTTGTTCCATTATGAATCACAATCATTATTCTTTATAACTGTGATTTATACTTATATCGAAGTCAGACTACTGTTCCTTTTAATATTAAGCATGCTATGTGTGATATTCATTGTACATTTATATTTGACTCTAGTTGTTGTTCTATATTTCATCTCTATTCATTGCTATTCTATTTCCATTTTCTTTCCAATTTATATTTAGAGTAAAGATTGTTACCTAACTCTTGTAGGATACAATTGTTACATTCATTTTCATAGACTAAGGTTTTGTTGTTCAATTTTGTTTATAGGAATATTTTTTGTTCCATTTCCTGTCATTTGTATTATCATTTCTTTGGTGTGCAAAATGATCTAAGACTGTAGCGAGCATTGACATTTGTTGTCTAGCTCCCAGAATGATGATCTTTTCCTTGATTGACTTTAATTACATCAGTTTACAGAAGGATGAGTTACCGTTACTATACCCTTGACTGATAAATTGCTATAGTTTTCTGAGTGCATGATTTGAGTTTTATAGTTCTTTTCTATAAGTAGATCTTATTTCAAGCATCCGTTTACTCTTGTATTTAGATAACTATACTACTAGCATTAATCTGACAAATGACCGCCTCAAACTGAGTACACTCTTTGAGATAACAAATCGTTCTTGGATTGATAAGCTAATTTAGCGTAAATAGAGGTGAAAAAGACCCCTTTTACTGCTCGACACACTACCATTCTACCCAGTTCCAGTTTCGTTGCACACTAGAATGTCCATACATTATTGCTACCATTTCTGTTTTTTATGAAACCAGCTCACAAAAAGATAGAAAAGATAGATCAACGCCTTAGAATTCAACCTCTTCAAGGGGGAAACCTCCTTTACATTACACAAATGAATGATTCTTTGATGATTCAAATGACAAAACCTCCTTTCTATGTATAGGAGTCTAAGGATTCACAATATAACCCAACCGACCTAACAATAATAATATAAAGGCACAAAAATAACAATATAGGGATTCTATGGGGCACAGTAATAACAATATGGGGACAATAGGGGCACAACAATATTAACAAGGGATACACCTACAATAGCAGTGGGGTAATCACTAGTATTATAGGGACCTAACATGGCCCTCTCCTTCAAAAAAGTGTTGTCCTCAATGCTTGAGTAGTTCTAGATGCTTCTGTATAAAATTCTCATCCTCCCATGTGGAATCTTCAGCGGATAAGTTCTTCCACTTGATGAGATACTCCAAAATTGATCGATTTCATAGTTGTCGAGTTCTTGTTTCTGTGACTACTTCCGGTTCCAATATAATTTTTCCTTCCCTGTCAAGTTCTAGAAATGTTGTTTGAACTGGGAGCTTGTCACCTATAACCTTTCTTAAACATGAAGCATGGAAAACTCGGTGTACTCTAGAAGCTGCAGGAAGCTCCAATTTGTATGCCATAGTACCAATCTTTTGCAACACCTTGTACGGACCATAATACTTTGGTGATAATTTATTATCCTTCTTAGCTTGCTTGAGGGACATTTGTTTATATGGTTGTAGCTGTAGCAATACCCAATCACCTACATCAAAACTTCTTTCGTTGCGATGTTGATCTACCTGTTGTTTCATTCTATTCTACGCCAACACAAGGTTATCATTTAAGAGTTGGAGGACTTGTTGTTGATGCTCGATGTGATGTTCCACTACTTGAACCTTAGAATTTTCTCTTAAATATGATGTGATGGATTGTGGCTAATATCCATAAAGTACCATAAATGGGGTCATTTTTGTTGCTGTATGGAAGGAATTGTTATACCACCATTCAGCCAGAGGCAACCATTTGACCCATTGTGTCCGTTTATCAGATACAAAGCAACAAAGATATCCTTCCAAGCATTTGTTTACTATCTTAGTTTGCCCATTAGATTGAGGATGATAAGAGGAGCTATGAGCTAACTGAGTACCGAGACAAGAAAATAATTCTGTCCAAAAATTTCCAGTGAAAATGGGATCTCTGTCACTTACAATAATCTTTGGGTTTCCATGTAGCTTTTGAATTGTTTCCATAAAAGCAGTAGAAATTGTACTAGCTTTAAATGGATGTGATAATGCATAAAAGTGTGCATACTTGGTAATTCTGTCAACTACCACCATCATGACACTCTTTCCCTCAGACATGGGTAAACCTGCGATAAAATCCATTGAAACCTCCTCCCAACATTGGCTTGGAATGGACAAAGGTTGTAATAGACCCGAGGTCTTAATTGTTTCAACTTTATTTTGTTCGCAATCCAAACATTCCGCCACAAAATTTTGAATATCTGATTTAAGGCCATCCCAAAAAGATTCCTTCTTAACCCTGTGGTAAGTTTTTAAAAATCCTGAGTGCCCTCCTAAGGGAAAAGTGTGAAATTCCATAAGGATCTTTTTTTTGAGTTGGGAATTCTTACAGAGGTATAAGCGATCTTTGTACCATAAAAAATCATTTTTCCAACTAAATGTATCAGATGTACTGGAATCTTGTTGTAACTTTCGAATAAGTTCCCACACTTCTTCATCATTCTTCTATTCCTCCCTTGCTTCATTTATCCATTCTAGTTGGATAATAGAAATGGCACACAACAATGCTTCCACATCCTCATCCTTTCTTGAGAGTGCATCTGCCACCACATTTTGCTTCCTTTTTTTGTAGATGATTTGAAAGTCATAACCCAACATCTTTGTGACCCAGTTTTGGTGCTCTTCAGAGGATAATCCTTGTTATAAAAAGTATTTAAGGCTATCATGATCCGTTTTTACCTTGAAGTGTCTTCCCATTAGGTAGGGTCACCATTTCTTAAGTGCATGTAGCATTACCAACATTTCCTTCTCATAAATAGATTTGGGTAAAAACATTCCCTTGGTTGGACAACTTTCGAAAGCAAAGGGTCTTTCATCCTGCATTAAAACAACATCAATTCCATTTCCTGAAGCATCACATTCCATAATAAAGGTTTTTGTGAAGTCCAGTGTAGCTAAGACCGGTGCTTGGCACATTGCCTCTTTAAGATGTTCAAAGGCCTTTGTTGCTGCTGGAGTCCATGAAAATGCATCTTTCTTCAATAATGTTGTTAGAGGTGCTGCTATTCTCCCATAATTCTTAACAAACTTACGATAATACCCTATCAACCTGAGAAATCCTCGCAAATTCTTTATGGATGTGGGGATTTTCCATTCCTTAATGGCTTTAATCTTGCTAGGGTCTACCTTAACTCCTTCATGAGATACAATATGACCCAGATATTCCTCCTCTTGTACTCCAAAGAAACATTTGTATCTTTTTGCATATAATTATTTCTCCTCCAATAGTTGTAGCACCCTATCAACATGTTCAACATGATCCTTCCAAGACTTGTTGTAGATTAGTATATCATCAAAAAATACTAACAAAAATTTTCTAAGGAAGGGTTTGAAAATGGAATTCATCAAACCTTGAAATGTAGAAGGTGCATTGGTAAGGCCAAAAGGCATCACCAAAAAATCATAATGACCCTCATGAGTTCCAAATGCTGTTTTCGGAATGTCTTCATTCTTCATTTTGATTGGATGATATCCTGAACAAAGATCCAACTTGGTGAAGTAAATTGATCCATGCAATTCATCCAATAATTCATCAATGATAGGAATGGGAAACTTATCTTTAATAGTGAGCTTGTTGAGCTCCCTATAATCTGAACACATGTGCCATGATCCATCCTTCGTGTGCATCAATACTACTAGAGCAGAGAAAGAACTTTGACTAGGTTGAATTATACCAGCCTCTAGTATTTCTGCAGCCATACGTTCAATTTCACTCTTTTGGGCATAGGAATATCTATACGGCCTGATGTTTGGAGGAACAATTCTTGGAATAAGATGAATAGCATGGTCATGATCATGAATAGGTGGGAGACCTTTGGGAGTCTCAAATACCTTGGAATGATTGTCCAAGACATTTTGGAGATATGGAGAAATAGATGATTTCGATGTGGAAACATCTAGCGAACATAATTGTGCAATTACACCTCTTTGTTCCTTTTTTAGAAGCTGTCATACCGTTAGAGCTGATTATATTTCTCAGCTTCCCTGCAATACCCCTTAATTCAACTTCCTTTCCTTCTCTAGAAAATTTCATGAAAAGTTCTTTAAAATTAAAAGCTATTGTACCCAAGGATTGTAGCCATTGGATTCCTAGTACAACATCAGCACCTCCCATTGGAATGGAAAACATTGCGCTAGTCAATACATATTCTCCCATGGATAGCTTGATATTATGGCACTTTCAAGAGAAATTTACCGTTCCTTCGTTTGCAACCATCATTTAACACTTTGGTGCTGGATATAGGAAGCAATTCAATTCTTTTGCTACGTTGCAATGAATAAAATTGTGGGTACTTCCTGAATCAATCAACACTATTACCTTTTTCTTCTTGATTTGTCCTTCTATCTTGATGGTTTGAGGAGTGGTAATTCCAACCAATGCATTACAAGATATGCTCAGATTCATTTCTTCTTTATCTACGCTTTGTTCCTGGAGTATATCCTGTTCTTTTGACCTTTCTTGCTCCTTTTCTTCTTCCTCTTCACAATCTATGTAGAATAATTTTTTCTCAGCACACTTATGACCTTTAGCGTATTTTCTATCACAACTGTAACAAAGCCCTTTTGCTCTTTTTTCTTCCAATTGTTGTGGTGTCAACCTTATAGGTTGTGGAAGACTAGGGGCAACAACACTTCCATCTTTATAGTTGTGAGTGGTATGCTTCCTAGTTGCCATAATTTTGCTTTCCATTTTCCTCGCTAACCTGAATGCCTTCTCTAATGAATCAGGTTCCCAAAGGCGAACATCATGTTGGATATTATCCTTTAAAATCCCTATGAACACATCAATCCTATGATCCTCTGGGATATTTTTTACCCTTATGTTCAATTTTTGGAACTCCTCATTGTGATCCATTATTGAACCCTTTTGTTTGAGACTTATCAATTGGCTAAAAAAAGTGTTGCTTTTTGTATCCTCATAATGTGCTGTCAATTCTTCCGTAAAAATTGCCCAAGTGATAATTTGTTTACGAGAGCAAAGCCATTGACACCATACAAACTGATTTGGTTCCAAATATAAAGTTGCAATACGTACCTTTTGTGTGTTTTGCACATTATTGAGATCGAAAAATTGCTCCATCTGTAATATCCATGTTGCGGGATCCTTGCCATCAAACTTCCTCATATCGATTTTTGGAATATGATGGGTCTCTGATCCAACATTAGAGTCTATGAAATCATGATTAACATTTCTTTTGTTTGCATCATGAGTTTCCTTTACTACCCTTTCACCATTAGTAAGTATTTCTTGTAGAAAATTTGTCAAATCTGTCTTCAAATCTACCATGTTTGACTTCAAATCTATCTTCAAATTGTTCGCATTAGCTTTCACACCATTCATCTTAGCTTCCGTGCCCTTTTTCTTAGATTCCATGCCATTTATCTTAGCTTCTGTTAGCTTTTGTGAGAGTGACATTTGTTGCACTTGGTCTTGTAATTTTGATATATCATGTAGCATTTCTTCCTCTTCTTCATGAGTCATGCTAGAGCTTTCAGTATGCTTACTAGGTGTTTGCATTTTCTTTCCTCGGGGCATCAGTTACCGATAATAATGGTTTACTATGCCCTTTGAATTCCTTCAAAATAATTTTTCAAACCAAGCTTAAGCAAAAATTTAAAAAAATCTACACACCTTCTTTTCACTTTGTAGGAGATTGATATTGCCTCTGATATATCTCTGTAATTTTGGATCATCGAGTTCTAAAATTATGACTTCTAGTGGCCCTCTGTGTCCTCTTTCCAATGCTACCAGTCTGATCCAAATTAGATTCTCTAAGGAAGAGTTATACGAAATATCCCACAGTGACCTGATTATAAACTAGTTCAGTAGAGCGAACTTGTACGATGTGCCATGTGTCCCTATTTCAACCTTTCACTCTAAAAAATATACACAACAAACTACAGTCTGTCCTCTTTCTATACCTTCCTACAAAATTCAATCTGATGCTCAGAGATAAAGTTATGATGATTTTCCCTAGGCCACCTGTTTGGAATGTAATTTAGGAATCTACAAAAAGACCAAATTCCTCAGATCATATCTCCACAAATATAGAGAAAAAATCTCTAAAATTTGGACCCGATGTTTAGTGTGGTTTCATCTCAAATGGGTTTTTTTTGCTTCTGAAACGTCGCAGAAAAAACTTATAGCGAAAATTCCACGTTGACCTATTTGGAGCAGCGAGACCCTAGAATCCAAAGCTCTGATACCAAATGTTATGAAACCAGCTCACAAAAAGATAGAAAAGATAAATCAACACCTTAGAATTCAACCTCTTCGATGGGGAAACCTCCTTTACATTATACAAATGAATGATCCTTTGATGATTCAAATGACAAAACCTCCTTTCTATATATAGGAGTCAAGGATTCACAATATAACCTAGCCGACCTAACAATAATAATATAAAGGCACAAAAATAACAATAGAGGGATTCTATGGGGCACAGTAATAACAATATGAGGACAATAGGGGCACAACAATATTAATAAGGGATACACCTACAATAGTAATGGGGTAATCACTAGTATTATAGGGACCTAACACTGTTGCTTTCAGAGAGGAGCTATAGAGCTTTGTCATCCTGCCTCACATCATTTAAGAAAGGAATGACACCAACAAAATGACAACTCCTGGTAGCGACTTTGGGACTTGTAGAACACATGGTGAAGCTCTGAACCGAACGGACGCAACTCTGGGACACAATACTCCAGGTAGAAATACGAATATGGAAGCAACAACAAGGGAGAAACAGCACAAAGAAGATGACTTAGAGGCTTACAGGTGTCTAATTGTGGAGGAACCTCTTCCACCTAATGACACCTAGCAGGCTAAGTTTTATTTCAGGTTTCTTTGAGCACCCGGACACCAACTTAGGGGTATTTTCTGATGTTTGTTGTTGTAATTGTTGTCAATTTTGTTGTTTTGTTCAAAAAAAAATTCCACAATGCTATTACAGGTTGGTTCCCTTGCGTGGGCAACACACTTCTCTAGTTTTGGACTGGTTTCCCCAATGAGGGCAGTCATTTTCAGGTATTGTTTGTTAAAACATGGTAAAATCTTAGACAAGTTCTGCAAAGGCTGGTGCCTCAATGTATTTTTTTGTTACATTAATAGAATTAGTCGTATTTAGAAGAAAAAAAACACTGAAGCGACAAATGCAAAATGAGAGAGAGAAGAGAATCTGTCTAGTGATACCCTTAGAGCCAATATCTTGCATAATACACACTCATAGAGACTGATGGTCAAGCCGTCAGAGTTGGTGAATTCACTTGCAATGCTTTGACAACACAATGATAATGTTTTGAAATGATGAAACAATATTTCATGTGTAAATTGTAGTCTAACCCATATTAAGTTGGAATCTCATATTGTAATACTTGATGTTTTATATAATAAAATATATATGGTTGAAATTATTTTTATTTGCACTTGATATTATTTAGTCTTGTAATTAGCATATGTAACTTTATGTTATCATATTAGATAAACATGCACATTGTATGACATTTTCTTAAAATTTAATTGTATAATCATACTAATTAATTTATGGTGATTAATAATAAACTCATAAAATCAATATAAAACTACTAAATCAGTCATTTATATAATGACTATGAAAATACAAAAAAAAAGATAAATGACTACTGTAAATGATAAATTCTTTATTATTAAATGATGACTAAATTTTTCATATATACGACTACTAGTAGCTAATTTACAAGATATTATAACACGATTAAAATTTAGTCATATTTCTTTGGTCATTAATTGGTTTTAATGATGACTAAAATTTGCATATATATGACTATTAGTAGCTAATTTACAATATCTTATAACACGACCAACGTTTTGGTCATATTTCTTTGGTCATTAATTAGCTTTCTCGAGGATTCATATAGTAATATATTTTGATATATATTTAGTCATTAATCGCGACAATTAATGATTAAACCAATGAAAACTTAATGACCAAATTTATGACTAAATATACTACTATGTGGTAAAATTGAGGAAACCAATTAATGACTAAGGTAAAAATGACTAAAAGTTGGTAGCGTTATAAGATACTATAAATTAGCTACTATTGGTCACAAACTGAAAAATGGTCATTTATATGAAAATTTTAGTTGTTTTTTTAGTAACTAATTTGTCATTTTGTACTAGTGAAATGATTCTATCTCCCACTATGGAAAATAATACTCCTTTCTCCTTAGAAGCCCTCGCCCAACTTTATCATAATATGGATTTTTCTACAAGAGCTAAAATTTTTGAAATATTCTTGCCCGATAATGCCTAGCTGCATAAAACAAATCCTGCATATCCTCCCTCCATCTTCCCTGATCAGGCCAAACAAATTATATCCATGATTTCCTATATTTTACGTTATTATTCTAATAAGTGGGTAGATGAGCCCATTTTAGGATCCCTCTCCATAGTTTCCACAAACAGCAAGCCTTCCATTGTGTTCAATTTCTGTCAATTCATGGCTAACGGTATTCATGAGCATTTCATAAAGTTTCCCACAGAACAGGTGTTTAATTGTACCTCCATTTTGATTTATATGTTTCTTTACTATCAGGTAGATAAGTTCAATTTTGCAATGCAGAAGCTTAATGATGTAGGAAATCAATAGCCAATGATCTTTTGGACATCATTGGTTATGAAAGAACAACATGAGTTTTCTATTAAGAATTTCATTGAATATTTTTTTCATCCAGCCATGAAGATCCTTAACAGCGCAATTGAACCTATGATTAGTGAAGAGTTCAAGAGAATTTTACGCCTGATGATCAAGAAAATACTGGGGATTGGTATTTATACCAAAATTACGTAGATATCAGGGTGTATGGTTGTAAATTGGCACCATACAAACTCCCCAAATACCTCCCCATGAAGATTTTTACCCTGGAGTATTTTAGGAAAGTGCTAAGTTCGGATGACATCCATTTTGTAGTGGCGAAGAAGAAATCACAGTTCAGAATAATGACACAGGTGGACCCATTTTTATGTAATACCAAGACAGGAGGTGAAGAACCAGAGAGGATGCTTAAAGAAATGAAGTTCAGTCTAATATTTACATGTTCTTATGACCCTTGTGGCATTATTTCAAAGCTGAGAATGGAGAATAAAAGAACTCCTTACATTCATAATTCAAGGCCTGAAATAGAGCAGTATGACAATCAACTGGAATGCAAAGAAAACACTTTGCAGGAAGCTCCAGAACAACTCTTTTCTACTTCCAATTTACAGACTCCCACTCCTCATGAAAAATCAAGCAAAAGACAAAGGGAGGAATGATCATCATCGACAATTAGAAGTGAAGCCAACAAATTTAGAATCAACCACACGAAAAGGACAAAATTGACTCCTAAGACAGATGTAGACAAAGAAATAGAAGAGCAGGCTACCATCATAATCATAGATTTACCACTTACAACTAAAAAATATACAACATCTCCTACTAGGCCTTCATCTTCACAAGGTTAGAAGGAAACTGAGCTAGAGTCATAGAATGTCCAAATAGAAAAGGAGAAGATAGTTTTTTATAGGTATAGGGATATTAAGTTCACAAATGAGATTTTAAAAAATAGTACTTATAATCAATTTTGGAAGCAGACCTCCCACTCATAGAGTAGATTGTTGTCAGTCTTTGACATATAGCATGGGAAGACGTGTTGAGTCATAGAAAAGGTATGCATTTACTATTAATCATCATCCTTTTCCTTTATTCTCATCTTTTCTATATCTTAATGCGTCAATCTAATAAGAAATTATGTAAGAAATGAAGGAACTATCTACAGTTAAGACTTAGCTAATTATAACCCTTATTTATGTAGGAAAACAACAAAAGGGACAAATGTTGTTCCCTAATGAAGGAATAGCAAAAATTGGCAAGCTAAGGAAGGAACGCGACGGTTGCAGATAAGGCCAAAGAAAATCAGAAGAATCAACGCGAGAAAGGAAAGAATGTCTGATGTTAGAAATCTGTTGCGAATCCCTCGAGATTAAGAGATCATGAGGGATCACATTTACCATTTATCTTTTACCCTTTCCTATTATAAAAGGATATGTTTGTAAGAAGGAAAGGAGGAATCTCTGTTATTATTGAAATTGTAATTTTAATTACAGATTCTCACTGTCGAGAGGAACACGAATATATTGTAATGCTCATTCTGTTTGATGATTAATATATAAGTGAAGTTGATGTTCCCCTGTGTTATCTGAAGTAACTTAGCAGTGTTCACGGTGGCTAAGGGCCCGGCCTCTGGTGGATTCAACTGCTTTCTTTATGTCATACATTTCCAATTCTCGCAAGTGTGATGGTTTGAAAGTAATCTTGCTTTCTACGATTTTATCTCCTTCGCTATTTATTATTTTTCGGTGTTGAAAAGATATCTTTGCTTTATATAATTTATAGTATTGTCGTTTATTCAATATACCTTCATTTCAAATTGAGTTACTTAGATAAATATTCCCCTTGATGTAATAAACTATCAAGAGTATTAACTATCGTTGTTAGACTCTCAGATTGATACCATTGCTGTTTAGATTATTTACTAAAGAGTGAGTTTGATTTAGATTAAATCAATTCTGGAGAGATGAATTAGAACTACTGTACTCTCCACTGATGCTACTATTACTTGAATCGCTGTAGGATTTGATTTCGTTAGAGGATGGATTTTTCTTTAATTGTAATTGGAATTTACTAGATGCATCCATTTACTCTTGTATTAAAAGATCTATATTGCAACTTATGAAACATTACTCTCTGAATTAAATAGCAGCCACATACTGTGTACACTCTTGAAATAAGAAGACTTCCCTGGATTGATAATTAATGTGAGGATAATTAGGGGTTTTAAAAGGCACCTTTTATTAGTCAAAAAGATGCAAATGGATTTTATTGAAGCCCAAATTCCACAGCGAAAAACAATAGTAGACTTTAATAGCACCACATTTGAGTTCAACACTAAAGACATTTGTCCCATTGATCAAATGAAGATGAACAATAAATTTGTGAAATGATATATTCTACTTTAACTAATACTACTATGTCATTGTCTAAGTTGCAGGTTTCATTTGCCAATGTTCAATCAGAGTTGAAAATGGAGAAGGTGTCCTCCCTAGAAAAATATAATAGGATCAATTCTCTGGAAGACTTGGTGCTAAAGATAGGATATCATCCCAAATATGTGAATGTTGTTGAGGAGATTATTAAAAAGAAGAACTTGGGCATTGCAGCACTGAGAAAACAGCTTAAGCTTCTAGCCACAGAGGATCCATTGACCAAGAGCATTGAAGAAAATAAAGCACAGAAGGCTGACATGATGAAGCTGATCATATACTAGAACATAAAGATTAGCCAGATGGACATAGAGATGGAGAAAATGATAAAGGAGAAATAAGAAAGTTAGAAGATGGCCAATTTCCCTGTATTCCATACCCATTTCTTAGCTTCCAGCAACAAAAATGACCACTTCTTATACTCATACTACAAGTGCTTAACAAGTGAACAAGACAATGGAGAAAATGTCACTCCATTCAAAAGAGATCAAGACTTTGTAGTATCAGCTGTAAGCTTTAGAAGTACAAAAGGACAGAGCTGAAGCCTCTCATGTTATTGAAATGAAAAAAAAAAGGAGATTGTTGAAGAAGATGCAGAAGGTGTAAACGGGCACTTCAATTGGTCAAATATTGGACCAAGCAAAAGAAACCATTTGAATGAATATGCTAAACTCTATGAATGAGATTTGGCCTTATATCCAAATCATATTTGAGAAAAAAGAGACGATAGAAAAGGATATAGAAACTATTGTGTAGGGAAGAGAGAAGCTTGGGGAAATGCCCACAGAAGCCTCCAACATGATCAAATTCCTGAATTCTAAGTCAAAATATGAGCTTGAAGAATTAGGAATCAGTGACAGAACTGCCACCATTCTAGAAGTGAAGAAATCTTTAACTAAGAGGAACCTTATTGATCAATTGGAAGAAAGATGTGAAACATTGGAGCTACAAGTGAACATGTTTACTAACATAATTCAAACATTGATCCACAGATGACTACCCAACATTTATGTAATAGATGAAAAATTGATCACTCAGGAAGACTATGTCCTGAATATGAAAGATATCACTAGAAGAAACATCAAATTCAGTGGGATTAAGGGAATTATGACAAAAAAAGGTGTTTTTGGAAACCATGTCAAATGATTTCTACGTACAGAATGAAGTAAAAGAAAGTTTTACAGTGAAGCTGAATTTTGCCAAATAGACAGAGGTAGATGAGACTTACCGAAGAGTAATAAAATAGACCATACCAGATGAAAAGAGATGGGAAGAACTAATCGATTTATTGGATTAAAATGGTAATTTGAGATCAATAAGACAACAGGCCACACTACGGCTAGCACATCAACGCAGCCCAACTTCGGGATGACTAAGTAACTAAATCCATTGAAACAGGGCTACCTTTCTTTTCAGCGATCTACCTGGTCCTATTTTCCTACTAGGATTAGATGATATTGTTCGTAATAAGGCTATCAATACTTCACTATTTGAAGTATTAAGGGTCAATTTCTGAATGCAATTTCCTTCTGCATATTTTAAGTTTAAAAATACTAGAGCATCAACAATACAAGGACCTTTCACAAGATTCATGTGGTGTACAAAATGGTGATGTGTTCCTTCTATTAATTTCTTTAAACATTGTTTTCTTTCTCTGTTATTCTGAATATCAAAATTATTTTACAGAAACTGTGACGAATAGGATTTGTTATTTAGAGCACCCTATTATGGCTGTTAATAATTTTAATGTTTTCCACTGAAGTCAAATCAAGGAATTCTTAATTTCTCCTTGATCTATACTAAACCTTACACTTCTTTTATTCTACCATCCATTTAATTTTTGAAAAGATCCAAATAGTGCAACCTAGCTTTCCCTATGAGAACTTCTCTAAAATTTGATGCAATATCTACTTTAATTTATAGAATGCATAGCCCAAGGGAATTATAACACTTAAATCAACCAAACCAATCAAAGAAAAATAAGGAAGTACAGTCATAAGTAGCCTAAAATTTACACTAAAACAAACCTAAATTTTACAAATAGATCCCTCTTTGAAGTTAGCAGGGCTAGATCCCATTTTCCAAAGTGGTTTTGATGTTGTCCTATGTGTTTACTCCCTCAACCTCAAAAATACAAAACGACAACAGGATTGATGAAGATTAAACACATAAAGATCAACGAAAACCAAAATATGTCTCAATTACTTGTTAGCCTAATATATGAAGAAGAATATGAACAAGGAGAGCATGAGGATCATTAAGAATAAGATTATGGAATTCTTACACAACTTACTAAAACTCCATCAAGGTATGTGAAAAGACATCATCCTAAAATTCAAATTCCATGAAATAAATAAATAGGAGTTTAGACAAGGAGAAAATTTGTAGGATCCCTAGCCATGCCAATATTCATTTTCTCTCCACAATAGAACCTAAATAATATGATTAAACTATTCAAGAACAATATTGGATTAAGGCCAAAAATGATGAAATATATCAAATTAAAAGGATTAAAACTTTGAATTTGGTACCAAGGCCGAAGGATAAGAATGTGATCAGTAATAAGTGTGTCTTCAAAAATATAATAAATGAGGATGGTAAGGTCTCAAGGAACACATAAATTTTTGATAGAATATGATCTTGTAGAAGATGTGGATTTTGAGGAGAATTTTTCTCCAATTTCGAGACATGAGGAAATAAGAATATTCGAGGCTGTAGTGTTATATAAAAACTTCAATGTATTAAAAATTGATGTTAAATAATATTTTCTTAATATAACTATCAAAGAAGATGCATATATTGAACAACGTAAATATTTCCAATTGAATGATAAAGAAAATTGTGTCTGCAAGTTGAATAAGGAATTGAATGGGATAAAATAGGCTCCTAAAGCATAGTATGAAAAACTTGATAAATATCTCTAGTGACAAGGTTTTAAAAGATGAATAATAGACAGTAATATTCATACAAATATGATTATGATAACTTACTGATTATTGTGGTGTATGTAGATGACACCATATTTGGGATTAATGCTAATAAGTTATGTGAACTATTTGTAGGTACTATGCAAAATGAATTTGAAATTTCAATGCTTGGATAGCTGTCATTTTTCCTTCGATTATAGGTTTATAAAATTGAGAGGGTTATTTTATAGCTCAAACCATGTATCACAAATATTTTAAGGAAATTTAGTATGGAAAATTGTAAAATATTAGGCACACCACAGTAACAGGCTATAAAATCAAGAAGGATAATGAATATTAAAGTTGAATCAACCTATGTATTATTTAAAGATTTCTACTTTACATTATCTCATGAAAAAAATATGAGACATCTTGCAGTAAGTTGAATTGATGGAATGGTTTTAGTAAAATCCCGAGGAAAGACATTTCCAGGAAGTCAATACGATATTTAAACATTTGCGAGGGATATTTGACTTTTGTTTATGTTATTACAAAGGCACAAAATTCATATCGAAATCTTATATTGACTTCTATAGGGAAGGTAGTGTTTATGATAAGGAAAGTACCAGTGTTTCTACAATTTTACTCACTAGTTGTCCCATCTCATTGCTCAACAAGAAACCAAATTCTATTCTTTTACCTACTACAAAAGCATAGTACATTGTCATAGCTTGATGTTGTAACTAAATTTTATTGATGAAAAAAACTCAAATATATTCCAAGGGCATGCACTCAACCAATTATTACATTATGTGATAATACAAGTGTATTAACTTGTATAAACATCCATTCATGAAATCCATAACTAATAATATTCCTATTAAGTATAACTTTCTCCATGAATATGTAAAGGATAAAATTTTTATAATAGATTATTTGTCTACTCAAGAGAATATTGTTTATATTTTTATCAAGTTGCTTCTTAGAGAGCCATTTTAATATCTAAAACAAAGCCTAGGTGTGATCGCTCGCCCATCTCATTCATACCCATAGGAATGTGAATTGTTATCTCCTCATCCCAATTAAGCCTTTGAAAAATGAGCTGTCACACGGAATAAGTCGATCTTGCGGACAAGATAGACCTTCCTAGAATCTAAATAAGACCTAATGACAAGCAAACCAATCACGCACTATCTCTCTCTAAATATTCTTTTATAAACAAAGGCAAACAAGTGTTTTAGGCCTACTTTAGGTCCAACGCAAGTTTGTGGAAGCCTTCGCTCCTTCAATCCAAATGAGCTCCCTTGTCGTGAATCTGCAAACACAAACAAGAAAACAAATTAAACAGCACCTGAAAAGCCAATATCATAAAACATATTTAACATGAAAGTCAAGGAATTCATGAAACAAATGGCATGAGACAATTTGTTGAGAAAAATGAGTTTGATTGTATTAATTCAAATCAAGAAGAACTTTACAACATGTGCCTTGACACTGTACAAGCTCCTCCCAAGGTCCAGCAAGAAGTCTCCCCTACTTTGACAAGTTTCACTCTCTTCCCAATGAAGCCAAAAAGGTATGTAATCTCTCCTCTTAAGCTCAACTAGGAAGTCTTAATTTCACCAGCATTTACCCTAAAAAATGTTCAGCTTCTAACCCCCTTAGCAACCAGCCCAATGCCTGAATTTATAGTGCAATGGAGGGAAGTTACTAGGTCCTCCTTCAAAGGGATAAAGCCCTCCTTCAAAGGGATAGCTCCCCTCATCAAGAGATTAGCTCCTTCTCTTTTGGGATGCATGAACCACCTAAGAGCGGCCAATCCACATCAAAATTCCTTCTAGAATCATCTAGAATTAACCCAAAGTGAGTTGTTTAGAATAAACTTGCGCCTTTTAAACTTTCACAGGGGTCTGCACCCACACCTTTAGGGACAGAGCGGGCAGGTCCGCAGTTTTTGTAAACAGAAGGTGTGGGACTGCAGGCAATAGTGAGAGAAAGTGCGGAACCAGTGTTTTATTGATTTTCAATGTCTTTCTCTCATTTTCAAATCTTGACTTAAAGAGCTGAGGTCTGAGACTTGCTTAGGAGGATAGTATAAGTGATGATAGACCCATACTGACTACAAATAATCATGGTGACGATATTTTTGTGTAACAGATTGCCCCCTAAAGTGCGAAGTCTGTAGTGGATGAGGATTTCATTTATCATTTAGGAAGAGTGAAGTACTTTATCATTTCGAGGATCATCTTGTGGAGAGCCCGGTTGGAACCTGTAAAAACATTCAATGCAAGATATATATATGAGATCAGATCATCGCTGAGGTAGGCATTCCCATAGTCAGATCAAAACTGACTTAGAAAACTAACTACTGCTCTGATACAAGAATGATCTTGTAATACATCACAAGTATAGACTCATGTAGACACAGTATGGGCACAGCCATCTGTTTATGAATAGTCCATTATATAATGAATACAAAATTCCTCACAGCCTGGATTGTGGAAACTAAATCCAGGGTCTTCATTTCTACTTCCCAAAACAGTACGATTCTATCCATGCGAATGAATGTGTTGGAGTCGAAAATGGTAGAAACCACTTGATTACCAATCAATGATGTAAACTGTTAACAAGTGCGAGAGAAACCACCAGTGATGTCAATGGCTCTCAAAGTACCTAGTACAATCCATGAGATGTGATAAATGTGTTGATGTCGAACATGTCACAGAATCCTTTGATCGAAGGTCAATGATGTAACCTATCGTCAAAGGCGAGAAACCTGCCATTGAGGCATGCAGATCCCAAGGTACTGACGATTTCTAGATCATCTTTCTAGATAATGAGCTGAAGTCGATAAAAAGCGATCCGTCGCAGGCAAGTCCACAACACGAAATCATAGATCAACTTGAAGAAATTTAGTTGCAAGGATTGGCTCAGGGATGGTCAAGATGGATGACAGATATTTTGCAGATGAATGGCTTATTGGCAGTGACCTCTTGAACACATAACGACATGACAGATGGCTTGGTGACAATTGACCCCAAGTTAATACCCAGAAACTAGCTGAAGACTTTCAATGTGGTTTGATCAACTGTTAGGCAAAGGATTTCCAACCCAGGTGAATAAAAGTGTTGTGTTCAAGAGTGGTTACAAAGTATGACAAACAGGCTCATTTTTCTCTCTTTTCCCCCACCATTTCTGGCAAATACCTCTTTATTTTTGACAAGCTTGAGGAGGATAACATTTTCTTGATTATAAGCTCATCCTTCGAATGAGTCCAACTTAGTTTAAATTCGAACCCTAAGAAGGAGTGGTTCATTCCTGTTTGTAATTGAACAGGTCCTTTACTGTGAAATTTTAACGAGTCCAGTATAGGAGAAACTCGGCGTTTTTCAATTTTAGAGTGTCTGAAGAAACTTAAGAAGACTCCAGGGTTGACCTTTTTCGTAAATTTGTGTCTCCCAAGCTTGAAAAAGTATAAAATAATACTTGAGAGAACCGCTTGATCTTTACAACCAAGGAGTACTTTTCGTAATTAGTGCCCTTGATCTGAAAAAGTAAAAAAGCGATCAACAACACATCATTTTATAACCAATATCGAATTCGAAACGACAAAAATCCGGCAATCTTTTCATGTTTTTTACGGTCAGAAAAGAGTTGTAAGTGGACCGTCTTTTAGTTCCATTTTAACGAGTTTAAAAGAAAAAACTCGGCAATCTTTTCATGTTTCAGGAGTCATAAAAGAGCTTAAAGGTGACTCTAAATGTTTTTCCGTTGAAAATGATAGATTTCGCCTGAATAATCCATTATCCTGAACAAAAACGCAAACATTACTCATACCTGTTTGAAATGGATAAAAATGCTGCAAAAATTACCTTTCCAAAGTGAAACATAAACAAATTTGCAATTTATTTACTCAAAAAGCTTATAAAAAGGGCTTTCGTCAATTCATTTTTACCGTTTGAGTTTTGGGTGAGAAAATAGTGCTTTTGTTCAAAAAATTTCCCGTGAAGATTGCTGAAAATCCAACCGTCGGAATTGAACTCCGTCTTCTCCAGGTAATCCACTTCATCCTGATCTTCATTTTTAACCGTTTCATTTCTTGTTTTAGGCTTTTATTTCATTTTTTCGAGGGTTTTTAGGCTTAAAAGCCGCGCGCGCGGGCCCATAGGTGTACCACTGCCAGCCTGCGAACCCCGACCTTTTCTCAATGGGGAAAAAGTCAGGGGTCCGCACCTTCCATGTAGGCAAGGTGCAGACCCATGCACTGTGTCTAACCCAGAGGGTGCGGTCCCCGCCACAAGGGTTTTTAACCCAAAAATTCTCAAATTTGGCCCAAACAAATTAAATTCTAGCATTTTGATTTGTCTTTTAACTTGATGCAGAGAGTACATCATGCTAGATTGGTGTGAACGATAGCATGAGGATGTGGATCTAGCCACGTTGAATCACCAACCTTCGATCGATGCATTGAAGGCCTGCGGATTGTACAAATTCTGGGCCATACCTGGCATGAGGGCCCAGGTGGATTTCTTACAGTGGCTGGTTGACAGATGGAGCATACAGGCCCATTGTTTCTTCATTGGTGGCCACCAGCTCGAAATCGAGCCGACTAGGCTAGGTGGCCAGTCTGTCGATAGCCTCCGGCTAGAGTTCTGCAACAGCCAGGCTAGAGACAAAGGGATAGACATAAAAACCATATCCCTTCCTGAACTCATGGTGATTGCGTTTACTGTCACCAGACTTTGAGGGAGTGCTGCATTACATATTGCCACCGGATCCCAGATGTGTATGGCAGTTGACTGCTTTCGAGGCACCATCTTCAACTGGTACGATGTTGTGTTGGCCAATGTGAAAGGCCAACTGAACAGAGCCAAGAATGGACAACTAATGACCTTTGGTTATGGGGCTTTGGTTGTGAGCTTTGGTTTGGAGAGGGTTCTCATGCTGATCCCGCAGCACCTTACTGTTGGAGCTGGGCTTCCTCGAGAGCCCAAACTGATGCGATGGGTTGCGGTTATGGCCCGTCATCCGGACGAGAGGATGGAGGTTGTTCGATTCAAACATGATTATTTCCAATGGTTGGAAAACTGGGTTTTTTCTATTCAGGACTTCCCTTACGCTGGGGTAGATTTTCGTGGTGACCCAGACATGGCTCTTCCACCAGGGGAGCAGTGGGATGACTCAGGTAAAATCATTTTCAACATTTTTCCTATTTTAATTTTTTTTTTATTTTTCCATCATCCCAAAACTGATAGTAAAAGTTTCAAATGCATATGTGGGTCCATAGCGACCAGCCGCTCTCTGGCCTTACGAGAGGAAACAACTAGTTGCAGCTGCGCCAGCCCCACAGGACGAATCAGCAGAGGTTTTGGCCGAGTTGGAGGGTCATCTCGAGCGCTTGACAGGAGATATTCCGGAGACCACTATAGATGACATTCCTCATCGACTTTAGCACTATGTGATTGGGGTCCCAGGACCTTTTAGGAGGTTCCTTTGCAAGGTGGCCTGTGCAGTGGTTTCTTATCGAGATCATCACTAGTGATAGGATGATCGCCTATTGTGGGCACATGTGACATTTTTGTTTTTTTGTACTTATCATTTTTGCCGATCTTAAGGTGTTTTTCAACCTATGATCGAGGACGGTGTATTTTTTGACACACTCCTATATATATATATATATATATATATATATATATATATATATATATATATATATATATATATATATATATCATTATTATTGGCTTATCTTGTAAATCATGTTATGGAATGGTTTTAAATTTACATGTATGATTATTGCAAATGTCTACTTAACATTCGAGAAGAAATTGCATCTGCTAATGTATTTAAAGATCTTGGAATATGCTGATATTCAATATAATGAAATTCACGTTCCAAGAGACGCACTCTCAAAAATAATCTTAATAACACTGGATTTCTAATGGCATACACTCTATTAAGCTGTAATACAATGAGTTCAGAATCTAACCTCACTATCTAGCTCTGAATCCCAAATGAAATAGATTCAGATAATAACTCAATCACTGCACTATACTCGGCAATGTTGTTCATTGTTTGACTGAGGCTTACCCCATGCATAGATACTAACTCGTCAGAGGGCGAATAGATAACCGAAGCTGTGGAAGAAATGTTCCATGTATTACGACAAGCACCATCAGCGAAACCAATGTATGTTTGGAGAGGCATCGACATCTGCAATATCAAGAGTAAAACCAAGATAAGAAGGAATAATGAAAAAAACACTCTCTAAGCTAAGAACACTGTTTAAACTAAAACACACCAGCTAGAAAGAAAAGCTATCCTAACTAAAAATATCCATACCCACTCTTTAAGCATAATACCTCTTCAGGTAAAGACCATTTTTTGCTTTACCTAAAGAGTCCCCGTCAAAGTCTACCAATTCATAGGCCCCTTTTGCTAGCTTTCACTTGACAACATAGGGACCATGCGACATAGGAACAAATTTTCCAGCGCCTAATTTATCATTAGCTTGATCGTAAACTAAGACTAGATCTTCTTCCGAAAAATTTCGAGAGGTCACATTTCGATCATACTGAGCTTTCATACGTTTTGCGTGAGTCTCAATCGCCAATGCAGCATCACGTCAATTCTCATCTAATTGAGCCAAGTATAACAAACACTTTTCCTCTTCAGAAGTGGCTGGAAGTAACTCGATGGCCATTTGCAGTGATGGGATTTCGCATTCAATGGGTAACACAGCTTCCAGACCATAGACTAGTTGGAAAGGAGTGAACCCTGTTGATGTTTTTACTGAGGTACGATACGCCCAAAGCGCTGAAAATAGCATGTTATGCAATTTCGACTGATGAATCCCAATGATTCGTCGGATCATGATGACTAAGACTTTGTTGATGGATTCAACCAGACCATTAGCTTGTGGATAATAAGGAGTTGAACTATCGTGACACAATCCAAGCTGGCCTGTAAGTTCGGTCATCATAACGTTTCGAAAATGGCGCCCATGATCAGTGATTATTGCTTGTGGGACACCAAACCTAGCAATTATATGATTGAACATGAAAATTGCAATTGTCTTGCCATCTGCCTCAAATGTAGGCATCTCCTCGGCCCACTTGGTAAAATAATCTACCGCAAGGATGATATACGCATGCCCCCCAGCCGAGTGAGGGTTATATGTAATAAAATTGATACCCCATTTGGCAAAAGGACCAACGGCAATTATAGGGTGGAGAGGAGCAGGTGGAGCGCACATCTTTCGATCAAAAATTTGGCAGTTGTGGCATTTTCAGACCGCAGTAATACAATCTTTAAACAAAGACGGCCAGAAGTAGCCAGCGCGCAATATCTTTTGGGCTGTGGCATACCCATACATATGACCTCCACACACTCCAGAGTGACAGTCATTTAGCACCCATTCAGCTTCTTCATGAGTTAAATAACGTCGAAAAATAGAGTCCGCCCCACGGCAATAAAGAGTATCTCCAATAATCCTGAATTGTTGGGATTGGAATTGTATTTTCTGACGTTCTGACCTTGAAATTTCGGGCCGAAAGGATTGGGTCTAGAGATAAACGATGATATCCCCATACCACGGATCTAAAGTGCTGATAAGAAACAAGGATTCATCCGAAATGGGCTCCTCCGCCACAGTTTTCGTGTCAGCACGCAGGAAGTCACACATTAACTCCGCAAAAACTAAAGATTTCTTAGAATTAGATTTTAAAAATTCCAAGTCGAACTCCTGCAGGATAACAATCCATTTAGAGTACTTGCCCCCTAGCAATTGCTTGGTCAAAATGTAGATCATAGGGTTGCAATCCGAAATTACTATAGTTTTACGTAGTAAAATGTAGTGACGAAAACGTTGGACAACTTGAACAGCTGCCAATGCCAATTTCTCCACATGTGAGTATTTTAGCTCAGTTGGATTTAAAGTTCGACTAAGGTAATATATCACATGTTCAGTTCCGAATTCATCTTCCTGAACTAAGACCATTCCAATGGTGGAATGAGAGGCGGCGAGATACAAGAAGTAATCCTGGTTGTAGTTGGGAGGATGCAATAACGGTGCATGGGTCAACGCGTGTTTTAGTGCATCAAAAGATTTGTGAGCTATCTCATCCCAATAGAATGGAGTATTATGTTTCAACAACCAGGTAAAACCCTTTGTGACCTCAGCGTAGTTAGGAATGAATCGTTGTAAAAAGTTTGCTTTCCCTTGCAAACTTTGGAGTTGGCAAAGACTCGAAGAAGGAGGCAGTTTTACAATAGCTTCAACCTTCGAGGGATCAACGCGAATGCCGGCTTTCGAAACTACAAACCCCAGAAATCGACTTGTTTCTATACAAAAGACACATTTGTGTGGGTTCAACCGAATCCGATAATGCCTACACCTCATAAAGATTGCTCATAAATGGATGAGGTGATCTGCTCGATGTAATGAATGAGCGGGAAAATCATCGAGATAGGGTTGCACAATGTGCTTGATGTCATGAAATGCATAAGACATGGCCCTTTGAAGAGTTGCTCTGGCATTCTTAAGGCCAAAAGGTAACTTGCAATAAGCAAATGTCCCCCATGGACAAATGAAAGCCGTTTTTGGTTGATCGGCAGGTAGAATATTGATTTGATTGTATCCGGAAAATCCATCCATGAAGGAGAATATTTCACTGTCGGCACAATCATCAATGATTTGATCGATATAGGGAGTTGGGTAATTGTCCTTTGGATAGGCTTGATTAATGTCCCTATAATCGATGCATATTCTTATTGTTCCTTTCTTTTTGTTAACCGAAACAATATTCGATACCCAATCCATTAACGGGATCGGATAAATGAAACTTGCTTTGAGTAATTTTTCAACTTCTGCTTTAATTGCAGCAGCCTTTCTTGGGTGAATCTGACACAAATGTTGCCGGACAGGTTTAGCGTCTGGGTAAGTCTTGATCTCATGAACAACAATCGCGAGATCAATTCCTGGCATTTCCTCATAGGACCAGGCGAACACGTCGCGGAATTCTTGAAATAGGGCCTTATATATTTGAATTTCATTATCTGTACACGAGGCACCTATATGAATGTTCTCAACAATTCCAGGTTTAATCGAAATGTCAATAGGAATAGTTCGAGAGATGTTTCCCAAATTTAACTCTAAATTGGGATGTTTCATTGGATTCTGAGGTTCCTTGACATATTCATTTGTAAAAAGCGATGAAAAATCATTTTCAAAACGATCATTCTCGGGTAAAAACGAAGATCTGTGATGGAGATCTTCCCATGGTAAATCATCTACACATAGGATTTCACGAATTTGCTCATCAGAGTGAACAAGTTCAGAAAACGTGATTGAATCCAAGCTTGATGTGAAAAGTGATTCTTCACGGACCACATTCATTAAGTCAATTTCGGTTGAAGATGTGTCGGTAAACGATTGCATGGCCTCATACGCAATTTCATATGGACTCAAAGGCATGACATTACCAAATGAGTCTATCTCAGATTCAGAGGGAATGATCCAAGGATCATCATAAACAATGGTGTCTGATGTAATCATATGAATGGTTGCAAATGAAGATGATGCGTTGATCAGAGGAAAAGGAAAAGTTCCCAGTAAACCGGCATCTTTAACTAGTCCTACTCCAACATCCTTATACGGGATAGTCATTTTACCGACATGCTGAATACTTTCAGAAGAGGCTAGGTCAGATGAAAAGTAAGCCAGCTGGTCTATTGTTATGATCTTTCCATTATGAGGAAACTTTATAACCCGAAAGACCGTTGAAACGACAGCTGTCATAGCGTAAGACCAACTTCGACCCAAGACAAGGTTGTAATCTAAAGGGGCATCAACCACCTCCACATCTAGATTAATGGTTTTTCCTTCAACCCCTATAGGAAAATCCTGTAGAATGCCAAAAGGATGAAACCCATGGCCATCAAAGGCCTTTAGAATCATCGGGGATTGATTTAGCGAAGGAGAACCAAGCGATCTCCAACACTGTATCGACATAATACACGTTGAGGCGCCCTCATCAATCACAGTCTGATGAATAGGCCTATTTTTTACTATCACTGGAATCTGGAAAGCCATTTGATGAGGTAAACGTGTTGTACTATTTTCTAGATCGAAAATTATTAGGTTCGAGTCCTGAACGTCAACAGCTCCTATAGCCGACAAAAGTAATTTGCGGTGTGCTGGACATGATTGCAGCACTTCCAAAGCCGACATTGCTGAGGGTGAAATAGCTAAATCCTAAACAATGTTATAGTTCTGAGCTGCTCTCGCATGTGGATTGAAAGCTGACTTTCGAAGTATACGCTTGGCGGGCGGTTTGATTACCAAGTCTGGATTACGTTTCTCGATCTGTAGTGGATTGGAACCGGGAGCTAAGGTTGATGGATTAGAATGAGAAGATTCTGCTTCTTCACAATCAACAGAACTTTTACTACCATAATCATGCGATCGAGTCACAATCCTAACATGGGACATCATCAATATGGGTTCTTCATTGGCGCTCGAGGAAGAACCTATCATCTTACTGTCTTGACTTGGAAAAGGATCCTTCAAAATAGTAGGCATTTGGGAACCTTTGACAATCTTCGCAACCTTTGCACAATGACGGCAGTCTCTTGTAAAATGTTCATCATCACAAATGAGATAAGGATAACGAGGTTTGCGTTTTTCATCATTGGATTCTGATTTTTCAGGTTTCTCCTTTGAATTTTTGTTCGTTTTATTCTTCTTGTTTCCTTTGTTCTTCCCACTGGATTTTGATTTGGCTGTAGATGACTCTACAATGTGAATATCGGCGGAAATCTCCACGGAAGAATCTCCTGTCGGGGAATCAGGCAAGGTTATGATAGGAGAAGAGTTCTTGGAAGACTTCTTCTTACTTTTAGTGTTAACCGTACCAATCATACCATCGGCGGCATGAGATCCTGAAGGAGCTGCAGCGATTTGATTTTGCTTGGGAAGATCGGGGATTTTCTTGTGTAACGTACCTGACTGAGTATAGACCAAGTCAAGGTACTGTGCTTGAGCAATTACTTGCTCCCCAGTAACAACTCCGGCTTCAGCTACATCTTCAGTGATCTTTGGCAACAAAGATTTTACGAACCATTCAGCGAAGATCTGATCTGGAATAAAATCCTTCACTAAATGCCGTCGACATCTCCACTCATGAATATGATGTGAAATTTAAGTGGATGTCGATTAATTTAATGAAGTTAACAATTCTGTGCCATTGTCATATCGGACTGGCAACTGAAAATGAGTTAAAAACGAGGTAGCTAACTGACTAAAATTATAAAAAGTGCCTCGCGATAACTCAATGTACCACTTGGCCGCAAGACCAATTAGAGTGCGCTAGAAAATTATTAGATGGATTGAATCATCTGAAATGGAGTTAGATGCACACCAGAGGTGATAATTCATCACATGGTTCGAGGGGTCGTCTCCTGATTTACCTTAAAACTTAGGAATGTCACTAGGCAACTTATTCGGCATTGGCGGCCAAAATGGAAGATAATTAATGGGATCGTTCATTAGGCACGACAAGTCAGGCAAGTCCAAAGTTGCAATAAACGGTAACTGACGATTAGGGTCCGTTAAACTCTGGGTCATGAGACCAGCCCCAGGGGGAGGATATCCAGGATAACTAAGAATAGGGATTGCATTTGGGATATTGTATCCTCCCGGAAAACTAGGATTAACTGGACCGTACTGGGGTTGTTGAGGTTGTTGATATGTGTACCCAGGGTACGGTTGATACTGATAGACTGGCTGCTGTAAAGCAGGACCGAATTGGTACTGTCCCTGGTACGGTTGATAAGTAAATTGTGGTTGACTTGTGACAGTCGTACTTGAACCAGGTTTTCCTACAGGCATCTGAATTGAAGTTTGAATCATAGATCCAGAGAGTGGTAAAGATGTCTGAGGAGTAGATACAGGAACAATAGAAACCAGAGTTGTCGATACTCCAGAAGTAGGTGGGGTAGATTGAACAGATGTTGCAGTAGTTGTAGCAGTCGTTTGATGTGGAGTACGAGGCGTACTAGGCCCAGGTTGAGAAACTACCGAAGGTACAGAAGTTTGAATATTAGACTGGACTGGTTGCTGGGGTGTACCAAAAACTAAGGGTTTTCTAGTTTGAGATAACAACTGTACATTTGGCTACAACACCTGTTGAGTTTGCGATGGATCCCACACTAAATTCATTCCAGGGTACGGACCCATAACAGGTTGAGAATATTGAGGACCATAACCGGGTTGATGGTAGGATTGATAATTCAAAGGTACATTTCCCATTCCTTGAACATATGATTGACCGGAGGGTGGTTGGAAACATTGGTTCGAGTACTGACCTTGGGGTTGATACCGTTGAGGCACGTACTGATACTGGGGTTGACCTTGAGGTATAAATTGATACTGGGGTTGACCTTGGGGTACATATTGAGTCTGGGGTTGACCTTGAGGAACGTACTATCCTGTAGGTATGTACTGTCCTTGAGGTTGCCCCCCAGATGCAAATTGGGTACCTTGAGGTTGCCCCCCAGGCGATAATTGAGGCTGCCCCCTAGGCGGTAACTGGCCACCTTGAGGTTGAGGATTGGGAATAGAACCTGACATCAAGAGAATATCTTCTACGCTCAACGGCTTAGTACCATTGCTTCCAGTTAATAACCCTTGCTCAATGGGTTGAGGAGATGCTCCCGAAAAAGTACCAGAAAGTGACTGATACCCAAAGGGAATAGAAGGACCGCCTTACAAAAAGGATTTGGGTGATTGAGTAAACATGGACGACTATCTTGACATATTTAACAGAGGATAATAACCTCTAGGTGTTGGGTGATAAGGAACACGAGGTGGTGAAAAACTTATCCCTGGGTTTTCTAAGAAATTAGTCAAAGAAAGATACCAAGTACTACTCCTAGGTGGACTGTAAAAAATTGATTCACGCTCCCTTAGCTCAATAACAGGTTGATTTTCAGGGATAGGGATGCCTACTTCTTCTTCCGGAGTAGCAAGTTCTTTGATAGCTATAAGTCCAGAAGGAAGATCTTGGGTGATTACTCTTTCTACCCTAGGTGAAATAGGACCACTAGAAGCTGGAGAAGCAAACCCCGATGTCGGAGTAGCAGCAAATTCACTTTTAGGTTCAGATATTTCAGGTTCCTCACCTATATCACTAGTAGATGAAAAGCTACCAGTAACTTCGGAAACAGACACTGATTGTGGATTATAATCTACTACTAAGGCTTGAAAATCAGGATGTACCACCAAAGAAGACTCTCCTTCTTCAGGTGACCCAACTCTACTGTCTCTAGGAGTTACGAGGACTTTCAAACCTTCAAGCTGGCTTGGTGAAAACTCAGGAGGTTGGCCCCAAAGTCTACGGGGCTTCCTCGGTAATTCAGCCACAGTTAAAAGCTTTTAACTACTTCACACACAAAGAAAGTAAAATCTCAATTAAAACCACCTAAAGCTTCTAAAGAACCAAACAAATTTGAATCACATGCCTAAAGAATCTAGAAGATCAAACGCACACAAACAATAACTTTCCGTACTGAAAACACTAGTTGGTGATGAAATCCAACGTCGCAGAGTTCAATATAGAAATGGCGGTTGGAACAGTTACCCCAACAACCTACTTAATGAATAGACTGGCACAAGTTCCTCCACTTAACCGTCTCAAGTGAAGAGAACCCCCCAGAAAATCCAACTGAGTTTAGGCGAAGTCTGCTCCAGGTACAGTGCGATCTTCCCACCACTGTCACCTTAGGAAGAATCCTAAAGAATATGGCCACTAAGGTTACCAACTGAAACAAATATACCTGGGGGAACAGTCTACGATCCGATACGCACGCAAGGGTAGAGTAGCAAGCTCAATCCCCTTGAAGGCTCCTTGACATAATCCAAGGTTTACCAACAAGTGACCCCAGGCTCCTCGACAATGGTTAATCTGAGGTTTACCGTTTTTAATACGTGAATATCTGGCGTCATTGCCAATGAGGAAGGATTGATTCCCACACTGGTTCGGACACGATCTCGTGCTTCTCCTTTAAGAGGAGCTTTCCTAGAGCATAAATGCAACAATTGGATTTCTTCCCTACCACACGATATAGCTACTTTTTTGTTTTTACTGTCTTGGAGAGTTAATTACTCTCCTACTCCAAGACACTAGCCTAAGCTAAGTTGGTGTATCAGAGCCCTAGAAATAAAAATGTTGCTAGATGAATTTTACTTTAAGCATTATTTTTATTGGTTTTTATTTAAGTCAAAAGGTGCAGAGATGAAACTCGTGGTATGAAGACTCGACTCAAAATCACTAAAAATGCACCTAAAATGATTTAAACAATCTTTTCCCTTCGATGAACTTCTAACTAAGAAAGAGTTTGAGAATGCAAATACTTTGTGAACATAAATCTTTCTTAACAAACAAATTAAAAGAAGAGCTTTTGTCCTTTCCAATGCACTCAAAATGAGACAACTAGTTATTTCACAAAAGTTTCCCTTTTTCGTTTCAAAGCACTCAACCACTACAAAAAACTATCTTTTTTCAAAAGAGATTTTTTTTTATTTTTATAAAAGACTCAAAACTATGGAAATGACTAACTTTGAGATCTATAAACTATAAAAACCTATTTGAAGTCAAATCCTACAGGATGTCTTTTTTAATTATGTTTTACTTAGCTAGATGTAAGCTAAGGACCAATTTATGCAGAATCAAAAATCAGTCAAAAACAACCAATTTTGTTTTCTTTTTAAAAATGAAAATCCAAACTTTTAAAGACAAGCTTTTCGATGTTTTGTAAAGAGAAAACACAAAGCGGATTCCTCAACAAGGGTAGATTTCTTTAATGGTCAGACTCATAAAAAGGCTTGTAGACACCAAGGTGATCTGAGGTCCCTACAGTTTCTAAGCTCAGAGCTACTACAAGACCAAAATGAAAAACAAGCCCAACAAGCAAAACTCTTAGGAATTTCAACTAAAACCCTAACACCAACGAAATCAACCTAAGGAAAGCTTCTGACAGGTTATATGCAGGTCTGGGCAGTGGATAATAACTTCTAAACAAAAACTAAGCTGACTAACAGAGGAAACCTTAGGTTTTTCAAAGTTTTGACAGGGTACGCAGGCCCACCGTTAACACAGGTGTGGTACCGCTCTGTGCTAAGAGCAAAAATGTGGATAAGTATGCACTGTGTCAAAAGGCTAGGGTGTGGTCCTCTCCCAAAGCTATGAAAAATGAAAAATAACCCTGGATCTACAATCTGTACCCAATTTCACACACAACAAGCCAAAAACAGAAACAATAACACAGTTTCTTAGGTCAAAGTAAAAACAAGGAAAAAATCAAGTCCCCATCGGAGTCACCATTTTGTCACACAGAATAAGTCGATCTTGCAAACAAGATAGACCTTCCTAGAATCTAAAGAAGACCTAATGACAAGCAAACAAATCACACACTATCTTTCTCTAAATATGCTTTTATAAACAAAGGCAAATAAGTGTTTTAGGCCTACCTTAGGTCCAACGCAAGTTTGTGGAAGCTCGCTCCTTCGATCCAAATGAGCTCCCTTGTCGCGAATCTGCAAACACAAACAAGCAAACAAATTAAATAGCACCTGAAAAGCCAATATCATACAACATATTTAACATGAAAGTCAAGGAATTCAAGAAACAAATGGCATGAGACAATTTTTTGAGAAAAATGAGTTTGATTGTATTAATTCAAGTCAAGAAAAACTTTACAACCTGTGCCTTGACGTTGTACAAGCTTCTCCCAGTGTCCAGCAAGAAGTCTCCCCTACTTTGACAAGTTTCACTCTCTTCCCAATGAAGCCAAAAAGGTATGTAATCTCTCCTCTTAAGCTCAACTAGGAAGTCTTAATTTCACCAGCATTTACCCTAAAAAATGTTTAGCTTCTCACCCCCTTAGCAACCAGCCCAATGCCTGAATTTATAGTGCAATGGAGGGAAGTTACTAGGTCCTCCTTCAAATGGATAAAACCCTCCTTCAAAGCATAGCTCCTCTCATCAAGGGATTAGCTCCTTCTCTTTTGGGATGCATGAACCACCTAAGAGTGACCAATCCACATCAAAATTCCTTCTAAAATCATCTAGAATTAACCCAAAGTCAGTTTTTTAGAATAAACTTGTGCCTTTTTAACTTTCATAGGTATCCACACCCACACCTTTAGAGACAGAGCAGGCAGGTCCGCAGTTTTTGTAAACAGAAGGTGTGGGACCACAGGCAATAGTGAGAGAAAGTGCGGAACCATTGTTTTATTGATTTTTAATGTCTTTCTCTCATTTTCAAAGCTTGACTTGAAGAGCTGAGGTCTGAGACTTGCTTAGGAGGACAGTACAAGTGATGATAGACCCATACTGACTGCAAATAATCATGGTGACGATATTTTTGTGTAACATGAGCTACAATAGAAGAATGATGATATAACCTTCTCAAGAATTTACATTCATCGTTGAGTGCATAATACAGGGATAATTTAGCAGAAGAGGAGGCACGAGTTCAAGGGTAGTGAATATGTACTTCAAGGCAATACAAATATCGTGAATAATAATCAATATAGTTGATATTGTTTTATAGTGAGAGAAGGGTAGTCCTGAAAATTGGTATATGTAAACATTTAGAGAGTGCATGATCAAAGGAAGCATAAGCACATGGGAGGAGTCTCTATATTTTGTTTTCGTGAAAGGGGGATACAATGCTAGAAGATCATGCTTAAATACTTTGTTATTGCTTTCAAATGGCAATAAGGAGAATGTTGATAGAAAGCCTTCATATTGGTAGGACCATAGGTTGGAAATTGTGTTCATATGCCATAGATTGTCATCAATTACAAAGGGTGATATTTTTGGACACATATTATAATTCATGTCAATGGTGTCATTGATCTCTTGGGAATAATAGTGGATCAAGCAACAAAAGTAGAGAAAAGATATCAATTGAAGAAGAATAGGTCAAGTAGTTAACACAACTAAGGAAGGAGGAACACACAACTAGGGTAGGAAAAATAATATACATAATCACATTTACAAAAATCATAGTACGAACATTTTATGCCTCATCATATCGAGCCTGAGGATATTTTCCTCTTAGTATATCGAACTAGCCTACCCATGGGATATAAGACTCAATATTTTTCAGTTCTTGACATATCAAACATCTCATTCATTGACACATAAGGATCATCTAATGTTTTCTTGCATGAAATGTCTTAACATCTAATATCTAAAAGGTGGCATAAAACAAAAGCTATGCAAATAATGTCACTAGTTTATTTCCCTTCATATATTCCCTCAGACTATCAAACACATTAGTACTAAACATGTTTTTGATTTCTCAACACCAAAACTCTTAGACCCTATGATAATTTGATAATGAATAAATGACTTAGTATGCAGAGTAGTAGGAATGACATGATGTTCTAGGTGTTGAATATTATGATGTCATTTTAGTAGATTATGTGATAAGTATAGTGACAAGAGATATGACAAGGTGGGTTATATTGAGTTGTGAACTATCAAATATTTTGAAAACGTTTTTCTTTGGCCTGATTGTTTTACCAACATCTAATAGTGCCCAACTCCATTTCACATCCTTTGATCATGAGGTTCTAATAAAAAGTTCCTCAGAGCTTCGGGCCTAGGTATGTGCCATAACATTGTTTCACAAGTGAACCTGATCTACTAATATTCATTAGAGAATAGCAAGTGTTCATGGAACTAGGTCATATGGAGGTAAGGTGTAGCACCTAAGAGCTTCATGCCTTACCATGAGGACAATTTTAGAAAGCTCACAAAGTTATATCCATGAGACATCTGATATTGAATATCCTTCAGGTATTGAGTCTCATATAATGGATAAGTTGTTGTCTGCTCTAGTGAACATGTTCAACAATTGCGGCTTTGTTTATCAAGACGTTTCAACTCGATTATACCAAAGTATTATGTTTGTGACCTGGTCAAAGGCCATGGTGACAAGCACATGTTTGTAGTAACATTTATAAACATAACATTATGGAGCAACATCTCCCCCATGCTACAGTGAAAACTTTTGATGCAACCATCTTAACCTACGATATAATTTACATACGCAAATTCCATGTTGAGTGTGGAAGGAAGTACACATCTCCATCGTCTTGATAAACACATCAATAAATATTTTTAACCATTAACTTTTTCAATTTTGTTAAATAAAATATGCGTAATTGACATTGAATTATTCTACTCAACATTGTGTTGAAATATTTTATTTATGTCACAAATTATCCACATTAAAATGCTATTAGAACATTTTGAAATATATGTGCTCTTCTTATCGGGAAGTAAAGATAATTTATTTAAAATGAACTTGTCAACTCCATATTAATCATTGAATGAACTAAAAAACCCCTCTTCCCATAAATTAAAAAGCACCTATCAAAGGAATAAAAGAAAACTCTCTCTCTGTATATATTGAAGTTTTGAATTCTTTTGTTGTTAATTATTTTAAATTCCACATATGAAGTGCATATCAATAATTTAATAAATTACACATATTATTCACTGCAGAGTGAAAAAATATTATTATTTATCTCTCTTTATATAAAATTGATTTAAAGTTATGTTAATTGATATGAATATTGAAACATTTTATTTATGACTACCATAATTTGCTTCTTTCTACTATTAACATATATTATGCTCAAATTTCATCTGAATATAAAATGAATTACACATCACCTTCATATTAAAATGTAGAAAATGATTATAGATAATTCATTACATTGAGAGATGTATCCTACATCAGTCCCATATGAAGGAGATGTGTAATTTCTTCCTCACTCAACCTTGACTTAACAAGTTTCCTTTTTATAATAAAAATAAAATATCATTTAAATAGAAGAACAATGTCCCCAACAAAAAACCAAAATTCCCATTTGGTGAGCTTTAATTAAGAATATTATAAAAGATTCATAGTCTCACTCTCATTATGCTCACTCTACAATCATGTACGAAGTAAATTTTTTATTCTTTGCATGCTACAAATGTACTTCTAAAAGTAAAATAAAAGACCCTATAAAGAAAAAAAACAATGTTTCCTATAATAGAAAAGAAAATTGTAAAAATTATTGTTTGGTTAATTTTAATTAATTATAAAAATATTAATATTTCATTTAAAATAAAAATAAAATATTCTCTATATGAGAAAAAAATGTTTTCTATAATAAAAAAGTATAATGCAAAGCTCCTTGTTAGTTTTAATTGAAAATATTATAAAGCATTAATATTCTCACTCTCATTTTACTAACTAGTTAGTTTTGGTGTTTCAAGTTGTAAAAATATTACACTTTTAGTCCAAACCATATATAAAATATTTTTCTTTCCATATGAAATAACCGGACTTTATACCGATTTAAAAAAAAAAGGAACTAATAAAAAATAACCAATTTTTTTCTTATAAACTAGCTTAGATCGATCATAATCTCAAATCTATCAAGCACTGAGAGGGATCAAATCTCTGGAGATGTAAACCTTTCCTCACTTTTTCGAATCAAAAAATAGGTTTACAAATTGATATTTTGAATACCTCTAATTGATTGATAGATACGAGGTTAAGATGGATATAATCTAGTTTTAGTTGTGTGCGACAATAGAAAATTTGTGGAACAACTTATTCTTATGATCATTGTAAATATATTAAATATGTATAAGATTAATTTGGCTATTTTAATTCTATGCTTTCCTTATTACGTAAGTTTTTTTAGATGATAGGGAGTATTAATAACTTGAATGATGAATATTGATGAAATAAAAGTTTTGAATAAAAGTTGCAATGTAATAATGTTGAATGATAGAGAATGTGAATAATAAGAATGTAGTCAAACAGAAATAGTCTTCATTGTGATCAATCTCAAACCATTTTCTTCTCCTATTATTATTATCACACTTGTTAGTTTTTCCATATTTTCATATTGATCATATGAAAAGGGAGGTTGGAATCATAGACCATTCAAATATTTAACTCACACTATTGTAGTAAATCTTCTTCCATCTATATCTCTATCTTTCTCCACATCTATTTCTTTGTCTCTCTATATCACCCCACCAATATACACAAACTATATCCATATCTATCTATGTCTCCCTCCCTCTCCTTCTCTCTTCCCCTTCTCTTCCTCTCTCTCTTCTCCTTCTCTCCCTCTCTCTCTTATTTTCTCTCCATCTCCCTTGTCACTACCTATCTCTCTCTCTCTTTCCACCTTTTTCTATCTATGTATTTCTCACTAAATCATTGCATCTAATTACAAATAATCTATTGCTAGCAATCACATATAATTAGAAATCAATATCTACACTGAAATCAATGCATTTGATGCAAGCAATGAAATACAACTAGAAATCAAAATCTACAATGAATCAAATCCGTCTAATACAAGTAATGAAATAGGATTAGAAATTAGCACCTACACTAAATTAGTGCATCTAGTTTATGCAATGAAACTTAATTACAAATCAAAATCTACACTAAAATCAATGCATCTAGTGCAAGAAATCAAATAGGATTAGAAACCAACATCTACACTAAAATAGATTCATCTAGTGCAAGTAATATTTTTCACTTTCTCTTCCCCCTCCATCTCTCATTCATTGTCTCTCTATCTCACCCCCGCAACACTCTCTCTCTCTCTCTCTCTGTCTCTCTCTCTCTCTAACTATATCTCCCTCCCTCCCTCTCTTTATATCTCTCATCTTGCCTCCCTCTTCCTTCCATATACATCTCTATTTCCCTCTATATTTCCTTCTTTGTTCCTTTATATAACCCCAGAAACATACAAACTCTTTCTCCATCTATTTATAGCTCACTCCCTCTTCCTATACCTCACACTCTCTCTTCCCCTTCTCTCCCTCTCTATAGCATCTTATATCTCTTCCCTCCTCTCCTCTCTCCCTCATCCCTCCATCTATCTCTCACTCCTCCTTTATCTATCTATGTATTTCTTCACTAAAATCAATACGTATAATGAAAACAATCAAATAGTATTAGAAATGAGGATCCACACTAAATCAATGCATCTAGTGCAAAGAATCAACTATAATTGGAAATCAGTTAGGAAAAATAGTGAGAGGGGGCGTGAATCAGTATTTTAATTCACTTAAATTTTAAAATGGTATTTTCATAATTTTGTATGCTAATGTTCTTTATGCAACTCGTGTGTGTACATTACTTCATTGGATGCAAAAAATGTATATCCAATTTACTTAATTTGTCATATCTTGCATCAGGGAGTTAACTTAATCATTACACTAGTAATTCATTAACCATCTAGTATGAAGTTAAGAAAAGATAAATAATAAGATATAAGAAACACACATATAGCACAAAAAATTGATGTGGAAACCCAATGTGGGAGAAAACCATCACTATCATTGTCTCTATGTTCGTTCCTTATCACATAAGGAAAATATTCACTACACTTTTTACTATTGCCAACTCTTACCAACATCCAAGAAACCATCTGCAGATGGCTACAACCTCCACTCGCTCTCGAGAACCCACTGAAAGGGAGATACAACACCAAAATATCATCTATTGGCTCCTACCGAAAGAGTGCTCCTACCTCCTCAATGAACGATGCAAACCTTAGCACCTTGTGGACCACATTTTAGAAAGTTTCATATTGGATCCACTTTCCAACCAATCACCAAAACCTGCAGGCCACCTTTCTTCAAATTTTCACACTAGACCCACACCAATAATAAGCCTAAATAAAAATATTCTATCACAAAAACTAAACTAAAGAATCACTGTAAACCAACTGAATCTCTATGAGTATATAAGCCAATCAAAACAAATGAACTTTATAATACATACACTATTTTTCTTCAGAGAACTTATGTATATAATTACTTTCTCTGGATATTAGCTACATATAGTTCTCAAACAGATTCAGTAGACAGCTCGTACCCCCTCACTAAAGGCTATAAGGTAGGGAGCTCCTACCCCCTTGCTAAAGGTTGTAATCCTCAACACCTTGCAGACCATGTTTCAGAATGTTTCATACTGGATCCACATGTCAAGCAATCAGCAAAACCTTCAAGCCACCTTTCATCAAATTTTCACATTACGCCCACACCAATAGTATTCCCAAATAAAAATATACCGAGTCACAAAAATTGAACCATTGAATAAATGTAAACTAATTGAATCTTTGACAGTATAGAATCGAATCAGAACAAATGAACTTTAGAATATATATTTTATTGTTCTTAGGAGAACCTGTGTATATACATGCTTACTTTCCATAATACCCATGTAGTGTTCTAAAATCATAGAATTATTTAACTGAGTCACAGTAACACTAAACCATTCATAGATCATTAAACTAGGGAAATTTTCAAGGGCTAATATTCATAGGTGGGCTAATTTTCCATGCTTTTTCCAAAAAAAAGAAAATATTCACGAATTCCCTTTTTTTGTTAAAATGACTCACCCACATTTTATAGTATAAAATTATTTTACCTCAAAAATGGCCAAAATTCTATATAGACTAATAGAAAGCATTATAAATATAATATTATTTTTAGAAAAATATTACCAAACATTTTACAATTTTCATATTATGGAATAGTAAGATTCGCCAAGGTTTCTAAACTTTAAGATAAATTTCCATCCTTAAAAATTTCCTTGCATTGAACCATACCTAGTCACACTTTTTCAGCATTATAACTAATCAAAATTTCGATCCACAACCAAATTAAACCAAATGCAACAAATAAAAATGAATACATCATTTACATATAAGATAAAATAGAACAAACATCATCAACTATAAGCAAGACTATAAACCCTGACCAGATCTAACTCAAAATCTATTCATGATAGTTATTAAGAAGAAGAATGTATATATATGATTAGTGTGTGTAAAACCCATTTAGATACCTAAATATACTGAAAAAAATATCTCAGAATATGTATGCGACTGAAGAAAACACATTCACATATGTACACAATTGTTCAGAAGAAAACCAATGTACAGATCTTAAATCACCGAGACATACTTTTGTTGTAACCACAACTCACATGTTAGAACCTTCAATGTCACATATTCAGATCATACCATCATCAAAACCAGAAATATATCATTGGTAGCTGCAAGGTATATCATGAAAGTGTATTCATTAGTCTTTACTACTCTTTTAGGTCCGTCATATCTAAACCACATCCTTCCTCCCTAGCACACACTTATTTCATATCAAATCACATATGAATAACACAATTTTGTGCACACTTAGAACCTTGAACCCCATCTCTTGATATAGTTTTTACCCTAGACAATACCTTAGGTAAATCCTTTTGTAATTTTGTTATTATTTATTGATGGGATCAAATGAACATTTCCACCCTAGTTATTAAGGGCCAATACCATGGTAATGACCTATGGTATTCAGATTTCCATGGTTCAAATTATGTATGCAAATTTTACTGATAGAGCCTGCATACGTACATGACCTTCTTCACCGGAATCAAACATACATTTGAAAACTTCACTTTTATCATTCATATGTCACTAAAAATTCATTTCTCTATCCATGTCCTCTATACCAATGAGGCGCACAATCACCATATTATCACAATGTTTACATCAATGACATCTTTGTCAAGTAGGTTGTCATGAAGGAAAATACATTACCCATAATGCCAACAATCTCCCCCATTGTACTTGATGGAAACCATTTTGGTGTTTGGAAACCACCTGCAATCACCTACACACACCAAGTCTTCTCTCTAAACACAATATTATCTCCAAAAAAACACCAAGCTTCTCTTCCCCTTTGACATCAAGGGCACATGGATAATCTAGGCTGAATGAAGTACTACCCTTGTAGTGTTGATTGTTCTAGGTATAAAATGCTAAATATGAATCATGAAAGTTGCATCTTGACCATGGTCCTGACCATATCCTTCTCCTTCTAAAGATATACAATAAAATTTCAATATTGTAGGACTCAGTACATGACTTATCTTATACCATTCAATTTTTTCTTTTTCTTTTTTTCTAAGTAATGTTGACCTATTAAAGTAAAAAAGGTAAAATTACATGGAGGCTCCGGCCTCTGTGGTGTAGAACAAAGTTGTCTATGTATGAATCTTAGAATACAAAAAACAAGACTACCCACCGAGGGGAAACCAGTCTGAGTGTATCCAAAAAAATAAAGCCCACACAGGGGTACCAGTTCATAAACAAAAAGAGTCTAAACCCATTTAGATTCCAGTCAACATGAAATTAGTAAAACCCTGTTGTGATCTAGTCCAAATGACACATATAGTCAAAACAAAAAAAAGCATGAATCATTCCAGCGGTGCCCACCTGGTCCAATGGAGCCCACTAGGCATCAGGTGGATGCTCTTCCACTATGCAGTAGTCGTAGTCCACCCAGTCCACTGGTTCTTCCATGATGTGACAGCTGTAGACATCCCCCTCCACCACCGCAGCAGACATGCCACCTTGGCTACCTTTGGCCTTTTGCATGTCTCCCTTGTGTCCATCTCCTGCATGCTTGCCACTAGCCATATCCTCTCCATGCAGGGTTTTGTCGTATCTTTCTCTACACCTGAATGAAACAATCTTCTTTTCCTTATTTGCCCCAGCTCCTGTATCACTCAGCTCGTCGGTTTTCTCCTGCATGCTTGGCGTCCCTTTCTCTAGTTGTGGTTCTTGTGTATGGGCAATTTGCACCTCCTGCTGATACAAATCCTCACTGAAAGCCACAGTTATGGTGGCAAGGATGGTTGGTTGATTCATCATGCTCTCAAAGTGAAACTAGGTAGTATGGTAAGAGGGGTGAGGGGGGTCAGGAGGGCCAGTCGATTGAGTGGTAGCATTCCCTCTACGGGCACCATGAATCCATGCTTGGCTTCTTCCATTACTGGTATGCGGGTAGTTTCCAGAGAGATGACCTCTCAAATGGCCAAAAGAGGGATTGGAGGCAGGGGCTTTTGAATCAAGGGTGGGCGGTGTGGTTGGACGAGTGCTACATCCTCAACCACTTACACGTCTGCTACGCATTCTATGCCTAATCCATGGCATTGGGTGACTAGCAAGTTGGCTATTGGAGTTTTGAATGGGGATGGCAGAATTATGACCAGAATTAGACGCATGTAGGATATCATTTGCCCTGGGGTTTCTGGTGTTTATTAGGCTGGAGTCAGAGGGATTATGGGTAAAATTCAAAGCACAGTGGGTGGAATGGGTGAAGTGGTGTCCAATGCCCAAATCCACACAGCTTAGAAGCTAGCAACAATGCCTTGTGACAGTGCGTGTGTTTGGCTCCTCTGCTTGTGGGGGGCAGGAGCAACTAAGCGGGGAGGGGGAGAATGAATTTTGGCTAGTATTCACCATGGCCTTAAGCCTGCTATAGTTGCCTCAACCAATGCACCAGATCAATGGTGCCTGCTTGTAACTTGTATTTTGCCATAATTTGGCACGGAGTATGACGCAGGTGGCCATGTGGCTCTATCATCTATTGTTCTCCTATCTTATCGGCATTGAATTCCCAGTAATCACCCGCATCCGGGTGCACTACCTCTCTTTGAACCAGTTCCTTGAGTTCCAGTGAATGGGAATCATTGGTAATAATATTGCATGAGCCTGTGTGTAGAGTCTGATCACAATCCACCCCCAAATTTGCTAGGAAATCCACCACTTTATTTCCATCTCTTCTAATGTGTTTGAAGGTGATTGCTCTGTTGTTGTTGAGCTAGTGTTCTATGATCTCTAATCTTTCTACTAGTTGCCAGCTACTGACCACTTTGTTTGTAGGGGTCCCTTGTAGAATCTGTTTGGCCATATTGATTAGAATCTGAGAATCACCTTCGATTACCAAGGGAAAGAATTTTTGTTGTTAGGCTAGAAGGAGTCCTTGCCATAGCCCTTCTAACTCCGCTGACTTTTTTGTATCACATCCAATTGATCCCATAAAGATTACAAGAGGTTTTCTATTGAGATCCTGAAATATTCCTCCTTATCCTTCTTTGTCTGGGTTGCCTTTGGACGCTCCATCAAAGTTCAGTTGAATCATATTAAGTTGCAGAGGAGTCTAGTTTCTTGGGGAGATGTGATGCGAAGGGGGACTAGTGGTTTTGGTCTATGCCTAATTCATCCTCAAGTTCCAATTTGTTCCTGTTGTTGGGTAGGAAAATCCTCTTCAGTCCAAGTTTGGAGTGTTAAGGTTTCTTGAAGATTATTTCAAAAACTAGTCCATAGAACTTCTAAGGTTGTACATTGATCTTTGAAGATGCGACGATTCCTTTCTTTCCATATATACCACATGCGAAGGCCTGGAATGATTTTCCACAGAAAGTTGAGCAATTTGCTTTGAAACGGGTTGATTGCTGATTTGTGGATGGTATTGGTAATGTCTTCTTTATCTCTTCCTTCTTTTTGGCATCTAAAAATCACTTTTTCCCAGAGTTTGTTTGCCAATTCATAGTTATTCAGGAGGTGCATAATGGTTTCTTCCTGATGTTTACAACTAGGACATATGGAGGGGCCGTCGAAACTCTTTTATCTTAAATTATCCCATGTGAGTATTTTTTTTTTTGCAAAGTGGATACCTTGGGTCAAATGTTGGGGGACCAAACTTTATCCCATAGAGAATCTTTGATTGTTTGGTTTCCAATGAGGATTTTGTATGTCTCCTAAGTGGTATAAGTGCCTCTTTCATTATATCCCCATCATATTTTATCCTTCTTATCAGAGAAGCAGATTTTCCTCTTGTTAAGCTCTTTATCCAAGTCCTTAGGTGTAATAGGATTCCCTTGCTTGATAATTTGAGCTGAGCTCATCCATTATCTGTAGTCCTGAATGAGGGTGGGCTTCCAATGTTGGCTAACTGTTTCCATCCAATACGCTGCCCAGTCCTGTGCTTGATCAAGTTCAATCAAGTCTCTTAATTTTGGTCTTTTCTGCCAAGAGTCATCCCAGAATCGCACATTATTGCCATCACTTATTTCCCAGAAGCTGTGCTGTTGGATAAGAGCTTTATGCTGAGCAGCCGAGTTCCAGATTAGAGATCCTTTGCCCACATCTGTGAGCCTTATTAGTTCATATGTTGGGTAGTTGTTTGTATTTCGCAGTCTAGAGGATTGCCTAGGGTGTATGCGGTGCTGAAATCCATTTCCATTATAATTTTGTGCCCATTACTGCATTGCTGTGTTGAGGATCTATGAGACTAGTCTGCCCTAATGTTTTTGGAAGGCATACGGTTGACCAATTGACTAATACCCATTTTCTGTTCTGACCCATGGAACCCCATAAGAAATTCCGCTGCATGTTTTTTATCTTTTTAAACACCCATTTTGGTGTTTCCAAGACAGAGAAGAGATACAACAACATTAACTACAATACGACTTTGATTAAAACTAGAAGAAAAGCCATGTTGAGTGCTCTGTAGATCCATGAAGAAAGACGAGTTTCAAATTTTTCTAGAAGAAATTTCCATGAGGAGTGCTTTAAAGTAGAATCAGTCAAGGGGGCACCCAGATATTTAGAAGGGAGAGAGGTGACTGAGAATCCAAAAATGCGTTCTATAGAGGATTGAGTGATGGGAGGGGTATGAAAGAAAAAAATTTGGGATTTAACATTATTAATGCTGGCTCCAGATGCGTCAAAGAACTCATTCAGAAGGGATTTTAATCTTAGGGCTTCCTGAACCAAGGGATGACCAAACAACATATTGCCATCAACAAATTGTTGATATGTAAAAGCAGGGGTATTGGGGAAGGAAATTCCTCCGAGTTGTTGTGAAGGTAAAGAATTTTTGATACTTCTACCTAGCCCTTCCACCATTAGAACAAAAATAAAAGGGGAGAGAGGATCCCCTTGACAGATACCTCTGAATGGGCGAAAGGGGTTGGTAGGAATACCATTGACAAGAATTGAAAACATAGAGGAGGTTATCATTCTCATTACCCATCTAATCCAAGGAGGAGAGAAGCCAAAAGCTTCCAGCATCTTTTGGATATAAGTCCAACTTAACTTATCAAAAGATTTTGAAAGGTCAATTTCTAGGAGCATACCTGCTTTTTTAAGATGTTTCGAGGAGTGAATGATCTCATGGGTGAGAATGATACCATCTATGATTCGTCTTCCTTTGACGTAGCCTGATTGCTCTGGCGAGATTAGCATAGATAACAATGTTTTCAGGGAACAAGCTATGACTTTAGAAATCATTTTGTAGATGACATTGCAAAGAGCTATAGGTCTGAATTTTTCTAGTGTGAGAGATTGCTCTTCTTTAGGTATGAGAGCAATGAAAGTAGCATTCAGAGCTAGAAGCACCCATTGAAGAGTACACAACTCTTCAACCACTTGTCATATCTCCTCTTTAATGAGGTCCTAGAAGTGATGAAAGAAATTGGAGGTGAAACCATCTGGACCAGGTTCTTTTCCTTCCTTAAGCTGTTGCATTGATGTTTCAACTTCCTGTAGGGAGATCGGCCTTAGGAGAAGCTGATTATGTTCTTATGTTATAATTCTTGGGATGTTTTGAATGACCTTATCTATAGCTGGTTGTCGGTCGATTTGTGGTTCTTGATGAACTATTTTGAAGTGAACAAGTAGCTCTTGTTCAATATCCTTATGGGTTTCCAGTCGCTCTCCTTGCTGATTCTGAATGTGAGCGATATTGTTGTGCATCCTTCTCTATATGGTGGTGCGATGGAAAAATTTGGTATTCCTTTCTCCCTCCCTGAGCCATCTAACTCTAGATTTTTGTATCCAAAGTATTTCTTCCTACTTTTCTCATTCTGTTATCTAATTCTGAAGGTGTTTTTCTTGCTCTAAGAGGGCTTCCGTGCTTCCTTCTATGATGATTATCTGTTGGATGCATTACATTTCCTGAGCTAAAGCATGTTGTTCCTAAAAATTATTTCCAAAAGTTTGGTGGTTCCATTGCTTAATGTTCTTTTTGAGGAATTTGAGTTTTGGTTGGAATTTAAACATTTTTTATCCCTCTGGAATACTGAAGCTTTTTCATACTGATTGGGCCAGATTGTTGAAGTCAGGATGTGGTAGCTAGAAGGCTTCAAAGTGGAATGGTCTCTGAGTGATGTTCCCTAGTCTCTGCCATTGAAGCAAGATTGGCCAGTGATCTGAGCCATCAAGTCGTAGTATCGAGGTAGAAAGATCTCCTCCAAGATGTATTGCATTCTTTGAAAGTAGAAATCTATCAAGTGGGAAGCGATTTGTTGGGTTCCGATTCTTCTATTATTCCATTTGTGAATTCCATTATTGAAAGGCATGTCAATAAGCTAGTTGCTTTGAATGAAATTCTTCAGATGAGTATTGTCACTATCCAGTTTGTATCTGCCTCCTTTCTTTTCTTCCAATTTGGTAATCATATTAAAATCACCTCTAGTTATCCACAATGGATGTGTTCTGGTGGAGTTCAACATGTTAGAGTATTTAGTATTGCTAACTTATTTGTTGCGTCCTAGGGGAAGTATACATTAGTAACGTGACCATGTATGTTTGTTCCTATAATATGGAAGTCATCTTGAATGAAATGGTGGCGTGCATGGATGTTTGTGAGTGTGATGTCTCGTTCATCCCATGCTATGGCTAGTCCTCCTGAGGCTCCTAGAGCATCCACTAGTGTTGTTTGATTGTGTGGCCAAGCTTTGGCGATAGGTTTTCCAAGTGTGATCGTGTTACATTTTGTTTCCTGCATGAAATTTGAGGTTTCTCTTGCTGTATCAAGTTTTTTAGCATCTTGTATTTCCCTGAGCTATTTAGCCCTCTTATATTCCATGATGTGAACTTCATAGTTCATTCTTGGGGATGAGACTATAGTACTTTGTAAGCTTGGAATATCTTCCTGCTTCCACTAGAATTTCTCCAATATGGATGGTTCTTTGTAAGTCTGTCTTTCTTCCTATTTTTTTGGTGTCTTTGGGTATACTTTTCCCATCCCAATGACTTCCTGGTTGGATTCTCAGAGATCTTTGCTGATGTGCTCTGGAGAGAATAACTTCCAAGCTTTCCAGCTGTCTTACTGATATTTTTCAAATTCCTTTTCCTGCAAACTTGTTCTAGTACGAAAATGTCCATATCTCCTAGATCTATGCTTTCAGTTTCTTCCTCCATAGGATTAGGTTCGCTATTTTCGGTTAAGATGTCCATTGAAGAGTTTGGTGTTTGATGAAGGATTTCGATATCCATGCCATGTGGATTCCAGATCAGAGTCTTACTATGAGGGGAAGAGATGGTCTCCTTTGAGTGCAAGGATTTTTTATTATACTCTAAACCAGTGGGAATGACCCTGGAGTTGGACTTAAGAGTGTCAGTGGAGGGTAAGGGGGGTTCAAGGTCTGTTGATGTAGGATGGGCTAAGATGTCAAAGTTATTGCTGGTAGATGGCATGGATGGGTTGACTGGAGGAGTTTTGGATTGAGAAGCATGTTTTTTATGATTTTTTTTTCAATGGTTTACCCTGGTGAAGCCCTCGGAATCAAGTATCTCTGTGGAGGTATAGAATGTGGGTTTCACAGTTAGTGAGTAGTCTTGAAAGAGATGGCCAAGGGCATGACATTTTCTACACTTGAAAGGAACATGTTCATAATCTACAGCTTGAACCCACTCAAAATCATCATGAAATATACTTACCGTATCCGGTAGATCATTGCTCAAGTGCACGTAGATGTAGATTCGGGCATAAGAAGTGTACCTTTTGAGCTATATCTCTTCTGTAGTTTTGTTTAACTCCCCTAACCCATTTCCTATGTCTTTCAGTGAATCTTCATCCCAATATTCCAGCAGGAGGGAGTAGAGACGAATCCATACTAGTGCCCAACTTAGATCCTCTTTGTCAGGGTTGAATCTCTCAATCCATTCTCTCAGATATAGACCTGCAACATTGAAGAAATAAGGTCCTCCATCGATTATCCTGTTTCTATCCTCTACACAGTTATAAACCATCATGAAAAAACCTTTTGGTCCTAGTTGTAGTGTAATATGCCCTCTGGGTTTGCACTTAGCTCCAATCCAACCCTGTAAGACCCTCTCTATGGGCCAAAGGCCAATAAATTTCCCTATTAATGCATGATCCTTCATGTATTGGATTTGAGTGTTGATCCTTTGACCGGGAAGTTCAATCTTTGGCCTTACTGTTGCAACAGGTTTGCAGGTAGTCAATGATGCTTTAGGACCTTCATTAGTTCCTACCTTAGCCGCCTATGTGTTCTAGTTCATTTCTGCTTCTTCCTGTGCATTTTTTCTCCTTTGGTTGTTCTGGTTTGCCTGCTCTATCTGGTTGTTCTATTGTTCCACATCTGTTGTTCCGTCGTTGACCGGCTGATTTGGAGGTTCTGTCTGATCATTGAGGGGGGCACAATTCACTCCCCGAGGGAGGAAATCCATATCGAGAGTTCTATTCGATATTCTTATGAAGATGCCAGTGCTTGTAGTTCTGTTGTTACAGGGGCACAAAGGTCAGAACAGGTCTGTCGTTGCAGCATCTGACACAAACCCTAAATCACCATTGCTGAAGCTCCCTCCGAGTTCAATTTCCTTCTGACTATCTATCTCTTTTTAATTACCATTGACTCTATGTGTTCATTATTACATCATTCACCCAACATAATGGGGTTACATATTGGACCTAAATTTTACATCAATGTCACAAAATAACAAAATGACATACATAGCATGACTTGATCCCAATATCCCATACATGGATTAATTTTAAAATGATATAGAACATCATTATTTTCATGAGTTCTACATCAAGAGACAAATATAGCACTTCTAACTAAAAACAAGGAGCTCAATAATGAGGTAGCATGACCAAGATAGTCATCAAGAACCACTATACACCATATAAGAATTTGCAACATAATGATCTGACAGGAGAAACATAAATGTCATAATGACAGAAGCATGAAAATAGTCATCATCAAGAAGCTATGCAAGATAAGACAATATAAAATCAGTTTCTTTAATATCATCAACATCTGACCAAATATGCAATGTCTCCAAGCATCACCAATCAACTACAACATCACAAATTATTCACATGCAATCCACGCATCACTGATAACATAATGACAAGAAAAATAACAGTAATAACCATACATCCTAATCGACGACAATTATATTTACGCAACGTATTCAACATAATGCAATAACTATTGCTCATAATGGAAACAATTATGGACCATTAGAAACATAGAGTATGGTCCCCTTGAACCTGTGTAAATCTTTTATCATCAAATTTGATCATATCCATCCCATCAATCAACAAATGCACCAAAGAACCATTTCGATCAGCAGTAGTATAAGATTTGCAACAACTCACCAACAAACATCATTCTAAGAAACATATGAGGATCATCAATAGCCTATAATAAATCAATGTTAAAACTAGAAATTCCAAGAATGAACTGTTGGAAGCATATGAGTAGCTCCCCTTGAATCTGTGCCATTTTTTCATTACTAAGAGACATAAGTGACTTTCTAAATAAAAAAATGTGTGTACAAAAATTGTATTTCATAAGCTCCACCTACAAAAAGTAAACTCCTAACTTTTATACCTCCAACTCCCCCTAAATATGATATACATTTTAGAGGAATCAATAGAGTGAAGATGCATGAATCATTCCTAATTTTTGTCTGAGATATTCAAAATAATCACATGGAAGAGGCTTGCTAAATATATCTAAGGCTTTCTCCTTTGAAGGAACATATTCCAAGTTGACCTCAAGAACTTTCTTTCTAAGGAAATGGTATTTGATTAGGATGTGATTAGTTTTAGAGTTCATGACATGATTTTTAGAGATACTTATGGCACTAGTGTTATCATGGACAATATGAACAGGTTGAGGATAAGCAACTTGAATGTCCTACAATGTTTGGATCATCAATAGAAGTTGAGTGCTTCAAGAGGTGGAATAAACATATCTTTCTTCAGTGGTTGATAAATCAATAAAACTTTGCTTCTTACAAAACGAAGAAACTAAGGGAGGTCAAAAACATAATGCCCCTCAGCTAGCACTTTTTAGGTCATCATCATTACTTGCCCAGTCTACATTTATGTAAGAATGAAGTGTAAAATATTCATTTTCGGGATACCATAGAAAAAATCTTGAGTACCTTGTAGATACTTGAATATCCTCTAAACTTATTTCAGATGAGTTTTCTAAGGGTTTTCCTGAAATAATCCAACTATGCGAACACCATGAAAAATGTCTAGTATTATACTCATAAGATTAAGAAAGATTCAAATCATAGACCTACATTTAGGTTGATTAACTATAGTTGAGTCATCATTTTGACTGAGATTTCAAACTATTAACATTGGTGTGAACACAGGGTTATAGTCTTCAATTCCATAATTCTTCATAATCTACTTGAGATACTTGATTTGAGATTAAAATATATGATCTTTGGTTTTACGAACTTGAAGACCAAGAAAGTATTTTAGCTCACCAAGTAAAGATATTTCAAATTCCTACTCCTTCGATGAAGCAAATACTTGACTCAGATTCAATCTTACTTCCAAAAATGATATCATCAACATGCACCACTAACAAAAGTTTGTATTGGTCATATTTTATATATAAATTGATTTCTACAAATCCTTTCTTGAATCCTTTTTGTTGAAGATACCTATTAATATGATAATACCATGAATGAGGAGACTGTTTTAACCCATATAATTCCTTCTTACATTTTCAAACAAGATTTTTATCATTGAAAAGTGTGAGTACTTTAGGTTGTTCAATATAAACTTCCTCTTCTATGTCGACATTTGAAAATTCAAATTTAACATCCATATGATATACTTTAAAGTTGCAAAACCTCAAGAAATAAGGAAACATTCTTATAGCTTCAAGTCTAGCTACAAGTACAAAAGTCTCTTTAAAGTATATTCCTTCCTTTTGAGCATAGATTTGAATACAAATCTTTCTTTGTTTCAAATTACTTCTCCATTTTGATCACGTTTGTTCATAAACACCCACTTTGTCCCAATTAAATTTTTATTATGAGGCCTTAGTACAAGTTCCCATGCATGATTATTTTCTATTTGATCAAGTTCGTCATGCATTTCCTTGACCCAACATTCATCTTTGCTTTCTTGATTCACATTTTTATGTTTATTGTGGATAGTAAGGCTAAGTGAATAGATGATCCAACATAAATTCTTCTATCTTATATTCCTTCTCCTATATCACCTAAAATTTGAGATTCAAGATGACTTTTCTGAACATACCTTGATGGGGTCTTTTCTGCCATACATGTATTTTCATTTCCTTCTTATGATGCTTCTCTTTCTTCTTCTCCTACAACTTCTTGAATTTTAGTAGGGAGTGGTTATTCATTGTCTTGTGCTTCCTTTTTGGTACTTGTGGATGATTCAATAATCACATCTATACTTCAACAATCCTTTGGAGCCTTTTATTATAACATTTCTATCCTTTTCTTCTAGAAGAGTATCCATGAAGGATTCCTTCCTGAGCAATGGGTTCAATGTTTCCAAGCTTATCATCATTTTTCTTTATGAAACATTTTATTCCAAATATTTGAGAGTGTTTAACAGTGGACACCTTACCATACAAGAGTTCATATGGAATTTTCTCGCTCTTTCATCAAACATGAGCTTTGTTGAGTATACCCACAGTTGTATGTATTGCTTCTCCACATAAGTTGTGAGGTGCTCCTCACTCATCAAGCATGGCACATGCCATTTCTTGAACTGTTCTATTCATTCTTTCTACCACTCCATTTTGTTGAGGTGTTTTAGTTGTGGAAAATAGTCTTTTGGTGCCATGTTATTCACAAAAATTGAAAAACGCTTCTGATGTAAACATTCCTCTATCATATCTAAGACATTTGATTTTTACATCTAATTAATTTTTTACCAAAGCTTTGAATATTTGAAGATTTTCAAATGCCTCATATTTATAGTTTAGTAAACCAACCAAACACGTTCTTTTAAAGTCATCAATCGATAACATGAAGTATTGTTCACCACGAGGAGACTTCTTTCTAATATGTCCACCTAAGTTAGTCTAAAAAAGTTCAAGGTGTTTACCTGAAATACCTTCTTTAGCTTTAAACTAAAACATGGATTTCTTACCAAATTGACATGATTTGCAAATGTTATTTTTAGGTGGAGAAAGTTTGGGCAAGTCACAAACATCTCTCATCCTTCTTCATTTGGATAATTGAGGAAATATGAGGTTAGCTAACCTTTTGTGTCAAAGACAACTTCCTTCATATTTTCTAAAAAAATGGTGCTCTTTTCTGCCCTCTAAATATAAAAATTACCTAGAGTTCTAGTTCCTTTGATTATGATTTTACCTGTATTCAAATTTCTTACCACACAATTCTTTGATATGAGAATAAATTCATGCCTTTGATTTCACATTTGACAAAACCATAACAATTTATGTATTAGCCCATGAACAAATAATACATTCTCATTCTTGATATTTTATTTTAAAAATACAAATCTTTTTACTTTAATGTTAGCAGGTGAGTTATTTCCAAAAGTCACATTCTTTTCTTTCTTAATTTCATTAAAATAAATGAAGTTATCTATATCAAATGTTTGATGGTTTGAACACCTGTTGCAAGTGTAACATAGATTCACTTGATATCCTGCATATAATGCTAGACCACAATTTCCAGAAGAACTAAATTTACTTTTCCATACCTTAGATGGTATTGTCTTCTATTCATGTTGTTAAGATGAATTCATCATGATTCTACATTCAGTTTCTTCATCACCAAAGTTATTGCAACTAGAAGATTAATTTCATTCTAAAGAGGGGAGAAAGCATTATAAGAAGATTTGTTTTCCCTAATTGTATTATGTTGTTTTCTTGCTTCTCTAGTCATAATCGTTTTATAAGCAACAAAATGAACTTCTTTGTGACCAAATTTATGCCAAGTGAAGCATTGACCATTGAAGTAACAATATCTAGTAGTATGAAACCTTCTTAAGTAGCTTTCCCTTTGTTCATGGAAAGGTTGTTTTTCATCAAAAAGGCTTAATCTTTCATTTCTTTTTGAGTCCTATAATTTTGATTATTCGTTCCTTTTACTACGTTGGGGTATCTTTTTGCATGCTTTTTAGAAGATTTCATAGGTTATGGTGTTTCACCATTTTGATTTGGATTCTACCCAAGACCTGTCTTGATTAGTGGAGAACATTGCACTTTAATGTTTTGTTCTAAATTTTCAGGTCCTTTAGCAAATGTAAGATTTAAAGCCTTGGTTTTCTCAAGTTCCTTTCTTAGACCTGCAATTTCAAGTTCTATGTTTTGATAATTCCTTTCCTTTTCGTGGACTTGTTTCTTCAAAGTTTATTCAACTAATTTAGCTTCTTCTAGACATATGTTGAGCTGAGTTATTTCTTCAACAAGAATGTTTTCCTTATACATAATGACCTCCTTTTCTTTATTATAGTTTATGACCCTAATTCTATCAATTTCTTCTAGAGCATCCATAAAGACATAATCAGATTCATCTACACATTGCTCTTAAAATGCCATAAGTAATACACAATCGTGATCCGATTCATCATCCTCATTATTGGAATAATATGCACTATCTTCATGAGCATATAAAATTTTCTTGCTATCAAACTTTCTTTTAACAAACCTCTTTGGAACATTCTTCCCTTGTGATTTTCTACATAAATACATTTAGCGGCATAGTGTCCTACACTTCCACAGGAAAAACATTTAAAAGGAATCTTACCTTTGAATTTTCCAATTCCTACTTGGAGATACTTCAAAAAATCTAGTTCTTCTTTGTCTGAAATACAACTTGTTTCCTTATCATCCTATTTACACTTCACTTTGTTTTTGGCTTTGAATGTTGCTTCTCTAATACCTGATGTACCCGTTTTCTAATCTCATAAGTTGTCAAGAACACATGGAGCTATTCAATAGTGGGATTCTTTAAATCTTGGATTTCTTTAATGATGAAGACTTTGGAATCAAAATTTTTCTTTAGAGATCCTAAAATATTTTCCAACAACAATAGAATCCTTTATTTCATCACCAATATTTTTCATTGAGTTAACAATATTGTCTACTCTAAGGGAAAAGCTTAAAATAATTTCATCATCATGCATTATAAGAGTCTCATACTAAATTATAAATGTTTGAAGTTTAACACTTTTGACCTTAGTGTCACCTTCATGGATTTGGATAAGCTTATCCCATATTTCCTTTATAGTATTTAGCTACATGGCTTTCAAAAACTCAGATACAGCCAAACTTCCCAAGATAGCATTGATAACCTTTCCATTGATCTCATCTTATTTCTTTCGTGCATCATCTGTTGGAATGGAGGCAGGGCATTGATATCCATCTTCAACAATCACCCATACATCCACTCATAGTGCCTACAAATATGCTCTCATTATGACTTCCAAACGCACAAAATTAATTCCTTTAAACAAAGGTGCCTATATAGAAGATACTTCCTCTTTACTTCTTACATTGAGAGATATCCCTTTAAGCGGTCAAACTTCTTCTGAGGGATATTCTTCAATACCAATTGTTAGGACAATTAATGGGGGGCATGGAGATGAATTTGTATTTAAACTCACTTAAAATTTCTAATGTTATATTCATAATTTTGTGCGCTACTATTCGTTATGCAACCCATGTGTGTACATGACTTCAGTGAATGCAAAAATCATATATCCAGTTTACTTAATTTGTCATATATTTAATTATTTAACATAATCATTACAATTCTAATTCATTGACCATCCAGTATGTACTAAAGAATTGATAAATCAAAAGATATAAGAAACACACATAGAACACCACGATTTTGGACGGAAACCTAATGTGGGATAAAACCACCATTGTCATTGTCTTTGTATTCTTTTCTTATTATATAAGAAAAATATTCATTTCATTTTGTATTGGTGTAGACTCTTACTATCATGCATGAACCCACATACAGGAGGCTACAACCTCCACTTCTTCTCCAACACCCATTGAAATGGAGCTACAACCCCCAAATCTCATTTTCCAGCTCCTACCAAAAGGGAGCTCCTACTTCCTCACTGAACGATTCAACCCTCAACAACTTTTGGACCACATTTTAGAATGATTTATACTTGATCCACTTTTCAACCGACCATCAAAACTTGCAAGCTAGCTTTCATCAAATTTCAACACTAGACCCACAACAACAATAAGCAGAAATCAAAATATATTGAGTCACAACAACTGAACCACCAAATCACTATAAAACAACTAAATCTTTGAGAGTAGAAAAACCAATCAAAATAAATTAAATTTAGAATATATATATTATTGTTCTTAGTACAACCTCTCTATACACGTGCCTACTCTGCATAACACCAGCATACAATATTCAAATCATAGAAATATTTAAATGAATCACTTTAACATTGAAATACACACTCAATCAAATATTGAACTATTCATAGATCTTTCAAACATACAGTCAAATTATTGTAGCATTATAATGCATTGGAATTTCGATCCATAATTAAATCAACCCAAACACCTCTGCTAGATACAGATCAAGACTTCATTGACAAACATCTCCGAATGAAACTTACATCGTCAATTATAAGAAACATTGTAAACCCTCACTGGATCTAACTTAGAATATATAAGGAACATTTATTAAGAGGAACAATGCATATGAATGCTTAGCATGTGTAACACCCACGCACATATATCAACATACTGAAAAGCATATCTTAGAATATGTACATGACTCAACAGAAATACATTTGTGTATGTACATGATTGTTCAGAAGCAAACCAACATAAAGATCTTAAATCACTAATACATACATTTTTTGTAACCATAACTCACATTCTTCAACCTTCACTATCACATATTCAATTCATAACATCATTACAACCACAGATCTATCATTGTTATCTACAAGCATAAATAGATAACACAAGTGTATTCAGTAGTCTTTTCTACACATTCAAATCTATTTGATCTGTACCATCTATTTTCTCCCTCAAGCATAGTTGGTTCGAATCAAATCACATATGAATAACTCATTTATGTGCACACTTAGCACCTTGATCCCCATCTCCTTAATAGTTTTCACATTAACAAATACCTTAGGTAAATCCTTTGATAATGCCATTAGTATTTATTGGTGGAGACAAATGAACATTGCTAGCCAGTTAGTATGGTCCGATACTATGGTAATTACCCCTCATGTCTAGATTTCCATGGTTCAAATTATGTACATGAATTTTACTCATAAAAACTAGATATGTATGTGACCCTTCTTCACAAGAACTACATATACCTTCTCAAACTTCACCTTTTTCATCGATTGGCATCGAACACTAGTTTATTTTTCCATACCATCTATACCAATGAGTTCAAAAACCATCATATTATCACAATGTTACCATAAAGCACATCTTTTTCAAGTAGGTTGTGATGAAGACAACACATTAGCTACAATGCTAAAAAAATCAACATCTAGACTAAAATCAATGCATATAGTGCAAGAAATATTCTTCCATTTCTCTCCCCCCTTCATCTATATCGATATCTTCCTCCATCTCTCCTTCTTCATATCTTTATATTATCTCCCTAAACACACATTCTCTCTCTCTCTCCATATCCATATATCTATCTCTCCCTCCCTCCCTCTCTCCACCTCTCTCTTCTTCCTTATCTACCCCTTCCATATATATCTCTATCTCCCTCTATCTCTCATTCTTTTTCTTTGTATACTAACCCAAAAACATATTCATTCTTTCTCCATATATTTATATATATCTCTCTCTATTCCCATTCTCTCCTTTTCTCTTTCCTCTATCCCTCTTCCCTCCTACTCTCCTCCCTCTCTCTCCACATCTCCCATGTCACTCAGTCTCTTTCTCTCCACCTTTCTCTATCTTTTCCTTTCTTCTTACCTCTCAGTCTTTCCCCCTTCAACTCCATCTCTCTCTCTCTCCATCCCTTTCTCCTTCTCTCTCAATTACTCTCTCTCTTCCTTTTTCTCTCTCCCTTTATCTCTCAAATACATATCTCTCTCCCTGCGCCCCCCTCTCTCTCTCTCTCTACTTTTCCTCCATCTTTCTCACTATCTCCCTCCTCAAATTCTCTCTTCTTATGTCTGACCCCTTTCTCACCATATCTCCTTTGTCACTCTGTCTCTCTCCCCCCACCTTTTTCTCTCTATTTCTTTCTTATTCCCTCCCTATGTTTCTCTACAACTCCCTTTTACTCTCCATCCATCTCTCATGTAATCTCTCTCTACCCCACTCCTCCTCTCTCCCTAACCATCTCTATCATCATTCCCCTCTCTCCCTTCCTCTCCTACCTCTATCTATATTTATATCCCCATCCATCTTTATGTATATATCCCTCCATCTCTCCTACTTTATCTTTCTATCTCACCCCACCAAACACACAACCTATCTCTCACCATATCTATATATCTCTTCATCCCTCCCCCTGTATAAATTTGTCTTATTCCCCCCTCCCCTTTCCATCTATGTATTTAGATCTTATCGCCCTCTGTTTCTCCTTCTTTATTACTCTATATCACCCCACAAACATAGACAAAATTTCTCTATATCTATCTATTCCTCCCTCCCTCTTCCTATCCCTCACTCTCTCTCTTCCCCTTCTCTCTCTCTCTATACCATTTTATCTCTCTTCCATCTCCTCCTCTCTCCCTCTCTATCCATCTCACTTGTCACTCCCTCACTCTCTATCTCTATCCTTATCTCTCTATGTATTTCTTCACTAAAATCAATGCATCTAATGCAAGCAACCAAATAGGATTAGAAATAAGAGTGTACACTAAATCAATACTTCTAGTGCAAGAAATCAAATATAATTAGAAATGAACATCTACATTGAAATCAATGCATCTACTACAAGCATTCAAATACAATTAGAAGTTAGCATCTACATTAAAATCAATAGATATTGTGCATGCAATATTCTTTACATTCTCCCCACCCTCCATCTATATCTATATCTCCCTCCATCTCTCCTTATTTGTCTCTTTATCTCACCCCCTCAAACCACCCCCAAACAGACACACTCTCTCTCTCTCCATATCTAGCTATCTATATCTCCATCTCTCTCTTCTTCCCTCTCTTCCCTTTCCATCTACATACTTATCTACCTCTATCTATCTATATCACCATGTAAACATGCACACTCTTTCTCCATATCTATATATAACTTGTTGTACCTCTGAGATAGTAGTAGGTTAGGCTACCAATGCCAGAGCATCTAAAATAATTTTTTTGGGGGTTTTTGGATTTAGTTTTGGAAGACCAATGAATGAAGACAGATGTAGAATTGAAGAAATTAATCCTTTGGGGTATATTACTACTTCAACTAAGGGCTTCTATAAAGCATTACAAAGTGATATAGATTAAAATAGTGGTGAGTAGAAGAAAACAAAAAATACGATTATCACAGTTTCCAGACTGTAAAACAGAACAATCATAAGTGGCAAAACTTTCTAAACTACGTTGAAAAGGTTCAAGGCAGTATACTTAAGCTTATGCAAGATGCTGGCGATTTATTGATTAGAGGGGATTAGCTACACAAACAGTTGCATTAATCCATTCTCTTAATAGATGATCACTTCAGGAGCTCATAAGAATCAATTGAAACTCTAATTATTCCTACCTAGATATCTCTATAAGTCATAAGCATATGAATAAATAACATAATGATTGAAAATTGGAAAAACTTATAGGATAACACAAAACTGTGTAAAACCAGATTCCAAATCCTCTGCTTTGTATTAAGGTTCTGGAAAGACTGAGTACATCAAATGCCTGCAAAATCTTCCTTCAAAGGTGGCTTCCAGGTTCAAAGTAGAACTAATAGTCAAGACTTTACAAGCAATGAACTATGAATCTTCAACTCCAAACCCATAACATCTCGAGAAGAGAGTTATTTATACAATAATAAAACTAAAAATATCTTTAAAATATTTAAGATTTATTCAAGGAAAGGAAATGTTCTTCATGCAAGAAGATAGGGGCAGGTCTTTGAAATGTTTCTTGCTATCCCCTTTATTCAAGCTGTCCTAGATTTTGTATGATATTTTCCCCCTTTAAGATGATCGCTTGTCGATATCGATCACGATGGAAGACTGCTTTCATTTAACCTTTTATCTGATATTGTTTGAACTCTGTAAATATCCTTTAATCTAGCTGAGTGACCTTTATTGTGCTCCATTCTTCTTTACTATGAATTTTAGGTTTTTATTGTGTTTTCCACAGTAAATCACTCATTTTGTCTTCCAACTGTTCTGCAGGCTTGTTTTTATAAACCTGGAACAACAGTCTTCACCTGTAAAATACCTAAAAATGTTAAGAAAGACTCAGGTGGCAAAGAAGGTCTTCATTGGCTTCAAAAGGGTTATGAAAAGGAGTCCGGGGCATATCGGAGGGTGAAACCATGATTTAATGGCTGAAGAGGCATTATGGAGGCCGCGTTGTGTAAAACAGGCAAAACAGAGCAAAAATGGCCTTTTTATACGTTTAATGGAGAAATAGTTAACTTTTTAACTATCGAGCGAAGGTGAAAAAGAATGGAGCGAAAGAAAGAGTACAGAGGGATTAATTATTACGGGAATGGCTTATATGTAGTTTCAAGTCATTTCTTCGTTTAAATCGAAAAAACGATTTAACATAGAAAATCTTCACAAATCAATATATGACGGATTTGAAATTTTATTAACTCGGGCCGATAATGATATCGAATCTGGTTTCAAATCTCATTTTTCAATCAGAGTTAGGCTAGGGTAGGCCTATCGCAAAGGAATGTGATAAGGGCCGGATGCGATATTGTGGTGAACTGCAATATATATTTGGTCGGGTTCAGGCTCCCATCAGATATCGAAAATAGCAACGACGGGAGGTATATATGTTGAATGATATTTGCGATGAGAATGGACGTGAAATGGCAATAGTTTATGATATATATTGTGTCAGGTCTGATACTTATCGACATCACATTTCATAATGGCGAAGGGGAATGTATTATTAGAGGGACTACGATGGAGGCGAATGTGATGTTGCAATAAGTTGTGATATATATAGCTTCAGGTTCGGGCTTCCATATCGCAGTTACGGATCACAACAATGGAGGGTTATGATATAAGCCAGGGCTTTGAAGCCGCCGATATTCCGATGTGATATGTTCATACATAGTTTTATTAATAAAACTAAGGGTTTTGAGGGTATTTTATTAAGGACCTAATATATACAAGAAAGGGAATTTTAGAGGTTTTAATACATTAAGTTAGTATTAATGTGGAATATGAGCAGAAGGGGAAATGAAACTAAGTATAATGCTTTTTAATGAATGATTTGACTTTTCATATAAGCATTTATACTACGGTAAATATATTTTTATGGGTTTTTGTGTAAAAAGGGATTTTTACATGAAATTTTTACTTTTCCTAGGTAAAAAGGGTTTTGACCTTAGGAAAAGGGATTTTTATGGAAATGAATGAATATGAATGTATGAAGGGGAAATTAGTAAATATATGAATGAATGGAGATAAATGGGAAGTTAATTACTTGATCAAGTAGACCTTCATTTTCCTTGTATAATTGCCTCATGATCATAGAAACATGATAAATATACATTTTTTCCAATCAATAATAAACTACTGCAACCTTTCTCTACTTACCCTTTGCTTATCCTATCATTTTTTCTTTATTTAATGGGTGCATTTAAGCTAGCAAACTCTTTTCCTTTCTTCTTGTTTCACAAAAACAAACTATATAAATCTACCCTTATAACCTCCAAGAGCTCAGATTAAATTGATGAGCACCTTATTATTCTCTACCTAACTATTGATCTGCCAATATTAAGCACTTTGGATAGATCTTTATTCTCTAACTATAACATCAAATTTAAAGCATGAAGCAGTCAAGATTAAATAGTTTGACTGTCATGGGTTGTGGCATTTAAAACAAGCTGCACACAATCATTATTTTACAGCAAAAGCTAGTGGCATTTAGACTTTCTCACTTTCATAGTTTATTTATTTTATTTTCTTTCTAACCTAACAATTTTGTTTTGCCTTGATTTATTCAGAGTAGCTAACCTAACAATTTCTTTGATATGGACATCATTATCAATATTTATTTTTCAACTAACATTGTATTCACTATAGTTATGTCCATATCATAACTTAACATTTTTTCAAATATTCTATCTTATCAAAACCAAAAAATGCTACAACATTGGCTCCATCTGGGGACTGATTTGTCCTATAGAATGCAGAGAACCTGCAGATCCATGTGCCTTCTCCTCGGGCTGTGGATTCTTTGTTGTAAGAAAAATCAAACTAACATCTTGGAAAGGAAGAGAAAACCAGAGTATTTACAATGAAAACTATTTCAACTTCTCAGTACTGAATGTAATGTTTGAGAAACCTTCCATTTACAGGATAAGTGGAATATAGCCCCTCAAGATTCTGTAGCACAAAAGTTTTATTACTCTTTACTTCAGCAATTGCTAAAGCTCTAAACCATAAATCGTCAAATTTTCCATGCTTTCCTTTCTCTTCTCTCCTGACATCCAATCTTAGAACTAGATCACCTCCCTTAAAGTCCTTTTCCCTGGCTCTTTTGTCAAACAGGACCTTCATCTTATTTTGATATTTCTGTAATTTGTATTGAACTCCATCTCTCTTTTCATTAAGTTCAATAATCTGATTTATTCTTTTAGAAAAATCATCAGGTTCATCTGTTACATCCTGCAGAAATTTTAACACTGGGAAGGCCAAATTGGTAGGGAAGATTGCATCTCTCCCATAGACTAATTGAAATGGAGATTTGCCAGTTGATCTCTTTGGAGTAATTATGTTTTCCCATACTGCATAAATCAAATGTCAATCCTAGCTCTTCTTATGATCAGCTAGTCTCTTGTTTATTACCTTTAGTAGACTCTTGTTTGATGATTCTGCAAGGCCATTACGCTGAGGGTAATATGGAGTTGAATGATGTAACAAAATCTGACATTTCTAGCAATAGTCAGTCATTTTAAAACTAGAAAAAATTGTTGCATTATCAGTTACAATTTGAGTTGGGCAACCAAATATAGCTAAGATATTCTCCTTAATAAACTTAATTACTACTGCATCTGTAGCGTTTCTGACTGGAATGGCTTCTAACCATTTGGTAAAATAATCTATTGTAGTGAGAATCCATCTATGCTGATTACTTGATGTGGGATGAATTTCTCCAACGAAATCTAATCCCCATTGAGAAAAAGGTGTTGAAACTATTGATGGAACAAGTGGAAGAGCCGATAATTTTTTGTTTTCCAGCCAACATTTGACAAGGAACACAACCTCTGACCTTTGCCCCTACTTGTAAGAATAGTGTGGGCCAATAAAATCCTCCCCTCAGAATCTTGTATGTTGTTTCTCTCCAACCATAATGTCCCCGAGAAAATCCTGTATGAAAGTGATCAATGATTCCTTTAGTTCCTGATTCTGTTAAAAATAATAACAGAATTTTGAGTGGATCTTTGCAGTATAAATTTGCATTAATAATGCAATACTTGACTGATTTTAACTTAAGATTTTTACACTGGGTCTTGGAGAACGATGCTGGACACTCAAAATTGATCAAGAAATTAACAATATCTTGGTAGCAGTTTGACAACAAATATTTTTCATCAATGTGTATAAGACTAGTCTGCTCTGAAGGTAGAGGTTCTTGTGGATTCTCTCTTCTAGGATGAAGGGAAGGTTCTTATGGATTCTCCCCTTGTATTTCCAAAATAGAGTTGATTCCAAGTACTTTCTAGTTGGATTTAGTTAGAAGCTTAGCTAATCCTTGACCATTTACTATTTTGTTAGTCTTCATAGTTAGATCAAATTCTAGAATTTGAGTGATCCATCTACCTCTTTTCCCATCGGTGTCTGGTTGGGTTAAGACGATTTTGACAACACTATTTGGGACATAAGCAGTAATAGGTGAGTGTAAGACATACATCCTAAATGATTTCAGGGCTTGAATAAGGGCATAGGCTTGCTTCTCAATTATGTCATACTTCAGCTCAACATCTCTCATAACCTTGCTGAAAAAGGCTATGGGTTGGTCATGGGAATCTTCATTTTTCTATAATAAAATAGTAGCAAGGGTTGTTTCAGAGGCAAAAGAGAAAATACTAAATGGCTTAGTATAATCAGGGCTAGCTAAGGTAGGAGCTTCGGAGATAGCCCTTTTTATTTGTTCAAATGCATGCCTAGAAGAAGGAGTCTATTTGAATTTATGATCCTTTCAAAGCATGTATGTTATATCCTTCACTATCTCTGCATAATTTGGAATAAATCTCCTTAGAAAATTAATCTTGCCCGTAAAAGCTTGAATCTCCTTTCTATTTCTAGGCAAGGTCAATGTTTCTATGGTAGATACTTGTTTAGGGTCAATTACTATGCCCTCCTTTGAAATTATATGGCAGAACATTTTTCCTTATTTTACAACAAACAAGGACTTCTTTGGGTTCAATGATATTCCAAATTTTCTACACTTGTCAAAAACCTTCATCAAGTGCTTTAAATTTTTCTAATCAGTTTTATAAAAAATAGTCATGTCATTAAGATAAATAACCACAAATTTATTTACCTGACCTATGAAAGCTATGTCCATAGCTCTCTGAAACGTTGCTCTAGCATTTGTTAAGCGAAATGGCATCCTTGCATAGAAGAATGTACCCTAGGGTGTAGTAAAAGTTGTTTTCTCTCTATCTATTGTATAAACGTTCACCTGGTTATAACCTAAAAACCATCAAGCAAGAAAGTCTTTGTGCCCTTGAAACCATTTGCAATAACTGGTCCATTTTGGGAACAGGATAATTATCATTTAATGATGCCTTGCTCAGATTTCTAAAATCCATGCAGAGTCTTATTTCTCCATTTTTCTTTCTAACAGGAACTAGATTTGCAACCCAATTAGAATATCTAAGAGGGAGGATGATTTGGGCATCTAACATTTTCTTAATTTATCTTTCTACAGTTGGTAGAAGCACTAGATTTATCCTTCTAAGCTTTTGTTGATATAGTTTTACTTCTAGATTAAGAGGAATCTTGTGTTGTATTAACGATGTATCATAGGTTTTTAAATCAACGTAAGTCTAGGAAAAAACGTCCTTATAATTTTGTAGTAATTTAAAATACTGAGCTTTGATTTTTGGGTCTAGAGATGTGCATAATTTTATGTTTTTAATATCTTCAATAGTTCCAACATTAATCTCTTCCACGTCATCTTCAGAAGAAATGGACTGTGGGTTTTGAAAAACATCATTTTGATCAAATAATTTTTCTAATGGGATGAGTCCCTTTGGAATAAAATTATTTGATAATTGAATAATGTCATGATTAGCAATCTGGGCTTTAAAATCTGAAGTATCATTCCCTTTTGCATTTTCATTTGTTTTAGCTCTGTCATCATCAATTTGCAAAGATGAAAAATCATTTGTTACCTGCACAAATGATTTCAATTGTTCATCGTCTTCAAATATTTGCCAATGTTTCCGGTTGTCTTGGATAGATGGCCTATATTTGACTTAAATATGATAGAGTACATTTGTATGATCATGAATTTTAAAAGCGCTAGCAAAGACAACTAAGGCATCTGCGTGAATGTTCAGATCTCTAGGAATGTGAGTCGAATTAAAAGCATCAAATAAGTTTTCCACTGAATCCCATACCTCATTTCTGTACGACCTAAGTCTAGGGTGCTTGGTCTAGAAAACATTCTTTACTTGCTTAACAATAAGTTCAGAATTGGTAAAAACACTTCAACTCTAAACTTTTAGGCTTTTGGCTAACTACAATCCTAAAAGGAAAGCTTCGTATTCAGCAACATTATTAGTAACTTCAAAATATAATTTATATCATTGGGTTATATTTTTCTTTTTAGGTGAAATTAAAACAACTCCAGTACCTACCCCATGTTTTGTGCAAGAGCCATCAAATAACAATTTCCAAATATCAGTTTAGTTTGGTTTAGGACTTTCAACTACCTCTTCAATCTTCACCTAAGTTTTATGTTGGCTTGAAGCGAGCTGAAAACAACCAAAGTCTTAATCTATTTAATAAATTGGATGGTTCCTTGGCTGGTCAGTCTTACAAATAGTATGTGCAAATATTACCTCTCTATATAATCTCAATTTCTCTCCTCCATAAATAGGAATAGTAGCATATGACATGTCCATCTGTAGAGTTCCCCTTAGTTTGGTGCAGCATGACCTAGAAAGAAGCATTCAGAACTTGGGAGGGATATCTATGACCACAATATCAAGTACTACACTCTTTACTAGAATTTGGGCAAGGGTAACCACTAGATCCTTAATTAGTCCTAAACAGGGCATCCTTTTAGAATCAAAGGTGTAAAAATCATGGTAGGATTTAGTGATATCGAGTTTCAAATGGTCCATGAAGGATTTTTGCATAAGGTTGTGCGATGATCTTGAATCAAGTATACAATTGTATAACATGGAGTCATTTGTTTTAAGAGTTACATCGAAAGGAGGCATTATCTCATCTATCATGTCTGAACTAGGGCCAAAACTTACTGCTGGTTTTTCATCTTGTAGACTTATGACATCACCTTCAGCATCAACTAAGGTGTTTTGAATCCATTTAGTGACTTGAATTTTGTAACCAGGGATTTTAGACAGTTTTGACAATGGAATTTGGATCTTAACCCTCTCCAATTTTTTTTCAACACTAAATGCAGTCAAAATGTTTTTACCAGCTTGGGAAGTATCAATTGACTAATCTAACGGCTGAATAAGATTTGTTTGAGCTTCAGCAGTTTTGGTACGAGGTTCAATTGTTGGAGATTCCTTTGGAGGTCTCCCAGGACCAGGTCTAGGTCTAATATCATACCTCTTATTTAATTTTGCAATTAAAAATTTAGAAAAAGCATGATATTTAGATACCTGTGCAGCTTCCTAATCCTCTTGAACCTGCTTCTGTTGTGAGAGAGGAATGATGGCTACTTGATTGGAAGAAGAATCCATACTATTAATATCTCCAATAACTGTCATAGTATTATTATCAGGTTGTTGGTCATCTATTAATGGAGGAGTAGGAACCTGTTGATCATTGGTAGGTCTCTAAAGAATTTTTAGTCGTTGGTTTCTTTTATACTGACCTTGATTTTGGTTTTGGGGCCTAATAATGGTTTTTTTTATTGTCCTAGGTTGGGTCTCAATCTTTGAAATACTATTTTATGGGTTTCTAAGAAGAGATGTTATTTCATCTATTTTTGAGTCTTCCGATTTAGTCTTAGAGGAACTAGAGGCTTCTTGAACAAATTTGAGTTTCCTTTGGGCCTTTTCTTCCTTAAGTTTCAAAGAAGCTGAGGCCACCCTATTTGCTTCTGCTTCCATAGATTTTGTTTGCATATCTTCAAGAGTTTTTGAAGTTCTCTCACATAGCATAACAATAAAGCCATCATCGAAAGCTTTAGAAAATCTAGACTTAGCTGCTGTGACAGGAAGCTTACAATCAACAGGTATTTTGTGATAGAGTTTATTGAATCTCTTGATAAAATTGGAAACTAGTTCACCGAGGATCCTTTTTGACACCCCACTAATTTTTAAATATGGTTGTAAGCTTTTCCTAATTTCTAATGGTAGCTGCTGGTAACTTCCTAAACCAAATCCTCACATTTCTTCAAGTGACTATACAAGCAATCTCATATAAACATTCTCTTGCCCAATACTCATATTGTCTGCAAAATCTAGGTAAGCTTGAAGATGGTTCTCAGCTGAGGGACCAATTTCTCCATTGTACTTGGGAAGGTATTTTAAATACCTAGCTGGGAATGCATCAAGGTTATTGGGTAAGACTAAGGCAGCATATCTAGCCTGTACAATTGGTCAGAAAGCCACGATAGTAGGTGGTGTATGAGGTGCTTGAGGTGTATGAGGTATTTGTGTGGATGTAGAGGATGAAGAAGAAATAGAGGAAGAAGATAGTGTTTTAGGGTTTGGTGAACTAGTTGGAGGTGAAGGAGGAGGAGATCTCCTTAAAAACTTCAAAGGATTCTTAAGAACTATCTTTGGGACCTGTAAAGGAATACCATCTTTTGATGCAAAGAGAGGATTGGTATATACAGAAAATGACTCTTCAGGTTGTTCAGAAGAAGAAGAAGCTTTAGGTTGATTAGAAATGGAAGGAAATGAATAGGTGGTAGGGGATATGAAATCTGTGGGTTATATTCTAGAAGATTAACACCCACTTAGATTCAGTTTTAGCTAATCCTAGTGGTAGAGTGGGTCTTGGATGAGATTCTAATGAATGAATAAGGTAGGCTGACTTAAAATCAACTCCTCTATTTAGAAGTTCAACAACCCTAGGTGATAAATGGGAGTAATCAGGATCAAATGGGATATTACTATAGGGATCAAATGATTCTACTTCTTCAAACTATAGGACTGAAGAGGAAGAGGAAGATGATCGGTGGTATCCCCTTTTAGAACTGACTTTTCTCATAAGCCTTTTAGGATCTGACAAAGGTTTAACTATGTCAGCTTCTGAACGAGATCTGGTATGCTTAAAAGGTGCCAACTTGGTAGTGTGGAGTCGCCTAGGTGAATGATTTTAACCTTTCTAAATCCCTTAATCACCTTTAAAGGAAAAGTGTGAATGAATATCATTTTCCCAAGGGAAACTTAAATGAAATTTGAATCCCCGGCAGTGGCGCCAGTTTGATGTTGTACCTCTGAGATAGTAGTAGGTCAGGCTACCAATGCGAGAGCATCTAAAATAATTTGTTTTGGGGTTTTGAGTTTTAGTTTTGGAAGACCAATGAATGTAGACAGATGTAGAATTGAAGAAATTAATCCTTTGGGGTATATTAATACTTCAACAAAGGGCTGCTATGAAGCATTACACAGTGATATAGATTAAAATAGTGGTGAGTAGAAGACAACAAAAAATATTATTATCACAGTTTCCATATTGTAAAACAGAACAATCATAAGTGGGAAAACCTTCTAAACTATGTTCAAAAGATTCAAGGTAGTATACTTAAGCTTACGCAAGATGCTGATGATTTATTCATTAGAGGGGCTTAGCTACACAAACAGTTTCATTAATCAATTCTCTTAATAGATGATCACTTTAGGAGCTTATAGGTATCAATTGAAACTCTAATTGTTTCTACCTAGATATCTCTATAAGTCATAAGCATATGAAGAAATAACATAATGATTGAAAATTGGAAAAACTTATAGGATAACAGAAAAATATGTAAAACCAGATTCAGAATCCTCTTCTTTGTATTAAGGTTCCAGAAAGACTAAGTAAATCAAATGTCTGCAAATGCTTCCTTCAAAGGTGGCTTCCAGGTTCAAAGTAGAACTAATAGTCAAGACTTTACAAGCAATGAACTATGAATCTTCAACTTCGAACCCATAACATCTTGAGAAGAGATTTATTTACAATAATAAAACTAAAAATATCTTGAAACTGTTTAAGATTTATTGAAGGAAAGGAAAAGATCTTGATGCAAGAAGATAGGGGCAGCTCATTGAACTGTTTCTTGTTGTCCCCTTTATTCAGGTTGTGCTGGCATTTGTATGATATTTTCTCCCTTTAAGTTGATCACTTGTTGGTATCCTTCATGCTGGAAGATTGCTTTCATTTAACCTTTTATCTGATATTGTTTGAACTCTGTAAATATCCTTTTATCTGGCTAAGTGACCTTTACTATTCTACTTTCTTCTTTACTTCGCATTTGAGGATTTTACTATGTTTTTCACAATAAATCTCTCATTTTGTATTCCAACTATTATGCAAGCTTGTTTTTATAAACTTGGAACAACAATATTCACCTGCAAAATAGCTAAAACTGTTAAGAAAGACTTAGGTGGTAGAGAAGGTCTTCATTGGCTTCAAAAGGCTTATCAGAAGGAGTCTGGGGCATATTAGAAGGTTAAACCATGATTTAATGTTGGGTCCCTATAATACTAGTGATTACCCCATTACTGTTGTAGTTATACCCCTTATTAATATTTTTGTGCCCCTATTGCCCCCATATTGTTATTACTGTGCCCCATAGAATCCCTCTATTGTTATTTTTGTGGCTTTATATTATTATTGTTAGGTCGGCTGGGTTATATTGTGACTCCTTAGACTTCTATATATAGAAAGGAGGTTTTGTCATTTGAATCATCCAAGAATTTTTCATTTATGTAATGTAAAGGAGGTTTCCCCCTCAAAGAGGTTGAATTCTAAGGCATTGATCTATCTTTTCCATCTATTCTTGAGCTGGTTTCATAACATTTGGTATTAGGCTTTGGATTCTAGGGTTTTGCTGCTCCAAACAGGTCATCGTGGCATTTTCGCTATAACTTTTTTTCTGCAACGTTTCAGAAGCTAAAAAAAAACCCATTTGAGAAGACGTCGCGCTGAACCTCAGGTCCGAATTTCAGAGCTTTTTGCACTATATTTGCGGAGCTATGATCTGAGGAAGTTGGTCTTTTTTTCAGACTCCTTAATTACATTCCAAACAGGTGACCTGGGGAAATCATCATAACTTTCTCCCTGAGCATTGGATTGAAATTTCGTAAGATGGTGCAGAAAGAGGATGGACTGTAGTTTCTTGTATATATTTTTCATAGCCAAAGGACGAAACAGTGACTCGTGGCACGTCGTACAAGTTCGCTCTACTAAACTAGCCTATAATCAGGTCACTGTGGGAGATTTCGCATAACTCTTCCTTGGAGAATCCAAATTGGATCAAACTGGTGGCATTAAAAAGAGGACACAGAGGGCTACCACAGGTTGCAATTTTAGAACTGGATGATTTGAAAGTACAAAGATACATCAGAGGCAATATCAAGCTCCTACAAAGTGAAAAAAAGGTGTGTAGATTCTTTTAAATTTTTGCTTAAGAGTGGTTTGAAAATTTATTTTGAAGGAATTCAAAGGGCTAGTAGAGCATTATTATCGGTAACTGATGCCCCGAGGAAAGAAAATGCAAACACCTAGTAAGGAACCTGAAACATCTAGCATGACTCATGAAGAAGAAGAAGAAATGCTATATGATATATCAAAATTACAAGAACAAGTGCAACAAGTGTGACTTTCACAACAAGCAACAGAATCTAAGATGGATGCTTTAAGGAAAGATGTAGAAGCTAAGATGGATGGTTTAAAGAAAGGTGTAGAAGCTAAGATGGATTGTTTAAAGAAAGGTGTAGAGGCTAAGATGTATGGCATGGAAGCTAAGGTGAATGGCATGGAAGCTAAAATTGATGGCATGGATGATAAGATGGAAGAATTGAAGATAAATATGAATAAGTTGCTACAAGAAATGGTCACTAATGGTGAAAGGGTACTACAGGAAACTCATGATGAGAACAAAAGAAATGTTAATCGTGATTCCATAGACTCTAATGTTGGATCGAAGACTCACCATATTCCAAAAATCGATATGAGAAAGTTTGATGGCAAGGATCCCACCACATGGATATTACAGATGGAGCAATTCTTTGATCTCGATAATGTGCAAAACACACAAAAGGTACGTATGGAAACTTTATATTTGGAACCAAATTAGTTTTTATGGTATCAATGGCTTTTCTCTCGTAAAAAAATTATCACTTCGGCAATTTTTACAGAAGAATTGATAGCACATTATGAGGATACAAAAAGAAACACTTTTTTTATCCAATTGATAAGTCTCAAACAAAAGGGTTCAATAATGGAGCACATTGAGGAGTTCCAAAAATTGAACATAAGGGTAAAAGATATTCCAGAGGAGCATAGGATTGATGTGTTCATAGGGACTTTAAAGGATAATATCCAACATGATGTTTGCCTTTGGGAACCTAATTCATTAGAGAAGGCATTCAGGTTAGCAAGAAAAATGGAAAGAAAAATTATTGCAACCAAGAAGCATACCACTCACAACTATAAAGACGGAAGTGTTGTTGCCCCTAGTCTTCCACAACCTATAAGGTTGACCCCACAACAATTGGAAGAAAAAAGAGCAAAAGGGCTTTGTTACAGTTGTGATAGCAAATACATTAAAGGTCATAAGTGTGTTGAGAAGAAATTATTCTACATAGATTGTGAAGAGGAAGAAGAAAAGGAGCAAGAAAGGTCAAAGAAGAGGATATACTCCAGGAACAAAGCCTAGATGAAGAACAAATAAATCCGACCATATCTTGTAATGCATTGGTGGGGATTACCACTCCTAAAACCATCAAGATAGAAGGACAAATCAAGAAGAAAAAGGTAATAGTGTTGATTGATTCAGGAAGCACCCACAATTTTATTCATTATAAGGTAGCAAAAGAATTGAATTGCTTCCTATATCCAACACCAGAGTGTCAAGTGATGATTGCAAATGGAGGAACAATAAATTTCTCTGGAAAGTGCCATAATATCAAGCTATCCATGGGAGAATATGTATTGACTAGCCCAATGCTTTCCATTCCAATGGGAGGTGGTGGTGTTGTACTAGGAGTCCAATGGCTACAATCCTTGAGTACAATAGCTTTTAATTTTCAAGAGATTTTCATCAAATTTTTTATGGAAGGAAAGGAAGTTGAATTAAGGGGTATTGCAGGGAAACCAGGAAAAATAATCAGCTCTAATGGTATGACAAAGCTTCTAAAAAATGAATGAAGAGGTGTAATTGCACAATTATGTTCGCTAGACGTTTCCACATCGAAATCATCTATTTCTCCAGATCTCCAAAAATTCCTGGACAATCATTCCAAGGTATTTGAGACTCCCAAAGGTCTCCCACCTATGCATGATCATGATCATGCTATTCATCTGATTCCAGGAAGTGTTCCTCCAAACATCAGGCTGTACAGATATCCCTATGTCCAAAAGAGTGAAATTGAACGTATGGTTGCAGAAATGCTAGAGGCTGGTATAATTCAACCGAGTCAAAGTTCTTTCTCTGCTCCAGTAGTATTGGTGCACAAGAAGGATGGTTCATGGTGCATGTGTCCGGATTATAGGGAGCTCAACAAGCTCACTATTAAAGATAAGTTCCCCATTCCTGTCATTGATGAATTACCGGATGAATTGCATTGATCAATTTACTTCACCACATTGGATCTTCGTTCAGGATATCATCAAATCAGAATGAAGACTGATGACATTCCAAAAATAGCATTTAGAACTCATGAGGGTCATTATGAATTTTTGGTCATGCCTTTTGGCCTTACCAATGCACCTTCAACATTTCAAGGTTTAATGAATTCAATTTTCAAACCATTCCTTAGAAAATTTGTGTTAATATTTTTTGATAATATACTTATCTACAGCAAGTCTTGGAAGGATCATGTTGAACATGTTGACAGGGTGCTACAACTATTGGAAGAGAAACAATTATATGTAAAAAGATCCAAATGTTTCTTTGGAGTCCAGGAGGTGGAATATCTGGGTCATATTGTATCTCATGAAGGAGTTAAGGTAGACCCTAGCAAAATTAAAGCCATTAAGGAATGGAAAATCCCCACATCCATAAACCATCTGCGAGGATTTCTTGGGTTGACAGGGTATTATTGCAAGTTTGTTAAGAATTATGGGAGAATAGCAGCACCTCTAACAACATTATTGAAGAAAGATGCATTTTCATGGACTTCGGAAGCAACAAAGGCCTTTGAACATCTTAAAGAGGCAATGTGCCAAGCACCAGTCTTAGCTACACTGGACTTTACAAAAACCTTTATTGTGGAATGTGATGCTTCAGGAAATGGAATTGGTGCTGTTCTAATGCAAGATGAAAGACCCATTTCTTTTGAAATTCATCCAATCAAGGGAAAGTTTTTAAGAAAAGCTATTTATGAGAAGGAAATGTTGGGAATACTCCATGCACTTAAGAAATGGCGACCCTACCTAATGGGAAGACACTTCAAGGTACAAACAGATCATGATAGCCTTAAATACTTTTTAGAACAAATATTATCCTCTGAAGAGCAACAAAAGTGGGTCACAAAGATGTTGGGTTATGACTTTGAAATCATCTACAAAAAAGCAAAGCAAAATGTGGTGGCAGATGCACTCTCAAGAAAGGATGAGGATGTCGAAGCATTTTTGTGTGCCATTTCTATTATCCAACCAAATTGGATAAATGAAGCAAGGGAGGAATGGAAGAATGACGAAGAAGTGTGGGCACTTATTTGAAATTTACAACAAGATTCCAGTAAGTCTGATACATTTAGCTGGAAAAATGATTTGTTATGGTATAAAGATCACTTATACCTCTGTAAGAATTCCCAGCTAAAACAAAAGATTCTTATGGAATTGCACACTTCTCCCTTATAAGGGCACTCAAGATTTTTAAAAACTTACCGCAGGGTTAAGAAGGAATTTTTTTGGGATGGCCTTAAATCAGATATTCAAAAGTTTTTGGTGGGGTGTTTGGTTTTCCAACAAAATAAAGTTGAAACAATTAAGACACTGGGCTATTACAACCTTTATCCATTCCAAGCCAACATTGGGAGGAGGTTTCAATGGATTTTATCACAGGTTTACCCAAGTCTAAGGGAAAGATTGTCATCATGATGGTAGTTGACAGACTTACCAAGTATGCAGACTTTTGTGCATTATCACATCCATTTAAAGGCAGTACAGTTTCTACTGCATTTATGGAAACAATTCAAAAGCTACATGGAAACCCAAAGATTATTGTAAGTGACAAAGATCCCATTTTCACTGGAAATTTTTGGACAGAATTATTTTCTTCTCTTAGTACTCAGTTAGCTCATAGCTCATCTTATCATCCTCAATCTGATGGGCAAACTGAGATAGTAAACAAATTTTTGGAAGGATATCTTCGTTGCTTTGTATCTGATAAACGGACACAATGGGTCAAATGGTTGCCTCTCGCTGAATGGTGGTATAACACTTCCTTCCATACAGCAACAAAAATGACCCCATTTATGGCAATTTATGGGTATCAACCACCATCCATCACATCATATTTAAGAGAAAATTCTAAGGTTCAAGCAGTGGAACATCACATCGAACATCAACAACAAGTCCTCCAACTCTATTCTAAGGCGTTGATCTATCTTTTCTATCTTTTCTTGAGCTGGTTTCATAACACTTAATGGCCACATGTTAGCCTCTATCACAAAAAAAAATAAATCCAAAAATAAATAAATAAATTAAATATTCCAAGTTAGGAATTTGTGCCTAACTCTTGGGTTGTTCATCTAAGATAGGAGTTAGTTTAGGTAACTCCTATATTGGTGTGTGTCTGGTGAGAAATTATCTCAACCAATGGAGAAATTATCTCAACCAAAAGTGTCTAAGATAGCATGCACTATATTGAGAACACTATCTCTCATCTATTTATTTGTAACACTATATTCAATTATTTTTAATGAAAATGAGAGTGAGAATAGCGGAGGAAGCATGAGGTTGAAGCCTTTTTCGCCAATATTTTGTGTCTGGTTTATTATGTGTTGTTTATATACTTGTCTGAGTTAATTTCATTTTTCAATATGTGGTATCAGAGCAAGGTTGCCTGATTTGGGGTTGTGAGGGAAAGCTGTGTTGATTGTGGTGCTGAGTTCTGGTTAGCTTGTACGGTGTGTCACAAGAAGGATGAGTTGTGTTAGTGTAGAGAACATGGAGTAGTGCACAAAGAGGACACAAAGAGTTGAGAGCTGTGAGTGATGTTTGTGTGATAGGCTCTATTTGAAACCTGTAAATTACTATTAGAAGGCGACTCGTGAGCGATGATGGGAGATCGAATCACATGTTAATTGAAGCCTTGTAGGGTGGCTGCAATAGTACTACGTGCGTACTGGTGCTAAGGGATTGCGTTGCCACTAAAGAAAACTGAAGTTGCTGTGTAGAGGTGTTGTGCACAATATTTATTGTGTGTATTTCGTTCGCAGAAAATTATCGAATCCCTCCAGTATTTTGAATGCTTATAGCTATACATCGCTGAGTTTTTCATCATTCCTCAGAGGTTGAGAGTTTAATCTGTCTCAAGTCTCTTTAGAAGCTGGGAAATGCCAAAAATATGATTGTTATTCGTGCTGCAGCAAAGGAATTAGCTGTGATGTTTAGGTTATGTCAGTGTAAAGACTAGTACATTAAATGTGCTATAATGCCTATTGTAGCGATCTTGAATTGTAGTGTGCTTTGAGGCTCTGCAATTTAAGGCTGGTGAAGTTTTGGATTCTTGGCACACGACTACGAGTTTAAAAGATGCAGTGAAGGATGAATCACCAGGTTTCATCTTTGAAATATCCATTGTCCTGCGTGACTGGAAGTTAGTAACTATTTGATTTTGATCAACTATGTCGACAAAAGGTTCCAACATTTCTTGCTTCTTAATGCATGTCATGTCAAAGAAATAGACATTCTCCTAGAAATCAATCTTCTCTGACTTATATTTTGCATCCTCAATGGCAGTTAGGTAAGATCTAGTAACACAATGCCACCTAGAATCAACCATTTGTCCTGAGCATATAGCATCGTGTTCAACATATTCTCGAAGAGGAGAAAGTAGCCCATCCATATACGTGTTTTCCCCCCTTCATGGTGATTGGGGTGCTAGTTGTAGCCATGGTGTCGGTTAAAGAAAACCCCGATCTCAAACTACGATTCCTCCGACGATAAACAGATTCGACCTCCGAATCTTGCAGGTCCTTAGAAGGGAGAACTAATGGGATGAATGTATCATAGATTGATGCAAAAAATTTAATTTGGGAGTCAGAGAGACCATGGCTTTGTGACGTGATTCTTTCTCCTCTTAGCATTGGGTGCCCGTGAGTTTTTTGCAGCACCGGGGGCATTGCGGGATCAATATAGGCGTAGGATCATTGACCTTATGCTAAACCTGCAATACAGATCAATGTTAGAGCCTGTGGAGGAACCTACTTGCACCAATGGAGGAGCCAATGTCCACCATGAATTAAAGAACAATACATAATGGAACAAATTTTTTCATATTCGCAGTAATCCAGAACCATGTGTGGAAGGAAGAGCATGAAATTTCAGTGTGTGGCCGCATGCAAAAAAAAGGTATCATTAAATTCTCTTTAATTGTATTTATAAATTGAGGTCGAAGTTTGGCTTGCGTGCTTCATAAATAATGCTGATGCCCATGAATTTTAGTTATAAGAAACATATGGGAATACTTTTTCAATGGTTAAAACAAAACTTTTATATTCAATGGTTTTACTTTAAAAAAAAAGTAAACATTTATAAAGACGAGGAAGTGGGTATGTGATGGTTCTAAAGTGATGTTTATGGAGTAATAAGGGTATGTAAAAAGTAAACATTTATAAAGACGAAGAAGTGGGTATGTGAAGGTTCTAAAATGATGTTTCTGGAGTAATAAGGGTATGTTTTAATATTTTGGAGTTAGAAGTAAGGTCTGATTTTGTGGAATAATAAGGTGAAAGTATTTTTTGTAGTTTTTTGATTGATAAGTGTTTTGTATTTGGAGTGATAAGTGAGTTTGTTTTAGAGAAATTTATTATTGTAATTCAAAGTAATATTTTACTATGAGAGCGATTGAGTCAGTGCAGCAGTTTTTTGAAGACAAGTTGCTTCAAGAATTTGTAAGCTTGGAATTCTTATTGTTTGATAAATCTCATTCACAACGTTGTAAAAGATGAAAGATTAATGACCTTAATACTTAATAAAGACATACTTTTTGCAGTGTTGATGTGTCCTAGATCTGCCCAAAATTTAATAAGGGGATCTTAGGTACACCATTTGTATGTTTGTGACAGCAGTCATTTCTATTGCTTCATGTTTTTGCTTATGGTTTGTGTCTAGTTTTGACACGTAAATGATCTCATTTCATGCACACATAAAATACAATGCCAGCAAGCACAACACCTGTAACGAAATAGCTACAAGGAAGGATAATTAAGCTCAATGCATGCATTTGCGTCACTACAACAAATAATCAAAGTTTTCAACATCAGCATTCTACCTAAACAAACAAATTCACTCAATACAATCAAGTTCATGAATCTACAAACTCCGACATTTCAAAGAAAAGTCTACATCACTACAATCAAGTTAATGAATCTGTAAACATCAACGTTTTAGAGCACAGTCTACATCAACATTATTGAACTTGTAATCAAACTCAAATTACATTGAATTGTAAGGGTGCATTCTCGATTGAAACCGACACCCAAGTCTTGAATTGAGTCATCTTGAATTCATTGTAGTGAGTCATTAAATCATTAAGTGTTTTTTGGGTGCATTTTCGACAATGTTCGACATCCTTTCTTTAAGCATAATCAAGTGAATGCATGAATTTTAACTCTAAAGCAAACAAGCAACAAGTTCACATCTCCTGCAAGTGAGCGTGAATATTCATTCAAGCAATTTCCGTCAAAATAGTACAAAGTTCAAACCTTTGAGCGAGCTAGAGTGAAGTTCATTACAACAACCATCAAAGCAACCAACCAAGTTCAACTCTAACACCAATCAAGCAAGTTGAGATCGACATCAAGTGAGTGTGGCTATTCCTTCAAGTGAGCGTGAAGTCCTTAAGTAAGGCAAGTGAGCATTCATGCAAACATGATCGTCATCAAGCGAGCGTGAATTCCAGAGTTTCACAAGAAAATTCTACAACTCTAGCAAGTGTTCCCAGTAGGTGCAATAAGCAACAAATCAAGCGAGCGTGCAATTCAAGTCCCATAGCAAGCGAGCATGTCATGCAAGTAACAAAATCAAGTGAAACAGTTCAGAACATGACATCTACGACAAGGGAGCCTGATTTCAGAGTTCAGATGGCGCAACATATTCAATTGTTAAACATTATTCTTAGTTTGATCATCTCCAATGATGAAGACATGGTGCACATCAGCACATGAAACCATTGAGTTTCTTCAACTGGAGTTGCAACTTCAAAGGAATGAATTGCAAGAAAAGAATGATACTTTCAAGTCTTTGAACCATCCAGATGACAAGTCATTCATCCCAACAAATTCAAGTGTCAAAGTTGTTCCAGTTCAAATTTCTTCCAAACCCATCATCAAGCCCTAGGAAGAAATTTAAAATAACAAAAATCGACGAGGCTTAGGATATGTCACTGATGACACCAACTTACATATCCCAAATTATTCCAAGCCAATTAAGTTTGTCAGTGCAGGATTTCTTGCACAACTCCCCTCAGCAGGTTCTGAGAAAGTTGTAGACAACAGAATTGCATGCAACCTGAAGTTGAAGTCCAACCGAAGTGTTCTCATTGTTAAAGAACCGGTCATATGGAAGATTAGTATTTTCATCTCCATCCTTGTTGCCATTGTGGCAAGCCTAATCATTCCTCAGAAAAATATCACAACCAACAAAAAATATCCAGATTCAAGATACATTATGAATGGATTGATCCTTGGGAATGGTAATCCATAGTCAAAATATTGTCTCAGTTCTACGACCGACTACAATCACACATAGTGCAGCCAGCAGTGAATCGATGATGGTACTCTCATGCAGTTGAATGAGGGAGTACAATAGTTAAACTCTCCTATAGCTGAAGCAGGTGGGGTTCAGATATATTTTGGAGAAGATTGTCTCTCCTTTTAGCTGACAAAGGGGGGGAAATGTCAATGAAATTGTCAAGTGGTTGTCAGACTGAAAGTCTCGATAACATCAGGGAAGTAGCCAGTGGGCATATTCATCAACCAGTGGGCATTTTTCATTAGCAATGACCATCAGCAAATTCCCCAGTGGGCGATCAATAGCCAAAGTAGCAGTGAGCAGCTTTCATCATAGCAAAAGCGACATTGAGTTGTTTTTTGACATCTTCAGCCAGTGGGCGATCATCATCAGCAAATACACCAGTGGGCATTCATCAAATTGTGTCAGTGGACACCGGATGATGTTTTCAAGGAAAGGATAATTGAATCCTTTTGCCACTCGGCACATGATGGAGTTGTCAAGCATCCTTCTGAGATGAATCAGTCATGCAGCTAACTCAGTCTCTTCATATTGCAATTTCTTCAGCATCCATATTTGGTGGTTTTTTCAGGAAAGGTTTTTGAGGATCAACATGAGAACTTGGAAGATGGTTCCTCATTCTTATTTTGGATTTATCATTGGGGGGGGGAATGTTAGCCTATCTCACAAAACAATAATAATTCCAAAAACAAATTAATTAATTAAATATTCCAAGTTAGGAATTTGTGCCTAACTCTTGGGTTGTTCCTCTAAGATAGAAGTTAGTTTAGGTAACTCCTATATTGGTGTGTGTCTAGTGAGAAATTATCTCAACCAAAGGAGAAATTATGTCAACCAAAAGTGTCTAAGATAGCATGCACTATCTTGAGAACATTGTCTCTCATCTATTTATTTGTAACAGTATATTGAATTATTTTTAATGAAAATGAGAGTGAGAATAGCGCAAGAAGCATGAGGCTGAAGCCTTTTCCGCCAATATTTTGTGTCTAGTTTATTATGTGTTGTTTATATATTTGTCTGAGTTAATTTCATTTTTCAATACCGTAGAGGCATTATGGATGTTGCGCTATGTAAAACAGGAAAAATAGAGAAAAAATGGCCTTTTTATACGTTTAATGGTGAAATAGTTACCTTTTTAACTATCAGGAGAAGGTGGACAAGAGTGGAGCGAAAGAAAGAGTACAGAGGGATTAATTATGGTGGGTATGGCGTAAATGGATTTTCGGGTCATTTCTTCACTTAAATTGAAAAAATTATTTAACACAGAAAATCTGCACAAATCAATATATGACGGATTTGAAATTTTATTAACTGGGTCAATAATGATATCAAATCCGGTTTCAAATCACATATCACAATCTAAGTTAGGCGATGGTAGGCCTATAGCAAAGGAATGTAATAAGGGCCAGACACGATATGGTGGTGAACTACAATATATATTTGGTCAAGTCTACGCTCCCATCGAATATCAAAAATCGCAGCAACATGAGGTATATATGTCGGATGGGATTTGTGATGAGAACAGATGTGAAATGGAAATAGTTTATGATATATACCACATTGGGTACGATGCATCATATTTTGCAATGGAGAAGGGTAATTCATTATTAGTGGGACTACGATGGAGGCGGATGTGATGTTGCAATAAGGTGTGATATATATATAGCGTTAGGTCCGGGCTTCCATATCGCAGTCGGGGATCACAACAATGGAGGGTTATGCTATAAGCGAGGGCTTTGAAATTGATAAGCCCCTTATTATTCTCTACCTAAATACTGATCTACCAAGATTAAAAAGTTTGGCCAGATCTTTATTCTCTAACTATAACATCAAATTTAAAGCATGAAGCAGTCAAGATTAAACAGTTTGACTGTCATGGGTTGTGGCATTTAAAACAAGCTACACACAATCATTATTTTGCAGAAAAAGGTAGTGGCATTTAGACTTGCTCACTTTCAGAGTTTATTTCTTTTATCTTCTTTCTAACCTAACATTTTCATTTTTCCTTAATTTTTTTAGAGCAGCTACCTAACATTTTCATTGATATGGACATCATTATCAATATTTATTTTTCAACTAAAATTTTATTCACTATAGTTATGTCCATATCCTAACTTAACATTTTCTCAAATATTCTATCTTATCAAAACCAAAAATTGCTACAACATAACTCCCTCCATATTTCTCTCCCTCCATATTTCTCTTCCCTTCTACTCTCATTTCTCTCTCTCTCTCTCCACCTTTCTCTATCTTTTCCTTTCTTCTTACCCCTCTCTCCTCCTCCAACTTCATATCTCTCTCTCCCTCCCTCCCTATTTCCCTCTCCCTCTGAGGTTCTCTCTCTCTTATGTTCTCTCTCATATCCCTCTCTCTCTCTCTCTCTCTCTCTCTCTCTCTCCTATTACTCTCTCTTCTTTTTTGTTCCCATTCTCTTCATATATCCATATTCATCTCTCTAACTCACCGAGAACATACACACTCTTTCTCCATCTCTCTCTCTCCACCTTTCTCTCTCTATGCCTCTCTTATTTCCCTCCAAATCCATCTCTCTCCCCCTCCCTCTCTCCTTCACTCTCCCTCTCCTTCTCTCATCCTCTCTCTCAAGTCCACTCTCTCATACTTCCTCTATCTCCCTTCCTCCCCTACCTTCATCTATATCTATAACCCACCACATCTACATTTTCATCTCTGTCTATCTCTCCCTTTTTTCTCTCTATGTCAAGCCCTATCCCAAACACATAGGCTCTCTCTCTACATATCTATCGATATGTCACTCCCTCCTTCTCGCTATCTTTCTCTTCTTCCCTCCCTACCCCTTATATCTATATCTATATATACCTTTGTCTATCCTTCTTTATCTCTCTATATCACCCCATAAACATACACATTCATTCTCCATATCTATCTATATTTCCCCATCTCTTCCTCTCCCTCACTCTCTCCCTTATGCTTCTCTCTCTCTCTCTCTCTCTCTCTCTTTCTGCCCCTTCTCTCCCTCTTTTTACCATTTTATCTCTCTTCACTCCATCTCTCCTGTTTCCGTCAATCTTTATCTACCTTGAAACTCCCTCTCTCCCTCTTGCTCAACCTTTCTCTCTCTATGTATTTCTCCACTGAAATCAATGCATTTAATGTAAGCAATCAAATAGGATTAGAAATTAACATCTACACTAAAGCATTTCATCTAGCGGAAGTAATCAAATATAATTAGAAATCAACATCTACACTGAAATCAATGCATCTAGTGAAAGAATTCAAGCAGCATTAGAAATTAGTGAGTACACTAAAATCAATGCATCTAGTGCATGCAATATGCTTCCCTTTCTCTCCCCCGTTGATATATATCTACATCTCCTTGCATTTATCCTTCTTTGTCTATCTATTGAACCCCCACAAACACACATTCTCTCTCTCTCTCTCTCTCTCTCTCTCTCTCCATATCAATATATCTATCCCTTCCTGGATCCCTCTCTCCATCTCTCTCTACTACCCTCTCTCCCCCTTCCATCTATATCTCTACCTTCTTCAATCTATCCTTCTTTGTCTCCCCATATCATGTGACAAACATACACATTATTTCTCCATATCTATATATATCTCCCTCCCACTAACTTTCCCCCTCTCTCTGTCTCTCTTCACATTCTCTCCCTATATCTTCACTTCTCTCTCTCTCTCTCTCCATATCAATATGTCTATCCCTTCCTGCATCCCTCTCTCCATCTCTGTCCACTACCCTCTCTCCCGCTTCCATCTATATCTTTGCCTTCTTCAATCTGTCCTTCTTTGACTATCCATATCATGCGACAAACATACACATTATTTCTCCATATCTATATATATCTCCCTCCCGCTAACTTTCCCTCTCTCTCTCTACCTCTCTTCACATTCTCTCCCTATCTCTTCACTCTCTCTCTCTCTCTCTCTCTCTCTCTCTCTCTCTCTCTCTCTCTCTCTCTCTCTCTCTCTACAGCTCCCTTGTCACTCTCTCTCTCTCTTCACTTTTCTCTCTCTCTCTGTGCCTTTCTTCTTACCTCCCTCTCTCTCCCCCTCTAATCACATCTCTCTATCTCTCACTCTCTCATTCTATTTATCATGTCCTCTCTCTATTCCATTGTCTCTCCCCCATTCTCTCCCACCTCCCTCTTTCTCTCCCCCTCATAACTCACACACTCTCTCTTTCTCTTCATCATCCAAATCTGTCACTATCCCCCTCCTTTCATTCTATCTTATTCTCTCTACCACTTCTCCCCATATATCATTGTTTGTCTCTATATCTTAGCACCAAAAATAAAATCTCTCTCTCTCTCTCTTTCCATCTCTCAATTGTCATTTCCTCTCTCTATGTCTTTCTTCCTCCCTTCATATTTTTCCCTCCAACTCCATCTCTCTCTTGCCTCGTCTCTCCACACACACTCTCTCCCCCCTCTCTCTCTCCAACCTTGTCACAATCTCTCTCCCTCTCCTTCCCTCTTTTCCTTCTCCCTTTTTTCACTCGTCCTCTCCTTTCTCCCTTATCCCTACATCTATGTATCCACCTCTATCACTTTATCTTTTTTCTACCCTCCATATATATATTTGGAGTCAATATATATCTTAATATACTAATGTATGTTATAATATAACAAATTTAATAATATATCAAACTTAATATTATATTAACCCAAAATTATTAAATTTAATAATATTGAATTTATATATATTAATATTAATATAATTTCGTAATAATAATAATAATAATAATAATAATAATAATAATAATATGTTTTTAAAAGTAATATTATATTTAATGATGGATCTAGGCTTTAGTATAGAGTAAATATATTTGAAATTTTATCTAATTTGAAATTTTAATGTGGTAAAACTTTTGGTTGAAGGTAAATTTTTTATCCATTCAAATTCAAGGTATATGATAAAGGATATTTTAAAAGCATGATTTTAGTTTAGGGGGAGATTATTTTTTTTTTGAGAAATTATTGTTATTATTTTTATTTTTTGATAATGGAAGGGCATAACTAAACATCACCCCATACTCAATTGTCGAATGTGCCTCTAGGCCCAACTAGAGGAATATTTCTAATTCTTACAATTTTTTTGTTCTTATACCTTTTAAAATTGTTTCCCTACATAAATTAAATAATATATTCATATTTATGCAAATATAAAGAATGAAAGTTAAAAAATTTGTTAAAATGATTATTAATCATAATAAACTACTTTAATACCTAAAGAAGAAAATAAGTAATTGAAACTAAATAATTGAATTACCTTCTTATAATATTTCTAAGAGGTAAACATGTAATTAATTTAATTCTAGTATAAAATTAGTAAATTACATTTAAATAATAATAGTAATAATAATAATAATGATTGTAGCCCAAAACTTAAACATTTCAATATGTGGAATTAATTGATAACATGTATTTAAAATATATTAATATACTTTAATGTTGAAAAAATTAAGAAATTGAATGTGAAAAAATTAAATCACTCTTTGATAAGAGTAAGAAGATATGTGAAATTCATTTAATTTTTAATATAAAATTAACACATAGCATTTAAAACCCCTGACCTCGGTGGTAGTCCAACAACGCTAGTCTTTAATGTTCTCAATGAATCAATTGCATAGGCATTAGGTGGGATTTTGGCATGCAATAGGCCTACTCTCCACCATATCTCCATTTTGGAGTGTGTTGATGGTGTCAAGTCCACCCTCTTCTTACATTTAAAGCACATGGCATTTAATCACCGTGTTTCCTCACTAAAACAATCAGATCTCTTGCATGGCCATCGATTCCTCCTGATCTACGAAGGTGGTTATTCTGCTCAGCTTTAGGGATTTGCATTTCGTTTCTCAACAATTATGGTCTAAGAACAAGGGTGGTCTAGCATAAGTGGTTGTGGGTGAGATCGAACTACCCACCTTCACTAACACAAAAATGGCGATGAGTATTTTGATTTTCATATTACACATCAATTCAAAAGAGTGGTAGCAGATGCTAAAGATCATGAGCTTCGCGTATTTAGTGACCATCTCTACACCTTGCGCTACATCCTTCGTTTCCACTATCAAAACCAAGAAGACAACAACATGTTGTTGGAAAGAGCTTTTTGGAATCTAGAATTCCATTTCCATCACACAAAGTTTGCTTATCATTGAATTTCCTAACTTTTAGGCATGGAGTTTTAGGGTTCAAAATATCTCTCAGCTAATATAGTGGATGACTCATCACTTTCTCTTTTGCATAAAGTTTCTCCCCATGACATGCCTTGTATCCTCTCACCACAATGATTGTAGCCACGTGGTAAGTCAAAACATGTCTCTGTTAGTCTGGGTGCCTCCTATGGAAAGAATGGCAATCATAGTAGCAAGGTGAATAGTCAACTCTGCCATGTCAATGGCTCTCTCGAAAAACACTCCGAGTCTCCATCTAGCCAACCTCCTCGACGCTCCCTTTTCTAGATGATCCAGAGTACTACAAACCATACTCCAATGTCCATGAGGACACTTGTGAGCATTAACCAACATTATTGGTCTTTCAAGGTAGCATTGCTATATATCTTGCTAATTGTTGGTCTTTCAAGGTAGATTTCTTGACTGTAGTTATGGTTTTGTATATTTTACTACAATGTGAACGAAGGGAGACATTATGGTTTCTCGTTTCTGAGCAAATACATCCCCATATCATCGTTCATCATATCCTTCCTCAATCTCAAGACCATTTTCATGGCCAAACCTTGTTGAGCTTTAATGCTCTAAATAATGTGTTTTTTGTAATTTTGTCATAATACAAAGTCTCTCTACTTAAAAAAATAAAAAATACATAGTATTTAAAACATATTAACAATAATAAAAAAATTAATTTAGGTCATAAATAAAAATTTTCAATGCTCATGTATATGCTATATAACGTAAATGAAAAAATAATGTTTTAGGGTTAATATCTCTCTCTCTCTCTCTCTCGATATATATATATATATATATATATATATATATATATATATATATATATATATATATATATATATATATATATCAATCACAGGTTAGTCAAGGGATTGGACGGATCAAATTTTGCCTACACATATATATTTCTCCAAGTTTTGCACTCTATAAGAGATTTGTAGTTCAAGCGATTTCATCCCTCTTTCTGCTTCTATATCATGAGTTTAGATGTATCTATATTGGTTTCATTTTTTAGTACGAAGCTCGAGGAAAGGATTGCACCTTGAGAGATTTGATCCCTCTAAACGCTTGTTATATCTGTGGTTAGGATGGATCTAGGTTGGTTATATAACACTATATAATATCTATATATGTATATATGTGTCTCTTTCTTATTCCCTTTATTTATCTCACCCGCAAACATAAACATTTTTCTCAAAATCTATCTATCTTTCTCTCCCTCTCTCTCTCTTCTTTCTCTTCTCTCCCTCTCTCTCTCCCCCCATTTCTCCCTTGTCACTTCCTTTCTCTTTCCACCTTTCTGCCTCTATTTATTTCTCCATCCCTCCCTCTCTTCCCCCTACAACACTAACTCTCTCTCCTTCTTTCTATTGAGCCCTCTCTCTCTTCGTTCATCTCACTCCATTTCTCTCCCACTTCACTATGTATGCCCCCCCCCATCTGTCTCCTTGTTCCCTCTCTGTCTCTGTCTCTGTCTCTGTCTCTCCCTCCCTCTCTCCAACACTATCACTATCTCCCTCCTCTCCATCTCTCTTCACATCCATGTTTGTGTCTCCCTCTCTCTCTCTTGCCCTTCTCTCCCTATCTCTCTCCTCTCCTCTCTCCCTAACTCTCTCTCCATCTATCCCTTGTCACTGTCTCTCTTTTTCTCTCTATTCCCCCACCCCAAGTCCCCCAACCACCACTTAGTTAAGATGGATCTATATTGGTTCTTAATAATGTTCCTAACAATATTATTTAGATTACACTTATTTATATATAAAAGTATTCTCATTTTTAATTAGGAATTGTGTCATATTGTTATAAAATATATCCATTCTTAAATAAGCTATGCTTTTTGAGCATGTGGTATTGATAAGCTGTGGTATTGTAACAAAGCTTATTTACAAGTTAATAATATCCATGGTAAAGTGCGGGTTAATATCCATGGTTAAGAATCTTTTCATCTTGTTATAAAATATTTTGATTGCCAAATAAGTTATGATTGTTGTCCATGTGGTATTGATAAGGCATAGTATTGTAACAAGTCTTATTTAGAAGTTAATAATACACATGGTAAAGTGGGGGTGAATATCCATGGTTAAGAATATATTCATAATGATATAAAATATTTTGATCGTGAAATAAGTTATATTTTTTGGGCATGTGGTGTTGATAAGCCATGCTATTGTAACAAAGCCTATTTTCTACAAGTTAATAATATCCATGGTAAAGTGGGGATGAATGTCCATGGTTAATAATCTTGTATTGTTATAAAATATTTTGGTTGTGAAATAAGTTATAGTTTTTAGGCATGTGGTATTGATAAGTCGTGATATCGGCCCGTGGTACTGTAACAACGCCTATTCACAAGTTAAAAGCAAAATCAAATATAACAAATTGAATTTTACTATTTTTACTACTTTAACCTTTTATTATGAATTGAGCCAATATTTAAATGTTTACAATCATCCACATACTAAGGTATCACTTTTTTTTTTTAATTAGAATCATATTTAAAATTATTTACCTACATACTTTACACCATTACAATAAATAACCATTACAATAAATAAACATAATGAACAAATAATCTCAAATAATAATAAATAGAAAGTGAATATATTATATAGGATTTAAACCTTAAAAAAAAAACAGTTCTTGAAATAAACTCTTTATATGAACCATTAACTAGAAAAAGGTTATATAATTCTTGTTTTGCTCTTAATCCATGAGTTTTGAACCTATTCTAATAATATTAACTGCAAAAGGGTTATATAATTCTTGTTTGGCTCTTAATCCATGAGTTTTGAACCTGTTTTAAATAATATTCTGCCTCCATAATTGAAACACTTCAGCCAGATTCCCAATTGAATTGCCTCCATAAAGAAACCATTTCCTCAAATACACTATTCAGATATATTCAAATACACTCTTGAGATATATACATTAACCATTAATTAGGAAACGTTGACATAAATATTTAATGAATCCACTTCATCTTTGCGATGCTATTTTGGCATTCCTGTCGAAATATTACTGTTAGAGTCTTCGCCATCACATTGGGCTTTCACGTCCTTTGCTTTGCTCCAGAGCGTAGTATAAAGTCACAGAATAATCAAAATTGCACCCACCACCCTACAAGTATTCAGCATCAATATCACTAGATCAGAATGCGTTCACCACACTAGACATTTTCAGCGTCATCATCAACAGGATACATACTCTTGCGAATCTTTACAAAACCAAAAGTGGTCATGTGCAGGGATGAGGTCAAATACGCTATTTTTGAGAAATATTTCAATCGCTACATGAGAAATATAAATGGAAATGATCGAAATTGTATTGTTGCTTACCTTCGCAAATGGAGATTCACATGAATAATGATAAGTTCCATGATTGCGTGCAAATCGTGGCTAGTGGGTTGAATATTGCCACAAATACAGGCCCTTTCTTGCTTATACTCCAAGCTATAAAAAAAAAATATCACAACAACCTACCATGCCCTGAAACATTGAATGTATTGATCAATCAAACCATGTACTAAGGATTGTTCTAATTAATGTGTTGCCGCTGTATTTAATCTGTTATGTCGTGACAACTTTTTATTCGAACAAACAATTACTTCTCATATCTAGATTTCCATGGTTCAAATTATGTACGTGACTTTTACTCATAAAAACTGCATATGTATGTGACCTTTCTTCACAAAAACTACATATACCTTCTCAAACTTTACCTTTTTCATCGATTGGCATCGAACACTAGTTTATTTTTCCATACCATCTATACCAATGAGTTCAAAAACCATCATATTATCACAATGTTACCATAAAGCACATATTTCTCAAGTAGGTTGTCATGAAGACAACACATTAGCTACAATGCTAAAAAAATCAACATCTAGACTAAAATCAATGCATCTAGTGCAAGAAATATTCTTCCATTTCTCTCCCCCATTCATCTATATCTTCCTCCATCTCTCCTTCTTCATATCTTTATATTATCTCCCCAAACACACATTCTCTCTCTCTCTCTCTATATCTATATATCTATCTCTCCCTCCCTCCCTCTCTCCACCTCACTCTTCTTCCTTATCTACCCCTTCCATATATATCTTTATCTCTATCTCCCTCTACCTCTCATTCTTTTTCTTTGTATACTAACCCAAAAGCATATTCATTCTTTCTCCATATATTTATATATATATATATATATCTCTCTTCCCATTTTGTCCTTTTCTCTTTCCTCTCTCCCTCTTCCCTCCTACTCTCCTCCCTCTCTCTCCACATCTCCCTTGTCACTCTCTCTCTCTCTCTCCACCTTTGTCTGTTTTTTCCTTTCTTCTTACCTCTCAGTCTCTCCCCCTTCAACTCCATCTCTCTCTCCCTCCATCCCTTTCTCCTTCTCTCTCAATTACTCTCTCTCTTCCTTCTTCTCTCCCCCTTTATCTCTCAGATACATATCTCTCTCCCAGTCCCCTCTCTCTCTCTCCCCTTTTCCTTCATTTTTCTCACTATGTCCCTCCTCAAATTCTCTCTTCTTATGTCTGACCCCTTTCTTGCCATATCTCCTTTGTCACTATGTCTCTCTCCCCCCACCTTTCTCTCTCTATGTCTTTCTTCTTCCCTCCCTATGTTTCCTTACAACTCCCTTTTTCTCTCCCTCCATCTCTCATCTAATCTCTCTCTACCCCACTCCTCCTCTCTCCCTAACCATCTCTATCATCATTCCTCTCTCTCCCTTCCTCTCCTACCTCTATCTATATTTATATCCCCATCCATCTCTATGTATATGTGCCTCCATCTCTCCTTCTTTATCTTTCTATCTCACCCCACCAAACACACAACCTATCTCTCACCATATCTATATATCTCTTCATCCCTCCCCCTATCTAAATTTGTCTTATTCCCTTCCTCCACCCCTCCAAATTTGTCTTATTCCCCCCCTCCCCTTTCCATCTATGTATTTATATCTTATCGCCCTCTGTTTCTCCTTCTTTATCACTCTATATCACCCCACAAACATACACAAAATTTCACTATATCTATCTATTCCTCCCTCCCTCTTCCTATCCCTCACTCTCTCTCTTCCCCTTCTCTCTCTCTTTATACCATTTTATCTCTCTTCCATCTCCTCCTCTCTCCCTCTCTATCCATCTCACTTGTCACTCCCTCACTCTCTATCTCCATCTTTACCTCTTTATGTCTTTCTTCACTAAAATCAATGCATCTAATGCAAGAAACAAAATAGGATTAGAAATAAGAGTGTACACTAAATCAATAATTCTAGTGCAAGAAATCAAATATAATTAGAAATGAACATCTACATTGAAATCAATGCATCTGCTGCAAGCATTCAAATACAATTAGAAGTTAGCATCTACACAGAAATCAATAGATATTGTGCATGCAATATTCTTTCCATTCTCTCCACCCTCCATCTATATCTATATCTCCCTCCATCTCTCCTTATTTGTCTCTTTATCTCACCCCCAAACAAACACACTCTCTCTCTCCATATCAAGCTATCTATATCTCCATATCTTTCTTCTTCCCTCTCTCCCCGTTAGGCCCCTATACTACTAGTGTAACCACTTATTGTTATTAGTATAACCCACTTATTATATTGTTGTACCCATGTAGTGCCCATATTGTTACTATTGTGCTCCATAGAAGCCCACTATTGTTATTATTGTGCCCTTACATTATTATTGTTATGTCGGCTCTGATTATGTTATGACCCCTTAGACTCCTATATATAGAAAGGAGGTATTTTCATTTGTATCATCCAAGAATTGTTCATTTATGTAATGTAAAGGAGGTTGCCCACTCGAAGAGGCTGAATTCTAAGGCGTTGATCTATCTTTTCTATCTTTTCTTGAGCTGGTTTCATAACATTTGGTGTCAGAGCTTTGGATTCTAGGGTTTCGCTGCTCCAAACAGGTCATCGTTGCATTTTCGCTATAACTTTTTTCTGTGACGTTTCAGAAGTCGCAAAAAAGCCCATTTGATAAGAAATCACGCTGAACCTTGGGTCCGAATTTCAGAGCTTTTTGCGTGATATTTGCGGAGATATGATCTGAGTAAGTTGGTATTTTTGTAGACTCCTGAATTACATTAAAAATAGGTGACCTTGGGAAAATTGTCATAACTTTCTCTCTGAGCATCGGATTGAAATTTCGTAAGAAGGTACAAAAAGAGGACGGACTCTAGTTTCTTGTATATCTTTTTCAGAGCCAAAGGTCGAAAATTTGACACGTGGAACTTCATACAATTTCGCTCTTCTGGAAAGGTCTATAATTAGGTCATCTTGTTAGATTGTGCATAACTCTTTCTTGGAGAATCCAATTTGGATCAGACTAGTGGCATTGGAAAGAGGACACAGATGGCTACTACAGGTAGTAATTTCAGAACTTAAATATCCGAAAGTATAGAGTTATAGTTGTTTCAAGATCGAGGTCCTAAAATCAAGAAAAATCAAGATGAGGAAGTTTGATGGCAAAGATCCGGTAAATTGGATACTTCAGATGGAGCAATATTTGATCTACATGGTGTACCACTATTACAAAAGGTATGTATTGCATCTTCATATTTAGAACCGGATCAATTTTTATGGTATAAAGGGCTTTGTTCTCGTAAAAAACTTGTTACGTGGTCAATTCTCACGGAGGAAATGATAGCACATTATGAGGATACAAAGAGCAACACCTTCTTTAGAGAAACACCACAACAATTGGAAAGAGTAAAAGGGCTTTGTGACATATTGGAAAGTAAAATTATGGCAACAAGGAAGTCTACTCCTCACAACTATAAAGAGGGAAGTGTTGTTTCTCCTAGCCTTCCACAACCTACAAGGATTACACCACAACAATTGGAAGAAAAAAGAGAAAAAGGGCTTTGTTACAATTGTGATAGCAAATGCACTAAAGGTCATAAGTGTGCTGAGAAGAAATTATTTTACATATAATATGAACAGGAGGAAGAAAAGGATCAAGAAACATAAAAAAAAGAAGATATACGGCAGGACCCCACCCCAGAGAAAGAAGAAATGAATCAGACCATATCTTGTAAAGCATTGGCAAGAATTACCACTCCTCAAACTCTCAAGATAGAAGGACATATCAAGAAAAAAAATGTGCAAGAAGTGTAAGATCACATTGAGAAAGAAGAAATGAATCCAACCATATCTTGTAATTCATTGTTCGAAATTACCACTCCTCAAACTATTAAGATAGAAGGACATATCAAGAAGAAAAATGTTTAAGAAGTGAAAGATCACATCGAGCATCAAGAAATGAATCCGACCATATCTTGTAAAGGATTGGAAGAAATTACCACTCCTCAAACTCTAGAGATAGAAGGACATATCAAGAAGAAAAAGGTTCAAGCAGTGAAAGATCACATCGAGCATCAACAACAAGTTCTCCAACATTTAAAGGATAATGCCACTTCGGTGCAAAATCAAACAAAACAACAGGTAGATAAACATTGTAGTGAAAAATGTTTTGATGTAGGTGATTGGTATTTTTACTGCTACATCTCAAGCAAGCTATTTATGAGAAGGAAATGTTGGCAATACTACATGCACTTAAAAAATGGCGACCTTACCGAATGGGAAGACTCTTCAAGGATGTGGATGTGGAAGAATTGTTTTGTGCTATTTATATTATCCAACCAGATTGGATAAACGAAGTAAGGGATGAATGGAAGAAGGACGAAGAAGTATGGCCACTTATTCAAAAGTTACAAAAGATCCCAATGCAAACAATATTGCCAGAAATTGAAGAGGAAGGAAAAATCATATTGGAACCTGGAGCAATCACAGAAACAAGAACCCGATAGCTACGAAACCGATTAATTTCAGAGTATCTCATCAAGTGGAAGAACTTACCCGCTGAATATTCCACAGGGGAGGACAAGAATTTTATACAGAAGCATCAAGAACTACTCAAGCATTGAGGACAACGCTTTTTGAAGGAGAGGGGCATGTTAGGCCCCTATACTACTAGTGTAACCCCTTATGGTTATTAGTATAACCCACTTATTATATTGTTGTACCCATGTAGTGCCCATATTGTTACTATTGTGCTCCATAAAAGCCCAATATTGTTATTATTGTGCCCTTACATTATTATTGTTATGTCGGCTCTGATTATGTTATGACCCCTTAGACTCCTATATATAGAAAGGAGGTATTTTCATTTGTATCATCCAAGAATTGTTCATTTATGTAATGTAAAGGAGGTTGCCCACTCGAAGAGGCTGAATTCTAAGGCGTTGATGTATCTTTTCTATCTTTTCTTGAGCTGGTTTCATAACACTCCCCCTTCCATCTACATACTTATCTACCTCTATCTATCTATATCACCATGTAAAAATGCACACTCTTTCTCCATATCTATATATAACTTGTTGTACATCTGAGATAGTAGTAGGTTAGGCTACCAATGCCAAGGCATCTAAAATAATTTTTTTGGGGGTTTTTGGTTTTAGTTTTGGAAGACCAATGAATGAAGACAGATGTAGAATTGAAGAAATTAATCCTTTGGGGTATATTACTACTTCAACTAAGGGCTACTATAAAGCATTACAAAGTGATATAGATTAAAATAGTGGTGAGTAGAAGAAAACAAAAAATATGATTATCACAGTTTCCAGATTGTAAAACAGAACAATCATAAGATGCTGACGATTTATTGATTAGAGGGGATTAGCTACACAAACAGTTGCATTAATCCATTCTCTTAATAAATGATCACTTCAGGAGCTCATAGGAATCAATTGAAACTCTAATTATTCCTACCTAGATATCTTTATAAGTCATAAGCATATGAAGAAATAACATAATGATTGAAAATTGGAAAAACTTATAGGATAACAAAAAACTGTGTAAAGCCAGATTCAGAATCCTCTGCTTTGTATTAAAGTTCCAGAAAGATTGAGTACATCAAATGTCTGCAAAATCTTCCTTCAAAGGTGGCTTCCAGGTTCAAATTAGAACTAATAGTCAAGACTTTACAAGTAATGAACTATGAATCTTCAACTCCAAACCCATAACATCTCGAGAAGAGAGTTATTTATACAATAATAAAACTAAAAATATCTTAAAAATATTTAATATTTATTCAAGGAAAGGAAACGATCTTCATGCAAGAAGATAGGGGTAGGTCTTTGAACTATTTCTTGTTGTCCCCTTTATTCAGGCTGTCCTAGATTTTGTATGATATTTTCCCCCTTTAAGATGATCGCTTGTCGGTATCCATCACGCTGGAAGACTGCTTTCATTTAACCTTTTATATGATATTGTTTTGAACTCTGTAAATATCCTTTAATCTGGCTGAGTGACCTTTACTGTCCTCCATTCTTATTTACTGTGCATTTGAGGTTTTTATTGTGTTTTTCATAGTAAATCACTCAATTTGTCTTCCCACTGTTATGCAGGCTTGTTTTTATAAACCTGGAACAACAGTCTTAACCTATAAAATACCTAAAAATGTTAAGAAAGACTCAGGTGGCAAAGAAGGTCTTCATTGGCTTCAAAAGGGTTATCAAAAGGAGTCTGGGGCATATCAGAGGGTGAAACCATGATTTAATGGCTACAGAGGCATTATGGAGGCTGCGTTGTGTAAAACAGGCAAAACAAAGCAAAAATGGCCTTTTTATACGTTTAATGGAGAAATAGTTAACTTTTTAACTATCGAGCGAAGGTGAAAAAGAGTGGAGCGAAAGAAAGAGTACAGAGGGATTAATTATGGTGGGAATGGCTTAAATGGAGTTTCAAGTCATTTCTTCATTTAAATCGGAAAAACGATTTAACATAGAAAATCTTCACAAATCAATATATGACGGATTTGAAATTTTATTAACTCGGGTCGATAATGATATCGAATCTAGTTTCAAATCGCATCTTTCAATCAGAGTTAGGCTAGGGTAGGCCTATCGCAAAAGAATGTGAGAAGGGCTGAATGCGATATTGAGGTGAACTGCAATATATACTTGGTCGAGTTTGGGCTCCCATCAGATATCAGAAATAGCAATGGCGGGAGGTATATAGGTCGAATGAGATTTGCGATGAGAATGGACGTGAAATGGCAATAGTCTATGATATATATCGTGTCGGGTCTGATACTTATCGCACATCACATTTTGTAATGGCGAAGGGGAATGTATTATTAGAGGGACTGTGATGGAGGCGAATGTGATATTGAAATAAGTTGTGATATATATAGCGTCAGGTCCGGGCTTCCATATCGCAGTTACATATCACAACAATGGAGGGTTATGATATAAGCCAGGGCTTTGAAGCCACCGATATTCCGATGCGATATGTTCATACATAGTTTTATTAATAAAACTAAGGGTTTTGAGGGTATTTTATTAAGGAGCTAATATATACAGGAAAGGTAATTTTAGAGGTTTTAATACATTAAGTTAGTATTAATGTGGAATATAAGTAGAAGGGGAAATGAAACTAAGTATAATGCTTTTTAATGAATGATTTGACTTTTCATATAAGCATTTATACTACGGTAAATATATTTTTATGGGTTTTTGTGTAAAAAGGGATTTTTACATGAAATTTTTACTTTTCCTAGGTAAAAAGGGTTTTGACCTTAGGAAAAGGGATTTTTATGGAAATGAATGAATATGAATGTATGAAGGGGAAATTAATAAATATATGAATGAATGAAGATGAATGGGAAGTTAATTACTTGATCAAGTAGACCTTCATTTGCCTTGTATAATTACCTCATGATCATAGAAACATGATAAATATACATTTTGTCCAATCAATAATAAACTACTGCAACCTTTCTGTACTTACCCTTTGCTTATCCTATCATTTTTTCTTCATTTAATGGGTGCATTTAAGCTAGCAAACCCTTTTCCTTTCTTCTTGTTTAACAAAAACAAACTATATAAATCTACCCTTATAACCTCCAAGAGCTCAAATTAAATTGATGAGCACCTTATTATTCTCTACCTAACTATTGATCTTCCAATATTAAGCAGTTTGGCTAGATATTTATTCTCTAACTATAACATCAAATTTAAAGCATGAAGTAGTCAAGATTAAACAGTTTGACTATCATGGGTTGTGGCATTTAAAACAAGCTGCACACAATCATTATTTTACAGAAAAAGGTAGTGGCATTTAGACTTGCTCACTTTCAGAGTTTATTTATTTTATTTTATTTTTAACCTAACATTTTCGTTTTGCCTTGATTTATTGAGAGTATCTAACCTAACAATTTCTTTGATATGGACATCATTATCAATATTTATTTTTCAACTAACATTGTATTCACTATAGTTATGTCCATATCATAACTTAACATTTTTTCAAATATTCTATCTTATCAAAACCAAAAAATGCTACAACATTGGCTCCATCTGGGGACTGATTTGTCCTATAGAATGCAGAGAACCTGCAGATCCATCTGCCTTCTCCTCGGGTTATGGATTCTTTGTTGTAAGAAAAATCAAACTAACATCTTGGAAAGGAAAAGAAAACCAAAGTACTTAGAATGAAAACTATTTCAACTTCTCAGCACTGAATGTAATGTTTGAGAAACCTTTTATTTACAAGATAAGTGGAATATAGCCCCTCAAGATTCTGCAACACAAAAGTATTATTACTCTTTACTTCAGCAATTGCTAAAGCTCTAAACCATAAATCGTCAAATTTATCATGCTTTCCCTTCTCTTCTCTCTTGACATCCGATCTTAGAACTAGATCACCTTCCTTAAAGTCCCTTTCCATGCCTCTTTTGTCAAACAAGACCATCTTGTTTTGATATTTCTGTAATTTGTATTGAACTCCATCTCTCTTTTCATTAAGTTCAATAATCTGATTTATTCTTCTAGAAAAATCATCAGGTTCATCTGTTACATCCTGCAGAAATTTTAACACTGGGAAGGCAAAATTGGCAGGGAAGATTGCATCTTTCCCATAGACTAATTGAAATGGAGATTTGCCAATTGATCTCTTTGGAGTAATTATGTTTGCCCATACTGCATAAATCAAATGTCAATCCTAGCTCTTCTTATGATCAGCTAGTCTCTTGTTTATTACCTTTAGTAGACTCTTGTTTGATGATTCTGTAAGGCCATTACGCTGAGGGTAATATGGAGTTGAATGATGTAACAGAATCTAGTATTTCTGGCAATAGTCAATCATTTTAAAACTAGAAAAAATTGTTGCATTATCAGTTACAATTTGAGTTGGGCAACCAAATCTAGCTAAGATATTCTCCTCAATAAACTTAATTACTACTGAATCAGTAGCATTTCTAACTGGAATGGCTTCTACCCGTTTAGTAAAATAATCTATTGTAGTGAGAATCCATCTATGATGATTACTTAAAGTGGGATGAATTTCTCCAACAAAATCTAATCCCCATTGAGAAAAAGGTGCTGAAACTATTGATGGAACAAGTGGAAGAGCCGATAATTTTTTATTTTCCAGCCAACATTTGACAAGGAACACAACCTCTGACCTTTTCCCCTACTTGTAAGAAAAATGTGGGCCAATAAAATCCTCCCCTCAGAATCTTGTGTTGTTGCTCTCCAACCATAATGTCCCCCAAAAGATCCTGTATGAAGCTGATCAATGATTCCTTTAGTTTCTGATTCTGTTAAAAATAATAACAAAATTTTGAGTGGATCTTTCCAGTATAAATTTGCATTAATAATGCAATACTTGACTGATTTTAACTTAAGAGTTTTAGATTGGGTCTTGGAGAACGATGTTGGACACTCAAAATTGATCAAGAAGTTAGCAATATCTTGGTACCAGTTTGACAACAAATATTTTTCATCAACTTGTATAAGACTGGCCTGCTCTGAAGGTAGAGGTTCTTGTGGATTCTCTATTCTAGGATGAAGGGAAGGTTCTTGTGGATTCTCCCCTTGTATTTCCAAAATAGAGTTGATTCCAAGTACTTTGTAGTTGGATTTAGCTAGAATCTTAGCTAATCCTTGACCATTTACTAGCTTGGTAGTCTTCATAGTTAGATTAAATTCTAGAATTTGAGTGATCCATCTACCTCTTTTCCCATCGGTGTTTCGTTGGGTTAAGATGATTTTGACAACACTATTTGGGACATAAGCAGTAATAGGTGAGTGTAAGACATACATATTAAATGATTTCAGGGCTTCAATAAGGGCATAGGCTTACTTCTCAATTATGTCATACTTCAGCTCAGCATCTCTCATAACCTTGCTGAAAAAGGCTATGGGTTGGTCATGGGAATCTTCATTTTTCTATAATAGAATAGTAGCAAGGGTTGTTTCAGAGGCAAAAGACAAAATACTAAATGGCTTAGTATAATCAGGGCTGGCTAAGGTAGGAGCTTCGGAGATAGCCCTTTTTATTTGTTCAAACGCATGCCTAGAAGGAGTCTATTTGAATTTATGATCCTTTCAAAGCATGTCTATTATATCCTTCACTCTCTCTGCATAATTTGGAATAAATCTCCTTAGAAAATTAATCTTGCCCGTAAAAGCTTGAATCTCCTTTCTATTTCTAGGCAAGGTCAATGTTTCTATGGCAAATACTTGTTTAGGGTCAATTACTATGCCCTCCTTTGAAATTATATGGCCCAAAAATTTTCCGTATTTTACAACAAAAAAGGACTTCTTTGGGTTCAATGATATTCAAAATTTTCTACACTTTTAAAAAACCTTCATCAAGTGCATTAAATTTTTCTAATTAGTTTTATAAAAAAATAGTTGTCTCATCAAGATAAATAACCACAGATTTATTTACCTGACCTATGAAAGCTATGTCCATAGCTCTCTGAAACATTGCTCCAGCATTTTTTAAGCGAAATGGCATCCTTGCGTAGATGAATGTACCGTAGGGTGTAGTAAAAGTTGTTTTCTCTCTATGTGTTGTATCAACGTTCACCTGGTTATAACCTAAAAACCAATCAAGCAAGAAAGTCTTTGTGCCCCTGGAACCATTTGCAATAACTGGTCCATTTTGGGCAAGGGATAATTATCGTTTAATGATGCCTTGCTCAGATTTCTAAAATCCATGCAAAGTCTTATTTCTCCATTTTTCTTTCTAACATGAACTAGATTTGCAACCCAATTAGAATATCTAAGAGGGAGGATGATTTAGGCATATAAAATTTTCTTAATTTCTCTTTCTACAGTTGGTAGAAGCACTAGATTTATCCTTCTGAGCTTCTGTTGATACGGTTTTACTTCTGGATTAAGAGGAATCTTGTGTTGTATTAATGATGTATCATAGGTTTTTAAATCAATGTATGTCTAGGAAAAAACGTCCTTATAATTTTGTAGTAATTTAAAATACTGAGCTTTGATTTTTGGGTCTAGAGATGTGCATAATTTTATGTTTTTAATATCTTCAATAGTTCCAACAATAATCTCTTCCACGTCATCTTCTGAAGAAATGGATTGTGGGTTTTGAAAAAACATCATTTTGATCAAATAATTTTTCTAATGGGATGAGTCCCTTTGGAATAAAATTATTTGATAATTGAGTAATGTCATGATTAGCAATCTGGGCTTTAAAATCTGAAGTATCATTCCCTTCTGCATTTTCATTTGTTTTAGCTCTGTCATCATCAATTTGCAAAGATGAAAAATCATCTGTTACCTACATAAATGATTTCAATTGTTCATCGTCTTCAAATATTTGCCAATGTTTCGGGTTATCTTGGATAGATGGCCTATATTTGACTTGAATCTGATAGAGTACATTTTTATGATCATGGATTTTAAAAGTGCTAGCAAAGATAGCTAAGGCATCTGCGTGAATGTTCAAATCTCTAGGAATGTGAGTCGAATTAAAAGCATCAAATAAGTTTTCCACTGAATCCCATACCTCATTTTTGTACGACCTAAGTCTAGGGTGCTTGGTGTGGAAACCATTCTTTACTTGCTTAACAATAAGTTCAGAATTGGTAAAAACACTTAAGCTCTAAACTTTTTGGCTTTTGGCTAACTGTAATCCTAAAAGGAAAGCTTCGTATTCAGCAACATTATTAGTAACTTCAAAATCTAATTTATATGATTAGGTTATATTTTTCCTTTTAGGTGAAATTAAAACAACTCCAATTCCTGCCCCATCTTTTGTGCAAGAGCCATCAAAGAACAATTTCCAAATATCAGTTTACTTTGGTTTAGGCCTTTCAACTACCTCTTCAATCTTGACCTGAGTTCTATGTTGGCTTGAAGTGAGCTGAAAACAACCAAAGTCTTAATCTATTGCATAAATTAGACGGTTCCTTGGCTAGTCAATCTTACAAATAGTATGTGCAAATATTACCTCTCTATATAATCTAAATTTCTCTCCTCCATAAATAGGAATAGTAGCATATGACATGTCCATCTGTAGAGTTCCCCTTAGTTTGGTGCAGCATGACCTAGAAAGAAGCATTCGGAACTTGGGAGGGATATTTGTGACCACAATATCAAGTACTACACTCTTTACTGGAATTTGGGCAAGGGTAACCACTAGATCCTTAATTAGTCCTAAACAGGTCACCCTTTTGGAATCAAAGGTGTACAAATCATGGTAGGATTAAGTGATATCGAGTTTCAAATGGTCCATGAAGGATTTTGGCATAAGGTTGTGCGATGATCTTGAATCAAGCATACAATTGTATAACATGGAGTCATTTGTTTTAAGAGTTACATAGAAAGAAGGCACTATCTCATCTATCATGTCTGAACTAGGGCCAAAACTTACTGCTGGTTTTTCATCGTGCAGACCTATGACATCACCTTCAGCATCAACTAAGGTGTTTTGAATCCATTTAGTGACCTGACTTTTGTAACCAGGGATTTTAGAAAGTTTTGACAATGGAATTTGGATCTTAACCCTCTCCAATTCTTTTTCAACATTAAATGCAGTCAAAATGTTTTTACGAGCTTGGGAAGTATCAATTGACTGATCTAATGGATGAATAAGAGTTGTTTGAGCTTCAGCAGTTTTGGTACGTGGTTCAATTATTGGAGTTTCCTTTGGAGGTCTCCCAGGACCAGGTCTAGGTCTAATATCATACCTCTTATTTAATTTTGCAATTAAAAATTCAGAAAAAGCATGATATTTAGATACCTGTGCAGCTTCCTAATCCTCTTGAACCTGATTCTGTTGTGAGAGAGGAATGATGGCTATTTGATTGGAAGAAGAATCCATACTATTAATATCTTCAATAATTGTCATAGTATTATCATCAGGTTGTTGGTCATCTATTAATAGAGGAGTAGGAACCTGTTGATCATTGGTAGGTCTCTGAAGAATTTGTAGTGGTTGGTTTCTTTTATACTGACCTTGATTTTGGTTTTGGGGCCTAATAACGGTTTGTTGTATTGTCCTAGGTTGGGTCTCAATCTTTGAAATACTATTTAATGGGTTTCTAAGAAGAGATGTTATTTCATATATTTTTGAGTCTTCTGATTTAGTCTTAGAGGAACTAGAGGCTTCTTGAACAGATTTGAGTTTCCTTTGGGCCTTTTCTTCCTTAAGTTTCAAAGAAGTTGAGGCCACCCTATTTGCTTCTACTTCTATAGAGTTTGTTTCAATATCTTCAAGAGTTCTTGAAGTTCTCTCAGGTAGCATAACAACAAAGTCATCATCGAAAGCTTTGGAAAATCTTGACTTACCTATTGTGACAAGAAGCTTACAATCAGAACGCATTTTGTGATAGAGTTTTTTGAATCTCTTGATAAAATCTGAAACTGGTTCACTGAAGTTCCTTTTAAGCTCTTCAAATTCTATGAGGAAGTAAAGAGGATCCTTTTTGACACCCCACTAATTTTTAAATATGGTTGTAAGCTCTTCCTAATTTCTGATGGTAGCTACTGGTAACTTCCTAAACCAAATCCTCACATTTCCTTCAAGTGACTATACAAACAATCTCAAATAAACATTCTCTTGCCCAATACTCATATTGTCTACAAAATCTAGGTAAGCTTGAAGATGGTTCTCATCTAAGGGACCAATTTCTCCATTGTACTTGGGAAGGTATTTTAAATACCCAGCTGGGAATGAATCAAGGTTATTAGGTAAGACTAAGGCAGCATATCTAGCCTGTACAATTGATCAGAAATCCATGACAGTAGGTGGTGTATGAGGTGCTTGAGGTGTATGAGGTATTTGTGTGGATGTAGAGGATGAAGAAGAAATAGAGGAAGAAGATAGTGTTTTAGGGTTTGGTGAACTAGTTGGAGGTGAAGGAGGAGGAGATCTCCTTAAATACTTCCAAGGATTCTTAAGAACTATCTTTGGGACCTGTAAAGGAAAACCTTCTTTTGATGCAAAGAGAGGATTGGTATATACAGAAAATGACTCTTCAGGTTGTTCAGAAGAAGAAGAAGCTTCAGGTTGATCAAAAATGGAAGGAAATGAATAGGTGGTAGGGGATATGAAATCTATGGGTTCATATTCTAGAAGATTAACATAAAACTCAGATTCAGTTTTAGCTAATCCTAGTGGTAGTGTGGGTCTTGGATGAGATTCTAATGAATGAATAAGGTAGGCTGACATAAAATTAACTCCTCTATTTAGAAGTTCAGCAACCCTAGGTGATAAATGGGAGTAATCAGGATAAAATGGGATATTACTATAGGGATCAAATGATTCTACTTCTTAAGACTGTAGGACTGAAGACGAAGAAGAAGATGATCAGTGGTGTCCCCTTTTAGAACTGAATTTTCTCAGAAGCCTTTTAGGATCTGATAAAGGTTTAACTATGTCAGCTTATGAACGAGATCTGGTATGCTTAAAAGGTGCCAACTTGGGAGTGTGGAGTCGCTTAGGTGAATGATTTTAACCTTTCTAAATCCCTTAATCACCTTCAAAGGAATAGAGTGAATGAATATCATTTTCCCAAGCGAAACTTTAATGAAATTCGAATCCCCGGCAGTGGCGCTAGTCTGATGTTGTACCTCTGAGATAGTAGTAGGTCAAGCTACAAATGCCAGAGCATCTAAAATAATTTGTTTTGGGGGTTTTTAGTTTTAGTTTTGGAAGACTAATGAATGTAGACAGATGTAGAATTTAAGAAATTAATCCTTTGGGGTATATTAATACTTCAACCAAGGGCTGCTATGAAGCATTACACAGTGATATAGATTAAAATAGTGTTGAGTAGAAGACAATAAAAAATATTATTATCACAGTTTCCATATTGTAAAACAGAACAATCATAAGTGGGAAAACCTTCTAAACTATGTTCAAAAGATTCAAGGTAGTACACTTAAGCTTATGCAAGATGCTGATGATTTATTGATTAGAGGGTATTAGCTACACAAACAGTTGTATTAATCAATTCTCTTAATAGATGATCACTTTAGGAGCTTATAGGAATCAATTGAAACTCTAATTGTTCCTACCTAGATATCTCTATAAGTCATAAGCATATGAAGAAATAACATAATGATTGAAAACTAGAAAAACTTACAGGATAACACAAAACTATGTAAAACTAGATTCAGAATCCTCTTCTTTGTATTAAGGTTCCAGAAAGACTAAGTACATCAAATGTCTGCAAACTCTTCCTTCAAAGGTGGCTTCTAGGTTCAAAGTAGAACTAATAGTCAAGACTTTACAAGAAATGAACTACGAATCTTCAACTTCGAACCCATAACATCTCGAGAAGAGAGTTATTTATACAATAGTGAAACTAAAAATATCTTAAAACTGTTTAAGATTTATTGAAGGAAAGGAAAATATCTTCATGCAAGAAGATAGGGGAAGCTCATTGAACTGTTTCTTGTTGTCCTCTTTATTCAGCTTGTGTTAGATTTTGTATGATATTTTCTCCCTTTAAGTTGATCGCTTGTTAGTATCCTTCATGCTGGCAGATTGCTTTCATTTAACCTTTTATCTGATATTGTTTGAACTCTGTAAATATCCTTTAATCTGGCTAAGTGACCTTTACTATTCTCCTTTCTTCTTTACTGCGCATTTGAGGTTTTTAGTATGTTTTTCACAATAAATCACTCAGTTTGTCTTCCAACTATTATGCAGGCTTGTTTCTATAAACTTGGAACAAAAATCTTCACGTGCAAAACACCTAAAACTGTTAAGAAAGACTTAGGTGGTAGAGAAGGTCTTCATTGGCTTCAAAAGGCTTATCGGAAGGAGTCCAGGGCATATCAGAAGGTTAAACCATGATTTAATGTTGGGTCGCTATAATACTAGTGATTACCCCATTACTATTGTAGTTATACCCCTTATTAATATTGTTGTGCCCCTATTACCTCCATATTGTTATTACTGTGCCCCATAGAATCCATCTACTGTTATTTTTGTGGCTTTATATTATTATTGTTAGGTCAGCTGGGTTATATTGTGACTCCTTAGACTCCTATATATAGAAAGGAGGTTTTGTCGTTTGAATCATCCAAGAATTGTTCATTTATGTCATGTAAAGGAGGTTGCCCCCTCAAAGAGGCTGAATTCTAAGGCGTTGATCTATCTTTTCTATCTTTTCTTGAGCTAGTTTCATAACATTTGGTATTAGAGCTTAGGATTCTAGGGTTTCGCTGCTCCAAACAGGTCATCGTCGAATTTTCACTATAACTTTTTTATGCAACGTTTGAGAAGCTAAAAAAACCACCCATTTGAGAATACATTGCACTGAATCTCAGGTATGAATTTTAGAGCTTTTTGCGCTATATTTGCGGAGATATGATCTAAGGAATTTGGTCTTTTTGTAGACTCCTGAATTACATTCCAAACAGGTGACCTGGGGAAAATCATCATAACTTTTTCCCTGAGCATTGGATTAAAATTTCGTAAGATGGTACAGAAAGAGGACAGACTGTAGTTTCTTGTACAAATATTTTAGAGCCAAAGGACAAAACAGTGACTTGTGGCACGTCATACAAGTTCGCTCTACTGAACTAGTCTATCATCAGGTCACTTTGGGAGATTTCACATAACTCTTCCTTGGAGAATCCAAATTGGATCAGACTGGTGGCATTAGAAAGAGGACACAAAGGGCTACCATAGGTTGCAATTTCGGAACTGGATGATCTGAAAGTACAGAGATACATCAGAGGCAATATCGAGCTCCTACAAAGTGAAAAAATGGTGTGTAGATTCTTTTGAATATTTTCTTAAGAGTGGTTTGAAAATTTATTTTGAAGGAATTCAAAGGGCTAGTAGAGCATTATTATCAGTAATTGATGCCCCGAGGAAAGAAAATGCAAACACCTAGTAAGGAACCTGAAAGCTCTAGCACGACTCATGAAGAAGAAGAAGAAATGCTATATGATATATCAAAATTACAAGAACAAGTGCAACAAGTGTCACTTGCACAAAAAGCAACAGAATCTAAGATGGATGGTTTAAGGAAAGATGTAGAAGCTGAGATGGATGGTTTAATGGAAGGTGTAGAAGCTAACATGGATTGTTTAAATAAAGGCGTAGAAGCTAAGATGGATGGCATGGAAGCTAAGGTGAATGGCATGGACGCTAAAATTGATGGAATGGATGATAAGATGGAAGAATTGAAGATAAATATGAATAAGTTGCTACAAGAAATGGTCACTAATGGTGAAAGCGTACTAAAGGAAACTCATGATGAGAACAAAATAAATGTTAATCATGATTCCATAGACTCTAATGTTGGATCGAACACTCGCCATATTCCAAAAATCGATATGAGGAAGTTTGATGGCAAGGATCTCGCCACATGAATATTACAGATGGAGCAATTCTTCGATCTCAATAATGTGCAAAACACACAAAAGGTACGTATGGAAACTTTATATTTGGAACCAAATCAGTTTGCATGGTATCAATGGCTTTGCTCTCATAAACAATTTATCACTTGGGCAATTTTTACGGAAGAATTGATAGCACATTATGAGGATACAAAAAGCAACACTTTTTTTAGCCAATTTATAAGTCTCAAACAAAAGGGTTCAATAATGGAGCACATTGAGGAGTTCCAAAAATTGAACATAAGGGTAAAAGATATTCCAGAGGAGCATAGGATTGATGTGTTCATAGGGTCTTTAAAGGATAATATCCAACATGATGTTCGCCTTTGGGAACCTGATTCATTAGAGAAGGCATTCAGGTTAGCAAGAAAAATGGAAAGCAAACTTATGGCAACCCAGAAGCATACCACTCACAACTATAAAGACGGAAGTGTTGTTGCCCCTAGTCTTCCGAAACCTATAACGTTGACACCACAACAATTGTAAGAAAAAAGAGAAAAAGGTCTTTGTTACAGTTGTGATAGCAAATACACTAAAGGTCATAAGTGTGCTGAGAAGAAATTATTCTACATAGATTGTGAAAAGGAAGAAGAAAAGGAGCAAGAAAGGTCAAAAGAAGAGGATATACTCCAGGAACAAAGCCTAGATGAAGAACAAATAAATCTGACCATATCTTGTAATGCATTGGCGGGAATTACCAATCCAAAAACCATCAAGATAGAAGGACAAATCAGGAAGAAAAAGGTAATAGTGTTGATTGATTCAGGAAGCACCCACAATTTTATTCATTGTAAGGTAGAAAAAGAATTGAATTGCTTCCTATATCCACCACCAGAGTGTCAAGTGATGATTGCAAATGGAGGAACAATAAATTTCTCTGGAAAGTGCCATAATATCAAGCTATCCATGGGAGAATATGTATTGACTAGCCCAATGCTTTCCATTCCAATGGGAGGTGCTGATGTTGTATTAGGAGTCCAATGGCTACAATCCTTGGGTACAATAGCTTTTAATTTTCAAGAACTTTTCATCAAATTTTCTACGGAAGGAAAGGAAGTTGAATTAAGGGGTTTTTTAGGGAAACCAGGAAAGATAATCAGCTCTAATGGTATGACAAAGCTTATAAAAAGGGAACAAAGAGGTGTAATTGCACAATTATGTTCACTAGATGTTTCCACATCGAAATCATCTATTTCTCTAGATCTCCAAAAAGTCCTGGACAATCATTCCAAGGTATTTGAGACTCCCAAAGGTCTCCCACCTATGCATGATCATGATCATGCTATTCATCTGATTCCAGGAAGTGTTCCTCCAAACATCAGGCCGTACAGATATCCCTATGTCCAAAAGAGTGAAATTGAACATATGGTTGTAGAAATGCTAGAGGCTGGTATAATTCAACCAAGTCAAAGTTCTTTCTCTGCTCCAGTAGTATTGGTGCACAAGAAGGATGGATCATGGCGCATGTGTCCGGATTATAGGGAGCTCAACAAGCTCACTATTAAAGATAAGTTCCCCATTCCTATCATTGATGAATTACTGGATGAATTGCATGGATCAATTTACTTCACCAAGTTGGATCTTCGTTCAGGATATCATCAAATCAGAATGAAGACTGAAGACATTCTGAAAATAGCATTTAAAACTCATGAGGGTCATTATGAATTTTTGGTCATGGCCTTACCAATGCACCTTCAACATTTCAAGGTTTGATGAATTCAATTTTCAAACCATTCCTTAGAAAATTTGTGTTAGTATTTTTTGATGATATACTAATCTACAGCAAGTCTTGGAAGGATCATGTTGAACATGTTGAAAGGGTGCTACAACTATTGGAGGAGAAACAATTATATGCAAAAAGATCCAAATGTTTCTTTGGAGTCCAGGAGGTGGAATATCTGGGTCATATTGTATCTCATGAAGGAATTAAGGTAGACCCTAGCAAAATTAAAGCCATTAAGGAATGGAAAATCCCCACATCCATAAATAATTTGCGAGGATTTCTTAGGTTGACAGGGTATTATCACAAGTTTGTTAAGAATTATGGGGGAAAAGCAGCACGTCTAACAACATTATTGAAGAAAGATGCATTTTCATGGACTCCGGAAGCAACAAAGGCCTTTGAACATCTTAAAGAGGCAATGTGCCAAGCACCGGTCTTAGCTACACCGGACTTCACAAAAACCTTTATTGTGGAATGTGATGCTTCAGGAAATGGAATTGGTGCTATTCTAATGCAAGATGAAAGACCCATTGCTTTTGAAAGTTATCCAATCAAGGGAAAGTTTTTAAGCAAAGCTATTTATGAGAAGGAAATGTTGGCAATACTCCATGCACTTAAGAAATGGCGACCCTACCTAATGGGAAGACACTTCAAGGTAAAAACGGATCATGATAGCCTTAAATACTTTTTAGAAAAAATATTATCCTCTGAAAAGAAACAAAAGTGGGTTATAAAAATGTTGGTTTATGACTTTAAAATCATCTACAAAAAAGGGAAGCAAAATGTGGTGGCAGATGCACTCTCAAGAAATGATGAGGATGTGGAAGCATTGTTGTGCACCATTTCTATTATCCAACTAGATTGGATAAACGAAGCAAGGGAGGAATGGAAGAATGACGAAGAAGTGTGGGAACTTATTTGAAAGTTACAACAAGATTCCAGTACGTCTGATACATTTAGCTCGCAAAATGATTCATTATGGTACAAATATCGCTTATACCTCTGTAAGAATTCCCAGCTAAAACAAAAGATTCTTATGGAATTGCACACTTCTCCCTTAGGAGGGCATTCAGGATTTTTAAAAACTTACCACAGGGTTAAGAAGGAATTTTTTTGGGATGGCCTTAAATCAGCTATTCAAAAGTTTGCGGCGGAATGTTTGGTTTTCCAACAAAATAAAGTTGAAACAATTAAGACACTGGGTCTATTACAACCTTTATCCATTCCAAGTGAACGTTGGGAGGAGGTTTCAATGGATTTTATCACAGGTTTACCCAAGTAAGAGGGAAAGAGTGTCATCATGGTGGTAGTTGACAGACTTACCAAGTATGCACACTTTTGTGCATTATCACATCCATTTAAAGGCAGTACAGTTTCTACTGCATTTATGGAAACAATTCAAAAGCTACATGGAAACCCAAAGATTATTGTAAGTGACAAAGATCCCATTTTCACTGGAAATTTTTGGACATAATCATTTTCTTGTCTTGGTACTCAGTTAACTCATAGCTCATCTTATCATCCTCAATCTGATGGGCAAACTGAGATAGTAAACAAATGTTTGGAAGGATATCTTCGTTGCTTTGTATCTGATAAACAGACACAATGGGTCAAATAGTTGCCTCTGGCTGAATTGTGGTATAAAACTTCCTTCCATACAGCAACAAAAATGACCCCATTTATGGCACTTTATGGGTATCAACCACCATCCATCACATCATATTTAAAAGAAAATTCTAAGGTTTAGGCAGTGGAACATCACATCGAACATCAAAAACAAGTCCTCCAACTCTATTCTAAGTCATTGATCTATCTTTTCTATCTTTTGTTGAGCTGGTTTCATAACATTTAATGGCCACATGTTAGCCTCTCTCACAAAAAAATAATAAATCCAAAAATAAATAAATAAATTAAATATTCCAAGTTAGGAATTTATGCCTAACCGTTGGGTTGTTCCTCTAAGATAGGAGTTAGTTTAGGTAACTCCTATATTGGTCCATGTCTGGTGAGAAATTATCTCAACCAACAGAGAAATTATCTCAACCAAAAGTGTCTAAGATAGCACGCACTATCTTGAGAACACTATCTCTCATCTATTTATTTGTAACACTATATTCAATTATTTTTAATGAAAATGAGAGTGAGAATAGTGGAGGAAGCATGAGGTTGAAGCCTTTTCCACCAATATTTTGTGTCTGGTTTATTATGTGTTGTTTATATACTTGTCTGAGTTAATTTCATTTTTCAATATGTGGTATCAGAGAAAGGTTGTTTGATTTGGGGTTGTGAGGGAAAGCTGTGTTGATAGTGGTGCTGAGTTCTGGTTAGCGTGTATGGTGTGTCGCAAGAAGGATGAGTTGTGTTAGTGTAGAGAACATGGAGTAGTGCACAAAGAGGACACAAAGAGTTGAGTGTTGTATGTGAGGTTTGTGTGATAGGCTCTATTTGAAACCTGTAAATTACTATTAGAAGGTGACTCGTGAGCGATGATGGGAGATCGAATCACATGTTAATTGAAGCCTTGTAGTGTGGCTGCAACACTACTACGTGCGTACTAGTGCTAAGGGACTGCGTTGCCACTAAAGAAAATTGAAGTTGATGTGTAGAGGTGTTTTGCACAATATTTATTGTGTGTATTTCATTCGCAGAAAATTATCGAATTCCTCCAGTATTGTGAATTCTTATAGCTATACATCATTGAGTTTTTCATCATTCCTCGGAGGTCAAGAGTTTGATCCATCTCAAGTCTCTTTAGAAGTTGGGAAATGCCAAAAATCTGATTGGTATTCATGCTACAACAAAGGAATTAGTTGTGATGTTTAGGTTATGCTGGTGTAAAGACTTGTAAATTAAATGTGCTAGAATGCCTATTGTAGCGATCTTGAATTGTAGTGTGCTTTGAGGCTATGCAATTTAAGGCTGGTGAAGTTTTGGATTCTTGGCACACAACTACGAGTTTAAAAGATGCAGTGAAGGATGCATCACCAGGTTTCAACTTTGAAATATCTATTGTCTTGCGTGATTGGCAGTTAGTAACTATTTGATTTTGATCAACTGTGTTGACAAAAGGTTCCAACATTGCTTGCTTCTTAATGCATGTCATGTCAAAGACATAAACATTCTCCTAGAAATCAATCTTCTCTGCCTTATAATTTGCATCCTTAATGGCAGTTAGGTAAAGAGAGGCCTTATCTAGTAACACAATGCCACCTGGAATCAACCATTTGTCCTGAGCATATAGCATGGTGTTCAACATATTCTTGAAGAGGAGAAAGTAGCCCATCCATTCTGAAATTTTGATATCCACATTTTGTACAGGCAATTCTATTTCCTCTATTTTTCCATTCGTGTTAACAATTTCTTGTGCCATGTCAGCCATGTGAGAACATTCAACTGCATATACGTGTTTTCCCCCCCTTCATGGTGATTGGTGTGCTAGCTGTAGCCATGGTGTCTGTGAAAGAAAACCCCGATCTCAAACTCCGATTCCTCCGACGATAAACAGATTCCACCTCCGGATCTTGCAGGTCCTTAGAAGGGATAACTAACGGGATGAATGTATCATAGATTGATGCAAAATATTTAATTTGGGAGTCAAAGAGACCATGGCTTGTGACCTGATTCTTGCTCCTCTTAGCATTAGGTGCCCATGAGTTTTTTGCAGCACTGGGGGCATTGCGGGATCAATACAGGCGTAGGATCATTGACCTTATGCTAAACCTGCACTACAGATCAACGTTAGAGCCTGTGGAGGAACCTACTTGCACCAATGGAGGAGCCAATGTCCACCATGAATTAAAGAACAACACATAATGGAACAATATTTTTCATATTCGCAGATCTAGAACCATGTGTGGAATGAAGAGCATGAAATTTCAGTGTGTGTCCGCATGCAAAAAAAAAGGTATCATTAAATTCTCTTTAATTCTATTTATAAATCAAGGACAAAGGTTGGCTTGCATGCTTCATAAATAATGTTGATGCCCCTGAATTTTAGTTATAAGAAACATATGGGAATACTTTTTCAATGGTTGAAACAAAACTTTTATATTCAATGGTTTTACTTTAAAAAAAAAGTAAACATTTATAAAGACGAGGAAGTGGGTATGTGTAGGTTCTAAAGTGATGTTTATGGAGTAATAAGGGTATGTAAAAAGTAAACATTTATAAAGACAAGGAATTGGGTATGTGAAGGTTCTAAAATGATGTTTCTGGAGTAATAAGGGTATGTTATAATATCTTAGAGTTAGAAGTAAGGTGTGATTTTGTGGAGTAATAAGGTGAAAGTATTTTTTGTATTTTTGGATTGATAAGTGTTTTGTATTTGGAGTGATAAGTGACTTTGTTTTAGAGAGAGTTATTATTGTAAGTCAAAGTAATATTTTACTATGAGAGCAATTGAGTCAGTGCAGCAATTTTTTGAAGACAAGTTGCTTCAAGAATTTGTAAGCTTGGCATTCTTATTGTTTGAGAAATCTCATTCACAATGTTGTAAAAGATGAAAGATTAATGACCTTAATACTTAATAAAGACATATTTTTTGCAGTGTTGATTTTTCCTAGATCTGCCCAAAATTTAATAAGGGGATCTTAGGTACACCATTTGTATGTTTGTGATGGCGATCATTTCTATTGCTTCTTGTTTTTGCTTATGATTTGTGTCTAGTTTTGACACGTAAATGATCTCATTTCATGCACACATAAAATACAATGCCAGCAAGCACAACACCTGTAATGAAATAGATGCAAGGAATGATAATTAAGCTCAATGCATGCATTTGCGTCACTACAACAAATAATCAAAGTTTTCAACATCAGCATTCTACCTCAATAAACAAATTCACTCAATACAATCAAGTTCATGAATCTACAAACTCTGGCATTTCAAAGAAAAGTCTACATCACTACAATCAAGTTAATGAATCTGTAAACTTCAACGTTTTAGAGCACAGTCTACATCAACATTATTGAACTTGTAATCAAACTCCAATTACATCGAATTGTAAGGGTGCATTCTCAGTTGAAACCAAGACCCAAGTCTTGAATTGAGTCATCTTGAATTCATTGTAGTGAGTCATTAAATCATTAAGTGTTTTTTGGGTGCATTTTCGACAATGTTCGACACGCTTCCTTTAAGTAGAATCAAGTGAATGCGTGAATTTTAACTCTAAAGCAAACAAGCAACAACTTCACATCTCTTGGAAGTGAGCGTGAGTATTCATTCAAGCAATTTGCATCAAAATAGCACAAAGTTCAAACCTTCGAGTGAGCCAAAGTGAAGTTCATTACAGCAACCATCAAAGCAACCAACCAAGTTCAACTCTATCACCAATAAAGCAAGTTGAGATCAACATCAAGCGAGCATGGCTATTCCTTCAAGTGAGCGTAAAGTCATTAAGTAAGGAAAGTGAGCATTCATGCAAACATGATCGTCATCAAGCGAGTGTGAATTCCAAAGTTTAACAAGAAAATTCTACAACTCTAGAAAGTGTTCCCAATAGGTGCAATAAGCAACAAATCAAGTGAGCATACCATTCAAGTCCGATAGCAAGCGAGCCTGTCATGCAAGTAACAAAATCAAGTGAAACAGTTCACAACACGACATCTACAACAAGAGAGCCTGATTTCAGAGTTCAGATGGCGAAGCATATTCAGTTGTTAAACATTCTTCACAATTTGATCATCTCCAATGATGAAGACATGGTGCACATCAACAAAGAAACTCTTGTTGATCTTTCATGACATCTATGAAAAACACATGAAACCATTGAGTTTCTTCAACTCAGGTCACAACTTCAAAGGAATGAATTGCAAGAAAAGAATGATACCTTCAAGTCCTTGAACCATCCAGATGATAAGTCATTCATCCCAACAGATTGAGGTGTCAAAGTTGTTCCAGTTCAAATTTATTCCAAACCCGTCATTAATACCTAGGAAGAAATTCAAAATAACAAGAATCGATGAGGCTTAGGATATGTCACTGATGACACCAACTTACATATCCCAAATTATTCCAAGCCAATTAAGTTTGTCAGTGCAGGATTTCTTGCACAACTCCCCTTAGCAGGTTCTGAGCAAGTTGCAGACAACAGAATTGCACGCAATCTAAAGTTGAAGTCCAACCGAAGTGTTCTCATTGCTAAAGAACCGGTCATATGGAAGATTAGTATTTTGATCTCCATCCTTGTTGCCATTGTGGCAAGCCCAATCATTCCTCAGAAAAATATTGCAACCAACAAAAAATAGCTAGATTGAAGATACATTATGAATGGATTGATCCTTGGGAATGGTCATCCATAGTCAAAATATTTTCTCAGTTCTACAACTGACTAGAATCACACATAGTGCAACCAGCAGTGAATCGATGATGGTACTTTCATGCAGTTGAACGAGGGATTACAACAATTAAAGTCTCCTACACCTAAAGTGGGGGGGGGTTCAGATATATTTTGGAGAAGATTGTCTCTCCTTTTAGCTAACAAAGGGGGGAAATGTCAATGAAACTGACAAGTGGTTGTCAGACTGAAAGTCTCGACAACATCAGGGAAGTAGCTAGTGGGTATCGTCATCAACCAGTGGGCATTTTTCATCAGCAGTGACCATCAGCAAATTTGCCAGTGGGCAATCAATAGCCAAAGAAACAGTGAGTAGCTTTCATCATAGCAAAAGCAACATTGAGTTGTTTTTTGACATCTTCAGCTAGTGGGTGATCATCATCAACAAATACACCAGTGGGCATTCATCAAATTGTGTCAGTGGACATCGGATCCTTTTTTCAAGAAAAGGATAGTTGGATCCTTTTGTGACTTGGCACCTGATGGAGTTGTCAAGCATCCTTCCAAGATGAATCAGTCATGCAGCTGACTCGGTCTCTTCATATTGCAGTTTCTTCAGCATCCAGATTTGGTGATTTTTTCAGGAAATGTTTTTGAGGATCAACATGAGAACTTGGAAGATGGTTCCTCGTTCTTATTTTGGATTTATCATTGATGGGGGGAATGTTAGCCTCTCTCACAAAACAATAATATATTCGAAAATAAATTAATTAATTTAATATTCCAAGTTGGTAATTTGTGCCTAACTCTTGGGTTGTTCCGCTAAGATAGGAGTTATTTTAGGTAACTCCTATATTGGTGTGTGTCTAGTGAGAAATTATCTCAACCAAAGGAGAAATTATCTCAACCAAAAGTTTTTAAGATAGCACTCACTATCTTGAGAACATTGTCTCTCATCTATTTATTTGTAACACTATATTCAATTATTTTTAATGAAAATGAGAGTGAGAATAGCGGAGAAAGCATGAGGCTGAAGCCTTTTCCACCAATATTTTGTGTCTAGTTTATTATGTGTTGTTTATATATTTGTCTGAGTTAATTTCATTTTTCATTACCATATAGGCATTATGGATGTTGCGCTAAGTAAAACAGGAAAAATAGAGAAAAAATGGCCTTTTTATACGTTTAATGGCGAAATAGTTAACTTTTTAACTATCAGGCAAAGGTGAACAAGAGTGGAGCGAAATAAAGAGTACGGAGGGATTAATTATTGTGGGAATGGCTTAAATGGATTTTCGGGTCATTTCTTCATTTAAATTGAAAAAAATATTTAACACAGAAAATCTGCACAAATCAATATACGACGGATTTGAAATTTTATTAACTGGGTCAATAATGATATCAAATCCGATTTCAAATCACATATCGCAATCTAAGTTAGGCGATGGTAGTCCTATCGCAAAGGAATGTAATAAGGGCTAGACACGATATGGTGGTGAACTATGATATATATTTGGTCGGGTCTGCACTCCCATTAGATATCGAAAATCACAGCGACGTGAGGTATATATGTCGGATGGGATTTGTGATGAGAACAGATGTGAAATGGCATTAGTTTATGATATATACCACATTGGGTACAATACTTATTGTGCATCTTATTTTGCAATGGCGAAGGGGAATGAATTATTAGTGGGACTACGATGGAGGCAGATGTGATGTGGCAATAAGGTGTGATATATATATAGCATTAGGTCCAGGATTCCATATCGCAGTCGGGGATCACAACAATGGAGGGTTATGCTATAAGCCAGGGTTTTGAAATTGATAAGCCCCTTATTATTCTCTACCTAAATACTGATCTGCCAGGATTAAACATTTTGGCTAGATCTTTATTCTCTAACTATAACATCAAATTTAAAGCATGAAGCAGTCAAGATTAAACAATTTGACTGTCATGGGTTGTGGCATTTAAAACAAGTTGCACACAATCATTATTTTGCAGAAAAAGTGTTGGGTCCCTATAATACTAGTGATTACCCCATTACTATTGTAGTTATACCCCTTATTAATATTTTTGTGCCCATATTTCCCCCCATATTGTTATTATTGTGTCCCATAGAATCCCTCTATTTTTATTTTTGTGGCTTTATATTATTATTGTTAGGTCGGCTGGGTTATAATGTGACTTCTTAGACTCTTATATACAGAAAGGAGGTTTTGTCATTTGTATCATCGAAGAATTGTTCATTTATGTAATGTAAAGGAGTTTGCCCCCTCGAAGAGGCTGAATTCTAAGGCATTGATCTATCTTTTCTATCTTTTCTTGAGCTAGTTTCATAACATTTGGTATCAGAGCCTTGGATTCTAAGGTTTTGCTGCTCCCAACAGGTCATCGTGGCATTTTTGCTATAACTTTTTTTCTGTGACGTTTCATAAGCTAAAAAAAAACTCATTTGAGAAGACATCGCGCTAAATCTCGAGTCCAGATTTCAAAACTTTTCGCGCTATATTTGCGGATATATGATCTGAGGAAGTTGGTCTTCTTGCACACTCCTGAATTACATTCCAAACAGGTGACTTGGGAAAAATCGTCATAAATTTCTTTCTAAGCATCGGATTGAAATTTCGTAAGAAGTTACAGAAAGAGGACGAACTGTAGTTTCTTTTATATATTTCTTTAGAGCCAAAGGTTGAAACAGTGATTTGTGGCACGTCGTACAAGTTGGCTCTACTGAACTAGTCTATAAGCAGGTCACTATGGGAGATTTTTCATAACTTTTCCTTGGGGAATCCAATTTGGATCAGACTGGTGGAATTGGAAAGAGGACACAGAAGGCTACTACATGTCACAATTTCAGAACTGGATGAACTGAAATTACAGAGATACATCAGATTCAATATCAAGATTCTACGAAGTGAAAAAAGGTGTGTGGTTTTTTTTTTAAATTTTTGCGTAAGCTTGGTTTGAAGGAATTCAAAGGGAATAGTAAAGCATTATTATTAGTAACTGATGCCCCGAGGAAAGAAAATCCAAACACCTAGTAAGGAACCCAAAAGCTCTAGCATGACTCATGAAGAAGAGGAAGAAATGCTACATGATATATCAAAATTACATGAACAAGTGCAACAAATGTCACGCTCACAAAATCTAACAGAAGCTAAGATAAATGGCGTGGAATCTAAGATAAATGGCGTAGAATCTAAGATAAAGGGCATGGAAGCTAAGATGGATGATTCAAAGACAGATTTGAAGAGAGACATGGCAGATTTGAATACAGACATGGCAGATTTGAAGACAGATTTGAAAATTTTTCTACAAGAAATACTTACTAATGGTGAAAATGTTGTAAAGGAAACTCATGATGCAAACAAAAGAAATGTTAATCATGATTCCATAGACTCTAATGTTGGATCAAAGACCCACCATATTCCAAAAATCGATATGAGGAAGTTTGATGGCAAGGATCCCGCAACATGGATATTACAGATGGAGCAATTTTTTGATCTCAATAATGTGCAAAACACACAAAAGGTACGTATGGAAACTTTATATTTGGAACCAAATCAGTTTTTATGGTATCAATGGCTTTACTCTCATAAACAATTTATCACTTGGGCAATTTTTACGGAAGAATTGATAGCACATTATGAGGATACAAAAAGCAACAATTTTTTAGCCAATTGATAAGTCTCAAACAAAAGGGTTCAATAATGGAGCACATTGAGGAGTTCCAAAATTGAACATAAGGGTAAAAGATATTCCAGAGGAGCATAGGATTGATGTGTTCATAGGGTCTTTAAAGGATAATATCCAACATGATGTTTGCCTTTGGGAACCTGATTCATTAGAGAAGGCATTCAGGTTAGCAAGAAAAATGGAAAGCAAAATTATGGCAACCAGGAAGCATACCACTCACAACTATAAAGACGGAAGTGTTGTTGCCCCTAGTCTTCCACAACCTATAAGGTTGACACCACAACAATTGGAAGAAAAAAGAGCAAAAGGGCTTTGTTACAGTTGTGATAGCAAATACACTAAAGGTCATAAGTGTGCTGAGAAGAAATTATTCTACATAGATTGTGAAGAGGAAGAAGAAAAGGAGCAAGAAAGGTCAAAAGAAGAGGATATACTCCAGGAACAAAGCCTAGATGAAGAAAAATAAATCCGACCATATCTTGTAATGCATTGGCTGGAATTACCACTCCTCAAACCATCAAGATAGAAGGACAAATCAAGAAGAAAAAGGTAATAGTGTTGATTGATTCAGGAAGCACCCACAATTTTATTCATTGTAAGGTAGCAAAAGAATTGAATTGCTTCCTATATCCAGCACCAGAGTGTCAAGTGATGATTGCAAATGGAGGAACGATAAATTGCTCTAGAAAGTGCCATAATATCAAGCTATCCATGGGAGAATATGTATTGACTAGCCCAATGCTTTCCATTCCAATGGGAGGTGCTGATGTTGTACTAGGAGTCCAATGGCTACAATCCTTGGGTACAATAGCTTTTAATTTTCAAGAACTTTTCATGAAATTTTCTATCGAAGGAAAGGAAGTTGAATTAAGGGGTATTGCAGGGAAACTTGAAAGATAATTAGCTCTAACGGTATGACAAAGCTTCTAGAAAAGGAACAAAGAGGTGTAATTGCACAATTATGTTCGCTAGATGTTTCCACATCGAAATCATCTATTTCTCCAGATCTCCAAAAAGTCTTGGACAATCATTCCAAGGTATTTGAGACTCCCAAAGGTCTCCCACCTATGCGTGATCATGATCATGCTATTCATCTGATTCCAGGAAGTGTTCCTCCAAACATCAGGCCGTACAGATATCCCTATGTCCAAAAGAGTGAAATTGAACGTATGGTTGCAGAAATGCTAGAGGCTGGTATAATTCAACCGAGTCAAAGTTCTTTCTCTGCTCCAGTAGTATTGGTGCACAAGAAGGATGGATCATGGTGCATGTGTCCAAATTATAGGGAGCTCAACAAGCTCACTATTAAAGATAAGTTCCCATTCCTGTCATTGATGAATTACTGGATGAATTGCATGGATCAATTTACTTCACCAAGTTGGATCTTCGTTCAGGATATCATCAAATCAGAATGAAGATTGAAGACATTCCGAAAATAGCATTTAGAACTCATGAGGGTCATTATGAATTTTTGGTCATGCCTTTTGGCCTTACCAATGCACCTTCAACATTTCAAGGTTTGATGAATTCAATTTTCAAACCATTCCTTAGAAAATTTGTGTTAGTATTTTTTGATGATATACTAATCTACAACAAGTCTTGGAAGGATCATGTTGAACATGTTGACAGGGTGCTACAACTATTGGAGGAGAAACAATTATATGCAAAAAGATCCAAATGTTTCTTTGGAGTACAAGAGGTGGAATATCTGGGTCATATTGTATCTCATGAAGGAGTTAAGGTAGACCCTAGCAAAATTAAAGCCATTAAGGAATGGAAAATCCCCACATCCATAAAGCATCTGCGAGGATTTCTTGGGTTGACAGGGTATTATCGCAAGTTTGTTAAGAATTATGGGAGAATAGCAGCACCTCTAACAACATTATTGAAGAAAGATGCATTTTCATGGACTCCGGAAGCAACAAAGGCCTTTGAACATCTTAAAGAGGCAATGTGCCAAGCACCGGTCTTAGCTACACCGGACTTCACAAAAACCTTTATTGTGGAATGTGATGCTTCAGGAAATGGAATTGGTGTTGTTCTAATGCAAGATGAAAGACCCATTGCTTTTGAAAGTCGTCCAATCAAGGGAAAGTTTTTAAGCAAAGCTATTTATGAGAAGGAAATGTTGGCAATACTCCATGCACTTAAGAAATGGCGACCCTACCTAATGGGAAGACACTTCAAGGTAAAAACGGATCATGATAGCCTTAAATACTTTTTAGAACAAAGATTATCCTCTGAAGAGCAACAAAAGTGGGTCACAAAGATGTTGGGTTATGACTTTGAAATCATCTACAAAAAAGGGAAGCAAAATGTGGTGGCAGATGCACTCTCAAGAAAGGATGAGGATGTGGAAGCATTGTTGTGCACCATTTCTATTATCCAACCAGATTGGATAAACGAAGCAAGGGAGGAATGGAAGAATGACGAAGAAGTGTGGGCACTTATTCGAAAGCTACAACAAGATTCCAGTATGTCTGATACATTTAGCTGGCAAAATGATTCGTTATGGTACAAAGATCGCTTATACCTCTGTAAGAATTCCCAGCTAAAACAAAAGATTCTTATGGAATTGCACACTTCTCCCTTAGGAGGGCACTCAGGATTTTTAAAAACTTACCACAGGGTTAAGAAGGAATTTTTTTGGGATGGCCTTAAATCAGATATTCAAAAGTTTGTGGCGGAATGTTTGGTTTGCCAACAAAATAAAGTTGAAACAATTAAGACACCGGGTCTATTACAACCTTTATCCATTCCAAGCCAACGTTGGGAGGAGGTTTCAATGGATTTTATCACAGGTTTACCCAAGTCTGAGGGAAAGAGTGTCATCATGGTGGTAGTTGACAGACTTACCAAGTATGCACACTTTTGTGCATTATCACATCCATTTAAAGCCAGTACAGTTTCTACTGCATTTATGGAAACAATTCAAAAGCTACATGGAAACCCAAAGATTATTGTAAGTGACAGAGATCCCATTTTCACTGGAAATTTTTGGACAGAATTATTTTCTTGTCTTGGTACTCAGTTAGCTCATAGCTCATCTTATCATCCTCAATCTGATGGGCAAACTGAGATAGTAAACAAATGTTTGGAAGGATATCTTCGTTGCTTTGTATCTGATAAACAGACACAATGGGTCAAATGGTTGCCTCTGGCTGAATGGTGGTATAACACTTCCTTCCATACAACAACAAAAATGACCCCATTTATGGCACTTTATGGGTATCAACCACCATCCATCACATCATATTTAAGAGAAAATTCTAAGGTTCAAGCAGTGGAACATCACATCGAACATCAACAACAAGTCCTCCAACTCTTAAAGGATAACCTCGTGTTGGCACAGAATAGAATGAAACAACAGGCAGATCAACATCGCAGTGAAAGAAGTTTTGATGTAGGTGATTGGGTATTCCTACGGCTACAACCATATAAGCAAATGTCCCTCAAGCAAGCTAAGAAGGATAATAAATTATCACCAAAGTATTATGGTCCGTACAAGGTGTTGCAAAAGATTGGTACTATGGCATACAAATTGGAGCTTCCTGCAGCTTCTCGATTGCACCCAGTTTTCCATGTTTCATGTTTAAAGAAGGTTATAGGCGACAAGCTCCCAGTTCAAAAAATATTGCCAGAACTTGACGAGGAAGGAAAAATTATATTAGAACCGGAAGCAGTCACAGAAACAAGAACTCGACAGCTACGAAATCGATCAATTTCAGAGTATCTTATCAAGTGGAAGAACTTATCCGCTGAAGATTCCACATGGGAGGATGAGAATTTTATACAGAAGTATCCAGAACTACTCAAGCGTTGAGGACAACACTTTTTTGAAGGAGAGGGGCATGTTGGGTCCCTATAATACTAGTGATTACCCCATTACTATTGTAGTTATACCCCTTATTAATATTGTTGTGCCCTATTGCCCCCATATTGTTATTACTGTGCCCCATAGAATCCCTCTATTGTTATTTTTGTGGCTTTATATTATTATTGTTAGGTTGGTTGGGTTATATTGTGACTCCTTAGACTCCTATATATAGAAATGAGGTTTTGTCATTTGTATCATCGAAGAATTGTTCATTTATGTAATGTAAAGGAGGTTGCCCCCTCGAAGAGGCTGAATTCTAAGGCGTTGATCTATCTCTTCTATCTTTTCTTGAGCTGGTTTCATAACAAAAAGGTAGTGGAATTTAGACTTGCTCACTTTCAGAGTTTATTTCTTTTATTTTCTTTCTAACCTAACATTTTCATTTTTCCTTGATTTTCTTAGAGCAGCTAACCTAACATTTTCATTGATATGGACATCATTATCAATATTTATTTTTCAACTAACATTTTATTCACTATAGTTATGTCCATATCCTAAATTAATATTTTTTCAAATATTCTATCTTATCAAAACCAAAAATTGCTACAACATAACTCCCTCCATATTTCTCTCCCTCTCTCTCTTCCCTTCTACTCTCATTTCTCTCTCTCTCTCCACCTTTCTCTATCTTTTCCTTTCTTCTTACCCCTCTTTCTCCTCCTCCAACTTCATATCTCTCTCTCCCTCCCTCCCTCTCTCCCTCTCCCTCTGAAGTTCTCTCTTTCTTATGTTCTCTCTCATATCCCCCCCCCCCTCTCTCTCTCTCTCCCTCTCTCTCTCTCTCTTATTTTTTGTTCCCATTCTCTTCATATCTCCATATTCGTCTCTCTAACTCACCTAGAACATACACACTCTTTCTCCATCTCTCTCTCTCCACCTTTCTCTCTCTATGTCTCTCTTATTTCCCTATAAATCCATCTCTCTCCCCCTCCCTCTCTCCTTCGCTCTCCCTCTCCTTCTCTCATCCTCTCTCTCAAGTCCACTCTCTCGTGCTTCCTCTATCTCCCTTCCTCCCCTACCTTCATCTATATCTATAACCCACCACATATATATTTACATCTCCGTCTATCTCTCCTTTTTTTTCTCTCTATATCAAGCCCTATCCCAAACACATAGGCTCTCTCTCTACATATCTATCAATATGTCCCTCCCTCCTTCTCACTATCTTTCTTTTCTTCCCTCCCTAACCCTTATATCTATATCTATATATACCTTTGTCTATCCTTCTTTATCTCTCTATATCACCCCATAAACATACACATTCATTCTCCATATCTATCTATATTTCCCCACCTCTTCCTCTCCCTCACTCTCTCCCTTATGCTTCTCTCTCTCTCTCTCTCTCTCTCTCTCTCTCTCTCTCTCTCTCTGCCCATTCTCTCCCTCTTTTTACCATTTTATCTCTCTTCATTCCATCTCTCCTGTCTCCCTCAATCTTTATCTACCTTGAAACTCCCTCTCTCCCTCTTGTTCAACCTTTCTCTCTCTAGGTATTTCTTCACTGAAATCAATGCATTTAATGTAAGCAATCAAATAGGATTAGAAATTAACATCTACACTAAAGCATTTCATCTAGTGGAAGTAATCAAATATAATTAGAAATCAACATCTACACTGAATCAATGCATCTAGTGAAAGGATTCAAGTAGCATTAGGAATTAGCGCGTACACTAAAATCAATGCATCTAGTGCATGCAATATGCTTCCCTTTCTCTCCCCCCTTGATATATATCTACATATCCTTGCATTTATCCCTCTTTCTCTATCTATTGAACCCCCACAAACACACATTCTCTCTCTCTCTCTCTCTCTCTCTCTCTCTCTCACTCACTCACTCACTCACTCACTCTCTCTCTCTCTATCTCTCCATATCAATATATCTATCCCTTCCTACATCCCTCTCTCCATCTCTCTCTACTACCCTCTCTCCCCCTTCCATCTATATCTTTGCCTTCTTCAATCTGTCCTTCTTTATCTCTCCATATCATGCGACAAACATACACATTATTTCTCAATATCTATATATATATCCCTCCCACTAACTTTCCCCCTCTCTCTGTCTCTCTTCACATTCTCTCCCTATCTCTTCACTTATCTCTCTCTCTCTCTCTCTCTCTCTCTCCATGTCAATATATCTATCCCTTCCTGCATCCCCCTCTCCATCTCCCTCTACTACCCTCTCTCCCGCTTCCATCTATATCTTTGCCTTCTTCAATCTATCCTTCTTTGACTCTTCATATCATGCGACAAACATACACATTATTTCTCCATATCTATATATATCTCCCTCTCGCTAACTTTCCCTCTCTCTCTCTATCTCTATTCACATTCTCTCCCTATCTCTTCACTTCTCTCTCTCTCTCTCTCTCTCTCTCTCTCTCTCTCTCTATACAGCTCCCTTGTCACTCCCTCTCTCTCTCTATGCCTTTCTTCTTACCTCCCTCTCTCTCCCCCTCTAATCACATCTCTCTATCTCTCCCTCTCTCATTCTATTTATCATGTCCTCTCTCTATTCCCTTCTCTCTCCCCCATTCTCTCCCACCTCCCTCTTTCTCTCCCCCTCATAACTCACACACTCTCTCTTTCTCTTCACCATCCAAATCTGTCACTATCCCCCTCCTTTCATTCTATCTTATTCTCTCTACCACTTCTCCCCATATCTCATTCTTTGTCTCTATATCTTACCACCGAAAATAAAATCTCTCTCTCTCTCTCTCTCTCTCTCTCTCTCTCTCTCTCTCTCTTTCCATCTCTCAATTGCCATTTCCTCTCTCTATGTCTTTCTTCCTCCCTTCATATTTTTCCCTCCAACTCCATCTCTCCCTCGCCTCGTCTCTCCACACACACTATCTCCCCGCTCTCTTTCTCTCCAACCTTGTCACAATCTCTCTCCCTCTCCTTCCCTCTTTTCCTTCTCCCTTTTTTCACTCCTCCTCTCCTTTCTCCCTTATCCCTGCATCTATGTATCCACCTCTATCACTTTATCTTTTTTCTACCCTCCATATATATATTTGGAGTTAATATATATCTTAATATACTAATGTATGTTATAATATAACAAATTTAATATTATATCAAACTTAATATTATATTAATCCAAAATTATTAAATTTAATAATATCGAATGTATATATATTAATATTAATATAATTTCGTAATAATAATAATATGTTTTTAAAAGTAATATTATATTTAATGATGGATCTAGGCTTTAGTATAGAGTAAATATATTTGAAATTTTATCTAATTTGAAATTTTAATGTGGTAAAACTTTTGGTTGAAGGTAAATTTTTTATCCATTCAAATTCAAGGTATATGATAAAGGATATTTTAAAAGCATGATTTTTGTTTAAGGGGAGATTATTTTTTTTGGAGAAAATTATTGTTATTATTTTTATCTTTTGATAATGGAAGGACATAACTAAACATCACCCCATACTCAATTGTCAAATGTGCCTCTAGGCCCAGGTAGATGAATATTTATAATTCTTACACTTTTTTTATTCTTATACCTTTTAAAATTGTTCCCTACATGTTATAGAAATTTTTGGGCACTGTAACCCCAGTCATAAATGTCCATAAACCAAGGGCTCTTAAGTCCCTAAAAAGTTTTGTTCCAACCCCTAAAAGAACAAGGTCAACTGATTACATCTTCTCCCAGAAGTTCTCCAGGAAAAACTACTCATAACTGGTCAAAACTGGACCATCTCACCTACTCCATGGTCAAAGTGCGTTGCATCCCACCTAAATACACACAGGAGGTGCGATTCATACAGAAAAGCCCTTCTATGGGGTGTGATGGGTGAGAGTGGACAAATGGCAGGGTCAATCTGCAGGGTGGAGGATCATGGAATCTTCCAGAAACTTCCCCTGTGACACTTGCCTCTCTACATTCGCCCAGGGATGAGTAAGAGATCATCAATCTCCAAGTGGAATCAAGAACTATCAGAGAGAGGACACTAATCAAATCTCAAAAGTTGACTCACCCCCCTTGCAAACATCTATATATGGATCCCTCATCCCAGAGATCCAGAGGCTGGAATTTTGTATCTTGTAAGGAAGTGCTGCTGGTTTCTTGGTGCAACATCATAGTGTTGGGTGATCTAAGCTTTTCATGAGGTGAAGAAGGGCTTTCTGCTGACAGGATGATGCTGGGTCAGAACAATTGGTTATAATCCTCTTTGCTATTCTTGATTATCAATAAAGCTATTCAAGTTTTCCTCCACATTCTTTTATGATTGATGATATATGCATTTGTGTGGTCAATATATATCTGGTCCTATATTGTTTATGATAGTAGATCTATGTTCTTGGATAGTGTTATGCTGCTTTGATTCTAGAGGTGCTCTTTGAAGCTGGGTAGATGAGGAAGCGAGTGCCAAAGATCTATCAGAAGAGAGAGGAATCAAGCAAGGAACCAAGCGCAAGACAGAGGTTCATCTCCTTCTTTCCCCTCTTATATACTTCTCATAAAGGAAAAAGAAAGTGGTTTTAGTTTGTTTGTTTCTAAGGTAGCTACCAGCCTTAGTGGGACTAGTAGCTCTTCATAGACACTAGATTTCTCGATAACAAAATGGTGACTCCACTAGGGAGTGAATAGATTGTTTGTTTGTCTATATTTGTTTGCTTTATAAACTTACAGACGAAGCCTGAAGTCAAGCCAGCTAGCCTTCGAACTGCATTTGCTATGCAAGTGCAAAGTAGATCAATGTTGCTTCAATCTATCTCCGGGTTTTGTTTATGAATTGAAAAATCCATTTACAAGCTCTCTAATTGCCCTTGTGGTGGCTCTAGTAACCTCCTTGGATCTACCCCTGTGATTTATTTACTGATTACCACTTGCTCAGCCTAAATCCCTGAACTGAACTGCAAACTATGACCCGGAACCCAGCTGAAGTCTCGTCCCTGGACCATCGCACTGTCTCTTCTTTGGAATCTAGATGCATCGCATTTCCCGAGTGTCGTAGGTGCGCTGCATCTCACTCTCCCTGTGTTACAGGTGTGCTGATCAGTCAAGACCTCTTCTGCTCTTAGATTTTGGTTTCTGTGTTCACTCTTTTCAGCTCTATTCAGGAGTTTTGTTGTTTGTAGTTAGTATACCTCTATTGAAACCCCCTTCCTTGCCATTATTCCACCTCCATTGTGCAAAAAACTATAAATGTTTTTATGTATTTTGAGCCATTTCCAGTTCTCTTTTACAAACAAGTAGCGTAATTGAACTGTCGTTTCTTGATTTCAAAGTGTCGCAAGTGTCGTTTTAAGTCATAGAAGAGAATCTGATTGTTCTTGATAGTCGATTACACTGTTACTCTTGGATTTGATTTGAATTAATAGTTTTTCAAGTGTCGAAAGCAAGCTTTCAATTCCAAATCACAAAGTGTCGTCATTGTCTTCATTTTGTCTTGAAAAGAAACTTGCTAGTAATGTCGCTTTGAAAAATAATTCAGATTTGCGCTTAGCTTTCTTTTTATCATTCACACATTAAAAAGGATGAAAACAAATACATGCATGTGCATTTTCATTTAGACTATTTGTTGGTTTGATTTAGGACAATGCATATAGTGTGTGCTCTCTGCTCTATGTTGAAAGAATATCGTCTCTCTTTCCTTAGTAGCTAGGATTTTCATTGCAAAAAGGAGATTAAACGATTGTTTATCATCATAGATTTTATTTTAGGAATTGTATATCTACATCACGCGGTGAACCTGAAAGGCAAATTTCTTAAGCAAGATCAACTGTAAAATAAATTTAATGAATCTAAAAACACTTTGGAACCTAATGCACAACATTTAGAAGTCTAGGCTAGAGACATATTCTGGCGCCGTAAAGCCTGGTAACTGTTGTTTTCATTGATGGTTGGGTGATTCCTCCACTTTGAGACGATAAGTGCCAGTACGGACTTGTGCTCCCATGTATCATCGAGTATATATTGGGAGACCAAGATAGGCTTTATCCTTTATCCATAGGAAGTTGTGTCTACCGCCCTATCGATCACAATGCACTGAACACATCATTCGGGAAGATTGACTCCCGTACCATAAAAAGTATTCTGCAATTTTGCGATTGGTTTGGTAATCCCTCTGTCTAGAATTCCAGAGTAGTCTCTTTCGTTCCTTTTCAGACTCCTTAAAGGAAAAGGTCCATCTGAGCACTTGTCAATTCAAGCTCATTAAAAATCGAAGGCGACTAGAGTCATCTTTTGTTTTTTCTTGACTCTCAAAAATTGAAAAAATAAGTTGTGTCAAAGCATCTAAAATTTATTTTAATCGGAAAAAATATCACCTTCCCTATGTTGGTCTTAGGTTGAGAAAAATGGAGTCCACCAACCAAGGAGTTCCCCTTGGGGGAAATCCTAGTCCTTTCTCCTCTTGGGGAGATGTTGGCACACCCCATATGGCCACATTGTCACTTCCAAGATTGACAATCGGCTTGCTCATATGGCTTTTCTCAACCTCTGTCGTTCAGAACATCGTGATTCCTGAACAATCAAGTTAGCAACTAAACGATACCAGAGTTACCCCCCAACCTTCTAATTCATCCAGTTCTCCCTCTCCTCCTTCCTCTTCGCTTGATCAAGCTGGTAAAGCCAAAAATCAAGTAACTAAGAAGAAGAAGGAAAAGAAGAGGAAAGAGAAGAAGAAGAAGGAACCAAAGGCGAAAAAGGGTGACGAGGCATCATCTAGAGAAAATCCACACACTGCACTATCCAGGCCTAAATCGCCATGTGTTATTTGCAAAGGAGACCACTATCATCGAGATTGTCCTTGCATCCCTCGGATCTTAAGGGACTGGTCTCCTCATTTGCACAATCCGGTGTCATCAACCTCTGATGATCATGTTGAAAGTACACCGTCAACTAGTGAAAGTGAAGCCCGTGGAAAAAAAGGAAGATGTAAATTTCCTTGTAAACTATGTGAAGGCGATCATGCCATCCACCATTGTCCCTTCTTAGATGAGGCTAAAAGAGTTTTTGACGATTGTCTGGTTTCACCATTACGGCTTCCTCCTAGATATAAGAAACTATTGTTGAGTCCGTCACTAGTTGAAAATCCGGCTGACACGCCATTGTCATTGACCGAAGCGTCTATCATTGAAGATAAACCATCTGAATCCACACTAGATGAAAGAAAAAAAGGTCGAGGCAGCAGTTGACCCGGTCTTGCCTTCAGAGGATCCATCTTCAGATGATACAGTCATCAGAGAGAACAAGAACGACACCGTCCAAATTCTCTTCATAAGCACAGACTCCGATGAACATGGGGGCAATCTACCCGTTCCTTTACTGCAGGAAGGAAGTTTGTCAGAGTCGTATCCAGCCATCTATTTGGTCCCACCTCCAAGCAACCTAGTTGCTTCCTTCGATTGGAATCTACTAGGCAGACCCCGCTTACCGGCTAGTGCGCCATTTTGAATCATTGCTCAAATATATAGAATGGTCATGGTCGGTACCATCATAGATGAAGGGGCTTCTGTGAGTATCCTTTCCTCAACTTCTTGGAAAGCGCTTGGTTCTCCATCGCTTTTGCCTAAAATGAGAAATCTAACAGGATTTGACAAAGGAACCAGTCAACCATTAGGGATCCTTCCCAATGCTTCGATAACATTGAGAAAGAAAACCGTTCACATGAACATAATGGTAGTCCAAGGACCCCTGGATTATACTCTACTCCTTGGACGTGACTATATTTATTGCATGGGAGCCATTGTCTCCTCACTCTTTAGAGTAATGTGTTTTTCGCATGAAGGAAGAGTGGTAAAGCTCGTAGACTAGCTTTCATTCCCCGACTCACACATAGCAAATAATCGTATACCATCCCTGAATGGTCTTTTCATGCAAGGAATGTCTCATCAATCCCCAGTCCGTCCTCCTGATGAGCGTGAGTGATTCAGAGGATATGACTGAAACCTAGGGGGCATGCACCCTAGCCTGTTTCGATAGGAAAACCTTGGGTATAGGGTAGGTTTCCATGAAGGATATATGACTGGTTGACACACTCGTCCATTTAGGAAAATGGGGTTAGACTGGAATAAGATACCTCTGTTAAAGGTAGGCCTTTCCTGATAAAAAAAATGTTTTGTCTGTAAATTGAGGGGTAACCTGGAAACTCTACTTCACTATACCTGGGGGCATGCAAACCTTTTGTCATGTGAGCGAAGAGCGACCATTTATTTTTTAAAATTTGTAGGTCCTCTAACCCTTTAAACTCGTAAGATTAGTCATTTCCTAAATTGCATAAAGAAAGGATTTGGGGAAAAGCTTTGAAAAATGCCATTTTTAAATGAGACATCCTTATTATATGACTGGATCGAGTAGTTTTAACGTGGAATTCAAGCTCGTTAAAAAATAAACATAAGCAATGAGCAACTGTTCCCCCAGAGTTTAAGCTCATTAAAAAATAAACATAAGCAATGAGCAACTGTTCCCCCAGAGTTTAAGCTCATTAAAAAATGAACCATTTTCTGGTACATAACCATCGTGAATGTATTATCATCAGCCTTTGAAGCCTTGGTCATGTTCTCATCATCACCTCCACTCTGTATTGGCCGATCATTCACCTCCATTTGATTGTTTACCCTTTTTGAGGAATAGCTGCGAAGAGTGATCCTGTTAGCCATCCTTGTGACACTGCCGTGATTGGAAAAATTCCAAACCTTACCTGGAATTAGCTGCTACCCGAACTTGACACTCGTTCCTCAAAAAACGAGTCTCCTTTAAGCTCTTTTCAACTGACTCGTAAAATATGAAAAGATTGTCGAGCAATTCACCTCTCCAGCTTGTTAAAGTGACTGGAAGTGCTAGCCCTCCTTTAGATTTTAATCATTTTGGACTTGAGGGATTATTACACAAAAAGACCGAGCGCTTGTTTTGTTCGGCTCGTTAAAAGTACCGAAAATTCATCCCTTTTATATTGTTTTATACTTTTTCGGACTCAAGGGATTATATGACGAAAAAGGATTCTTGGAGTTTTCTTTACGTCCATTTTTCAGACTCTATAAAATTGAAAGGGACCAAGTTATCCTTGTCGTTAAACTCGTTAAAACTGAATAGCGACAAACTTGTCCATACAGACAAGAACGAGTTTCACTATCGCTAGGCTCGTTAAAACATAGCGATGGGTTTGCCCGAAGGAAAAATTATAGAACAATAATATGTTATCCTCCTCAAGCTTGACAAAAATAAAGAGGTACTGGTCAGCAATGACTGGGGAAAAATTGGGAAGAAAACTTGAAGAAACTTTATTGGTAGCAAGTCGCTCTTGAACATGACATTTCCACTCGGCATCCGAGCCGGGTTGGGTTGTTCCATTCACTAGTCATATCACCATGGGTCCATCACACCATCCACATTTGGGGTTAACGCTACCAATCCATCATGTCAGTGTCGCCGATATGTTCAAGAGAAGTCGCTCAGAGAATTCACCTGTCTCATCCACTGCAATACATTTACACTCCATCCTTTCATGACCGCCACCCTAAACCTTATATCATCAGATTGTTTTCACCTCCATTAAAATCATTTGCTCCGTTCCATGTCATTGATGTGGGATTCACTAAGGCCCTCCTATGATGGGTTGCTTCTTGTTGACATCAGCTCATTATCCAAGAAGTCGATCTAGGAACAACCCTTTCAGTACTTTGAAGCTTGCATGCCTCAATGGCAAGTTTCTCACTTCTGGCAACAGGTTTATGTCAATGGCCTTCGACCGAAATATTTTGCGTGGTGTTTAATGCCAAGTCCCTTTATTCACACCACGTGAATTGTACTGTAGTACCTTGAGGGTCATCATCATTATCGGTGATTCCTCTCGCGCCTATTAACAGCTTACATCATTGGCTAGTAATCAGGCGATGTCTTTCCATGTTCGACTCCATAACATCTCTCACATGGATCAAATTGTACTTTGAGTGAAGATCGAACGAGATTGAAGACCCCGGATCTAGTTCCATCCATCCGGGCTGCAATATATATTCAAGAAAATAAAGACATCAAATGTACATCATTGCTGCATAGATAATCATCCAATCCAAGGGATGATAGCTCTACCAGAATCATCAGTCTACACTCAGACGATTGTCTATCGTATGTACATGAAAACGAATTTATAAAGCTGAGCATGGGAATGCCCGCCTCAGCTAGATCATGAAAATATTATGAAGATAATTTATTGTATTGTATCTTATTACAGGTCGCCTTCCAGCTCGAAAAAACTTCAGATCCTCATGATAAAGCATTTCACCCGACATCAACAGATTAATGACTTCATGCTTTACGAGGCAACTGTTATAGACATTTTTGGGCACTGCAACCCCAGTCATAAATGTCCATAAACAAAGGGCTCTTGAGTCCCTAAAAGTGTTGTTCCAACCCCTAAAACAACAAGGTCAACTGATTACATCTTCTCTCAGAAGTTCTCCATGAAAAACTACTCAAAACTGGTCAAAACTGGACCATCTCACCTGCTCCATGGTCAAAGTGCACTGCATCCCACCTAAATACACACGGGAGGTGCGATGGATACTGAAAAGCCCTTTTATGGGGTGCAATGGGCGAGAGTGGACAAATGGCAAGGTCAATCTGCAAGGTGGAGGATCATGGAATCTTCCAAAAACTTCTCCTGTGACACTTGCCTCTCTACATTCGCCCAGGGATGAGTAAGAGATCATCAATCTCCAAGTGGAATCAAGAACTATCAGAGAGAGGACACTAATCAAATCTCAAAAGCTAACTCACCCCCCTTGCAAACATCTATATATGGATCCCTCATCCCAGAGATCCAGAGGCTGGAATTTTCTATCTTGTAAGGAAGTGTTGTTGGTTTCTTGGTGCAACATCATAGTGTTGGGTGATCTAAGATTTTCATGAGGTGAAGAAGGGACTTCTTGCTGAGAGGATGATGCTCGGCCAGAACAATTGGTTGTAATCGTCTTTGCTATTCTTGATTATTAATAAAGCTATTCAAGTTTTCCTCCACATTCTTGTACAATTGATGATATATGCATTTGTGTGGTCAATATATATCTAGTCATATATTGTTTATGATAGTAGATCTATGTTCTTGGATAGTGTTATGCTGCTTTGATTCTACAGGTGCTCTTTGAAGTTGGGTAGGCGAGGAAGGGAGTGCCAAAGATCTATTAGAAGAGAGAGGAATCAAGGAACCAAGCGCAAGATAGAGGTTTGTCTCCTTCTTTCGCCTCTTATCTACTTCTCATAAAGGAAAACGAAAGTGTTTTTAGTTTGCTTGTTTCTAAGGTAGCTACTAGCCCTAGTGGGACTAGCAGCTCTGCATAGACACTAGATTTCCCGATAACACTAGATAAATTAAATAATATATTCATATTTATGCAAATATAAAGAATGAAAGTTAAAAGATTTGTTAAAATGATTATTAATCATAATAAACTACTTTAATACCTAAATAAGAAAATAAGTAATTGAAACTAAATAATTGAATTACCTTCTTATAATATTACTAAGAGGTAAATATGTAATTAATTTAATTCTAGTATAAATTTAGTAAATTAAATTTAAATAATAATACTAATAATAATAATAATAATAATAATAATGATGATTGCAGCAAAAGTTAAACATTTCAATGTGTGGAATTAATTGATAACATGTATTTAAAATATATTAATATACTTTAATGTTCAAAAAATTAAGAAATTGAATGTGACAAAATTAAATCACTCTTTGATAAGAGTAAGAAGAAATGTGAAATTCATTTAAGTTTTAATATAAAATTAATACATAGCATTTAAAACCCGTGATCTCGATGGTAGTCCAACAACGCTAGTCTTTAATGTTCTCAATGAATCAATTGCATAGGCATTAGGTGGGATTTTGGCATGCAATAGGCCTACTCTCCACCATATCTCCATTTTGGAGTGTGGTGATGGTGTCAAGTCCACCCTCTTCTTACATTTAAAGCACATTAAGCACATGGCATCTAATCACCATGTTTCCTCACTAAAACAATCAGATCTCTTGCATGGCCATCGATTCCTCCTGATCTATGAAGGTGGTTATTCTACTAAAATTTAGGGATTTGCATTTCGTTTCTCAACAATTATGGTCTAAGAACAAGGGTGGTCTAGCATAAGTGGTTGTGGGTGAAATCGAACTACCCACCTTCACTAACACAAAAATGGAGATGAGAATTTTGATTTTCATATTACACATCAATTCAAAATAGTGGTAGCAGATGCTAAAGATCATGAGCTTCGCGTATTTAGTGACCATCTCTACACCTTGCGCAACATCCTTCTTTTCCACTATCAAAACCAAGAAGACAACAACATGTTGTTGGAAAGAGCTTTTTGGAATCTAGAACGCCATTTCCATCACACAAATTTTGCTTATCATTGAATTTCCTAGCTTTTAGGCATGGAGTTTTAGGGTTCAAAATATTGCTCAACGAATATAGTCGATGACTCATCACTTTCTCTTGTGCATAAAGTTTCTCCCCATGACATGCCCTGTAGCCTCTCACCACAATGATTGCAGTCACGTGGTAAGTCAAAACATGTCTCTGTTAGTCTGGGTGCCTCCTATGGAAAGAATGGCAGTCATAGTAGCAAGGTGAATAGTCAACTCTGCCATGTCAATGGCTCTCTCGAAAAACACTCCGAGTTTCCATCCAGCCAACCTCCTCAACGCTCCCTTTTCTAGATGATCCAGAGTACTACAAACCATACTCCAATGTCCACGAGGACACTTGTGAGCATTAACCAACATTATTGGTCTTTCAAGGTAGCGTTGCTATATATCTTGCTAATTTTTGGTCTTTCAAGGTAGATTTCTTGACTGTAGTTATGGTTTTGTATATTTTACTACAATGTGAACGAAGGGAGACATTATGGTTTCTCGTTTTTGAGCAAATACATCCCCATATCATCATTCATCATATCCTTCCTCAATCTCAAGACCATTTTGATGGTCAAACCTTGTTGAGCTTTAATGCTCTAAATAATGTGTTTTTTGTAATTCTGTCATAATAAAAACTCTCTCTACTTAAAAAAATAAAAAATACATAGTATTTAAAACATATTAACAATAATAAAAAAATTACTTTAGGTCATAAATAAAAATTTTCAATGCTCATGTATATGCTATATAACGTAAATGAAAAAATAATGTTTTAGGGTTAATATCTCTCTCTCTCTCTCTCTCTCTCTCTCTATATATATATATATATATATATATATATATATATATATATATATATATATCACAGGTTAGTCAAGGGATTGGACAGATCAAATTCTGCCTACACATATATATTTCTCCAAGTTTTGCACTCTATAAGAGATTTGTAGTTCAAGTGATTTCATCCCTCTTTCTGCTTCTATATCACGAGTTTAGATGTATCTATATTGGTTTCATTTTTTAGTACGAAGCTTGAGGAAAGGATTGCACCTTGAGAGATTTGATCCCTCTAAATGCTTGATATATCTGTCTCTTTCTTATTCCCTTTCTTTATCTCACCCGGAAACATACACAATTTATCTCCATATCTATCTATCTTTTTCTCTCTCTCTCTCTCTCTCTCTCTCTCTCCCCATTTCTCCCTTGTCACTTCCTTTCTATTTCCACCTTTCTCCCTCTATTTATTTCTCCATCCCTCCCTCTTTCCCCCCTACAACTCTAACTCTCTCTCTTTCTCTCTATTGAGCCCTCTCTCTCTTCGTTCATCTCACTCCATTTCTCTCCCACCTCCCTATGTATGCCCCCCCCCCATCTGTCTCCTTGTTCCCTCTTTGTCTCTCTCTCTCTCTCTCTCTCTCTCTCTCTCTCTCTCCCTCCCTCTCTCCAACACTGTCACTATCTCCCTCCTCTCCATCTCTCTCTCCCATCCATGATTGTGTCTCCCTCTCTCTCTCTTGCCCTTCTCTCCCTATCTCTCTCCTCTCCTCTTCTTTGTCTCATCTCCTCTCCTCACTCCCTCACTCTCTCTCCATCTATCCCTTGTCACTATCTCTCTTTTCCTCTCTATTCCCCCACCCCAAGTCCCCCCAACCACCACTTAGTTAAGATGGATCTATAATGGTTCTTAATAATGTTCCTAATAATATTATTTATATTACACTTATTTATATATAAAAGTATTCTCATTTTTAGTTAGGAATTGTGTCATATTGTTATAAAATATTTCCATTCTTAAATAAGTTATGCTTTTTGAGCATGTGGTATTGATAAGTTGTGATATTGTAACAAAGCTTATGTACAAGTTAATAATATCCATGGTAAAGTGCCGGTTAATATCCATGGTTAAGAATCTTTTCATCTTGTTATAAAATATTTTGATTGCCAAATAAGTTATGTTTGTTGTCCATGTGGTATTGATAAGGCATGGTATTGTAACAAGTCTTATTTAGAAGTTAATAATACACATGGTAAAGTGGGGGTGAATATCCATGGTTAAGAATATTTTCATAATGATATAAAATATTTTGATCGTGAAATAAGTTATATTTTTTGGGCATGTGGTGTTCATAAGCCATGCTATTGTAACAAAGCCTATTTTTTACAAGTTAATAATATCCATGGTAAAGTGGGGATGAATATCCATGGTTAATAATCTTGTATTGTTATAAAATATTTTGGTTGTGAAATAAGTTATAGTTTTTAGGCATGTGGTATTGATAAGTCGTGATATTGGCCCATGGTATTGTAACAATGCCTATTCACAAGTTAAAAACAAAATCAAATATAACAAATTGAATTTTACTATTTTTACTACTTTAACCTTTTATTATGAATTGAGCTAACATTTAAATGTTTACAATCATCCAGATACTAAGGTATCACTTTTTTTTTTTTAATTAGAATCATATTTAAAATTATTTACCTACATACGTTACACCATTACAATAAATAAACATCATGAACAAATAATCTGAAATAATAACAAATAGAAAGTGAATATGTTATATAGGATTTAAATCTTAAAAAAATAACAGTTCTTCAAATAAACTCTTTATATGAACCATTAACTAGAAAAAGGTTATATAATTCTTGTTTTGCTCTTAATCCATGAGTTTTGAACCTATTCTAATAATATTAACTGCAAAAAGGTTATATAATTCTGGTTTGGCTCTTAATCCATGAGTTTTGAGCCTGTTTTAAATAATATTCTGCCTCCATAATTAAAACACTTCAGCCAGATTCCCAATTGAACGGCCTCCATAAAGAAACCATTTCCTCAAATACACTATTCAGATATATTCAAATACACTCTTGAGATATATACATTAACCATTAATTAGGAAACGTTGACATAAATATTTAATGAATCCACTTCATCTTTGCGATGCTATTTTGGCATTCCTGTCGAAATATTACTGTTAGAGTCTTCGCCATCACATGGGCTTTCACGTTTTTTGCTTTGCCCCAGAGCGTAGTATAAAGTCACAGAATAATCAAAATTGCGCTCACCACCCTACAAGTATTCAGCATCAATATCACTAGATCAGAATGCGTTCACCGCACTACACATTTTCAGCGTCAACATCAACAGGATACACACTCTTGCGAATCTTTACAAAATCAGAAGTGGTCATGTGCAGGGATGAGGTCAAACACGCTATTTTTGAGAAATATTTCAATCGCTGCATGATAAACATAAATGGAAATGATCGAAATTGTATTGTTGCTTACCTTCCCAAATGGAGATTCACATGAATAATGATAAGTTCCATGATTGCAGTGCAAATCGTGGCTAGTGGGTTGAATATTGCCACGAATACAGGCCCTCTCTTGCTTATACTCCAAGCTATAAAAAAAAAAATACCACAAGAACCTACCATGCCCTGAAACATTGAATGTATTTATCAATCAAACCATGTACTAAGGATTGTTCTAATTAATGTGTTGCTGCTGTATTTAATCTGTTATGTCGTGACAACTTTTTATTCCAACAAACAATTTGTGTTGAGTATCAATAATGCGTCCTATAGACCATACATTCGACTTCTTACTCACGAAAACAATACCAAGTAGAGCTGATTCTACTGCACTAACAACATTCAGGAGTGTTGTTAATGATAGCTGAGGCTGGTACCTCTTGAGCACGGCCATCCTTAAGTCGATTGCAGATTCCCGTAATGTTCCGGGATCCGGCTGGCATATGAGTTGTCAATTTTTTGACTGGGCCCATGTCAGTCAGATCCCAGAATATTCCCTGAATCTGCAATCCACTTAAGCTCACGGCTTGAGCTTAAGCACAGGTGCCTGTGTTGAATTTCACCAATCATACCATTGACAGTGAAAGAATTATAAGCATAATAATATCAATGGAATAGGTAGATAAAACTGAAAATGTAAGTAAAGATTTTAAGGATCCTGAAAAGCAATATAGGCAGACCAAACCACAACGGCCACAAAAACCAGGATGGAGCCTAGTACAATATTAGGCTTAGATTTGCAAGTGATTTGATGGCTTTTCGCACCAGGCGATAAAAAATGAAGTTCGGGTCCCCTGTATAAGGTCATGAACATTGCACCAGTAACGCTTATAACTGTGCCCACAACTTTTGCTTGTCCTCTTAAACTTCTCAGATTCACTTTCTCATGTCTAGCAAAACAGGCAAGTTGAATTAGCATCATGCCCAATGGTAATCCCCTGACATGCAGTATTGTAAATTAAAGATGTGCAGTATTCATTTGATAAACAGAATGGAATTTGACAGCTTGAGATGCAGTGCAATTTCCAAAACTTAGTTCATCTGGCATAGTAATATCAACGTAACAACTTCTACCTTCGAAGTGTGGCTATTACAAAAGTTAAAACGGGAACAAGATTAAATGCTGCTGCAGTAAACGTGGAAGAAGTGTAGTGCAATCCTGGAATGTAGCAATTATGAGTGATCGCGATTCTGTAACAGAAAATCAATCAAAATTGATTTATATTAATGCATTGTAACACTGGTCGGACATTACTGGTAAATCTATTCCAAATACCAAATTCCAGAAGCCGGAGTTGGTAGGCCTTATTTTCATGTTACTTGTATTTTCTTATACGAAAGACTCGACTTATGAGTGAAGCTTCCAGAAAAATTTATAAAAATTTGACAACGAATAAATGACATAGTATGCAGAGTAGTAGGAATGACATGATGTTCCAGATGTAGAATATTACGATGTCATTTCAGTAGATTATGTGATAAGTATAGTGATAGGCCACCTTTCATCAAATTTCAACACTAGACCCACAACAACAATAAGCAGAAATCAAAATATATTGAGTCACAAAAACTGAACCACCAAATCACTATAAAACAACTAAATCTTTGAGAGTAGAAAAACCAATCAAAATAAGTTAAATTTAGAATATATATATTATTGTTCTTAGTACAACCTCTCTATACACGTGCCTACTCTGCATAACACCAGCATATAATTCAAATCATAGAAATATTTAAATGAATCACTTTAACATTGAAATACACACTCAATCAAATATTGAACTATTCATAGATCTTCGAAACATAGTCAAATTATTGTAGCATTATAATGCATCGACATTTCGATCCATAATTAAATCAACCCAAACACCTCTGCCAGATACAGATCAAGACTTCATTGACAAACATCTCCGAATGAAACTTACATCATCAATTATAAGAAACATTGTGAACCCTCACTGGATCTAACTTAGAATATATAGGGAACATTTATTAAGAGGAACAATGCATATGAACGCTTAGCATGTGTAACACCCATGTACATATATCAACATACTAAAAAGCATATCTTAGAATATGTACACGACTCAACAGAAATACATTTGTGTATGTACATGATTGTTCAGAAGCAAACCAACATAAAGATCTTAAATCACTAATACATACATTTTTCGTAACCATAACTCACATTCTTCAACCTTCACTATCACATATTCAATTCATAATATCATTACAACCACAGATCTATCATTGTTATCTACAAGCAGAAATAGATAGTATTCAGTAGTCTTTTCTACACATTCAAATCTATTTGATCTGTACCATCTATTTTCTCCCTCAAGCATAGTTGGTTCAAATCAAATCACATATGAATAACTCATTTATGTGCACACTTAGCACCTTGATCCCCATCTCCTTATATAGTTTTCACATTAACAAATACCTTAGGTAAATCTGTTGATAATGCCATGAGTATTTATTGGTGGAGACAAATGAACATTGCTAGCCCAGTTACTATGGTCCAATACCATGGTAATTACACCTCATATCTAGATTTCCATGGTTCAAATTATGTACGTGACTTTTACTCATAAAAACTGCATATGTATGTCACCCTTCTTCACAAGAACTACATATACCTTCTCAAACTTCACTTTTTTCATCGATTGGCATCAAACACTAGTTTATTTTTCCATACCATCTGTACCAATGAGTTCAAAAACCATCATATTATCACAATGTTACCATAAAGCACATATTTTTCAAGTAGGTTGTCATGAAGACAACACATTAGCTACAATGCTAAAAAAATCAACATCTAGACTAAAATCAATGCATCTAGTGCAGGAAATAATCTTCCATTTCTCTCCCCTCTTCATCTATATCGATATATTCCTCCATCTCTCCTTCTTCATATCTTTATATTATCTCCCCAAACACACATTCTCTCTCTCTCCATATCTATATATCTATCTCTCCCTCCCTCCCTCTCTCCACCTCTCTCTTCTTCCTTATCTGACCCTTCCATATATATCTCTATCTCCCTCTATCTCTCATTCTTTTTCTTTGTATACTAACCCAAAAACATATTCATTATTTCTCCATATATTTATATATATCTCTCTCTCTTCCCATTTTGTCCTTTTCTCTTTCCTCTATCCCTCTTCCCTCCTACTCTCCTCCCTCTCTCTCCACATCTCCCTTGTCACTCACTCTCTCTCTCTCCGCCTTTCTCTATCTTTTCCTTTCTTCTTACCTCTCAGTCTCTCCCCCTTCAACTCCATCTCTCTATCTCTCCATCCCTTTCTCATTCTCTCTCAATTACTCTCTCTCTTCCTTCTTCTCTCCCCCTTTATCTCTCACATACATATCTCTCTCCCCATCCCCCCCCCCTCTCTCTCTCTCTCCTTGTCCTCCATCTTTCTCACTAACTCCCTCCTCAAATTCTCTCTTCTTATGTCTGACCCCTTTCTCGCCATATCTCCTTTGTCACTCTGTCTCTCTCCCCCCACCTTTCTCTCTCTATTTTTTTCTTCTTCCCTCCCTATGTTTCCCTACAACTCCCTTTTTCTCTCCCTCCATCTCTCATCTAATCTCTCTCTACCCCACTCCCCCCCTCTCCGTAACTATCTCTATCATCATTCCTCTCTCTCCCTTCCTCTCCTACCTCTATCTATATTTATATCCCCTTCCATCTATATGTATATATCCCTCCATCTCTCCTTCTTTATCTTTCTATCTCACCCCACCAAACACACAACCTATCTCTCACCATATATATATATATATATATATATATATATATATATATATATATATATATATATATATATATATCTCTTCATCCCTCCCCCTGTCTAAATTTGTCTTATTCCCTTCCTCCACCTCTCTAAATTTGTCTTATTCCCCCCTCCCCTTTCCATCTATGTATTTATATCTTATCGCCCTCTGTTTCTCCCTCTCTATCACTCTATATTACCCCACAAACATACACAAAATTTCTCTATATCTATCTATTCCTCCCTCCCTCTTTATATCCCTCCCTCTCTCTCTTCCCCTTCTCTCTCTCTCTATACCATTTTATCTCTTTTCCATCTCCTCCTCTTTCCCTCTCTATCCATCTCACTGGTCACTCTGTCACTATCTATCTCCATCTATCTATGTCTTTCTTCACTAAAATCAATGCATCTAATGCAAGCAACCAAATAGGATTAGAAATAAGAGTGTACACTAAATCAATACTTCTAGTGCAAGAAATCAAATATAATTAGAAATGAACATCTACATTGAAATAAATGCATCTACTGCAAGCATTCAAATACAATTAGAAGTTAGCATCTACACTGAAATCAATAGATATTGTGCATGCAATATTCTTTCCATTCTCTCCACCCTCCATATATATCTATATCTCCCTCCATCTCTCCTTATTTGTCTCTTTACCTCACCCCCTCAAACCACCCCCAAACAAACACACTCTCTCTCTCTATATCTAGCTATATATATCTCCATCTCTCTCTTCTTCCCTCTCTCCCCCTTCCATCTACATACTTATCTACCTCTATCTATATATATCACCATGTAAACATGCACACTCTTTCTCCATATATATATATAACTTGTTGTACCTCTTAGATAGTAGTAGGTTAGGCTACCAATGCCAGAGCATCTAATTTTTTTTTTTTGGGGGTTTTTGGTTTTAGTTTTGGAGGACCAATGAATGAAGACAGATGTAGAATTGAGGAAATTAATCCTTTGGGGTATATTACTACTTCAATTAAGGGCTACTATAAAGCATTACAAAGTGATATAGATTAAAATAGTGGTGAGTAGAAGGAAACAAAAAATATGATTGTCACAGTTTCCAGACTGTAAAACAAAACAATCATAAGTGGCAAAACCTTCTGAACTACGTTGAAAAGATTCAAGGCAGTATACTTAAGCTTATGCAAGATGCTGACAATTTATTGATCAGAGGGGATTAGCTACACAAACAGTTGCATTAATCCATTCTCTTAATAGATGATCACTTCAGGAGCTCATAGGAATTAATTGAAACTCTAATTATTCCTACCTAGATATCTCTATAAGTCATAAGCATATGAAGAAATAACATAATGATTGAAAACTGGAAAAACTTATAGGATAACACAAAACTATGTAAAACTAGATTTAGAATCCTCTGCTTTGTATTAAGGTTCCAGAAGACTAAGTACATCAAATGTCTGCAAAATCTTCCTTCAAAGGTGGCTTCCAGGTTCAAAGTAGAACTAATAGTCAAGACTTTACAAGCAATGAACTATGAATCTTCAACTCCAAACCCATATCATCTTGAGAAGAGAGTTATTTATACAATAATAAAACTAAAAATATCTTAAAAATATTTAAGATTTATTCAAGGAAACGAAACAATCTTCGTGCAAGAAGATAGAGGCAGGTCTTTGAACTGTTTCTTGCTGTCCCCTTTATTCAGGCTGTCCTAGATTTTGTATGATATTTTCCCCCTTTAAGATGATCACATGTCGGTATCCATCATGCTAGAAGACTCCTTTCATTTAACCTTTTATCTGATATTGTTTGAACTCTGTAAATATCCTTTAATATGGCTGAGTGACCTTTACTGTGCTCCATTATTCTTTACTATGCATTTGAGGTTTTTATTGTGTTTTTCACAGTAAATCACTCATTTTTTCTTCCAACTATTATGCAGGCTTGTTTTTATAAACCTGGAAAAATAGTCTTCACCTGTAAAATATATAAAAATGTTAAGAAAGACTCAGGTGGCAAAGAAGGTCTTCATTGGGTTCAAAAGGGTTATCAAAAGGAGTTCAGGACATATCAGAGTGTGAAACCATGATTTAATGGCTTCAGAGGCATTATGGAGGCCGCGTTGTGTAAAATAGGGAAAGCAAAAATGGCATTTTTATACGTTTAATGGAGAAATAGTTAACTTTTTAACTATCGAGCAAAGGTGAAAAAGAGTGGAGCGAAAGAGAGAGTACAGAGGGATTAATTATGGTGGGAATGGCTTAAATGGAGTTTCAAGTCATTTCTTCGTTTAAACTGGAAAAACGGTTTAACATAGAAAATCTTCACAAATCAATATATGACGGATTTGAAATTTTATTAACTCGGGCCGATAATGATATCGAATCTGGTTTCAAATCGCAATTTTCAATCAGAGTTAGGCTAGGGTAGGCCTATCGCAAAGGAATGTGATAAGGGCCGGATGCGATATCGTGGTGACTGCAATATATATTTGGTCGGGTTTGGGCTCCCATCGGATATCGGAAATAGCAACGGCGGGATGTATATATGTCGAATGAGATTTGTGATGAGAATGGATGTGAAATGGCAATAGTTTATGATATATATCGTGTCAGGTCTGATACTTATCGCACATCGTATTTTGTAATGGCAAAGGGGAATGTATTATTAGAGGGACTGTGATGGAGGCGAATGCGATGTTGCAATAAGTTGTGATATATATAGCGTCAGGTCTGGGCTTCCATATTGCAGTTATGAATCACAACAATGGAGGGTTATGATATAAGCCAGGGCTTTGAAGCCACCGATATTCTGATGCGATATGTTCATACATAGTTTTATTAATAAAACTAAGGGTTTTGAGGGTATTTTATTAAGGAGCTAATATATACAGGAAAGGGAATTTTAGAGGTTTTAATACATTAAGTTAGTATTAATGTGAAATATGGGCAGAAGGGGAAATGCAACTAAGTATAATGCTTTTTAATGAATTATTTGACTTTTCATATAAGCATTTATACTACGGTAAATATATTTTTATGGGTTTTTGTGTAAAAAGGGATTTTTACATGAAATTTTTACTTTTCCTAGATAAAAAGGGTTTTGACCTTAGGAAAAGGGATTTTTATGGAAATGAATGAATATGAATGTATGAAGTGGAAATTATTAAATATATGAATGAATGGAGATGAATGGGAAGTTGATTACTTGATCAAGTAGACCTTCATTTGCCCTGTATAATTGCCTCATGATCATAGAAACATGATAAATATATATTTTGTCCAATCAATAATAATCTACTGCAACCTTTCCCTACTTACCCTTTGCTTATCCTATCATTTTTTCTTCATTTAATGGGTGCATTTAAGCTAGCAAACCCTTTTCCTTTCTTCTTGTTTAACAAAAACAAACTATATAAATCTACCCTTATAACCTCCAAGAGCTTAGATTAAATTGATGAGCACCTTATTATTCTCTACCTAACTACCGATCTGCCAATATTAAGCAGTTTGGCTAGATCTTTATTCTCTAACTATAACATCAAATTTAAAGCATGAAGCAGTCAAGATTAAACAGTTTGATTGTCATGGGTTGTGGCATTTAAAACAAGTTGCACACAATCATTATTTTACAGGAAAAGGTAGTGGCATTTAGATTTGCTCACTTTTAGAGTTTATTTATTTTATTTTCTTTCTAACCTAACATTTTTGTTTTGCCTTGATTTATTCATAGTAGCTAACCTAACAATTTCTTTGATATGGACATCATTATCAATATTTATTTTTCAACTAACATTGTATTCACTATAGTTATGTCCATATCATAACTTAACATTTTTTCAAATATTCTATCTTATCAAAACCAAAAAATGCTACAACATTGGCTCCATCTGGGGACTGATTTGTCCTATAGAATGCAGAGAACCTGCAGATCCATGTGCCTTCTCCTCGGGCTATGGATTCTTTGTTGTAAGAAAAATCAAACTAACATCTTGAAAAGGAAAAGAAAACGAGAGTATTTACAATGAAAACTATTTCAACTTCTCAGTACTGAATGTAATGTTTGAAAAACCTTCCATTTACAGGATAATTGGAATATAGCCCCTAAAGATTTTGCAGCACAAAAGTGTTATTACTCTTTACTTCAGCAATTGCTAAAGCTCTAAACCATAAATCATCAAATTTGACATGCTTTCCTTTCTCTTCTCTCCTCATATCCAATCTTAGGACTAGATCACCTTCCTTAAAGTCCCTTTCCCTGGCTCTTTTGTCAAACAGGACCTTCATCTTATTTTGATATTTATGTAATTTGTATTGAACTCCATCTCTCTTTTCATTAAGTTCAATAATCTGATTTATTCTTCTAGAAAAATCTTGAGGTTCATCTGTTACATCCTGCAGAAATTTGAACACTGGGAAGGCCAAATTGGTAGGGAAGATTGCATCTTTCCCATAGACTAATTGAAATGGAGATTTTCCAGTTGATCTCTTTGGAGTAATTATGTTTGCCCATAGTAAATAAATCAAATGTCAATCCTAGCTCTTCTTATGATCAGCTAGTCTCTTGTTTATTACCTTTAGTAGACTCTTGTTTGATGATTCTACAAGGCCATTACGTTGAGGGTTATATGGAGTTGAATGATGTAACAGAATCTGATATTTCTGTCAATAGTTAATCATTTTAAAACTAGAAAAAATTGTTTCATTATCAGTTACAATTTGAGTTGGGCAACCAAATCTAGCTAAGATATTCTCCTCAATAAACTTAATTACTACTGAATCAGTAGCATTTCTGACTGGAATGGATTCTACCCGTTTAGTAAAATAATCTATTGTAGTGAGAATCCATCTATGCCAATTACTTGAAGTGGGATGAATTTCTCCAACAAAATCTAATCCCAATTGAGAAAAAGGTGCTGAAACTATTAATGGAACAAGTGGAAGAGCCGATAATTTTTTGTTTTCCAACCAAAATTTGATAAGGAACACAACCTCTGACCTTTTCCCCTACTTGTAAGAACAATGTGGGCCAATAAAATCCTCCCCTCAGAAACTTGTATGTTGTTGCTCTCCAAGCATAATGTCCCCTAGAAAATCCTGTATGAAACTGATCAATGATTCCTTTAGTTTTTTATTCTGCTAAAAATAATAACAAAATTTTGAGTGGATCTTTCCAGTATAAATTTGCATTAATAATGCAATAATTGACTGATTTTATCTTAAGAGTTTTACACTGGGTCTTGGAGAACGATGTTGGACACTCAAAATTGATCAATAAATTAACAATATCTTGGTACCAGTTTGACAACAAATATTTTTCATCAATGTGTATAAGACTAGTCTACTCTAAAGGTAGAGGTTCTTGTGGATTCTCTCTTCTAGGATGAAGGGAAGGTTCTTGTGGATTCTCCCCTTGTATTTCCAAAATAGAGTTGATTCCAAGCACTTTGTAGCTGGATTTTGTTAGAAGCTTAGCTAATCCTTGACCATTTACTATCTTGGTAGTCTTCATAGTTAGATCAAATTCTAGAATTTGAGTGATTCATCTACCTCTTTTCCCATCTGTGTCTGGTTGGGTTAAGACGATTTTGACAACACTATTTGGGACATAAGCAGTAATAGGTGAGTGTAAGACATACATCCTAAATGATTTCAGGGCTTGAATAAGGGCATAGGCTTGCTTCTCAATTATGTCATACTTCAGCTCAGCATCTCTCATAACCTTGCTGAAAAATGCTATGGGTTGGTCATGGGAACCTTCATTTTTCTATAATAAAACAATAGCAAGGGTTGTTTCAGACGCAAAAGAGAAAATACTAAATGGCTTAGTATAATCAGGGCTGTCTAAGGTAGGAGCTTTAGAGATAGGCCTTTTTATTTGTTCAAATGCATGCCTAGAAGAAGGAGTCTATTTGACTTTATGATCCTTTCAAAGCATGTCTATTATATCCTTCACTATCTCTACATAATTTGGAATAAATCTCCTTAGAAAATTAATCTTGCCTGTAAAAGCTTGAATCTCCTTTCTATTTCTAGGCAAGGTCAATGTTTCTATGGCAGATACTTGTTTAGGGTCAATTACTATGCCATCCTTTGAAATTATATGGCCCAACAATTTTCCTTATTTTACAACAAACAAGGAATTCTTTGGGTTCAATGATATTCCAAATTTTCTACACTTGTCAAAGACCTTCATCAAGTGCTTTAAATTTTTCTAATCAATTTTATAAAAAACCAGTTATGTCATCAAGATAAATAAGAAGAAATTTATTTACCTGACCTATGAAAGCTATGTCCATAGCTCTCTGAAATGTTGCTCTAGCATTTGTTAAGCGAAATGGTATCCTTGCGTAGATGAATGTACCGTAGGGTGTAGTAAAAGTTGTTTTCTCTCTATCTGTTGTATCAATGTTCACCTGGTTATAACCTAAAAAACCATCAAGAAAGAAAGTCTTTGTGCCCTTGAAACCATTTGCAATAACTTGTCCATTTTGGGAAAAGGATAATTATCGTTTAATGATGCCTTGCTTAGATTCTAAAATCCATGCAGACTCTTATTTCTCCATTTATCTTTCCAACAGGAACTAGATTTGCAACCGAATTAGAATATCTAAGAGGGAGGATGATTTGGGCATCTAACATTTTCTTAATTTCTCTTTCTACAGTTGGTAGAAGCACTAGATTTATCCTTCTAAGCTTCTGTTGATACGGTTTTACTTCTGGATTAAGAGGAATCTTGTGTTCTATTAACGATGTATCATAGGTTTTTAAATCAACATAAGTCTAGGAAAAAACATCCATATAATTTTGTAGTAATTTAAAATACTGAGCTTTGATTTTTGGGTCTAGAGATGTGCATAATTTTATGTTTTTAATATCTTCAATAGTTCCAACATTAATCTCTTCCACGTCATCTTCTGAAGAAATGGACTGTGGGTTTTGAAAAACATCATTTTGATCAAATAATTTTTCTAATGGGATGAGTCCCTTTGGAATAAAATTATTTGATAATTGAATAATGTCATGATTAACAATCTGGGCTTTAAAATCTAAAGTATCATTCCCTTCTGCATTTTCATTTGTTTTAGCTCTCTCATCATCAATTTACAAAGATGAAAAATCATCTGTTACCTACACAAATGATTTCAATTGTTCATCATCTTCAAATATTTGCCAATGTTTCAGGTTATCTTGGATAGATGGCCTATATTTGACTTGAATCTGATAGAGTACATTTGTATGATCATGAATTTTAAAAGCGCTAGCAAAGACAGCTAAGGCATTTGTATGAATGTTCAGATCTCGAGGAATGTGAGTCGAATTAAAAGCATCAAATAAGTTTTCCACTGAATCCCATACCTCATTTCTGTACGACCTAAGTCTAGGGTGCTTGGTCTAGAAAACATTCTTTACTTGCTTAACGATAAGTTCAGAATTGGTAAAAACACTTAAGCTCTAAACTTTTAGGCTTTTGGCTAACTGCAATCCTAAAAGGAAAGTTTCGTATTCAGCAACATTATTAGTAACTTCAAAATCTAATTTATATGATTGGGTTATATTTTTCTTTTTACTAACTAGTTAGTTTTGGTGTTTCAAGTTGTTGTAAAAATATTTCACTTTTAGGCCAAATCATATATAAAATATCTTTCTTTCCATATGAAATAATGCGACTTTATACTGATGTAAAATAAAAAGAAAGAACTAATGAAAAATAACCATTTTTTTTCTTATAAACTAGCTTAGATCCATCATAATCTCGGATTTATCAAGAACCGAGAGGGATCAAATCTCTGGAGGTGTAAAAATTTCCTCATGTTTTGCACTCAAAAAATAGGTTTACACATTTATATTTTGGATCCATCTAATTGATTGATACATCCAAGGTTAAGATGGATATAATCTAGTTTCAGTTGTGCGCGACCATAGAAAATTTGTGGGACATCTATTTCTTCTGATAATTTCAAATATATTAAATATGTCTAAGATTAATCTGGTTATTTTAATTCTAAGTTTTCCCAATTGCCTCAGTTTGTTTAAATTATAGAGAGTGTTAATAACTTGAATGATGAATATTGATGAAATAAAAGTTTTGAATAAAAATTGACAATGTAATAATGTTGAATGATAGAGAATGTGAATAATAAGAATGTTGTCAAACACAAATATTCTACATTGTGATCAATCTCAAACTATTTTATTCTCTTATTATTATTATCACAGTTGTTATTTTTTCCATATTTTCATATTGATCATACGAAAAGGGAGGTTGGAATCGTAGACCATTCAAATATTTAACTCACACTATTGTAGTAAATTTTCTTCCCTCTCTCTCCCTTTCATCTATATCTATATCTTTCTCCATATCTCTTTCTTTGTCTCTCTATATCACCCTACCAATATACACAAACTGTATCCATATCTATCTATGTCTCCCTCCCTCTCCTTCTCTCTTCCTCTTCTATTCCTCTCTCTCTTATCCTTCTATCCCTCTCTCTCTTGTTTTCTCTCCATCTCCCTTGTCACTACCTCTCTCTCTTTCCACCTTTTTCTCTCTATGTATTCATTCACTAAATCATTGCATCTAATGAAATAAATGAAATATTATTAGAAATCATCTAGTGCTAGCAAGGACATATAATTAGAAATCAATATCTACATTGAAACCAATGCATTCAACGCAAGCAATCAAATAAAATTAGAAATCAGAATCTACAATGAATCAAATCCATCTAATACAAGAAATGAAATAGGATTATAAATTAACATATTTTCTGAAACCAATGCATATCATGCAAGAAACTAAATAGGATTAGAAATCATCATCTACACTAAATCAATGCATCTAGTTTATGCAATAAAACATAATTAGAACTCAACATCTACACTAAAATCAATGCATGTAATGCAAGCAATCAAATAGGATTAGAAATCAACATCTACACTAAAATAGATGCATCTAGTGCTAGTAATATTTTTCACTTTCTCTTCCCCCTCCATCTATATCTATATCTCCTTCCATATCTCATTCATTGTCTCTCTATCTCACCCCCCTAACACACATTCTCTCTCTCTCTCACTCTCTCTCTCTCTCTCTCTCTCTCTCTCTCTCTCTCTCTCTCTCTTTTCTCTCTCTCTCTCTCTCTCTCTCTCTCTCTCTCTCTCTATATATATATATATATATATATATATATATATATATATATATATATATAACTATATCTCCCTCCCTCCCTCTCTCTATATCTCTCTTCTTGCCTCCCTCAACCTTCCACCTACATCTCTCTTTCCCTCTATATCTCCTTCTTTGTTCCTTTATATAACCCCACAACCATACACACTCTTTCTCCATTTCTATCTATATCTCGCTCCCTCTTCCTATACCTCAAACTCTCTCATCCCCTTCTCTACCTCTCTCTAGAATCTTATATATCTTCCCTCCTCTCCTCTCTTCATCGTCCCTCCATCTCTCTCTCATTGTTCCTTTTTCTATCTATGTATTTTTTCACTAGAATCAATATGTATAATGAAAGCAATCAAATAGGATTAGAAACCGGGATCGACACTAAATAAATGTATCTAGTGCAAAGAGTCAAATATAATTGTAAATGAGTTAGGAAAAATAGTGAGAGGGGGGTTGAATCAGTATTTTAATTCACTTAAATTTTCAAATGGTATTTTTGTAATTTTGTACGCTAATTTTCTTTATGCAACTTGTGTGTTTACACGACTTCATTGGATGCAAACAATGTATATCCCATTTACTTAATTTGTCATATCTTGCATCAGGGAGTTAACAATCATTACACTAGTAATTCATTAACCATCTATTATGAAGTAAAGAAAATATAAATAATAACATATAAGAAACACACATAGATCACAAAAAATTCATGTGGAAACCCAATGTGGGAGAAAACATCGTTGTCATTGTCTCCATGTTTGTTCCTTATCACATAAGGAAAACATTGACTACACTTTTTACTATTGCAAACTCTTACTAGCACGCAAGAACCCACCTGCACAAGGCTACAACCTCCACTTGTTCTCCACGACCCACTAAAAGTGAGATACAACGCCAAAATATCATTTACCAACTCCTACCAAAAGGGAGCTCCTACCTCTGCACTGAATGATGCAACCCTTAGCACCTAGTGGACCACATTTTAGAATGTTTCATATTGGATCCACTTTTCAACCAATCACCAAGACCCGTAGGCCACATTTCATCAAATTTTCACACTAGACCCACACAAACAATAAGCCTAAAAAAAAATATTCTATCAGAAAAACTAAACGAATGAATCACTGTAAACCAACTGAATCTCTACGAGTACATAAGCCAATCAGAACAAATGAAGTTTACAATATATATACTATTTTTCTAAGGAGAACCTATGTATATAAATACTTTCTCTCAATATCACCTACATATATTTCTCAGATATAGTAGGGGTAAGGAGCTCTTACCCCCTCACTGAAGGCTATAGGGTAGGGAGCTCCTACCCCCTCGCCGAAGGTTGTAACCCTCAGCACCTTACATACCATGTTTAAGAATGTTTCATACTAGATGCACATGTCAACTAATCCGCAAAACCTACAAGCCACCTTTCATCAAATTTTCACACTACGCCGACACCAATAATAGTTCCAAATAAAAATATATCGAGTCACAAAAATTGAACTATTGAATCAATGTAAACCAACTGAATCTTTGAAAGTACATAAGCCAATTAAAACATATGAACTTTAGAATATATATTTTATTGTTCTTAGGAGAACTTGTGTAATATACGTGCTACTCTGCATAATACCCACGTGGAGTTCTAAAATAATAGAATTATTTAACTGAGTCACTATAACACTAATCCATTCATAGATCATTGAACTAGGGAAAATTTCAGGGGCTAATTTTCCACACATTTTGCAAAAAAAGAAAAAATTCATGAATTCCCATTTTTTTTAAATGATTTGCCCACATTTTATAGTATAAAATAATTTTACCTCAAAAATGGCCAAGACTTTATATAGACTAATAGAAAACACTATAAATATAAATAATTTTAGAAAAATATTGTTAAACGTTTTACAATTTGCATACTATGGACTAGTAAGATTCGCCAAGGTTTCTAAACTTTAAGATAAACATCCATCCTTATAATGTTCCTTACATTGAACCGTACCTAGTCACACCTTTTCAACATTATAACTAATCAAAATTTCAATCCACAACTAAATTAAATCAAACGCCACTACCAAATAAACACCAATAGATCATCGACAAATAAGAGAAAATAGAACAAACATCATCAACTGTAAGGAACACTATAAACCATGACCAGATCTAACTCAAAATATATTCATGATAATTATTAAGAAGAACAACATATATATGTGATTAGCATGTGTAACACCCATGTAGATACCTAAACATACTGAAAGACATATCTCAGAATATGTATGTGACTGAACAAAAACATGTGCGCGTATCTACATGATTGTTCAGAAGAAAACCAATGTACAGATCTTAAATCACTGAGACATACTTTTTTTTTAACCACAGCTCACATGTTGCAACATTCAGTGTCACATATTCAGATCATAGCCTCATTACAACTAGAAATATATCATTGGTAGCTACAAGATATATCACGAAAGTGTATTCATTAGTCTTTACTACTCTTTTCCATCTATCATATCTAAACCATATCCTTGCTCCCTAGTGCACACTTATTTCATATCAAATCACATATGAATAACACATTTTCGTGCACACTTAGAACCTTGAACCCCATCTCCTTATATAGCTTTTACCTTAGAAAATACCTTAGGTAAATCCTTTTGTAATTTCGTTATTATTTATTGACGAGATCAAATGAACATTTCTACCCTAGTTACTATGGGCCAATACCATGGTAATGACCTTTGGTATCTAGATTTGAATGGTTCATATTATGTATGCAACTTTTTTCACAGAACCTACATATGTACGTTACCCTTCTTCACCCAAACCACACATACTTTCTCAATGTTCACTTTTATCATTCATATGTCACTAAACAATCATTTCTCTATCCATGGCATCTATACCAATGAGTTCCACAATCACCATATTATCACAATGTTTACATCAACTACATCTTTGTTAAGTAGGTTGTCATCAAGGAAAACACATTACCCATAATGCCAACAATATCCCCCTTTGGACTTGATGGCAAACATTTTCATGTTTGGACACCATCTTCAAACACCTACACACACCATGTCTTCTCTACAAACACAATATTATCTCCAAACAAACACCAAGCTTCTCTTCCCCTTTGACATCGAGGGCACATGGATGATCTAGGTGGAATGAAGTACTACCCTTGTAGTGTTGATTGTTGTAGGTCTAAAATGCTAAATATAAATCATGAAAGTTGCATATTAACCATGGGCATGAGCATATCCTAGTCCTTCTAAAGATATACAATAAAATTTCAATATTGTAGGACTCAATACATGGCTTATCCTATACCATTGACTTTATGTGCTCATGATTACATCGATCACCCAACATAATGGGGTTACATATTGGACCCAAATTTTACATAAGTGTCCAAAAATAATGAGATGACATGCATAGCATGACTTGATCCCAATATCTCATACATGACTGAACTTTAAAATGATATAGAACATCAATATTTTCATGACCTCTATATCAAGAGACATTTATGACACCTATAACTAAAAAAGGGACCTCAACAATGAGGTAGTACAACCAAGATAGTCATTAGGAACGACCATACACCTATAGGAATTTGCAACATAATGATTTGACAGGAGAACCATAAATGCCATAATGACAGAAGCATGAAAATACTCATCATAAAGAAGCTATGCAAGATAAGAAAATATAACATCAGTTTCTTTAATATCATCAACATGTGACCAAATATGAAATGTCTCCAAGCATCCCCAATCAACTACAACATCTCAAATTATTCACATGCAATCCATGCATCACTGATAACATAATGGCAAGAAAAATAACAGTAATAACCATACATCCTAATCACCCACAATGATATTTACCCATCATAGTCAACATAATGCAACAACTAGTGCTCATAATGGAAACAATTATGGACCATTAGAAGCATAGAGTATGGCCCCCATGAACCTGTGTAAATATTTTATCATCAAATTTGATCATATCCATCCCATCAATCAACAAATGCATTAAAGAACCATTTTGATCAGTAGTAGTATAAGATTGGCAACAACTCACCAACAAACATCATTCTAAGAAACATATGAGGATCATCAATAGCCTATAATAAATCAATGTTAAAACTAGAAATGCCAAGAATGAACTGTTGGAAGCATATGAGTAGCTCCCTTTGAATCTGTGAAACTTTTTCATTACTAAGAGACATACGCGACTTTCTAGATAAAAAAATGTGTATACACAAATTGTATTTGATAAGATCCATCTATAGAAAGTAAAATCCTAATTTTTATAGCTCCAACTCCCCTTCAACATGATATACCTATTACAGGAATCAATGGAGTGAAGATGCATGAATCATTCCTAATTTCTGTCTGAGATATTCAAAATAATCACATGGAAGAGGCTTGGTAAATATATCTACAACTTTTTCCTTTGAAGGAACATATTCCAAGTTGGCCTTTTACTCAAGAAATTTCTCTCTAAGGAAATGGTATTTGATTAGGATGTTATTAGTTTTAGAATGCATGACAAGATTCTTAGAGATACTTATGGCACTAGTGTTGTCACAGAGAATAGGAAAAGGTTGAGGATAAGTGACTTGAATGTCTTACGATGTTTGGATCATCAATAGAAGTTGAGTACATCAAGAGGTGGAATAAACATATCTTTCTTCAGTGGTTGATAAAGCAATAGAAATTTGTTTCTTACTAAACCAGGAAACTAAGCAAGGTCCAAAACATAATGCTCCTCAAATAGTACTTTTTGGTTCATCAACATTACTTGCCCAATCTACATTCATATAAGCATGAAGTGTAAAATATTCATTATTTGGATACCATAGACAAAAATATTGAGTTCCTTGCATATACTTGAATATCCTCTGAGCTTCTTTCAAATGAGTTACCTTAGGGTTTTCCTGAAATAGTCCAACTATGTGAACAACATGCAAAATGTCTGGTCTTGTACTAGTAAGATTAAAAAAGATTCCAATCATAGATCTGCATTCAGGTTGATTAACTATAGGAGAGTCATCATTTTGACTGAGATTTCAAAGTGTTAACATTGGTGTGAAGACAGGGTTATAGTCTTCAATTCCATAATTCTTCATAATATACTTGAGATACTTGATTTGAGATTAAAATATACCATCTTTAGCTTTATGAACTTGAAGACCAAGAAAGTATGTTAGCTCACCAAGTAAAGATATTTTAAACTCCTACTCCGTAGATGAAGCAAATACATGACTCATAGATTCAATCTTACCTCCAAATATGATATCATCAACATGCACCACTACCAAAAGTTTGTCTTGGTCATATTTTATATATAAATTTATATGTACAAGCCCTTTCTTGAATCCTTGTTGTTCAAGATTCCTATCAAGATAGTAATACCATCAATGAGGAGATTGTTTTAACCCATATAATTCCTTCTTACATTTTCAAACAATATTTCTATCATTGAAAAGTATGAATACTTCAAGTTGTTTAGTATAAACTTCTTCTTCTATTTCCCCATTTAAAAATGCATATCTAACATCCATTTGATATACTTTAAAGTTGAAAAACCTCGAAAAAGAAAGAAACATTCTTATAGCTTCAAGTCTAGCTACAAGTGAAAATGTCTTTTTAAAGTATATCCCTTCCTTTTGAGCATAGAATTTTCATAGAAGTCTTGCTTTGTTTCAAATTAATTCTCCATTTTCATCGCATTTGTTCTTAAACACCCACTTTGTCCAAATCAATTTTTTATTATGAGGCCTTAGTACAAGTTCCAATGTATGATTCTCTTCTATTTGATCATATGCTTCTTTTCTATTTGTTCATCATGCATTTCCTTGACCCAAAATCCATATTTTCTTGCTTTCTTCACATTTTTATGTTCAATTGTGGATAGTAAGGTTAAGTGAATAGATTATCCAAAAAAAATTCTTCTATCTTGTATTCCTTCTTCTATATCACCTAAGATTTGAGATTCAAGATGAATTTTCTGAACATACCTTGATGGGGACTTTTCTGCCATACATGTATTTTCATTTCCTTCTTATGATGCTTCTCTTTCTTCTTATCATACAACTTCTTGAATTTTAGTAGGGAGTGGTTATTCACTTTCTTGTGCTTCCCTTTTGGTACCCATGGATGATTCAATAATCAAAACATCTATACTGTCAACAATATTTTGGAGCCTTTTATTATAAAATTTATATCCTTTTCTTCTCGAAGAGTATCCAAGAAGGATTCCTTCATGAGCTATGGATTCAAACTTTCCAATCTTATCATCATTTTTCTTTATGAAGCATTTTCTTCGAAATATTAGAGAGTGTTTAATAGTTACAACCTTACCGTACCAGAGTTCATATGGAATTTTATCACTCTTTACTCAAACATGGCCTTTGCTAAGTATACCCATGGTTGTGTGTATTTATTCTCCACATAAGTCATCAGGTGCTCCTCACTCATCAAGTATGGCACATTTGATTTCTGGAACTGTTATATTCATTCTTTCTACCACTCCATTTTGTTGAGGATTTTTAGCTATGGAAAATTGTCTTTTGGTGCCATGCTATTCACAAGAATTGAAAAATTCATCTGATGTAAACACTTCTCTATCATATATAAGACATTTTATTTTTACATCCAATTCATTTTCTACCAAATCATTCAATATTTTAAGCTTTTCAAATGCGTCATATTTATACTTTAGTAAACTAGATGAACACATTCTTTTAAACTCATCAATTAACAACATGAAGTATTTTTCACCACGAGGAGACTTCTTTCTTATAGGTCCACATAAGCCAGTATGAACAAGTTCAAGGTGTTTACTTGAAGTACCTTCCCTAGCTTGTTACACTAAAAAATGTCACCTTGACTACTTACAGTTAGTATGGCTCAAATCAACAAGTCATGCTACCCTCTTAGGCAAGTCTCATGCCTCTGTTATCCATCTCAAACTCAAAGAAGAGAGAAAGTCTTATAAAAATCATGTTTATCTCTGGGGTCGCAGGTTCTCTCTAGCCTTACCTGCGGGGACGCTGACTATGTTCACAAAAACTGCGTCCATGGACGCTCTGTATGTTAAAGGACAGGTGCGTCCTTCTGTAAAAGGCAAAATGCTCAAGTTTTATCTTGAAAAAGTTACTTGTGGTTACTTCTAGAACATTCTAGAGGTCGGTTTGATGAAATGGATGCGCCTCCAGTTGGTTCATGTATCTCTATTAAGGGGGAACTTATCCCATCAATAAGGGAGCTATCCCACCCATAGAGGGGGATGATCCCATTGATAGTGGACCTGAATAACCTCTTTACAGCACTATAAATGAAGGCATTGAGCCAGAAGGAGGGGAGGTTGGAGCTATACATTTTCTTTGGGTAAATGCTGCAGGATTTAGGTCTTCCATTAGAGCCTTTGTGAGGAGAGATTGTCTTCACTTGATTCTACTTGGGAGAGGGTGAGCTTTGTCAAAGTAGAGGAAAACCCTTGATGGACCCTGGGAGGAACTTGCACAACACCAAGGCCAGGTTGTAAGAGTTTCTTTGTTTCGTTATTAATACAAACTGGTTTATTTTTCTCAATAGCTTGTGTTAATGAGTTATTTCATGTGTTCCTTGGTCTGCATGTTGAATATATGTTTTATTATATGAAATGCAAGTGCTTGGTAATTGTTTGATTGTTTGTGGTTGCAGGAATTGACTTGAAGGAGGAGCTCATCCGGATCGTCAAGAACGGACTTCAACAACAGCGTTTTGGAATAAGGTAAGCCTAAACACTTGTAGTTTTCATGTTGTAAAAGGTGTATTTAGAGAAAGATCACTCCATTTTGTCTTGTTTGTCATTAGAATGTCTTAGACTTCTAGGAAGGTCAGTCGTGTCCGCACCCTTGACAGATTCCGTGTGACAAATTGGCGACTCCGCTGGGGAATCCATTAATGAGAGAGTCTTTTCCTTTATATGAACTTTGCTTTGAGAAAATCATTTTTATTTTCTGGTTTTTGACTGTGAGAATTAGTATTTGGGTGGCTTAGCTGTAGATTTAGTTGGCTTTAGTTTTTCTTCCTTTTTCCAGAAAGACGCAGTCTCTGTGTGCTGCACAGTGCGTCCTTGGACGCGCTGTTGTCGACTGCACAGTGCGGGGCCGCACCTGTGACAACGGCTGGCCTGCGTCTTCCTGTAAAAGTTAAGAAAATTCCATTTTTGCTTTAAATTACTTTTAGATTTTGTTTTGTCTTAGTGTTTTCTGCCCAGATCCTTTAGTACCCTGTCAAGAATTCTCACCTGAACTCGTTTTGTGAGCTTTGAGTGTTTTAGTGGTTTTCAACGAAGTTTAGACCTAGGGTTTGATTTTTGGAAAGGCTTTGTAGTGACTTTGAGCTTAGAAAGTTGTCCAGCCTTAGATATCTCTGGTTAGTCAACCTTCTTAGAAGTTGAGCCTGCCGTAAAGTCTCCTTGTTTGAGCAACTTGTCATTTGAGTTGTTTTGGGTCAAATTTCGAATTGCTTGTTTTTAAAGTATTGATTTCCATTTTCAAAAAGGACAAAAAGATTAGAATTTTGTTTTGACTAGTTTTTGGTTCTGCAATAAGCTAGTCCTTGATTTGATTGTGATCAAGTAAAACACCTTAGAAATAATCATTGTTAGTTTTGGCCTCGTTAAGATTGCTTAGAGTAAATTTGCCTTTAGTTTGCTTATGAGTGCATTTTCATAGATTTTAAGAGTTTTAAGATTGATTTTTGGTTATATTAGATTTATTTGCTTTATTAAAAGAAAAATACAAAAACATCTTCTTAAAAGTCTTGTTTCAAGTAGCTTTTTGTTTTCAAAAGAAGAAAAGAGTTTTTTCGTGCATGTAAAGAGAAGTTATGTTTTTATGCTTGGAAAAGAAAAACGAATTGTTTCTTTGATTGTCTTCAATTAAGAAGTTGCTTTTATAAAGATTGCATTCTCTCAACTTTTTAGTTAAGCAATTCATCGAAAAAGTAAAGTAGTGGATAAATCATTTTAGGTGCATTTTGTAGTGGTTTCGAGTCGAGTCAACACACCACTAGTTTCACTTCCATCACCTTTTGACTTAAGAAACAACCTTAAAAGTAACGCTTAAATTAAAATCAATCTAGTAATCTTTATTTTTCTAGGGCTCTGAAGCACCAACATAGCTTAGGCTAGGGTCTTGGAGTAGGTGAGTACTTAACTCTCCAAGACTACAAAACCAAACAGATAGTCTATCTTGAGTAGAACAAATCCAATTGTTTCAGTTACATTCTGGGAAAGCTCCTCTTAAAGGAGAAACACGAGCTCGTGTCCGAACCAGTGAGGGGATCATTCCTCCCTCGTTGGGAACGACGCCAGGCAGTACGTATTACAAACGGTAAACCTCGGATTAACCATTGTCGAGGAGCCAGGGGTCACTTATCGGTAAACCTTGGATTGTTGTCAAGGAGCCGGTAAGGGGATTGGAGCTTGCTACTCTGCCCTTGCGTGCTGTCGGAGTTTAGACTGTTCCCCCAGGTGTAATTGTTGTGATTGGTAACCTTAGTGGCCATAATATCTAGGATTCTACCCAAGGTGACGGTGGAGGGAAGGTCCCACTGTACCTGGAGCAGACGTCGGTTATACTCACTTGGATTTTCTGGGGGGTTCGCTTCACTTCGAGACGGTTAAAGTGGAGGAACTTGGTCCAGTCTATTCATTAAGCAGGTTGCCGGGGTAACTGTTCCACCCACTATTTCTGTACTGAATCCTGCGAGGTTGGGCCTAATCACCAACTAGCGCTTTTGGTCCGGAAGACTACTGTTTGTGTGTGGTTTGACGCTCTAGATTATTTAGGCGTGTGCTTCAAATTTGATTGGTTCTTTAGAAGACTTTAGGTGGTTTGATTTGAAATTTTTTACTTTGATTTCGTGTGTTGTAGTTAAAATCTTTAATTGTGGCGGAATTACCGAGACAGTCCCGTAGACTTCGGGGCAAGTCTCCTGAGATTGTTACCGGGATAGATTTGTTAAGAAAACTCCGTAAATCGCGGGGTGAATCTCCTGAAGACATTCCGGGTCATTTAGAAGGGTTAAAGGTCCTTGTAACTCCTCCTAGTGGCAGTAGAGTAGGTTCACCTGAAGAAGGAGAATCTTCTTGGTAGTCCATCCAGATTACCAAAGATTAGAAACAGGTTACAATCCCGAAGCTGTTACAGTTTCCGAGCTTGCTGGTAGTTTTTCATCTGCCAGTGAAACAGGCGAAGAACCTGAAATTTCAGAACCTGTTACTCCAACTCCTAGTGTTCCTGATTCACCAAGAATAGAAAGAATTATCACCGAAAATCTTCCTGTTGGATTAATTGCTATAGAAGAACTTGTTCCAGAGGAAGAAATAGGCGTTTCTGATTCTGAAGATCTAATTACCCTTGATCTAAGGGAGCGTGAATCCATCTTTTACAGTCCTCCTAGAAGTGAATCTTGGTACCTTGCATTAACCAATTTTTTAGACAACTCAGTAGGTTTTTCTACACCTCGTACTCCGGTTCCACCTAGAGGAATTCATTCTCCTGTAAATATGTCTGGTCAGTCATCTGTGTTTTCACAAAGTCCTGAATCATTTTTACATGGCGGTCCTTCTGTTCCTACTGGGTATCAATCACTTTCTGGTACCTTTGCGGGAGCATCTCCTCAACCTGTTGATCATGGGTTATTAGTTGGAAACAGTGGTAATGTACCATTGAGTATAGGTGAAGTTTATATGATGTCAGGTTCAACTCCCATTAACCAACCTCAAGGTGGCCAATTACCGCCTGGGGGGCAACCTTCGTTAATGCCTGGGGGGCAACCTCAAGGTACTTCATTTGTGACTGGGGGGCAACCTCAAGGGTATCAACCCCAAGGGTATCAACCCCAGCCTCAATATGTACCCCAAAGTCAACCTCAGTATCAGTATCAACCTCAAGGATGGCAACCTCAAGGATGGCAACCCCAAGGGTATCAACCCCAAGGGTATCAACCTCAAGGATACCAACCTCAAGGTCAAGGTCAACCCCAGTATTCGTATTTACCTCAAGGTTATCAACCTACGGGTCAATACCCTGGTCAAGGTTATCAACCACCTCAAGGGCAATCATATGGGACTACACCTTACAGTTATCAACCCTATCCTCAATACGGCTATGGATCTCAGTATCCTCAACCTGTTACGAGTCAATACCCTGGAATGTTAACATGGGATCCGTCACAGGGTCAACAGATGTCGCAACCAAGTATACAGTCGGTACCTCAAGCAGGACAACCTGCAGTTCCTGGTCCACCCCAGCAACCGCAACCTGTCCAGTCAAGTGTTCAGACCCCTGTAACTTCTGTAGTTACTCAGCCGCCAATTGCACCGAGTACTCCACCTCACACGGCTGCAGCAACTACCGCTTCATCTACCATGCTTACTTCTGGAGTATCGGCAGCTCCGGTTTCTACTGTCCCTGTAACCGCTCCTCAGACATCTGTACCGTTGTCTGGACCCACGGTTCAAACCACAGTCCAGATGCCTGCAGGTCAACCTGGTACAAGTACGGTTGTTACTACTCAACCTCAATTTGTTCAACCTCCGTACCAGGGACAGTATCAACCTGGGCAAGCTGCCCAACAACCGGTTTACCAGTATCAACCGTATCCTGGGTACAATTATCAACCACCTCAACAACCCCAGTACGGTCCGGTTAATCCTGGTTTTCCAGGAGGATATAATATCCCCAATGCGAATCCTGTTCCTAGTTATCCTGGATATCCTCCTCCTGGGGCTGGTATTGTGACTCAGAGTTTCAGAGATCCTAACCGGCAGTTACCATTTATTGCGACTTTAGATTTACCCGACTTGACGCGCCTAACGAACGATCCAATTCAATATCTTCCGTTCTGGCCGCCAATGCCAAATAAGTTGCCCAGCGATATACCCAAGTTCGAAGGTAAGTCTGGAGAGGATCCGTCTAATCACGTGATGACTTACCACCTCTGGTGTGCATCAAATTCCATCTCAGATGATTCTATCCGCTTACGTCTTTTCCAGCGTACACTCATTGGTCTCGCAGCCAAGTGGTACATTGAGTTGCCACGGGCTTCTTTTTACAACTTTAGCCAGTTAGCTACTTCATTCTTAACTCATTTTCAGTTACCAGTCAGATACGATAATGGTACGGAATTATTAACTTCGCTAAAACAATCGACATCCACGTACATTTCTGATCACATCCATGAGTGGAGACGTCGAAGGAGATTAGTGAAAGTTTTTATCCCGGACCAAATTTTAGCTGAATGGTTTGTAAAATCATTATTACCAAGAATTACTGAAGATGTAGCTAAGGCCGGCGTAGTTACTGAGGAGCAAGTCATTGCTCAGGCACAATACCTTGACTTAGTTTACACTCAGTCGGGTACGTTACACGAGAAAATTCCGGATCTTCCAAAGTCAAACCAAATCGCTGCTGCTCCTTCGGGATCTCATGCCGCTGATGGTATGATCGGTATCGTGACTACGAAGAGTAAGAAGAAGTCTTCCAAGACCTCCAATACTCCAATTATCACTTTGCCTGATTCTCCGACAGGAGAGTCTTCTCCTCCTGAACTTACCGCCGACATTCACGCTGTAGAGTCATCTACGGCCAAATCCAAAAACGGTGGAAAGAAGAAAGGAAAGAAGAAGGCTAAAGCAGACAAGGCTCCAAAGGAGAAAACGGAAAAGTCGGAAACCAATGACGAAAAGCGCAAACCTCGTTATCCTTGTCTCATTTGTGAAGAAGATCATTTTACGAGAGACTGCCCTCATCGGGCCGAGGTAGTGAAAATAGTTAAAGGTTCTCCGACTCCTGCTGTGTTAAAGAATCCATTCCCCGAGCAGGAAAATAAGATGATAGGTTCTTCTTCGAATGCCAGTGAAGAACCCATTTTGATGATGTCTCATGTCAGGATTGCGACTCGATCGCAAGATTATGGTAGTAAGGCTCCTGTTGATGGTAAAGAAGCAGAATCTTCTCACTCTAACCCATCAACCTCAGCTCCTGGTTCCGATCCACTACAGATCGAAAAACCTAACCCAGACTTAGTGATTAAGCCGCCCGCCAAGGGTGTACTTCGAAGGTCTGCTTTCAATCCACATGCGAGAGCAGCCCAGAATTACAACATTGTTGAAGACTTAGCTGTTTCACCTTCAGCAATGTCGGCACTCGAAGTGCTGCAATCATGTCCAGCGCAACGAAAATTGCTTTTGTCGGCTATTGGAGCTGTCGATGTTCAGGACCCGAACCTAATGATCTTTGATCTAGAAAGTAGTACACCGCGTCTCCCCCATCAAATGGCTTTCCAAATTCCAGTGATAGTCAAAAACAGGCCTATTCATCGGACTGTGATTGATGAGGGAGCTTCTACGTGTATTATGTCGATTCAATGTTGGAGATCGCTTGGTTCTCCTTCGTTGAACCAATCCCCCACCATCCTTAAGGCCTTTGATGGCCGTGGGTTCCGTCCGTTTGGTATTCTACAAGAATTGCCTATAGGGGTCGAAGGTAAAACCGTTAGTCTGGATGTGGAAGTGGTTGATGCCCCTCTAGACTACAACCTTCTTTTGGGTCGAAGTTGGTCATATGCTATGACAGCGGTCGTTTCATCGGTCTTCAGAGTCATTAAGTTTCCACATAACGGTAAGATCGTGACTATTGATCAGCTGACATACTTTTCATCCGACCCAACCTCTTTAGAAACTATCCAGCATGTTGGTAAAACGACAATCCCTTATAGGGACATTGGTGTAGGTTTAGTTAAGGATTCCGGTTTACTGGGAACTTTTCCTCTCCCTCCACTCAATGCAGACCCTTCGTTCGCAACAATTCATATGATCACGTCAGAAAACATTATTTATGATGATCCTTGGTATGTTCCCTCTGACTCTGAGCTAGACTCACTCGGTGATGTTATGCCGTTGAGTCCGTATGAGATTGCTTATGAAGCTCTTATGTCTTTTACCGACTTTCATTCAACCGACCAAATGAATGTGGTCAGTGAAGAGTCACTTTTCACCTCACCCTTAGAACGGATAACGTTTCCCGAAGAAGTGTCATCTGACGAACAACTTCGCGAAATCCTAAGTGTAGATGATCTACCATGGGAAGATCTCCATCACAGATCTTCGTTTTTACCTAAGGATGATGCATTTGAAAATGATTTTTCATCTATCTTTACCGCTGAATATGTCAAAGACGCTCAGGATCCAACGAAACATTCTGATTCAGAGCTGAATTTAGGGAATATTTCTCGTACTATTCCCATTGATATTTCAGTGAAGCCCGGAATCGAGGAGAACATTCATATAGGTGCCGCATGTACTGACGAAGAAATTGAAACTTACAAGGCCCTATTCCAAGAATTCCGCGACGTGTTTGCCTGGTCCTACGAAGAAATGCCAGGAATCGATCCTGCCATTGTTGTTCATGAAATCAAAACCTACCCGGATGCTAAACCCATTCGGCAACGGTTGCGTCAGATTCACCCTCGAAAAGCAGCTGCAATCAAAGCCGAAGTCGAAAAGCTGTTGAAAGCAGGTTTCATTTATCCGATCCCGTTAACGGATTGGGTATCGAATATTGTTCCCGTCAATAAAAAACAAGGAACAATAAGAATCTGTATCGATTATAGGGATATCAATCGAGCTTGTCCAAAAGACAACTATCCTACGCCTTATATCGATCAAATTATTGATGATTGTGCCGGAAGTGAGATGTTTTCCTTCATGGATGGTTTCTCAGGTATAATCAAATCAATATTCTACCTGCCGATCAACCAAAAACGGCATTCATTTGTCCATGGGGGACATTTGCTTATTGCAAATTACCTTTTGGCCTTAAGAATGCCGGTGCTACTTTTCAACGGGCCATGTCTTATGCATTTCATGACATCAAGCACATTGTGCAACCCTATCTCGATGATTTGCCTGCTCATTCTTTACACCGAGCTGATCACCTTGTCCATTTACGAGCAATCTTTATGAGGTGTAGGCATTATCGAATTCGGTTGAATCCCCACAAGTGTGTTTTCTGTATAGAAACAGGTCGATTGCTGGGATTTGTTGTTTCCAAAACCGGCATTCGCGTCGATCCCTCGAAAGTCGAGGCTATCATCCAATTGCCTCCTCCTTCGAGTTTGCGCCAACTCCAAAGTTTGCAAGGGAAAGCAAACTTTTTACGCCGATTCATCCCTAACTACGCCGAGGTCACTAAAGGTTTTACACGGTTGTTGAAACAGAACGTACAATTCTTTTGGGACGAGATTGCTCAACAATCTTTTGATGCACTGAAACACGCGTTGACCCATGCACCGTTATTGCATCCTCCCAACTACAACCAGGACTACTTCTTATACCTCGCAGCTTCGCATTCCACCATTGGAATGGTGTTAGTTCAAGAAGATGAATTCAAGGCAGAGCATGTGATATATTACCTTAGCAGAACCTTAAATCCAACTGAGTTAAAATATTCGCATGTGGAGAAATTGGCCCTGGCAGCCGTTCAAGCTGTCCAGCGTTTTCGTCACTACATTCTTCTCCGCAAAACTACTGTTATTTCGGATTGCAACCCTATGATTTATATCTTGACAAAACAACTGCTAGGGGGCAAGTACTCTAAATGGATCGTCATCCTGCAAGAGTTCGACTTGGAGTTTGAGAAGTCCAAGTCTAAGAAATCTTTAGTCTTCGCGGAATTGATGTGTGATTTCCCGAGTGCTGACACAGAGACTGTGGCAGAGGAGTCCATTGCGGACGAATCTTTGTTTCTTATTAGCACTGTAGATCCGTGGTATGGGGATATAATCATCTATCTCCAAACCCAAACCTTTCGGCCTGAAGCTTCCAAGGAAAACCGTCGAAAAATTCGGTTTCAATCCCAGCAATACAGAATTATTGGAGATACACTTTATCGCCTGGGGGCAGACTTAGTTTTTCGACGTTGTTTAACTCACGATGAGGCTGAGAGAGTTTTGAATGATTGTCACTCTGGAGCATGTGGCGGTCATATGTCTGGGTATGCCACAGCTCAGAAGGTGTTGCGCGCTGGCTATTTCTGGCCGTCTATGTTTAAAGATTGTATCCTTGCCGTCAGAAAATGCCACAACTGTCAAGTGTTTGATCGCAAGATGCGCGCTCCACCTGCTCCTCTCCACCCTATAATTGCCGCTGGTCCATTCGCCAAATGGGGCATTGACTTTATTACTTGTAACCCTCACTCGGCCGGGGGGCATGCGTATATCATCCTTGCGGTTGATTATTTTACTAAGTGGGCCGAGGCGATGCCTACATTCGACGCAAGCGGCAAGACAGCTGCACTTTTCGTATTCAATCATATCATAACTAGGTTTGGTGTCCCACAAGCAATCATTACGGACCATGGAAGCCATTTTCGAAATGTCATGATGACTGAACTTACAAGCCAGCTTGGTTTGCGCCACGATAGCTCTACACCTTATTATCCGCAAGCCAACGGTTTGGTTGAGTCAATCAACAAAGTTCTAGTCGTCATGATTCGACGGATCATTGGTATCCATCGAACGAATTGGCATAACATGTTATTTTCGGCGCTATGGGCATATCGAACTTCAGTGAAAAATTCAACAGGTTTCACCCCTTTTCAGCTAGTTTATGGCTTAGAAGCTGTGTTACCTATTGAGTGCGAAATCCCATCACTTCAAATGGCTGTCGAATTACTTCCAGCTACTTCCGAAGAGGAGAAACGGTTGTTATACTTAGCTAAATTAGATGAGACTCGACGTGACGCTACTTTAGCTATCGAGACTCACGCGAAACGAATGAAAGCTCAGTACGATAAAAATGTAACCCCTCGAAGTTTTTCGGAAGGAGACCTAGTACTATTATATGATCAAGCTAACGATAAGCTAGGTGCTGGAAAATTCGTTCCCATGTGGCATGGGCCCTACATTGTAAAGCGAAAGCTAGCAAAAGGGGCTTATGAGTTAGTTGATTTTGATGGGGACTCTTTGGGCAAACCCAGAAATGGACTTTACCTAAAGAGGTATTATGCTTAAAATGATGGATGGAGAAATTTTTAGATAGGTTAGATTTCCTTTCTAGCTAGCAAGTGTGTTAGTTTAGTCAGTGTGCTTAGCTTAGCAAGTGTGGTTTTTCGTCATTATTTTGGCTCATCTTGGTTTTACTCTTGATATTGTAGATGTCGACGCCTCTCCAAACATACATTGGATTTGCTGATGGTGCTTGTCGTAGTACACGGAATATCTCTTCCGCAGCTTGGGTTATCTATTCGCCCTCTGACGAGTTAGTTTCTATGCATGGGGTAAGCCTCGGTCAAACAACGAATAACATTGCAGAATACAGTGCAGTGGTTGAATTATTATCCGAATCTATTTCATTTGGAATTCGACGTTTGATAGTGAGGTTAGATTCTGAACTTGTTGTATTACAGCTTAATAGAGTTTATGCCATTAGAAATCCTGTGTTATTAAGGTTGTTTTTGAGAGTGCGTCTCTTGGAACGTGAATTTGATTACATTGAATATCAACATATTCCAAGGTCTTTGAATACATTAGCAGATGCAATTGCTTCTCAAGTGTTGGACAGACATTTATAATAATCATGCAAGTAAATTTAAAGACATTTCATCATACATGTTAAACAAGATAAGCCGATAATAGTGATATATAGATATAGATAGAAGTGTGTCCAAAAATATATACATCGTCTTCGATCATAGGTTTAACACACCTTATGATCGGCAAAATGATAGTGCAAAAAGTCAAAAATGTCACATGTGACTACAAAAGTGACTAGTCAATCACTGGTGGTGCTCTCTGTACGACACCACTGCGCGGGCTATCTTGCGCAGAAATCTCCTAAACGGTCCAGGGACTGCAACCACGAAGCGCTGAAGCCTCATTGGAATATCATCCATAGTAGTCTCAGGTATATCTGCCGTGAGACGCTCTAGATCATGCTCCAAATCGGCTAGTACTTCTGCTGTCGCATCCTGTAAGGCCGGTGCCGGTGCAGCTGGATGTCGTCTGTCGTAAGGCCGGAGATTGGCTGGACGCTGTGGTCCAACATCTGCATTTTTAAAATTTTACTGTTACTTTGAGACGATATATATGAAAAATAAAAAATACATAATTAGAAAACTTGTGAAAATGAAAGTACCTCTGTCATCCCATTGTTCTCCCTGTGGAAGAACCATGTCCGGATCACCTCTGAAATCCATTCCGGCATATGGAAAGTCTTGTATCACAAAAAGCTGGCCCTCTAGCCAGTCGAAGTAACTGTCTGAGAATCGAACCACTGCAGCACCCTCGTCAGGATGCCGGGCCATCACCGCAACCCATCGAACAAGCTTTGGCTCCCGAGGACCCAAGTCATCAACAGTGAGTTGCTGAGGGATCAGCATAGGAACTCTCTCCAAGGCAAAGCTCACGACTAGAGGCCCATATCCAAAAGTCTTTAGTCGTCCGTTCTTTGCCTTGGTTAGTTGGCTCTTCATATGAGCCGACACAGCTTCGCACCAGTTGAAGATGGTGCCTTGGTAACAGTCAACTGCCATCCGCATTTGGGATCCGGAAGCAATGTGCAAGGCGGCCGCGCCACAAATCCTAGTGACCGTAAATGCAATAACTCTAAGTTCCGCCAGAGCGATGTGCTTTATCTCCACGCCTTTTTTATGGCGAGTCCCTGGTCTGCACCACTCCTCGCGGAGATCATCAAGGGATTGGCCACCCGGCCTGGTCCCCGCAAGGTTGAGTTGCTCACCTCTGTTTGGCAAGCCAGTGAGAAAGTATACATCCGAGGGCTCTATCTCGAGCTGGTGCCCTCCAATGTAAAAGCATTGATCTTGAACGTTCCATCGCTCAACTAGCCATTCCAAAAATCTTACCTGGCCCCTCATGCCCGGTATGGTCCAATATTTGTACAATCCACATGTTCTTAAGGCATCCAGAGAGGGTTGGTGGTTAATCGCAGCTTCATCGTCTTCTACGTGCTCTCTCTCTCTCCAGTCTAACATGTTTTGGGCCCTGCACATCAAAAGAGTCAATTAGAAATTAATTTGAGAAAATTTGGTGGTTTTTTGAGAGAGTTAGGGTTTTGAAATGCGCCCTTTGCGGAAGACGCACCCCGGCTTTTTAGCACAGGGCGTCCGGACGCAGCTCGCCTGAAGGCGGACTGCGTCCCCAGACCTTTTTCCCGTGTGAGAAAAAGTCGGGGGACGCGGCTCACCCGAAGGGCACCTGCGTCCGCCGAGGGGCGCATTTTGAACCCAAAACCCCCCCAAAAAATGAAACAGAGACCAAAAACAAAAAACTAAACGGATAAAAATGAAGAGTGGGATGTGTAAAATACCTCGGTGAAGCGGCGTTCGATTCCGACGGTCAGATTTTCCGCAGCAACCACGGGAGGTTTCTTGTCAAAAGCTCCTTTTTCAACCTCAACAGTGAAACGGTAAAAATGACATGGTAAAAGGTCTTTTTATAGGTTTTTTGGATGAATTAGTTCATTTTTTACCATGAAAAGATGTTTTCAAATGTATTTTTGCCTATTTTAAACAGGTATGAGTAATGTGTCGCTTTTGTGCAGGACGAAGGGATTTCAAGGGAAATTGTAATTTTTCACAAACAAAATTTCAGAGTCATCTTTTAAGCCCTTTTCTGACTCCTAAAACATGAAAAGATCGCCGAGTGTTTCTTTTTCACTCGTTAAAACGGAATTAAAAGACGGTCCCCTTTTAGCTCTTTTCTGACCGCAAAATCAGGAAAAGATTGCCGGGTTTTTGTCGTTTCAAACTCGATAAGGAAATAAAACGACGTGTCTTTGATCGCTTTTTACTTTTCAGGTCAACGATACTATTATGAAAGTACTCCTTGGTCGCAAGATCAAGCGGTTCCCCCAGGTATTATTTTATACTTTTTCGGGCTTGAGGGACACAAATATACGAAAAAGTTCAACGTGGAGTTTCCTTAAGTTTTTCAGACTCTCTAAAATTGAAAAACGCCGAGTTTCTCCTATACTGGGCTCGTTAAACTTTTACAGTAAAGGACCTGTTCAATTACAAACAGGAACGAACCACTCCTTCCTAGGGTTCGCATTTAAACTAGGTTGGACTCGTCCGAAGGATGAGCTTATAATCAAGCATATGTTATCCTCCTCAAGCTTGTTAAAAATAAAGAGGTACTTGCCAGAAATGGTGGGGGAAAAAAGAGAAGAATGAACCTATTTGTCACCTTTTGCCTCAGAAGAAACTTTATTACCACTCTTGAACACGACACTTTTCATTCACCTGGGTTGGGAAATCTTTTACCTCACAGTTGACTAAATCACTTTGAAAATCTTTAACCGGGTTCAGGGATCAACTTTGAGTTATTCGTCACCAAACCATCTGTTGTGTCGTTATGTGTTCAAGAGGTCTGCAAGCAAAACTTTCATCTGCAAAATACTTGTCATCCATTGACCATCCCTGAGTCAGTCCTTACAGCAACATTTCTTCAACTTGAACAATGATTTCGTGTTGCGGGCTTGCCTGCAACGGGTCGCTTTCTATCGACATCGACACATTATCTAGAAAGATGACTTAGGAATCGACAGTACCTTGAAGTCTGCATGCATCAATGGCAGGTTTCTCGCCTTTGACGTCAGTTTACATCATTGACTTTCGATCAGAGGATTCCGTGAAGTGTTCGACATCAAAACATCTATTCACATTTCACGGGTTGTGCTTGGTACTTTGAGAACCATTGACATTACTGGTGGTTTCTCTCACACTTGTTAACAGTTTACATCATTGACTGGTAATCAAGTGGTTTCTACCATGTTCGACATCGAATCATTTAATCACATGGCTAGAATCGTACCAATTCGGGAAGTAGAAGTGAAGACCCTGGATCTAGTTTCTACCATCCAGGCTGCGAGGAGTTTTGTATTCATTATCTATGTAGACTAATCATAAACAGATGGCTGCGTCCATACTGTGTCTACAAAAGTCTATAAAAATAATGTACTGCAAGATCATTCCTGTATCAGGATAGTTAGTCCATTAGTTAAAGTTTTGAATCTGAGTATGGGAATGCCTACCTCAGTGATGATATAATCTTATCCATGTATTTTGTGTTGAAAATTGCAGGTTCCAACCAGGCCATCCACAAGGCAATCCTTGAAATGATAAAGCGCTTCACCCTTCCTAGAATTACAAAACCCTATTCTATTCCAGGCTTCGCACTTTAGGGGGCAATCTGTTACACTAAAAAATGTCACCTTGACTACTTACAGTTAGTATGGCTCAAATCAACAAGTCATGCTACCCTCTTAGGCAAGTCTCATGCCTCTGTTATCCATCTCAAACTCAAAGAAGAGAGAAAGTCTTGTAAAAATCATGTTTATCTCTGGGGTCGCAGGTTCTCTCTAGCCTTACCTGCGGGGACGCTGACCATGTTCACAAAAACTGCGTCCATGGACGCTCTGTATGTTAAAGGACAGGTGCGTCCTTCTGTAAAAGGCAAAATGCGCAAGTTTTATCTTGAAAAAGTTACTTGTGGTTACTTCTAGAACATTCTAGAGGTCGGTTTGATGAAATGGATGCGCCTCCAGTTGGTTCATGTATCTCTATTAAGGGGAACTTATCCCATCAATAAGGGAGCTATCCCACCCATAGAGGGGGATGATCCCATTGATAGTGGACCTGAATAACCTCTTTACAGCACTATAAATGAAGGCATTGAGCCAGAAGGAGGGGAGGTTGGAGCTATACATTTTCTTTGGGTAAATGCTGCAGGATTTAGGTCTTCCATTAGAGCCTTTGTGAGGAGAGATTGTCTTCACTTGATTCTACTTGGGAGAGGGTGAGCTTTGTCAAAGTAGAGGAAAACCCTTGATGGACCCTGGGAGGAACTTGCACAACACCAAGGCCAGGTTGTAAGAGTTTCTTTGTTTCGTTATTAATACAAACTGGTTTATTTTTCTCAATAGCTTGTGTTAATGAGTTATTTCATGTGTTCCTTGGTCTGCATGTTGAATATATGTTTTATTATATGAAATGCAAGTGCTTGGTAATTGTTTGATTGTTTGTGGTTGCAGGAATTGACTTGAAGGAGGAGCTCATCCGGATCGTCAAGAACGGACTTCAACAACAGCGTTTTGGAATAAGGTAAGCCTAAACACTTGTAGTTTTCATGTTGTAAAAGGTGTATTTAGAGAAAGATCACTCCATTTTGTCTTGTTTGTCATTAGAATGTCTTAGACTTCTAGGAAGGTCAGTCGTGTCCGCACCCTTGACAGATTCCGTGTGACAAGCTTTAAACTAAAATATGGATTTCTTACCAAATTGGCATGATTTGCAAATGTTATCTTCAGGTGGAGAAATTTTAGGCAAGCCACAAACATCTCCCAGCCTTCTTCATTTGGATAATTGAGAAAATATGAGGTGCCCCAACCTTTTGTGCCAAATACAACTTTCTTCAGATTTTCTAAAAAAGTAATGCTCTTGCCGACCTCTAAATATAAACATTGCTTGGAGTTTTGGTTGATTTGATTACGATTTTATCTATATTCAAATTTCTTACTACACAATTCTTTATTATGAAAATAATTTCATGCCCCTCATTACACATTTGACAAAACCATAACAATTTATGCCTTAGCCCATGAACAAATAATAAATTCTAATTGTTGATATTTTATTTTAAAAAGACAAATCATTTTCCTTTAATATTAGCAGGTGAGTTATTAGCAAAAGTCACATTCCTTTATTTCTTAATTTCATTAAAATAAATGAACTTATCTCTGTCACATGTCATATGGTTCAAACACCTCCTGCAAATGTAACATAGATTCACTTGATATACTGCATAAAATGCTAGACCACCATTTCCAGAAGAAGTAATTTCATTTTTCCATTCCATAGATGGTATTGTCTTCTATTCATGTTGATAAGATGAATCAATCCTGATTCTACATTCAATTTCTTCATGACCGAATTTATTGCAAATAGAACATTTAATTTCATGTTGAAGAGGTGAGAAATAATTATAAGAAGTTTTGTTTGTCCTAATTGTATTATGTTTTTATCTTTCTTCTTTAGTCATAATCATTTTATAAGCAACAAAATGAACTTATTTGTGACCAAATTTATGGCAAGTGAAGCATTGGCCATTGAAGTAACAATATCTAGTAGTATAAAACCTTCTTGAGTAGCTTTCCCTTTCTTCATGGAAAGGCTGCTTTTCATGATAAAGATTTAACCTTTCATTTTTTTTTAGTCCTATAATTTTGATGATTGATTCCTTTTACTACATTGACGTATCTTTTTTCACATTTTATAGAAGATTTCATAGGTTATGGTGTTTCACCATTTTGATTTGGATTCTATCCAAGACCTATCTTGATTAGTGGAGAACGTTGCACTCTAAATATTTCCTCTAAAGTTTCAGATCCTTTAGCAAATGTATGATTTAAAGCCTTTGCTTTCTCAAGTTCCTTTCCTAGACCCACAATTTTATGTTCGAAGTTTTGACAATGCATTTCCTTCTCGTGGACTTGTTTCTTCAAAGTTTATTAAACTAATTTAGCTTCTTTTATACATATATTTAGCTGAGTTATTTCTTGAACAAGAATGTTTTCCTTATATATAATGACGTCCTTTTCTTGATTATATTTTATGACCCTAAGTCTATCAATTTATTCTAGAGCATCCATAAAGATGCCATCATATTCATCTACACATTCCTCTTCAAATGCCATAAGTAATTCAAAATCCTAATTTGATTCATCATCCTCATTATTGGAATAATATTCACTATCTTCATGAGTATATAAACTTTTCTTTCTATCAAACTTCCTTTTAACAAATTCCTTTGGAACATTCTTCCCTTTCATGTGATTTTCTTTATAAAGACATTTAACCAAATAGTGTCCTACCCTTCCACAGGAAAAAGATTTAAAAGGAATCCTACCTTTGAACTCGCCAATTCCCACTTGGAGATTCTTCAAAAACTTCACTTCTTCTTTGTCTTAAATATAAGTTGTTTCCTTATGATCTTATTTTTATTTCAGTTTGTTTTTTGCTTTCAACGTTGCTTCTCTAATACTTGATGTACCCCCTTTTCTAATCTCATAAGTTGTCAAGAACCCATGGAGCCATTCAATAGTGAGGTTCATTAAATCATGTATTTCTTCTATTCAATAGTGGGAATCCTTTATTTCATCACCAAGATTTTTCATTGAGTTAACAATATCGTCTACACTAAGGAAAAAGCTTGCAATACTTTCATCATCATGTGTTGAAAGAGTCTCATACTGAATTATAAATGTTTTAAGTTTAGCACTTTTTACCTTAGTATCACCTTCATGGATTTGGATAAGATTATCCCATATTTCCTTTGCAGTGTTCAACTACATGACTTTTAGAAACTCAGATTCAACCAAACTTCCCAAGATAGCATTGAAAACCTTTGCATTAATGTCATATTATTTCTTTCCTACATCATCTGTGGGAATGGAGGTAGGGAATTTATATCCATCTTCAATAATCAACAATACATCTACTCCTAGTGCCTACAAATATGCTCTCTTTATGACTTCCAAAAGCACAAAATTAATTTCCTTAAAAAAAGGTGCCTTAACAGAAGATACTCCCTCTTGACTGCTTATATTGATGGATCTCCCTCTAAGCAATCAATCTTCTTCTGAGGGATCTTCTTTGATACCAATTTTAGGAAAAGTAATGGGGGGAAGGGAGATCAGTCTATATTTAAATTCAATTAAAATTTCAAATTTTATATTCATAATTTTGTACGGTACTATTCATTATGAAATCCATGTGTGTACATGACTTCATTGAATGCAAACATCGTATATCCAGTTTACTTAATTTGTCATATATTTCATTAGTGAGTTAACTTAATCATTAAACTTCTAATTCATTGACCATCCAGTATGTACTAAAGAATTGATAAGTCAAAACATATAAGCAACACACATAGAACACAATGATTTTAGATGGAAACCTAATGTGGGATAAAACCACCATTGTCATTGTCTCTGTATTCTTTTCTTATTATATAAGAAAAATATTCATTGCATTTTGTATTGGTGTAGACTCTTACTAGCATGCACGAACCCATCTACAAGAGGCTACAACCTCCACTTGTTCTCCAACACCCACTGAAAGGGAGATACAACCCCCAAATCCCATTTACTAGCTCCTACCAAAAGAGAGCTCCTACCTCCTCACTGAACGATTCAACCCTCAACACCTTTTGGACCATGTTTTAGAATGTTTCATACTTGATCAACTTTTGAACCAGCCATCAAAACCTGCAAGCCACCTTTCATCAAATTTCAACACTAGGCCCACACCAACAATAAGCCCAAATCAAAATATACCTAGTCACAAAAACTGAACCACCGAATCACTATAAAACAACTAAATATTTGAAAGTACAAAAGCCAATCAAAATAAATTAAATTTAGAATATATATATATATATATATATATATATATATATATATATAGTATCGTTCTTAGTAGAACCTCTTTATATACGTGCTTACTCTGCATAACACTCACGTACGATTTTCAAATCATAGAATTATTTAAATGAATCACTTTAACATTGAAATACCCATTCAATCAAATATTGAAATATTCATACATATTTGAAACATACCTAGTCAAATCATTGCAGCATTATAATTGATCATCATTTCAATCCATAATTAAATTAACACAAACACCTCTGTGAGATACAGATCGAGACTTCATTCACAAACATCTCCAAATAGAACATACATCATCAATTATAAGAAACACTGTAAACCCTGAAGTCTAGATCTAACTCAAAATATATAGGGAACATTTATTAAGAAGAACAATGCATATGTATGCTTAGCATGTGTAACACCCATGTACGTATCTCAACATACTTAAAAACATATCTTAGAATATGTACATGACTTAACAAAAATAGATCTCTATATGTACATTATTGTTCAGAAGAAAACCAACATAAAGATCTTAAATCACTAATACATACATTTTTTGTAACCATAACTCACATTCTGCAACCTTCACTATCACATATTCAGATCATAACATCATTACAACCACAGATCTATCATTTTTATCTACAAGCATAAATAGACCAGGAAAGTGTATTCACTAGTCTTTTCTACACTTTCAAATCTATTCGATCTGTACCATCTATTCTCTCCCTCATGCATAGTTGTTTAAATTCAAATCACATATGAATAACTCATTTATTTGCACACTTAGAACCTTGATCCCCATCTCCTTATATAGTTTTTACATTAGTGAATACCTTAGTTAAATCCTTTGATAATGTCATTAGAATTTATTGATGGAGTCAAATGAACATTGCCATCCCAGTTAGTATGGGAAAAACCATGGGAAAAACCATGGTAATAACCCCTCATGTCCAGATTTCCATGGTTCAGATTATGTACGTGACTTTCACTCATAAAACTTGCATACGTATGTGGCCCTTCTTCACAAGAACAACATATAGCTTCTCAAACTTCACTTTTTTCATCCATTGGCACTAAACACTAGTTTATATGTTGATACCATTTGTACCAATGAGTTCCAAAACCATCCTATTATCACAATGTTGACATTAAGTACATATTTTTGAAGTAGGTTATCATCAAGACAACACATTAGCTACAATGCTAAAACGTTCAATATCTACACGAAAATCAATGCATCTAGTGCAAGAAATATTCTTCCATTTCTCTCCCCCCTCCATCTACATTGATATCTACCTCCATCTCTCCTTCTTCATCTCTTTATGTTATCCCCTGAGACACAAATTCTCTCTCTCTCCACATCTATATATCTATCTCTCCCTCCCTCCCTCTCTCCACCTCTCTCTTCTTCCTTATCTCCCCCTTGCATCTATATCTCTATCTCCCTTTGTATCTCGTTCTTTTTCCTTGTATATTAACCCATAAACATACTCAGTCTTTCTCCATATACATTTATATATATCTCTCTCTTTCCCCCTTCTTTCCTTATCTCTTCCCTCTATCCCTCTTCCCTCCTACTCTCTGCCCTCTCTCTCTACATCTCCCTTGTCACTCACTCTCTCTTTCTCTACCTTTCTCTCTCTTTCCCTTTCTTATTACCTCCCTCTCTCTCCCACTTCAACTCCATCTCTCTCTCTCTCCATCCCTTTCTCCTTCTCTCTCTCAATTCCTCTGTCTCGTCCTTCTTCTTTCCCCCTTTATATCTCACATCCATATCTCTCTCCCCGTCACCTCTCTCTCTCTCTCTCCCTCCCTCTCTCTTTCTCTCTCTCTCTTTTTCTTCCATTTTTATCACTATCTCCCTCCTTCTCTAATTCTCTATTCTTAGATCGAACACCTTTCTCTCCATATCTCCTTTGTCACTTCCTCTCTCTCCATGTCTTTCTTCTTCCCTCCCTATGTTTCCCTATAGCCCCATATTTCTCTCCCTTCCTCTCTCATCAAATGTCTCTCTACCTCTCTCCTCCTCTCTCCCTAACCATCTCTATCTTCCTTGCTCTCTCTCCCTTCCTCTCCTTCCTTGATCTATATTTATATCCCCATCCATCTATATCTATATATCCCTCCATTTCTCCTTCTTTATCTCTCTATCCTGCCCCACCAAACACACAACCTATCTCTCACCATATCTCTCTCTCTCTCTCTATATATATATATATATATATATCTATATATATATATATATATATATATATATATATATATATATATATATATATATATATATATATATATATATATATATATATATATATATCCCTCCCTCCCCCTTTCATCTATGTATTTATATCTTATCACCCTCCCTTTCTCCTTCTTTATCACTCTATATCACCCCACAAACATACACAAAATTTCTGTATATCTATTTATTCCTCCCTCCCTCTTCCTATCGCTCACTCTCTCTACTCCCCTTCTCTCACTCTCTCTACCATTTTATCACTCTTCCATATTCTCCTCTCTCCCACTCTTTCCATCTCACTTGTCACTACTTCACTCTCTATCTCCATATTTCTCTCTCTATTTCTTTCTTCACTAAAATCAATGCATCTAATGCAAGCAATCGAATAGGATTAGAAATAAACATGTACACTAAATAAATGTATCTAGTGCAAGCAATCAAATATAATTAGAAATGAACATCTACATTGAAATCAATGCATATAGTGTAAGCATTCAAATAGGATTAGAAGTTAGCATCTACACTAAAATCAATAGATATAGTGCATGGAATATTCTTCCTGTTCTCTCCACCCTCCATCTATATCTATATCTCTCTCCATATCTCCTTATTTGTCTATTTATCTCACCCCCTGAAACAAACACACACTCCCTCTCCATATCTATCTATTTATCTCTCCATCTCTCTCTTCTTCCCTCTCTCCCCCTTCCATCTACATACTTATATACCTCTATCTATCTATATCACCATGTAAAAATACACACTCTTTCTCCATATCTATATATAAAACCCTCCATATGTCTCTCCCTCTCTCACTTGTCCTCTATCCCTCTTCCCTCCTAATCTTCTTTCTCTCTCTATATCCACCTTTCTCTATCTCTACCTTTCTTCTTACCCCTCTCTTTCTCCTCCTCCCTCCCTCTCACTCCCTCCCTCCCTCCCTCCCTCCCTCTCGCTCCCTCCCTCCCTCTCGCTCCCTCCCTCGCTCCCTCTCGCTACCTCCCTCCCTCCCTCTCGCTCCATCGCTCCCTCTCGCTCCCTCCCTCCCTCCCTCCCACTCTCTCGCTCCCTCCCTCCCTCCCTCCCTCCCTCCCTCTCTCTCTCTCTCCCTCCCTCGCTCCCTCCCTCTCTCTCTGCCTCCCTCCCTCCCTCCCTCTCTCTCTCTCTCCCTCCCTCCCTCCCTCCCTCCCTCCCTCCCTCCCTCTCTCCCTCCCTCCCTCCCTCCCTCTCTCTCTCCCTCCCTCCCTCCCTCCCTCTCTCTCTCTCTCCCTCCCTCCCTCCCTCCCTCTCTCTCTCCCTCCCTCCCTCCCTCCCTCTCTCTCTTTCTCTCTCTCTCTCTTCTTCCTACAACTCTATCACTATCTCCCTCTTGTCATTCTCTCTTTTACTTTCTTCCCACTCTCTTCATCTCTCCATATTCATCTCTCTAACTCATCCACAATAGATACACTCTCTCTCCATCTCTCTCTCTCCACCTTTCTCTCTCTATGTATTTCTTATTTCCTTCCAATCTTTCCCTCCAACTCCATCTCTCTCCCTCCCTCTCTCCTTCACTCTCCCTCTCCTTCTCTCATCCTCTCTCTCAAGTCCACTCTCCCATACTTCCTCTATCTCCCTTACTCTCCTCCCTCCATCTATATCTATAACCCCCTACATCTATATTTACATATCCGTCTATGTCTCCATTTTTTTATCTCTATATCAAGCACCCTCCCAAACACATAGGCTCTCTCTCTACATATCTATCTATATGTCCCTCCCTCCATCTCTCTATCTCTCTCTTATTCCCTCCATCCCCCTTATATCTATATCTATATATACCTCTGTCTCTCCTTCTTTAACTCTGTATATGACACCATAAACATACACATCCATTCTCCATATCTGTCTATATTTCCCCACCTCTTCCTCTCCCTCACTCTCTCCCTTACCCTTCTCTTTGTCTCTCTCTTTTCCCCTTCTCTCCCTCCTTTTTCCATTTTATCTCCCTTCGCTCCATATCTCCTGTCTCCCTCTCTCTGTTTACCTTAAAACTCCCTCTCTCCCTCTCGCTAAACCTTTCTCTCTCTATGTATTTCTTAACTACAATCAATTCATATAATGCAAGCAGTCAAATAGGATTAGAAACTAGCATCTACCGTAAAGCATTCCATCTAGTGCAAGTAATAAAATATAATTGGAAATCAACATCTACACTGAGATCAATGCATCTAGTGCAAGCATTCAAATAGCGTTAGAAATTAGCATCTACACTAAAACCAATGCATCTAGTGCACACAATATGCTTCCCTTTCTCTCCCCCCTCGATAGATTTCTATATCTCCTTCCATTTATCCTTTTTTGTCTATCTATCGCACCCCCACAAACACACATTCTCTCTCTCTCTCTCTCTCTCTCTCTCTCTCTCTCTCTCTCTCCATATATATCTATCTATCCCTTCCTATGTCCTTCTCTCCATATCTCTCTACTTCCCTCTCTCCCCCTTCCATCTATATGTCTACCTTCTTTAATCTCTCCTTCTTATTCTCTCCATATCATGTGGCAAACATACACATTCTTTCTCCATATCTATCTATATCTCCCTCCCACTTCCTTTCCTTCTCTTTCTCTCTCTCCACATTCTCTCCCTATCTCTTCACTTCTCTCTCTCTCTCTCTCTCTCTCTCTCTCTCTACATCTTCCTTATCACTCCCTCTACCTCTCTCACATCTCTCTCTCCCTCCCTCTCTGCTTCTATTTATCAAGTCCTCTCTCTATTCCCTGCTCTCTTCCCCATTCTCTCCTACCTCCCTTTTCCTCTCCCCCTCATCACTCACACTCTCTATCTTTCTCTTCATCATCCAAATCTATCACTATACCCCTCCTTTCATTCTATCTTCTTCTCTCTTCCACTTCTCTGTTAAAATTTTATCTAATTTGAAATTTTGATGTGGTAAAAATTTTTGTTGAAGGTAAATTTATGATCCATTCAAATTCAATGTATATGATAAAGGATATTTTAAAAGCATGATTTTTGTTTAGGGGGAGATTAATTTTTTTTGGAGAAAATTATTGTTATTATTTTTATTTTTTGATAATGGAGGGATATAATTACACATCACCCCATACTCAATTGTAGAATGTGCCTCTAAGCCCAACTAGAGGAATATTTCTAATTCTTACACGTTTTTAATTCTTATACCTTTTAAAATTGTTTCCCTACATAAATTAAATAATATATTCATATTTATGCATATATAAAGATTGAAAGTTTAAAAAATTGTTGAAATGATTATTAATCATAATAAAATACTTTAATACCTAAAGAAGAAAATAAGTAATTGAAAGTAAATAATTGAATTACCTTCTTATAATATTACTAAGAGGTAAATATGTAATTAATTTAATTCTTAATATAAAATTAGTAAATTACATTTTAATAATAATAGTAATAACAATAATAAAAATGATTGTAGCCCAAAAGTAAAATATTTCAATACGCATAATTAATTGATAACATGTATTTAAAATAAATTAATATAATTTAATGTTGGAAAAAATAAGGAATTGAATGTGACAAAATTAAATCACTCTTTGAAAAGAATAAAAAGAGATGTGAAATTCATTTAATTTTTAATATAAAATTAATACATACCATTTAAAACCCCTTATCTCTGTGGTAGTCCAACACCGCTAGTCTTTAATGTTCTCAATGAATCAATTGCATAGGCATTAGGTGGGATTTTGTTATGAAACCAGCTCAAGAAAATATAGAAAAGATTGATCAACACCTTAGAATTCAGCCTCTTCGAGGGGGCAACCTCCTTTACATTACATAAATGAACAATTCTTGGATGATTCAAATGACAAAACCTCCTTTCTATATATAGGAGTCTAAGGAGTCACAATATAATCCAGCCGACCTAACAATAACAATATAAAGCCACAAAAATAACAATAGAGGGATTCTATGGGGCACAGTAATAACAATATGGGGGAAATAGGGGCACAACAATATTAATAAGGGGTATAACTACAATAGTAATGGGGTAATCACTAGTATTATGGGCACCCAACATGCCCCTCTCCTTCAAAAAAGTGTTGTCCTCAACGCTTGAGTAGTTATGGATACTTCTGCATAAAATTCTCATCCTCCCATGTGGAATTTTCAGCGGATAAGTTCTTCCACTTGATAAGATACTCTGAAACTGATCGATTTCGTAGCTGTCGAGTTCTTGTTTCTGTGACTGCTTCCGGTTCCAATATAATTTTTCCTTCCTCATCAAGTTCTGGCAATATTGTTTGAACTGGGAGCTTTTCGCCTATAACCTTATTTAAACATGAAACATGGAAAACTAGGTGCAATTGAGAAGCTGCAGGAAGCTCCAATTTGTATGCCATAGTACCAATATTTTGCAACACCTTGTACGGACCGTAATACTTTGGTGATAATTTATTATCCTTCTTAGCTTGCTTGAGGGACATTTGCTTAAATGGTTGTAGCCGTAGGAATACCCAATCACCTACATCAAAACTTCTTTCACTGCGATGTTGATCTGCCTATTGTTTCATTCTATTCTGTGCCAACACGAGGTTATCCTTTAAGAGTTGGAGGACTTGTTGTTGATGTTCAATGTGATGTTCCACTGCCTGAACCTTAGAATTTTCTCTTAAATATGATGTGATGGATGGTGGTTGATACCCATAAAGTACCATAAATGGGGTCATTTTTGTTTTTGTATGGAAGGAAGTGTTATACGACCATTCAGCCAGAGGCAACCATTTGACCCATTGTGTCTGTTTATCAGATACAAAGCAATGAAGATATCCTTCCAAACATTTGTTTACTATCTCAGTTTTCCCATCAGATTGAGGATGATAAGATGAACTATGAGCTAACTGAGTACCAAGACAAGAAAATAATTCTGTCCAAAAATTTCCAGTGAAAATGGGATCTCTGTCACTTACAATAATATTTGGGTTTCCATGTAGCTTTTGAATTGTTTCTGTAAATGTAGTAGAAACTGTACTGGCTTTAAATGGATGTGATAATGCAAAAAAGTGTGCATACTTGGTAAGTCTGTCAACTACCACCATGATGACACTCTTTCCCTCAGACTTGGGTAAACCTGTGATAAAATCCATTGAAACCTCCTCCCAACGTTGGCTTGGAATGGATAAAGGTTGTAATAGACCCGGTGTCTTAATTGTTTCAACTTTATTTTGTTGGCAAACCAAACATTCCGCCACAAACTTTTGAATATCTGATTTAAGGCCATCCCAAAAAAATTCCTTCTTAACCCTGTGGTAAGTTTTTAAAAATCCTGAGTGCCCTCCTAAGGGGGAAGTGTGCAATTCCATAAGAATCTTTTGTTTTAGTTGGGAATACTTACAGAGGTATAAGCGATATTTGTACCATAACAAAACATTTTGCCAGCTAAATGTTTCAGACGTACTGGAATCTTGTTGTAACTTTCGAATAAGTGCCCACACTTCTTCATCATTCTTCCACTCCTCCCTTGCTTCATTTATCCAATCTGGTTGGATAATAGAAATGGCGCACAACAATGCTTCCACATCCTCATCCTTTCTTGAGAGTGCATCTGCCACCACATTTTGCTTCCCTTTTTTGTAGATGATTTCAAAGTCATAACCCAACATCTTTGTGACCCACTTTTGTTGCTCTTCAGAGGATAATCTTTGTTCTAAAAAGTATTTAAGGCTATCATGATCCTTTTTTACCTTGAAGTGTCTTCCCATTAGGTAGGGTCGCCATTTCTTAAGTGCATGGAGTATTGCCAACATTTCCTTCTCATAAATAGCTTTGCTTAAAAACTTTCCCTTGATTGGACAACTTTCAAAAGCAATGGGTCTTTCATCTTGCATTAGAATAGCACCAATTCCATTTCCTAAAGCATCACATTCCACAATAAAGGTTTTTGTGAAGTCCGGTGTAGCTAAGACCAGTGCTTGGCACATTGCCTCTTTAAGATGTTCAAAGGCCTTTGTTGCTTCCGGAGTCCATGAAAATGCATCTTTCTTCAATAATGTTGTTAGAGGTGCTGCTATTCTCCCATAATTCTTAACAAACTTGCGATAATACCCTGTCAACCCAAGAAATCCTCGCAGATGCTTTATGGATGTGGGGATTTTCCATTCCTTAATGGCTTTAATTTTGCTAGGGTCTACCTTAACTCCTTCATGAGATACAATATGAACCAGATATTCCACCCCCTGGACTCCAAAGAAACATTTGGATCTTTTTGCATATAATTGTTTCTCCTCCAATAGTTGTAGCACCCTGTCAACATGTTCAACATGATCCTTCAAGACTTGCTATAGATTAGTATATCATCAAAAAATACTAACACAAATTTTCTAAGGAATGGTTTGAAAATTGAATTCATCAAACCTTGAAATGTTGAAGGTGCATTGGTAAGGCCAAAAGGCATGACCAAAAATTCATAATGACCCTCATGAGTTCTAAATGCTATTTTCAGAATGTCTTCAATCTTCATTCTGATTTGATGATATCTTGAACGAAGATCCAACTTGGTGAAGTAAATTGATCCATGCAATTCATCCAGTAATTCATCAATGACAGGAATGGGGAACTTATCTTTAATAGTGAGCTTGTTGAGCTCCCTATAATCCGGACACATGCGCCATGATCCATCCTTCTTGTGCACCAATACTACTGGAGCAGAGAAAGAACTTTGACTCGGTTGAATTATACCAGCCTCCAGCATTTCTGCAACCATACGTTCAATTTCAATCTTTTGGACATAGGGATATCTGTACGGCCTGATGTTTGGAGGAACACTTCCTGGAATTACATGAATACCATGATCATGATCACGCATAGGTGGGAGACCTTTGGGAGTCTCAAATACCTTGGAATGATTGTCCAGGACGTTTTGGAGATCTGGAGAAATAGATGATTCCGATGTGGAAACATCTAGCGAACATAATTGTGTAATTACACCTCTTTGCTCCTTTTTTAGAAGCTTTGTCATACCATTAGAGCTGATTATCTTTCCTGGTTTCCCTGCAATACCCCTTAATTCAACTTCCTTTCCTTCCGTAGAAAATCTGATGAAAAGTTCTTGAAAATTAAAAGCTATTGTACCCAAGGATTGTAGCCATTGGACTCCTAGTACAACATCAGCACCTCCCATTGGAATGGAAAGCATTGGGCTAGTCAATGCATATTCTCCCATGGATAGCTTGATATTATGGCACTTTCCAGAGCAATTTGTTGTTCCTCCATTTGCAATCATCACTTGACACTCTGGATCTGGATATAGGAAGCAATTCAATTCTTTTGCTACCTTACAATGAATAAAATTGTGGGTGCTTCCTGAATCAATCAACACTATTACCTTTTTCTTCTTGATTTGTCCTTCTATCTTGATGGTTTAAGGAGTGGTAATTTCCACCAATGCATTACAAGATATGGTCGGATTTATTTGTTCTTCATCTAAGCTTTGTTCCTGGAGTATATCCTCTTCTTTTGACCTTTCTTGCTCCTTTTCTTCTTCCTCTTCACAATCTATGTAGAATAATTTCTTCTAAGCACATTTATGGCCTTTAGTGTATTTGCTATCACAACTGTAACAAAGCCCTTTTGCTCTTTTTTCTTCCAATTGTTGTGGTGTCAACCTTATATGTTGTGGAAGACTAGGGGCAACAACACTTCCGTCTTTATAGTTGTGAGTGGTATTCTTCCTGGTTGCCATAATTTTTCTTTCCATTTTTCTTGCTAACATGAATGCCTTCTCTAATGAATCAAGTTCCCAAAGGCGAACATCATGTTGGATATTATCCTTTAAAGACCCTATGAACACATCAATCCTATGCTCCTATGGAATATCTTTTACCTTTATGTTCAATTTTTGGAACTCCTCAATGTGCTCCATTATTGAACCCTTTTGTTTGAGACTTATCAATTGGCTAAAAAAATTGTTGCTTTTTGTATCCTCATAATGTGCTATCAATTCTTCCATAAAAATTGCCCAAGTGATAAATTGTTTACGAGAGCAAAGCCATTGATACCATACAAACTGATTTGGTTCCAAATATAAAGTTGCCATATGTACCTTTTGTGTGTTTTGCACATTATTGAGATCAAAGAATTGCTCCATCTGTAATATCCATGTTGCGGGATCCTTGCCATCAAACTTCCTCATATCGATTTTTGGAATATGGTGGGTCTTCGATCCAACATTAGAGTCTATGGAATCATGATTAACATTTCTTTTATTCACATCATGAGTTTTCTTTACTACCCTTTCACCATTAGTGACCCTTTCATGTAGCAACTTCTTCAATTCTTCCATGTTTGTCTTCAAATCTATCTTTAAATCGTCCATCTTAGCTTCTACGCCTTTCTTTAAACCATCCATCTTAGCTTATACATCTTTCTTTAAACCATCCATCTTAGATTCTATTCCTTTTTGTGCAAGTGACACTTGTTGCACTTGGTCTCGTAATTTTGCTATATCATGTTGCATTTCTTCCTCTTCTTCATAAGTCATGCTAGAGCTTTCAGGTTGCTTACTAGGTGTTTGCATTTTCTTTCCTCGGGGCATCAATTACCGATAATAATGCTTTACTATGCCCTTTTAATTCCTTCAAACCAAGCTTACGCAAAAATTTAAAAAAAAACTACACACCTTTTTTCACTTTGTAGAAGTCTGATATTGAATCTGATGTATCCCTGTAATTTCGAATCATCCAGTTCTGGAATTGTGACCTGTAGTAGCCTTCTGCGTCCTCTTTCCAATGCCACTAGTCTGATCCAAATTGGATTCTCCAAGAAAGAGTTATGCACAATCTCTCAGAGTGACCTGATTGTAGACTAGTTCAGTAGAGCGAACTTTTATGAAGTGCCATGTGTCACTGTTTCTACCTTTGACTCTGAAAAATATATACAAGAAGACTACATTCCATCCCCTTTCTATACCTTCTTGTGAAATTTCAATCTGATGCTCAGAAAGAAAGTTATGACGCTTTTCTACAGGTCACCTGTTTGGAATGTAATTCAGGAGTCTGCAAAAAGACCAACTTCCTCAGATCATATCTCCACAAATATAGTGCGAAAAGCTCTAAAATTCAGACCCAAGGTTCAACGTGATTTCTCCTCAAACGGTTTTTTTTTTTCAACTTCTGAAACGTCGCAGAAAAAAAGTTATAGCGAAAATGCCACGATGACCTATTTGGAGCAGCGAAACCCTAGAATCCAAAGCTCTAATACTAAATGTTATGAAAGAAGCTCAAGAAAAGATAGAAAAGATTGATCAACGCCTTAGAATTCAGCCTCTTCGATGGGGCAACCTCCTTTACATTACATAAATGAACAATTCTTGGATGATTCAAATGACAAAACCTCCTTTCTATATATAGGAGTCTAAGGAGTCACAACATAATCCAGCCGACGTAACAATAATAATATAAAACCACAAAAATAACAATAGAGGGATTCTATGGGGCACAGTAATAACAATATGGGGGCAATAGGGGCACAACAATATTAAGAAGGGGTATAACTATAATAGTAATGGGGTAATCACTAGTATTATGGGGACTCAATAGATTTTGGCCATGAAATAGGCCTACTCTTCCCCATATCTCCATTTTGGAGTGTGGTGATGGTGTCAAGTCCACCCTCTTCATACATTTAAATCAAATTAAGCATAGGGCATCTAATCCTTGTGTTTCCTCACTAAAACAATCAGAGCTCTTGCATGGCCATCGATTCATCATAATCTGTGAAGGTTGTTACTCTGCTCAACTTTAGATATTTGCATTTCGTTTCTTAACAACTATGGTCTAACAACAAGGATGGTCTAGCATAGGTGGTTGTGGGTGAGATTGAACTTCCCACCTTCACTAGCATGGAAATGGTGATGAGAATTTTGATTTTAATATTACACATCAATTCAAAAGAGTGGTAGGAGATGCTAAAGATCATGAGCTTCGCGTGTCTAGTGACAATCTCTACACCTGCCGCAACATCCTCAGTTTCCACTATCAAGACGAAGAAGAAAACAACATGTTGTTGGAAATAACCTTTTGCGATGTAGAATTCCATCTCCATCACACAAAGTTTGGTTATTGCTGAATTTCCTAACTTCTAGGCATGGAGCTTTAGGGTTCAAAATATCCCTCAACTAATATAGTGGATGACTCATCACTTTCTATTTTGCATAAAGTGCCTCCCCTTGATATGCCTTGTAGCCTCACACCACAATAATGACACTCACATGGTATGTCAAAACATATCTCTGTTGGTATGGGTCCCTCCTATGGAAATCATGGAAGTCATAATAGCGAGGTCAATAGTCAAATCCGCTATGTCAATGATTGTCTCCAACAACACTATGAGTTTCCATCCAACCAACCTCCTCAATGGTCCTTTTTCTAGATGATCCGGACTACTACAAACCATACTCGAGGGTCCACGAGAACACTTGTGAGCATTAACCAACATTATTAGTGTTTCAAGGTAGCGTTGCTATATCTTGCTAATTGTTGGTCTTTCAAGGTAGAGTTCTTGACTGTAGTTATGGTTCTATATATTTTAATACAATGTGAACAAAGTGAGGCATTATGTTTTCTCCTTTCTGAGAAGAGACATCCCCATATCATTGTCCATCATATCCTTCCTCAATCTCAAGACCATTTTCATGGCCAAACTTTGTTGAGCTTTAATGCTCTAAATAATATGTTTTTTGTAATTATATCAGAATATAAAGTCAATTTACTTAAAAAAATAAAAAATCCATAGTATTTAAAACATATTAACAATAATTTAAAAATTAATGTACGTCATAAATAAAATATTTCAATGCCCATGTATATGCTATATAAAGTAAATGAAAAAATAATGTTTTAGGGTTAAAATCTCTCTCTCTCTCTCTCTCTCTCTCTTTATATATATATATATATATATATATATATATATATATATATATATATATATATCACAGATTATTCAAGGGATTGGAGGGATCAAATTTTTCCTACGCATAAATATTTCTCCAAGTTTTTCACTCTATAAGAGATTTGTAGTTCAAGTGATTTGATCCTTCTCAACGCTTGATATATCTGGGTTTAAGATGGATCTAGGTTGGCTATATAGCACTATATAATATCTATATATGTATCTATGTGTCTCTTTCTTATTCCCTCTCTTTATCTAACCCCCAAACTTACACATTCTATCTCGATATCTATCTATCTTTCTCTCCCTCTCTCTCTCTTCCCCTTCTCTCTCTCTCTCTTCCCTCCTCTCTCTCTCTCCATTGCTCCCTTGTCAGTACCTTTCTCTTTCCACCTTTCTCCTTCTATTTAGTTCTCCATACCTCTCTTTCTCTCCCCTACAACTCTAACTCTCTCTCGTTCTCTCTATTGAGACCTCTCTCTCTTCGTTCATCTCTCTCCCTTTCTCTCCCACCTCCCTATGTCACCTGCCCCATCACTCTGCTTATGCCCTCCAACTCTGTCACTATATCCCACCCTCTCTCTCCAACTTTGTCACTATATCCCTCCTTCTCTCCATCTCTCTCTCCCATCCATCTTTATGTCTTTGTCTCTCTCTCTTCCCCTTCTCTACCTATCTCTCTCCTCTCCTCTTCTTTCTATCATCTCCTCTCCTCTCTCCCTCACTCTCTCTCCATCTATCCCTTGTCGCTATCTCTCTTTCTCTCTCTAGCCCCAATGCCCCCCCACCAAGTCCCCCCAACCACCACTTAGTTAAGATGGATCTATACTCGTTCTTAATAATATTATTTATATTACACTTATTTATATATAAAAGTATTCTGATTTTAACTTTATTAAAACCTTAATTTAATTCTTATGGGAATATTCTTAGCACTTTTGATAATACATGGTTTAGATATATCTCAGAAGTAATTTAAAGCTCTTTGCTTTTAGATCCAATTAAAAAATGTTATAAAATGAAATTGAATTAAATTACTTTTATTGTGAAATAATTAATGGTGTTTGGGCATGTGGTATTGATAAGTCATGGTATTGGCCCATGGTATTGTAAGAAAACCTCTTTAGAAGTTAATAATATCCATGGTTAAGAATCTTGTCATATTGTTATAAAATATTTTGATTGTGAAATAAGTTATAGTTTTTGGGTATGTGGTGTGGTATTGATAACACATGGTATTGTAACAAAGCCTATTCATAATTTCATAATGTCAAAGGAAAAGTGGGGATCAATATCCCTGCTTAGGAATTGTGTCATATTGCTATAAAATATTTCCATTTTTAAATATGTTATGCTTTTTGAGCATGTGGTATTGTAACAAAGCCTATTTACAGGTTAATAATATCCATGGTAAAGTGCAGGTGAACATCTGATGTTAAATGGGGCACTAAAGGCTTCTTGTTAGCTTACAAGAACCTCTCCCACTCCAAAGCTTATATATATTTCCTAGATCTATGCTTATGATTGATAAATGCGGAATTACAAGTGCTTGAAAGAGGTGTACGCTTGTGTTTGTCAAGTGATTATGTATATTTTATTATGCTGATGTTTAAACATACATACCAGTAAATAAAGCTGCAAATTAGCAAACACATAAGACAACAATATAATTAGCAGTTCACCCAAACCGCTTGGGCTATGTCTTTGTGAGATCTACTCAACTCAACTAGGCTCTATGATATTATGGTAAAATTCTTTTACAAGTTCCACACTCAACTCCATTGGTTTACAATTGAACCTATGGCTTTAGAATACCATCTTACCCCTGGATGTCCTTGCTCTGCAAACAGATCTATGCTTCTCTAGACTAGGCTCCTTCAATTATTGCTCTGGGCTATCTTGAGCTCCAGCTTGCACCAACTCCCTCAGAACTCTCTTAACTGTATCTGGAACTCCTTCTTCTGTCTTCAGCATACTCTGGACATCAGCAATAGCTTGATAATTTGATCTCTTTGCTGTTCTGAACTTCATTACAACCCATGTCTCTTAGAAGTCCATTTGAGCTCTCTGGCTATGTGACTCTGTCTCTCTAGCTAACTAGCTCTCGCTCTTAGCTCTTTGGCTCATCTGGGTCTGGCTCTCTTAGCTATCTGGCTCTATCTGTCTAGCTCTGCCTCCAACCTCTGGTGGCTCTGCCTCTGCTCAGCCCTCTAGCTCTGAAGCTCCGAGGCTTTCTATCTCTCGACGCTCAATTTCTTGGGCTCTCTGTCCCTTTCGTGTTTCGCTTGACCTCCAAGTGACCCTCTGCAAATTGTGCTCTGTGTGTATTTATCGTGCATCAATTTTCACCTCTGCAAGCATGGAAGAATGATCGATTCATTAAAGAATCGGTTTTCCCATTGAAACGCACTGGCGGGTATAGGAAACCCAGTCCTTTGACCTCCTCCTGCAATCATCCCGAATTCCAACACGTCATGACAATACACAAAGAAACACATAAAAAACATATTATGGGCCTTTTAGTCAAACTTCAAATAATATAGAATCACATCTGTATCCCTCTTGGGTCCGTGTTCTTCATCGCTCATTGCAAATCACATTGCCTATGGTAAAACATCAATACACGGGAAGTACATAGAAAATCCAAAAATCCAGACTTCAAATAATATGCAGTCACCCCTATAAGCCTTTCGGGTCCATCATTCTATCGCATATCGCAATCGCTTTGCGTAGGCCAAAAATGAAAATACACGAAAAATACAAAGAAAATCTGCAAATCTGGATTTCAAATATTATAAAATTATATCTATAAACTTATCGGGTCCATTCCTTGATCGCTAATCACAATCACAAGTCGCATATTTCAATGACCCTTTTTATTATTGCAATGTGATTCACCAATCGCCAATCGGCGTTATCGCATATCGCACAGTCGCATAATCACATGTTGCATTGTCGCAACAACCCTTCTATCAGGGATTCACAGATTGTCGACCGCTCTATTGGCACTATCGCTATTGGCCCATTGCATGAGCATATTGCATCAGCGTGGGTCTATGTCTCTGCTCCTCTGATTGCCCAATCACCGATATCGCAATTGGTAATCGCACATGTAAATGACCCGGGGTTCCGATATCACTTGGAGCCTTTCTCTGATTGTGATATGTTAGAGATCACTAATCAGGGATCCTTAAGGACTTCTAGTCTACCCATTAACATTACGATGCAATATTTGCATGTAAAGCCTTAAGCCCCTTTTCATAAGGATTTACCTCCTTTTTCTAAGGATAATGGGCAAACATCTTTTTGCGATAACTCCTTCATCCGGAGTCCATTTTCACCCATTCAAATTGCAGTAGATTGAGATTGAATAGATCTATGCAATGAGACTATTTCCAAGAGCATCCTTTGACTTTAATTTTTCTTCTGTGAGGAAAATTCATAGACTTAGAAGTCTATGTTAGATCCATTTTGGATCACGCCTCCCCACTAAAAATATTTTGGACTCCAAAAGCCAAATATACTGATCAAAATAGTAAATGAGAGTAACAACACCCTCTTCTTTCGGCCTCGATACACTTGTCTTGCATAGTGCCTCTAAACCAAAGCCTTTGAACCCTCCCTTCTTAGATGTGCTTTTCCTCCTGGGAAGAACTGTTTTCCTCCCTAACTTCCTACAGGACTTCTACTGAGAAGGTTACAAAAGGTAGTTTGAACTTCTCTGCCTTGATCATTGATCCAAGGTGGCTCAAACAAATGTGAAGTTACATCTGCTTAACAAAATTTTCATTTGTACCTGTTTGACATACTGTTAACAACAACAAGTTTACATACAACAACTAGATGGCCTAAACTCCTACTTCAACAAAAGAAACATCTTTCACATCTTGTGAACACCTCCATGTTTTTGCATTTGCATAAAAATGATTGACTAGATAACAAGCCAACAAAACATGCATTTAAAACAATTGACCCTTTAAGTCAAGCATGTAGAAAAAGAAGCAATTCACCCTAAAGTTCTTTTTCAAAGATGAAACACTTCATCATTATCTCCATATTGGAGACCAAATCAAATTTTCCCAAGTCAATATTGCATTACATGCATGTTTACAACAAAGTAATCAACCCTTCAAGTTAATCACACATACATGTTCAAATACAAGGAAATCATCAACATCCCTGTGTTTGTTCAAATCATGCTTATGCATTCATTTCATCTTTCAACTTTCGATTAAGTACACTGCACTTTCGAAGCTGAAGTGAACATAATGTTGCTCCAATAAAATGAGTCTCCTACTCAAAATTTTCCATTCACATTCTTGGTAAAACCCTGCAACTTCCATTCCATTAACAAAGAAATGCAAATAGATGCAACTTGATATAATGCATTTTCAAAAAGGCATGCAACCTTAATTGGATAAGAACTCTAACCATTTCTTACCAATCCATTTCAAAGGTCCTTCCTTTGTCTGCACATCACCATCAACATGTGAATCATCCTGAAACACATCATTTATGGAAATTTCCTTTCCATTCTCACCATTTTCTCTTTCCACCTTCTTCAAGTTTCATGGAAGCATTGTTGGATTCATAGTCCAACACTTTTCAACAATGTGTCCTTGCTTATGGCACTAAATTCAACACACGTGCATCTTCTTGACAACATGATTTGCCTTGTCCAATTGACCTTTGGCTTTTTGCTTCCTTTCCTTCAAAAGTTTCTTGTATGTGGCCATTCTCTTCCAACATATAGAAACATTATGGTTATCCAAACCACAAAAGGAACATGCAATTCTTTTCCCATACTTATATGGAAATTTATCATGCTTTACATAATAAAAAATAATATGATTAGAACCATATTTATACCTTTCTTTTTCACCTTTATTGCCTTCATGTGGAGGTGAATTGAATGAAAAAGTAGCTCCCTTTGGAACACCATATATCTCTTCTAGGTTGTCAGAGTTTCCACAACTCTCTGGTTCAAGTGTATGCTAATATACATCTTTCTGCAAAGTATGCTTCACACTATTGCACTCCCCAAGAATACAATCTTCACAATCTTGACGTAGAAGACCTACAATGAAACTACTTCTTGGAATTGTTGCAATGGCCTTCATGGCAGCTTTGGAACTTTCTCCATAACATTGTCCATAGCCAAGACCCAAATACTTAGGCCTTTCCTCAACTATTATTGGCTCAACAATACACCGTGCATGTTTTCCCAGGCCTTCTCCTTCATAGCCCATCTTGGACATTAACTTGGAACCTATGCCTCTGGTATGTTTTTCAAAAGAAACAACATAAACATTCTTAGAAGAATTTAAAGACAAACAGGAATTGTTTACCTCTTCTTCAAGTTGATACTTGACCAAGGCTTCTTTGGCAACAAGAAGCTATGTCTCCAACTCATGCATCCTTTTCAGGTTCATATTTGCAATATGAAGTTGCCTCTCCATTTTCTGCAATTTGTCAGAAAGCAACTGCTTCTCTTCCTTCATGGAATTCAACTTCTCTCTAAGTATGATGCTCTTCCTTCCATCCTCATACATTTCTCTCACCATATCCACTATGATGAACAAGTTTTGCTTCATGTCTTCATCAAAGACTCTTGTGAAGAAAGAAGAATTTGAGGAGTCACTTGTAGAAGTAGTCATTATCAAAATGAACAAAAGAACTTCAAACAAGATTAACAAAGAGCTTATTCAAGCAACCTTTTGAAACAAACCTCTTGTGCTTCAAGGATTGCCTTGAGGTCCTTTGGGATAAGAATAATTCCTTCAGCCCTTCTTCCTGATAGAGGGAATTACTCCCCTAGGGCTTTTTGGGTTGAAACCCTAGCAGACTGAAAGTTATCTATTCAAAGAAACATACATTCATACAGCCATTATGTTATAGTAAGCAAATTCTATGATAAGGGTACGTACCTTTGGTCCTACGTTTGAGAAGGCCTTTAGGGTCCAAACCCTTCTTGGAGTTCCCTTCTTCTCTTTTGTCCTGCAAAACAACCAATTCAAAGAACACAGCAGTACATGGACAAAACTTATAAAGAAACCATCTTCATGTTATAAAGAAAGGTAGTTAGTTATGAAATCCAAACAACCATTTACATATGAATTCTAAACATGACTATCATTAACATAAAGAAGATTCATTTCGGGAACCAAGACATGTGTTTCTTTTATTATAGACAAATAAAGTACATAAAAAGGAATATGTTCACCTGAATCACCTTCAGCAGGCTCCAAGCAAAGCTTCCTTCCGGATCTGTTCCAGCCTCAAGCCTCTAACAAAACTCCTTCCATGCCTCTCTCCATGATGTCATAAATGGTGGATGAACATCAACACACAAGGAAACAAAGGTTTCCTGTACAAAATGGGGGAAGTGCAGAAGGCACAAGGGACTTCAGACCTGGTCAAGGGAAAAATCTCAGCATAATAACCTTTCTCTCTATTCTCTCCTCCCTTAGGCCTTTCCTTTGAGGTCTTTTTATACCATCTCCAAAGTAGTTTTTTAGTTAGGAGTTGGTTGGGAACAGTTGGGCCACGAGCACTAACAGGTGATCAGCAGGTAAAACCCGCGATCTCCGCCCGAAAATGAGGAGTTTTATATTTTTTTAAGTGTTTTAATACATACACGTGGGTTGGCTATACACATACCCGCGTATACACGCGTTTAACTCAGGGCAATGTCGCGTATAAGGGATAAAACATTGTTTTTTAAATTTTAGGACCAGGTCTGGAAGGAGGGGTTGCCCTAGGCCATGAGTATAGCATCACAAACCATAAGAGTGAGATTTGGAGCTATAACAGATGCCCCCTAATATATGAGGTCAGAAGGGGTACATGATGGCCGAAATATATTACGCGAGTATATGGAAAGGAATTCTGTCAAAAACCGAGGAGGACTTCACCAGAATTCAGCCTCCCAAGTCACCAAAGGAGATCAAAAAGAAACACTATCTGAGGCGGGCATACCCATGCTCAGAAAAAAGTGAAGCATGTCCGCATATCAAGTACAAGCGGATCCACTAAGTATACAAGTATAAATAACTGAAAGATACATAATGGATCATCTGATCATAATGAACAAGTACATGTCTGAATATCACATATAAGACTATCAATGATGCTGAAAGATGCAACAGATCACTGATATCAAAGACTGATCCCAAAAAGGTACCAACTGAACATGATGGAATAGGATGGTACTACACTGCAAACTCAGGTGCCACCATATAGAATGTCGCCATGACTGACTGCAACATATAAAGTGGAGTGGTATCAACTGGCAGCAATAGGAGCAACTGTCAAGTGAACCAATGAATGCTGATACAACCTGAGGTCTTCACCGACCGTCGTGGTACATTTCTACAGCATCGGAATAAATGATCTGAAGTCGACCATGTGAGAAATCGTTTGATTACCGGTCATCAATGTATACCGTTAACAAATGCGAGACTACTCACCGATAATGATAATGAGCGTCAAGGTACCCAGTACAATCTAACAAGTGTGAATAGATGAGCTGGAGTCGAACACCTGTAAGAATCTATCGATCAGGAGACAATGATGGTTTCCCACTGTCGATAGCGAAGGATCTGCCACTAATGACTGCAAACCCCAAGGTACTGCCAAATGGACTCTAGAAGGAAGGCATTAGTGGGATCAGAAGATCGTCGCCGTGGATGACTACCCCTATGCTGGGCTGGATTTCCGAGGAGATCCTGACCTAGTGTTACCACCGAATGCAGCATGGGGCGAGATTGGTAAGATTTTTTGATTTTATGATTTTTTTTGTCCTCTCTTGGACTTAGTTATCAATAGCTTTCACTTCTGCAAACTCACACAACGGTTAGTTTACAAACATCAAAGAGCTAAATTCTGTCTATTTTTTTAATAGCTTTCATGTCAAACAAGCATATAGATTGCTCTATCAATCAAGAATTTTGATCTAATACCACTTGCATCATGATACCATCTACTCTAGTATAACTTAAGCTCTGATATAACCAACACTGATATAACCAGCTCTGATACCACCTTCTTTGAAGGTGGGGTTAATCAACTTGATGCTCCAATATAACCTGCTCTGATACCACCTGATCTGAAATGGGGCACTAAAGGATTCTTGTCAGCTTACAAGAACCTCTCCCACTCCAAAGCTTATATATATTTCCCATATCTATGCTTATGATTCATAAATTTAGAATTAAAAGTCCTTGAAAGAGGTGTATGCTTGTGTTTGTTTTTAAACTGTTCAAGTGCTTATGTATATTTGCTTATGCTGATGTTTAAACATACATAAAAATAAATAAAGCAGCAAATCAGCAAACGCATAAGACAATAAGACAATTAGGAGTTCACCTAAACCTCTTGGACTACGTCTCTGTGAGCTCCAGTCAACTCGACTAGGCTCTCTAGGTTTATGGTAAACTTCTTTTACAAGTTCCACACTCAACGCCATTGTTTTACAACTGAACCTATGGGTTTAGAATGCCGTCTTACCCCTGGTTGTTATTACTCTGTAGATAGATCTAGGCTTCTCTGGACTAGGCTCCTTCAATTAGTTCTTTGAGCTATCTTGAGCTCTAGCTTGCACCAACTCCCTCATAACTCTCTTAACTATCTCTAGAACTCCTTCTTCTACCTTCAGCACATTCTGGACATCAGCAATAGCTTGATCATTTGATCTATGTGTTGTTTTAAACTTCATTATAGCCCATGGCTCTTAGAGGTCTGTTTGAGCTCTCTGGCTTTGCGGCTCTAGCTCTCTAGCTAACTGGCTTTGGCTCTCATCTCTCTGGCTCATCTAGCTCTGGATCTCTTAGCTATTTGGCTTTGTCCGTCTCGCTCTACCTCTAAACTTTGGTGGCTCTCCCTCTATTCAACCCTCTGGCTCTGAAGCTCTCAGGCTTTCTGGCTCTTGGCGTTCAAGTTCTCAGGGTCTCTGTCCCTTTCATGTTTTGCTCGACCTCTAAGCGACCCTCTACCAATTATGCTCTATGTGTATTTATTGTGCATCGGTTTTCGCCTCTGCAAGCATGGAAGACCTATCAATTCATTAAAGAATCAACATTCCCATTGAAATGCACTGGCGGGTACAGGAAACCCGGTTGTTTGGCCTCCTCCTGCAATCATCCCAAATTCCAACACGTCATGGAAATACATAGAGAAATCCATGAAAAACACATTATGGGCTTTTTAGATAGACTTCAAATAATATAGAATCACATCTATATCTCTCTCATGTCCGTGTTCTTCATTGCTCATCCCAAATCGCATTGCCTATGGAAAAACATCAATACACGGGAAATACATAGAAAATCTGAAGAACCAGACTTCAAATAATATGAAATTGCCCCTTTAAGCCTTTTGGGTCCATCATTCTATCGCATATCGCAATCGCTTTGCGTAGGCCAAAAACCCAAATACACGGAAAATACAAAGAAAATCCACAAATCTGGATTTCAAATATTATGCAATCGCGTCTATAAACATATCGGGTACATGCCTTGATCGTTAATCGCAACCAATTGTCGCATACATCAATGACCCTTTCTATTGTTGCGATGCGATTCACCGATTGTCGATTAGCAGTATCGCATATCGTACAGTTGCATAATCACATGTCACATTGTCACAACGACCCTTGTATCGAGGATTCACTGATCTCTGATCACTCTATCGGCGCTATCGCTCTCAGCCCATCACATTAGTGTATCACATCGACATGGGTCTATGTCTCTGGTCGTCTGATCGCCGATATTACAATCGCTAATCACACATGTAAATGTCCTGGGGTTCCGATATCACTTGAAGCATTTCTCCGATTGCGATATGTCAGAGATAGCTAATCGGGGATCATTAAGGACTGCTACTCCGCCCTTTAACATTGCAATGTGATATTTGCATGTAAAGCCTTAAGCCCCTTTCAATAAGGATTTGCCTCATTTTTCTAAGAATAATGGGAAAACTTCTTTTTGCGATAACTGCTTCATCGAGATTCCATTTTTGCCCATTCAAATTGCAGTACATTTAGACATTTAGACTGAAGAGATCTTTGCAAAGAGACCATTTTCAAAAGCATCATTTGACTTTCATTTTTCCTATGTGAGGAAAATTCATAGACTTAGAAGTCTATGTTAGATCCATTTTGGATCAATATCCATGGTTAAGAATCTTTTCATCTTGTTATAAAATATTTTGATTGCGAAATAAGCTATGTTTGTTGGGCATGTGGTATTGATAAGGCATGGTATTGTAACAAATCTTATTTAGAAGCTAATAATATACATGGTAAAGTGGGGGTGAATATTCATGGTTAAGAATATTTTCATAATGATTTAAAATATTTTGATTGTGAAATAAGTTATAGTTTTGGGCATGTGGTATTGATAAGCCATGGTATTGGCCCATGGTATTGTAACAAAAGTCTATTTCTTACAAATTAATAATATCCATGGTAAAGTGGGAATGGACATCTATGGTTAAGAATCTTTTATTGTTATAAAATATTTTGGTTGTGAAATAAGTTATAGTTTTTGGGCATGTAGTATTGATAAGTACTCATATTGGCCCATGGTATTGTAACAAAGCCCATTCACAAGTTCAAAACAAAATCAAAATACAACAAATTGAATTTTATTATTTTTACTACTTTAACATTTTATTATTAATTGAGCCAACAATTAAATGTTTACAGCCATCCAAATACTAAGGTATCACTTTTATTTTATTTTTATTTTTTTTAATTATAATGATATTTAAAATTGTTTACCTACATTACACCATTGCAATAATAAATAAACATGATGAGCAAATAATCTTAAATTATAATAAATAGAAAGTAAATATATTATATAGGATTTAAATCACTAAAAAAATTCTGGAAATAAGCTCCTGATATGAATCATTAACTAGAAAAAGGTTATATAGTTCGTGTTTTGCTCTTAATCCATGAGTTTTGAACCTGTTTTAAATAATATTCTACCTCCATAATTAAAACACTTCAGCCAGATTCCCAATTGAACTGCCTCCATAAAGAAACGATTTCCTCCAATACACTCTTAAGACATATTCAAATACACTCTTGAGATATATACATTAACCATTAATTAGGAAACGTTAACATAAATATTTAATGAATCCACTTCATCTTTGCGATGCTATTTTGGTATTCCTGTCGAAATATTACTGTTAGACTCTTCGCCATCACATGGGGCTTTCACGTCCTTTGCTTTGCCCCAGAGCGTAGTATAAAGTCCCAGAATAATCAAAATTGCGCCCACTACCCTACAAGTATTCAGCATCAATATCACTAGATCAGAATTGCGTTCACCGCACTACACATTTTCAGCGTCAACATGAACAAGATACACACTGTTTCGAATCTTTACAAAATCAGAAGTGGTCATGTGCAGGGATGAAGTCAAATACGCTATTTTTGAGAAATATTTCAATCGGTGCATGATAAATATAAATGGAAATTATCGAAATTGTATTGTTGCTTACCTTCCCAAATGGAGATTCACATGAATAATGATAAGCTCCATGATTGCAGTGCAAATCGTGGCTAGTGGGTTGAATATTGCCACGAACACAGGCCCTCTCTTGCTTATACCCCAAGCTAACAAAAAAAATACCACTGAGGAACCTACCATGCCCTGAAACATTGAATGGATTTATCAATCAAACTATGTACTAAGGATTGTTCTAATTAATGTTTTGCTGTTATATTTAATCTGTTAATTCGCGAGAACTTTTTATTCCAACAAACAATTTGTGTTGAGTATCATGATGCTTACCGTATATACAATACTAAGAAGATCAATATTCCATCCTATAGACCATACATTCGACTTCTTACTCGCCAAGATAATACCAAGTAGAGCTGATTCTACTGCACTAACAACATTCAGGAGTGTTGTTAATGATAGTTGAGCCGGGTACCTCTTCAGCACAGGTGCCTGTGTTGAATTTCACCAATCATACCATTGACAGTCAAAGAATTATAAGCAGAATAATATTAATGGAATAGGTAGATAAAACTGAAAATGTAAGTAAAGATTTTAAAGATGACCTGAAAAGCAATATAGGCAGACCAAACCACAACGGCCACAAAAATGAGGATGGAGCCTAGAACAATATTAGGCTTAGATTTGTAAGTGATTTGATGGCTTTTCGCACCAGGCGATAAAAGATGAAGTTCGGGTCCCCTGTATAAGGTCATGACCATTGCACCAGTAACGCTTATAACTGTGCCCACAACTTTTGCTTGTCCTCTTAAACTTCTGAGATTCACTTTCTCCTGTCTAGGAAAACAGTCAAGTTGAATTAGGATCATGCCCAATGGTAATCCCCTGACAAGCAGTATTGTAAATTAAAGATCTGCAGAATTCATTTGATAAACAGAAAGGAATTTGACAGCTTGAGATGCACTGCAATTTCCAAAACTTAGTTCATCTGGCATAGTAATATCAATGTAACTACTTCTACCTTCGAAGTGTGGCTATTACAAAAGTTAAAACGGGAACAAGATTAAATGCTGCCGCAGTAAACGTGGAAGAAGTGTAGTGCAATCCTGGAATGTAGCAATTATGAGTGATCGCGATTCTGTAACAGAAAATCAATAAAAAATGATTTTATATTAATGCATTGTAACACTGCCGACACTAACACTAGTGGTAAATCCATTCCAAACACCGAAAGTACAGAAACTGGAGTTACTAGAACTTGCTTTCATATTGCTGGTATTTTCTTATAAGAAAGACTTTTAGGTGAAGCCTCAAGGAAAAATTTGAACAGGTTCATTCAATAATATTAGAGAAAATATAATGTCAGAGCTAGTGTCTAGCAAATACCTACCCACTTCCAAGCAAGAAAATTTGAAAAAGAACAGGCCGTGTCAGAGGTGGTCGTTGCTTTCTGCAAAACGGGATGACAAACTAGGTAATGCTCTCTTTCAGCGTCTCTCTATATGTCTATAGCTAGTTAATTCTATGATACTGTTCATTCGCTAATTGAAAATAAAAATTTTAAGACCTAAACAAAAACATCAGAATGAGCGTAAACCTTTCTGAAAAATAAGCCAGAGGAGCAATAGTTATTGTTGCAAAAATCTGTCTGTATGTCACAAAAACAAAGTGATTCATGCCATCTCCTAAGGCAATTCTCACCATAATGTACACGCCTGCAGAAGCTACCTGAACTATAATCTGAGAAAGATAGGGTTTGAGTTTCTCAATTGGCTGAAAAGAAGCCATTATATTATACTTCCGGCTAACCTGGCCGGAACCTTAAACGCTCTAGCCTCTTGTCATGGATATTTCAAGGAGACTGCCCTATAAACCTTCTTATATACCAGTGAGATTAAGCGCCCAACACGTAGACAAATCAGATTCTCTTGAAAAGGGGACTCAACTTACAATCGGGATATTTAGAAGATGTGCATTCAACTTTGCTATGGTTTATCATTGTCTTCAGCGCACCAAACGCTTTGGCATTATGCGATGCTATTCTCTGGTTTATCTAGTACACTGTTTTTATCAACTTTTTCATATTCGAATATTTAAGAGCTATTAGTTTGGAAATACTTTTTTTTATCAACTTTTTCATATTCGAAGATTTAAGAGCTATTAGTTTGGAAATAATCAGATTCGAAAATCTGATTATGCTGGTGTTAAAATAAATTAGTAGCATTGAGATAGTGCCGTCGGCGCATCAACTTCCAATGGCCTGGGGCCCTCGACCCTCGTGCATCTGGAGCCCCACCGCAAAAGGTTGTCTGCCTCAAAAATATTATAACAAACAAGAAATTAGTGGTACTGAGTTAGTGCCCTCAATCTACCAATCAGCTTCCAAATATCTGCATCCTAGTCGATCTGAAGCCCCACCAGAACCGGTTATTTGTCTAAAGAAATATTGTAAGTTGAGGCGTTTCAGTGCGTCGAGTTCAGTTGCGGCGTTTCAGTGCATCAGTTCGAAGAGAAATTCAGTTTACTCGTGGGGTCTGGGGTACATGCATTAAAATACACTGACAGTGGTGTTGATTCAGTTCTAACCATTCAATTCCTTTAATAAAAAGAAACTAACTTTATATTTATTTAATATTAAGAAAATTACATTTGATTGATACTATGAATTAATAAATGATACTTTTATAATTGATAATATGAATTGATAAGACCAGCAATAAATGAATTCAAATGAAAGTACCATAGTAACATATATCTATTCGGACACGTGTTCATTTTAAAAACGTGTAACTCTTCGGATATCATTTATAATATGAATTTATAAAGGATACCCATAAATGATCTCAAACGAAATTATCATATTAACATAGATCCATTCTAATATCTTTTAAGCTTTTGGATATTTTATATATTATGATATATAAAATATTATGTGTTTTATGAATGAAAAATTAATCTCAAGGAGAATCAATATTATAGTCTTTTCACTTTTTAACCTTTGAAAGAATTTAATAATAATTTTATTATTATAAATTTAAATTTATAAATAAAAGTTTATATAAAATTTCATATTTTATTTTAAATTTTAAATTTCTATTTAACATAAATTAATGTTAAATACTAATTTTAACTATTAACTTATTATTCATTATTTATGTAATAGGAAAAATTACTATATATTTATATAAAGTATCATATTAATATATTATATTTAAAATGGATATATAATATTAATATATTATATATCCATTTTAAATATAATATCAAGGTCATCAACCCCACCCTTGAAGATCAAAAGTATCTCTCTATTTTAACTAGCTCAAAGAAGAAAATTAATATAGCAAAGATTAGAACGAATTCTCATGAGCTCCATAGTGAAACTGGCCGTTGGACAGTTCCTAAAACGCCATGGATAGAAAGGATATGCCATATTTGTGAGAATAGGAGCATCGAGGATGAAAACCACTTCCTCTTAGAGTGCCCTACATACAACCACATTAGATCTCAATTTCACAACCTTTGTTACAATACTGACCTTCCTAGCCTTTTACAATGCCAAAATTATAGTGAACTCGGGAGGCTTCTCTCCAAGCTTTTTGAGCATAGGAATAAAATCTTAAATCAAAATAAACAATTTGTCTTTTTAGGTCCGATAGATCATTATTTGGTCTCAGCGGACGTTAACCATCATCATCATCATCATCATCATAAATAAATTTACTCATCACAAACAACTTCATTATATTTTTATTATTTTAAATATAAATTTAACATAAACTAATATAAATTAATGTTAAATACTAATTTTAACTGTTAACTTATTATTACATGATTCATTATTCATGTAATGTAATAGGATAAATTATTATATATATTTATATAAAGTATGACTTTGATATATTATACCTAAAATTAGTATATAAATAAACACATAATAAATAACTTCATTATATCTTTATTATTTTAAATTTGAATTTAGTTCCAATTTTATAAATGAGAGTTTATATAAATTTTTGAATTTAATTTTATTTTTTAAATTCAATTTAACATAAAATAATATAAATTAATGTTAAATACTAATTTAAACTAAAAAAAATCTTTCGGATTAATCACATTGATAGGATTTGGTCGACTTTTCAAACCAGGTAATGTGATTCATCTTAGTCCTAAAGATGGACCACATTACCTGGTTCGAAACATCCACCAAATCCTATCAATGTGATTAATCCGAAAGACTTTCTCCTACATTGTGGATCACAAAAGTCTTAGATCTAACTAATTTAAACTATTAACTTATTATTCATTATTCATATAATTGGAAAAATTACTATATATACTTATATATAGTATGAAATTGATATATTATAATTAACATGAGTATATAAATAAATTTTGCACATCACACACAACTTCATTATATTTTTATTATTTTAAATTTGAATTTAGTTCCAATTTTATGAATCATAGTTTATATAGATTTCTATATATTATTTTTAATTTATAATTTCAATTTAACATAAACTAATCTAACTTAATCTTAAATACTAATTTTAACTATTAAATTATCTTTCATTATTTATGTATTAGGAAAAAATACTATAAATATTTATATAAAATATAAGATTAACATATTATACTTAAAATGAGTAAGTAAAAAAACCTACACATCACAAACAACTTCATTCTAGTTTTATTGTTTTAAATTTAAATTTAGTTCCAACTTTATAAATGATAGTTTATATAGATTTTATATTTCATTTCTAATCTTTATTTTCAATTTAACATAAACTAATATAAATTTATTTTCAATTTAACATAAACTAATATAAATTGATGTTAAATACTAATTTAAAATATTAGCTTATTGTTCATGTTAAATACTAATTTTAAATATTAACTTATTATTCATTATTGATATAATAGAAAAAATAATATATATTTATATAAAGTATGACATAAATATATTATACTTAAAATAAATTTATAAATAAATTAATCCATCACAAATAAATTCATTATATTTTTATTACAATTTTATTATAATTTTATTATTTTAAATTTAAATTTATTTTCAATTTTATAAATAAGAGTTTATATAGTTTTTTATATTTAAATATTAATTTTAACTCTTAATTTATTATTCATGTAATAAGAAAAATTAATACATACTTATATAATTATAACATTAATATATTATACTTAAAATATGAGTATATAAATAAGTTACACATCACAATTGAATGGCAGTAGAAAACAACTCTCAATAAAGTTAAAAAAGTTGGTTTACTTTCAATTAAAGTAATTATTAACCAGATAACTTAAGGAACTTTTTACCTTTACTTTCTTTACTCATATATCGAAAAAACGTTTCATCTAGAAAAAGTATTTTAGATAAGGTGAAGATTTAAATAGCTTATTATTTTTTGAGTACAAAAATATTATATATCCTCTTCCTAGAGAGTCGTAAAAAATACCCTCTCATACACTAACTTAATAAAAATACTAAAATATCTTCAATATAAATTAGTTTTCTTCTTAATCCAATATATTGGTTTTGTTTTAAATCCAATATAATAAAGGTCATTAGGCACATGAAAATAAAGAATTCTAAAATACTATTAATATTTAATACCCAAACTTATTTTGATGTAGGTAGTTAATCACACAAAATATGACAAATTAGAAGGGAGGTGGTTATTTATATGGAAAACAATTTAACAAATAATAAAACAAGAAAATGGAATAAAACAGGTTGAGAAAAGAAGGGTAATTTAATATGCTTATATATATATATATATATATTTTTAATATGAAGAAAATTGTACAATGTTTTTTTTTTAATTAGTTTTTTTTTTCAATTATTTTATGTTTAAAAATATTTAAAATATATATTAAAATATTTTATTTAAAATGGATATCGAAATACTTATTTATGATCAAAATTAAAATATTATTTATTATTAATACTTTTTAAATATCTCTCTCGTACTTCTAATTCTATCACTATCTTTCTTTCTCTTCTTCTCCCTCTCCCCTCCATCTCTGTCTCCCTCTATCTTCTTTGTCCTCTCCATCTTCGTGCTTCCATCTCTCTCTTCTCCTTCTCTACCTATCTCTTTCCTCTCTTGTTCTCTCTCTTCCCTCATCTCCTCTCTCCCTCACTCTCTCTGCCATCTCTCCCTTGTCACTCCATCTCTCTCCACCTCTATCTATCTATGTCTTTTTTCTTTCCTCCCTCTGTTCTCTCTCTTCCCTCATCTCCTCTCTCCCTCACTCTCTCTGTCATCTCTCCCTTGTCACTCCATCTCTCCACCTCTATCTATCTATGTATTTTTTCTTTCCTCCCTCTCTTCCTCTCCAGCTCCATCTTCCTCTCTCCCTCTCCTTGCTCCCCTATTTTTTCTCTTCCTTCCTCTCTCTCCCTCTCTCTCCAACCTCCCCCCCTCTCTCTTGGGTAAATTTGATCTCATTGTATTGTGTTTAAGAAAGTAAATAATTTCAAAAACTCATTTGATTGCAAAATATTAAACCTATATTTTGGATCAATCATGTCAAAGAAAATAAAATAATGAAAAACATAAAATAATCATCCACTCTATTTTCTCTTTTAGTGTTAGTAACTTTGCTTACTCTCATAGTTTGGATCCTTACTTAAGATGGGTCTATGTTGGTTCTTAATAATATTATTTATATTATACATATTTCACATCTTTATATAAAAGTATTCTCATTTTTAATTTTTTCCAAACCTTGATTTAATTTCTATGGTAGTATTTTTAGTAGTAGTGAGGATAGGGGTTTCGATATATCTCAAAAGTAAGTATAATTTTTTTGCTTTTACATTTTATAAAAAAATTGTTATAGAATTATAATAAAATAAAATATTTTGATATTGAAATAAGTAATTGTTTTTGGCCAAGTGGTATTGATAAGCCATGGAATTGACCCATGGTATTGTAAGAAAGTCTTTTTACAAGTTAATAATATATATGGTAAAGTGGCGATGGCTATCCATGGTTAAGAATCTTGTCATATTTTTATAAAATATTTGGATTGTAAAATAAGTTATGATTTTTAGGCATGTAGTAATGATAATCCATGGTATTGGCCCAAGATATTGTAACAAATGTTATTCCCAAGTTCATAATATCAATGACAAGGTCGGGGCGAATATCCATAGTTAAGAATCTTGTCATATTGTTATAAAATATTTTGGTTGTGAAATAAATTAATTTTTCCGGGCATGTGGTATTGATAAGCCATTGTATTGGACCATGGTATGTAACAAAATTTTTTTACAAGTTAATAACATCTATGATAAAGTGGAGGATGAACATCCATGCTAAAGAATCTTGTCATATTGTTATAAAATATTTTGATTGTGAAATGAGCTATATTTTTTGGACATGTGGTATTGATAAGCCATTGTATTGGCAAGCACTGAGGCACTAAAATCTCAAGCACAAAGTGTCTGGATCTCAAACCACTGAAGCACTATAACGTTGGCACTAGAGTACAGGAAGGTTGTTCTATGTTGGGAAAGAAAAACTACCCTTGAGTGGAGAAGCTTTAAGTAGTGGAGAGAAGCACTGAAGCACAAGGTGGCTCAAGCTCGGAGCACTGAAGAATTAAGGCACTACAATACAGGACCACTAAAGGACATTAAAAAGTACTAGAACGTGGCACAGAAGGTAGAGGAAACATAACATGTTGTTGCACTTGGGTTGAGTATTGGGTAGTTGAACAAAAAAATGTTTGCATTAATAGCTTGTACATAGAAAATTCTCCCACTTTCCTGTTTTGGTATTGCACTGATTTACATCCATTTTCCCAGTGTCCTATGGATAGTTTCCCCTCTAGTGAGATTGATTCATACTTCCCTCTCATTCAAATTTTGGTGCTATTACTCCTTGCTATTATGATCACACCTAGACTCTTATTATCATCCTTCAAACTTTAGAATTGAAGATGTGTATTTTCCCTTTCTCTATTCATACTTCTCACTCTGTCTTTGAAAACTCTCCCGAACCATCTGATTCTCCCTCATGTTAGAATTGCGGTATAAATTGTTCTGGATATTGCAGAGACTTACTCTACTCCGGTAGTATTGGACGCTTGAAAATTTGACAAGACTTTATAAATTCGCTCTGGTACTGTTGGAGTGGCAGCATTGGGTGGCCTTGCCTCTATTGTTGGTGGAATTGTAGTTTATGCTAGTGTCACATTTGTAGCCTTTAATCCTACTATCTAAAGTATTTGTATTCAGAGATTGGATTCAACTCGCTTGACTAGTTAGACTGGACTAGTTTTCGGTCTCGGACATATCTTTTCTCTTTCATGCTTCCATTAATCTCTCCCTCATTTGCGGTTTGGTCTGGGATCGATCTTGGATCTGAAAGGTGGTAAACATTTTCCAGTTATTTTTATCTGGCACATCGTGATTGGACCCCGAAGTACTCAATTGGTGACAACCTGGATTATCTTAGTACTCATCTCCTGAGGTTTACAGACATATTTCTTTCTAATTCAGGTAGTTTCTCTTAGCTATTGCGGGTGAAGGTTTCCAGACGAATTTCTCGATCCCATATTTATGACCGCGTACCATGGGGGGAATGTTTGACTAACTATGGAAAGATTGATCATCCTAATAAACTTTTCTAGGTATGCTGCTCTGTCACTTCTATGGGGAATTTATGATCTACATCTTAGTACTTCTAGTACTCGTTGTTGAGACGGTCATATCGCATGAGGGGTTAATTGAATATCTGTCGATCCTTGAGGATATATAGATTTCACTTTCATTACTCGGATCACGAAACAACATCGGGTGGAGATCCAGATATTTCTTAAAATTATCTTTAACATATTATTTATTTGGGGCAAATCTTTGGATGGTCATAGACATTTGTCTCTTGTCCAGCCATTCCCACTCCTGATGGGGACAAAGAACGACATACTTGAACATGATGTGGAATTCAAGGATGCATTTTTACAAGGCACGATTTCTTCTGAGCGGGCAAGGTATAAGCAGATTACCCGAATGGACGTTTTAAACGAAGAAACATTGCATGCTAGTAAGTCTCTCATCCAAGACACGTGGACCTTGGCTTTTGAATTTCCCACTATCCCTCCTAATGCTACTTCCATACACAGAAAGGGTCGTCTGATTGATCGAAAACCCGTTCATTCGTACCCGGTGACAAAGCTCCTTAGCTTCGGTCATGACATAATTTGGGACTGAGTATCAAGATTGAAGAAGAGGGCCTTAGTAGGTAAGTGGATATTTGCAGAATTATTTGAACTGGGTATGCGGAATTGGGTGAAGAAAACATGGGAACTACTTCTGGGATATGCTCCGAAGATCAACATCCTGATGAACTCTTCGTTCAACATACATTTCCTGCACATGGAGGATGCCGAAAATATTCTGAAAATGCCTTGGGTTCGAGGGAGTTTCTTACATCTTCATAAATAGTACATCAAGTTTAATCCTTTATGGGACACGCCCAGAAATGAGATTGTATGGGTCAAATTTCCTCGGTTTCCCTTGAATTTTAGATGATGAGGGCTTTGAAGGAAATTGGTAATGCAATCAGTAGAATCATTTATATTTATCGCAAGGCGGTTCAAGTGAGAGGTAAACGATTGGCCTGGATATTAGTAGCAGTTCGTTTTTGTGGAGGCTTCTAAGAAAACCTAAATTTAGCAAGGGGACCTATTCGACTTCGACAATGTCTAGTGTTGGAATGTTAATTCCAACTGCAGCAGAGTTCGTGGACGCAGCAGGGACAACGACGGCATCAGGAATACAACGCCCAAACCACAGCGCCTGAAACCGGTCAGCATACCCGCCTGAAACTTCTCGGGCCATTTTCCGGCGAAGGGAATCTCCGTATATTTGAACCCGAGAAAATCTGGAGCAGACGCGTGGCTCTCCCCTGACATCAGCCAACGTAATTTCTCGGGCGTTAAAGTCCTGCTGCAAACTGCCTTCCGATATCAATCTCCGCCGTCCGATCTCCTCGCGCGTCCTCAGCCGTCGATCGCGTAAGGTGCATACGGGCCTGCAGCAAATCAATGCATTGCGTGGAGTGTTTGTCTTTTTGGTTTGACCGCCGTGGAGGAAAAGTCATGGCCTTTAATGTTTCTACGTGAATTAGGTGCGGCCCTTAAAATTCGTTATGGGCATACGTCCCATATATATATTTTTATATATGCATGTACGTAGTTTAGGTGTGGGCCTTTAATATTAGTATGGGCCACGTTTTTTTATGTATGTTTTTTATATGTTATGTGAGCCCGCGTGTGTGGTCGTCGAAATAAAAAATAAGTCTTCTGGGTATGGTGACTGTGCACCGAGGATGTGCATGTTTTTGTTTTGTGGCATATATTGAATGCACAACAGTGCGGTAAAGTGAGAATAGGCAAAAGTGTGGTGTGCTGCACGGGAGTAATTGCTCAGAGAACAAAGAGCAATGTTGTGCCTGCGCACGGTGGCGGTGGTGAATTTTTGTTGTAATGAACGCACAACAGTGCGGTAAAAACTGAACAGAGGCGTATGTAATTTTGTGGTAAATGTTAAACGCACAGCAGTGCGAGATATCAGGAGCAGGGGATGTAATTTTTTTTTACCCCATTGTAAAACAGAAGTTGTTGTAATGCCCACAGCAGTGGAAGACCAGAAATGAGGAGACAGAGTTTCTCCAGTGAATCCCTCTCTGCGCAGAGGATGAAGTGTGTAACAGTTTTTGTTTTTAAGCAATAGAAGTATTTTATGGCTGTGAAATGGACTGTTTTGAGTCATTTTGTTTTTAATAGCTTCGCTGTGCAAAGGTCCTGGAAGAAATGAAACAGAGCATTGGCTCTGTGGTATTTGCATGATTGGTTTTGGTATTTTCTCCATTCAAAAATACCCAACATCTAGATTATTGCGGAATCCCCTTTCATTGCATATTTTTCCACCTAACGTGGCACTTGATGAAGTGTTGCCCAAGTAGGAGATATGCCGGATGGGCTCCTCCGCGAGATGACTATCCTCATCGTCCACATGCGGAGACTGCGCTCCCACACAAAGGTACTTGAATTTCCCCCTCTCAGATCTATACTTCCACATCCTCTTTGTTTGCATCCTCTCTGTAAGGTCCTCGGGTGCGCATGCGGTTGGGCACCTGGCGAACCGGCCGCAGTTGTGTGACAGGTGCGCGGGTGAGAGGCGAGTCGGGGCACAAGCCGGGCACGGGCGCGGGTGACTGATGAGTTGGTGCACACGGCAGGCGCGCGTGGGTGGACCGGCGAGTCGGAGCACATGGGAATGCAACGAAAGCGCGAGCTAGGTGCGACGATATGTGCGACAGTTTGCGACAAGTGATAAAATGAAGTGCGATGGGGAAGTTTATACCCGTGGAGCGTTTGCCGATATGATCAAAGGGCAGACTCACATGGAGGGTAGGCCGACGTGTTTGCAAGGCATTCAAGGGGTGTGTGTGAACGAGATTTGATGGTCGGCTGGGCGAGCCACCACCCCATTTGCGATGGATATATATTATGACATTTGAAAGCGTTCAAAGGCATCATTCGATCACAACAACTTCGCATAAGGTGCAGGTCGAAGTGCGCATTAGGGACAAGAGATGAGCACATAGCTCATGCGCTTGAGGTTGGACTTGTGCACGGTTTTGGCTCGCACTTGGAGAAAAGTCAAAGGTTGGGCAAGGTGTTCCGTGGGTTGTTTGAAGTACCGGTTTGTGTCAAGACTTGACGAGGGTGTCTTGGTAGCTCGGGCGAGCACCCGCCCATCGTGCAAGGTGTTCACAAAGCTGAATAAAGGCAGTTTGCCGTGATTGTAAACTGACTAAGTATAGACTTGGATTTTGCCAAGAATACTTGTAAAAGCTTGTATTGTTGAAAGATTGATTAATACATATATTTCGGGCAGACTCATTGTTCAGGGAGTTGCCCCTCCCTTTATACTATGCAATTGTGTTCTTGTTATAATTGCTGTTGATAATGAATGAGTATGGGTGTTCATTGGTATAAAGGCTAAACATAATAATACTTGGTTGAGAAACACAAACTAAGTAAGAGGAAGTGAATTAGGCGTAATCCACGAATGTAAGTATTTTTGAAAAGAAAGTGTTCAGTGGTGCCACACCTCGCTAAGAGCGGTTGAAAGACTACTGCCGGCTTGGGGGCGTGACACTCTCCCTCTCCAACTCGGGTGAATCTACATGTTGTACCAGGTGCTGATAACCTTCCTTGCCCTCCACCTGTTGTTGAATTATCTTCGGAGACTATTACTATCCCATTGACTAAAGAGTCTCAATTTTTATCTGTTAAACATAGTTAGATCCCTGAGAATTATCCTCCGTACAATTGTTCTGAATTTCCCTACTCCCCTAATCCTACCCTCTGAAAATATCCCTTCATGCCCCCACTCGATTTTGTAATATCTCCGCCTCGTCTCCGCTTGTTGATCCCTCCTTGAACTCCACCCATAACTCTATTGGAAGCGACATTTATTTCCTTCTTATTAATCCTTAGTTAGACATAAATGAATTGCCCATTCAGAAGGCTGACTCTTCTCAGAGCTACCGCCACATCAGTTTGCACTCTACCAAAAACTGTTCAGAAAATTCACGATGAGGGTAGTAAACATTTTTGGGGTCGATCTAGGCCACATTTTGATCTCTTGCATAACTCCGTTGACCTGATGGATGTCCCCATCATTTCTTCCCCTGACCCTCAGGCACTTAGAGCATCACAGCTCACTTTTGTGCCTCCATGATGTGTATCATTTCCATGAATATTAGGGGTTTGGGGAACCGCTCGAAGCTGTTGGGGATCAAGTATATTATTTAGGATACTTGTCCTTTTGTTATTTTAATTCGTGAAACTATGGCTGACTCTACTCAATCCAATGGAATTATGATAGGAATTGTCTCAATGTCTAAATCAATGATGGTCGATCATGTTTATTTTAATGTTTATAATATTTTTCATAGGGTTTATATACATTGGGTTTATAATATTATTCCCTTGGATTTAAATATTATTCCCTTGGGTTCATAATCCCTTGGGGTCTTAGTATTAATCCATTCATTTTATTATTCCTTTGGGTTTCTCATATTAATCCCTTGGGTTTATTATTCCCTTAGGTTTATAATATCGATCATGGTAAATCATTGTCAATCATAGCCAACCCTACTTGAATGTCACATTGTGACAAGGATTGTCTCACCGTGAAAATAAATAATAATCCCTTAGGTTTATTGTTCCTTTGGGTTTATTATATCAATCCCTTGGGTTTATATTATTAGTCCCTTTTGTTTAATATTATTCCCTTTTGTTCATAATCACTTGGGGTTTTAGTATTAATCACTTGGGTTTATAATATCAATCGCTTGGGTTTATTATTCCTGAGTCAAACATAATTTATTATGATGTCCACCATGGTCCAACATGGAATTGTGATAAGGATTGCCTCAATATGAACATCAATGATGGTCGATCATGTTTATTTGAATGTTTATAATATTTTTGTTAGGGTTTATATACATTGGGTTTATAATATTAGTCCCTTGGGTTTAATATTATTCCCCTGGGTTCATAATCCCTTGGGGTTTTAGTATTAATCCCTTGAATTTACTATTCTTTTAGGTTTATAATATCAATCATGGTCAACCATTGTCAATCATAGCCAACCATGGTCAACCATGTTTGAATGTTGCATTGTGACAGGGATTGTCTCACGACCAAAATAAACCATGTTTATCTTTGTGTTTGTAGTATTTATATTTGGGTTTATCAATATTGGGTTTATAATATTATTCCCTTGGGATTAATATTATTCGTTAGGGTTCATAATCCCTTGGGGTTTTAGTATTAATGTAAATAAGTTGGGATTACTATTCCCTTAATTTTATAATATGAAAATCAATGATGGTCGATCATGTTTATTTTAATGTTTATAATATTTGTCTTGGGGTTTATATACGTTGGGTTTATAATATTAGTCCATTGAATTTAATATTATTCCCTTCGGTTCATAACCCCTTGGGGTTTTAGTACTAATCCCTTCGTTTTATTATTCCTTTCGGTTTCTCATATTAATCCCTTGGGTTTATTATTTCCTTAGGTTTATAATATCGATCAGGTAAACCAATTGTCAATCATAGCCAACCATGGTCAACCATGCTTCAATGTCACATTGTGACAAGGACTTTCTAACCATGAAAATAAATGATGTTTATTTTACTGTTTGTAATATTTATATTTGGGTTTACGAATGTTGGGTTTATAATATTAATTCCTTGGGTTTAATATTATTCCCTTGGGTTCATGATCCCTTCGGGTTTTAGCATTAATCCCTTGGGTTTATTATTCATTTGAGTTTATAATATCAATCCCTTGGGTTTATTATTACCTCATGTTTATTTTATCAATCCCTTGGGTTCATTATGCCCTTGGGTTTATATTATTAGTCCCTTTTGTTTAATAATATTGCCTTAGGTTCATAATCCCTTGGGGTTTTAGTATTAATCCCTTGGGTTTATAATATCAATTGCTCGGGTTTATTATTCCTGAGTCAAACATGGCTTATTATAATGTCAACCATGGTCCAACATGGAATTGTCATAGGAATTGTCTCAATATGTAAATCAATGATTGTCGATCATTTTTATTTTAATGTTTATAATATTTTTCTTAGGGTTTATATACGTTGGGTTTATAATATTATTCCCCTGGGTTCATAATCCCTTGGGGTCTTAGTATTAATCCATTCGTTTTACTATTCCTTTGGGTTTATCGTATTAATCCCTTGGGTTTATTATTCCCTTAGCTTTATAATATCGATCATGGTAAGCCATTGTCAATCATAGCCAACCATGCTTGAATGTCACATTGTGACAAGGATTGTCCTACCATGAAATTAAATAATAATCCCTTGGGTTTATTATTCCTTTGGGTTTATTATATCAATCCCTTGGGTTTATTATTGCCTTGGGTTTATATTATTAGTCCCTTTTGTTTAATAGTATTCGCTTTGGTTCATAATCCCTTGGGGTTTTATTATTAATCCCTTGGGTTTATTATTCCTTTGGGTTTATTATTCCCTTGGGTTTATATTATTAGTCCCTTTTGTTTAATAGTATTCTCTTTGGTTCATAATCCCTTGGGGTTTTGGTATTAATCCATTGGGTTTATTATTCCTTTTGGTTTATTATATCAATCACTTGGGTTTATTATTCCCTTGGGTTTATATTATTAGTCCCTTTTGTTTAATAGTGTTCCCTTTGGTTCATAATCCCTTGGTGTTTTAGTATTAATCCCTTGGGTTTATAATATCAATAGCTTGGGTTTGTTATTCCTGAGTCGATCATGGTTTATTATGATGTCAACCATGGTCCAACATGGAAGTGTGATAAGGATTGTCTCAATATGAATATCAATGATGGTCGATCAAATTTATTTCAGTGTTTATAATATTTGTCTGAGGGTTTATATACGTTGGGTTTATAATATTAGTCCCTTGGGTTTAATATTATTCCCTTGGGTTCATAATCCCTTTGGGTTTTAGTGAAAATCCCTTGGGTTTTTAGTATTAATCCCTTGGTTTACTATTCCCTTAGGTTTATAATATCAATCATGGTCAACCATTGTCAATCATAGCCAACCATGGTCAACCATGTCAATCATAAGGTTTAATGTTATTCCCTTAGCTTTTTCATATTAATCGCTATGGTTTATTAATCAGATAGGTCTCTTTGTCCAACATCACATTGTGACAAAGATTGTATCAATATGAAAATAAACAATTTTCAACCATCATCAACCATGGAAATTCATATCCATGGTCCAACATCACAAGATTTGAGAAATATTGTCTCAATATGAAAATCAACCATGGTCAAACATTTTACACCACATTTAAAAATGGTTGTATATGCAGTTTTATTAATGGTCCACCACGGTCCAACATCTGATGCAGGGTTAGCCCTGCTTTATCCACAGTATGCATGTAGACCTATGCATAAACCATTTTCCCAAGAATATATATGACCTACCAGGTCAAAACTTCATTAATAGTAATAGTTAAGGCCCTTTCCATTATCTCTCATGTGGAAACATATTAATAGACTAACCCAATGTCTAAACCCTCTTTATTGAGACTTTAATCACCCATTAAACTTCATTCCCTTTAATATCGTGACTCATACAACCCCTCTAAGCCATTATTAAATCCTTATTCGGCACCATATACAAAACCCTTGGGTTATAATAGTGCTTAACCTTAAAACCCTTCTATCGTGCTTCAATCCATTATAAACCCTTTATGATTGATAACACATAAAACCACATACATCATACCTTTTTCCGCCAATTCTCGGTCTCTGCACAATTCCTGAGAATCACATTTATTGCAGTTGCTCATCACCATTTACTGTGGTAATACCATATAAATACCTTTATCCACCTCTAACTCCGATATACGACTATCAGAACATTTGAATAACACTCTGCCATAAAAGCCCTCGACACAACACTTTATAGAAATACAAAGGAAATACATTAAATTTCCACTCCAAACCATATAAGCGGATCTCAAAATTTATACATCTGCATTTATCATATCGTCATGTCCACTCATCGGCCTTCGTATTATCCTCCGTCGTTGAACTGCTCTCGCAGATCTGATGCTTTACATTGGTTTCGGGATCGCTTCACAATATTTCAAAGAGAGGAAGCGATTGCGACATGTGATGTATTGCCGGACCCGAAACCTTATCGAATGCAACTTAGAACCCATGAGGTCCATAAACACATGTCGTATCGGAAGTTTTAAATTGTAGGGATCAAGCGATAGCTAAAAGCCAATAGAAATAAGTGCTAATCAGAGATTGGGCGAATTGGCGATCGGAGATCGGAGGATGTATGTGTCCCGATTGTAACGATAAGAAGGCTTTAGGGAAAGAATTTAATAAAAGGGTTAATGAAGGCTTGGGAGTTAATTTAATTCCTGATAGTGAAAGAATATGAAGGGTTAGACTATGTGCTAATAGATGAATGTTCCCACGTGAGTTCTAACTAATGGGGGCCTTAACCATATAATGTATTGAGGATCTAACTTGGCAGAGAGTTAACAATTCTTGGGATGAATGTGATTATGCATTGTACATGCATACTGTGGGTAAAGCAGGGGTAACCTGGAATCATTATTCCCTTATGTTTATAATATCGATCATAGTAAACCATTGCCAATCATAGCCAACCATGGTCAACTATGCTTGAATGTCACATTGTCACAAGGATTTTCTAACCATGAAAATAAATTTGTTTATTTTATTATTTGTAATATTTATATTTGGGTTTATGAATGTTGGGTTTATAATATTAGTCCCTTGGGTTTATTATTCATTTGGGTTTATAATATCAATCCCTTAGGTGTATTATTACCTCATGTTTATAATATCAATCATGGTCAATCATGGTTGAATGTCACATTGTCACAAGGACTGTCTCACCATGAATAAATAATGTTTATTTTAGTCTTTCTAATATTTATATCTGGGTTTATAAATGTTTGGTTTATAATATTAGTCCCTTGGGCTTAATATTATTCCCTTGGGTTCATAATCCCTTTGGGTTTTAGTATTAATCCATTGGGTTTATTATTCATTTGGGTTTATAATGTAAATAAGTTGGGTTTACTATTCCCTTAGGTTTATAATATCAATCATGGTCAACCATTGTCAATCATAGCCAACCATGGTCAACCATGTTTGAATGTTGCATTGTGACATGGATTGTCTCACCATCAAAATAAACCATGTTTATTTTAGTGGTCGTAGTATATATATTTTGGTTTATCGATATTGGCTTTATAATATTAGTCCCATGGGTTTAATGTTATTCCCTTCGGTTCATAATCCCTTCAGGTTTTAGTACTAATCGCTTAGTTTTATTATTCCTTTGGGTCTAAAATATCAATCCATTGGGTTTATTATTCCCTCAGGTTTATAATATCAATCATGGTCAACCATTGTTGATTCTCGCATTGTGACAAGGATATATATTAGGAGTTTATATAATTACTATAATAATAATATAATATCTATATAGTAATATATATAAATAATTTGGTTGTTAATATTTATATAGTTATTAATAATCCTAAATACTGATAATAATTAACCCTATGTATACAAACCCTTATATTTTGTTATTATAATAATACAATATAATTGTGATTATTTTATTTTTATTTTTATATTATTAGATTATTTAAATAATATAATGATGATCTAATATTATTATGAGCTATTCTTATTATTAATTAATATATATTAGAAGTTTATATAATTATTATAATATTTATACATTAATATATATAAATAATCTGGTTATTAATATTTATATAGTTATTAATGATCCTATATAGTTATTAATAATCCTAAATACCCATAATAATTATTAATGTGGTTGATATAAGCCTATCGGCCTATATCAACCACATTGGAAGATGTGGTTGTATATATGCTTGATATACGCCGATAGGCGTATATCAACGATATAGGTAAGTATGGTTGTGCTAGTTATTTTAATTCGTGAAACTATGGCTAACTCTACTCGATCCATTTCATCTTTTAGGCATATTTTTCCTATGTGGCACATTGTAGCTGTAGGATCATCTGGCACTTCTCGTGGTATTATTTCTCTCTACAATCCATGTCAGGCACATTTCCATGCATGTAGTCTCTTTGCGGGTTTTCTACTATCTAGACACATTCAACGTATTCCTGATTGCATATATATTCTTAACAGGTATGCCCCTTATCGGTATCGATCAAATTTCTTAGAGAGAATCAAAATTTACAATATATTGAAGATTAAGGGTATCATACCGGTTGGATATCAAAATGCTATGCTCATGGTGCATGAATCTTGGGTAAAGACAATAGAAATGATCCATTGGCTAATAGCCTATACATTCTATTTGTCAAGATCCATCTGGTTGACATTTGTCTCAGCCCTCTCACTCTGACATGGAAAAATAGAAGATCTGGAGGACACATTCAGAACTGAATCGATGGATTCCTAGTTCAAGAGGATTGGATTAAAAGGTTGGGATACCTAAAGTCATCCATTCACAAGACTTATATTTCTAATTACACTCCTATTTTACTCAACTCGAGGATGGAGAATGTTTGAAAGGGGATCCAATTTAAATTTAACAAAGGATGGTTGGATGAATTTTAATTCAACAATGTGGTTTGCATAGTTTGGTCTGAAGTGTCAGAGATTTGTGAGGATTCCGCTATGAAATCCCTGGTATATAGGATCAATACTATTATATGTAGAACATGAACCTGGGAGAGGACCAAAAAACAAGAGATCATTGCAGAACTGAAGCATATCTCACAATTTGTTTTTGAACTTGGCGTGTCGTTGGAACAAAAAATGACAACACACGATGATCTGGGAAACCTATGATTATTGGAAGAAAGAAAAAATGAGATATTGAACATTCAAAACGTTACTTGGAGACTTAAAAGTAGAGCTAATGGGCTTTGGGAAGGAGACAAGAAATCAAAGTTCTTTCATAGTATGCTACTCATCGAAACATTGCAATACGATATGGTAGGTTGAAACTCTTGAGGGGCATATCAAGAATACTACCTGGGATATAGAAATTGATGCTGTAAAATTCTTTGAACATTTCTATCAGGCCAGTAAATATGTCCAATTCATTGATTAAGAATAGGCACTAAAATAGTATCATAATATGTTTGATAATTTCACTAATGAGGAAATATACAATCTTGTTACCTTGGAGGAAACTTTGCATAGATTGGGATCCTTTGCTAAGGATAAAGTCTAGGTCCAGACGAATGGACTGTGGAATTATTCATACACTTCTTTGAGTTGTTGGGTAGATACCTTATGGATATTGTCAAAGAATCTAGAACAAGGGGAAAGATTTCAGGAGCAATCAATTCAACATTTCTAGCTCTCATTCCGGATAACTGATCCCCAAAAACCTTCAGGAAATGCAAGCCTATTTCCCTCTACAAAATTTATACAAAATTATTTCAAAGGTAATTTCCAGACATATTAAATTGGTCTTATCCACTCAAATGTCTAGAAAACTGTTTGGTTTCCTTAAGAATCACTAGATTGATGATGCAATAGCAGTGGCATAATAGTCCATCCATACTATTCACACAATGAAGAAGGAAGTTGTGGTAATGAAAATTGATTTACACATAGCTTTTGATAGTGTGGATTGGTCATATATAAGGCTCATTCTATACAAGGTTGGCCTCTGAAATCATAACGTGGAGTGGATTATGGCCAACATAACTTCGGCATGCTTTGTTCTAATTTTGAATGGACTTCCCTCACACTTCTTCAAAGTGGGTCATGGCCTCCGACAAGGATACTCTCTTTCCCCACTATTTTTTTTACTACTCATGGATGGTATTAGTCTTAAAATAAAAGAAGCTTAGTCCTATAATATTTTTCATGGAATTCATATTGCATGCTTAATCAATATCACTCACTTGCAACAATGTAAACTTTGAAACAGGAACTATAAACTCAAAACGAGAACTCTACCCAAAAAACCAGAAAAAAACATGAAAAACAATGCTAAAAATGAAAAGTGTGTATACTAGAACGATGGTTTTTTTTTAAGGTCAATTTTGAACATGTTTTAAAAATGGTAGTGAGAATGAATTCTTTGTGCCAAAACCAGCCTGAAAATGGAAAGTGCTAATAATAGAACGATTGATTTTTTGTTTGGTTAATTTTCAACATTTTAAAAAAAGGCCAAGAAAATCGAATTTTTATGTGCAAAAATTGTGCAAAAAACACCCTTAAAACGAAAAGTGTTGATGCTTGAATAACAAATTTTTTTTTTTTTTGAGGTACATTTTCAACATTTTGAAATAATGGTGTAAAAGATTTTGTTATGACTCCGAAAAACATTAAAATTTCAAAAAAATAATGAAAACATAAAATTAAAAATAAAAACAGTTAAAAAAAACACAAAAAAAAAAGTTAAAAAAAAAAACCAAAATGTAAATGAAAATATATATTAAAAACAAAATTAACCTATAAAATATAAGAATTAAAAAAAATTAAAAAACTTAAAGAAATAAATAATAAGGAAAACATATTTTCAAAAAAATAACATTTTTTTTTAATGTGGTAAACCATAAAAAAAATTTGGAAAATAAACTATAAAATTAAGTAAAAATAGGAAATTTTAAAAAAGTATTGAGAAAAAATAAAAAAATTAAATTAAATTAAAAACAAACTAGATTAAAAAAAAAAAAAAAAAGGATTTTTTTTTTAAAACTACACAAATTAAGATTAAAAACATTTTCAAAAAACCCTAAAAAACAAAAATATGCTAAAATTAAAAATAAAATAAAAACCCAAAAAACAATTAAAAATTTTAAAAAATACATGTTTTCAAATTAAACATCATTTTCAAAGAAACAATAAGATTAAAAAAAGCTGAATATATTTTTGATATTTTTTAAAATAACATTTAAAATATTTAAAATATATATATTTTAGAAATATATATAAAACTAAAAAAAACATTTAAAAAATATATATATACAATAAACATATTTAACAGAATTTATTTTTTATTTAAAAAAAACAATTTTATTGGCCACTGCCCCCACGGGCAGCCAGGCGGTAGCTATTCGCTTCCAAGAATTGAATAGCCACTTCCCGGCCACCCCCACGGGCGGTTGGGTGGTGGCTATCTAATTCTCAGAATCGGATAGCCACCACTTAGCCGCCTGTGGGGGTGGCGGGGTGGTGGTTATCAGATTATCAGAATCGGATAGCCACAGCTCGACTGCCTATGTGGGTGGCTGAGCAGTGGCTATCCGATTCTGAAAATCAGATATCCACCTCAAGGGTGGTCAGGGGGTGGTTATCCAATTCCGAAAAATTGGATAGCCACCGCCTGACCGCCGGTGGGGGTGGTTGTCTGATTCTCGGAATCGAATAGCCATTGCTCGACCGCCCGTGGGGGTGGCTATTCGATTCTCTGAATCGAATAGCCATTGCCCGGATGCCCGTGAAGGTGGATATCCAATTCTTGGAATCGAATAGCCATCGCTTGGTTGCCCATGGGGGTGGCTATTCGATTCTTGGAATCGGATAGCCAACGCCTAGCCACCAATCGGGGTGGCCGGGAGGTGGCTATCTGATTCTCAGAATCAGATGGCCATTGCTCGGCCACCCATTGGGTTGGCAAGGCGGTGGCTATCCGATTCCGAGAATCGGATAACCACCCCCATAGGCAGTCGGGCGGTAGTTATTCGATTCCGATTACAAGAACTGATACTGTTATGCGTTCAATATTTGTAATATGTGATTTTTGCATTAATTTTTGAGTTAATCATTATTTTTTGAAAAAAATGATTATTATTATTTTTTTGACATGAAATTCATAAAAAAAAACTATTATTTAACCATTTTTAGTCAAAATTTTCATATAAAAATTGTGATTTTGACATGTCAATTCTAACAAAAATTATCAAAATGTGTAGTTTTTTAGTTATATTTATGTTAAAAATGGTTATTTTTATGTCCATTGTTAAAAAATATTGCTTTTTAGAAACAATTATTTCATGTGGATTGAAAAATAAATTAAGGATATATAAATATCTAAAATATCAAAAATTCAAAATATCAACCTTCTAATTTAAAAATGCAAAACAATAAAAACCTCACTACAAAAAAATTAAAATAAAAATAAAAAAAAGAAAATATGAAGAAAAAGACCACTTCAAAAATTATTAAATTCACAAAATAATTATTTACATTTCATACATTAGAAAATTTAAAGTCAAAAAATAGGTCTTTTATAAAAAGGGTCTGATGTAGAATTACCACTTATTTAAATCAGCATGAAAATCACTACCATTCTAAAATGCAATGTACATAAAAAAAAAAATTAAAGTGCCAAAAACTATGCTCTAAAAAATACATGTGTGTTCTGCGTCACCCCTTTTCAAAATCGGGTCACTTTTTTTCTATCTTTACGAAATGGGTAACAGTATCAGTTCCATTTCAAAGTTTACATTGTTTTGTTCTTTGTAGACAATATTTTAACATTTGGTATTATCTCTAGAGCACAATGGACTCCATTGCACTACATTTTTTCCAGATATGTAGCAGTGTCTTGTCTCGAAATAAACAGTAGAAAATAAATTTTATATTAATCTGCTAGTGATATCTCGTATATTGATTACATTGAAGATATATATTCAAAGTAGCAAAATATCCTTTGAAGGATGGTATATCCTACCTAGGATACAAAACCAAACCCTGCAACTACAGGAACACATATTGGTTTTGGTTGGTTGATAAAAATAAGCAGAAGTTATCAAACTAGACTCACAGATTCTTCTCTCTGGGAGGAAGATTCATTCTGGTGTAGGTGGCACTACAACATATTTTTGCATTTTGGGCACATATCTTCAGGATTCCTAGAGATATTGTCAAAAAAATCACATCTATAATTACTAACTTTCTCTGGAGTGGCTCAGAGACCCCTAAGATGAATCTCTGCAAATGGTTAGACTTAACTATTCCAAAGGAATTTAGAGGATGGGGACTACTTGATAATTATACCTCTGGAAATGCTTTGCTCATAAAATCATTTTAGAGAGTTATTAATGGTAGTGGAATTTGGAAAGATATCATTCATTCGAAATATTTGAGACATCACACATTGGAATAATTATGAATCCATAATCTAGAGGAGCCCCTTGAATATACTTCCATGGTGGCGAATGGGGATGGTGTGGGATTTCAGAGATGGTGGGGAAATTATTATAGACACTCACAACATGAAAGGATTGAATGGAGAGTAGAAATTACAGGAACACACTTTGGAAATCTTTAGTAGAAAATGAATCTTTTTCCTGAGCCAAGCAATTAGCAGATTCCAAGATTGTTGTCTTATTTGGAAAATAGCTTCAGAATTTGGACTTACTAGACAATATGAAAACAATTGGAGAGAATTCACCAATTCACTCAACCACACAAGTCTTTTCCATAGCCCCCAAGGAGACAATATCACTTGGAGTGGGAAGGTGCATAATCAGAGGCTAATGGTAGCTAATGCTTATAGATATTACATTACTCAGAGACTCAATCTCTAACAGATTTGTTGGTTTTACAAGGTATGGAAATTGAAGATCCCTCTTAAAATCACTTTTTTATCTGCCTAGTATGGAAGAATGAAATATTGACATGGTATAATTTACTCATGGGGGCTTTCAGGGGCCTGGTATGTGCATTTTCGATAGAAATTCCTTAGAATTTTTAGATCACATATTCTTTCTCCATCCTACTACTGCTTGGATTTTGGGGAAAATTGCATATTAATTAAACATCTCACAGTTATCGACTACAAATTTATAAGATACCATATCCCAATGGTATACAAGCGATCCTACAAAATTAGTAATGCCCATAATACTATCCGGGAGATCTAGATTACAAGGAACAAACATATATTTGAGGGTAATCCAATTGATTTAAATAGAATCCGTGACAAAGAAATCATAAGGACACACAAAAAAAAATTGGATCACTATGAAGACAAGATCTTCTCCTCCAATCAATTTTCCTACACTGCGGTTCGACAAGGCATTACAAAAGGGATTGTGTGGATGCATACCAGTTCTCAAGCCTAACAATTACATCAAGTACAACTTACATTGTAATGGAGGTCCTTGTACTAACACTAGAGTTGAACTCATGGAACTTTGGGGGTTGCTCTAGTTCAGCAAAGAAAAATAGTTGAATAGTATCAATATCTATGGAGAATTAAAAGGTCTTATGGAACATATTTTAGGACATTATGCATTCGACGTACCTCTACTATCTAGATGGATCCACTGGATCAAATGGGTGTTGGTCTCTCTCACTTCCTATTCCATGACACATGTATTCAGAGAGGACAATAAGGAAGCATACAAGGTGTCCAAAGAAGGTCTTGGCGAACAATATGGGATCATACATTACAAACTAAAGGAGGTCTTTAGGGACAATACGAGATCATACACTACAAACTAATAGTAGATCAACACATTATAGATGAAAGCATGATTAGCTTTCCATAATGATGATTCCAACAATAAAAATTTTTCTTATCTTGAGTAACATTCTAAGGGGGAGACAGAATTTCAATTTATTTTTTATCTATATTTTCTACTAGGATTAGTATATATGGATATCTAGCAAATTTTTCCTAGTAGGCCCTTTACATTTTTTGATATATTTTCTATGATGCATGGACGGATCTATTTATAACATTATTGCATGTACTTGACTTTTAAACATATATAAAAGCCATGGTTTTTTTCCTTTGAAAAATAACCATGGTATTGGTCCATGGTATTGTAGCAAAGCCTATTTACAAGTTAATAATATCCATGGTAAAATGCGGGTGAATATTAATGGTTAAAAATATTTTCATATTGTTATAAAATATTTTGATTGTGAAATGAGTTATGACTTTTGAACATGTGGTATTGATAAGAAATGATATTGGTGAGTTATATTTTAACAAAGGTATTCACAAGTTAATAACAAAATCAAAATATAACAAATTTAAATTTATTATTTTTCTTATTTAGCTTTTTATTATTAATTGAGCCAACATTTGTATGTTTACACTCATTGGCATACTAGGGTTTATATTATTTTTAACTTTTTATTTACTACTTTTAACATTTTGTTTGTTACTTTTAACTTGTTTGTTTACATCCTTACATTACACCTGAATATCTATTCTATAATGGACTATAGAGCGCCTCTCATGCAATAAAATAAAGTTTTCTTCTTAAATAATAAAAATATAATTAACAAATAAATTAGTATATAAATTTATTTTAAAATTGATTACTTTTATAATATTTATTTGAACAAATGATTTTTGTTATAAATTAGAATTCTTAGAATTTGTGTTCAATTTTGAAGAGGAATATTTGAATATGGGATCACATCTCAACCACAGACCCTGGTATTGAGAGTGTGAAGAGAATTGAACCCCTAACTTTTTAATGGAAAATTTCTTTCTATGATGGAGACATCACCCATTAAACTAACCCTTACAGAAATATTAATGATAATAATTTTAATTTAAATTATATTAATTATTAATTATTGAGCTGAGAGGCTCATTGCGTGGATAGGCACATTCTACAACTTAGTATGATGTGTAACCCCATCCATTTGTCAACAAAATATATATATGTTTTTAAATCTAAAATTTAATGTCTTCTCATAATTTGCTTTTAATATTAGTATAGATAAAAGTTTATACTATTTTTAAAGAATGTTTGCACCTCGAGGGATCGTTTGCACCTCGACAGATCTTGGCGTAGGATAGATTTGGAGTTAGATGGATAACAATTTAAAAACTATATAAATTAAAAAATTAAATAACTATACAAAATATTTAAATAATGTCTGCTCATAAAAATATTTGCACCTGAAGAAATTGGATCACTCTGGGCTCATGTTAGATCTATGATGGTTATTAATATTTCTATGTTCATTATGATCATTATGATTAAGTGATAATTATGTTTATGAAAACTATGACTACACTTGGAATTTTAGGTTATTTAAATGTTTTATGGTGCCAAGAGGTGCATTCTACAACCCAGTATGAGGATGATGTGTAAGTATGTCTATCCATCCAATAAATAATAATAAAAATAGAAAAGCTTAATGCCACCCCTAAACTAAAATGAAAATAACAATATAGATAAAAATAAAATAAAAAAATATCTGTTTTTTAAATTTCTTTTATCGTATGCATTGAATGGACCATAACTTTACCTTGAATTTTTTTTTTTTCTACAACATAAAAATTCCAAATTGGGTAAAATTTTAAACAACTTTACTTCTTACTAAAATCAATACCATTTCTTAAATCAAAGTAAAACTGTTAAATTCAATACACATAATCGAAAATTGCTGCAAACTCTTTTAATATTTCTTTAAATTGAATATTTGTAAAATCAACCCATATCCTAGGGAGATATTAAATCTTTAAAGACATAATATTTGAAAATTTTAATTTGATGTACTATTATTATAAATTTTGTTATCATGCTATGTAAAAAACATCATTAAATGTAATATTAATATTAATATTAAAATTATTATTAAATATAATATTACTATTGCTATTAATATATTATTATTATTATTATTATTATTAACTTTAACTAGCCTAGATCCATTTATTTCCCCATCTATTATGCGTCCATAGAGATCAAATATTTCAAAGTGCAAACCTTATTTTTGGAGTGTAAAATTTGAAGGAACGTTTGCACATGGAGGGATTTGATCCCTCTCGAACCATGATAGATCCAAAGTTAGATGGATCTAAGCTGATTTATTTTACTATTCCAGCATGTTTTGAGTATTGGTTGGTTCTTCATTTATGATTTTCTAGAGTAGGTGTAAATTCTAATGATGTTAGCAAATTAAAGGAGCTACACTAATATTTCTAATCATATATAAATATATGTGTTTATGGGTATGACAATTTTATACTGAGAAATGTGAAATCATCATGTAATTGAGTAGGGTCATATTTGGAGTGACTATATGGTATGATATGTTCAATTATATGATTATCAATGGTAATATAATTTTTTAGCAATATTTTTTTAAGAAGGATGTTACTTGAAATGTTTTTTTAGAAGGGAATAACGAGAAACTAAGAGTGAGTGGTGAACTAAGACTGTCTACGTTAGTTAACTTGTATCAGATTGGGGAAACTAATTGGATATTACAAGCATTTATTTCCGAGCCTTGCTAAGATCTTGAATTATATCTATCATTCTCATATTGCTTTTGGTGATATTTTTTGTGCTAGCATGTGGCCCATATTTATTGTCATGTGGAACTTCTTAGCATTGGTATTTTCCAATGTTCCTTTCCCTAATGAGTCGATTTTAGTGAGTTGTAATTTCATCTAGGAATTCTTATGTTCTTAGCATTGGTATTTTCCAATGTTCCTTTCCTTAATGAGTGAATTGTAGTGAGATGTAGTTTCACGTAGGAATTCTTATGTTCTTAATTATCATAGTTATTTATAGGTAACCTTGAGCCTCTTCCATTGTTATAAATCGAATACACTTTTCTATATTTTTCATACAATGAGTAATATATGACACTTTTATATGGTATGAGAGTAAGCATTTCCTACCCTACTTATTAGATTGTACACAATCATTTTTTATTTGTATTTTCCATTCAAATTGTGATGAGCTACAACTATGAAATGATGTTTCTCATAGTTTGTTACAAATACATATATCTTCTTAAAGGTTTTCATTGACACATGAGATAACCAATAATATATATATATATATATATTTACTAGAATTATTGCATCTTTCTTTTGGAAGGGGACTTCTAAAATACATGTTTATACTTTCAATGTGATAACAAAGGAACATGATTCCAAAGCCTTTATGAATCTAATATCTCATGGGAGATTGATGTTCCAATAGATATGTGATTTGGTGAGATTAGTTCAGGCACTCTAGGTGGCACAAAGAACACTTAAAACACATCAGGTAGCTACAGGTAGCTAAAAGTTCCAGGAAGTCATTTTAGTCAAAAGTTGTTTCAATTATCTCATTTTTTCCAACTCAAATTCACATAATTTGCACTCCTTTACATGGAATTTCAATTTTCTTCTTAATTCAAGTTTCCTCGCCACTCAATCCATTGATGTCAAGCCATGGTGAGGATATATCAAGAGAAGCTTCCCATGACGAGTCCTATAAAGAAGGATACATTTACTACCATAGTGATTCAATTCATTCAATCAAAATATGTAAAGTATTTTATTGGATGTGGTCATGTAGAATTTAAAATTGCAATTTCTTAGCATCAATGGATTTTTATCTTTTCCCATGGAAGAGCATATTGTAGAGACGATATATATTAAGGTATTCAAGGAAGAGTTGTTTCGTGACAATACCAAGCATAATGTAATTTGGATATAGTTTTCCACAAGGGTTTTCTTTGTAGAAAGCTACGGTGTTGTGAATAAGGTTTCATTTTACGATCGATTTTTCCACATCCAAAATAATTGTTGGTTATTTTCCATACTCGTCACTAACGTATACATGAAAAAGATATATTCTTTTTAAATGTATCTAGGGATAAATTTTAAGAGAAAATACATTCTTATACATGACAAAGATATATTCTTTTTTAATGTATCTAGGGATAAATTTTAAGAGAAAATACATTCTTTTGGGAGGAAATATTTTGGTTGAAGATGTTAATTCTTTAAGTTTATTTGCAAAAAACAATTAAGGTTTCATGGTATTTTGGTACATTTTTTGGATTCTAGTGCAACGATTATTTTCTTATATATATTTTTACTATTTTAAATGGAAAATAATAATGTATTTAATGTCTAATTGTTCGAACCCTCTATCACTTGTTCTACTTCCAAGAAGAATAATCATTGTACTAAACTTCAAAGCCTTGTGCCTTTTCAATAACTGTCTAGATGAGGTAGCAACCACCTAAATTATATGATTTGAGTATATTTAAGAAAGAACAAGATATTTTTTCATGACATGATTGGCTATTGTATACTCCTCTTTGAGTCCATTTTCCAACTTGGTTTGATCAATATGGGTAGAATATTGTAGGAACTTCATGAGAAGAGGGTTGTTTACAAGCTTCATAATGAGGTACTTCACTTGTAGTCCATTGTTGCTATATTGTAAGTGTAGAAAATGAAACCAAGAATCCAGTCTAGAATACTAATGTAGAGAATAAATAAGGTTGATAGTTTGGGGATATGTGTGGGATTTTTCTTCCATAATATTGTAGATGTTTCATACTAGGGAGATCTTATTCATTGTTTGAATGAGGAAGTTTGAGTGTATGTTGCATTCATCCTATTTTTTTGAGGAAGGAAACTTGTAGGCTAGAGGAGAAAAATGCCCTACAGACTAAAGATGTTGCTTATTTATAAGCATCCCTATATTTTATTCATAAAGAGGATTCTCTTGTTCAAATATATAATAACATAATTTTTTATCAATATAAAACTTTGAAAGAATATCATGACTCCTTTCTACTGTAGTTGAATAAGAAAAATGGTTTTACTCAAGGGTTGGAAGAGTGCAACCAAAACATTGACTTAGAAATAAATATATTAAAAAATGTTGAAAGAATTACCATTTTTCTAGAGATGCTAGTATCACCTTCTTTAACCCTTCATATGTTAATTTTTACAATCATGATGTTAATGATCACAAATCACTTCTTTTAGTTTACTCTAGATATGAACCTTATGGAATTTATAGTGTTTGTTTTGAGGTATAAGTCATAAAGTCATATTTTTATGTAAAATGAAACTTGGAACATATGTAACTAATCCATATTAGTTTCATGGTATATCTATATGATTTTTGTCCCCCTCTCTTGTTACTCAAGCCTTGTGTATCTTAGTCCCTAAGATCAAGATCAATAATTGATGAAGTAAATCCTAATAAAAGTTGACACTATTAACAAGAGACCTTATAGGAAGGCAAAACAAAGAGAGTGACTGTGGGCAATGAGGGCTCCAAAAATTGGCCATATTGCATGTAAACATTCTTCTTAATTGAATATTCTCTCTCTCTCTCTCTCTCTCTCTCTCTCTCTCTCTCTCTCTTTGTTTTGTGATGTATTTAGTTGAGTGAATGTGGGAAATGAGGGCTCCAAAAATTTGCCATATTTCATGTAATAATTCTTGATGTATTTAGTTCTTACAATTTTATTAATGTTATTTTGATTAGTTTTATGTCATATCTATATTTGTTCTCTCCTTCTCTCTTGGAAATCAAGCCACATAGATCTTATCCCCCCAAGATCTATATAAATGGTGTTACAAAAAGTTACATTTCCATTAAATAAGGGGCTTGATGCATATTTTAGTTTGAAAGTTTATAGAAATCTCCAACTTGTTTTTGTAACATTTGGAGTCCATTTGTTGCGCCATTCACTCTAACTATCATAGTTGGTCCACAAGCATTACATAGTTCTCTACCCTAGGGTCTCCATTCACCATTTTAGGAGCATTCTCACATTCTCAATGGAGCATCCATGACCTCTATAACAACCATTTTTTCTTTACAAATCCTTGGAATCTGTTTTGTCCCTCTAAACTTGGTTTGTCATATTAATTTTTATTTTATATTTATATAATCATGCCATCAATTTTTTTATGCATCACATAGAAGCATAGGGGATTCACTCAATGAGACTTTGACATATCGCATATGCTCATGCCATGCTAAATAATACCCTTAATTTGACTACATATTGGAAAATATCTCTAATAATCACATTATTTAACCCCTACAAATACAAATCCAAGACACCTCCCCAATTTAAAAAACCCCTACAGTTACTAGATATTGTAGGTATGAATTTTTTTATTAACATTTCTATACCCATTTATATTTTTTCATCAAGTTTGAGCTCCATTTGTCATACTTTCCAATATAAAAGCCATTTATCCCCTATTATATGATAAATATAATATGTCCTTTTTCCTCAATATATATCCCCCAATATGGACACATGTGGTATGGTATTTCTCCACCATTGAATCCCCCATGGATAGAATCTTGGAAGACCTCGTTTTAGCCATTTCTTAGGATTTCCATGGTCATATGTACATCATAAAGGAAAAATAATGGATCAAATGCTTGCAACCAAGCTTCAAAAAACATCACATAGTTCCACAACCAATAAAGAGCACTTAGAGGGTGAAAAATAGACATTTTTAAAGTAATTTAGATGTGCTCAAACATGATTTTTATGTAATTTCATTTGGCCTCCTAGTTTGATATATATAATTGATTTAAGTCACACATGTATATAAAGTGACACAACCATGTGTACCTTGAGTTTCAAGAATGATTTTCTCACTCTAAAGTTGATTACAAAGAAAATATCTAATATCAACGAAATATATCTTCCATACTTCAAATGGATATTCAAAATAATTTTATTTCATCAGTTGTAAAAAAAAATATCAACAAGGTTGCAGTTACAACTCCATTGCGAGAAATATTTTTAAAAAGTCCATGAAGTTTGGGTAACCCAAAAACCAATAGATATGCGAAAAATACACAAAACCATTCTCAAAGCTTGCCATTTTTGACATTTTAATCTTTTATCTATAAACACATGGTTATGGATTAAGCACACAAAAACATTATCTTCAATGACACTTGGCATATTGTAATTGTGATTGTTATGGGTAATCCAAAACCCTGTGGCTATGGGTTAGTGACACAAAACCATTCTCTTGATTGAGTCCTGGAACATTATAACCATTATAGTAAATTAAAGATAACGGGGTCCCTCTTTTATTAACATGGGTGAATTATGGGAACAATTATTTTCGAGGGTGGAGGATTGATCCAAGTCTCAGGGGGGTTATATTGTAATTTTGAATGTATAAGTCATAAAGTCATAGTTTTATGTAAAAGGGAACTTGATAGATATGTACTTGATAGAGTAAATCCTAATAAATGTTGACCCCATCAATAATACACCTTATAATATGGCTAGAGAATGAGAGTGAAGGTGGGCAAGAAGTGGTCTAAAAAATGACCTCATTGCATGTAATGGTTCTTCTCAGTGGAATCATTCTTCTCAAATTCGCTCTCTCTCTCTCACTCTTTTGCAATGTATTTAGTTACTTCAATTTTATAAATGTCGTTGTGATTAGTTTAATGGTAGATGTATATATTTTCTCTCTTCCTCACTCAAAATTCAAGCATCCTATATCTTGGCCTCTAATATTTGAATCAACGCTACATTGAAAAACACACTACCTATAATGGGTCTTAACTGCTGAGAAAGGTTGTTTATACCTTATGAGAACTTGAGATAAATGGATACAGAATTTGTATCCCTATTCTAAATAAATTTGAGACATATAAATCACATATTTTATATGTATATTGTGTTTCCTTACTTCTTCCATATGATGCTATTGAATCTAGGAAAGTATCATTTCTTACTTGTAAGTGGATTTTTTACTAAGTTGTTCAAAGAATAATCCATTGTTTAATATGTTATGCAGATTGATGAGATGGTTCCTATAATTATTGCAGGCGGTAATGTTGTTGCATAATATCATAAATAGGATCTCCTAGAAGAGAAAACTAAGCCACATAAACATCATCATACAAAATGGAGGATTTTACCAAGGAATCAAAATATTAGTAACTATGCTTTCAGTTCATTACATAGGTGATGGGAAAGGCTTGTGGACCATTTCTAACTATAAATATTTATTTTGGATGGATTGATGGATGTCCATGGAATCATTTTAATAACTGTTGGCATATTTCATATCATTGTGTATCATTAGTTGTATACTCACACCATATTCCTCTTGTTTCTTGTTCATTGCTATTTCTCTATAAATTTTTATTAAAGGATGATTTTGATTATGTGTATACCTTTCTTTGTTGATCATCTGCATGATGTTATACTAGTATCATACTGCTAGCATTTCCTTTTTTGCTAATGGTGACAATGTTTAAATTTAGTTAGGATTCGTTGTACCATGTTTCATGAACTTTTGTAGTCAAAGAAAATTAATGGGGGGGTTGTGCTAAACAATTTTTTTTTCCTCCAAATTGAGTTCAAAAGTTTTCAATATTTTTTGTTTTGGCATTTTGTTATCTACAAGCCTCATTTTCTGTGATGAGTCTTGATAGTACAACAAGAATGTTGCAATTCCCAAGTCTACCAACTTTAATTATCAACTCGGGGTTCGTACAAACTTAAGAGGCATCAACACTATATGTGCAGCATACAACGCATATTTCCTTCGCTATCATGTTGTAATGGAATGCATGTAATGAAATCAAATCCTAAACTTATTGCAGAAAAGGAAATGTTAAAAATGGAAACCTTAACTTATTGCAAGAAGTAAAATAAAAGGAAAGTAACCTATCTTAATTGCATAAAGTAAAGATAATAAACTATTTCAATCATTAAATTTAAAAGAGTTTTGATCCATTAAAAGAGTTCATTGGATGTGGCAATCAAGAAAATCATCATTGTATTATCCAATTCATAAATTTGTCCACTAACCCAAATCACTGAAATATTTGGAATGCGTAAAGATGCAAGTCCTAATTGGTCTTTAGTATTCTCCAATAATTTATTTAGAGCCTATGGGTATTGATTCAACCCTAAGTGATCATAAACAAGTTTACAACAGGAAAAACATATTTTCTATAGGGAGTTATAATTCACGAAATGACCAACCAAATAAAATCCAAATTAGATGGGACAATTTTTTTTACTGACTAGGATCTCTTAGGTCTCGAATCCAAGTGGAATCACTCAAAAATATCTCTGTTAAACGATGCTAAAAAATGACAGAAAAATACTAGTCTAAAATCTATAAATTCGAGAACTAATGAGCTAGTAAATCTATCAAATGCCTAACCTAATCAAGTGAAAATGACATGAGGTAATTTTTTATTAACTATAATGTTTTTTGGATCTAATGAAAGTGGAATCAATTCAATTTAAGTTCTTTAGAATTATCTACAAAATAAAAAAATATTGTTATTTGCCACAAAGAACTTCCAGAAATCTACATTTGGGAATCAGTAAACTAATCCAAGTAATTCAATGATTACTATGACCTTCCAAAGTTGTTACAATGACGAAATTATGCTTGTTATCTTGAAAAATAGCTTACTTCAACCATTTAAACCAATCCTACAACAAGAAATCAATAATACTAAATGCGAAAAAAGAGAAAAGCCAAGAACAAGAGATGCATGTGAATAAGAAGTGAAAAGAAAAAGTAAATGATACAAAAAGGATCTAAGGCTCCTGGGATCGCCAAGTCCCAAGAAAATCAAAGTCATATTAAGGATACCAATATTTAGAGGCTGAACATGTCACCAATCTTCATTATTTCCATCAATACAACTACATCCCTGCAAAAAATGAAAGTGGAGCTGCAAAAATAAGATTTCTCTCCACAAGAAGACTAATAAAAATCCACCCCTAGAGGAAAATTTGACTTGGTAATTATAAAAGATGATTAGTAATCATTCCCCATTAAAGGAGGAAGCTTTCCCCACCAAAATCCCTTGATTAGTGGATTTGGTTCCCAATACTAAGAATCTGCATTAAATGGTAAGGAACACGTTCCTAGATTTTCTCAATCATTGGAGCTCCACAATCTGTGCCATAATTCCATAATATCTTCCTCATTTATTATTTAATATTGATCCTCCTATAGTATGGAGTGTGTTCCTATATTATCTCCTCCTCCAATTCTCAATAATATTCCCAAAATTCTCATAATATTCCACAAAAATAAATAATATTAGGCATACATATACAATTATTCATAAATCTTCCTAATGAACATATTAAAGTTAAAAATATATTATCTAATGCAAGAAAGAGGTTTATCGTGTTGAATGATGGCCATATGGGCCTTAATTTATGTCTAATTTAGAGGCCCATCATAGCCCTCTGCTAAAAGTGTTGCTCATCCTATAAGAAAATTAGTGACCTCATTATGCCTCATTCACAGCCTTGGTGGCCTCTCTCTTGATCATTCCTCAGTCCTTTCTCTTATGAATCTTGTCAATAAGTTCTACAAGGACAAGCACAAAATTGTAGTTGTTCTTTTCATGATTATTTAACAGGCTTTCAAGAAAAAAATAACTTTCTTCTTTGCAAGTTAACTCTATTGGCTTGTAGATCCATTTCATTCACATCCTTTCCCTTGAAACCTTCATTCCATTTTCACACATTTTTCCAAAACTGTTCACGTGGATGGAAAAAATCATAGTGTTTCTTGAGACCATTAGTTTGCCTTCTTCCTGTTATTCAAGATGGGTTGTTGAATATTTTTTATTTTTGCAAGGTATTAAAAATCCTTTGCAAACCTTCAGCTACCTTTCTCCACCATTTTAACACCTCTGAAACTTTCAAAATGCCTTTAGATGAGAACTAGGACATCCTGTAGTAATTCCTGTACTAACTACAACAAACCCTGTAGTGGTTCCTATAGTACTACAAGAAACCATGTAGCATTTCATGTAGTACTGTAGGAAACTCTGTTTAAACCTATTTTGAACATAAATGATATTCTGAGCCTAGGGTAAGCCCTCAACTTGACTTCCATGCCTTTCTCCCCTTTCTATAAAATCTTTTTCACCTCGGTAAAAAGCTAGAAAGAGATTAGATACCTATTGGAAAGCCTATTTTCTTCACTGTAGTTTGAGTTCTATTTTGATGGTGAATGTATTCTTACCTTTTCTTTCTTTCTTATTCTCTTTGATGGAATAAATTATTGCCTAATGGCATTGGAGTTCTTTATTTTGTTTAGGTTTCGCTTAGGAACTGCTATTTTGGGTTTTAGCACAATTTGTTCCTTTCTTCCTTGTTGTAGAAGCATTCTGCCTTCTTGTAGTAGTCATTCCTCCTCTTTCAGGGTCTTGTAATTGTATGGCATTGATGAGAAATTATGTAGAGGGATTGGAGGACGATGCTAGTGCTCAGAGGGAGTAGTATAGGTTTGTGAAAATGGAGAGGATGTGCTCTGTGTGTTTTTTTTCAAGAATCTTTTAGGGCTACACAGAGTGTAGGGTTTGTTCTTGAAAAATATTAATTGTTTTCTTATGAAATGGGATGGATGAATGATGGATAGATAGTGGATATGAAGTAGATGGAGGGAATGGAGTCCTGTGGTGACTTGGCCTTTGGAGAAACTTCTTATTTTAATTGTTGTCCCCATTCCTCAAAATCATCACCCTTCCTAATTTTTCTTTTCGACATTTCATGAGTGAAGGGGTGAGATGTAATTAACTAGTTGAAGGTGGACAAGACTGCTAACCCATCCTTATCTTATACAACCTCATCTTGCATACATTGACAACAAATTTATAACTATAATATGCTCAAGAGAAGATGTCAAGAATATTGGATACTTGTACCTACCTGCTGGTTGTTGGGGTGGCATGTATGCTAGTGCTGAGTTGATGATCGATCTATGGTCCTCTAGAGGTGATAATTTTCTTTGTTTACTTTTTTAAAAGTCTTCATAGCTTGGTGATTGTAAACCTATGTCTTCAACTTACCATGAGGAAGCTATCTTAGTCAAATGCCACCTTCTTGGAGTGTTGTGCTTTGCCATCGGTGATGTTAACCTTCCCTATACCTTGTTCCACCATTAGGAACCTTTCCCACACTTTATTTCACCTTCCATACCTTCCAATAGCTTTCATTTTGTTTCCTGTAGTAAACTAGGACTCCTATAGTACTACAGGAAACCCTGTAACAACCTTGTTTTCTCCATATCTCCCAAACGGTATAATGGATTAACTTGAAATTTTATGAGCATGTTTCCATCATCCTTATTTGCCTCCCCATAAAAACATTTTCACCAATGGATGCATGAATATTGAGAAAATTTAAAAATAAGTTGATGGATGTCAATTTCTTGGAAACTGTGCACTAGCATTTGCCAAAATTGTTTGGGCATGTTACCATCATACATATGCTTCTCCCCATGAAACAAATTTGTAAAAGGATCCACAAATATCGAGAAGATTAAAAAATGATTGTAGGTGATGGAGGTCGATTTCTTGAAACCTATGCACTAGAATTTGTTGAAATTACTTGGGAATGTTACTATCATCCATAAGAATCTCCGCCTGAAAAATCTTTTCAAATGAATGCATGGTTTTTAAGATATGGAAAAAATAAATTCTGCACTATGTATTTATGTTTCCTGTAGTAAAACAAAGCCTTCCTGTAGTATCTTAGGATAGCAAGGGAAATGAATGGGAAAAATTTGGGAATGATGGGTGGAAGGTGGAAATAGATGAGGGTGATGGATTGGCATGGCCTTGGTCTTTCTAGATAATTTGAGCAAGGGAGGAGAAAATCCAAGTTTGACTTCCTTTGACTAGAATTTCGACCAATTTTTTCTTTTTTTGGTCCCAAATTGTTTTAGTTGCTTGCATATGTTGGAGAGCACTTGCATTTATCAGAGAGATACATGGAGAAAATATTTTTTTATTTTTTCCTCTTTTTTCTTCTAGGCCTACTAGCTGCCTCAATGAGGTTTTAACCTAGCAAGTGTGCCTATGTGCCTCAGAGAAGGTTTTCCCCTAGGATCTTTTATTTTTCTTTTCTTTTTCTCTTTTTTCCAGCCCATTGACCGCCTCATGGATGTTTTCAATCAATGAGCCAATCTTAGGTGCCTCAAAGGAGTTTTTCACCCTAGATTTTATTTTTTCTCTTATTTTTCATTTTTTATTTCCTTTCCTATCATACTCTACTTGAAAAAATAAAATCATTTTCAAGTGTAGGAATACTTCCAATGAAGCCACTTGCATAACTAGATAACAAATAAAATCATGTGTAGGCTAGAAACATATTCTCAGACATGTACCTGAATGTAAGAGATCAAATGTTTTGACTTTGACGATATCAAGCACAATTGAAGAAGAGAATATTGATGCAACTTAGTGACTATCTGGAACCATTTTTCAATATAATTGTGATGCCCCTGATCCACTTCCTGATTTGGATCATCTTCAATGTATTCTTCTTCCATGAAATTTAGTTCTTCTTCTTTTTGTTGATTATTCTCTTGAACATATAGAGGATCTAATGGTAAACATTAGGGATCCCATGATCCTTTGGTCTTCTCATTTGAATCTTATTTTTTTGCATGTTATGCTTCAATGATATCAAGAGAATCTTTTTTCTGTGATACTCTTCCTGAGCTAAGTTGAATACCATTTAGATCAAGAGGAGATGTTTGGAAGTTTTATACCTCAGTATTATAATTGGTCTATGCTACTTCATTGTGTGGGTTCGGAAATGCTTGTACAGGTAGTTGAGTGGGAGTGGATATTTGAGATGGATACGGTTGTGGTGGAGGTGAATGGTTGGAATAAAATAGATTTGGGTATGGAGGATATTAAGTATAAGGCCTCCACATATAGAGTTTCACATGCAATTATAAATCAAAATTACAATACTGATAAAAAATTTAGGTATGGAATAAGTGAAACCCTACTTTACACATTATAGCATGTAAATTATCAATAATAGATAATAAAATTACAAGAATCCTCCACAAAGGCACTTATTTCAATCCTTAAACAATGTCTCCAAGAAAAATCACTTCCACTAGCAAGTCACATCCATAAGCCTCACATTTTTCCCAATGTACCAAAAAGAGACAAGTAGCACTCTCTTAGAGAGAAGTCTAATTACATGTATGATGATGGAAAGATAAAATTAGGGGAGGCTTCTCCCACACATTTTTACAATAAAAAAACTAAAGAATCCCTATAGACCAGTTTATTTTAAATGTTCCACAAGAAATAGGTAACAAGCCAACCTCGTAGCTCAAATAAATAACAAAATCGCCATAAACTCCCACAGGTGTGGGAGAAAATGCTCCTAAAGCATGATTTCATCTTGAAAATTAGCTCAATAACTCATAAAAATGTGTGATAAGGATAAATTAGTGTTATATACCTGAAAATGCACCTCAAGGATCATGTGTAAGCCTGCAAAGTCACTCCATGGCAAAACATCATGTCCATGGTGGCCTACGACATCCTCAAAGGAGTAAGAGGGGTGATGTGGCACTTTATAACTCAAGAAATAGGGCTCCAAGGTGATGTACAAGCCCTCTCCTATCATCCCAAGGATGACCATCATCATCTAGGATCTCGAACAAGCGATTCCCATCAAACAATGTCAAGGCAAACCTAGGGGCATGTTGGGTCCGTTGGGCACATCATTAATATCTCCGGTAGCAAGCTTCATGGGCTTAATGTTTCATCATCTAGGGGTCCCTTGGGATGTGAATAATCATGTGGGTTCATCAAACAGCCCAACGCTCTATTCTGGAAAGGCAATGTTGCATCAACAAGGTCAAGCTCTCTCTCTCTCTGTGAGGATATTGTGGATGGTTCCCATAAGTTCCTCGCCAAACTTGTTGTCAAGAGTGGTTTTATGGTTGAGATGACCAAGGTTTGTAAGGAAAGGGTGCTTTCCAATTACTTTGAGATGGATGCACATAGTATTAAATTTGTGAATTAGGCTCTTGCATCATATTAGGTTGAATAGGCTGTCGATGTCCTCTTGGAGCTACATAACATAGTTGCATTGACAATTGACTTGATGTATTGTCCTCTTCGTAAACTTCCTTCAACCTTAGTAATGAGGGGAAATGTTTAAGAGCATGTGATTCTGCATGGACAACAAAAATATCAACATCTTCTTTTTCCTTATCCTGCATTCTTAACATTTCTACTTGTTTTTTTAGATTTGTAAGAGTTTATGTTTTAAAGTCATTAAAAGAATTTCCAATTTTAGTTTGACTTACCAATATTGATGATGATTTACTTACTCTTAACCTTCCTCTTGATATGTGTTTTCATGTTTCACAAATTCCTTCAAATGATAATTGGTATACATCACCTCTACTCATGAGATCCAGAATATCAATCCACTCATCCCTAATTGTTCTAAGTAAGAGGGTTTTACGTGTGTCATATCCTAAATGATGTTGCTTTGCTCGCTTAACATTATACATGAACCTCTCTATTAGATCCTCAAGGCTCTCATCCTCTTTCTAATTCATTATAAAGATTTCTTCTTTAAGATCATTATCTTTATATTTTTCTAGAAATATCTTTTGCATATCATTTCATGATCTTATTGAATCAGTCGTTAAACTCATGAACCATCCTTCAATGTTGCCAAAAAAAATCTTAGTTTTTGAGTGTTTAATAAGTAGCCATAAGTTCTACAAAGGATTTCAAATTCTAGGAAAAAGGTTTCTAGATCCTCTGACCCCATACTATGGAATTTTGGAAGAAAATATAGAGGGATGTTCTTCATGTGCCCACTACCATCATTATCTTGAATGAGAAAGCTGAGAGGATCTTCCTCATCGTCATCATCTCCATCCATTTCTTCTACATTCTTTTTCACCTCTTCTTCTCCTACCAACAAAAGTGGATGGTGATGTGGCTCTTACTGCACCATGTGATCAAATGGGGGGCTGGGTTGGTGTTGGAGAATTTTTTTTTTTATGATTGAATGAAAACACTAATGCAATGCACTTTTTTTTTTTTGAAATGAAATATGCCTAATGAAGATGTTCTTTGATTTTTCATAAAGCAAAAGAAATGAATCAACTAGGAAATAAACAATGCATACTTTGACACCTCTCTTACAATGGTGCCAAAAAGCGATGAGCCTTAGTATTGCAACAAGAATGCTGCAACTCCCAAGGCTACCAAATTTAATTATCAACCCAAGGTTCATAAAAACTTAAGAGGTACCGACACTATATTTGCAGCATAAAATGTGTCCTTAATTCTTTGTCATGATGTAATGGAGTGCATGTAATGAAATCAAATCCTAAAGTTACTGCAGAAAAGAAAATGCTCGAAATGGCAACCTTAACCTATTACAAAAAAGAAAATACAAGGAAAGAAACTTATCCTAGTTGCATAAAATAAAGGTCATGAAATAAATATCAACAATTACATTTGAAATATTTTAGATACATTAACATAGTTCATTGGATGTGGTAATCAAGAAAATCATCATTGTATTATCCAATTAATAAATTTGTCCATTAACCCAAATCGTTGAAATATTTTTCATGGGTAAAGAGGAAAGTCATAACTTGTCTTTAGTCTTCCCTAATAATTTATTTAGAGCCTATGGGTGTTGATTCAAACCTAAGGGATAATAACCAAGCTTATTGAGCGAATCTGGGCAAGTATATACATGTTGGAAGGCTGCTACAGGGTTTCTTGTAGCTTACTACAGGAAACAACAGATTTCCTATAGGGAGTTATAATTCACTGAATGTCCAACCAAATAAAATCCAAATTGGACGGTACACATTTTTTTATTTAATAGGATGTCTTAGGTCCCCATTCCAAGTGAAATCACTCAAAAATACCTCTATTAACCCATTCAAAAAATGGCATAAAATTACTAGTCTAAGATCTAGAAATTCGAGAACTAGTGAGATAGTAAATCTATCAAATGCCTAACCTAATTAAGTGAGAATGAAATGGGGTTATTTTTTTTATTAACTATAATATTTTTCTGATATAATTTAGGTGGAATCAATGCGATTGAATCTATTCTCTAAAAACTAGCAAAAATTTACTGTGATTTGCCATAAATGACTTCCAAAAATCTAGATTTGGGAATAAGCAAACTAATCCAAGTAAATCAATGATTAATATTTTCTTTCAAAGCTATTAAAATCATTAAACTATGCTTGTGATCATACAAAATAACCTACTTTAACCATTTAACCGGATCCTACAACAGGAAATCTTTAATACTAAATGCACAAATAGAAAAAAGACAAGAAGAAGAGGTGCATGTGAATAAGAAGTTAAAAGAAGAAAAGAAAATGATATAAAAGGCTCTGAGGCTCCTTGGATGACCAATCCCAAGGAAAATTAGAGGCATATGAAGGAGACCAAGATTTATAATATGAACATGTCACTAATATTCATTATTTCAATGAATACAATTACATCCCCGCAGAAAATGAAAGTGGAGCTGAAAAACTACGAGTTCTCTCCCCAAGAATAATAATACAAATCCACCCCTAGAGAAAAATTCAACTTGGCACTTATACAAAATTATTAGGAATCATTCCCCATGAAAGGAGGAATCTTTCCCCACAAAAATCCCTTGATTAGTGGATCTGATTCTCAATACTAGGAATCTGCATTAAATGGCAGGGAACACATTCCTACATTTTCTGAATCATTGGAGCTCCACAATATGTGCCATAATTATAGAATATATTTTTGATTTATTATTTAATATTGATCCTCCTATAGTAGAGAGCAAGTCCTTAAATTATCTCCTCCTCCAAATGTCCGTAATCTGCCCACTATTCTCATAATATTCCACAAAAATAAATAATATTAGCCATAAATATACAATTATCCATAAACCTTCTTAATGAGCATATTAAAGTTAAAAATAAATTATATAATGAAAAAAGAGAGGTTTAATGTGCTGAAGGATACTTATATGGGCCTTAATTTATGTCTAATTTAGAGGCCCATCATACCCCTATGCTGAAAGTGTTGCTTATTGTCTTAGTGACATAATGATCTCATTGTGCCTCATTCATCACCCTGGTGGCCTCCCTCTTGTGCATTCCTTAGAAATTTCATTAAGAATATTGGTTTCAAGTTGTGCAAGGACAAGAAGAAAAATGAAGTTGTTCTTTTCGTTATTTTTTAACAATATTTCAAGCAAAATCCATAACTTTCCTCTTTGCAAGTGAATTCTATTGACTTGAAGATCCATTTCATTCGTATCCTCTTCCTTCAAACCTTCATTCCATTTTCACTCTTTTTTCCAAAACCGTTTTTGCATAGAAAAAATCACAGTGTTTCTTGAGACCATTAGTCTTCCTTCTTCCCCTTATTCAAGATGGGTTCTTGAATATTTTTCAATTTGGCAAGGTCTTCCACATCCTTTTCCAGCCTTCCGCTACATTTTTCCACCATTTGGACACCTCTGCAACCTTCAAAACACCTTTAGATTAGAACTAGGACATCCTATAGTAATTCCTAGACTAACTACAGGAAATCGTGTAGCAATTCTTGTAGTACTACAAGAAACCCTATAGTAGATCCTCTAGTGTGATAAGAAACATTGTTTAAACTTTTTTTGAGAAGAAATGATGGTTTGAGCCTAGGGTAGGTCCTCAACTTGACTTCCATGCCTTTCGCCCCTTTCTATAACATATTTTAGGCCTTCGACAAAACCTGGAAAGAGATTAGAGAGCTCTTGGAAAGCCTCTTTTCATCATTACAGTTTAAGTTCTATTTTGATCATGAATTCCTTCTTGCCTTTTCTTATCTTCTTCTTCTAATTTTTGGCCTATAGGATTTCCTAATGGCATTGGAGTTCTATATTTTGATTAGGTCTCTCTTAAGCACTGCTATTTGGGGTTTTAGCACAATTTATTCATTTCTTCCTTCTTGTAGCATCATTCTTCCTTCTTGCAGCAATCGTTCCTTCTCTTGCAGGGTCATCTAAATGTATGGGAGTGATGAAAAATTATGTAGAGGGGTTGGAGGATGATACTAGGGCTAAGAGGGAATAGTGTAGGTTTGTGAAAATGGAGAGGATGGGCTATGTGTCCTTTTTCAAGAAATTTTTAGGATGAGAGAGAGTGTAGGGTTTGTTCCTGAAAAATATTAATATTTTTCTTATGAAATGGGATGGATGAATGATGGATAGAGAATGGATATGAAGTGTATGGAGAGACTGGAGTGTTGTGGTGACTTGGCCTTTGCAGAAATTTATTCTTTTAACTATTGTCTACATTCCTCGAAATCATCACCCTTCCTAATTTGGATTTTCCATATTGCATGAGTGAAGGAGTGAGTTGCGGTTAACTAGTTGAAGGTGGCTGAGACTATTGACCCATACTTAGCTTATAAAAACTCATCTCTCATGCATTGAAAAAAAATTTATAACTATCATATGCTCAAGAGAAGAGGTCAAGAATATTGCATACTTGTACCTACCTGATGGTTGTTGGAGAGGCATGTATGGTGCTGCTATGTTGATGCTCAATCCATGGTCATCTGGAGGTGATAATTTCCTTTGTTTTCTTCTACACAGGTCTTCAAAGCTTGGTGATTCTAAACCTCTATCTTCTAGTTACTAGGAGGAAGATATCTTAGTCAAATTCTACCTTCTTGCAGTGTTGGGCTTGGGCATGGGTGATGTTCACCTTCCCTATTCCTTATTCCACCATTAGCCACCTTTCCCACACTTTATTTCACCTTTCATACCTTCCTATAGCTTTCACCCAATTTCATGTAGTAACCTAGGACTCCTGTAGTACTATAGGACACCATGTAGCAACCTTGTTTTGTCTATATCTCCCATACAGTAGTATCGATTGGCCTGAAATTTTCTGAACATGTTTCCATCATTATTATGCAACTCCACCTAAAACAATTCTGGCCAATGGGTGCACGAATCTTGAGAAAAATTAAAAATGGTTGAAGTTAATGGAGGTCGATCTATTGGAAATTGTGCATTGGAATTTGTTGAAATTGCATGGGCATGTTACCATCATCCATATGCATCTCGCCATGAAAATACTTTTTAAATGGATGCATGAATATGAAGAAAATTCAAAAATGGTTATAGGTTATGGAGGCCGATTTCATGAAAATTGTGCACCTGAATTTGCTCAAATTGCTTAGACATGTTACTATCATCCATAAACATCTCCCCCTAAAACAGTTTGGTAAATGGATTCATGGTTTCCAAGATATGACAAAAGTAATTTTATGCTCTATGTATTTTTGTTTCTTGTAGTCAAACAGAGCCTTCTTGTTATATTTTAAGACAACAAGGAAAATGAATGGGAAAAACTTGGGAATGGTGGGTGGATGGTGGAAATCGATGAGGGTGATGGATTGGCGTGGCCTTGGGCCTTCTGGAGCATCTGAGAAAAGGAGGAGAAAATGAAAGTTTAACTTCCTTTGACTAAAATTTTGACAATTTTTTTATTTTTTGGTGCCAACTTGTTTTTGTTGTTTGCAGATGTTGGAGAGCACCTACATTCATTATAGAGATATATGCAGAAAATAATTTTTTTTTATTTTTTTTTTTTTTTATTCTAGGTCTACTGGTCGCCTCAATGGGGTTTTCCATTATTAGGTCTGTCTAGGCGCCTCAAAGGATTTTTTCACCTAGGATCTTTTCTTTTTCTCTTCTTTTCTCTTTTTTCCAACCCATTGACTACCCCATGTAGGTTTTCAATCCATGAGCCAATATCAGGCACCTTAAAGGAGGTTTTCACCTAAGATTTTATTTTTTCTCTTATTTTTCATTTTTTAATTTATTTTCCTATCCTACTCTACTTGAAAAAGCAAAATCATTTTTAAGTGTAGGAATACTTCCAATGGAGTCGCTTGCATAAGTCGGTGACAGATAAAATCATGTGTAGGCTCGAAACATATTTTTTGACATGTACCTGAATGTAAGAGAGAAAATTCTTTGACTTTGATGATATCAAACACAGTTGAAGAAGAGAGTCTTGATGCAACTTAGTGACTGACTGGAACCTTATTTCAATATAGTTGTGATGCCCCTAGTTCACTTGCTAATTTGGATCATCTTGGATGTCTTCTTCTTCCATGCAATTCATATCTTCTTCTTTTTTCTGATTATTCTCTTGAACACATAGAAGATCTCATGGTAAACATAAGGGAATTTTCTCAATCTATGATTCTGATGTTTGATCTTCATCATGTGCAACCCATGATCCTTTGGTCTTCTCATTTGAATCTTATTTTTCTACATGTTGTTATTCAATGGTATCAAGAGAATCTCTTCATTTCGATACTCTTCTCGAGCTAGGATGAATACCATTTAGATGAAGAGGATATGTTTGGAATTGTTATACCTAAACATTGTAAGCGGGCTGAGCTACTTCATTGTGTGCATTCAGAAATAGTGGTACATGTAGGTGGATATTTGAGATGGATGTGGTTGTTGTGGAGGTGAATGCTAGGGATAAAATAGGGTTGGGCATGGAGGATATTCAGGAAAATAGTGAGGATATTGTGGATGGTTCCCATAATTTTCCTGACAACTTTATTGCCAAGATTGGTTTTGGCGTCGAGATGGCCAAGGTTTCCGAGGAAAGTGTGTGTTCCAATTACTTTGAGATGGAAGCACATAAGCTTGAAATTTTGAATTAGGCTATTACATCATATCAGGTTGAATAGACTGCCATGGTCATCTTGGAGCTACATAACATAGTTTCATTGGATATTGACTCGCTCCATTGTCCTCTTGGAAAACTTCCTTCAACCTTATTAATGAGGGGCAATATTTAATAGCATGGAATTCTGCATGGACAACACAAATATCAACATATTCTTTTTCCTCATCTTGCATTATTAACATTTCTACTTGTTTGGTTAGATTTCTAATAATTTATGTTTTAAAGTCATCAAACAAATTTCCAAGTTTAGCTTGACTTACCGATCTTGATGTTGATTTACTTACTCTTGCCCTTCCTCTTGATGTGTGTTTGCATCTTTCACAAATTCTTTAAATGATAATTGATATACATCACCTCTAATCATGAGATCAGAAATATCAATCCACTCATCCCTAATTGTTGTAAGTAAAAGTGTTTTTAGTGTGTCGAATCCTAAATGATGTAGTTTTTCCCTCTTAACATTACACATGAACCTCTATATTAGACCCTCAGGGCTCTCATATTTTTTTTTATTCATTCTAAAGATTTATTATTTAATACCATGATCTTTATATTTTTTTATAAATGTCTTTTGTATATCATTTCATGATCTTATTGAATTAGTCCCCAACTCATGAGCCATTTAAGAGCTCTATCCTTCAATGTTGCCGGAAACAATATTAGTTTTTGAGCATTAAAAAAGCAACAATAAGCTCTAAAAAGGATTTCAAATTCAAATAGAAAGGCTTTTGGATCCTCTAACCTCATAGTATGAAATTTTGGAAGAAAATATGAAGGGATGTTCTTCATGCGGACACTACCATCAGTATCTTGAATGGAAAATCCAAGAGGATCTTCCTCATTGTCATTATCTCCATCCATTTCTTCTACATTCTTCACCATATATTCTTCTCCTACCTGAAAAAGTGGATGGTGATGTGGCTCTTACTGCACAATGTGATCAAATGGGGGCATGGGTTGGTTTTCGAGAATTTTTTTGTTTTTATGATTGAATGAAAATATTAACACAATTCACTTTTCTTTTTTTGAAATGAAATATGCCTAATGTGATTTTTTTTGTTTTTATGAAAGTAAAAGAAACAAATCATCCAGGGAAGAAAACAATGCATACTTTGACATATCCCTAGGAACGATGCCGAAAAGTGATGAGCCTTGGTATTACAACAATAATGCTGCATCTCCCAAGGATACCAACTTTAATTATCAACCCAGGGTTCGTACAAACATAAGAGGTATCAGCACTACATGTGCACCACACAATGTGTCCTTGCTTCATTGTCATGATGTAATGGAGTGCATGTAATGAAATAAAATCCTAAACTTATTGCAGAAAGGGAAATTCTTGAAATGGAAACCTTAACCTATTGGAAAGAAGAAAATACAAAGAAATAAACCTATCCTAATTGCATAAAGTAAAGATCATGACATAAATGTCAACCATTAAATTTCAAAGAGCTTATATAAATTAAAAAAGCTCATTTGATGTGGCAATCAAGCAAATCATCATTGTATTATCCAAATCATAAATTTATCCATTAACCCAAATCACTGAAATATTTTGCATGGGTAAAGAGGCAAGTCCTAAGTGGTCTTTACTCTTTCCTAGTAATTTATATATATCCTATGGGTATTGATTCAACCTTAAGGGATCATAGCCAAGATTTTTCAATTAATATAGGCAAGTATATACATGTTGGAAGGCTATTATAGGGTTTGTTGTAGTTTACTACAGGAAACAACAGATTTTCTATAGGGAGTTATAACTCACTGGCTTACCAACCAAATCATATACAAATTGGATGGGAATTTTTTTTTATTAAATAGGATGTCTTAAGTCTCCATTATAAGTGGAATGTCTCAAAAATACCTTTTTTAACCCATGTTAAAAAATGGCAGAAAATCACTAGTCTAAAATATAGAAATTTGAGAACTAGTGTGCTAGTAACTCTCTCAAATGCCTAACCTAATCAAGTGAAAATTCAATGATGTAATTTTTTTATTAATTAGAATTTTTTTTTATCTAATTCAAGTGGAATCAACTCAAAGTAAGCTCTTTATAATTCTCTAAAAAAATAGCATTAATCTATTGTTATTTGCCACAAAGGACTTCTAGAAATCTAGATTTATGAATAAGAAAACTAATCCAAGTAACTCAATGATTACTATGAACTTCCAAAGATGTTACAATGATGAAATGATCCTTGTTATCTTGGAAAATAACGTGCTTCAACCATTTAACCCAATCCTACAAGAAGAAATCATTAATACTAAATTCATAAATAGAAAAAAGACAGGAACAAGGTATGCATGTGAATAAGTGAAAATAAGAAACATTAATGATAAAAAAGGGATTTGAGACTCCTATGAAGGATACCAAGATTTAAAAGCTGAACATGTCACCAATCTTGATTATTTCAATCAATATGATTACATCCCTCTGGAAAATGAAAGTGGAGCTGCAAAAATATGAGTTCTCTCCACAATAAGACTAATAAAAATCAACCCCTAGAGGCAAATTCGATTTGGTACTTATAAAAAATGATTAGGAATCATTCCCCATGATAGGAGGAAGCTTTTTCCACCAAAATCCCTTGATTAGTGGATCTGGTTCCCAATACTAGGAATCTGCACTAAATGGCACAGAACACATTCCTAGATTTTCTCAATTATTGGATATCCACAATATGTGCCATAATTCTAGAATATATTTTTGAATTATTATTTAATATTGATTCTCATATAGTAAGGAGAAAGTCCCTAGATTATCTCCTCCTCCAAATCTCCACAATATGCGCAATATTCTCATAATATTCCAGAAAAATAAATAATATTAGCCACAAATATACAATTATCCATAAACCTTCCTAATGAGCATAATAAAGTTAAAACTACATTATCTAATGTGAAAAGAGAGGTTTAATGTGCTGAAGGATGGTCAGATGGGCCTAAATTTATGTCTAATTTAGAGGTCCGTCAGTTTGGTTGTTGGTTATTATAGTTTCTTTTGCTTGAATCCTCTATTTTAGTTCTTTAGGAGAACCTATTTGATTTATTTGTTGTGTTGTTGTTATCTTTTCCCCACTTGTGCATTTACAACATCTTCTACTTCATAGTTCAACCAAGCTCATTGAGGTTTTGTGACTCTCAGTTTATAAGTTTTTTTTACTTCTTGAATAGAGTGGGATTCTATTCTTTCACTTGGTGGATCACCATGAGATCTCCATTTTCATTTTCCATGTTCATTTGAGTAGTAACATATTTCTCTCTTCCAGTGACGATTCTTTTTCATGCCTGATTTTTTCATTTTCTCCACTTACAAAAGTTTGTACTTGGGTCCACTATGAAGCCTTGTTTTTATGACCCAATCTTTCACTACATTTACTTGCTATGTTTTTCTTAAAGGTGGCTATTATTTTTGCACTTTTGAATCTTCACTTTCTCGATGAGGAAACTATAGAACATGTAAGCTCATATATGAGTTCTTATCTGCTTAAATGTCATATCTATTTTTTACGAACTCCATACCTCTTATATTGTAATAAATGGAGGACATATCTATATATTTATCCTACAATGAGTAATATATGACACACTTATAGAGATATACCTTTAAACAAAAACAAAATGTTATTTAAAATATTAATTTGTTATTATTAAAGGCTAGAATTATGTATTTTTAATGACCCCCTAAAATGACCAACTTGTGGACATCCTTTTAAAATTTTAATCACGCCTCTTAAGGTATATTCGTTTCTTTGACCTTATATGTTTAATTATAAATTCTTGCTAACTAGATATAGATTTATTAAATTCATTTCTTGTTATTCCCTTTTCTAGATGACTTTAGATAATTTATCAAAAGTATATTGTCAAGTTAAACTTCCTTACAAACCCAATATATGACATTCCCTTTTTTAAATGACTTTAGATAATTTATCAAAAGTATATTATCAAATTAAACTTCCTTACAAACTCAATATATGACGTTTATATTGACATTTTTAGCATTGCATGTATTAGATATGTTAATCCTATTCTAGTTAGATTTAACTATCTCTAACTTACATGAAAGTATCATACAACTTTATCTAGTATCACAAATACAAATATTAATGTGTATCATTAATTGATTCAAAGCCATATATTAAATAAAATCCATTGTTTCTTTAACTATTGGATTTGAATTACATTAAAGGCTAATATACTCTTTTCCTAGATTGAAACAATTTAACTATTTATAAATCTTGCCAATAAAAATAAAACACATTACACATTAAAGAGCTATATAATAGAGATGTGAAATAAATAGATAAAATATAATTTAAAAAATGTAGTACTTAACTTCAAGAAATCCTTTGCATAAAAAGTGTCAATTTGCATTGAAATAACAATTTAATCACTAAAAATTCCAAATAAAAATTTAAACATTAAAAAAGACAAACTCTTTGATAGACTACAAAATAAATGCAACTTTTAAAATCCAACTGTAAAAGTAATGGGCATGAAATTCATATATATCATTTTCCATCAATAATTTGGATTTTATAGACACTAAAACATATGCACTTTGATTTAAAAGAGGTTATATAACCACTCATTTGAATACCCACTATATCATGTGCACCTTGACGAAGATGGATGATTGGCAATTGGAGGTCCATTTGAATACCCAATCCAGCATATAAATCTTGACGAAGATGGATGATTGGCAATGGGAGGTATTTGGAGAATGTTACGGAATAATTTCAGATAATCAGGGTCTTGCATGATTCCTAATTCAAACGATTGAATCATATGAAATATTCTTACATTGAATGCTATTCCTTTTAATGTAGCATATCTCATCTTCTCCCTTATATAACCGGAAAACTGACTTTAACCGTCTATAATTCAAATATCTAATTTAATATTTTTCTCACTATTTTTCTCGCTTCAAATGATTGAATCATTTGTAATACTTTTACATTGAATGATAATCCTTTTATTGTATCATCTCTCATCTTTTCTATTATATAACCGTCAGAGAGAATTTAACCTTTTATAATTCAAATATCTAATTTACAAAAATATATATATAAAAATAAAGATAGTATAATTTTGCTATAGAGTTTTTTAAATATAACGTGAGAGTATATGTTTCCTCGTAAGAGATTATAGTTAAAATTGGAGAGGTAGAGTATGTATGCTTTTGTAGGCTTAGCAGTGAAATCGTTGCATAGAGGTGGATCCCTTGTCTCACCAACAAGAAAATATCATACATCAATTTGGTGTCTAGCTTGGCTGTGACTTTAAAATTGAATAATATTATTATTATCATTTTTTTTAATTGTATTAATATTTCAAAATTTACATCTCACTCCACTCGAATTCTTGTCTGTATTTGGCCTTCCCCAAAAAAGTTAATCCATAAAAAAAATAGGTACTAATAAATAATTAAAAAAAAAAGTAAGGAAGACAATACCCAACATATAAAGAGTCCATCAGATTTTTTTTACCCTGCAGAACCCAAAAAAAAATTAAAAAATTTAGGAGCATTAAAATATAAACAAACTTGTATAGTTACACATCTAGTTTAAATCGTGTTCTATTAAAATGAAAAAAATGTATCCCACAATTGAGAAAATTATCCACTAATAAACCAATTTGGGAACAAAATTCTAACCAACATCTCGAAACATGTTAGACTAGCCCCACATCTACCATTAATATAATCAACTCCTAAAGCTTGTGCATGAGAATGTCTTATTCTTCTCTCTTATCAATGAGGACAAGAGAGAGGTCAAAAATGTCGAGATAATGATTGTAGCAACCTATAGTGTTTCTCATGTTTAGAATCCACGTGCCCACATCATAGGGAACCTATAAATCCAATATGCGTAAGATTCTTGGTGCATCTTCTCTTTAGCTTTATGGGTTTATGATATAATATGTGTTTATGAACTTGATAGTGATAAGCTGAAGATTCAAGGTGAAATTTGGCCCGGAACCGCCTACATTATCACATCGACCACCTCCACTATCTATTTACAAACATGGGAGGGAGGAGAAAGAAAACAAAACATATAAACTTTATAATAGAGGGACATAGTGAAAGGAAAAGGAAATGTTATCCCACAGAGATAGGTAAGTGTCATAGGAAGCGATAGGAACGTTTTCCTCGTTTGAGGAGAACAACAAAGGTGAGAGAAACGCAAGGGGAGGAGATGATGCAAAGGTGCCTGAGAGGGGCAAGCATCACGGAGGAGAGTAGCACAAGTATCTAGTTTTTAATAGAGCATGTTTAATTCCAACGATAGTGTGCATTGAATGACGTTTGTCACAAACGCAAGGTAGTGTTAGCAACCTATGAAGAGGAATGCCATGAAGAATTTCCATGTTCCATTGTGAGCTCGATGTTAACCACCGCCATTAGGTCACCTTTACTTTAATTTAATTTAATATTTGTTTTTATTTTTCAACCATTTTCAACTCAAAATGTAGTAACCCTTTTCAACTTAATAAGTATGACATTATTTGAATTGCCATTTTCCTCTCATTTTATCTATATATATAAATCTTAACCATCTCTTAACATATTTTCATTGGCTTCCTTTTTCCTTGGTAATAGGTCAAGTATCCACACCATAATGTGTCAGCACTGAAGTTATCTCCTTAGGTAAAGATGAATACAAGTAAAAAGTGTTTTTATTAGATGACAATAATTTAAATGGTAAAGAAAAAATGAAATATACTTATTTAGTTTGTAATAAAAAATTTAAGTTCTTTTATTAATATTTTTATTAATATTTATATGTTATTGTATTGGGAATTATTTTATAACTCAATATAAAAGAAATGTTGTAGTGATTAGCTGATCTGATATTCAATTGAAAAGTTGATTAAAAAGATAAAATTAAAAAAAATGTAACCCGCTAAGAGGTTATATTCTTTTATAATGTCATGTCGCTTAAAAAATAATAAAATTAATAATAAAAACAACAAATCTATTTAACTTAACTTATCCGACTATGATTTTGGTTTATTACCAAAATTTCAATGAATTTCATTGAGGAAAAAAATATAATATACATAAGACATTAAAATTAATTTAAATACTAATGATTCATATTGGTAATCATAATATTTGAGAACTTCAAGTTTAAATTTAATTAATAAATATATGAAAAATTAATATGTATAATAAACTATCTTTTTACATACACACTCAATGGTATGTATACAACACTAAAATTAAATTATAAGGATTATGAAACACATAAATGAAAATTCCAACTACATATGTATCTGACTATATATATTATAAGGAGCGAACATAGATCCATCTTAATTTCATCTAAAGCTTTATTTTCAAAAAGGCACTTGCATATATTTAGAGATTTGATCCCTCTTGTTGCTTTCTATATGTGGAATTAACATGTTGATTAATTAAATTAAAAAAATGAATGTCTTTTTAGGGGTTGAAAATGAATAAAAAAAAATTAACTTTTCGTTACATTACATTCGAGTATGACGTAGATGATGTCATATAACATTATGTGACGATAAAATATCAAATATCTACATAACTAGATATACATATGACTAATAATAATAACAACAACAACAGCAATTACCTATTTATATGATAATATAAAAGTTCAAAAAAAATATACATAAATCTATTTTAAATGAGAATATACCAACCATTTATATATAAAAAATTTTAATATATAATTTTTTTTTTTCATCTAATATGAAGAATTTGACAAATAACATATATATATATATATATATATATATATATATATATATATATAGTCAAGTTGTCTATGCTCCTCTAGACTTGACCTGTGGCTTGAGGAGTGGTGACATAGAGTCATATAATCCGTCAAAGTCACACCGAGATGGCACCTAGCTTGGACCACACCATCCCTACGCTGATTGAATGTTTTAGCATGCTCTCCTCCCCTTAACACGTGGCACAACGGTTCAATCGTAGGTCACCTTGCTAATGAGATCCATCCTTAAAGAGTTGTGCTAGTAAAACTTGATATAAATAACACATAATTAAATGAATAAATTTAACTATTATCTAATAATTTATTAACCTTTTATTTAAAATAAATTCTATACTAATAAAAAAAATCTATTACTCGTACTTATTAATAATAAATTTTTACTCAAAATAAATACAAAATAAATATAGTAAATTATACGTAAAAAAATCTCTAACAAATCATACATATGAATGTCCTACGAGGCAGCAACATGTACCTTAAATAAATGATTTGTGCGCTTAATACATTTACCCTACGCGTCCACACAATGTTCCAAATTTTTAATGAGCATAAATCATATATATAAAAAAGTAGTTTTTGACCTTTACTTTTGGATTACGACCAATCTTATTTGAAAGCTCAATTAAAAAAATAAAAAAATAAAACTTTTTAAAATCTAGCCTTTAATTTTGGTGCCTCGAGATAAGGGGCTCAGCGAATTTTTTTGATGGTCCTTCGAATGGGTATGCACAGGAGATGGGCAACTCTTTTCCTATGAACAATATTTAAAATAAAAATAATGTGCGGACAATCAAGGGCCATGGTTTCAAATTTTTTTTTATGAATATCTATAATTTACTATAAAAAAAAAAGGGTGAGAATCATCATTTTTGCACATCTAAAAATATATATTTTTATTAAAAATGAGAACTCTCATCTTTACATATGATATTATTTTTTTAATCATTAAATTTAGATTGGATGAAAGTAATTCAAAAAAAATATTAAATAATTAAAACATTTATAAATTATTATTAAATTTGTTACTCAATTACTAAAAATAAAACACTGTATTTGATACCAAATTAAAAAATGTCTAAATTTACACTAATTCCTCTATTAATCCATACAACTTTGGGACTTCTTTTAATTGCATCAACAATTTTAAGTGAATAGCAATGCAACTGAGTCAATAATTAAACTTTAGAAAGTGCATATATAATTCAATTCAATGATTAAATTTAACTCAATTTTTTATTAATATTTTAATCTAGTAAACTAGCATAATTATATCTAATTAATTAAATATAGTTGATATATGCCAAAGGCTTCATTTGCATCTACCACACAAGCCATTGATAAATATATAACAATACTCAGAGAATCTTGAGCACACAACTAACATCGAACATGGAAGGTTGCACTCCTGTGCTTTAGCAAAGCATGCAGAAAAGACTAACAATCTCCTCTGCATTGAAGAGGCGAGCGCCATTGCAAGGATTGGTGCCTCTGCATTGAAGAGGCGAGCACCATTGCAAGGAGTGATCATTTTCATCACCTTAAATTTAGGGAGGCCTTGGAAATTGAAAGGAGGCCTATAAATCTGAATAGAGACGATGGTTGGAGTATTAGCAAGTGTTGGATCTCTACCTTGTATTCCTAAGTTTGTATAATATTTATTTATTTTATTTATTTATTCTCGTATTCCTTTATTTCTTATTTAGTTACTTTTTATTTATTTATTTACTTTTGGTTGAACCATATTATTTTATTTGTTTGACTTAATAATAAAATTGAGTTGATTTGTATTTTATTTTTTCATTTTCTTATTACTATTTTTAGTTTTATTGTTTAGAATACTTGAATTTGACCTTATATTTTTATTTTGTTTATTTCCTTATTTTATTTTATTTTTTCCATTTTCTTATTAATATTTTTCAGTTTTATTGTTTAAAATAATTAAGTTTGACCTTATTATTATTGATTTTTGTTTTGATTAAAATAATAATAATAATAATATTAATTTAATTCTTTATTTACAACTAATTTCCATCTATTACTTTATTTTAATTTAAAAAAATTGTCTATTAATTAAGATTAGTTATTTAGTCAAAACTAGTTGTTATATTCTAATGGCTAGAAAACATCTCTCTTCATCTATTTAATCTAATTCCATGATGTGGTTTTTCATCTTGCCCTGAAGATGAACTACACTAGTTGGTTCAAAACATGTCAACTTATAGTTTCTGTAACACCACTCCCTAGTGTGTTTAGACTATCTAAACCTAAGCTGAGAAAATCTAGGTGTTATATATATGGAAAACAAATATGTTATTAAATAAATTAATAAATGAATCACTTGGAAAAGTGAGATAGCAAGAGATGAGATTCTTGCCAAATCCCATTGAGGCTTGAGATAGAGCTAAATATTTGATGATAAAGCTTTTAGATGTGATTCTAGATAAGCTTGGATGGATTAGAGATAAATATCTGTCAGATGGATTGGAGATACACATCCATCAAGGAAAAAAATTTTTTTGAGGAAGATAAAGGCAAGATTTTATGAGGAAAAGCCTCCTCAGAAATAAAGATGAGCTTTTCTGGAAAAGACCTAGGAAAATGGAAAATCCATAAATACAGGATGCCGGTAATGGAAACTAAATTATGAAAGAGGGTATTAAATACCCATTGCATTGATCAATTACAGGCAGTTGATCCATTGCAAGAACCTCGGCTCAGGAGGAATCATAGGCGATTCATGGTTGGGTGGTTGTGCTCCACTCTCCAAGTGATGTTTTAGTTGGTTTCACTTGCAAAGGATGTATTGTACGTTGATTTCATACTCTCTCATTTATAGTTATAAATTCAGTTAAAATATGAGAGGTTGTTTTCTCTCCATGAGTAAAAATGATTAAATTGCATAAATAAGTATACATCTACTGCATGGTTACTCCTTATTTATGTTGCAAGCAGTCAATTCGATTGCATGGAAGATGGAGTTATCTTTATTATGAAAATGATGGATTTTTGTTATGCATGTGATATTATTGCATCTTTGTGTGAAGATAGCAATTGGAGCATATTAAGTGGATGAAAATAATGGTACCCATGAGCGATCTAATTATTGTAGAAGTTTCATGTGCCAGTTATACATAAATGATCTAGATTAATGGTTTTTTTGAGAATGATTATTGTATATATAATTGTTAATACTAACTTGGGGATAGCTATCGAATGTACAGTTGGTCATCATGTAAATTATTAAGAATACCGTATGTCTATAATTTTATGTCTATGATAGTAGAATAGTGGGAGAATAAAACCTTTATGTGAATCGATGGATGAGGCATGTCATCACACTTGCACCCACTTAGAATAATTAGTTATGTATGGTGAAAGATATGTTGGACTAGGTAGATATCTATTATAGACTTGCTGCATAAGATATATGTCATAAATCTTTATGTTAATGCTACTTCTATGAGGCTAGGTTATTATTGGCATGAGAAATAGGTGCAGGAAGAACAGTTAGGGGTTAAGTTCTAACTATAACTAATGGTTTAGGATATTTATACCATGCATGTCATAAGGGGCTTGATTAATGCATGATATGGTTCCTCCTTCTTCCTAAGCTATGGTTATGTTTGTGAAATTGGTTTTTTTTTAAGAAAAAGGATATGAAAAATGTGTATACAGTATAAGGTTCCCTACTGGATGTCATGCAATAGTGAAATTACAAGTAAAGACCATGGAATATTAATTGTATCTAAAGGGGTTTTATAATAAATTATACAGTTAAGGGCTATATTTCTGGGTAAGCCCTAAAGGTATGTAACAAATGGTATCAGAGCTAAAGTTCAAACCTTGAGGCCTATGGGCAATCCACCTTCATAGCATTTTCATTGATGGGTTTTAATTATAAATTTCCAAGATCCATAAAGACGAATTTGGATCTTCAAACACGTTAATAAAATGTTAATTTTATTGTCTTTAAAATTCCTTAAGCATAAATTCAAATGTTAATATGGTTTAATGAGAAATTATTAACATATGCATGATAATTTAGTGGGAGCAACCAGCTAAATTTAATGAAAAACAACATCCAAAAAATCTGACATCCCATAAGCACTTTGGGCATCGATAATGATATATACGTAGTTTTAATCTTAAAAACACACACACATGTGAAAACTTTTACAAAAGAATAGCGTGATTACATGGAAGTTTTCAATGCAAGGAGCATAATGATGGCCCTTAAAAAAACAAAGAAGTGCTAAGCGCTCTGTAATGTGCTCATCAAAAATTGATTATATCGCAGGATACAATCATTCTCCTGCATGCTCAACGACTTTCATTTTCCCTCTCACAGTCATGCCAGATTCAATCTTTAGAGATGGAAATACTGACCTTATGTTGTAACCAATTATGTAGAGGATGGTATCCTAGGAAACCTAACTATATGTATGGACTAGGCAATTATTTCAGCGTTATCATTACCAATGTTGTCTGTTTATCGAATAAATTCCATGTAATGTTCAACAAACTCGAGGTTGTTGGATTGGTCGTCGATAGTATGTCAATCTCTGCAAACATGTCCATCTCTTGCTCCATGTATTCAGTAGAACAATTATCCAGGACCACTGGAGTTATATTCTAATTAAGTTCGACCTGTGCACTATTTATGGGTTGCTTTTCCCTCACACAGGTAGTATAATATTAAATATCCTCTGCTCTCCCATAGATGGCAATGGTTTGAAATTATTATCACCCAAATCCAAATTGTCAAATGCAGTATTTTTTTTCTTATATGTTGCAGAGACTTACCGTTTCAAAACTTCGATTTACAAGTATATTACATAAATGAAATTTCTGAATTTCACACAACCACGAGTATGGTGTGCATAGGCCTAAATGACCATCTCGGGTATAAAACTAAATATGATGGAAAAGGGATCTAAAGTGTCTAGTAAATTTGGTTTTTAAGGTTTTTTTTGCATTATGTTTTTTTTCATAAAGCTTCGGTGATAAATTGTGACTTTTACACTAGGTAAATGTATCGAATGTTGTGACAGTATTTTGAATAGAATTATGGTAAGGAAATTCTACATCCGCTAGTATATCAGGAATAGATGAATTAGATTTATGCTACTCCTTAAAACCTACTCCTATTAAGGTATAATTGTTATCATTCGATTGGTAGCTCAAGATTACAATGCACATATAATATTCTGATATGGAGAGAAATCGTAATAACATGCAGCCCAAGTCTTATTCCAAAACTTCTCAAATCGACACATTATTGCATTCCTGTTTCTTCCAAATGTGGCAATGCAAACTGCTCTCCCGTAGATGGCGATGAATTTCTTAGCAAAAAGAATAGTCTGATGACTAAAACAATATTTTGTGTTTAGATTGCCTTTTTCGGTCATGTTTTGAGTAAAAAGTGCTTTAGAAGCATGTGTATAATCTAAATCACCACAGTAACTAGGTTATGCATAACCATAAATATGGCATTAAACTCAAAGCACAAAAGAATCACCATAATAATTATATTTCCTTGCGGATGATCATTGCCAGCATTACCAACGTGGAAGTTGTGCTTCTATTCTAGTTGTTTTAGGAGGACGTGATGGCCACAGGATTTTGAGTCATGCCAGCATTTGAATTAAAGAAGTGTGGTGTAAAATCCTGCCTTTCATAGTTTTAGAAGCAGCCCGATATGATGGGTTGTTTTAAACACATCAACGCACAGGAGAAAAAAAAAACCTCTATGATGTTATATCTTTTATAACGCTACCTTACTAATGATTATCACAAATTGGAGGGATCGAGGAAAAGTTGGGGCACAGTTGTTTCCTCTTTTTCGATTTCTAAGTTGAAAGAAGTAGTTTGCGATAATGATTATCCTGATGTGCATCCTCGCCTGAGTTGGATAGGGATTATTCGTAAATCACACGACTCTCAATCTTATCCGATTAAAAATAAAAGCTTTTAACGAAACACTCTAAGCCGGGATGTGCAAGAAGTACTCACATACAGCATAGGTAAAGTGTTATTACCTTCGGTCGATTTGGTTATGTGTGGATGAGTTTGACGCTATTCTCAAAATCGTTTTCCACACTGTGTACTTAATAAACCAATGTGGAATGCGACTTATAAGAGTGTGGAATAATAACTTGACTTTCGAACAAATCAATTTCGTTTTAAGGTTCTGGTAAGTAAAGATCACAATAGCTAGTTCTCTGTAAATATTTCACTGAATGAAAAGTGGTTGTATTGAAGATGTGATGTCTCCTTGATGTGTAATTTAAATAAGAGGTAATGAAACTTACAAAAGTTATTAATTTGATATATTGAAGCACTGTTACAACTCGTGTCACCATCTTAAGCATCATTATGACACGTATCATCACCATAGTTTTTCTCAACATTTCTATTCTTCCACATTGTCTGATAAGTGATTGAAGGTACATAAGACTTGAGGCACGATTGTGTTATCATCATGGAGGAACATAAATGCTCCCATTCCATAACCGTATGAGAACTCGTGGATTGGGACCTTCCACTTGAACTTGTTTTATTTCCGAGCTCAACCCACTTATGCTATATCAAACAGTAATCCCATGTCAGGAGGAACTGACCACAACCACATGAAAAGATGTGGAAGGCAGAGTTGTAACCCCAGGATCTGAGCAATTAGACAAGATTTTAAAATTTGAGTTTACTATCTCATCATAAGGTGTGGAAGGCAAAGGTATCGAATCACAGGCCATGGTGATATGTTCACTTCTCATGATCAAATTTTGACTTCTTTGTCCATTGACATATTTACCAGTATAGGTTAGATGTCATCCCAATCGAGAAAATTATTTATTTGAGATAGTTGGTAATTTTGTGCTTCAATTAACACATAAATCAGTTTTTGAATCAGTTAACAAAGTTTTTTACAAAATCAGGTTTATTGCATGAACTATTTTGTAAATATTGTTTTAAAATCAGTTTGATCTTGAGATTTTCAATGATCATTAATACTCTCAGCATTGGGGTAAATTATATGTTGTTTATTTACATTTTTCTATACCTCAATGGATCAAATCAAGCCATTTGGTTATTTTAGAAAAATTGAGAATAAATTGATCAGGCTGATAGTGAAATAGATGGTTTCATCCAAATATTTGATTGTTAATTTAAAAACATTGAACTATGTTGGGTTGGCACTGACCATATATTCGAGGTCATATGTGGAGTAAATTGTAACCACTTACCTTGGACAGGTAAGAAATATATGGGAGGAGAGAGGTTTGTACCACCATTATGTGCCCATTAAAACTGATTGTATATGTTTAATGTTCCTTTCTTCTCACAGCAAGAATAATGCTCAAATATTAAGTCATGAAACTCGGGTTGACTTACCAGACAGTGCAATGTATCGCATTGTTTTGCTTGTGACCGATAGTAAGTAATGATGACCTACATGGGATAAAAGGGTATCATATTTCTCGTCACTCGGGTGATAATCCAGAAAGGAAATTGATCTAAATCCCCAGCATGTGTAAATTTCATTCTGAGACTAATATAGTATCGTTGGATCGACTAAAAATGGTTAAGTTAAAATGGTATGCTATTAGTGAAGCTTGACATATAACCATGTTTTTCATTGACCCTGTTCGACTTGTACTCTCAACCTTGAGAGGTGTATCGTAGGTGATTTTTAGTCCCTACCTCCAGGCATGGACTATAGTAATTGAAAACTATTTGTTTAGCATTAGTTGAGTTGTTTTTAGAACTGGCTAATTAATTATAAACAAAGTTTTATAAATATATTGATTTATCAGGTTAATTTTAAACAAAGTTTTATAAATATATTGATTTATCATGTTATTTGGCCTCTTCCCGAGGACCAAACCTAATCCAAAGCTAAAAGATAGGTTATAATTGTTTTGTTTGTTTCATATTTTTAAACTTATAAATGCTATCTAAACTAATGTTGGCATTAGTCGAGGGCATGAGGAACATGTTGTATATAGAAGAGCATCGGGACATAGAAGATGAGGAGCAGGACATAGTAGATGAGGACATAGCAGATCAGGCTGCTGGCTACACCAAGCTAGCATTAAATGTTTGGGATAATACTTCGGTTAATGTTTGGGTCCTGGGTCATGACCAAGCTACTACCGTGGGATACTGTGGCATGAGCATGCTAGTACCTCAGCCACGTACCCAAATCTGCATGTAATCTGACACAACCAATGCAACCACCGCAGCCACGTACCCAATACCCAATATCTGCATGTAATTTGACACAACCGCCTCCGTCAACCCCTCATCGGCAAGCACACAACGGCCTCCTTCAACCCCTCATCGGCAAGCATTTCATAGCTTCACAGGCATGAAAATTTAAAATTTCCCTGCATAAAAATTTGCCAAAATTTGTAACCACCGCAGCCACGTACCCAATACCCAATATTTGCATGTTATTTGACACAACCGCCTCCGTAAACCCCTGTGAGAATCAGTATTGCACCAAAATTTGCTGAATGAAAATTTACCACACTGGATTTACAAAGGCAACATATTATCAATTCTTTTTCTGCATGAAAAATAACCACATTGGATTTACAGAGGTAGGTAGCATATTATCAATTCTATTATTATAGAGGTAGCATATTATACATATCATATTATTAATTCTTTTGCTGTATAAAATTTACCGCAGTGGATTTACAGGGGTAGCATATTATCAATTCTATTCTTAGAGAAGTGGCATATTATCAATAGCATATTATTGATTCTTTGATAAAACACTTCTGAATCTATTTCAACACTTCTGCATCTATTTTAAGTAAATAATCAAATAAGCAAACGACCAAGTATTTCAAATAAATAACCAAGCAAGTAAACAACCAAGCAAATAAATAACTTTCTCTATTTCAGCAACTCTTATGCATCTATGCATCTATTTCAGTTTTTCTATTTCAGCAAGTTTTTCTATTTCGGCAACTCTTATGCAACTTACGTATCTATAATAACTAGCCAGAATTTGTGAGAATCAGTATTGCACCAAAATTTGCTGCATGAAAATTTACCACCCCACCAATAAACAGGGCCCAAGCAAGAGCCTAGCCAAGAGCCTAGCCAGAACCCAGGAAGCAGACCTAGCAAGCATCCCAAGCATCCAAGCAAGCATACCGACCCAGCATTCAACATGAAGATCCCCTTCTTCCTCTTTAGGGCAATAAGAGGCCCTTCTATTGTGGGGTTATTGGAAAAAGTAGACCATTTGGATGTTAACATGATGACACTTAGACAAGCCACTACTAGTCTTTGGATTTACAGAGGTAGGTAGCATATTATCAATTCTATTATTATAGAGGTAGTGTATTATCAATAGCATATTATCAATTCTTCTGCTGTATGAAAATTTACCGCAGTCGATTTACAGGGTTAGCATATTATCAATTCTATTCTTAGAGAAGTGGCATATTATAATAGCATATTATTGATTCTTTGATAATAGGTTGCAGATCCAGAGAAAACCCTCCATTCCTGGTAAGACCTTATATGATAACCGCTGCTTCCCGTTGAATCTCCACTCCCACCGTAGCCATCTTGTTCTCGCCTTCCAGCAATGTCCTTGTGCATATTCAAAGCTGTTCCAGCCTCATAACTGGAGGACCCTGTTCTCTTCAATATTTCAGACCTGCCCCAAATTTTGTCTCGATACTCCATGTCCATTTTGAATGGAGAGTCCCATTCGCTGCATCTTGAGTGCTCTCATGCTAAAACACCTTTTCCTGTAAAGATGTTATGAGATGACTGTTGTGCCCTCGGCCTACATATTCCATGAAATTCTAAGGCGCTGGTGGGTGATCGAAAGGGCTTTCAGGTATTTCTTACAGCGTAGGCATAATGGCAATGCCACAAACAACTCGTTGGTCTTGGTCTTGCTGAAGGCGATACCTAGACATAGCAATCATGAAGTTAATGCGAATTTGACATGTTACACCATCTGTGCATGCAGCCAATGATTTATGTGCACAGGTGTTATGCTCTAGAAAAACATGCAGCCAATAAATTATGTGCATAGGTGTTATGCTTTGGAATTTCGAATCTATTTTACGTAAATCGAAAAATGATTTAATATTTCCAATTTTATAAAATTTAATTTGCCAGGGCCTCTTTAGTATTTTCTTAACATTTAAGATAGTATAATTTTTTAAAGAATTTAGCCCCGTAAGTGCATATTTCTCAATAAAGTGCAGTTCAATCATTCTCGAACTATGATTTGTGCAGCGGTTCTGTTCTTCTCATTCCCATAAAGTCCAAAAGTATATGTTTATACAGTATCAGATATCTCACATCATAAAAAAAACTAGTATTGTTATGCAAATCCATTCGCATTGCACTGTGCATGTATGCACGCCAAATTTTGTAACATGTATATAGAAATTATAGTCTATGAAAACAATTGCCCTTTTTAATGTCTTAAAATTCGATGCATTCCAACTGCTGCCAAATGTGAAGCTTGTTTTTCATATATAAATTCTGAGAAGTTCATGACACCACCCTTACAAAGTAGATCTGGTGAGTCACCTATACCAGGGGATATGCATATCAGCTCAGTGGAAACACCACTTGTACCATTTCATGATCAGGTGCAAGGCATCAATTCTGAGAACTTCATGTCAGAATTTGAATCGGGCATCAATTCTGAGAACATCATATCAAAATTTCTGTCTAATGTTCAGTCTGATGAAAATCATATTGAATTTCAGAATTTGAATTCAGGTTATAATTGCAGTTATTTTGATGACTGGTGTTATAATTGGTATTTCTGAGGGCATCAACACTACTATTGTGCGAAATGTTTCACGCAATTTTCTCTTTCATCATATTACCATTACATTCAACCTTACTCCTTGTTAAGTTATACCACTTACTAAGACGTGTGTCTAAATCTGGCAACCATGCAGTCCTCAACTACCAGGTCGCTGCACTTAATGCAGGGACTAGCTGCCGTGCAGCCCGTCTTGTATTGATTTATAGATTGGTTAAATTGAGTAGGAAAAATTGGTATAAACTAATGTTGTTTAACTTGATGTGACGGTTCTCTTACCATTCTTAAACAAATTGGGACTTGCGGTAATAACGTTCCTTGCTCAAATTGCTATGAATAAATTAAGCAGAGACTTGTACTCCATCAGATGGGTTTTGCAGTGCTAGCTGGCAAAGGTAGTGGAACGTGAACTAACATGCTAATAAGTATTTTTTTTGGAGGTTCCTCATAAATGACGAATTTAAAACTTCTTTCTATTACTATAAAGTAAATTAAGATTGAAAAGTTATTCTTACATTAGCATGTAAAAATTTGAATTTTCATCCATGAAAGGGAATTGAGTTTCTTGAACTACATTTGAGGTTATACTTTTTTAGCATATATGAATGGTTGTTATGTGCTAATGATAAGCATGAAAAGTGTGCATGAACAACTTATAATTATTTTATGTTTAAGAGTTCGAATGGATAAGGAAACTGAAGCATATTAATCCTTATTTCCACGTGGAAAATCTTATAACTAAGTTGTTATTGCAGGATATGCACCATAATGAATAAGTGGATTTAAAATGATGATATTGAATTTTGTTTAAGTATGATTAAACATACACATATGTAATAAAGAATTGATTTTATGCAATGATGCATATGGTTAATAGAATGTTATCGCTATTAGACAAATAATATTGTTTCTTTGAGAATGGAAATGATATAAAGTCATGAAGGTATGTTTAACCTAATATTTCCATCACATAGAACAATCCACAAACTTGTTGTGATTTTATATTGATGGTAAGATGATGCTCTGAGAAGGAGAATATTTGGTATATAGGTACCAGAAACCACATAGATATGTCATCTAAAGTAGTGCTAAAGTGGGAAAATAACATGGTTAGTAATATTAAAAGTTTACAGATTTAAGCTATGGATAAACTTTCCAATGTGGGTACAAGGACATGATTGGAAGGAAAGGTTTATAACATGATAATTTAATAATTGACAGTCATAAGCAAATCATATTCATCATATTTATACAAAATTAATCATGTTAAACCAGTAATGCATATAGGAGCATAGTGTTCCTGTGTGGAAGGACTCATTGGGGAAATACAATGAGTTGCATGGTTGTGCCTTAAAATGTGAAGGAGTTACAAATTCTCATAGCTAAACTATGATAAAATTAAAGAAGAAGTTACCCTGTATGTTGGAGAACTTGGAGTGTAAATGGGTTTGGATAAGGAATCCAATATTAAACTATGATGTCTTAGAAATCATTAAATGAATATATGAGAAAAATGGAAAACTAATTATTAGACCAATCATAAACATACCAGTTGTTTGTTAATGTAGTATGGGGAAGAGAGCTCCCTAGAAAAACTTTATTTGAAATGAAGTAAAAAATTAATTAATTCAGTAAGAAATAAGTGGTTGATAGATGACATGATCAACCAAACATATTTAAATTTTTTAAATTGTATGGTTGTCATATAAGGGAAAAGCCTAAATAAAATAACAACTCATGAATTTAATATAGAGATAACTTATTTCATCCTATTTATACTTGAAATCAAATTATGAGTTGTATGATTGTCTAAGAAAGAACATAACTTAGCGAAATGAAGTTATGTTAAAAGATCCTAAGAAGGGATGGAAGATGTAAAATACAACGCTGGGTTGAATATGAGACTAAATATCTTAAAAATTGTATTTCAAATTTAATATGACTGCATTAATCAGTGCGCATGCAAGTCATGGTGTAATTAGTCTCGAATATGGTTATAGAAAAATATTTTTGATAATTAACACTCATAATGATATAAAAATTTGATGTTAGCATGGGAGTTGTATGCACGTGCATACTGTTTAAACAAATTTGTTGTAATTGGCATGAGACTTCAAGTATCTATGATAGGCAAAATATCATAGTTTGTTTTATGATGTATTTCATTTTAAAACCCAGTACAGGTGACATATCCAAACCCAAAACTAAGATTTATGGGTATGATTGAGTGATAATAGGTAGAATGACTATTATGATACTATTATGTTGCAACCACATAACATAGGAAAATTATTGCTAAAGAATGACACTTGAATAGTATGATATAAGCTCTCAATTGGTTGCAAAAATCAACCATGTTCATGAAACTTTCCTTATAAATTGAGCACAGTTCTTCTATTTTCCAGAAATAGATAAAGGAATGTGTGGGATGATACTAACATAGTGGAAAACATGTGGATAAAGTTTATGTCATGGAGGTGATGACATGAGCATTGTATTATGGGCATTAGCACAGATGGTACTATGTACAAGAAGTACATACAGTACCCATATGACTACATCCGTTACATGATTGAAACATGATATGTATAATTATGTGTACAATACACATTGTGTGCAGGTATACATGAAGAAAGTGGGTGGGTGTCTGACACAACTAACTTGGAGGTTGCACAGAAAAATGAAACTAAGAAGTGGTTGAAGGATAAGTAACCATGGTTAGTTGTGGTTTGTCATACATACAATTATGATGCGTATATGAAGATATGATAGTATATGAGCTAACCTGCTAGAATGTTTTATGCATATGTTAGCTGACTTGTTGTTTGCCAAGAAATTGCAAGAAGAAAGTGTTTGGAAAGAAAAAAAAGGCTTGGAATAATGCAGGGGAAGAACATGCATTCTTTTAATAAAATGAGCAATATAAGCCATAGATATTTTAGTAATATTGAGTAACAAATTATGAAGTTGCATTCTGGATCTAAATTTTCTTACAATTGTTGAAAACAATGTTACAAGTAGCTATGGAAGGAGATGTGCTGGGAGCACTCCTTGTAACTAATATACATCGGAAGATTTGCATCAGATGACAAGGCCATGGGAGTTGTGGATTCAAAAACCAACTACTTGTGCATGAGGACATGATGTGCTAATACACCGAGGATGGTGCAAAGTGTAAGGGGGGGAGTATGTAACACCCCTCCCTTGTGTGTTTAGACTATGTAACCCTAAGATGAGAAAACCTACGTGTTATATGTAATATGTAAAACAAATATGTTATTAAATAAATTAATAAATGAATCACTTGGAAAAGCGAGAAACCAAGAGATGATATTCTTGCCAAATCCCATTGAGGAATGGGATAAACATAAATATTTCATGATAAAGCTTCTAGATGTGATTCAAGGTAAGCTTGGATGGATTGGAGATAAATATCCATCACATGGATTGGAGATAAACATCCATCAAGGAAGAAAACATAAAATCATTGTGGGAGATAAATCCAAGATTTTATGAGGAAAAGCCTCGTCGGAGATAAAGACGAGCTTTTCTGGAAAAGACCTAGGAAAATGGAAAAAACCATAAAAGTGGGACACCGCTAATGGAAACTCAATCATGAAAGAGGGTATCAAATACCCATTGCATTGATGATCAATTGGAGGCAGTATATACATGGAAAGAAGCTTGACTTCGGGGGAATCAGAGGTGATTCATGGTTGGGTGGTGGTGCTCCTCTATCCAACTGATGTTTTAGTTGGTTTCGCTCACAAAGGATGTCTTGTATGTTGATTTCATACTCTCTCCTTTATAGTTAAAACTTCAGTTAAAATAAGAGAGGTTGTTCTTGTGTTTTTCTCACCATGAGTATAACTCATTAAATTGCATAGGATGAGTATACATGGGTAAATTTATTCTATGGTTACTCCTTCTTTATGTTGAAAGCATTCAATTTAGTTGCGTGGAAGATGGAATTATCTTTATTATGAAAATGATGGATTTTTTTTTTTATGCATGTGATATTATTGCATCTTTGTGTGAAGATAGCAATTGGAGAATATTAAGTGGATGAAAATAATGGTACCCATGAGCAATCTAATTATGGTAGAAGTTGCATGTGCAAGTTATACATAAATTATCTAGATTAATTGTTTTTTATGAGAATGATTGTTGTATATATAATTGTTAATATTAACTTGGGGATAGCTATGGAATCTACAGTTGATCGTCATATAATTTATTAAGAATACCGTATGTCTATAATGGTATGTGTATGTTGGTAGAACAGTGGGAGAATAAAACCTCTATGTGAATGGTCAATGGATGAGGCATGTCCTCAAAATTGCACGCACTTAGACTAATTAGTTATGTGTGGTGAAAGATATGTTGGACTAGGTAGATATCTATTGTAGACTTGCTGCATAAGATATATGTCAGAAATCTTTATGTTAATGTTACTTCTATAAGGCTATTATTGGCATGAGATATAGGTGAAGGAAGAAAAATTAGGGGGTAAGTTCGAATGATAACCAATGGTTTAGGATATTTATACCATGCATGTCATAAGAGGCTTGATGACTACATGATATGGTTCCTCCTTCTTCCCAAGTTGCGGTTATGTTTATGAAATGGTATTTTTTTTAAGAAAAAGAATTTAAAATAATGTATCTATAGTATATGGTTCCTTACTGGATGTGATGCATTAGTCAAACTACAACTAAAGACCATGGAATCTGAATTGTATCTGAAGGGGTTTTATGATAAATTATACAATTAAGGGCTATATTTCCAAGTAAGCCCCGTAAGTATGTTACAGTTTCTTTATGTCATTTTTATCGAAAGATCTCTCAACAATCATAATATAGATTAGAAAATCCTAAATTCAAAAAAAAAAAAAAACTATTCCAATAAAACTATTATTATTATTATAAATAATAAAAATAATTAATTTTTAGTAAAATTAATTTATTATAATTATAATTAATTAATTAATTAATATTTTTAGTAAATAATTAAATGATATTAAATAATTTGAAAACTAATAATAATCATTTAAATAATATTAAAAATTAAATAATTATTACATGGATAACACAAACACGTTTAATTAATTAAATAATTAGTTATTATTTAATAATTAAATCTAGAAATTTAATAAATTCTAATTAACATGATGGTGAGCACCAGTATTGCAGCAATAATGTTGCAACTCCTGGGCTGCCTACTTTACCCTTATCAACTTGGTAGTTCGTAACAAACTTGGACGCGACAGTGCTGCATGCACAAGTACTAGTTCTTATTGCACGTTGTGACTTGGTCAATCGGCGCAAGATCAATAGGAGCTCAAGCCAACTTCTGTGGATTCTAGAAGAAGCTCTATATGTTATGAAAGGAGAGAAAGGCTACTCTACAAATACTATTCTATCTGCAAAAAGGAGAAACTTTGAAATGTAAAGCAAAACTAGTAAACCCTAATTAACCAACTAATCCTACTTTTGCAGAAAGCACTATGAAAACCATGAAATGAATGCCATCACCTACTCAATGAAGTAAAAAACATCTAACTAAGCTATTTCTAGAAGTAAATAAGCAAAAAACATCTTTTTGGATTTTTATGTAATTTTATGTGGATTTGACATGCATGTAATTTATTGTTTGTGAATGTGGCAGCGAATGGGTGGTGTTGGAGAGTGGTTTTGGGACTTGAGAAGATGTGGGATGGTGTGGATGGGTCCTAGGAGGTCTCAGGTGGCCTTCTAGAGGCTTTTCCCACATTCAACCTTCAAAGGAAAGCCTACAGGAAAATCTATAGTAGGACATAGGAAATCTACAAGAGGCCGATAGAAGGAGGCCGAGAGCAGTTATCACTATTTTTAGGTTGTGAGAGTGGGTGAAAGAGGTGGACGAAGATTGAAATGAGGTGTTAGGGCACCTAGGGTCTACCAAGAATCACCAGGAGAGAGCAATATAATTGGGTTTTCTCAAGCAGAGAGGAAGACATTCCATGGAAAATGCAGGAAACTAAGGCAGAATTGAGGCGAGATTTGGGTGACTTGTAGGGCATGGATTAGGTGGAAAATGGGATGGATGATAAGCTGGTCTGTTGTAAGAAGAGATTTGTTGCAAAGTAACTGACAGTCAACCAATAAGATCAAAAAAGCAATGAACTGAGTGCATCTAGAAAAACAAAGTTTTGCATCAAACTAGTCTAAACTATGATCTATGAAAGGAAATGCTGAGAAATATTGCAAGAAAGGAAAGCATGAAAGAATACTATTGGAAATATAGAAGAGAGCATGATGAAGAAGATCTGAAGCAAAACAGAACTAGACTATTAACCTACAAAAAGCTGCAAATGCTAGAAGTCCTATGAATGAGGAAAATTTGTGTTTTGGGGGAAGCAAGAGGGTCTTTGCCTCAAATCATGGTCCCAAAGGGAGGGAGAGAGGCCAAGGAACTATTGATAGCCTTTTGAATCTTCTTTTTATCACTGCTTAACCTGCTATAGAGAGCACAAATGGAAGCAAACTACTGAGTCATCAAAAACAACCTATTCTTAATCATGAAAGAAATACATCTAACAATAACCTAATCTACAAAATGAAATAAAACATACAAATAAAAGTAAAGAGGAGCTTGGCTTCTTGGATTGGGCCCTAACCCAAGAGCTTCAACCCTATGAGGTGACTCAATGCTTGCTAAAAAATTATTCCATCTTTATTATCAAAACAATAACAAGATTACATGAAATTGCCTCAAAAATAATGAGCTCGAAGTTGGAGTAGAGTTTACATAAGAAAAAATTCAAAAAAAATCCAACAAATATCTAATCCTAGTGAGGCCCTAGGCCTCTCTACTTATACAAATGAAGCTACCCATAGCTTCCTCAAAATCAGGGAGGTTTGTCTCCCAAAACTCGAGATAATCATCAATCATCCTCCACTTGCTCAGCTACCTTCTAGTGCATGACTTAGCTGCTTGTACTGCAAGTTGAATGAAGGGAATTCAAAGTGAGGAGTAACACATGAGGGAGATTCCTCCCTATAAGTCCTTTCCTTTGTCCACTTCAAGTTATTGCTGCCATTTGTCCACTGGATCCTTGACTTTGACCTCAAAATTCATCAATAATCTACATTAAGCACATGTTAGACCACATGGCATCATAACGAACTCAACTCACTCCATAAGCATAAATATAATCATAAAATCATACAGTAAGCTAAGAGAATGGTTGATTTGACTAGGTTAGGAGGTAAAATGAGCCCATATAATTACCCATTTATGAGGCTCATCATCACCCCCTTACTGAAAGTGTTGCTCATCCTCTTAGCAACTTAGTCCATCTCCTCATCTTTTATGGCCCTGGTGGCCTCCCTAGCATCCCAAGCTTCTGATGTGGTCTCCTCTTCCTTGTCATATAATCTTGCCTTCCTTTCTATCACTTCCCATTGCTCCTCCTCTTCTTCTTCTCTTCTAACTTCCAGCATGCCTAACAGCAGTGGGGGACTCAGTTTGAGGCCAATCTAGTTGACCTTCAACCTCTGCTTGGAGCGCTTGTACAGTGGCACTCTTCCTAATTCCTCCTTCATGTTAAGGGATAAAGTCCTTGAGGGCTTTGTTGGAAATAATACTGAGAGGGGGGGGGTGAATCAGTATTATCAGAACTATAAAACTTTTTCAATGCTCAGAAACATATACGCTACTTCAGTTAAGTGAACCCGCGTGTACACGCTACTGTGTCTAAAGAAACTTGCGTATATCCAGAAATCTTATGATTCAGTTAGCTTAGTCTTCAGTAAATACATCAGATCATTATTAAGCATATTAACAGTAACCAGGTGCAGAATAACAGAACAGAACATCACACAAGAGCCACACACATGAACACAAAGATATAAGGTGGAAACCCAATGTGGGTGAAAACCACCTGCTGCAAGTCATCTCAATCTTCTTCTTAATAAGAAAATCCTTTTACAATGTTTGTACTGGTGCAGTCTTATACCAGTACGGGAGCTACAACCCCCTTTGCTCTTGTACTAGCCGATCCATTTACTAGTACGCAGGCTGCTACCTGCTACAATGCTCCAAAGATCTCCTTTAGCTTTTGTACTAGCTTAGATACTAGTACGTAGGTGCTTGCCTACAATCTTCTCTCCTCCAGGTACCACGTTTCATCAATTTTCAGACTGGATACACTGAAGCAGAACACATAATCTGTAAGGCCACTTTTCATCCAATTTTCATACTGGAACCATAACTATCATTGAAGCTCAAAACAATCATCAAACCCTGAATCACTGAAACCCTGTTAACAACAGTCACCAGAACACAGAGCAGACACAGAACTCTGTAATAACCATCAGATCCATCTGCAACTTCAAATATCAAGCTTTACAATGTATACGCTACTTCGATGAATCAAACCCGCGTGTATACGCGCTTTTTACAAAGACAACCCGCGTACAGATCTAAAAATAATTTCTCATAACTTGCAGCTGTACCAGACATCAGTCATACTCATAACACTTATAGAATAATACATGCGTCAGTATGTAGATCTAGAATAAGCATCATAAAGATAGTTCATTTCAAACCATTTGATCCCGATCTCTCCTTAGATCTAGTTTTCCATCAACCGGTGAGATCTCTCCTTAGCTCAGATCAAGCAATGCATCATCAACCCATAACCCTGCATACTGGATCTAATGCTTCATCAGATATTCAAGACATTTCCTATACTTTGCCTAATGATTTCCTTCTCCTTATATAGCCTTAGGCCTTGTTCAATACCAAGGGCCACAACCATAGAAATCCAATACCATCAACTTCAAAACTAGGGATCAACACGTCCGTCGAGACACCAAGGTCCAAAACCATAGGCACAACTTCCAAGGAATAACCGCCATGGACCAAAGATAATTTTTCCATATACACGCCCTTTTACTGAAGCCAACCTGCGTGTACACGTGACTTGGGCTTAATGAACCTGCGTGTATGAACTTTCTCTTCTTCTTATAGTCTGATCATCAATTCCTTGTTGCTGACCTTCTGCACTATGATTTGTCATCAGTGTGGTTTGCCATCAAGGACAACACTTGTCTCATAATGCCAACAATCTCCCCCTTTGGACTTGATGGCAAAGCTAACTTGTCACACTTAGAACTATCATCTGATTCCTTTGAGCTGTCCTCCATCAGTCACATCTGATATCTCTTTTGAAGATTCATCCAGTTATACATAAGTGAGATATTCTTCTATGAGAGGGTTGCCATCAAGTACAACACATGCATCATAATGCCAACAATCTCCCCCTTTGGACTTGATGGCAACAACACCAAATCACTCTCCCCCTTTGACATCAAGGGCAAAGGGTGGACGAAGATATTCTCTTCCTTTGCTGAATCATTCCACTGTCCATACTCCCCCTGAGTACCTGCTGAAATCTCTGAATAATCTCCCCCTTTGTATATGCCAAGGTGTACCAATCTGTCCATGCTCCCTCTGAGTACATGCTGAATCTCTGTACCACTGAAGTGTGCTGTTCATGCTCTTCCTGACTGTAGGCAAGATCTGCAAAAGATGTTCTTCAAGAAGAACATGACTCTATACATCATAAAAGACCTTCCTATCATCAAAGACTCATACATACATCCATCTCTCAACTTAGTGAGGATATACAAAAATTGACTCATCCACCCAACCAAGTGGGGATACATCAAAAGTTTACATATGACAACCAATCATATTGCATCAATCATCCTAGGCATAGTGGGGAAACCAAATAGGCCGTTACATGACCTTGACACCGTAAAAGAGATATCACAAATGAGATACATGACATAGCGACAATAGATCTAGACCAAGACTTATGAAAGTCACAAATAACTGATATCGCCAGCATCTTGTCAATCAGCATTCAGATCAGCAACCAAGAGATCCTTTTGTTCTTCCTCTGACTTTGTTTCACCTGAAATCAACAACAACTTGTGAACTAGAACCAAAGGCTTCTAAAATAATGCCAACAATGCATCATTGGAAGATTATCTGCTCCCCCTGAACCTGTGCCAGATGATCTCTGTCAGACCCATATCAGACTTTCTGCAACCAACATCTGTTCCTGCTGATTTCCTTCAAAAATCAATATACGCGTCTGTATCCACATAAACAAGCGTATATACGCGGATAGGCCTTATGAAACTCGCATACAACCATTTTCATATCAACAACCTGTAAATGTCCTGCAGCAAGGTATGTCTGAACATAGATGTCAACTTCTCCTTTTAAACATCATCATGAAATCATTCACATTACATGTGAAACCACCATAGCCATTACATCAACGTCAAGATCTTCATGATCCAAGTATCATTACTTGGGAACATCTGCACCAATCAACATATGTAAGTATCAACCTATCATCATATGAACTCATCACCATGTCTCCAACAAAGCAACTTTGAGTAGTCATCCATGTATCAGCACTATGTATCTTGAGCTCAAGCTCATTTGACAAAACTTCTTGATATTATCAACAGCAACAATCCTTATCCACAGGAGTGCCTGCATCATAACTGTATGATCTTTATGCATATGACAACAGCAGTATATAAGTGACTCATCATCAAGTGAGGAAGATGTGTATTCAAGCTTTGTACTTCTCCTTGTCCTTATGAAGATCACCATGTAAGCACCATATATGCATCATCAAGAAATCAACCATAAATCTGATCTGATCATTAACTATGTAACCCCAAGAGTCATATGAGAGTTTATCATCATAGCAAGATATATCATTTAGCCATATAAGAATCATCACCAAGGATTATTAACCATAATGCCAACAATGAATTACTAAAGGCATATGCTCCCCCTCAACCAGTGCCATCTGTTAGATCTGATCATGCATATATCAGCAATAAGCATCAAAACATCATCATCCTCAAGTTAGGATCAAAGACACTTCTAGACATCATACTTGTAACAAAACATTTCCACACATCCTCAGCAGACTGTAGCTATTAACCAATAGAGCAAATAATGGACTGAATCATATCAGATCCCTTTTCTGAGCCTGTCCCCACTGCTTTTCCTCAGACTGACATATACGCGACTTTGCAGTGTCGAACTCGCGTATATACGCGACTTCCCTTTAAGGAACTTGCGTATGAGATTCAGGACACTGAAGGTTTACACTTTCAGCTCCCCCTGAGTCTGATATGTCTGTGCTGTGCTGTGTCTCAGTACATTGTGCTGACTGTACTTCCTTCTTCCTCCATATCTTCAAGTGTGATGAGGTTTTCTCCTTTCGGTGTGATGTCCATCCTTTGTTCCTGCATTCCTTTGCTATATGTCCAAGCTTGTTACATGCATAACATCTAACATGTTTCATGTTCCTTCTGTAGCAATCAGCAGCTTTGTGACCATACATATTGCAAGCAAAGCAATATCCATTAAAGTACCTTGATTGAGATGACCTGTCCGCATAATAGTCTTGAACTCTTCTTATTCTACATCTAGCTGCAACATGTCCAAGATTATGACATACATAACATTCAATATTATTCATAGGAGGAGTAAAAGATTTTCTTTGAAGACTTTCTTTCCTTGGTTGATGATGAGATTGACCTTTCATCTCCTTGTTGATCATTTTGGATTTCTCTTTAGAGTTCCTTGCCTCACCTTGTGAACTAGATTCACCTTCAACAGATTCATGGAAACCAAGACCAGTCTTGATAGCAGGAGACCTTTGACTACTAAGAATATCATCCAAGGCTTTAGTACTATCTTGAAATCTCAAAAGTTTATCCTTTTCTTCTAATTTACCTTTCAAGATATTTACCTCAACTTGAAGTTGTTCCTCCTTTTCTAGACATTGCTTCTTCATGTCTTCTCCATCTTTCCTTCCTTCTTCCAACTGATGCCTTAGTTTGAGAATCTCCTTTTCTTGTTCTTCATTCAGATCCTGCTGCATTTGACGAACTTGAAAGGCACATTCTAGTTGAGATTTTAAGCTGGTGACTTCGTTTTCTTGTTTTGCAATAGCTTGGAGTAGATCTGTATTCTGCTTCTTTGATTCTTCAAGATCTCCTTTTAGTGAGAGGATTGTAGCTTCAAGATTTTCATAGTAGCTAGATCTATCTTTGAGTTTCTTGATGGTTGTGTTCTTGTCATTGACTTCATTTCTTAGAGATGTTGCTTCAACCTGCAACTTTTGATATTTCTCCTTGAATAACTCTCGTTGAGTCTTAGCAGTTCTATCCTTTATGTTCAGAATATCTTCTTGAGTTCTAATTTTGCTTCTTAGTCTTCTAAATTCTGCTTCTATCTCATTTCTTTCTTGTTCACCCATAAGAGCAAGTTCAGTAGTTTCACTATCACTTCCGTCTCTTTCACAAGGAAATATAGCTGGAACATCAGAGGATAACACATTCATACCTGATAATGATTCTGAATCTGATTCTGAATCTGAAGAGCTTCTTATACCTAATCCCCAATCGACTCTCCCACTGTCATAGATCTTCTGAGATGTCTTCTTCTTCTTATGAGCTTTCTTCTTAAGCTTCTTACCCATTGTTCCACGGATCTCCTTCAAGCAATCAAGCTTCTACCAAAGGACCTGCTCTGATACCAATTGTTGGAAATAATACTGAGAGGGGGGGGGGTGAATCAGTATTATCAGAACTATAAAACTTTTTCAATGCTCAGAAACATATACGCTACTTCAGTTAAGTGAACCCGCGTGTACACGCTACTGTGTCTAAAGAAACTTGCGTATATCCAGAAATCTTATGATTCAGTTAGCTTAGTCTTCAGTAAATACATCAAATCATTATTAAGCATATTAACAGTAACCAGGTGCAGAATAACAGAACAGAACATCACACAAGAGCCACACACATGAACACAAAGATATAAGGTGGAAACCCAATGTGGGTGAAAACCACCTGCTGCAAGTCATCTCAATCTTCTTCTTAATAAGAAAATCCTTTTACAATGTTTGTACTGGTGCAGTCTTATACCAGTATGGGAGCTACAACCCCCTTTGCTCTTGTACTAGCCGATCCATTTACTAGTACGCAGGCTGCTACCCGCTACAATGCTCCAAAGATCTCCTTTAGCTTTTGTACTATCTTAGATACTAGTACGTAGGTGCTTGCCTACAATCTTCTCTCCTCCAGGTACCACGTTTCATCAATTTTCAGACTGGATACACTGAGGCAGAACACATAATCTGTAAGGCCACTTTTCATCCAATTTTCATACTGGACCCATAACTATCATTGAAGCTCAAAACAATCATCAAACCCTGAATCACTGAAACCCTGTTAACAACAGTCACCAGAACACAGAGCAGACACAGAACTCTGTAATAACCATCAGATCCATCTGCAACTTCAAATATCAAGCTTTACAATGTATACGCTACTTCGATGAATCAAACCCGCGTGTATACGCGCTTTTTACAAAGACAACCCACGTACAGATCTATAAATAATTTCTCATAACTTGCAGCTGTACCAGACATCAGTCATACTCATAACACTTATAGAATAATACATGCGTCAGTATGTAGATCTAGAATAAGCATCATAAAGATAGTTCATTTCAAACCATTTGATCCCGATCTTTCCTTAGATCTAGTTTTCCATCAACCGGTGAGATCTCTCCTTAGCTCAGATCAAGCAATGCATCATCAACCCATAACCCTGCATACTGGATCTAATGCTTCATCAGATATTCAAGACATTTCCTATACTTTGCCTAATGATTTCCTTCTCCTTATATAGCCTTAGGCCTTGTTCAATACCAAGGGCCACAACCATAGAAATCCGATACCATCAACTTCAAAACTAGGGATCAACACGTCCGTCGAGACACCAAGGTCCAAAACCATAGGCACAACTTCCAAGGAATAACCGCCGTGGACCAAAGATAAGTTTTCCATATACACGCTCTTTTACTGAAGCCAACCTGCGTGTACACGCGACTTGGGCTTAATGAACCTGCGTGTATGAACTTTCTCTTCTTCTTATAGTCTGATCATCAATTCCTTGCTGCTGACCTTCTGCACTATGATTTGTCATCAGTGTGGTTTGCCATCAAGGACAACACTTGTCTCATAATGCCAACAGGCTTTGGGTTAGAACCCTAGCAGACCAGGAGTAATCCACAACAAGAAACAAGCAAATAACTCAGGAAAAATGCTTAAACGAGCAAACTATGCAAGGATGTACATACCTAGGGGTCCTTCATTTGGGTAGTTCCAGTCAGGGTTCAAACCCTCTGCAACTCCTCACAATCTTTGAACCTACAAAAAAACCAATTCAATGACACACAACAACATATAGATAAAGCATTACAGTGAAATCAACGTTATAGCATATAAATAGATGGTTAGTTATACATTGAAATAGTCATTCGTACATAAAACATAACAATAACATCAGATGCATGAACAAAGTTGATCTCAGGAACAAGACAGTGTTTCTTTTATTTCAGATAAATATGAACAAAACATAGAAACAGTTCACTTGAGTCTTCCTCTTCTGACTCTAAGCAGAACCGACCTCCAAGTCCATCTAGTCCCGGTCTTCACAAGGCTCCTTCCATAACCAACACAAGGATATCTCCCACAAGTGAAAGGATATCAACTCTTAAGGAAACAAGGGTTTCCTGAACTTGGGGAAGTGCTTGAAGCACAGGGATCTTCAAACTTGATCAGGGGATAATCTCAATAGAGTAATTCTCTATTTTTTCTCCTCCTTAAGGCCTTCCCATTCAAGTCTTTTTATACTTCTCCCAATGTAGTCTTTTAGTTGGGAAACAATTGGGAACAGTTGGGCCATGAGCACTAATAGGTAATCAATAGGTAAAACCCATGATCTCTGCCCATAATTAAGAAAATTTAATTTTTTTAAGTGTTTTAAGACATATACGTGGGTTGGGTATAGACTGACCCACATGTACATGCATTTAATATAGGTCAATGTCGCGTACAGGGAGTAAAACACTATTTTTTGAATATTTGGACCAAGTCTGGAAGGAGGGGTTGGCCTAGGCCATAAACCAAGCATCACAAATACATAAGGTGGTATTTGGAGCTATAACATATTCCCCCTAATATATGAGGTCGAAAGGGGAACATGATGGCCAAAATGTATTAAGTATACGGAAAGGAAACCTGTCAAAAACCAGGAAGGACTTCACCAGATTTCAGCCTGCCAATCTAGCAAAAGAAGATCAGAAAGAAACAACTGTCTGAGGTGGGCATACCCATGCTCAGAGAAAGTAAAAATCTCCACATATCAAGTACAAGCGGATCCACTATGTATACAAGTATAAGGAACTGAAAGTACATAATGGATCATTTGATCACGATCAAACAAGTACATGTCTAAATATCACATACAAGATGATGATCAATGAAGCTGAAGGATGGAGCTGACCACTAATCTCAAAAATTGATCCCAATAGTACCAAATGAACATGATGGAATAAGATGGTACTACATCGTAACTCGGATGCTAGCATATAAGATGTCGTTGTGAAGGACTGCAACATATAATGTGGAATGGTGTCAAATAGCAACAGCAGGAGCAACTGACAAGTGAACCAAAGAATGTTGATGCAACCTAAGGTCTTCACCAACCGCCATGGTACATTTCTACACAATCGGAATAAATGATCTGAAGTCGACCATGTGAGAAGTCGTTTGATTACCGGTCATTGATGTATACTGTTAACAAAAGCGAGACTACTCACTAATAATGATAATGAGAGTCAAGGTACCCAGTACAATCTAACAAGTGCGAATAGATGTGCTAAAGTCGAACACCTGTAAGAATCTTCAATTAGGAGACAATGATGGTTTCCCACTGTCGATAGTAAAGGATCTAGCATTGATGACTACAAACCCCAAGGTACTGCGAAATGGACTCTAGACCTTTGCCCCAGAGTAATGAGTTGTATTTGATAGGGAAAGATCCACTAGAAGGAAGGCATTAAGCCATCCTTCATCCGTCTAGCACGAGTGTAACTCGTAGGCCAATAATGTGGAAGGAATCAGATGAAAAAGATGTAGTAATCTGACCGAAGCATGTTTTTTGGCGTACACAAGATGTAGCTAGCGCATGATAGAAACCCTTTGAACCAACCAATAATGAAAGCTGACATAGAGGCGAGGAATCCACCAATAGGGTCAAATGGAAGCCAAGGCACTGCGCAAGTCTCAATGTGTGATAATGAAAGCTAATGTCAAATGCAAGGGAAACCAGTTAGTCAAAAACCCATGATACTAATCAATGCTGAGCACAAGGTGACCTATCAATAATGAAAATAGTGCCAGGGTGTGGCTCTAGGCCTGTCCTCAGAGCAAGATGTCGTCGTCGATAAGGACAAGACCCCCCAACAAGAAGTCAATGGAGACCTTCTCAAACTGACACAAGTAAAGGACCAATATAACTAATGTGATAATAGACAAGACACTGACAACCAAGGATGGCCGACTGAAAAATAGGTCAAGAGACACCGCAAAAGGGCCAACTCAGGCTTACTTCCGTTGAACAAAAGCACGACCCAATTATGACCATGTGGTAGCATATGATGACTCTATATAAGTTTGTCATGCAGGAGGCATGAATGAACTCTCTGTATGATTGGAAGAGATAACAAATTAGAGGAGAACTAACTCAATAACAAGGTTAAGGGGTACCTAAGTCAAACTAAATCCCGCCCAAATGGAGGAGAGACTTTATTTTGAGTGCTTTGTTCAAGGGCAATGCGACTAACTCTAGTTGCCAACAATAAATGGAAATGTTGTCCCATTCCTGATCTTTTCGGAATATATAATTTTTTTTTGTCTTTTTCTTTAAGCTAGAAAAAGAATAAAAGAATGCTATAGTACATTGTAAAGAACAAGTGTCAGTCAAACAGATGATCTAGTTCCTGGGATGGGAACATTCCTATGCTCAATGCAGGGAGTTGAAATTGGTCAAGGACACTCAAAGGGATGTTCCTTCCACGGGTCGAAGGTGTGTCAAGTTGTAGAAGCTAAGGGATTGCAAGTTTGATTTTTGCAGAAGACATGGTCAAAAAGTGGCTTAAACATGAGTCCAAGTGAAGTCGGCTCAAGGCTAAAAGGTGCAAATGGTTAAAATGCAATGCAGTAGTACAACTCAACACAAAGGAGTCTCTAGGGTATAAGGCCAAAATGAAGCGAAGAAGAAAAGGGGAATGAGTCTTCAACGCATAAGTCATGGCAAGACTACAGAGGACTCCCAAGCCTACTAAATGAAGCAGCATGGGAAACCAATTTCAGTGAGGTTCTAACTTATGATGTCCATGGAAAGGATAGATCTACCATCATGTTATGATTTAAAAAATTGGTGATTGAAGATGGTTTACGAACCATAACATGATGGGATCGACCCTATGGCAAGTGTATCGACAAATGGAGGCTAGTATGAAAAATGCAACAGAAAAATGGCTTCCCTAATCTATATGCCAGTGAGTAAACACTACCTACCATGATGGGTCAGCAGTCATGGAATTGACTTCAAATTTTCGAAAAAGCATTCAAAATGTCCTAAAAAACAACCCGTTCTTGACACTCCAAGCTCCTAAGTTAAAATATATATGAGACAAAACAAAATCAAGTTTTGAAAAAATTTGACATTTTCAAAGCTTATAAAATAGTTTTTTGACTCACCATTCTTACCATTTGTGCTGAGAGCAAAAGCTATGGAGAAAAAGAAGCAATCTTTCCCGTCAAATAATTCAAACATTCAAATTAACTGAAAATCATCAGGTAACTCCCAACTCTAGCTTGCATCAATTTGTGATTGTTTTTAGAAATTTAAATTAAGGTTTTACCATTGGAAATTATGTTAGAAATGCCAGCGCACCGTATACACAGGTTGGTTATGAGAAACCCGCATATACGTAGGCCCTACATGTGACTGTGTATGAAATGGACCAGCGTATACGTGGTTTGAATTTATAACATAAAAAAATCTGCTAATGAATTATCAGATCATGGAATGTGCGAATAAGTAATATAAATAAGTGATATTTGCAACACCCTCAATCTCAAATATTGGCGATATAAAGCAGGATCCCTAACCTGACAGATGTTATTCAATTGTGACACTACTCGTTGTGAATCAAGATAGACTACCAACAAATCGATTCCGTAAGAAATAGCTTCGGATATTAAATTAATGATGGCAGTATACTCGACAATATTATTTGGTGCCGGACCAATACATACTTCCCTTGATACCATCAACTGACCAGTTGGATAATATATCACCCAAGCTATGGAAGCGAGGTCTCGAGTGTGCTGACTAACACCATCAATGAATCCAAAATAGACCAAGTCATCCATCAACACCTGCTAAAGTAGATCAAAAATTTTCAATATCATGAAAGCTCCTGATAATATATCTACAAAAATAAAAAATATACAAAGAATCCATTGCTTGGCCGAAACCTAGGTAAAGTACTTCTTGAGGTAGAGCCTATTTTGGGGCTCTGCCAAATTGTTCCCTTCAAAATCGACTAATTCATAAGCCCCTTTTTCCAAAACTCATTTCACTATAAGGGACCATACCACATAGACTTGAATTTGCTTGCCCCCAAGGTGTCTTTATCTTGGTCATAGACCAGGACAAGGTTGCCTTCAAAAAAGACTCGAGGACAGATAGCTCTATCATACTTAGTTTTAACCCTTTTCTTATGAGCCTCATTTATTGTGGCGGCATCTTGACGCTGCTCATCCTGACGTTCCAAATGAAGAAGGCACTCTTCGAGACTAGAGGTCTCTGGATGGAGCTCAACAACCAGCTTAAGAGATGGAATTTCGCATTCAACAAGAAAGATAGATTCCAGCCCGTATACTAACTGAAAAGGTGTAAAACTAGTGGCAGTCTTTACTGAAGTTCAGTACGCCCAGAAAGCCGGATATAACATGAGATGCCAATTCGAGAATTTTTTGTCGATTTTCCTTTGCAGGATCATCTTGAGGGACTTATTCACTGCTTCTACTTGGCCATTGGCCTGACGATAATATAGAGATGAATGCTCCTGTCAGAAGCCCAATTTAAGAGCCAATTTGGACATCAGTTGGTTTTGGAAATGACTACCATGATCAGTGACAATCTCTCTCGGGATATCAAACAGTGAAATAATCTGATTGAGGAGCAAGAATGTTGTTGTTTCACTATCATTTTTATAAGTGGGCATGGCCTTAGCCCACTTCGTAAAGTAGTTTACAACGATAATAATGCACTTGTGATTCGCTGCTGAAGGCAGAGAACAAGTAGTAAAATCAATACCCCACTTTGTAAAAGGACCGACAGTGACAACAGGGAAGAGAGGATCTGGATGCATGCGCATCTTCCGAGTATAGACTTGACAAGGGTGGCAATGTTTTACTGTTTCAATACAATATTTGAAAAGCGAAGGTGAAAAGTAGTGGGCACGCAAGATTTTCTGGGCTGTAGCAGGCCCTGAAAGATGACCACCACAAGCTCCACTGTGGCAATCATTAAGCACAGACTTTGCTTCCTCTAAGTTTAAACAATGCCTAAGGATTGACTCAACCCCTCGGCGATATAATGTATCACCAATGATCACATAGTTCTTAGCCAGGTGACATATTTTTTACATTCATCCTTGGAGGCAGTAGGAGGAAACTTCAATGTCTGGAGATAGATTATGATATCTCCATACTAGGGATCTTGTGAAGAGACGACAAACAGATGTTCATCAGGAAAACTTTCCTCATAAATGGTATCCTCTCCATAACGCAACTTGGAAATTAATTCCGCAAAAACCAATAATTTCTTAGACTTGGCCGATAAGAACTTGAGATCGAATTCTTGTAAAATAACAATCCATCAATTGTATTTGCCCCCAATCACTTGCCTACTAAGAAAAAATTGGAAAGGATTGATTGTCGCTAAGACAAATGTTTTGCATAGCAGAATGTAATGGTGAAGCTGCTGGATAGCATGGACAGCTGCAAAGGCTAATTTCTCAACCGAAGAATAGCATAGTTCACGGCCTACCAAGCCTCAACTCAAGTACTAAATGACATGCTCCAAGGGAGCATCATATTCGTGAACCAGAACCATACCTATGGTTCATTCTACAGCTACAAGATATAAAAGGAAATCTCTACCATAATCCACTGGACTCAAAAGCGAGGCAGAGATCAACGCCTGCTTCAAGGCATCAAAAGATCGTTCCACAAAGTTGTCCCATAGAAATGGAACTCCTTTCCTAAGAAAACACATAAACCCTTTAGTTATCTCGACATAGTTTGCTATAAACCATCTCAAGAAATTTGCCTTGCCCTGAAGACTTTGAAGTTGTCGGAGGGAAGATGGGGGAGGCAACTGAACTATTGCCTCCACCTTGAAGGGATCAACTCGAATCCCTTAAGATAACACAATGAACCCTAACAATTGACTAGATATAACCGCAAAAATGAATTTATTTGGATTCAACCGGATCTTGTAAAATTGACATCTCCCATAAACCAACCGAAGGTGACCAGGATGATCAATTCTCTTTTGAAAACGAGCAGCTAAATCATCTAAGTATGCTTTGATGACATGCTTGATGTCGTGGAAAGCGTATGACATGGCCTGCTGAAAGGTCACTCCAGCATTTTTAAGACCAAAAGGCATCTTTTTGTACACAATAGTACCCTAGGGACATATGAAAGTTGTCTTATGCTGGTATTCTAGATGGATAGATATTTGAATATAACTAGAGAATCCATCCATGAAGGAGAAAATCTCATTACCCGCACATTCATCAACTATCTAGTCAATAAATGGTGTGGGGTAATTATCTTTCGGACAATCTTTGTTCAAATCCCTAAAGTCAACGCATACACGGATCGTTCCATGTTTTTTATCAGCTGGGACTGGATTAGAAACCCAATCCGTTATGGAAACGGGGTATATGAAACCCACCTTGAGCAGCTTTTCTACTTCAGCTTTATTAGTTGCTGCCCTCCTGGGATTGACTGGCCAAAGCTTCTGATGAATAACGTTTTCATACGTCTTGATCTCATGTCGAATGATGGATGGTCAATTCCAGAAATTTCTTCATAATACCAAGCAAATACATCTCAAAACTCTTTAAAGAGGTCGGTGTAAATTTGAATCTCTTTAGGGGAACACTCGGCTCCAATGAAGACATTTTCTATCACATTAGGGTTCCTAGAGATGTTTATCGGTATGGTTTTTGAAATGACTGACATGTTACCTTCAGCACGAATGTGTGCTGGAGCCAAAGGGTTTGAAACCATACAAACATTGCTAGTTAGCAGATTGGAGAACCTAGACTCGACTTCTTGCAATGTGGGAAGGAAATATGAACGATGGTGTAAGTCTTCCCAAGTTCGATCTACAGCCATCATTGCTTCTAAGATTGCTTCCTCAGATGGTAAAACCATATCTAAGGAATCCATAGCCGAAGTAGAGTCAAGGGTCCAAGCTGGGGCTACATCACCATCTAACTCTTCCTCTGAAAAAGGGGTAGGATGGTCATCTGCAGAGTTAATGATAGACTGATATCTAAGTTCTGCTGCAGACATAGGGAATGCCATTCCACCAACTTGTCCTTCATCTAATGTGGTAGTAGGCGAAGGCAAGGTCCAAGGGTCTAAAAAATAATGAGTCCACAAGAAATATTTCCGTGAAGACTCTTTGGAGGATGAAATGACATTGATTCTAGCTCTAGGAGCAGGAATATCAAATGTACCCATCAATGAAGAATACATCCCAACTCCTAGATTCTCGATAGGTTGATGGGGGATATCCACCAATGGACCAATATAATCTGAATTTGCTCGAGGGTCAGCTAGAGAATAATCCAATTGATCAACCTTAACAATTTTCCCCTCACGAGGAAATCAAAGGACTCGAAATAGAGTCAAAACGATGGAATCCATTTCATAAATCCAATTTCATCCTAAGAGGAGATTGTAATCTAGGTTGACATCAATGATTTCTACTTTGATGTTAAAAACCTTCCCTCCAACACACATAGGAAAGGTTGGGATAATCCTGTGTGGCCTATGAGAATGACCATCAAATGTTGTCAAGAGTGTAGGTGAAGGAACAGCCGAAGGCGATCCAATGGCCTTCCAACATGACATCGACATGATGCACATGGAATCTCCTTCATCAATAACGGTTCGAAAAATGTTAGCTTTCTGCTAAGTAGACTTTATTTGAAAAACCATATGATGAGGGAGTCTCCTTTTGACATGAAGCATGTCAAAAGTGAGTACTAAGGAATTGTTTGGATCAACTGCCCCTATTGCTGAAAGCAAATCACTTCGTTGAGCTGGACACAGCTAGAGTACCTCTAAAGTAGACATAGTGCATGGACTTTGAGCCAGATCCTTAACAATGGAGTAATTCTAGGCTACCTTAGCATTAGGGTTGATAGTCGCACATTTGGTGGAACCTTTCAGTATCCGAGGTATAGACTCGATAGAGGGTCGCTCAATATGAAGTGGATCTGTAGTTCCAAAAACAGATTTATCCTTGGATGTTTCAGCTTCACCATAATCACATGATCGTGTGGCCAAATTAACATGAGAACCCATCATGAAAGCAGATGAGGAATGGTCCCCCTCCTGGTTGCCCCCCACAGAGGTACCAGGGTTTGAATTCGCACCACCAAGAAACTGCTGCCATTGGGGGAAAGGGTTAGTTAAGACAACCTGGGAGCTAGAAGACCCTTGCTGCACTAGCAAGCACTGAGCATCTTGAATTTTTGTGTAGAGATGAGTCAAATGGTCCCCACTGCACAACTTGCATGGAAACTTAACTTTATTCTTAGACTTTTTTCCACCCTCACCAACATTATTGTCAGGCTTATTCGCATTACCCTTCCCATCTTGATTCTTCCTTTTACCTTTTCCCTTCTTCCCATCATAATTTTGATTCCCTTTGGGGTTAGAAGCCTGAGTGATGTCTACGGAAGAAGGTTGAGAAGGTGGAGTAGTAGACGGTGCAACTTGATTGGAAGAAGTAGTTTGTATAGAAAACTATTGTAATTGTCTCAGAAGGTTCACCGCATTCGCATCAATCAATCCAACAATACGGTCAACATGTGGGCCTAGCTTCAGTTTGGCAATATCAACCAAGAATCTAGGAGCATCAGGAAAGATCTTCTGAAGGGTCTTAGACTGAGAACATATCAATTCTAACTGTTGGGCATGAAAGATAGCCTGCTCTTCAGAATATACTCCGGACATAGAAACATCCTTAGAGATCTCGAGTTGTAATGATTTTAAAAACCATTCGAGACGGAATTCAGGTGGAATTTTGGCTTTGATGAGCCTCTTTATCCGTCTCCATTCCTGAATATGATCAGAAATGTGAGTGGCCATATCCAGATGAAAATTGGCCAGAAGCTCAGTTCTGGCTTCGTAACAGACAGGCAACTGAAAATGGTTTAAGAAAATGTTAGCCAAATCAATGAAAGATGTAAAGGTGCCCCCTAGAAACATTATATACCACTTAGCCCCATTACCAGTTAAGGTGCGTTCGAATAGTATCAACCTAATCGAGTTGTCGATGTGGGAGTTCGATGAGCACCATAAATGGAATGGGGTTAAATGGTAGCCCGGGTCTTCCCCACTCTTCCCTTCGAATTTTGGGATATCCGATGGAAGTTTGGTTGGGACCGGAGGCTAAGTCTGATTGTATTTGATTGGATCATTCCTTAACTTAGTCAAGTCTAGTAGCTTAAGCATGGACAGAAATGGAAGTCTCCAAGGACCTTGGGGATTCCACCTAGATTGGGCGGGGTTCTCGAAAGTCTAAAAAGAATGGCCTGGATTTTGGAAGGCACCAAGTTACCAGAAGTAATTGGTAGAACCTATTGAACCAAAAGGTGACCCTTATGGTCTAGCAAAATGGTGAGCTCCAGTATTGTAGCAATGATGTTGCAACTCCTGGGACTCCCTACTTTACTTTTATTAACCCAGTAGTTCGTAACAAACTTGGAAGTGATGGTGCTATATGCACAAGTACTAGCTCTTACTGCAGGCTGTCACTGGATTAGTGGGCACAACTTCGCTAGGAGCTTAAGACAACTTCTATGAGTTCTCAGAAGAATCTTTTAACTGTGATGGAAGAAATCTAAATCGAAAGAGGCTATTCTACTTGCAGAAAGATAATGAAAAACTGAAAGGAAACACAAACCCTAACAAACCCTAGTTTTACCCACTAACCCTACTTTTGCAAGAAAAGAGGTGGAAACTACTGAAATGGATGCCATTGACTATTGAAAAGGTAAAATGCATGTGTTCAAGCTACTTCTGAAGGAAAATGAAAAGAAATCATCTTTTTGTACCCTTGAGCAATTTTATGCAGAATTATTATGCTTGTGTTTTAACTAGTTGTGACTATGCAGAGGTTTGCTGGAAAAGGGAGATGGATTTGGCATTTGGATGAGTTTTGGAAGGCATGGAGAGGTCATAAGAAGTCCCTAGTACTCTTCTGGAGACTTCCATTGTGATCAAACTTCGAAAAATCACTCACATGAACTTCTACAGGAGGCTGCAGGGGATCTACAGGATGTTCTACATGAGGATCTACAGGAGGAGGCCGAAAGTGTTTTTTGGAGGTTTGAAGGTGGAAAATCGGTGGGAGAAGTGAAATGAAGGCTAGACGGAGATGTTAAGGGGTCTACGACTTTGTCAATGAAGATCAGGAATGAAGGATATGGTTGGATTTGTTTAAAGGTCAAGAAAGCAATTTTACACAAAAGCGCAGAAATTAGGGCAGTTTTGGAAAAGTATGACGAATGAGTGGAGGAAATCTTGAGAGATGAAATGGATTAGATTCTATGATGGAAGAATGATAAGCTAGAGTGTTCTGCAAATGAGTTTCACACTTACTTTCAAAACTGACCCAAGCAAGAACTAAAAAAATCGAGTTTTGCCTAATTTAACATAAGTCTGACCTAAAACCAGAAAAGTGCTGAGCAAAACTTTATGGAAAGAAAATTATGTGAGAAAGACATGGGAAATGAACATGAAATGATCTAAGCATGTAAATCCAACTGATATCAACTTCTCCAACTTGAAATCTCACACTAGCAATTGCATTGGAAAGCAAAAATAGTGTTTTTGGTGGCAGCCATAGTGCCTTGATCTCAAATCATGGTCCCAAGGAGGGAGAAAGGAGATCAAGGTCTACTTGGTATCCCTTTTGGATCTTTCTCTGTTATTGCAAAAAACTATCTAATCAACCTGAAGCAAGAACAATTATTCTAATCATCAAAAGAAACCTAAGTAACAAAACAAGATTTAAGGTAAACAACAAAAATTATCTCATGTATGCAAGAAAAAGCATATAAATACACAAAGGAGCTGCTAGGCACTTGGGTTGGGCCCAAACCCAAGAGCTGCAACCCTCATGAAAGATCAGTTCTTGTTCAAAGCTAGATTCATCTTCATTGATCGAAAAATAATAGTTACATCACCAAACTGTCTGCAAAAAGAGCTCGAAAATGAGCTGAGTACAAGACTGCAGTAAAGTATGAAAATAAACTATCAAATGGCTAACCTACTGAGGCTTGAATCCTTCTTATGTATACAATTGAGGACTCCCAATAGTCCTCCTAAAATTTAGGAACTCGGCTGCCTAAAACTATAGATAACAACAACTTCACTAGACCTGCTTGGCTGCCACTTGGAAACATCATTTGTGGGCTTTTGTACTCCGAGCTATTGATGGAGAACTGAAGGAAAGGGTCATTAATGAAGGAGACACCCTTCCTATAAGTCTTCAACCCTATTTCCTCGAGTTTGGCTGCCAATCTGCTCATAAATGCTTGTTCTTTGTCCAAAAATCTACAATAAACACTCATTAGACTATGTGTCAAAGTGACTATGCCCATTCACTCTATTGACATAAATATATTCAAAAACATGCAAAAAACTATGGAGAATGGTGGATTAAATGAAAATAATAGGCAGAACGAGCCCATATAGTTACCCATTTTTGGGGCTCATCATCACCCCCCTGCTGAATGGGTTGCTCATCCTCTGAGCAACTAATCTAGTTCTTCATCTTTAATGGCTTTAATAGCTTCCCTGACATCCCAAGCCTCTGAGGTGATGCCTTCTTCTTTGTCATGAAAAATTTCTTTGCTGTCCACTTCCTCCCATTGTTTCTGTTCTTCCTCCTCCTTAACCCCTTCCAACAGTCCTAGCAGTAGTGGAGGACTGAGCTTAAGACCAATCCAGTTGGCTTTCAAGTTTTGCATTAATTGTTTGTATAGGGGTACTCTCCTCATAGCTTCCCTTATTCTAGTTGGGGAGTGATACTCCCTTATCTTCAGGCTATGGGACAATGTATTCCACCTTCTTGTGCAAGCATGAAGGCAGTTATCAGCGAATAATCTCTCCATATCATCAAAGTGACCGATAGCCTATAATTGCCTTTCAACATAGTCAGGGAGGACTTGAGGGTTGCTTGCATGGCGTTGATGAGCATAGATGAGAGCTGAGGGATTTTCTGGTTCGGCCCTTATCAGGAGGGGTTCACTTAACTCCTTTGTCATGATCTTCTAAATTTCCATTGCTCTCTTTTCCTCATGGCTCAACCAAGAAGCCATAGCCATGAGCTGTAGATTTCCCAATGCAGCATTTGGATCCCATGAATTCATATCAGGGAGTGCCATATTGTGTAGGTAAAATTCTGCAAATTAAGCCATTTGGGCTTCCTTTTCCTACAACTGTTGTTTCAAAATCTGCACTTCAGTGGCTACCTGAAACACTTTTTCTTGCAGCTATTTTGTTAGCATTTCAACATCAGTCTATGGCTTTTCCCCTTGCTGTTGCTTCTCTGCTGCTTCATTATCTGCTAGGGGACCTTCTCGCTGTTGCAGCCCTCCGAAGATTGGCAACCTATCTCCCTTCTGAGTTTCCCATTCCTGTAACTGCTTTTTCAGCAGTTCATTTTCTTCCTGTAGTTGGGCTCTTCTGCTGCTCTCTATGTGTCTTACTATGGCCAATTCCCCTCTCAACTCTTTCAGCTTGTCTTCCATGTGCCATATATCTTCAACTCCTTTAGATTTAGAAATTGCATCCCAGTGTGGGTTCTGACCCTTTCTTTTTCTAATTCAAAGAAAAGAGGCACAAAGAATTTTTTTGGGATGATCTTCCCACCTTCTAGTAGATTGTAATATGAGCCTAAATTAGGTTGAGGGCTTGGTTCAGGTATTTCTTTGGCCTTGCCTTCCCCTTGTGACTGTTCTACTGCCTTCTCCTCTAATTTTTTAGTTTCTTTCAGCTTGGCTAGCATTTCCTATAGAGATGATCATGCCTACTGTAGAACTGCTTTGGAGTCCATCAATTTAATTCTTTCCTTCTAGGTGGAGGTTTTGGGACTTCCTCTCTCATAGGTGATAGAGATCTTGGAGGGAGATTCTCCCTTATTTTCAGTAGGTGTATCCTTAATGACAATTTGTTCCTTTGACAGTGGCTAGGGCTTGCCCACTTTAATCCTAGTGCTCCTTCAGGCTTTAAAATACATAGAGGTTTGCCTTTTTCTTTTTCCCTTTTGTTTTGCGGGAGTGCTTAATGCAGCAAGCATAGCTGTTGCTTCCCTTGTCAATGTTTCAGGGGATGTTTCTTCCTACTGTTCTTTTCCTTCACGCCCTGCAATCTTTCCTGTGTCTGCTGTTTTTGTTGGTGTCTCTGCTATCTTTGGTGGTGTCTTTTCCTTTTCTTGCTGGGTCCCTGCCTTGCCTATGGCAGTATTCTTTTGGGATTTCTTGGGATTTTTTTTCTCAGCCTTTGTCCTTTTTCTCTTCTCTGTTTTGGAGGCTATCTTCTTTTCTACCTTAGGCTCAACAGTGGTTCTGTCAAATTTCTCCTCTTCTTTCTATTTCTCCTCTGTTTTTCCTTCTGTTTGAATGTCTTGTGCTTCCTCATTATTGTTCTTCTCAAGTTCCTCAGTTTGCTCCTCCTCTTCACTGCTAGATGGGCTAATGTCCTCAGTCAAAGTTTTGATGTCATCTTCTCTTGACATATTCCTGAAAATTTCCCAAGCTACGGGGATGGTATATGTGTGTAGGCCATCTTCTACCAATAGTTTGGTGAGCCCATGGTGGGCCAGCTGGTCTGGGACCCCTGCATTTAGCTTGCTGCCACATTCTATCAAAGACTGGATGAGGAAATATGGGAGACTGAGTTTTCTAGCTGCAGGTAGGTCCATCCCATATCTCAATTCATGCAACAATCTAAAGTGATAACCATAAATTATGCTGAACCTCCCTTCACAAGTGATATATTTCATTATCTGGTAGCTGACTTCACTCCATGGAGGAGGTAAGCTTGTCCTTTTGACCCCAATTTTATCCTCTACAGGATGCTCCTCAGGCTGAAAAAATGTCTTCTTAGCAACCTATCCCAATTTTTTTTCCTCCCTGCTCCAAGGGAGCACAAGTGGAAGACCTGTGATTCTGCTGATGAAATCAGGTGTAAGCTCTAAGGTCAGACCCCTAATACTCACTATAGAATGTGATTTCGAATGGGGTCTTAGGGACATCAAAAATTTAGTAGTCACCTCCTCATCATATCCATGAATTCTTTCAAAGAAGGGCATCCAGTTTTCGCTGGTGAAGAGGGCCACCACCTCAGGCTGTTCATACGATTTGCTAGAGTTCAAAGGCTCTTTTCTCATAAGACCTCCTGGAATGGTGTTGAGTGATTTCTAAAAATACTCAAGTGAGGAAGGAGGCAATAATTTCCAAAACCAGAAACAGAGGGACAGCTGAGTTTTGTCTTTTTCTGAGTAGAGAGGGAATTTTCCCCCTATGCTTTCCCTTTACAACATCAAATTACAATATTTCCCCTATTTCAAACTGCTTTTATCCTGAATTTGATTCTTAGTTTTTGGAAATAAAAATGATTTTTTTTTAACAGAATAGGGAATAAATAACACAGGGTTTTTTTAGAGAGTAGACAGACATGAAAATTCGTTTTTTTTTTCACACGTTGGTTTCTATGGTTGCATCTATTTTCTTTACTGTAGAATGTGAGAAAGAAGAAGATAGGCTTTGAATGCAGAGAAGAAAACAGAGAACTATGTAGAACTCAGAGAAAATATGTAGACAGATTTTTAAGCTTCACTTTCATTTCTTTCAACCCAATACTGTGTTTTTAATCCACCACCTTATACAAATAGGTCATATGCAGAGAGGTTTCCCAAGCCTACCTCGTTTCAAGCTCGAATTTTGACAAAAATTTTAGATTTTCCTTCTGCAGTGTTGCTCTTTGCCCCTCTTGTAGAAATCTTCCTGTAGACGGTGCTCCTGCTCCTGTCGAACGCAGTAGTGATTCTCTAGAGCCCGATAGGCGGGAGGGTTTTGAAAAACTGACAAAAAAACTAGTAGAAAATGACTGGTTTGCTATTCTGAAGGTGTTAGGTGAGTACTGCAGTCAAGAAATTCATGAATGAAGAATGAAACAAAGGGTGGCATAGGCTTAGACCACGTTGTACTTAACTGCTGGCATAATCTATGGTGAGGAGATGAGGTGGCCAGATGGGTACGTTATCCCCATCTGGACCATTGGTCCTACACCAGTGTCATAATTATTCTTCATGTCACCTGACCGCCATCACCTCCCTTACTCCCATTATACGCCGCCACCACTACCGATTTCGAATGTTTTCTTCCTGAGTTGACATGCCAAACGTGCTGACTGTGTATCTAATTGGCAGTTTGAATTTGACGGGGCTCATTTGAATTCCACGAGGGTATGTAACTGAACGAGGGTGGCTAGTTAGCTGGCCACCGATTCCGTTTAATCGTTACCATTCCCACAGTTCGTGTAGTTTTGAAATAATATTCATGTAATCAAGGAATAGGTTTAGGCACTTACCTGCTTAGTCGCTGCTGTGTTATGCATGCTTTGGACTTTGGCACTTCATTTCCTCATTGCTGTTGCTGCTAATGCTCTGCATGCTCGGCCTTTGGCTTATGCTGATGATCTCTCATTCAAACTCTGCTCCTTGCATGCTTCATACGTCCTACTACGTTGACCCTATCTCTGGAGTACATTTTTCAAAGGGATCAGCTGCTACAAGAATCCTGTAGGGTTTCCTATAGTTGCTTCTCCTTCTAAATTCAAGATAATACTTAAGTAGGGCTAAAACCTGGTGAAGAAGGTCTCGACTGAAAAGAAATAGAAGCTGGAAGGTATCAAGTAGGAATGAGTAACAACGTTGTTGCTTTTATTTGTCATCATTTTTTGTGGGTTTACGGAATGAAAGAAACAGAATTTTTGTATGTCACTGTGTAGGGACAAAAGACGAGTGGGAATGTGGGTGTATAGGGATGGAATGGTGAAAATATGAAGATGGATGGTGGCAGGGAGGTTCATAGGCCTCATAGAAAAATTTCTAACGCTCAGGTCCTTCTATGAAATTGAATTTGGCCTTTCTGTAGTTTCTACATGATCCTCCTGTAGAATACACAGAGTTTCCTGCAGAGTGTGAAACTTTCAGAACAACTGAGACCAAGACTTGGGAAAGGATAACGGTGATGGAGGGATGGACTGTGAAGGGTGTATGTAGCCTGTCCATGTCTTTTTATTCTTATGTGACCCTCCTGCAATGTGCAATGATCCTCTTGTAACCTGCAATTTATTCAAAAGAAGTTAGGTATTTTCCTTTCTTTTTTTTCTTTTTTTTTCTTTTTGAGACAACTGGGGTGCCTCCAGGAGGTTTTCACCCTCATTGTCTACCCTGGGTGACTCCAAGAGGTTTTCACCCAGGGATAATTTATTCCATTTTCTATTTTTCTGTTTTTTTCTCTGTTGTTTCTTTTTTCCTTCTTTTTTTAACAATGTAAACTTTGAAACGGAAACTGATACTGTTACCCATTTTGTAGATATAGCAAAAAAGTGACCTGATTTTGAAAAGCGGTGATGCAGAACGAAAATGTTTTTTTTAGAGCATAGTTTTTGGAAGGAATGTCATGGGAAGGATAGTTTTATGTACATTACGTTTTAGAATGGTAGTGATTTTCATGCTGATTTTGAAAAGTGAGTATTCTGCATCACCCCCTTTTTTTAAAAGACCTGTTTTTTGGCTTTAAATTTTCTAATGTATAAAATGTAAATAATTATTTTGTAAATTTGATCATTTTTGAAGTGGTCGTTTTCTTCACATTTTCTTCTTTTTTATTTTTATTTTAACTCTTTTTTTAGTGAGGTTTTTATTAGTTTGCATTTTTAAATTAGAAGATCGATATTTAGAATTTTCGATATTCTACATATTTATACATCCTTAATTAACTTTTCAATCCACATGAAATAATTGTTTCTAAAAAGCAATATTTTTTAACAATCGACATAAAAATAACCATTTTTAACATAAATATAACTAAAAAACTACACGTTTTGATAATTTTTTGCTAGAATTGACATGTCAAAATCACAATTTTTATACGATAATTTTAACTAAAAATGGTTAAATAATAGCTTTTTTTATGAATTTCATGTCAAAAAAATAATAATAATCACTTTTTTTTCAAAAAAAAATGATTAACTTAAAAATCAATGCGAAAATCACATATTACAAATATTGAACGGATAACAACCCTAATTGAGTGTTTATTCTTCTCATAAAATGTCAAAGTCAAAACATTGCGAAGCCTTATTTACAAGCATAACTTAAATTTAATCAACAATGTCACGTAATCCAAACTCTTCATCCTCTAGAGTTTCATCATTGTCTTCTTCCACAATATTTTCTACTTCCTTTTACTCATTTTCCTCTTCTAATGGATCTTTGATGTCTACAAATCTCCCAATGTATGTCTTTCCAAACATTCCATGTAATGGTGGTTCGGGTTCCTTTGCCTTTTTTGCCACACATGATTCACTAAAGTCCCCTTTCTTCAACCCAATTTCTTGCATTGCATCTGCAAGAAATTGAAGAGCATTAATTCTTTGCTGAATGAAATTGCACTGTAGTGGATCTTTTTCAATTGCAATGCAATTTCTTCATTTTTGAAGGCAACATGCTAGTGTTGTACCTAATTATCAAGCACAAAAGAAATAATGAACTAAATTTGTACAATGACATATTAATTAAAAAATAACATATTGAAATTCAATTCCATATAATAAAACTTACCTGAGCCAGAAAATAAATCCTGAACCCAATCTCCTTCATTTGAACAAATGTCTATAAGATAGTTAATCAATAATTGTGGTTTTTGATAAATGTTAACTATCTCTCCTTTTACTTTTTTGTCTTCATATGTTAGTTTTCTCACAACAGCATCATAAGTCAGTGTTTGGCTATGACTCTTTCTGTCTACCCGATTAAAAATCATAGACATATGGCTATCATGTTTTGCCCAACTATCAATATGAATGAACTCAAAATCATTTATAAATTGTTGATATTCATTGTTAAGAAGATTTGACTTTTGCCTGTAACATGAAATAGTAAAATTTCAATTAACTTCTACATGAATGAATTTTTCAACATTAATCAAATATACATTTTAAACGTCTTACCATGTAAGCTGCATCCTTGAATTTGTTTTCCCCTTGAAGCTTGACAATATCATTTCCAATTGTGTGTCTCAATGAAATGTCACAAATCTCCATAATGGTGATGACGTGACTTCTACAAATCCCGCAACCACTTTACTAAGAGCTTGATAAGTATAAGGGTCACTATCATAGTCAATGTTTGGAATATTGAAACCATGGGGAATATCTGCAATGACCACCTGCCATTGCCCATGCCCGCCCTACCCACTCATTCGCCCCCTCACCCACCCTTGCCCATGCCCTCGCCCGCCCCACCCCCTCACCTGCCCCCCTCCCTTCTCACCCCCTCACTCGCCCCCTCACCCGCCCTCTCGCTGACCCCCTCACACACCCACCCACCCCATCACACACCCACCAACCCCCTCACCCACTGTCGCCATCGCCCTCGCCCACCCCTTCACCCGCTCACCTGCCCCCTCACCTGCCCTCGCCCACACCCATGCCCGCCCCACCCCCTCAGCCGCCCTCGCCCGCACCCTCACCCGCCCTCGCCCACGTCCTCGCCTGCGCCACCCCCTCACCTGCCCTCGCCCACCCCACCCCCTCACCTGCCCTCGCCCGCCCCACCCCCTCACCCGCCATTTCCCATGCCCACGCCCACCCTATCCCCTCACCCGCCCACGCCCACGACTGGGGCGCGCCACCTCGGTGGCCCGCCAACCCACTCGGCTGGTGGCTGGGCGATTCAAGGAAGTACCCAGCGACCAGCCGAGCGGGCGAGCGGGCCATCGGGATGGCGCCAGTCCAGACCGTGCCACCCCGGCGGCCCGCCCTTCCACCCGGCTATTGGCTGGGTGATTCTGAGAATCACCCAGCCACCAGTCGGGCAGCCCGTGATTCCTGGAATAACCCAGCCACCATCCGAGCGGCCGCCTGGTGGCTAGGTGATTCCGAGAATTCACCCTGCTAGTGGCTGGGTGATTCCAAGAATCATCCAACAACCAGGCGGCTACCCGGCTGGTGGCTGGGTGATTCCCGGAATCACCCAGCCACTATTCAGCTGGTGGTTGGGTGACTTTGTGTTGTAGGGAAAAGTATCCGACTCGGATGACCCTAACCCACTCTAAGGGTGACAGTTCCTTAGCAACAACTGTAAAACAAACTACTTAAGGTTCACTTCTTTATGAAAGCAAAAGAGAATGGAGAAATGCACTAACCGTTGCCTTGCGCTTAATGTCGAATCCAAACTCTTCTCTTTGGCCGCTTGCTCCTAGCTCCTTGTTCTTTTGCTCTCCCAGCTACAATGAGATCCTGCAAAATAACAAAGAAGGAAACTACAAGAGGCATGCAATCATAACTGGTTCATGGAATAGTGTAAACCAAACATGCAATCATCACAATATATCATTGAAACAAGAGCACATAGAAGAACCTCAATAGCTTTTATTAATGAAGAAATAAAGGTTCTGAGAGTATTACAACCATTGAAGGCTCCAACCCAGCAACACCTCCCAGCAGAAAGAATTTCTCTTCTTCACCTCTCTCAAACAATCACCCAATAGTTCTATAGTGAAACCAACATCATATCATTACTTTGCACAAAATTCCAACCTCCTGAGCTCATAGGAGAGAGCTCAATATATAGATGAATTGAGAAAGGATGAGTCAGCTTGCAACTGATGTGTAGCTGCCTTGTGTCCTCTCTCTCTTCAGTTAATCTTTAGTTGATCTTCAGTTCTTGAGTCCACTTGGAGAACCTTGCTTCCACTTGGAGAAACAGAGCCTCTGACTCATCACAAGGCGAAATACCTGATCCAAGTGTTATTTTTGGAAGATTCCAGAGCAATGACTCAGTGTGCCACTTGTCCCATCTCGCTCAGCGCAGGTGGCCTTTGTTCCACTTGCTTTGCAACGCAGGTACACCATGGAGCAACTGAGTTTCAGCGCAGAAACCTAGTGGAGCACCTGCTTTGATTTCAGGATTGCTTGTTTTTGAGTGTTTTCAGGTGGAGAACTGATCTGAGAGCTGTTGGTTCGCTGACCTTGTTCCTCTAGGGGTAGGAACATCATGTTTAGGGAACTTTGGATCCCTTGGATTATTGACAATTCATGCTTGTTGCTGTAAGGCACAAATTTGTTTATAACAGATGCCCCCTAAAGTATGAGGTCGTTTATCGGGTGAAATGCTTTATTGAGAGGATCCGAAGTTCATTCAATCTGCTGAGAAGTGTCCTGTAATAAGATACAATACGATACATTATTTTTCATACATTTTCATGATCTAGCTGAGGTGGGCATTCCCATGCTCAGCTTTATAAATACATTTTGGTACATAGAACAGACGATCGTCTGATTGTAGACTGATAATTCTCTGCTGAAATTATCATCCTTTGAGAAGGATGATCATCTGCTGCAATGATGTACATATCAAATGTCTTTATATCCTGAATATATATCGCAGCCCGGATGGATGAAACTAGATCCGGGGTCTTCAATCTCTTCCGATCTTCACTCGATGTACAAGTCGATCCATGTGAGAATTTCTTGGAGTCGAACATGGAAAGACATCGCTTGATTACCGGACAATGATGTAAACCGTTAACAAGCGCGAGAGGAATCACCGATAAGGATGATGACCCTCAAGGTATAGCAGTACAATTCACATGGTGGGAATAAAGGACTTGGCGTCGACCACCATGCAAAATCCTCTGGTCAAAGGTCATTGATGTATACCTGTCGCCGGAAGTGAGAAACTTGCCATTGAGGCATGCAAGCTTCAAAGTACTGAAGGGGTTGTTCCTAGATCAACTCCTTGGATAATGAGCTGATGTCGACAAGGAGCGATCCGTCAAAGGAGGGCCTTAAAGAATCCCACATCATTGACACGAAACGGAGCTAGTGATTGTGATGAAGTGAAAACAAACTGTGATGTATGATTCAGGGTGGCGGTCATGAAGTGGATGAAGGATAATGTATGGCAGTGGATGGGACACGGTTGACTCTTTGCAGAACCACATCTCTTGAACATATAACGACACTGATGTGATGGATTGGTAGCATTACCCCAATTGTGGATGGTGTGGCGAGGACCATGGTTATGAGACCAGTGAATGAAACAACCCAACCCGATGTGATACGGAGGACAAAGTGTCATGTTCAAGAGCGACTTGCTACCATTAATGCTGTGAGGTTCTCCCAATTTTTCCCCAGTCATTGCTGACCAGTACCTCTTTATTTTTGTCAAGCTTGAGGAGGATAACATATGCTTGTTCTATAACCTGCCCTTCGGGCAAGCCCATTGCTATGTTTTAACGAGCCTAGCGATAGGGAAACTCGTTCTCGTCTAAAGACAAGTTTGTCACTATTTAATCATTTTAACGAGTCTAACGACAAGGAAAACTCGGTCCTTTTCATTTTTAGAGAGTCTGAAAAGGTACGGAAAGTTAACTCCAAAATTCCTTTTTCGTCATCTAATCCCTTAAGTCCGAAAAAGTATAAAACAATACAGAAGGGATGAGTGTTCAGTACTTTTAACGAGCCGAACAAGACAAGCGCTCGATCTTTTTGTGCAATAATCCCTCAGGTCCAAAAAAGATTAAAATCTAGAGGAGGGATAGCTCTTCCGGTCGTTTAACGAGCTGGAAGGCCAAAACTCGGCAAGCTTTTCATATTTTACGAGTCAGATGAAAAGAGCTCAAAGAAGACTCGTCTTTTGAGGAACGAGTGATAAACAGGGATAGCAGCAGATTCGAGGTACAGGTTGGAATTCTCCAATCACGGCAGTGTCACAAGGATGGCTAGGTGAAATCACTCTTCGCAGCTGTTTCTCAAAAGAGGTAAACACACAAATGGAGGTGAATGATCGGCCAAATGAAAAGTGCAGGTGACGGTGCACAAACACGACCAAGGCTTTTATGGCTGATGGATTTACGATCTCAAAAGGTTATTTACCGGGATAGGTTCTTTTTTTAGATAAAAATGAGCTTAAACTCTGGAGGGAACATTGCTCACTGCTTTTATTTATTTTTTAACGAGCATGAAGACCGCGTTAAAACTGCTCGGATCTTGCATTTATTTTTTAACGAGCATGAACTATGTGCTAAAACTGCTCGATGATAAGTTTGCATGCCCCCAGCATAATAATGAAAATCGAGGTGCATGCCCCCCAAGCTTCATTGCATTCAACTCGGTGGTTGGAATGAAGGTTTACCTTTGAGATTTGGAAAGGGGATTTGTTTCATTTTTTAACGAGGTTGACATGAGAAAAGAGTACCAAAGAGCATATGAAGGGGATTTGTTTCATTTGATTGTGTTTGTAGTATTTTGCTATTCATTTCCTGAACAAAAGAGTACCAAATCGAAAAGCTTTTGACTATATCAAAAGCGAAGTAGAGGGCAGCTACTCTGGCTCATTTCTGAGCAAGTTCATGATTTGAAAAGCTGATCTACAAGGATCCTTGTAAGCTCTTAGTGATAGCTTTGCACCTTCTTAATCATCCCTTTGAGTGTGCTTGACTGATTGCTTCTGATTTGAGCAAAAACTGAGCATTTTTGAGAAAATTATGACCCGGAAACTGTGAAAACGCAATTCTCGTTTTCCAAAGCAGGTAGTACACAGGCTACCTGCTTTGCAACGCAGGTCCCGAAGGGGCTACCTGCGCTGAGAGCCAGTTTGGCTGTGCAGCACCTGCGTTGGCCCAATTTTGCCTAGTGCATTTGGGGTTTCCTCCTTTCTCTTGCCTGTTTTCACTTAGTTTTGCTGCTAGGTGTCAGTCTTGTACCTGTTTTGAAACCAATATTACTTGCCATCATTCTGCCTCTGTTATATAACGAAATTGTGCTTGTTCTTTTGTATTTCTTATTCATTTACAATTTCCCATAACGAAGAGTAAACTAGTCATGCTTTTGGCCTCTTAGATCTGAACCTGTGTTAGGCATTTTGCTGGTCTAAAGAGTTAGCTTGTTTGCTGTCCATAGCTGATTAGCCATTTTACTTTCGTCATTATGGTTTGATTTCATGCATTTCCAGTGATTAAGCAAGTGAATCTTAAGGTGTCTTTTGATTTTGGACAAGCTTGTTTACTTTCGCTTTAAATCTAAATCAAAGTTATATAACAACTTTCTTTATGTAACCCATCCACATTAAGAAAGGGAAAAGAAAATACATGCATTGTGCATTTTGCATTTGACTGTTTGCTTGACGATTTAGGAAAAATTTGCATTTAGTGTGTGCTCTATGATCTGTGTGAAAAGATTTGCCTTTCTTTTCCCTCAGTAGTTAAGGTTTTCAAAGTTGAAAGATTGAAAAGTTTGCTTCTCATCTTAGACTACATTCAGGAATTTGTTACATACATCTCGTGGTGATCCTTAAAGGCAAACTGCTAAGCAAGATCAACATTAAAATAAATTCAATTTACATAACAACGCTTTGTAACATAACGCAAACAAATAGAGGTCTAGGTAGAGACGTGTTCCGGCGTCGTTAAACATAGTGACTGTCGATCTCTACGAAGGTGGGTGATTCCTCCTGAGAGTCGGTAGCACTAATACGGACTTGTGCTCCCACGTACCGTCGCGTATATATTGGGAGACCCCTATAGGCAATTATCCTTTATCCATAGGAAGACGTGTCGGCCACCCTACTGATCGCGATGCAGTGAACACAGCATTCACGAAGATCGACCACCCGTACCGTAAAACGTATTCTGTGGTTTCGCGAAAAGTTTGGCACACCCTCTGCCTAGAACTCCAGAGCAGTTTCTTTTGGCCTTTTTCAAACTCTATAACTGAAAAAGTCCATCCGAGCATTTGTCACTTCGGGCTCGTTAAAACATCGAAGGGGACTAGAGTCATCTTTAGCTTTTTCTCGACTCTTAAAACATGAAAAAGCAAGTTTGTGTCTAAAAGCGTCGTTAATAAAATTTATTTTAAACGGAACATAATCACCTCTTATTCCCGCGTTGATCTTTCGGTTGAAAAAGTATGGAGCCCACCAACCAAGGAAGTAACCTTGGCGGAAGTCCAAATCCCTTCTCCTCTTGGGGAGATGTTGGTGCGCCTCATATGGCCACATTGTCACTTCTAGGATTGACAATTGGCCTACCTGTATGGCTCTTTTCAACTAATGTAGTTCAAATCGCCACTAATCCTGAGCAGTCGAATCAACAGTCAGACCAGTCTAGAACTACCCACCAGCCTTCCACTTCTTACATTTCTTCCTCTGATCCTTCATCTTCACAAGGTAGAGCCGGCAAAAGTCAGCCTCCCATGGAGAAGAAGGAAAAGAAGAAGAAAGAAAAGAAGCAGAAGGGGCCTATGGCAAAGGCGACTGGGGGCAAGCAAAAGACATCTGACAAAAATCCACACACTGCACCGACCGTGCCTAAATCGCCATGTGTCATTTGCAAAGGGACCCACTTCCATTGTGATTGTCCTTGTATTCCCCGGATACTAAGGGACTGGTCCCCCAGGTTGCACAATCCGGTAGCATCAACCTCTGGTAGTCATGTTGATTGCAGTCCGTCAACTAGCGAGAGAGAAGGACGAAAAGGGAGACCAAGATCACCCTGTATGTTGTGTGAAGGCGATCACGCCATCCACCGATGTCCATTCTTAGATGAGGCGAAAAGAGTTTTAGAAGATCGTCCGGTATCACCGTTACGACTTCCTCCTAGATACCAAAAACTCGTGCCTAATCCCTCGATAGTTGAAAATCTGGCTGGCCCGCTCAAGTGGTCAGCTGAAGTGTCGGTCATTGAGAATGAACCAACTGAATCCAGACCAGACAAAAGTCTAAAGGTCGAAACGACAGTTGACCCGGTTCTTCCTTCGGAGGTTTCATCCTCAAATGACACCGTCGTTGAAGATTCATCTTCAAATGACACCCCCACTGAAGAGAATAAGGATGACACCGTCCAGATTCTTTTCATCAACACAGACTCTGATGAGCATCAGGGCAATGCGCCCATTCCTTTATCGCAAGAAGGAACATCATCAGGGTCGTATCCGGCCGTGTATTCGGTCCCACCACCAAGCAACCTGGTTGTATCCTTTGATTGGAACCAACTAGGCAGACCCCGGTTACCAGCCAGTATACCATTCAGAATCATTGTCCAAATCTATAGAATGGTAATGGCTGGAACCATAATTGATGAAGGGGCATTTGTCGCCAGTTTGTTGTAGGGAAAAGTATCCGACTCAGATGACCCTAACCCACTCTAAGGGTGACAGTTCCTTAGCAACAACTGTAAAACAAACTACTTAAGGTTCACTTCTTTATGAAAGCAAAAGAGAATGGAGAAATGCGCTAACCGTTGCCTTGCGCTTAATGTCGAATCCAAACTCTTCTCTTTGGCCGCTTGCTCCTAGCTCCTTGTTCTTTTGCTCTCCCAGCTACAATGAGATCCTGCAAAATAACAAAGAAGGAAACTACAAGAGGCATGCAATCATAACTGGTTCATGGATTAGTGTAAACCAAACATGCAATCATCACAATATATCATTGAAACAAGAGCACATAGAAGAACCTCAATAGCTTTTATTAATGAAGAAATAAAGGTTCTGAGAGTATTACAACCATTGAAGGCTCCAACCCAGCAACACCTCCCAGCAGAAAGAATTGCTCTTCTTCACCTCTCTCAAACAATCACCCAATAGTTCTATAGTGAAACCAACAACATATCATTACTTTGCACAAAATTCCAGCCTCCTGAGCTCATAGGAGAGAGCTCAATATATAGATGAATTGAGAAAGGATGAGTCAGCTTGCAACTAATGTGTAGCTGCCTTGTGTCCTCTCTCTCTTCAGTTAATCTTTAGTTGATCTTCAGTTCTTGAGTCCACTTGGTGAACCTTGCTTCCACTTGGAGAAACAAAGCCTCTGACTCATCACAAGGCGAAATCCCTGATCCAAGTGTCATTTTTGGAAGATTCCAGAGCAATGACTCAGTGTGCCACATGTCCAAACTCGCTCAACGCAGGTGGGCTTTGTTCTACCTGCTTTGCAACGCAGGTACACCATGGAGCAGTTGTGTTTCAGCGCAGAAGCCTAGTGGAGCACCTGCTTTGATTTCAGGATTGCTTGTTTTTGAGTGTTTTCAGGTGGAGAACTGATCTGAGAGCTGTTGGTTTGCTGACCTTGTTCCTCTAGGGGTAGGAACATCATGCTTAGGGAACTTTGGATCCCTTGGATTATTGACAATTCATGCTTGTTGCTGTAAGGCACAAAATTGTCTATAACAGATGCCCCCTAAAGTATGAGGTCGTTTATTGGGTGAAATGCTTTATTGAGAGGATCCGAAGTTCATGTGGAGGAATCACCCACCTTCGTAGAGATCGACAGTCACTATGTTTAACGACGCCGGAACACGTCTCTACCTAGACCTCTATTTGTTTGCGTTATGTTACAAAGCGTTGTTATGTAAATTGAATTTATTTTAATGTTGATCTTGCTTAGCAGTTTGCCTTTAAGGATCACCACGAGATGTATGTAACAAATTCCTGAATGCAGTCTAAGATGAGAAGCAAACTTTTCAATCTTTCAACTTTGAAAACCTTAACTACTGAGGGAAAAGAAAGGCAAATCTTTTCACACAGATCATAGAGCACACACTAAATGCAAATTTTTCCTAAATCGTCAAGCAAACAGTCAAATGCAAAATGCACAATGCATGTATTTTCTTTTCCCTTTCTTAATGTGGATGGGTTACAAAAAGAAAGTTGTTATATAACTTTGATTTAGATTTAAAGCGAAAGTAAACAAGCTTGTCCAAAATCAAAAGACACCTTAAGATTCACTTTCTTAATCACTGGAGTCACCAGTTTGTTGTAGGGAAAAGTATCCGACTCGGATGACCCTATCCCACTCTAAGGGTGACAGTTCCTTAGCAACAACTGTAAAACAAACTACTTAAGGTTTACTTCTTTATGAAAGAAAAAGAGAATGGAGAAATGCACTAACCGTTGCCTTGCGCTTAATGTCGAATCCAAACTCTTCTCTTTGGCCGCTTGCTCCTAGCTCCTTGTTCTTTTGCTCTCCCAGCTACAATGAGATCCTGCAAAATAACAAAGAAGGAAACTACAAGAGGCATGCAATCATAACTGGCTCATGGATTAGTGTAAACCAAACATGCAATCATCACAATATATCATTGAAACAAGAGAACATAGAAGAACCTCAATAGCTTTTATTAATGAAGAAATAAAGGTTCTGGGAGTATTACAACCATTGAAGGCTCCAACCCAGCAACACCTCCCAGCAGAAAGAATTGCTCTTCTTCACCTCTCTCAAACAATCACCCAATAGTTCTATAGTGAAACCAACAGCATATCATTACTTTGCACAAAATTCCAGCCTCCTGAGCTCATAGGAGAGAGCTCAATATATAGATGAATTGAGAAAGGATGAGTCAGCTTGCAACTGATGTGTAGCTGCCTTGTGTCCTCTCTCTCTTCAGTTAATCTTTAGTTGATCTTCAGTTCTTGAGTCCACTTGGTGAACCTTGCTTCCACTTGGAGAAACAAAGCCTCTGACTCATCACAAGGCGAAATCCCTGATCCAAGTGTCATTTTTGGAAGATTCCAGAGCAATGACTCAGTGTGCCACATGTCCAAACTCGCTCAACGCAGGTGGGCTTTGTTCTACCTGCTTTGCAACGCAGGTACACCATGGAGCAGTTGTGTTTCAGCGCAGAAGCAATTCATGCTTGTTGCTGTAAGGCACAAATTTGTCTATAACACTCTGGGAATCACCCAGCCTCCAGGCGGCAGTAGGCTGGGCGAGTCTCGGAATCAGGCAGTGGCTGGGTGATTCCGGGAATGACCCAGCCACCACCCGGCTGGTGGGGAATCACCCAGCCCCCAGCCACAAGGTGGGCAGTTGCTGGGTGATTCCGGGCGGTGGCTTGGTGATTTCGTGAATCACCCAGCCACCAACCGGGCGGTCACCTGGTGGCTGGGTGATTCTTGGAATCACCAAGCCACCGCCCGGAATCACCCAGCCACCGCCCACCTAGTGGCTGGGTGATTCCCAGAATCACCCAACCACCACCCAGCTAGTGGATGGGTGATTCCGGGAATCACCCAGCCACCAGGCGGCCGCCCGGGAGGTGGCTGGATGATTATGGGAATCACCCAGCCACCGGCCGGCCAGGCCGCGCCACCCCAGCAACCCACCCGCCCGCCTCGCTGGTGGCTGGTGATTCTCGAAATCACCCAGCCACTAGTCACCCGCCCGACTGGTGGCTAGGTGGAATCACCTAGCCACCAACCGGCTAGGCCGCGCCACCCCGGCAACCCGCCCACCCACCCCGCTGGTGGCTGGGTGATTCTCGTAATCACCCAGCCAGTAGCTGCCTGCCTAGCTGGTGGCTAGGTGATTCCGGGAATCACCCAGCCACTAGGCAGCCACTCGGCTGATGGTTGGGTGATTCCTGGAATCACCCAACCACCAGGCAGCCACCCATCTGGTGGCTGGGTGATTCCCGAAATCACCCAACCACCATCCGAGTGGATGCCTAGTGGCTGGAATCACCCAGCAGGTGGCTGGGTGATTCCAGAAATCACCCAGCCTGCGGCTCCCTGGTGGCTGGGAGATTCCGGGAATCACCCAGCCACCCTGGTGGCTCGCCCGCCCGCCCGCCCGGCTAGTGGCTGGGTGATTCCCGCTGGGCGGGCGGCTGGTGGCTGGGTGATTTCGGGAATCACCCAGCAACCAGCGGGGTGGGCGGGTGGGCTGCCAGGGTGGCGCGGCCTAGGCTGGGCGATTCCCGAAATCGCCTAGCCACCAGCAAGGTGGGCAGGCGAAGCCACCTCGGTGGCGCCAGCCCAGGCCGTGCCACCCCGGCGGCCCGCCCACTCCCCCGGCTAGTGGCTGGGTGATTCTCGGAATCACCCAGCCACCAGCCACCAACCGTCCACCTGGCTAGTGGCTGGGTGATTCTTGGAATCACCCAGCCACTAGGCGGCCGCCTGGCTAGTGGCTGGGTGATTCCCGGAATCACCCAGCCACCAGTCACCCACTCGACTGGTGGTCGAGTGATTCCCACCAGCCGAGCGCCCAACTGGTGGTTGGGTGATTCCAGGATTCACCCAGCCACCAAGCGGGCTTCCGCTTGGTGGCTGGGTGATTCCGGGTTCCAGGATTCACCCAGCCACCAAGCGGGCTTCCGCTTGGTGGCTGGGTGATTCCCAGAATCACCCAGCCAACAAGCGGGCTTCCACTTGGTGGCTGGGTGATTCGGGAATGACCCAACCACCAGTCGGGCGGGCGAGCGTGGGGGGCTGGCGGCTGGGTGATTCCCAAAATCGCTCAGCCACCAACCAGGTGGGTAGGTGGGCCGCTGGGGTGGCACGAATCACGCAGCCTCTAGCTGAGCGGGTGGGTGGGTCGTCGGGGTGGCGCGGCCTGGGCTGGCGCCACTCCGATGGCCCACCCACCCGCCCCGCTAGTCGCTGGGCTATTCCAGGAATCGCCCAGCCCAGCCGCTTGCCTGGCTAGTGGCTGAGCGATTCCTAGAATCACCCAACCACCACCCGGACGGGCGGACGGGCCGCCGGGGTGGCGCGGCCTGGGCTGACGCCACCCTGGCGGCCCGCCTGCCCGCCCGGATGGTGGTTAGGCGATTCTGGGCGGGCCGCCGGGGTGGCGCGGCCTAGGCTGGTGCCACCCCGGTAGCCCACCTGCCTACCTGCCCACCCAGCTGGTGGCTGGGTGATTCAGGGGCCCTGCCACCAACCGCGCCACCCCGCCGGCCTGCCCGCCTACCCAACTAGTGGCTAGGTTATTCCCAGAATTGCCCAGCCACCAGCCGGGTGGGCAGGCTGGCCGCTCGGGTGGTGCGGCCTGGGCTGGCGCCACCCCATCTGCCAGCCCGCTCGCCTGGCTAGTGGCTGGGCGATTCCAGGAATCATTTTTCTTTTGTATCTAGCATGTTATGGTTGAAAACATGTTGAATTTATAGTTTGGATTGAAAAATTATATCCTACGAAAAGCATTAATGTGTTTTTTTCCTCATAAACAACTTTGTTTGGCACATAAAAATTTGGTTTTACTAGCATTTTTTAAAAAGTTTGAAAATTGACCTTAAGAAAAATAAATCATTGTTCCAGCATCATCACTTTCGTTTTGAAGCTATATTTTTCACGAAAATTTTGTAGTAAATTTCGTAGTCACTACCATTTTTAAAACATGTTCAAAATTGACCCCTAAAAATTAAAATCATCGTTCCAGTATACACACTTTTCATTTTTAGCATTGTTTTTTATATTTTTTGGGGTTTTTGGGCCAGAGTTCCGATTTTGGGTTTATAGTTCCCGTTTCAAAGTTTACATTGTTTTTTTTTTTGCTCAGTGTGTGGGTGGAGTGGAGACAGGGACTTGCTCCACTACCAACACTGATTTACCCAGATTCTAAATGAACTCCTTCTTGGAAAAGGGCTTCCTATAGATCTTCAATCTATGCCCATTGATGAGCATGGGATGGCTTCTTCATCAATGATCTGGATAAGGACTGAACCATTATCATTTCATTTTTCTACTACATATGGTCCCAGCCATCTTCTCCTAAACTTGCTCTTGAAATCCTTGTATCTCGAATCATACGGCACTGCCCAATCTCCTTGCTGGAATTTTTTTCTTTGAAGTGTCAGTCATGCCATATTTTTCTTTGAAGTTGGACTACCTCTGAGTGGAGAAGGGCATGCATTCTCTGTTCATCTAGTCCATTTAGCTGAAGCAATCTTTCCTTTTGTGCATGGCTAAGATCTAGGTCCAGCTGAGCTACCATCCTTAATGTGTTATATTCAAATTATATGGACAACAAATCCTTCTTCCCATAAACCAGCTCATAGGGTGTGAAACCTGTGGTGGTCTTCCAAGTAGTGTTATCGGCCCAGGTGGCCTTAACCAATCAGTCTACCCAATCTTTTCTGCTGCTGCTCACTACCTTAGTCAAAATTGCTTCCAAAGCTCTGTTAGTGACTTCCACCTATCCATTTTCTTGCAAATGATAAAGGGTGGAAGTTCTATGCTTAATCCTGTGATGTGTGAGTAGGTCTTCAATTAGATTGGAGGTAAACTGACTTCCTTAATCTGTGACTAATTCTCTTGGATAGCCGAACTTGTAGAAGATATTTTCCCTCAAAAACTCAACTACCTTTTCTTCTATTTCTGCTTTGATTGCCTTTGTTTCTTCCCATTTTTTCAGTTAATTGTGCACACAATGATGTATGACTTTTGTTTTGAAGGAGGGTTGATAGGACCCACAAAGTCCATGCCCCACTTCTCAAATGGCTTGAAAGTCACTTAAAGTTGCAGGGGCATATCATACCTTGGAGTAGGTCTCCCCATCCTTTGACATTGGTCACATTGGCTGATGTATCTCCTGACATCTTGATGAAGAGTGGGCCAATAGTAACCTGCTTGCAGAATTTTGAAGGCAATTCTCTTTGCTGCAAAGTGGCCCCCAGAGGCTCCATCATGACAGGTTAGGAGGATGTCAAAAACTTCCTCCTCCCTGACACATCACCTCAAAATCTGATCTAGGCCAAGTTTAAAAAGATTGCCCCCAATCCAAGTGAATGGAGCACTTTTTCTCACAATCTTGCTCTTCCCTTTTGAGGACAGGTGTGGCAGAAACTGTGTTGAAACCAAATAATTTGCTATATCAACAAACCATGGAGAGAGTACTAAAATAGCAAATAGGTGTTCATCTGGAATTTGATCATCCACCATTCCTTCTTCACTTGCAAGAAGATCTAGTCTAGACAGAAAATCAGCAATAACATTTTCCTTACCTAGCTTATCAACAATGGTCAAATCAAATTGCTACAATAAAACTAACCATCTAATGATATGAGCATTTACATCAGGTTTATTCATCAAATACCTAATTGTAGCATGATCAGTGTATACGAATGTTTAATAGCCAGTGATGTAGTGTCTGAACTTGTTTAAGGAATGGACTACAGCCAGAAGCTCTTTTTCGGTTACAATGTAGTTTAATTCTACCTTGGACAGGTTTTTACTGACAAAATATATGGCATATGGTAGCTTCTCTTCAACCTACCCTAAGGCTGCTCCTATAGCTTTGTTCGAGTATCTGTGTGAATGTGGAAAGGTAGGGCCCAGTTTGGACCTCTCAAGATTGGGGCAGTTATCCAATTACCTTTCAAGGCATCCAAAGCCTCTTGACAGTTGTCAGTCCATATGAACTCACCATCTTTTCCCAAGAGACCGAACAATGGAGAAGCTAGCTTACTAAAATCCTTAATGAATCTTCTATAATACCCTGCTAAGTCTAGAAAACTCCGAACATATGTTGCCTTTTGAGGAGGTGGAACCCTATGGATGATATCAATCTTGTTGGGATCCACTTATAATCCTTGCTGAGAAATTGTATGACCTAGCACGACCCCTTCAGTCATCAGGAATTCACATTTATCAAGATAGAGGGATAGGTTCATTTCAATACACTTCGCTAAAACTTTCCGCAGGTTAATCAAAGCTTCTTGGAACTTAGAACCATAAGGGGTAAATTCATCCATATAGATTTCCACTGAATCATGAAATAGTTCAGAAAATATTCTCAGTATTTCTCTCTGGAAAGTGGCAGGAGCATTGCACAACCCAAAGGGAAGGACTCGATAAGCAAAGGTACCCCATGGACAAGTGAAAGCAGTCTTATCTTGGTCTTCTGGGCTAATTTGGATCTAGTTGTACCTATTAAACCCATCTAGGAAGGAAAAGAATTTCTTCCCTGCCAGGCCATCTAACACTTGATCTATGAAAGGCGAATGGAAATGGTCCTTCTTGGTGGCCTTGTTTAGTTCTTGATAATCTGCACAGATTCTCCACTTCCGATTTTTCTTTGGTACTAGCACCAAATGAGAAACCCATTCGCTATCAGAGATGGGGTAGATGAATCCTGCATCTAACAACTTTTGCAGTTCTTCTTTAACAATGTCCTTAAGGGCTGGATTCATCTTCCTTTGAGGATGCCTGACTGGTTTACAATCTTCTTTAATGTAAATGTGATGAGTACAGACTGAAGGGTGTACTCCCTTCATCTCCTTATAGCTCCAAGCATAAGCATCCAAATGGTTGTTCAATAAGCTACATAGTTCTTTCTCCTGAGAGGTGGATAGCGATGAGTTGATCTTCAAGGTTTTCTCTGGACTGAATTCCACATTCTTAACTCGGAGAGAGGTCGGATCAGCCACACAGAGATCAACTAAAGCATTGGTTTTGGTTTCTTCTACCAACTCTTCTAATGGCAACACATTGGGGGTTGGATTTTGAATCAAGTCCTCAATAAGATCATCCTCAGTTTGAGGACCCCCTTTTGTAGCTTCCATTGTGCACAATGGTGTGGAGTAGACTTCATCCTCATCTTCCTCCTCCAACTAGCTAGCAGAGGTTGGGTAGGAGGATATAGGACTAGTTGTTTGGACGTATGCCCATTCTTGATGGTCATGCTCCCAATTCGACAACTGATGTAAGCATCTACAGTAGCTAACCAAGGTATTCCTAGGATGAGAGGATACCCAGCGAGCTTTATCTTTGCCTGAAGAACCAAGAAGTCAGTAGGGCACTCCTAGGAATCAATGGAGACCATGACATTTTCCACAATCCCCTCAGGGGTCACAGTGGAGCGGTCTGCCAACTATAGTATTGTTAAGGTCTTCCTTAGGGAACCATGAAGGTTGAGTTTGAGCATAGTGTCCCTGGTCATTATGTTAATGGCAGCCCCTGCATCAATCAATGTGTGGGGGATTATGGTGCCATTGATGTGGACATCGACTACAGGACTCCTAGGGTCCAAATATTTCAGACAGATTACCTACCCCAACATCAGGTTCAACAGTTGTCCTATGACATTGATAGTTGGGGCATCTCTCTTACGCCTGCCTGGGTGCCTAAAGCACTTCTCTTTGATCAACTTGTTGTAGATTGGTACATCTTTTATGGCTTGGAGAAGCGGTATTTTTAAACATAATTGTTTTAACTCTCCCAGAAGTTTAGTTTCTTCTGGGGTCGATTGTGTCATTCCAGCTAGTCTCTCAGGAAAGGGTGGAATGGTTTTTGGCTCACTTTCTTGTTTTTCTTCCTCATCCTCCTTAGGAGTAGGGTTGCTATCTCGGAGAAACTTCCCAAATTGTAGGTTGATCTCATAAATCTCCACAGCATAGGTGGGGCATGCTATTTCTCTAGTATATACCTGTTGGGCCTATCTGTTATTGGGATTTAGGTTCGATTGAGCATGTATTTGGGGTTGTCTTGGAGGAGTAGGAGGTAATGGTTGTGGTTGAGTAGGTGGTGGAGGCAAAAAAGCAGGAGGAGAGTTGTATTGGGGCCTCCACCCCTAATGAGGTGCATTCCACTGAGGTTGTGGATGAGCATAGCAGTGAAACAAATGAGCAGTTGGTTGAGTATGACATTGAGATGGATACGACCAAGGAGGGGGTGTGGACCAGGAAGGATGAGAAGGGGGACCCAAGAAGGCATGGAAGTGGCTTGGTTTGGGTTATAATGAGTCTAGGATGTCCCTTGCATTCGCTGCTGGTAAGGTATGGGTCCATGTGACCTCCTTTGGTTCATGAAATAGCGTGGGTCATTGGCTCCTTCAGCCCCTTGTCATGCGGAAAGAGTCAATTTTGCGGACAAAACCAACCTCCCTAGAAACTAAGGCTTTTCTAGTGACAAACAAAACAATCAAGCACTATCTTTCCCTAAATATGCATTTAAAATAAAAGCAACCAGGTGTTTAAGGCTTACCTTTAGTCCAACGCTGTTTGTAGCGGCCAAGCCTCTTCAATCGAGATGAGCTCCTCTCCTTGAAGCCTGCATACACACACAAGCAAACGATTACATAGCACCTGAATAACTCATATAATAAAACATATTTATCATAAAGACCAAGGAGTTTATGAAACAAATTATATATAACAACTTGTTGAGAAAAATGAACTTAATTGTATTAATTGGAAAAAAAAGAAACCTTACAACCAACGTTGTGCAGGTCCCTTCCAGGGTCCAACAAGAGTTCTCCTCTACTTTGATCAGCTCACCCACTTCCAAATGAAGCTAAGAAAGGAATGTGATCTCTCCTCTCAAGCTCTATAAGGGAGTCCTAATTTCAGCAGCATCTACCCTTAGGAATGTTCAGCTTTCAACCTCCCTTGCCTCTGGCCCAATGCCTGTATTTATAATGCTTTGGAGGAAGTTAAACAGGTCCACCATCAATGGGATAAGCCCCTCTTTCAAAGGGATAGCTCCCCTCTTCATGGGATAAGTTTCTCTTTCATTGGGATGCATGAACCATCTGGAGGCACTCAATCCACGTCAAACCATCTTCTAGAATGCTCTAGAATCAACCGCAAGTAAGTTTTTTGAAGTAAAACTTGCGCCTTTTGACTTTTACAGGGGTACGCACCCACCCCTTTACAGACAGAGCATACAAGTACGTAGGTATTATGTACTTGAGGTGCGGGCCCGCAAGTAAGAGTAAGAGAAAGTGCGGAACCAGAGTTATATTGATTTTTTAAAGGCTTTCTCTCTTTTTTGGAGTTTGACATGAGGAGCAGAGGTATAAGACTTGCCAAGGAGGACAGTATGGTTATTGATGGAGCCATACTGACTGCAAATAGTCATGGTGACAAATTTTAGTGTAACAGATTGCCCCCTAAAGTGCGAGGTCTATAGTAGATCAGGGTTTTATATCATATAGGAAGGGTGAATCACTTTATCATTTCGAGGATTATCTTGTGGAGAGCCCAGTCAGAACCTGCAAATATTCAACACAAAATACATATATGAGATCATATCATCGCTGAGGTAGGAATTCCCATACTCAGATAAAAAACTTAACTAACAAACTAACTACTGCTCTGATATAGGAATGATTTCGCAATACATCATAATCATAGACACATGTAGACACAGCATGGACGCAGCCATCTGTTTATAATTAGTCTACTATATAATGAATACAAAACTCCTCGTAGCCTGGATGGCAGAAACTAGATCCAGGGTCTTCATTTCTGCTTCCCGAAATAGTACGATTCTATCCATGCAAATAAATGAGTTGATGTCAAACATGGTAGAAACCACTTGATTACCAGTCAATGATGTAAACTGTTAACAAGTGTGAGAGAGACCACCAGTGATGTCAATGGCTCTCAAAGTACCCAGTACAATCCATGAGATGTGAATGAATGTGTTGATGTCGAACATGTCACAGAATCCCTTGATCGAAGGTCATTGATGTAACTTGTCGTCAAAGGCGAGAAACCTGCCATTGAGGCATGCAGATCCCAAGGTACTGATGATTTCTAGATCATCTTTCTAGATAATGAACTGAAGTTGATAGAAAGCGATCCGTTGCAGGCAAGCCCACAACACGAAATCATAGATCAAGTTGAAGAAATGTAGCTGTCAGGACTGACTCAGGGATGGTCAAGATGGATGACAGATATTTTGCAGATGAATGGCTTATTGGCAGTGACCTCTTGAACACATAACAACATAACAGATGGCTAGGTGACAATCAACCCAAAGTTAATACCCAAAAACTGGCTGAAGACTTTCAATGTGGTTTGATCAACTGTTAGGCAAAGGACTTCCCAACCCAGGTGAATAAAAGTGTCGTGTTCAAGAGTGGTTACAAAGTATGACAAACAGACTCATTTTCCTCTCTTTTCCCCCACCATTTCTGGCAAGTACCTCTTTATTTTTTACAAGCTTGAGGAGGATAACATTTTCTTGATTATAAGCTCATCCTTCGGATGAGTCCAACTTAGTTTAGATTCGAAACCTAAGAAGGAGTGGTTCGTTCCTGTTTGTAATTGAACAGGTCCTTTACTGTGAAATTTTAATGAGTCTAGTATAGGAGAAACTCGGTGTTTTTCAATTTTAGAGAGTCTGAAAAACTTAAGAAGACTCCAGGGTTGACCTTTTTCGTAAATTTGTGTCTCCCAAGCTCGAAAAAATATAAAATAATACTTGAGAGAACCGCTTGGTCTTTACGACCAAGGAGTACTTTCATGATTAGTGTCTCTGATCTGAAAAGTAGAAAGCAATCAAGGACACGTCGTTTTATTTCCAATATCGAATTTGAAACGACAAAAATCCGACAATCTTTTCATGTTTTTACGGTCAGAAAAGGGCTGTAAGAGGACCGTCTTTTTAATTCTGTTTTAACGAGCTGAAAAGAAAACTCAGCAATCTTTTCACATTTTAGGAGTCAGAAAAGAGCTTAAAGATGACTCTAATGTTTTTGTTTGTAAAAAATGACAATTTTCCCTGAAAATCCTTTATCCTGCACAAAAACCAACACATTACTCATACCTGTTGAAGATAGATAAAAATACTTTGAAAAATACCTTTTCATGGTGAAAAATAAACAAATTTACCATTTATTTACCCAAAAAACCAATAAAAAGAGCTTTTACCAATTCATTTTTACCATTTTACTATTTGAGGAGAGAAAAAGGGCTTCTGGCAAGAAACTTCCCGTGGACATTGCGGAGAATCCGACCGTCGAAATCGAACGCCGTCTCTTCCAGGTAATCTACAACATCCTCCTCTTCAATTTCATCCGTTTAGAATTCTTTTTTAGGCCCCAGATTTCATTTTTGGAAGGTTTTATGGTTTCAAAAACTGCCTCTCGGGGTACGCAGGCGCCACACTAGGGACCCGCGGACCCCGACATTTTCTCAGTTGGAAAAATGTCAGGGGTCCGCACCCTGCCTTCAGGGACCTTGCGTACCTATGCTCTGTTCCTAAAGGCGGGGTGCGTACCCCGCGCAACGAGTTTTTAAAACCTAAATTCTCCAAAATGGACCAATTTTTTTTTATTTTATGGAATCTAATGGATGTTTTATGGCGTGTAGATTGTTCACCATGCTTGATTGGCGCGAGAGAGAGCACGAAGATGTTGATTTGGCCACCATTAATCATCAACCGTCAATTGATGCTTTGAAGGCATGCGGCCTTTATAAATTTTGGGCCATACCTGGCATGAGGGCCCAAGTGAGCTTTCTAGAGTGGCTGGTAGAAAGATGGAACGTTCAGGACCAGTGTTTTTATATTGAAGGGCACCAGCTTGAGATGGAGCCGATAGATATCTACTTTATCACTGGTTTGCCCAAGAGAGGCGAACACTTGACTCTGTTCGGGACTAGGCTAGGTGGCCAGTCTGTCACTAGTCTCCGACTAGAGTGGTGTAACACTCAGTCTCAGGAGAAGGGGATAGAAATCAAAACTATATCTCGTCCTGAACTTATGGTCATTGCCTTTACAGTTACCAGACTTTGCGGGGCTGCTGCTTTACACATTGCCACTGGATCACAGATGCGGATGGCAATTGATTGCTATCGAGGTACCATTTTCAACTAGTGTGATGCTGTGTTGGCCAATGTAAAAGGCCAACTGACTAGAGCAAAAAACGGACAGCTAAAGACCTTTGGTTATGGGGCTTTAGTTGTGAGTTTTGGCTTAGAGAGGGTTCTGATGCTGATCCCACAGCAGCTCACTGTTGAGGTTGGGCTTCCTCGAGATCCCAAATTGATGCGATGGGTTGCGGTTATGGCTCGTCATCCTGATGAGGGGACGGAGGTCGTCCGATTTACTCCGGAGTACTTTCGCTGGTTAGAAAACCAGGTCTTTGCTATACAGGATTTTCCTTATGCCAGAGTTGATTTTCGTGGAGATTCGGACATGGTTCTTCCACCGGGAGAACAATGGGATGGTACAGGTAACTTCATTTTTCACAAGTTTTTTAAACTATCTATTATTTTTGTTTGTTTTATATCGTCTCAAAACTGATAGTAATAATTTTCAAAATGCAGATGTAGGCCCACGACGTCCAGCCAATCTTCGTCCTTACGAGAGGAGACTACCAGCTACAGCGGCACCGGCCCCACAGGACGAGGCCACAGAGACTTTGGCTAAGTTGGAAAGTGGTCTAGAGCGTCTTACAACAGATATACCAGAGACTACCATAGATGACAGTCCAATTAGGCTTCAGCGCTATGTAGTTGGGGTCCCAGGACCTTTTAGGAGGTTCTTGTGTAGGGTAGCCCGTACAGTGGTGTCATATAGAGATCATCACCAGTGATTGGATGGTCGTTTTGTAGACACATGTGACATTTTGGTTTTTTGTACTTATCATTCTTGCCGATCATAAGGTGTTTTTCAACCTATGATCGAAGACGATGTATTTTTTTTTGACACACTCCTATATATATATATATATCACTCTTACCGGCTTATCTTGTAAATCATGTTATGGAATGGTTTTAAATTTACATGTATGATTATTGCAAATGTCTATATAACATTCGAGAAGCAATTGCATCTGCTAATGTATTTAAAGACCTTGGAATATGCTGATATTCAATGTAATCAAACTCACGTTCCAAGAGATGCACTCTCAAAACTAATCTTAATAACATTGGATTTCTAATGGCATACACTCTATTAAGCTGTAATACAACAAGTTCAGAATCAAACCTCACTATCAAACTCCGAATCCCAAATGAAATAGATTCAGACAATAACTCAATCACTGCACTGTATTCAGCAATGTTGTTTGTTGTTTGACCGAGGCTCACCCCATGCATAGATACTAACTCGTCAGAGGGCGAATAGATAACCCAAGCTGCGGAAGAGATATTTCGTGTACTACGACAAGCACCATCCGCGAAACCAATGTATGTTTGGAGAGGCATCGACATCTGCAACATCAAGAGTAAAACCAAGATAAGCAGAAATAATGACGAAAACACACTCTTTAAGCTAAGCACACTGTCTAAACTAATAAACACACCAGCTAGAAAGAAAAACTACCCTAACTAAAAATTCTCCATACCCATCTTTTAGGCATAATACCTCTTCAAGTAAAGACCATTTCTGGGTTTACCTAAAGAGTCCCCGTCAAAGTATACCAACTCATAGGCCCCTTTTGCTAGCTTTCGCTTGACAATATAGGGCCCATGCCACATAGGAACGAATTTTCCAGCACCTAATTTAATATTAGCTTGATCATATAATAACACTAGGTCTCCTTCCGAAAAATTTCGAGGGGTCACATTTCGATCATACTGAGCTTTCATACGTTTTGTGTGAGTCTCGATCGCCAATGCAGCATCACGTCGATTCCCATCTAATTGAGCTAAGTATAATAAACGCTTTTTCTCTTCGGAAGTAGCTGGAACTCGATGGCCATTTGCAGTGATGGGATTTCGCATTCAATGGGTAGCACAGCTTCCAAACCATAAACTAGTTGGAAAGGAGTGAACCCTGTTGATGTTTTCACTGAGGTTCGGTACGCCCAAAGCGCTGAAAATAACATGTTATGCCAATTCGACCGATGAATACCAATGATTCGTCGGATCATGATAACTAAAAATTTGTTGATGGACTCAACCAGACCATTCGCTTGTGGATAATAAGCAGTTGAGCTATCGTGACGCAAACCAAGCTGGCCTGTAAGTTCTGTCATCATAACGTTTCGAAAATGGTGCCCATGGTCAGTGATTATTGCTTGTGGGACACCAAACCTAGCAATTATATGATTGAACACAAAAATTGCAGCTGTCTTGCCGTCTGCCTCAAATGTAGGCATCGCCTCGGCCCACTTAGTAAAATAATCTACCGCAAGGATGATATACGCATGCCCCCCGGCCGAGTGAGGGTTACATGTAATAAAATCGATACCCCATTTGGCAAAAGGACCAACGGCAATTATAGGGTGGAGAGGAGCAGGTGGAGCACGCATCTTTCGATCAAACACTTGACAGTTGTGGCATTTTCGGACCGCAGTAATACAATCTTTAAATAAGGACGGCCAGAAGTAGCCAGTGCGCAATATCTTTTGGGCTGTGGCATACCCAGACATATGACCGCCACACGCTCCAGAGTGGCAGTCATTTAGAACCCTTTTAGCTTCTTCGTGAGTTAAGCAACGTCAAAAAATAGAGTCCGCCCCATGGTGATAAAGAGTATCTCCAATAATTTTGTATTGTTGGGACTGGAATCGAATTTTCCGACGTTCCGACTTTGAAACTTCGGGCCGAAAGGATTGGGTCTGGAGATAGACGATGATATCCCCATACCACGGATCTAAAGTGCTTATTAGAAACAAAGATTCGTCCGCAATGGGCTCCTCTGCCACAGTTTCCGTGTCAGCAAGCGAGAAGTCACACATTAACTCTGCAAAAACTAAAGATTTCTTAGACTTAGATTTCTCAAACTCCAAGTCAAACTCCTGCAGGATAACAATCCATTTAGATTACTTGCCCCCTAGCAATTGTTTGGTCAAAATGTAGATCATAGGGTTGCAATCTGAAATGACTGTAGTATTACGTAGTAAAATGTAGTGACGAAAACGTTGGACAGCTTGAACGGCTGCCAATGCCAATTTCTCCACATGTGAGTATTTTAGCTCAGTTGGATTTAACGTTCGACTAAGGTAATATATCACATGTTCCGTTCCGAATTCATCTTCCTGAACTAAGACCATTCCAATGGTGGAATGGGAGGCGGCGAGATACAAAAAGTAATCCTGGTTGTAGTTGGGAGGATGCAACAATGGTGCATGGGTCAACACGTGCTTGAGTGCATCAAAAGATTTCTGAGCTATCTCATCCCAAGAGAATTGAGCATTCTGTTTCAACAACCGTGTAAAACCCTTTGTAATCTCGGCGTAGTTAGGAATGAATCGTCGTAAAAAGTTTGCTTTCCCCTGCAAACTTTGGAGTTGGCAAAGACTCGAAGGAGGAGACAAATTGATAATAGCTTCGACCTTCGAGGGATCAATGCGAATGCTGGCTTTTGAAACTACAAATCCCAGCAATCGACCCGTTTCTATACAAAAGACACATTTGTGTGGGTTCAACCGAATAGGATCATGCCTACACCTCATGAAGATTGCACGTAAGTGAACGAGGTGATCAGCTTGATGTAATGAATGAGCGGGCAAATCATCGAGATACGGTTGCACAATGTGTTTGATGTCATGAAACGCATAAGACATCGCCCTTTGAAAAGTTGCTCCGACATTCTTGAGCCCAAAAGGTAATTTACAATAAGCAAATGTCCCCCATGGACAAATGAAAGTCGTTTTTGGTTGATCGATAGGTAGAATATTGATTTGACTGTATCCGGAAAAACCGTCCATAAAGGAAAATATTTCGCTGCCGGCACAATCATCAATGATTTGATCAATATAGGGAGTTGGGTAGTTGTCCTTTGGACAAGCTCGATTAATGTCCCTATAATCGATGCATATTCTTATTGTTCCCTGTTTTTTGTTAACCAGAACAATATTCGATACCCAATCCGTTAACGGGATCGGATAAATGAAACCTGCTTTCAACAGTTTTTCAACATCTGCTTTAATTGCAACAGCTTTTCGTGGGTGAATCTGACGCAAACGTTGCTGGACGGGTTTAGCATTCGGGTAAGTTTTGATCTCATGAACAACAATCGCGGGATCAATTCCTGGCATTTCCTCATAGGACCAGGCAAACACGTTGCGGAATTCTTGAAATAGGGCCTTATATGTCTGAATTTCATCATCTGTACACGAGGCATCTATGTGAATGTTCTCAACAATTCCAGGCTTAACCGAAATGTCAATGGGAATAGTTCGAGAGATGTTTCCCAAATTTAACTCTGAATCGGGATGTTTCATTGGATTCTGAGGTTCCTTGACATATTCAGTCGTAAATATTGATGAGAAATCATTTTCAAAACGATCATCCTAAGGTAAAAACGAAGATCTGTGATGGAGATCTTCCCATGGTAAATCATCTACACATAGGATTTCACGAATTTGCTCATCAGAGTGAACAAGTTCAGAAAACGTAGTTAAATCCGAGGTTGATGTGAAAAGTGATTCCTCACAGACCACATTCATTAAGTCTTTTTCGGTTGAACACGGGTCAGTAAAAGACTGCACGGCTTCATAGGCAATTTCATATGGACTCAAAGGTATAAAATTGCCAAATGAGTCTATTTCAGATTCAGAAGGAACGATCCAAGGATCGTCATAAAAAATAGTGTCTGATGTAATCATATGAATGGTTGCAAATGAAGATGATGTGTTGATTGGAGGAAAAGGAAAAGTTCCCAATAAACCGGCATCTTTAACTAATACTACTCCAACATCCTTATATGGGATAGTCGTTTTACCGACATGCTGAATACTCTCTGAAGAGGCTGGGTCGGATGAAAAGTAAGCCAACTGGTCGATTTTTACAATCTTTCCATTATGTGGGAACTTTATTACTCGGAAGACCGATGAAACGACCACTGTCATAGCGTAAGACCAACTTCGACCCAAGAGAAGGTTGTAGTCTAGAGGGGCATCAACCACCTCCACATCTAGACTAACGGTTTTTCCTTCAACCCCTATAGGCAAATCTTGTAGAATGCCAAAAGGATGAAACCCATGGCCATCAAAGGCCTTAAGAATTGTCGGGGATTGATTTAGTGAAGGAGAACCAAGCAATCTCCAACACTGTATCGACATAATACACGTTGAAGCTCCCTCATCAATTACAGTCCGATGAATAGGCTTGTTTTTTACTATCACTGGGATCTGGAAAGCCATTTGATGAGGCAAACGCGGTGTACTATTTTCTAGATCAAAGATTATTATGTTCGGGTCCTGAACATCAAAAGCTCCTATAGCCGACAAAAGTAATTTACGCTGTGCTGGGCATGATTGCAGCACTTCCAAAGCCGACATTGCTGAGGGTGAAACAGCTAAGTCCTCAACAATGTTATAATTCTGGGCCGCTCTCGCATGTGGATTGAAAGCAGACTTTCGAAGTATACCCTGGGCGGGCGGTTTGATTACTAAGTCTGGATTAGGCTTCTCGATCTGTAGTGGATCGGAACCGGGAGCTGAGGTTGATGGATTAGAATGAGAAGATTCTGCTTCTTTGCCATCAACAGGACTTTTACTACCATAATCTTGCGATCGAGTCGCAATCCTTACATGGGACATCATCAATATGGGTTCTTCATTGGCACTCGAGGAAGAACCTATCATCTTGCTATCTTGATTTGGAAATGGATCCTTCAAAACAGCAGGAGTTTGGGAACCTTTGACAATCTTCGCAACCTCTGCTCGATGTGGATAGTCTCTTGTAAAGTGTTCCTCTTCACAAATAAGACAAGGATATCGAGGTTTGCGTTTTTCGTCATTGGTTTCCGATTTTTCAGTTTTCTCCTTTGGAGTTTTGTCTGCTTTATTCTTCTTCTTTCCTTTCTTCTTTCCACCGGATTTTGATTTAGTCATAGATGATTCTACAACGTGAACATCGGCGGAAACCTCTGCAGAAGAATCTCCTATCGGGGAATCAGGCAAGGTTATGATAGGAGAAGAATTCTTGGAAGACTTCTTCTTACTTTTAGTGTTAACCGTACCAATCATACCATCAGCGGCATGAGATCCCGAAGGAGCTGCAGCGATTTGATTTGACTTGGGAAGATCGGGGATCTTTTCGTGTAACGTACCTGACTGAGTATAGACCAAGTCAAGGTACTGTGCTTGAGCAATCACTTGCTCCTCAGTAACAACTTCGGCTTTAGCAACATCTTCAGTGATCCTTGGCAACAAAGATTTTACAAACCACTCAGCCAAGATTTGATATGGAATAAATACCTTCACTAAACGTCGCCGACGTCTCCACTCATGAATATGATCTGAAATGTACGTGGATGTCGATTTGATTAGCGAAGTTAATAATTCTGTGCCATTGTCATATCGGACTGGCAACTGGAAATGAGTTAAAAACGAGGTAGCTAACTGACTAAAATTATAAAAAGAGGCTTGTGGTAACTCAATATACCACTTGGCCGCAAGACCAATGAGAGTGCGCTGGAAAAGACGTAAGCGGATCGAATCATCTGTGATGGAGTTAGACGCACACCAGAGGTGGTAAGTCATCACATGGTTCGATGGGTCCTCTCCAGATTTACCTTCGAACTTGGGAATGTCACTGGGCAACTTATTCGGCATTGGCGGCCAAAACAGAAGATAATTAATTGGATCGCTCGTTAGGTGCGACAATTCTGGTAAGTCCAAAGTTGCGATAAACGGTAGATGCCGATTAGGAACCCTAAAACTCTGGGTCATGAGACCAGCCCCAGGAGGAGGATATCCAGGATAACTAGGAATAGGAATCACGTTCGAGATATTGTATCCTCCTGGAAAACCAGGATTAACTGGACCGTACTGGGGTTGTTGTGGTTGTTGATAAGTGTACCCAGGATACGGTTGATACTGATAAACTGGCTGCTGGACAGCAGGACCGAATTGGTACTGTCCCTGGTACGGTTGATAAGTGAATTGTGGTTGACTTGTGACAACCGTACTTAAACCAGGTTGTCCTACAGGCATCTGAACCGTAGTTTGAATCGTGGATCCAGACGACGGTAAAGATGTCTGAGGAGTAGATACAGGAACAGTAGAAACCAGAGCTGTTGATACTCCAAAAGTAGGTGGGGTAGATTGAACAGATGTTGCGGCAGTTGCAGCAGTCATTTGAGATGGAGTACGAGGCGCAGTAGGCCCAGACTGAGAAACTACCGAAGGTATAGAAGTTTGAATATTAGACTGGACTGGTTGCTGGGGTGAACCAGAAACTAAGGGTTGTCCAGTTTGAGATGACAACTGTACATTTGGCTGCAACACCTGTTGAGTTTGCGATAGATCCCACACTATGTTCATTCTGGGGTACTGACCCATAACAAGTTGAGAATATTGAGATCCAAAACCGGGTTGAGGGTAGGATTGATAATTGAAAGGTACATTTCCCATTCCTTGAACATAAGATTGACCTTGGGGTGGTTGGAAACCTTGGTTCGAGTACTGACCGTGGGGTAGATACCCTTGAGGCATGTATTAATACTAGGGTTGACCTTGAGGTATAAATTGATACTGGGGTTGACCTTGGGGTACATATTGAGTGTGGGGTTGACCTTGAGGAATGTAATGCACCGCAGGCACGTACTGTCCTTGAGGTTGCCCCCTAGATGCAAATTGTGTACCTTGAGGTTGCCCCCCAGGCGGTAACTGGCCACCTTGAGGTTGAGAATTGGGAATAGAACCTGACATCATAAGAATGTCTTCTACGCTCAACGGCTTTGCACCATTGCTTCCAGTGAATAACCCTTGTTCAATGGGTTGAGGAGATGCTCCTGAAAAAGTACCAGAAAGTGACTGATACCTAGAGGGAACAGAAGGACTGCCGTACAGAAAAGACTCAGGCGATTGAGTAAACATGGACGACTGACCTGACATATTTACGGGAGTATAAAAACCCCTAGGTTGATAAGGAGCACGAGGTGGTGAAAAACTTAACACTGAGTTTTCCAAATAATTAGTTAAAGAAAGATACCAAGTAGTACTTCTAGGTGGACTGTAAAAAATTGATTCACGCTCCCTTAGATCAATAACAGGTTGATTTTCAAGAATAGGGATGCCTATTTCTTCTTCCAGAGCAAGTTCTTCAATAGCTATCGAACCAGAAGGAAGATTTTCGGTGATTACTCTTTCTACCCTAGGTGAATTAGGAGCACTAGAAGTTGAAGAGACAAACCTCGATGTTGGAGTAACAGGTTCAGATATCTCAGGTTCTTCGCCTATATCACTATTAGATGAAAAGCTACCAGCAAGTTCGGAAACTGAAATAGCTTCAGGATTATAACCTGTTTCTAGAGTTTGGTAATCAGGATGAACAACCAACGAAGACTCTCCTTCTTCAGGTGACCCAACTTTAATGCCACTAGGAGTTACGAGGACTTTCAAACCTTCGTAATGGCTCGGGACTTCTTCAGGAGGTTGACCCCAAAGTCTATGGGACTTCCTCAACAAATCAGCCACGGTTACAACCTCAGGAGACTGGCCCCGAAGTCTACAGGACTATCTTGGTAATTCAACCACAGCTAAAAACTTTTAACTACTGCACACGCAAACAAAGTAAAATCTCAAAGAAAACCGCCTAAAGTCTCTAAAGAACCAAACAAATTCGAATCACACGCCTAAAGAATCTAGGGCGTCAAACCACACATAAACAATAACTTTTCGTACTGAAAACGCTAGTTGGTGATGAAATCCAACATCGCAGAGTTCAATACAGAAATGGCGGTGGGAACAGTTACCCCAGCAACCTGCTTAATGAATAGACTAGACCAAGTTCCTCCACTTTAACCATCTCGAGTGAAGTGAACCCCCCAGAAAATCCAAGTGAGTCTAGCCGACGTCTGCTCCAGGTACAGTGGGATCTTCCCTCCACCATCATCTTAGGAAGAATCCTAAAGATAATAGTCACTAAGGTCACCAACAGCAATAAATATACCTAGGGGAACAGTCTACGAACCGATACGCACGCAAGGGCAGAGTAACAAGCTCAATCCCCTTGCCAGCTCCTTGACAATGATCCAAGGTTTACCGACAAGTGACCCCAGGCTCCTCGACAATGGTTAATCCGAGGTTTACCGTTTGTAGTACGTGCATATCTGGCGTCGTTCCCAATGAAGGAGGATTGATCCCCTCACTGGTTCGGACACGATCTCGTGCTTCTCCTTTAAGAGGAGCTTTCCCAGAGCATAAATGTAACAATTGGATTTATCCTACCGCAAGATAAGCTACTTGTTTGCTTTTACTGTCTTGGAGAGTTAATTATTCTCCTACTCCAAGACACTAGCCTGATCTATGTTGGTGTATCAGAGCCCTAGAAATAAAATGTTACTAAGTGAATTTTACTTTAAGCGTTAATTTTAGTGGTTGTTGTTTAAGTCAAGAGGTGGTGGAGATGAAACTCGTGGTGTAAAGACTCGACTCGAAATCACTAAAAAGATGCACCTAAGATGATTCAAACAATCTTTTCTCTTCGATGAACTTCTAAACTAAGAAAGAGTTTGAGAATGAAAATACTTTGTAAACACAAATCTTTCTCAATCAAACAAATTAAAAGAAGAGCTTTTCCTTTTCCAAAGCACTCAAAAACGAGACAACTAGCTATTTCACACAAATTTCCCTTCTCTTTTCAAAGACTTCAAACGCTACTAAAACAAACTTTCTTCAAAAGAGATTTTTGTATTTTTCCTATTTTAACAAAGCATGTAAAACTACTTAACAAAAATCAATTTTAAGATCTATGAAAATCTAAGAGAAATTTACCTAAAAGCAAATCCAATGAGGTAAAAGCCTACAAAATATAATTCCAGGTTGTTTTACTCAGTTACAATTCAACTAAGGACTAATTCATGTAGAATCATAAATCAGTGAAAAACAAAAATAAAAAGCTCTTGTTCTTTTTCTTAAGAATGAAATTCACAGCTTAACAAACAAGCCTTCTCGAAATTCCGCAAAGAGACAACACAACGGTAGGTTTCTCAAACAAAGGTGGATTTTACGAATGGTCTAACTCCTAAGAAGACTGAAAAGACCAGGGATATCCAAGGTTTCTACAACTTCTAAATCCAGAGTCACTACAAGACCAATACAAAAATCAAACCTAGGGCTAGAATTTCTATGAACTTCACTAAAACCCTTGATGCTAATGAAACAAGCCTAGATGAAAACTTCTGACAGGTAACCAGTGGATCTGGGCAGCAATAAATAAGCTATAAACAAGATCTAATAGGTAAAAAAGGAAAACAAAAATTGAAATTTTCCAAACTTTTGACAGGGTACGCAGGCAGCCCATTTGCACAGGTGCGGCCCCGCTCTGTGTGCAAAGCAGAAGTGCGTACAGGTACGCACTGTGCTTAACTCATAGGGTGCGTACTTCTCTCAAAAACAAGAAAAATAAAAAACTAACTCAATCCTAAGCTATTCTACCCAAATTCACAGTCAATCAGTCAAAAACTAGAAAGAAATCAACGTTTCTCAAATCAAAGTATCAATCAAAAGAGAAATCAATCAAATCCATGGATCCCCAGTGGAGTCGCCATTTTGTCATGCGGAAAGAGTCAGTTTTGCGGACAAAACCGACCTCCCTAGAAACTAAGGCTTTTCTAGTGACAAACAAAACAATCAAGCACTATCTTTCCCTAAATATGCATTTAAAATAAAAGCAACAAGGTGTTTAACGCTTACCTTTAGTCCAACGCTGTTTGTAGCGGCCAAGCCTCTTCGATCCAGATGAGCTCCTCTCCTTGAAGCCTGCATACACAAACAAGCAAACGATTACATAGCACCTGAATAACTCATATAATAAAACATATTCATCATAAAGACCAAGGAGTTTATGAAACAAATTATATATAACAACTTGTTGAGAAAAATGAACTTAATTGTATTAATTGGAAACAAAAGAAACCTTACAACCAACGCCTTGGTGTTGTGCAGGTCCCTTCCAGGGTCCAGCAAGAGTTCTCCTCTACTTTGATCAGCTCACCCACTTCCAAATGAAGCTAAGAAAGGAATGTGATCTCTCCTCTCAAGCTCTATAAGGGAGTCCTAATTTCAGCAGCATCTACCCTTAGGAATGTTCAGCTTTCAACCTCCCTTGCCTCTGGCCCAATGCCTGTATTTATAATGCTTTGGAGGAAGTTAAACAGGTCCACCATCAATGGGATAAGCCCCTCTTTCAAAGGGATAGCTCCCCTCTTCATGGGATAAGTTCCTCTTTCATTGGGATGCATGAACCATCTGGAGGCGCTCAATCCACGTCAAACCATCTTCTAGAATGCTCTAGAATCGACCACAAGTAAGTTTTTTGAAGTAAAACTTGCGCCTTTTGACTTTTACATGGGTACGCACCCACCCCTTTACAGACAGAGCGTACAAGTACGCAAGCATTATGTACTTGAGGTGCGGGCCCGTAGGTAAGAGTAAGATAAAGTGCGGAACCAGAGTTATATTGATTTTTTAAAGGCTTTCTCTCTTTTTTGGAGTTTGACATGAGGAGCAGAGGTATAAGACTTGCCAAGGAGGACAGTATGGTTATTGATGGAGCCATACTGACTGCAAATAGTCATGGTGACAAATTTTAGTGTAGCACCCCTTGCTACATAGCTTTGAATCCAGAAAAGGAAGGGCACTGATTCGTAGGATGTTCTTCTTCACAGACAAAACACACTTCTACAAATTGCAATGGACATTCGTTCCTAGGATGCTTTCTAGTGCACCTGGGACAAAAGGTGGCTAAAGCTCTCTCGACTTCCTCTTGCTTCCTTTGGATTCACAAGGTATCCATTTACATAGCAATAGTCTACCTCATCTCACTTTTGAAATCTTCCATTTGATTTGCAAGTTCATTTTTAAGGGATGAACTGGATAAGGGGGTACTGGCTAAAGGTTGACTTCCCCTACCTCTCTTTCTGGCTGCCCTAAAATGGTTTCTAAACATAGTCTTTATGTCATCATAAGGTAGTTGGTAGATGTCTCCCCCAGCCAACAAATGGATGGTATCTAGAAGGTCTTTAGGGACTCCTCTGAGCATAAACAACTTCAAAGATTTGGGGTCAAGTGTGCACCTAGCCATTTTATAACTAAGTTGAAACCTCTCTTCATAGTCTTCTAAAGATTCATCACTTCCCATGGTCATTCAGAAGATTTATCCCTTTGTGTCCTTTGACCTATAGTAGTCCTGGTATTTGTTGTTAAAGGCTTGCTGCATCTGAGCCCGAGTTGTGATACTGTTTCCAGGTAACCCCATGAACCAGCATATTGCTGCATCCTTGAGGGTAGAGGGAAAGAGTTTCTACTTCTGCTCGTCTTCTGCATAGTCATAGGTTTGACAAAGAACAAGAAAATCAAACAAGAAGGTATCAGGGTCTTCAGTAGTCAATCCATGGAAGTGAGGTAAGGCTGAGGGACTTATGTTTTTCATCTTTGTGTCCCCATTGGTATCTCAGATAGGAAAGACACCTTCTATTCTTTCCCCATTTCCTCTAACGTTTCTGTTTTTAGCCATGGTCTCAGGAGGAATGGTTTCTTGCTCTTCTTCTGTTATAGGATCTTTGTATATTTTTGGAGGTTCACCTATAGGTTCTTCTGGATCATTTCCACCAAAGAAGAGAGAAGGGTGACTTAGTGATGTTGTGGGAGTGTTGGGTAGGAATTTTCCTAAATTGTCTCTGTTCCTACGAGACATGAAAGGAAATCCCTTTTTGGGTGATTGTTGTGTTTCTTTTTTCTGCTTGTACCTACAAAAAATGAAATGGATTGAACAACAAATTGCAACTAACTAAAATAAACCTTGCTGAAATGAAAATTGCAGAATTGGAATGAAAGCAGGAAAGGGCTAATCTATTTTGCTGAAATGAAATTGCAGAATTGAAATGAAAGCAGGAAATGACAAATCTATTTTGCTAAAATGAAATTGCAGAATTGAAATGAAAGCAGGAAATGTCTACTCTATGTTTGCTAAAATGAAATTGTAGAATTGAAATGAATGCAGGAAATGTCTACTCTATGCTTGCTGAAATGAAATTGCAGAATTGAAATGAAACAACTACTCTACTCATGCTGAAATAAACTGTTTAGCAAAATGTTGCAGTAAAAAATAGAAGAAAAGAAGTAATCACAAAATACTCTGATACTTCCCCGGCAATGGAGCCAAAAATATGGTGAGATCTAGTATTGTAGCAATGATGTTGCAACTCCTGGGACTCCCTACTTTACATTTATCAACCCAGTAGTTTGCAACAAACTTGGAAGCGACCGTGCTACATGCACAAGTACGAGCTCTTACTACAGGCTGTCACTTGATCAGCTGGAAAAATTTTGCTAGGAGCTTAAGCAAACTTCTATGAGTTCTCAGAAGAAGCTTTTAATTGTGATGGAGGAAAGTTAACTTGAAGGAGGCTATTCTATTTGCAGAAAGATAATGAAAAACTGAAAGGAAATGTAAACCCTAGCAAACCCTACTTTTACCCACTAACCCTACTTTTGCAAGAAAAGAGATAGAAACTACTGAAATGGATTCCATTGACTATTGAAAATGTAAAATGTATGTGCTCAAGCTACTTTTGAAGGGAAATGAGAAAAAATCATCTTTTTGTACTTTTGAGCAATTTTATGCAGAATTATAATACTTGTGTTTTAACTAGTTGTGACTGTGCAGAGGTTTGGTGGTGAAGGGAGATGGAGTTTTCATTTGCAGGAGGTGTGGAAGGTGAGGAGTGGTCTTAAGAAGTCCCTAGAACCCCTCTGGAGACTTCCATTGCGATCATACTTCGAAAAATCACTCGCATGAACTTCTATAGGAGGCTGCAGGGGATCTACAGGATGTTCTACAGGAGGATCTACAGGAGGAGGCCGAAAGTGCTTTTTGGAGGTTTGAAGGTGGAAAATCAGTGGGAGAAGGGAAATGAAGGTTGGATGGAGATGTTAAGGGGTCTAGGACTTTGTCAATGCAGATCAGGAATGAAGGAGATGGTTGGATCTGTTCAAAGGTCAAGAAAGCAATTTTGCACAAAAACGCAGAAATTGGGGCAGTCTGGAGAAGTATTGCGAGTGAGTGGGGGAAATCTTGAGAGATGAACTAGAGTAGGTTGTGTGATGGAAGAATGATAAGCTGGAGTGTTCTACAAGTGAGCTGCACACTTACTTTCAAAACTGACCCAAGCAAGAACTAAAAAAATAGAGTTTTGCCTAATTTAACCTTATTCTGACCTAAAACCATAAAGGTGTTAGAACATAACTTTATGAATAGAAAATTATGTGAGAAATCCATGGAAAATGAACATGAAATGATTTAAGCATGTAAATCCAAATGATATCAACTTATCCAACTCGAAATCTCACACTAGCAATTGCATTGGAAAGCAAAAATAGTGTTTTTGGTGGCAGCCATAGTGCCTTGTGTTGAAAATAATACTGAGAGGGGGGGTGAATCAGTATTATCAATTTCTTTTAACAAATCTTCCTTATTTACACTTTGAATTATTTTTGCATATCAGTACCATAAAATAACGAGCATGAACAAGAAAAACAGATAGTCACACCAAAGAACACCAGATATAAGGTGGAAACCCAATGTGGGTGAAAACCACCTGCTGCAATATGTCTCTATCTTCTTTCAAATTAGAAACTCCTGTTACAATGATTTTGTACTGGTGCAGACCTTTACCAGTACGCAGGCTGCAACCTGCAGAGAGCTACAACTCTCTCTCATTTTCCAGTCTCTCCTGGAAGGGAGCTACAACCCCCTACTTCTTTTCTTTCAAGGACCACTTTTCATAAATTTTCAAACTGGATCCAACAACAACATTGAAGCTCATAATCAAACAACCTTCTGAATCACCCAATCACCAGATCCATACATATAAAATGATATTATGAGAGTTATCAACCAGATCTAGTACATAAAGATAAGTCATTAATCATGCTGTTATCTGAACTCAATACCAGTAACCAAACATCAGTTATGCACCCAAAACCCTCCGCACCTGCGCCTTCTGTGGCACCGCACTTGCGCCTTCTGTGGCGCCTCCGCACTGTGCCTTTTGTGGCGCCTCCGCACTATGCCTTCTGTGGCACCTCCGCACTGCACCTTCTGTGGCGCCTCTGCACTGCGCCTTCTGTGGCGCCTCCGGACTGCGCCTTCTGTGGCGTCTTTGCACTGTGCCTTCTGTGGCACCTCCGCACTACGCCTTCTGTGGTGCCTCCGCACTGCGCCTTCTGTGGCGCCTCTGTGGCATCTCCGCACTGCACCTTCTATGGCGCCTCCGCACTGCGCCTTCTGTGGTGCCTCTGTGGCGTCTCCGCACTGCTCTTTCTGTGGCACCTCCGCACTGCGCCTTCTGTGGCGTCTCCTCACTGCGCCTTCTGTGGCGCCTCTGTGGCATCTCCACACTGCGCCTTCTGTGGTGCCTCCGCACTGCGCCTTCTGTGGCGCCTCTGTGGCGTCTCCACACTGCGCCTTCTGTGGCACCTCTGTGAAGTCTCCGCACTGCGCCTTCTGTGGCGCCTCCGCACTTCCGCAGCTGTAGCGCTTGAGAGATCACCCTTCATAGATTCGCTTTCAACTTCCCTTTCATAGATCAAACTTTTAAAACAATAACCCAATATTTCAGATCTTAAGATATTCGATTTGCAAGAATGAATTAGCCAAGTGATCTCCTTCGCTTTATATAGGCAAGCTTCTTCCTAAAATCATGGATCAATACCATAGATAACCAATACAAGGGGCCCAAAAACATGGGGCTCAATAATACCAAGGACTAACCACCATGGACCAAAGGTAAGTTCTCCAACATATACACACTTTTGACGAGGTACCATGGTCCAAAACCATAGGTTCAAATACCAAGGACTAACTACCATGGACCAAAGGTAAGTTCTCCAACATGAAAGTGCGTGAACTTTTTCTCTACATGAAATAAACTTTTCTCTGCATAAAAGTGCGTGAACTTTTCTCTACATGAAATAAACTTTTCTCTGCATATAAGTGCGTGAACGTTTCTCTACATAGAATAAGCTTTTCTCTGCATATAAGTGCGTGAACTTTTCTCCACTATAATTTATCATCTGAGATGAGTGGGTTGCCATCAAGTACAACATATGTATCATAAAGCCATACCAGAATCATAATGCCAACACCTTGATCTCAACTCATGGTCCCAAGGAGGGAGAAAGGATATCAAGACCTACTTGGTAGCCTTTTTGGATCTTTCTCTATTGTTGTAGCAAACTACCTAATCGAACCTAAAGAAAGAACAATTATTCTAACCATCAAAAGAAACCTAAGTAACAAAGCAAGATTTAACCTACAAAACAAAAATGATCTCATGTATGCAAGAAAAAGCATATAAATACACAAAGGAGGTGTTGGGCACTTGGGTTTAGCCCAAACCCAAGAGTTGTAGCCCTCTAGGAAAGATCAGTGCTGGTTCAAAGCTAGATTCATCTTCATTGATCAAAAAATAATAGTTACATCACCAAACTGTCTACAAAAAGAGCTCGAAAATGAGTTGAGTACAAGACTGCACTAAAGTGCGAAAATAGACTATCAAATGGCTAACCTACTAAGACTTGAAGCATTTTTATTTATACAAGTGAGGACTCCCAACGTCCTCCTAAACTTTAGGAACCCGGGTGCCTAAAACTGTAGATAACAACAGCTTCACTAGACCTGCTCGGCTGCCTAAAACTGCAGATAATAGCAAGTTCACTAGACCTGCTTGGCTACCCCTTGGAATCATCATTTCTAGGCTTTTGTACTCCGAGCTATTGATTGAGAACTCGAGGAAGGGGTCATTAATGAAGGAGACACCCCTCCTATAAGTCCTTAGCCCTGTTTCCTCCAGTTTGGCTACCAATCTGCTCATAAATGCCTCGTCTTTGTCCAAAAATGTCCAAAAATCTGCAATAAACACTCATTAGATTATGTGGCAAAGTGACTATCCCCATTCACTCTATATACATAAATATATTCAAAAACATGCACAAAACTATGGAGAATTGTGGATTAAATGAATATAATAGGTAGAATGAGCCCATATAGTTACCCATTTCTGGGGCTCATCACAAAACTCGGAGTTTGACCAACTCCAGCCGAAACACCTCTGTAACCTGCAAAGTTCCCCCCTAACAAATTATTATAAGGAGTGGACAACCCTTGGTAAGGATTCCATGCATTAGCTAAGGGTGGAAAATTTCGAAATGAACGGACCAAGGACTATGACATATTCCCTTGTTGTCCGAAAAACAGATTCACAGCTCTTGGGCCACTAACTGCAGGATTATTCCAACCTTGAAAGGGATTGCTGCCTTGACTCATGAAAGAAAAAGGCATAGATGCTACCATTGGATTGGAATGTGGTATATGACCACTTCCAAAAGGAAAACCCTGAAAAGATGTTGATCCACTCATCATGGATGTGGAGGCAGTTAATGGTACACTTAATGGAACTGAAGGAATGCCTAGAGAAGACATACCAAAAGGGAAGAATCCAAAAATGGATGCATGCGCTTGGGAACTTCCACTCATCAACTAAATGGAAGTAGACACAAACAAGGATGTGCTAGCAGTAGACCCAAATAAAGATGTAGAATGGATGGAAATGGTTCCTCCCCCTTGTACTGATATAGGAGTCTGTATACTTGTAGCACTCGTGGTGGATGCCATGCTCCCAGCAGTGCTCATTGAAGGGATGTGCGTGTGTGGACCTGGACTTGAAGGTCTATATGTTGGAGTCCCAACGTATAACACTACGTCCGATGGTCAGAAGGAAGAGGAGAATTTAGAGCTGTTAGCAGCTTTGAGAGTTCTTCTACCTCAATATTATCTTCCGACTGGAAGAGAACTCGAGAAAGAACTTGGGTGTTCCTCTCTAGCTCTGTGGTAGTACCAAGCCTATCTTGTACACTACTATCCCCAAGCAGAGGATCAATCCCCAATGCATCAGCTGCCACTCGGTGAAACCCACTAGCAGTATCGCTCCTACGCCTTCTAGAAGAATGCTCTGGACTTGCAGGTGAAAGCCCACGAAGTCTTCGGGACCATCTAAGTGATCGATCATCCACTTTGAATTATTTAATAAGATCTACTTAAAGACTCAAGAAATTGAAAGTTATGCTGACTAGGAGCATAGAACACACACTAAAAATGTCCCTAAAAGAATTCAACAGTCAAACAACTTCCAAGTATTTCCGCTCTGGGTGATTAGTATCAGACACCAAAATACAAGAAAGTGAATAATAAGGGCCTTCCAAAAATATACTGGGGTAATTACGCCCCAGCTCTACTAACGAAGGTATCAGAGGAAGTTATGCTGACCTCCAAACAACGGCCTTTCCTGGTGCAAGCTCCTAAGCTTCACAAGGGTGCCCTCCAGAAATACCGCTGAAAGTGATGCAACATCGACCTCAGATGCCACGAGATTCCCCTCCGCAACCACCTATGTAGATCCCTAGGATAGGAAACTAAAGATACCAACTCATATCAGAAGCCAGGTGGAACAGTTGTGAGGTAAGATCTGACAAGTAAGAGAAGCGGTATCTCTCGTCCTTGTCTTCAAAAACACTCATGCATAAATCCCAGTCACAGAGCTTTCCCGGTATCCCTAACGCTATTGGATTTTCACTCTCTATTCAGACTTATATGTTTGAAAATTTGGAGTGACCTTGGAGAGTTTACTTTCCTCTCACCTAATCTAAGGCACTAAATAACCTAAAACTTGTTGGTGTACTTGTTGACAATATAAAAAGTTCAAGTTTATCTTATTAGCGCTTAATTTTAAGTGGTTGTTCTTTTTTAGTCAAAGGGACAATACGGAAGTGAAACCGATGGTGTTTTCGATCCAAAAGAAATTAATGAAAAACTAACTTAAATGCAATGCACATGTTTGTTCTTTGATGAAGCAAATTCTACTTGGGTTCTAAGAAACTTCTATTAAAGCAATAAACTTTTTTTCTTTTCCTGCAACAGACTTCACACTCACAAAAACTAAAAAAATATTGATGCTCTAATAATGCGAACTATCCTAATGCAAAGTGTACATGATGATGCAAAAATTCTAGATTACTCTAAAAAAAAATGAAAGTAATTTTTTTTATAATCCAACTTAAGTGTTTTGAAAAGAATGAGAATTTTGAACACAAAATCTTTCCCAAAACAAGAAGGACTAAACATAAAGATCTCAAATCACTCTCAAAAACCAAAAGAAACCAAACACAAATTCAGTAAAGAAAGAAAAAACAATGTTTTTGAAGGACTTTTCTTTTTCAAAAAAGCAATAAAAGCAAATTTTCAAAATGCTACCAAAGACCCAAAGACCAAAAGCAAGTCACCAAGAAACTTTGCAAGTTGTCAATTCAACACGAATGAAAACTTAACAAAATAGATTTTTCAAGATGCACTGAATGATCCCAAAAGCAGCGAAAACAAGTTAAAGGAACTGTTCAAGAAATTAGGAAAAGCACACTTTCAAATTTGTCAATAACAACTTTCGAAAAGCAAGAAGAAGTGAATAGTCACAAACTTAACAGGAAGCAAAGCAAGAAAACCATAAAAATGAAGTTTGACACAAAGATTGCAAGCAATCTTCTATTCTGGAAAACTAGAATAGTCAAGAGCCTCTACAAGAAGCCTTGTGTGTTCAAACACAAATGATAACACTCACTATAAAGCAAACCGAGACCAAAAACTCTTCAGAGCAAGAGAGAACTCGAAACAGTAGGCTTGCTGAAAAAATAAAATCTGAAAGAAGAAACTGACCACTCAAGAAGCACACAGGCCAAGAAACAAACCTTTTCAGATAAAAAGAATTGAAAAAAAATCATGCAAAACAAATGTATACCCGACTATGTCTCTACACAGCTCCGTGTACACGCGTTTCAGCGAAAAGAAACCCATGTATACACGGCTTCAGTTCAGTGAAATTTGCGTGTATATGCTTCAGTAACCTGACAAAGGTGCATATATAAAAGTTTACAAGAAAAAAAATGAGGCCTGATGGAAAGGATCAGACTTGATGTCTGAGTTCCTACTGGAGCAGACAATACAATCAAAGCAAGCAAATTGAAAGCTGAGCCCTGATTGGCATAAAATAATAGAAAATAAGAACAACAAGATTGTTGCCCCCGGGGGAGTCGCCAATTCTATTAAGGGATAAAGTCCCCTAGGGCTTTGGGTTAGAACCGTAGTAGAGCAAGAGTAATCCACAACAAGAAACAAGCAAATAACTCAAGAGAAATGCTTAAACGAGCAAACTATGCGAGGATGTACATACCCGAGGGTCCTTCATTCAGGTAGTTCCAGCCAGGGTTCAAACCCTCTACAACTCCTCACGATCTTTGAACTTGCAAAACAGCCAATTCAAAGACACACATCAACATATAGATAAAGAATTACAGCGAAATCAACTTTATAGCATATAAATAGATGGTTAGTTATACATTGAAATAATCATTCATACATAAACCATAACAATAACATCAGATGCATGAACAAAGTTGATATCAGGAACAAGACAGTGTTTCTTTTATTTTAAATAACTATAATCAAAACATAGAAATAGTTCACCTAGGTCTTCCTCTTCCGGCTCCAAGTAGAACCATCCTCCACGTCCGTCCAGTCCCAGTCTTCAAAAGGTGCCTTCCATAACCAACACAAGGATATCTGCCACAAGTGAAAGGATATCAACTCTCAAGAAAACAAGGGTTTCCTAAACTTGGGGAAGTGCTTGAAGCACAGGGATCTTCAGACTTGATCAAGAGATAATCTCAATAGAGTAATTCTCTATTTTTTCTCCTCCTTAAGGCCTTCCCATTGAAGTCTTTTTATACTTCTCCCAAAGTAGTTTTTTAGTTGGGAAAGAGTTGGGATAAGTTGAGCCATGGTCACTAATAGGTAATCAATAGGTAAAACCCATGATCTCCAACCGTAATTAAGGAAATTTATCTTTTTAAGTGTTTTAAGACATATACACAGGTTGCGTATAGACTGACCCACGTGTAAACATATTTAATATAGGGAAAACTCGCATACATGGAGTAAAACATTGCTTTTTCAATATTTGGACCAAGTCTAGAAGGAGGGGTTGCCCTAGGCCATAAACGAAGCATCACAAATACATAAGGTGGTATTTGGAGCTATAACACTTCATCCTCATGGGGGAATGATATTCCCTGATTTGTAGACTATGTGGTAAGGTGTTCCATCTACTCATGCATGCATGCACACAGTCATCCCCAAGTAGCCTTTGCATATCTTCAAAGTGTGCAATGGCTTGTGCCTGATCACTTATATATATAGGGAAAATCAGAGGATTATGGGCAAGTAGGTTATGTGTGCTGATGAGTGCCATGTGATCTGATGGCTCAACTCTAATCATTAACGGCTCATTCTGCTCTTTTATAATCAACCTTCTTATTTCTGTTGCCCTCAATTCTTCATGGTTCATCCATGAGGCCATGGCAATTAGTTGCAGGTCCACTAGCCTAGCATTGGGGTCCCACACATTCATGTCTATGAGGGCCATGTTATGTAGGTAGAATTCTACCATCTTTGCCTTACCCTCTGATGTGCTTTAGTCACATAGGTTCATAAACTGCTTGTAATCTTGGAAAAGCATTGTGCCTCTTTGTAATAAAGTCTTTACCTGAAATTGCAACCATTGATCCTTGAGATATAGGCCATAGGATTTTGCTGGTGTTCTACATTGCAATGCCTCCATGGATAAGTTGGCCATGCATGCCAGCTGGGTCTCTTTCTCTTGCAGTTGCCTCCTTAGCAATTCAATTTTAGTTTCAAGGTGGCTTCTTGTAATTGCTTCCCTATGTTTGATAGCACTCAATTCTCTACCCATTTCTCTAAGTTTGTTCTCCATATGGCCAATATCCTCAACTCCTTTGGATTCGGCTATTTTCATCCACCTATGTGTTCTTGTTCTCTCTTTCTCTAATTCGAAGAATAGTGGAATTGCAAATTTTTGTGGAATTATTCTTCCTTCCTCAAGTAGATTGTAATAGGAGGCAAGAGTAGGCTGGGGATCAAGTTCTTGTAGCTCTGTTTCTTCCTTCTTTACCTGTGGATATCCTTCCATTTCTTTCTCAAGCTTTTGGGTCTCTCGTATTTTTGACAGTGTCTCCTGTAGAACTGTCTGAGCCTCCTGTAGGACTGTTTTTGGGTCCTGCAGTTCTACATTTTCTTTCCATGTGGGAGACCTAGGAGTCCCCCTTTCATATGTGATAGGTGCCTTAGAAGGGGATTCTTTTCCTTCGGTAGAGGGTGAATCTTCAATTGCAATTGGCACTTTTTAAGAGGGTTGAGGTTTTCCTGTTTTGATTCTTGTGCTATTCCTAGCCCTGAAATACATGGATGCCTGCCTTTTCCTCTTTTGTTTTGGCTTGATTGGTTTACTGAAGGCAGTGACAGCAACAGTTGCCTCTCTTTCTAGAGTCTTAGGGGACACTTCTCCTTTTTCTATCTTTTCTGCCTCTTTCTCTCTTCCTCCTGTCTCTTTTTCTGTATCTATTTCTTCCTGCTCTATTTCTTCAGCTTTCTCCTGCAATATCTTAGTTTCTTCCTCCTTCCTCTCTTGTTCTGCTAAGTCACCAGTTGCTTCACCTTCTCCCCCTTACTGCTCTTCCTCCTCACTACTAGTAGGACTGATATCATAAGTTAGGGTCTTTATGTCATCCTTAGCTGTTATGTTTCGAAAGATTTCCCATGCTATAGGGATTGTAAATGTATGGAGGGCTTCTTCCAATAAAATTTTAATCAACCCATGGTGAGCCATTTGATCTAAATTTCCTGCTTGAACCTCAGTGATGGAGTCAATGAGGGACTACAGGAGGAAGTAGGGGATGCTGAGCTTTTGAGGGGCTGGAGTGTCCATACCATATCTTAATTCATGAAGGATTCTAAAGTGGTAACCATAGACAATGTTGTACCTCCCCTCATAGGAAATATATTTGATTATTTGCTAGCTAACCTCATCCCAAGGATATGGTATACTAACCCTTCTAATGCCATTTTTATCCTCTATAGGGGTTTCATTGTTTTGGAAAAGTTTTTCTTAGTAGCCTAGCTAATTGGTTTCTCATCCTTACTCCAAGGCAGCCCAAGAGGAAGGCTAGTGACTCCACTGATAAATTTAGGGGTTATCTCCATGGAAAGACCTCTAAAGGTGACAGTGGCATGTGTTCTTCAGTGAGGGACCAAAGAGTGGGAAAATTCTTGGGCAATTTCCTCATCAAACCCTCAGAATTTCTCAAAACAATTCATCGAATTTGCTCTTGTGAATATGTCCACTACTTGGGGATGTGCATGGAGCCTGGAGGAGTTGGTGGGCTCATTCCTCATAAATCCTCCTATCATTTTGTTTATACTTCTTTGGAAAACCAAATGTGGAGATGGAGACAATAATTTTTGAAGAAAAACCGAGAAACAGAGGTGACTGTGTTTTTTTTTTAAAAAGCATAATTTTTTTATGGATTTCCTCCTCCTAAAGGTGTTATCTCCTACTCAAATTTAAACCACTACTTGCATACAATGATATTTAATGGGGTCATGCATGGACCCTACCACCTTAGACCAAAAATCGTGCTAAAACCTGTGTTTTCTCCTTTCCAAACAACTCACTGCCCTTCCTATAGAAGCATGTTGTCCCTTCTATAGAATTCTTGTAGGTACTCCTGTATAACCTGTAAGTGCTCCTGTAGAAAACGCCGAGAGCAAGAATATGGGAGAGATCAATGGAGAACGATGGTTGCGAGGCTATGGGGGCACAATGAAACTGTTGTAGCTGAGTTTCCAGCAGAGAATGAAGGAAAAGGTGGTGAGAGTGCTCGGAGAGGAGTACTTATTGCCCTTTATGGATATTTATGGTGATGGAGGGTGAGCTGTGTTAGAAAATTATATATTACGGAGCAATGGAACACATAAAATATTGCAGAAATATAAACAAAGAAAATGCATAAAATAACAGAGACACAAATATACGTGGTTCACCCAGTTTGGGCTATGTCCACGGAGAAACGACCAATCCTTCTTTATTATATTATCTAGAAAACTAAAGAGATACAACCTACAATAGATCCACTGTAACACCCTCTTTGCTCTCAATCTCCTCTCTCTTCCTCACTCATAATACAGATACACATAGATGCAATAAAATTCCCTCATATATAGTGAGGGGTTGCCTTCTAGGGCATAAAACCCTAAATTAAACATAACTTCTACCGTCAAATCATCCGCCTAATGAACAGCCCAGATTGACTAGAAATTACTAGACTTTTACAAGGCAATTTTACATCTATTTTTATATTTGGGGGCACTGCCCCTGAACCCCCGCTAGGGGACTGCTTGACCCTAGACCCCCGCAGGGGGAACAAATCCCCTCTGTACTCCACCGGATGGAAGGGTGTACAGTCTTCATGCGGTATACATCCAGCTGAGACATTTGAATATAGAAGATAATCAAGCTCCACACCCAACAATCTCCCACTTGGAGACTGATTATAGAAACTCCACCGTTGCTTCATTTGCTAGACACTGACTCCACATTGGACCCTGCTCTTTCTCATCTTCTTCATCATACTTGAAGACCAATTGAAACTGAGCAGATTCTCAGTTTCTCCCTGGTTACAACTTTTGTTAGCATATCTGCAAGATTCTGGCTAGTGTGTATCTTTTCCAGCTTCAACTGTCCATCTTCCAATGTTGACCGTATGAAATGGTACTTGAGCTCTATATGTTTAGTCTTGAAATGAAATGCAGAGTTCTCTGCAAGATGTATGGCACTCTGGCTATCACTGTATAACCTGACCAACTCCTACTTCTTGCCCAATTCATCTAGAAACCTTTGTAACCAAATCATTTCTTTACTAGCCTCTGTAGCAGCAACATACTCTACTTCTATTGTTGAAAGTGCAACAAAACTTTGGATCTTTGAAACCCAACTGACAATTGTTCCACCTATAGTAAACACATACCCTATTGTGTTCCTCCTATTATCTCTATCACCTGCCATATCTGCATCAAAATATCCCTGTAGAGTAATGTTTGAACCACCAAAGCATAATGCTTGATTTGTGGTACCTCTCAAATACCTAAGAAACCACTTCACCACCATCCAATGTTCTTTTACTAGATTGTTCATGTACCTTCTTACAACTCCCACTGCATGTGCAATATCAGGCCTTGTGCAGACCATTGCATACATTAAGCTTCCAACTGCTGATGCATATGGAACTTTAGACATATGAGCCATTTCTTCCTTAGTCTTGGGACACGCCTCCTTACTTAATTTGAAATGGCTAGCCAAAGGTATACTAACTGGTTTTGCATTCTACATATTAAACCTTTTCAACACCTTTTCTATGTAGTTACTTTGAGACAATGTTAATTTGCAATTCTTCCTGTCTATAATTATTCTCATACCAAGGATTTGTTTTGCAGCACCCAAATCCTTCATTGCAAATGAGTTTGCCAATTTTCTTTTGAGCACATTTATTTCCTGCATGTTAGAACCTCCAATAAGCATGTCATCTACATACAATAACAATATAATATAGCTACCATCATTTTGCCTTTTGGGATAAACACAATGATGAGAGTGACATTTAGTATAACCTTGTTCAAACATAAACCTATCAAATTTTAGATACCACTGCCTTGGAGCCTATTTTAAGCCATACAAGTGCTTCTTCAACCTGCACACTAGTTTCTCCTTCCCTTTTACCTCATATCCTTGTGGATGTTGCATATATATCTCTTCCTCCAAATCCCCATACAGAAAGGTTGTCTTTAGATCTAACTGCTCAAGATGAAAATCTTCAGCTGCTACTAGACTTAAAATAGTTCTGATTGAAGTCATTTTAACAACAGGAGAAAATATTTCATCAAAATCAATACCTTTCTTCTGTGCAAACCCCTTCACCACAAGTCTAGCTTTGTACCTCTGTTTTCCTCCATCTTCTTCCTTCAGCCTGTAAACCCATTTATTCTGCAATGTTGTTTTACCTGCTGGCAACCTAACTAAGTCCCAAGTCTGGTTATGTGCTAAGGAGTCCATCTCTTCTTTCATGGCTTGCTCCCACTTCTTCTTGGTTTCTACATGCACTGCTTCTTCATAACATTCTGTTTCACCAGAATCAGTCAACAATACATAATACAATGAAGGAGAGTATCGTTCAAGGGGTCTACTTATCCTGGTAGATCTTCTAACACCACTTTTTGGTGTTTGAGGTTCTTGCTGCTATTGTGGTTGTTGTTCTCGCTGTTGATCATTATGATTTTCAGGCACCATCACTTTTCCTATGATATCATCAAACACTGTGTATTCTCTGTTTCCTTTTTCTTGTTTCTTTTCCTCCAACTGATTCTTATATAAGACCTTTGCATTGAATATTACATCTTTGCTCCTAATGATTTTGTGATTTTCATAATCATATAAGCAATAAACAAAATCATTAACACCATATCCAATAAAGGTACATTTCTTTGATTTTGCCTCAAGCTTTGTTCTATTTTCTTTATTAATGTGGACAAATGCTTCACAACGAAAAGTCTTTAAAAATGAGTAGTTTACCTTTTTACCTATCCATGCCTCCTCTGGAATACCACCATCCAAGTAACTTGAAGGCCCTCTATTTATTAGATAAAAAACAATATCTACAGCATCTGCCCAAAATTGTAAAGGCAATCCTGCATGCAATCTCATGCACCTTGCACGCTCCATGATTGTCTTGTTCATCCTTTCTGACACACCATTTTCTTCTGGTGTTCTTGGAACTGTCTTCTCTCTGCGAATTCCATTCTCTGAACAGTACCTATCAAACTCTTTGCTGCAATATTCACCTCCACACTTCAACCTTTTCCCTATCTCATTTTCAACCAAAGCTTTCCATTTCTTGAAAGTATCAAATACATCAGATTTATTTTGAATACAATAAATCCAGGTTTTTCTGGTTGCATCATCAATAAAAGTAACATAATAATGAGAGCCACCAAGAGATGATACCTGTGTAGGTCCCCATACATCTATATGCACAAACTCTAATTTTTCGCTCTTCTTTTCTTTCCCAACTCTAAGGAATCTGACTCTCTTCTGTTTTCCATAAACACAATTATCACAAAATTTTAAATCAACATGCTTCAAACCTAGCAACAAATTTCTTGAGTGAAGAATCTGCATCCCCTTCTCACTCATGTGCCCGAGCCTATGATGCCACAATGTTGTATCTTCTCCTATAGAGGTTAAAGCATTCACAGAATTAGAAATACCATTGCATAAATACAATGTACCAACCTTTTCTCCTTTTACTGTTACGAGGGATCCTTTAGTGACCTTCTAGGTTTTATATCTGAAAGTAGTTATGCAACCTTCACCTCCCAACTGCCCTGTTGAAATCAGATTTTTCTTTAGATATGGAACATGCTTTACATTCCTAAATAGCCACTGACTTTCGTTTCGCTGTTTTATGAAGACTGTACCGATTCCAATGATTTTACAGGGTTTATCATCACCCAATCAAACCTATCCAAAATCTCCTTGAACATAATCATGAAAATGTTTCCTATCAGGTGTGGCATGGAATGAGGCCCCTGGATCTACCACCCAGGCATCAATAATATTTTCTAATGAAAGAATCAAAGCACCTTGCAACACATCACCTGTCACATTCGCTTCATGATTAGTTTCTTACTGCGTGTCTCCTTCTTTTCCCTTCCGAGACTTGCAGTATTTCCTCAGGTGTCCTTTCATCCCGCATTTCAAGCACACTATCCCTGATCTGGATTTGGATCTGCCTTTTCTTGACTTACTGTGATATCTTGAGCTCTTTCCTCTTTCCATTTTTCTTCCCCTAGTCTCTACAGTCAAAGCATTACCTGATGTCTCACCAGAGCTTTTCCGTCGCGTTTCCTCGCTAAGGATTGCACCGACAACATCATCAAACTTTAAAGTACTAGATCCAGAGACAGAGTTACTAACAACCATAACTAAACCATTCCAACTTTTTGGTAATGAACACAGAAATAACAGGGCCCTAACTTCATCATCAAAATTTACCCCTATAGAACTTAATTGACTTGTAATTGTATTAAAATCATTTAAATGGTCTGCAATAGATCCACCTTCTGACATCTTCATATTAAATAAACGCTTCATAAAAAATACCTTATTTGAGGCAGAGGGTTTTTCATACAGTTTGTCCAATGCCGACATTAAACCCTGTGTTGCTATTTCCTTTGAAATATTAAACACTACCAACGCCGCTAGGCACAGCCGTATTGTTCCAAGTGCCTTTCTGTCCAGAATATCCCATTCTGTGTCTGTCATACTAGTCGGTTTCTTTGTCTTTCTGCTCAATGGTAGGTACAGATCTTTCTGATACAGATAATATTCCATCTGCATCTTCCACAGCTGGTAGTCAGGGTCCACACAGTCCAACAAGCTGGCAAAGTATATGTTAGCTATATTCAAAATGTTGGTCCCCACCTACCTTGTCATCATAGCCCGTCCTCATAATCATCCCTCATGATTGCATCGGAGTTCACACTTCCTCCACTACCTATCCTTGACATATTTCTTGAGTTGACTGTGCGCATGTGTGATTGACATCTTCAGATGAGTGGAGTCAACTAGATGAAGGTGGCCAAGTTAACTGGACACCTTTCCCTCATTTAACCTCAACCATCTCGTTACTTTTGCATGCCTTCTAATTACACAAATGCAAACAGAGGAGTGGGTTAGTTACTTACCTGAGATCGGGATGTATTTGTTGTGAGGTGTTGTGGCTTTCCCTCTCTGCTGCATACCTTTGTTTCTTTTGATGCATGTTGTCTGCTTGCTGATGTGTGGCTATGTCTTATGCAAGTTCTTCTCTGGCTGGATTTGAGCTTCAGGTGTCTTCTTCAGCCTTCATGTTTGCAATCTCTTGTTGTTGATGTTGGATTTTAATGGGATCAACTGCTACATGAATTCCTATAGGAGCTCCTGTAGCTGCTTCTCCCCTCAAAAATTTATCTTCTTTCTATGCTTGGAGCTGTGAGGATGATGCCAGAGATGTAAGTAGAGATGGAGAGGTAATAGGTAGGCTTCAAGTGAGGTGGATGGTGTTGTTTCCTTTCTTATTTTTTTTTTCTTTTCTTTTCCTGAAAAACTATTTTTTATGTGTTTTTGTTGGACAGAAAGAAGAATGATGCTTGGAGTGTGATGCAGGCTCAGAAATGATGGCAAGGAGGTTCAAAGACTATAGGAGGGTTTATAGGTTCTTTATGAAGCTTCCCTATCCCTCAAACTGCCTTTTATACCCATTTCTGGCTCTCTGTAATTCCTACAGGAGCCTCCTGTAGAAAACACAGTTCTTGAAAAAAAACACAGTGAGGTGAAAGAAATGCCAAGAATGATGGAGAAAGGTATGGGAAGGTAGGATAAGTGCTGATTTTGGTTGTAGGGCTCCCTTAACACCTTCTGCTGCTTCCTGTAGTCCTCCTGCAAACCTGCAATGCAAATGAAAATTCATTTTTCTTTTTCTCTTTTTTCTATTTTTTTTTGTTTTTGAAAACAACTAGGGTGCCTCAAGGAGGTTTTCACCCTAATTGCCTGCTCTGGGCACCTCCAAGGGTGGTTTCCACCCTGGGATCTTATTTTTTTTTTATTTTTTTTTTACATCATTAGGCCACCTCAGAAGAGGTTTTCAACCCAATGATGGGACTCAAGTGCCTCATGGACATTTTCACTTGAGTCCTTTTTTTTTTCCTTTTTCTTCAGTGAGTAGGTGAAGTGGAGGCTAAGACATGCTCCACTGCCATCACTGTCTTATTCAAATCTTCAATGAACTCTCACTTGGAGAGGGGTTTCTTGTAGACTTTCAACTGGTGTCCATTGACAAGCATGGGGATGGCTTCATCATCAATGGTTTTGATCAGAACTGAACCATTGTCATTGCATTTCTCCACAGTGTAGGGTACCAACTGTCTTGTCCTTAGCTTGCCCTTTAAATATTTGTATCTTGAATCATAGTGTAGTGCCCAATCTCCGTCTTGGAATTGCTTCTCCTTGATATTTTTATCATGCCATATCTTTCTCTGAAGCTGAACTACCTCTTTATGGAGAAGGGCCTGCATTCTGTGTTTATCCAATCCATTGAGCTAAAGTAATCTTTCTTTTTGTACATGGTTGAGGTCTAGGTCTAGTTGAGCTGCCATCTTTACGGTATTGAATTCAAATTCTATTGACAGCAAAGCCTTCTTCCCACAGACCAGCTTATAGGGTGTGAACCTTGTGGTGGTCTTCCATGTTGTGTTGTAGGCCCAAGTGGCCTCAACTAATCTATTTGCCCAGTCTTTTCTGCTGCTACTCACTATGTCAGGATCCCTTCCAATGCTCTGTTAGTGACCTCCACCTGCCCATTGGCTTGTCGATGGTAAGGGTCAAAGTCCTATGCTTGATTCTATGATGTGTGAGTAGGTCTTCAATCAAATTGGAAGTGAACTGACTACCTTGATCCATGACCAACTCTCTTGGATACCCGAACTTGTAGAATATGTTCTCTCTAAAAAGTTTAGCTACTTTTTCCTTTGTCGTTGCTTTGATTTCTTTTGCCTTTGCTCACTTTGTTAGGTAATTGGAGCACACAATGATGTATTGTTTCTGATTTGAAGGAGGGCTGATAGGCCCAACAAAGTCCATGCCCCACTTCTCAAATGGCTCAAAGGTCACATGAGGTTGCATGGGCATCTCATCCTTTGGAGTAGGTTTCCCCATCCTCTGACACCGATCACACTGGCTAGTATATCTCCTCACGTCCTAATGAAGAGTGGACCAGTAGTAGCCTACTTGTACTATCTTGAAGGCAGTTCTTTTTGCTACAAAATGACCTCGAGAAGGCCCATCATGACAGGTCAGGAGGATGTCAAAGACTTCCTCCTCCCTGACACATCTTCTCAAGATCTTATCTAGGCAAAGTTTGAAGAGATTTCCCCTAATCCAAGTGAAATAGGTGATTTTCCTTACTATCTTGCTCTTCTCTTTTGAGGATAGGTGTGGTGGGAACTGGGCTGAAACCAAGTAGTTTTCTATATCAGCAAACCATGGAGAGAGTATTGAGATAGAAAACAAATGTTCATCTGGAATTTGGTCATCCACCATTCCTTCTTCACCTGAAGGAAAATTTACTCTAGACAAAAAGTCAGCAACAACATTTTCTTTATTAAGGAATTTAGACTTCTGTGATCCATAACATTGTTTAGAAATCTTCGGCAAAATCACATAACCAATATTTTGTCGACGCGTTTCGAACCAACCAGTGTGGTTCATCGTCAGGACAAGATGAAGAACTGATCTGGCGTAGCGAGAATAAATAGATTGTGCAGAGATTCCAACAGCTAAATCCTAACGGCTAATTTTGACCTGGTCAAAATTAGCCGTTAGGATTTAGCTGTTGGAATCTCTGCACAATCTATTTATTCTCGCTACGCCAGATCAGTTTTTCATCTTGTCCTGACGATGAACCACACTGGTTGGTTCGAAACGCGTCGACAAAATATTGGTTATGTGATTTTGCCGAAGATTTCTAAACAACATTTTCTCTACCAGGCTTATCAATAATGGTCAAATCAAACTACTGCAGTAAAAGCAACCATCTAATAATGTGAGCATTTACATCCGATTTCTTCATTAAATATCTAATTGCAGCATGATCAGTGTGCACAAAGGATTGATAGCCAGTGATATAATGTCTGAATTTGTTTAAGGAATGCATGACAACAAGGAATTCCTTCTTGGTCACTCTGTAGTTTAACTCTGCCTTTAACAAGTTTTTTCTTATAAAGTATATGGAATATGGTAAATTTTCATCAATTTGTCCTAAGGCTACTCTTATTGATTTGTTTGAGGCATCTGTGCGAATGTTGAAAGGTAGGGTCCAGTTTCGGCCTCTAAGAATTGGAGCAGTCACGAGCTTGCTCTTCTAGGTATCTTGGGATTCTTGATAGTTTTCCGACCATATGAATTCGACATATTTACCTAAGAGGCCAAACAAAGGAGAGGCTAGCTTGCTGAAATCTTTAATGAATCTCTAGTAATACCCAGCTAGCCTAGGAAACTTCTGACATCTCTCACTTTTTGAGGAGGTGGGACCCTTTGGATGATGGTAATTTTGTTGGGGTCCACCTTCAGTCCTTGCTAAGATATTGCATGACCTAGCATGGTCCCTTCAATCATCAAGAATTCACATTTTTCCGAACTAAGGGACAGGTTCATCTCAATAGACTTACCTAGAACTTTTCGTAAGTTAGACAAAGCTTCTTGAAAGTCGGAACCATAAGGAGTAAAATCATCCATGTATATTTCTATTGCATCATGAACTAATTCAGAAAATATACTCAATACCGCTCTTTGGAAAGTGGATGGAGCATTACAAAAACCAAAAGGGAGGACTTGGTATGCAAAGGTACCCCAAGGACAAGTGAAAGTGGTCTTATCTTTGTCTTCCAAGCTGATTTGAATCTGATTGTACCCGTTAAACACACCTAGGAAAGAGAAAAACATTTTCGCTGCTAGACCGTCTAAAACTTGATCTATGAAAGGTAAATGAAAATGGTCCTTTTTAGTGGCTTTGTTCAATTCCCAATAGTCTACACAAATTCTCCACTTACAATTTTTCTTGGGCACTAGCACCAAAGGAGAGACCCTTTCACTGTCTAATATGGGATAGATGAATCCTGCATCAAGCAATTTCTGCAATTCTTCCTTAACAATATCTGTAAGTGTTGGATTCATCCTCCTTTGAGGCTGCCTGACTGGCTTGCAACCCTCCTTGATGTATATATGATGAGTACATACTGAAGGGTGTACTCCCTTCATCTCCTTATAACTCCAGGCGAAGGAATCTAGGTGTTTTCTCAGCATGCTACACAATTCCTTCTCCTGGGAAGTGGATAGGGATGGATCGATTTTGAAGGTTCTTGTTGGGATGAACTCTATATTCTTAACATGGAGAGGAGTGAAGTCAGTCGAACAGAGATCAGTTGAGGGGTTGTTTTGGGTGTCTCTTACTATTTCTTCTAATGGTGATACATTGGGAGGTGGATTCTGAATCAAATTTTCAATCATATCATCCTCATCTTGCGATTTCCCCCCCATGGTGATTTCTAATGCACAAAGTGGTGCAGAATAGACTTCATCCTCATCTTCCTCCTCCAACCAGTGAGGTAGATCATGTTCTAGCAAGGGTTGGGCAGAAGGATATAGGAATAACTGCTTGGACATATGCCCATTCTTTATGGTCATGTTCCCAGCTCGACAACTGATGTCAGCATCAACAATAGTCAACCAAGGTTTCCTAGAATGAGAGAATACCCAATGAGCTTTGCCTTTGGTTGGAGAACTAAGAAATCAGAAGGGTACTTCCCAAGAATCAATGGAGACCATCACATCTTCCACAATACCCTCAGGGCTCACGGTGGAGTGGTCTACTAGTTGCAGCATGGTTGAGATCTTCCTTAAGGAGCCTTGGAGGTTGAGTTTAAGCATTCTGTCCTTTGTGATCACATTAATGGCAGCTCCTTGATGAATCAAGGTGTGTGGGATCATGGTGTCATTGATGTGGACATAAACTAGTGGGCTTCTAGAGTCCATATATTTTGGAGAGATTACCTGCCCTAACATCAGGTCAAACAGTTGCCCTATGACATTGATGGTTGGGACCTCTCTCTGTTGTAGGGAAAAGTATCCGACTCGGATGACCCTATCCCACTCTAAGGGTGATAGTTCCTTAGCAACAACTGTAAAACAAACTACTTAAGGTTTACTTCTTTATGAAAGCAAAAGAGAATGGAGAAAAGCACTAACCGTTGCCTTGTGCTTAATGTCGAATCCAAACTCTTCTCTTTGGCCGCTTGCTCCTAGCTCCTTGTTCTTTTGCTTGCCCAGCTACAATGAGATCCTGCAAAATAACAAAGAAGGAAACTACAAGAGGCATGCAATCATAACTGGTTCATGGATTAGTGTAAACCAAACATGCAATCATCACAATATATCATTGAAACAAGAGCACATAGAAGAACCTCAATAGCTTTTATTAATGAAGAAGTAAAGGTTCTGAGAGTATTACAACCATTGAAGGCTCCAACCCAGCAACACCTCCCAGTAGAAAGAATTTCTCCTCTTCACCTCTCTCAAACAATCACCCAATAGTTCTATAGTGAAACCAACAGCATATCATTACTTTGCACAAAATTCCAGCCTCCTGAGCTCATAGGAGAGAGCTCAATATATAGATGAATTGAGAAAGGATGAGTCAGCTTGCAACTGATGTGTAGCTGCCTTGTGTCCTCTCTCTCTTCAGTTAATCTTTAGTTGATCTTCAGTTCTTGAGTCCACTTGGAGAACCTTGCTTCCACTTGGAGAAACAGAGCCTCTGACTCATCACAAGGCGAAATACCTGATCCAAGTGTCATTTTTGGAAGATTCCAGAGCAATGACTCAGTGTGCCACTTGTCTCATCTCGCTCAGCGCAGGTGGCCTTTGTTCCACTTGCTTTGCAACGCAGGTACACCATGGAGCAACTGAGTTTCAGCGCAGAAACCTAGTGGAGCACCTGCTTTGATTTCAGGATTGCTTGTTTTTGAGTGTTTTCAGGTGGAGAACTGATCTGAGAGCTGTTGGTTTGCTGACCTTGTTCCTCTAGGGGTAGGAACATCATGTTTAGGGAACTTTGGATCCCTTGGATTATTGACAATTCATGCTTGTTGCTGTAAGGCACAAATTTGTCTATAACAGATGCCCCCTAAAGTATGAGGTCGTTTATCGGGTGAAATGCTTTATTGAGAGGATCCGAAGTTCATTCAATCTGCTGACAAGTGTCCTGTAATAAGATACAATACGATACATTATTTTTCATACATTTTCATGATCTAGCTGAGGCGGGCATTCCCATGCTCAGCTTTATAAATACATTTTGGTACATAGAACAGACGATCGTCTGATTGTAGACTGATAATTCTCTGCTGAAATTATCATCCTTTGAGAAGGATGATCATCTGCTGCAATGATGTACATATCAAATGTCTTTATATCCTGAATATATATCGCAGCCCGGATGGATGAAACTAGATCCGGGGTCTTCAATCTCTTCCGATCTTCACTCGATGTACAAGTCGATCCATGTGAGAATTTCTTGAAGTCGAACATGGAAAGACATCACTTGATTATCGGCCAATGATGTAAACCGTTAACAAGCGCGAGAGGAATCACCGATAAGGATGATGACCCTCAAGGTATAGCAGTACAATTCACATGGTGGGAATAAAGGACTTGGCGTCGACCACCATGCAAAATCCTCTGGTCGAAGGTCATTGATGTATACCTGTCGCCGGAAGTGAGAAACTTGCCATTGAGGCATGCAAGCTTCAAAGTACTGAAGGGGTTGTTCCTAGATCAACTCCTTGGATAATGAGCTGATGTCGACAAGGAGCGATCCGTCAAAGGAGGGCCTTAATGAATCCCACATCAGTGACACGGAACGGAGCTAGTGATTGTGATGAGGTGAAAACAAACTGTGATGTATGATTCAGGGTGGCGGTCATGAAGTGGATGAAGGATAATGTATGGCAGTGGATGGGACACGGTTGACTCTTTGCAGAACCACATCTCTTGAACATATAACGACACTGATGTGATGGATTGGTAGCATTACCCCAATTGTGGATGGTGTGGCGAGGACCATGGTTATGAGACCGGTGAATGAAACAACCCAACCCGATGTGATACGGAGGACAAAGTGTCATGTTCAAGAGCGACTTGCTACCATTAATGCTGTGAGGTTCTCCCAATTTTTCCCCAGTCATTGCTGACCAGTACCTCTTTATTTTTGTCAAGCTTGAGGAGGATAACATATGCTTGTTCTATAACCTGCCCTTCGGGCAAGCCCATCGCTATGTTTTAACGAGCCTAGCGATAGGGAAACTCGTTCTCGTCTAAAGACAAGTTTTCGCTATTTAATCATTTTAACGAGTCTAACGACAATGAAAACTCGGTCCTTTTCATTTTTAGAGAGTCTGAAAAGGTACGGAAAGTTAACTCCAAAATTCCTTTTTCGTCTTCTAATCCCTTAAGTCCGAAAAAGTATAAAAAAATACAGAAGGGATGAATTTTCGATTGCTTTAACGAGCCGAACAAAACAAGCGCTCGATCTTTTTGTGCAATAATCCCTCAGGTCCAAAAAGATTAAAATCTAGAGGAGGGATAGCTTTCCGGTCACTTTAACAAGCTGGAAGGCCAAAACTCGGCAATCTTTTCATATTTTACGAGTCAGTGAAAAGAGCTTAAAGACGACTCATCTTTCGAGGAACGAGTGATTAACAGGGCAGCAGCAGATTCCAGGTACAGGTTGGAATATTCCAATCACGGCAGTGTCACAAGGATGGCTTAGTGAAATCACTCTTCGCAGCTGTTCCTCAAAACGGGTAAACAAACATATGGAGATGAACGATTGGCCAAATGAACGGATGGAGGTGAGACTGCAAGAACACGACCAAGGGCTTTAATATGGCTGTCAAAGGTTACATTTACCAAGGTTATTTACCGGTTCATTTTTTCTGGGTGAGCTTGAACTCTAGGGGAAGATTGCTCACAACTTATGTTTATTTTTTAACGAGCATGAACTATGTGCTAAAACTGCTCAGAGCTTGCGTTTATTTTTTAACGAGCATGAACTGTGTGCTAAAACTGCTCGATTCTTGCGTTTATTTTTTAACGAGCATGAACTGTGTGCTAAAACTGCTCGAACATACCAGTCATAATACAAGAAACGCCTCAGGTGAGGTAGTCATATTTAAGGAGCTATACCTCACTAGTTACTCCAATTTGGCAAGTTTTAACTTTTGCCCCACATCCTTTCTTTATGCAAGCTGGAAACGGCTAATCCTACGAGTTTAACGGGTTAGATCTACAGGTTTAAAGGGAGGACCTAAAAATTTAAAAAATAAATAGTCGTCCCATGCTTGCACTCCAAAAGGTTTGCATGCCCCCAAGTATAAAGTATAATTTCGAGGCGCTGCCTCTTACTTATTATCCGAAAAATAGTTCTGTTCGTTGCCGCAAACTAAACCCCTTTTTCGGCGATGTCTATCACTAGGTTACTAAAGACGGTGACCACTTGTTGCAGCAATTTCATCTCTTTCTTTGGAGGCTGCCCCTACTTATCCTTCAAAACATATGTTTTAATGGGTGAGGCTTGCCTTCAAAGATGGTGGCTACTTGCCGCCACAAATGGATCTCCTTCCTCGGTATCCTAATTATCTAGACAAGGGGAGCGAGAAGCAGATTATCTCACTCACATAACTTTGACAAAAGAATCTTATTCTAGAACAACCCTCTCTTCCTTCTTTCGGACGGGGTACGGACTAGTCATATTCTTCTGCGGAAATCAACTTTATACCCAAGGTTTCCTCTGCCCAAGGCAGGCCAGGGTGCATGCCCCCTGGGTCCCAGTTCTTTCTTTCCGAATTACTTGCATTCATCGGGAAGTAGAACCGGGGGTGGAGGCATTTCTTGAGTGAATAAGCCGTTTAGGGTTGGTATTTGACTATTTGCGATGCGAGATCCCGGAAATGAAAGTTGGTCTACGAGTTTGAATATCTTTCCTTCGTGTGGAAAACACATTACTCTAAAGAGTGAGGAGACTATAGCTCCCATGCAATATATATAGTCCCGTCCAAGGAGTAGGTTATAATCCAAGGGTCCTTGGACTACCATGACATTCATATGAACTGTCTTCTTCCTCAATGTAATGGGAACATTGGGGAGAATCCCTAATGGGCGACTGGTTCCTTTATCAAAACCCGATAGATTTCTCATCTCAGGTAAAAGCGCCGGGGAACCCAGTGCTTTCCAAGCAATAGAGGAAAGGATACTCACAGATGCCCCTTCATCAATGATGGTTCCAGCCATTACCATTCTATAGATTTGGACAATGATTCTGAATGGTATACTGGCTGGTAACCGGGGTCTGCCTAGTTGGTTCCAATCAAAGGATACAACCAGGTTGCTTGGTGGTGGGACCGAATACACGGCCGGATACGACCCTGACGATGTTCCTTCCTGCGATAAAGGAATGGGCGCATTGCCCTGATTCTCATCAGAGTCTGTGTTGATGAAAAGAATCTGGACGGTGTCATCCTTATTCTCTTTAGTGAGGGTGTCATTTGAAGATGAATCTTCAACGACGGTGTCATTTGAGGATGAAACCTCTGAAGGAAGAACCGGGTCAACTGTCGTTTCGACCTTTAGACTTTCGTCTGGTCTAGATTCAGTTGGTTCATTCTCAATGACCGACACTTCAGCTGACCACTTGAGCGGGCCAGCTGGATTTTCAACTATCGAGGGATTAGGCACGAGTTTTTGGTATCCAAGAGGAAGTCGTAACGGTGATACCGGACGATCTTCCAAAACTCTCTTCGCCTCGTCTAAGAATGGACATCGGTGGATGGCATGATCGCCTTCACACAACATACAGGGTGATCTTGGTCTCCCTTTTCGTCCTTCACTCTCGCTAGTTGACGGATTGCAATCAACATGACTACCAGAGGTTGATGCTACCGGATTGTGCAACCTGGGGGACCAGTCCCTTAGTATCCGGGGAATACAAGGACAATCACGATGGAAGTAGGTCCCTTTGCAAATGACACATGGCGATTTAGGCCCGGTTGGTGCAGTGTGTGGATTTTTGTCAGATGTCTTTTGCTTGCCCCCAGTCGCCTTCGCCATAGGCCCCTTCTGCTTCTTTTCTTTCTTCTTCTTTTCCTTCTTCTCCATGGGAGGCTGACTTTTGCCAGCTCTACCTTGTGAAGATGAAGGATCAGAGGAAGAAATGTAAGAAGTGGAAGGCTGGTGGGCAGCTCTAGACTGGTCTGACTGTTGATTCGACTGCTCAGGATTTGTGGCGATTTGAACTACATTAGTTGAAAAGAGCCATACAGGTAGGCCAATTGTCAATCCTGGAAGTGACAATGTGGCCATATGAGGCGCACCAACATCTCCCCAAGAGGAGAAGGGATTTGGACTTCCACCAAGGTTACTTCCTTGGTTGGTGGGCTCCATACTTTTCAACTGAAAGATCAGCGTGGGAATAAGAGGTGATTATGTTTCGTTTAAAATAAATTTTATTAACGACGCTTTTAGACACAAACTTGCTTTTTCATGTTTTAAGAGTCGAGAAAAAGCTAAAGATGACTCTAGTCTCCTTCGATGTATTAACGAGCCCGAAGTGACAAATGCTCGGATGGACTTTTTCAGTTATAGAGTTTGAAAAAGGCCAAAAGAAACTTCTCTGGAGTTCTAGGCAGAGGGTGTGCCAAACTTTTCGCGAAACCACAGAATACGTTTTACGGTGCGGGTGGTCGATCTTCGTGAATGCTGTGTTCACTGCATCGCGATCAGTAGGGCGGCCGACACGGCTTCCTATGGATAAAGGATAATTGCCTATAGGGGTCTCCCAATATATACGCGACGGTACGTGGGAGCACAAGTCCGTATTAGTGCCACCGACTCTCAGGAGGAATCACTCACCTTCATAGAGATCGACAGTCACTATGTTTAACGACGCCGGAACACGTCTCTACCTAGACCTCTATTTGTTTGCGTTATGTTACAAAGCGTTGTTATGTAAATTGGATTTATTTTAATGTTGATCTTGCTTAGCAGTTTGCCTTTAAGGATCACCACGAGATGTATGTAACAAATTCCTGAATGCAGTCTAAGATGAGAAGCAAACTTTTCAATCTTTCAACTTTGAAAACCTTAACTACTGAGGGAAAAGAAAGGCAAATCTTTTCACACAGATCATAGAGCACACACTAAATGCAAATTTTTCCTAAATCGTCAAGCAAACAGTCAAATGAAAAATGCACAATGCATGTATTTTCTTTTTCCCTTTCTTAATGTGGATGGGTTACAAAAAGAAAGTTGTTATATAACTTTGATTTCGATTTAAAGCGAAAGTAAACAAGCTTGTCCAAAATCAAAAGACACCTTAAGATTCACTTGCTTAATCACTGGAAATGCATGAAATCAAACCATAATGACGAAAGTAAATGACTAATCAGCTATGGACAGCAAACAAGCTAACTCTTCAGACCAGCAAAATGCCTAACACAGGTTCAGATCTAAGAGGCCAAAAGCAAGACTAGTTTACTTTTCGTTATGGGAAATTGTAAATGAGTAAGAAATACAAAAGAACAAGTACAATTTCATTATATAACAGAGGCGGAATGATGGCAAGTAATATTGGTTTCAGAACAGGTGCAAGACTGGTAACTGGCAGCCAAATCAATAGTGAAAACAGGCAAGAGAAAAGGAGGAAACCCCAACAGCACTAAGCAAAATTGGGCCAACGCAGGTGCTGCACAGCCAGTCTGGCTCTCAGCGCAGGTATCCCCTTCGGGACCTGCGTTGCAAAGCAGGTAGCCTGTGTACTACCTGCTTTGGAAAACGAAAGTTGCGTTTTCACAGTTTCCAGGTCATAATTTTCTCAAAAATGCACAGTTTTTGCTCAAATCAGAAGCAATCAGTCAAGCACACTCAAAGGGATGATTAGGAAGGTGAAAAGCTATCACTAAGAGCTTACAAGGATCCTTGTAGATCAGCTCTTCAAATCATGAACTTGCTCAGAAATGAGCTAGAGTAGCTGCCCTCTACTTCGCTTTTGATATAGTCAAAAGCTTTTCGATTTGGTACTCTTTTGTTCAGGAAAGGAATAGCAAAATACTACAAACACAATCAAACGGATACGATCCCCAGCGGAGTCGCCAGTTTGTTGTAGGGAAAAGTATCCGACTCGGATGACCCTATCCCTCTCTAAGGGTGATAGTTCCTTAGCAACAACTGTAAAACAAACTACTTAAGGTTTACTTCTTTATGAAAGCAAAAGAGAATGGAGAAAAGCACTAACCGTTGCCTTGCGCTTAATGTCGAATCCAAACTCTTCTCTTTGGCCGCTTGCTCCTAGCTCCTTGTTCTTTTGCTTGCCCAGCTACAATGAGATCCTGCAAAATAACAAAGAAGGAAACTACAAGAGGCATGCAATCATAACTGGTTCATGGATTAGTGTAAACCAAACATGCAATCATCACAATATATCATTGAAACAAGAGCACATAGAAGAACCTCAATAGCTTTTATTAATGAAGAAGTAAAGGTTCTGAGAGTATTACAACCATTGAAGGCTCCAACCCAGCAACACCTCCCAACAGAAAGAATTTCTCCTCTTCACCTCTCTCAAACAATCACCCAATAGTTCTATAGTGAAACCAACAGCATATCATTACATTGCACAAAATTCCAGCCTCCTGAGCTCATAGGAGAGAGCTCAATATATAGATGAATTGAGAAAGGATGAGTCAGCTTGCAACTGATGTGTAGCTGCCTTGTGTCCTCTCTCTCTTCAGTTAATCTTTAGTTGATCTTCAGTTCTTGAGTCCACTTGGAGAACCTTGCTTCCACTTGGAGAAACAGAGCCTCTGACTCATCACAAGGTGAAATACCTGATCCAAGTGTCATTTTTGGAAGATTCCAGAGCAATGACTCAGTGTGCCACTTGTCTCATCTCGCTCAGCGCAGGTGGCCTTTGTTCCACTTGCTTTGCAACGCAGGTACACCATGGAGCAACTGAGTTTCAGCGCAGAAACCTAGTGGAGCACCTGCTTTGATTTCAGGATTGCTTGTTTTTGAGTGTTTTCAGGTGGAGAACTGATCTGAGAGCTGTTGGTTTGCTGACCTTGTTCCTCTAGGGGTAGGAACATCATGTTTAGGGAACTTTGGATCCCTTGGATTATTGACAATTCATGCTTGTTGCTATAAGGCACAAATTTGTCTATAACACTCTCTTGCGCATTCCTAGATGCAAAAAGAACTTCTCTTTGATCAACCTATTGTATATAGGCACATCTTTTATGGCTTGGAGAAGTGGTATCTTCACACACAAATGTTTCAATTCTCCCAGGAGTTCAGTTTCTTTTGGGGTAGGATGAACTGTTATGAATAGTCTCTCAGGAAAGGGTGGATTTTCTTTAGGTTCACTTTCCTATTTATCTTACTCAACCTCCCTGGGTGGAGGCTGGCTATCTCGGAGAAATTTCCCAGATTGGAAGTTAATTTCCTAAATCTCCACAACATAAGTCGGGCATGATGGTTCCCCACTATACACTTGTGAGCCTGTCTATTGTTCGGGTTAGGATTTGGTTGGGTAGGCATTTGGGGTTTCTTTGGTGGAGCAGGAGGTAATGGTTGTGGTTGGGCAAGTGGTGGAGGCAAAAGAGTGGGACGAGAGTTGTATTGGGGCCTCCACCCTTTATGAGATGCATTTCACTGAGGTTGCAACTGAGCATAGGATTGAAATGAATGGGTGGCTAGTTGGGCATGATATGGAGATGTGAAGGACCAAGGAGGAGGTGTGGACCAGGAAGGATGAGCACGGGGGCCCCAAGAAGGTATGGAAGTGACTTGGTTGGGGTTGTAGTATGGCTAAGATGTCCCTTGCATCCCCTGCTGATATGGTCTAGGTCCATGCGGCCTCATTTGGTTTATGTAATAGAGCTGTTCATTGACACTGTCAACCCCTTGATATACAACTTTAAGTCTGGGTAAGGAAGGACACTTGTCTATAGAATGATTTTCTTCACAGACTGAAAAAATCTCTATAGAGTTCAATGGGCATTCATTCTTAGGATGCCTCCTAGTGCATCTAGGGAAAAAAATGGCTAAAGCCCTCTCTACCTCCTCTTGTTTTCTTTTGATATGTAAGGTATCCATTTGCATGGTAAAAGTCTCTAGCATCTCACTCTTGAAGTCTTCCAGCATGTTTCCAATTTCTCCTTTAATGGATGAGTTAGAGGAAGAGGTGCTAGCTATGGGTTGACTCCCCCTACCTTTCTTTCTGGCTACTCTGGAATGGTTTCTAAAAATAGTCTTTATGTCCTCATAAGACAGTTGGTAGATGTATCCCCCTATCAGTAGATGGAGGGTGTCTAAATGATCTTCCCAAATTCCTCTAAGCAGGACCAGCTTCAAAGACTCAGGGTCAAGTCTACACCCGACCCTTTTGTAACTGAGCTAGAATCTCTCTTCATAATATTCCAGAGACTCATCACTTCTTATAGTCATTCGGAAAATATCTTCTTTAGTATCTTTTGACCTACAATAGTCTCGATACTTGTTGTTAAAGGCTTGTTGCATCTGATCCCATGTTGTGATGCTATTGCTAGGTAATCCCATGAACCAGCGTAGTGCTGCATCCTTGAGAGTAGAAGGGAACAGCTTCAAATTTTTCTCATACTCTACATAGTCATAAGTTCAACAGGTAATAGAAAACTCAAACAAAAAGGTATCAGGATCTTCTGTAGTCAGACCATGGAAATGAGGTAGGGCGGAAGGGCTTATATTCTTCATTTTGGTGTTCCTATTGGTCTCCAGAATGGGAAAGGTACCTTCTATTCTCTCTCCATTACCCCTATCATTTATGTGTTTAGCCATTGGCTCCAAAGGAATGCTTTCTTCTTCTTCTTCCCCTATAGGTTCTTCAAATATGTCTTGTTGTTCAACTAAGGGTTATTCTTGATCGCAGTCACTGAAGAAGAGAGAAGGCTAGATGTGTGAAGTAGTGGGGGTGTTGGGAAAAATATTCCTAAGTTATCTCTATTCCTACGGGGCATGAAAGGAAATCTTTTTGGTTGGTTTTTGTTTCTTTTTTCCCCACATTGATAGTACCTGCAAAACTGAAATTGATTGAACAAAACAACTTGCAACTAATTGAAATGAACTTGCTAAAATGAAATTTGCAGAATTTGAAAAGGAAAGAAAGGAAATGCATATCTTGAAAGGAAAGGAAATGACTAGTCTACTCTTACTGAAATGAAATTTGCAGAATTGAAAAGGAAAGCAAGGAAATTCAGAACTTGAAAGGAATGGAAATGACTAGTCTACTCTCGCTAAAATAAACTATTAGCAGAATGTTGCAATAGAAAATAGAAGAAAACAGTAATCACAGAATACTCTGACGCTTCCCCTACAACAGTGTCAAAAAGGGGTGAGCACTAGTATTGCAGCAATAATGCTACAACTCTTGGGTTGCCTACTTTACTCTTATCTACCCGGTAGTTCGTAACAAACTTGGAAGCGACGGTGTTGTATGCACAAGCACTAGTTCTTACTGCAGGTTGTCACTTGGTCAGCCGGTGTAAGATCACTAGGATCTCAAGCCAACTTCTATGGATTCTAGAAGAAGCACTATATATGATGAAAGGAGAGAATGACTACTCTACAGATACTATTCTAACTGCAAAAGGGAGAAACTTCGAAATGTAAAGAAAACTAGTAAACCCTAATTAACCAACTACTCCTACTTTTGCAGAAAGCATTATGAAAATCATGAAAGGAATTCCATCACCTACTCAAGGAAGTAAACAACATTTGACTAAGCTATTTATGGAAGTAAATAAGGAAAAAACATCTTTTTGGATTTTTATGTATTTTTATGTGGATTTGATATGAATGTAATTTATTGTTTATGAATGTGGCAGTGAATAGGTGGCATTGGAGAGTGGTTTTGGGACATGAGAGGATGTAGGATGGTGTGGATGGGTCCTAGGAGGTCGTAGGTGGCCTTCTAGAGGCTTTTCCCACACTTTGCCTTCAAAAAAAAGCCTACAGGAAAATCTAGAGGAGGACACAAGAAATCTACAGGAGGAAAACAATGTTCTATAGGAGGCCTACAAGAGGAGGCTGAGAGCAGTTATCACTATTTTGAGGGTGTGAGAGTGGGCGAACGAGGTGGATGAAGGTTGAAATGAGCTGTTAGGGTGCCTAGGGTCTACCAAGAATCACCAAGAGAGAGGAAGATGATTGGGTTTGCTCAAGGAGAGAGGAAGAATTTCTATGGAAAATGTAGGAAAATAAGGAAGAATTGAGGTGAGATTTGGGTGACCTGTAGGGCAAGTATCAGGTGAAGAATGGGATGGCTGATAAGGTGGTCTACTACAAGAAGAGATCTATTGCAAAGGAACTGACAGTCAACCAATAATATCAAACAAGCAATGAACTGAGTGCATCTAGAAAAATAGAGTTTTGCATCAAACTAGTATAAAATATGATCTATGAAAGGAAATGCTGAGAAATACTACAAGAAAGGAAAGCATGAAAGAACACTACTACAAATAAAGAAGTGAGCATGATGAAGAAGATCTGAAGTGAAACATAACTAGACTATTAACCTACTAAAAGCTGCAAACACTAGAAGTCCTATGAATGAGGAAAATATGTGTTTTTGGAACAACAAGAGGTTTTTTGCCTCAAGTCATGGTCCTGAAGGGAGGAAGAGAGGCCAAGGCACTATTGCTAGCCTTTTGAATCTTCTTTTTATCACTTCTTAGCCTGCTATAGAGAGCACAAATGGAAGAAAACTATTGAATCATAAAAAGCAACCTATTCTTAATCATGAAAGAAATACATCTAACAACAACCTAATCTACAAACTAAAATAAAACATAAAATTCGAGTAAAGAGGAGCTTGGCTGCTTGGATTGGGCCCTAACACAATAGCTTTAGCCCTCTGAGGTAACTCAGTGCTAGTTCAAAAAGGATTCCATCTTTATTATCAGAACAATAACAAGATTACATGAAACTGTCTCAAAAATAATGAGCTCGAAGTTGGAGCAGAGTTTACGTAAGAAAAAATTCAACAAAGATCCCACAAAAATCTGACCCTAGTGAGGCCCTAGCCCTCTCTACTTATACAAATGATGCTACGCACAACTTCCTTAAAATCATGGAGGCTTGGCTCCCAATACTCGAAATAATCATCAGTCATCCTCCACTTGCTCGGATTCCTTCTAGTGCATGACTTGCTTGCTTGTACTCCGAGTTGAATGAAGGGGAATTCTTAGTGAGGAGTAAAAATGAGGGTGATTCCCTCCTATAAGTCCTCTCCTTTGTCCACTTCGAGTTATTGCTGCCATTTTTCCACTGGATCCTTGACTTTGACCTCAAAATTCATCAATAATCTGTGTTAAACACATGTTAGACCACATGGCATCATAACTAACTCAACTCACTCCATAAGCATAAGTATAATCATAAAATCATACAATAAGCTAAGAGAATGGTTGATTTTACTAGGTTAGGAGGTATAATGAGCCCATATAATTATCAATTTATGAGGCTCATCACATGAAATATCTCTTTTTTTTTTCAAATAACAAGACATTTTAACATAAAAGCCGTTAATGTAAATCTATTTTAAACATAGATATATGAAATAGTAAAAAAATCTAATTTTCTAAACTATACATTTTCTCATTGTTTAATATTAAAATATTAAAACGTATTATATAATATTATTAATGTAATTTTTAATAATATTAATATAAGTTTTAATATTATTAATAATATTTACAATATATAGAATTTTATTATTAATAATATTATTCAATAATAATAATAATAATGATAATATTTTCTGAATTTAAATTTCTATAATCTATAAAGAATTGCTAAAAATATTTAGTTAGAAATCAAATAATAAGAATATTATTATTATTATTATTATTATTATTTTATGTATTTATACTTTTGTGATCCATAATGAATTAAGAAAAATCTTTCGGTGGAAATCACATAAGAGAAAAATTTTGGCCCGCGCATTTCGAACCAACAAGTGTGGTTCATGATTAGGACCAGATGAAGAGGCAAACCATGGCAATGACTTAAATAGAGAGCAATGTAGATACCAAAATTTCTAGTAATGGTTATATTTAGACAATAATATTTAAATTATGATGATGATGACGATGATGATGATGATGATGGTTAACATCCACTAAGACCAAACTTTGGTTGATCGGACCTAAAGAAACAAATTATTTAGTTTGATTTAAGATTTTATTCCTATGCTCAAAAAGCTTGGAGAGAAGCCTCCCGAGCTCACTATAATTTTGACACTGTAAAAGGCTAGGAAGGTCAATATTGCAACAAAGATTATGATTCTAAGATCTAATGTGGTTGTACATGGGGCACTCTAAGAGGAAGTGATTTACATCCTCGATGTTCATATTCTCACAGAGATGGCATATCCTTTCCATCCATGGTGTTTTAGGAACTGCCCAACAACCTGTTTCATTATGGAGCTCATGAGAATTCATTCTAATCTTGGCTATATTAACTTTCTTCTTGGAGCTAGTTAAAATAGGGAGATACTTTTCATCTTCTTGAGTGGGGTTGATGACCTCCTTATAATATCTTAATTTTCTTTTAGCTCTTAAATGTTTCTCACACCACATTTTTTCTTTGAAGTTAGAAGTAACAATATTTTTAATGTTATTAATGTTTTCCAATGCAACATTCTCATTGATATCCCAATGGTTTAACCAGGACCTGGTTTCTTTAATTTATTAGTATATTAAAAACAAATATTATTAAGTCATGGCTATATTAAACAACTAATTTTTGAAAAATAATAGTTAAATTAATTTATTAAAATCATATATATATATACAAAGAAAAGTAATCAATAAATAAAACTGTGTCAACAATAAAATATGGGGTTGAGGCCCGTTAAACAAATAACAAAAATACTAAATGGAGTTAAGAACAAATATGATGATAAAATACTTAAGAAAACATGAAGGGTCAAGAAAATAAACTCTAATGAAGAATAAATCGATAACAAATACTATAAAAAAGACGCCATACCTACATAGATAAACAAACAAACAAAATAAATCCCAAAAAGAAACCTAAGAACTGGGAGGACAAGACAAGGACCCAACATCTACTAATATTCCAACCGTCATCTCTATTCAAATTATTGGCTCTTTTTTCAATTTCTAGGGTCTCTCTATAGAGAAGATGGTTGGAATATTAGTAGAAGTTAGGTCCCTGTCTTGTCCTCCTAGCTTTTTAGGTTTCTTTTTTAGATTTATTTTCTTTGTTCGTTTATCTATTTAGGTATTGGTGTCTTTTTTATAGTATTTTTTGTTGATTTATTCTTCATTAGAGTTTATTTTCTTGATCCTTCATGTTTTCTTAAGTATTTTATCAGCATATTCGTTCTTAACTCCTTTTAGTATTTTTGTTATTTTTTTAATGGGCCTCAACCCCATATTTTATTATTGACCCAGTTTTATTTATTGATTACTCTTCTTTGATATATATATATATATATATATATATATATATTTGATTTTAATAAATTAATTTAAATATTATTTTTCAAAAACTAGCTGTTTAATATAGCCCTTACTTCTTAATATTTTTTTTTATCATAATTTAAATATTACTGTTCAAAAACTAGCCATTTAATATAACCATTACTTAATAATATTTGTTTTTAATATATTAATAAACTAATATAATAGTTTAAATATTATTGTTCAAGTATAGCCATTACTAGAAATTTTCGTCTCTACATTGCTCTCTATTTAAGCATTTTCCATGGTTTGCCTCTTCATCTGGGCCTGATGATGAACCACACTTGTTTCGAAATGCGTTGGCCAAAATTTTTCTTTTATGTGATTTCCACTGAAAGACTATGCTTAAATTATTATTATTATTATATTGTCTATAGATTAATGTTTTCCATGATTAATTACAAATATAACTATGATTAATCATTAAAAATAATAATAATAGTAATAATAATCCTATTAATAAATAAATATTATTAATGATATTAATAAATAATAATATTAAATATAAACAATTAATTTTATTAGAAAATAAAGTATTAAGTATTATTATTTAATAATAAATAATATATTTCTGAGACATATTACCTTTTCTCGTATCTTTGCTAGCATAGTCTGCCATTGTGTTGCATCATTCTAAGAATTATACTCCACTTTTGATACATTTGGTATATCGGATGCATCATGGTACCATAATATATATCAAATTATGTTAAGGGACATTTGTAATTAACATGGAAATATGATTAACCATAGTGAGGCATGGTCAAACATGATCAACTGTGGTTAATATAAATTAATATAAATGTCGATATTAATATTACAGATTAATATTATTACTACAAATATAATAATAATAATAATTAATTATTATTATTATTATTATTATTATTGAATAATTAAATAATATTAAATAATTTAATTAAATAATAATACTAACAATATAGTTACGAATTTTTTATTATTAATTAATATTTAAATTATATATTAATAATAAACAATAAATAATTTACTTATGTATATTAAAAAACAAACATAATAATTATCATTTAATTCATTTTTTTATAATAAATAATTGATTAATAAATTAGAAAACCCTTGGGAGTAATGTTATAAACTCTTGGGATTAATATTATAAACATAAGTGATTATCAAAATCACATATCAATAAAACCAAGGAATTTATACTATAAACACTAGGAATATGAACCCTTACACTAATGAACCCAGAGGATTGATAATATAAACCCAAGGGATTAATATTATAAAATCAATGGATTAATATTATAAACCTTAAGATAAATATTATAAACCACAACCACATTAAGTAAGGTGGTTGATATATGCTGATAGGTGTATATGAAGCACATGTACAACCACATTCGTAAATGTGGCTCACTTATGTTGATAAGCATATAATTAATATATATTTATTAACACAACTATATAAATCCTAAGATAAATATTATAAACACAGTGGAATAATAAACCCAAGGGATTAATATTAAACCCAAGGGGTAAATATTATAAACCCAAGGTATATAAACCCAAAGATAAATAGTATAAACCCCAAAATAAAGATGGTTGATCATGGTTGATCTCCATATTGAGACAATATTTGTTACAATGCGATGTTCGAACATGGTTGCCCATGATTTATTTTCATATTGAGACAATCCTTGTCACAATGCAACATTGGTTGATTTTCATATGGAGAAAATCTTAGTGAGAATGTAACATTGGACCATGGTTAACCATGATTATAAACCCAATGGATTAATATTAAATCCAAATATGAACATTATAAACCCTATGAACAATATTATATGCTAGGAATATTAACCCTTAGATTAATAAACCCAAGTGATTGATATTATAAACCCAAGGGATTAATACTAAAAACGAAAGAGGTTATAAACCCAAAAGAATATTATTAATCCCGAGGGCTAAATATTATAAGCTCAAGGTAGAAAAACCCAAAGATAAATATTATAAACCATAAAATAAACATGGTTAACCATGGTTTACCATCATTGAATTTCATACTGAGACATTATTTGTCACAATGGGACATTGGACCATGGTTGATTTTCATTTTGAGACAATCTTGGGCACATTGTGACATTGGACCATCATTGACCATGAATGGCCATGATTGCAAAGCCAGGGGATTTATATTAAACCATAGGAATAATATTATAAACCCTAAAATAAACATGGTTGACTATGGTTGACCATGGTTCATTTTCATATTGAGACAATCTTTGTCACAAGGTGATGTTGAATCATAGAAATATGGTAAGTCACGATAAAGCATGGTCAACCTTGGCTAACATTAATATCAATATTATTATTATTATTATTATTATTATTATTATTATGATTATTAATGACAATCTAAATAATATTATTATGAGTATTAATATAACTATTATTAATATTGAACAATTAAATAATATTAAATAATGAATTTATTCATATTAACAAATAAACATAATAATAATAATAATTTAATTAATTTTTTATAGTTGAAGTAATTTATTAATAAATTTAAAAAACCTTGGGAGTAATATTATAAATCCTTGGGATTAATATTTTAAACCTAAGTGATTATTCGAATCATAAACCCAAGGAATTGATATTATAAACCTTAGGAGTATGAACCCTTACACTAATAAACCTAAGAGATTGATAATATAAACCCAAGGGAATAATATTAAACCCAAGAGATTAATATTATATACCCAAGATATATAAACCCTGAGATAAATATTATAAACCACAAACACATTAACTAAGGTGGTTGATATATTCCGATAGGCATATATGAAGCACATGTACAACCACATTAGAAAATGTGGTTGATATATGTTGATAGGAATATAATTAATATATATTTATTAACTTAACTATATAAACCCTAAGATAAATATTATAAACCCAAAGGAATAACATTCAACTCAAGGGATAGATATTATAAACCCTATAATAAACATGGTTGACTATGGTTGACCACGGTTGATTTTCATATTGATATAATCTTTGTCACAATGCGACATAGGACTATGGTTGACCATGTTTGATTTTCAAATTGAGATAACATTTTTCACAATTCGTTTTTGCCCAATGGATGACCATGGTTGACCATGGTTGACCATGGATGAGCATGGTTGTCACAATGTAACATTGGACCAAGAGACAATGTTTGTCACAATGTGACAATGGTTATTGACCATGGTTGACCATTATTCACCATGGTTATTAACCATGGTTGACCACAATTGACCATGATTAACCATGGTTTACCATGGTTGAGACAACCTTTGTTAGAATGTGATGTTGCACTATCGTTGAACATGGGTTATTTTCATATTGAGATCATCCTTGTCATAATATGACATTGGTTGATTTTCATATTGAGAAAATATTTGTGACAATTTGATGTTGGACCATGTTTGACCATGATTATAAACCCAATGGATTTATATTGATCACATAAATTAATATTATAAACCCTATGAATAATATTATATGCTATGAATATAAATCCTTAGAACAATAAACCCACGCAATTGATATTATAATCCAAAGGGAATAATAAACCCAAGGGATTATTACAAAAAACCCAAGAGATTATAAACCCAAGGGAATAATATTAAACTCGAGGGATAATTATTATAAACCCAAGGTATAAAAACCCTAAGAGAAATATTATAAACCCTAAAATAAACATGGTTGGCCATGGTCTACGACCATTGAATTTCATAGTAAGACAATCTTTGTCACAATGTGACGTTGGACCATGGTTGACCATGGTTGACTATGGTTGACTATGGTTTATTTTCATTTTGAGACAATCTTTGGCACATTGTGACATTGGACCACCGTTGACCATGGTTGACCATGATTGTAAACCTAAGGGGTTTATATTAAAACCTAGGAACAATATTATAAACCCTAGGAATAATATTATAACCTAGGAATGCTCACCCCTGGATTAATAAATCCAGGGAATTGATACTATAATCCGAAGGGAATAATAAATGCAAGGGATTAATTCTCAAACCCAAAGGTTTTATAAATATGAAGGAGTAATAGTAAACCTGAGGGATTAATATTATAAACACAAGGTATATAAACCCTAAGATAAATATTATAAACCCTAAAATAAAAATGGTTGGCTTTGACCATGGTTCATTTTTATCTTGAGACAATATTTTTCACAAAGCGACGTTTAACCATGGTTGATCATGGTTGAGAATCATTGTTTTGCATATCAATATAATATTTGTGACGTTGGGCCATGGTACATTATTATACTGAGACAATCTTTGTTAGAATGCGACGTTAGACAATGGATTACCATGGTTGACAATGGTGGATTTTCATATTCAAACAATCTTTGTCAAAATGCGATGTTGGACCATGGTTATCTGTAACAACTCCTACACTAAAATATTTTAATTTTTTTAAATACAATAATTTATACCCATAATGTTATGTTTGTTGGCTTTGTTCATACTATGTTATAACACATTTGGGGTGCACAACTATACCCTTTTAATAACCTTAAATAAGATATGAAATAACCACTTCTTAGTATATGCATATATGTTGAGTTAAAGTCTATGATGGAATGAATTCGTTCATCTCCTTAACACCTTATAAATGTCACTCGCGGTGTTAATGCAATTATGGTTCTTCATTATAAATATTGAATAAGCGACACATCACCTAGGGAAGACAATGTATTGAAACATATTGCTTGCCATAAGCATCTAATTGAACTTAAGGTAACTATTTATATTTCAGCTCATATATCGTATTTGATTCATGATTCTTTATAGAGGTAATTGCACTTGGTATTAATTACTCCAACATCTACGGTATTATATGGTTTTTAATGTTGAATGTAACCTACGATCACGTCCACCTAATATTACATTTTAAGTCCCTCTCTAGTATGAAATATTAAGGCCTTTGCTAACTTAGGTGTAAAATGATTTTCCCATAGCGTGCTCCCACTTTTGAACAACATACAGTTCCTCATTTAACCTCCACCTTAATGTTCCTAGTGTGACCTCACCTTGGGAAAATGTTACCCCAATCCATTTATGCCCCATCCTCCATCCTCAAGTGGAGTGCAGGTGGCTCTGGGTTGCATTCAACGATTTAGATAGCAAGGAGAGAATCGATGGTAGGGATGATCCTACCTCAACCCTAATCTATCTCCTTCTTGTTTATTCAAGATATATGCTCAGTTTGTTGTTGATCTCTACACCTAGTAGCCTCCCGGTGTTGCTCCATCTGATAACTGTAGAGTTACCCCTGCCGGTGGCTTGTAGAGGTCGAATGATATTGTTTTAGCCTTGGTTCCCTCACATTTGGCCTAGCTTATTTCTTCCAAGTAACCAAATTCGGCTGCCATGACGACATGGTGGAATTTTCTTGTTTTCATTCTATATATATTAATGTTCTTGGAGCTTATTCAACATTGATACTAATATTTTTCATTTGGTTTCTTCTGTGGCTCATTCACACGTACAGTCTGGAGTGTCCGTGGTGCCATTTTTATTTGGTTTACCTATGGGTTAATATCTATGGCTACATCAGGTAATAATTTACTTTCCACCTTATCTATTTATTAAATATTGTTTATTATTTTTATTATTATTAATTACCTTCTATAGGTATTGTGTCTCGGTCGCCATAATATTTTTTCCTTGTGCTCAACAAAATTTTCAGAGAAATACCAAGGGTTTAACCTCCTTTCTAGTGGAAACAAGGGATACAATACACACGAAATTCTGGTTTGCCACATCAAGGCTTTTACCCATTTTCCCAAATCCCCTACTTCAATGGTTTTTCCTAACACCTATTTTTTTGTAAAATTTTCTTGTTCTATAGTAGAGTCCCATGACACAAGAATCTAGGTATTTATTTTTCTATTAATTACGATTGAGTTTAAATGATAGTCATAACTAATTCCCTATTCTTTCGCCTGGGTTTTGCAGATAATCGTTGTTCCTTTATCTTTTAATGTGGTCCCCGGCTCTCGAAAGTTGTTCTAGTTTTTATGATACCTATCAATAGAACTATGGTGTTTTTTAGGTTGGTTACTTCCTATTTTCTAGAATTATTGAACTTAGATGCTTCTAAAAAGTTTATGGTGTAAATAAAAACGTCATAGACGTAATGTAAATATTCGAGTGTCAAGAAGAATCAGGATTTATAATTTCTTGCTGTTAATTCCCAACGATTCCAGTCGGTAACTTCTTATGATGGATGTAATCTCGCTTTCATTGTATTATTAACCTTAGATTCATCTTCATGCACTGAAGGACTTCTAGTCATATCTAACTATACAATTTGTTCTATGAATGTCGCCACATAATTTATCGTTCGTGTACCGTACGTGTCCAACATCTCTAGTTTATTGTTACATCATAACTGTGGTGCAAATTTTGAATTTATATGAAACTGAATTACCCATCAAAGGTTCATGTATTACTGGTTATGTTTTGCTAAATGACCAAATGATTTGCATCACTTCACTATCGCATTTGTAGTGGTTATATAAGTTAAAATCAATATAATTTGTAGCTTTTAGTAATTCCTTTAATTCTCACCTTTGTACATCATGTTTTCTTTATTTGCAGACCTATTGTACACTCTTTAAATCTAACTTTGTACTCTAGATATTTCTAAAAAATTGATATTATTCATTGTCCAATAAGTAATTCTAACCATAGTGAACTGTGGAGCTCCATTTGGATCTCCCCTTAAAAGGATAAAATAGTTAATTTCCTATGTGCATTTTGGGACAAGGTCTTTGTTACCGGTGCTATATTAATTTATTTTTACTAATATCTTAGAAAATAAGTTACTTCTCACCTATGTAATAGAAGGTGATTCTTACAGTTCTGGTATTGACAATTCTTATTCTTTCTATGGGTTCGAGACTTAGGTGGTTCCTGCCTCCCTTGTTCCCAAGTTAGTTTAACTTTGTTCTAGCTACCAACATATGTAATGGTGTGTTGCTAATACAACTCTTCCAACTATGTTTCCCTGCAGGGGATATATTTAGGAAGAAAAAGAAGATCATTTTCCCCATAGTAGACAATTATTTTTGACCTAATGTGGACTGTAAATTTTTCTTTATAATTACTTATGTGCTAAAAACTGAATTCCAACTGTGTAAATGAATAATCAATACTGCATAGAGACAACTTGATGGTTTTTTATCAATTTGTTTTAGTTGGCCTACCACTAAATTATACCTATAGGGATTTTCATGATTGCATGGAACACACACACAGACATTGTTTTATGTTGTGTCTTTTAATTAAAAGGTCTAGTGTGTTTTAGAATGACCTTGGCACATTAGAAAATGTCATATATATATTGCTAAGGTTTTCATGCTTATAAAATCTTACTGGTTCAACTCATAGGTTTCTGAGTCCGTATACCAAAACCACCAAAACCAACATATTGTGCGACTTCGCCGTATATGAAACTGTATCACTTTTCTGAAACAATTTTCCAATCATTTTCCTTTACTGACAATCACCTAGTATTTCCTTTTGTTATATCTAACTTTCCTCAGAATTTCCTACAATAATTGTTTGTTTCTCTGGTATTCCAAATTGTATGCTACTCATACAAATGCATACATATCAGTTAGAATCAAAATCCTAATCTCTAAATGGTTATGCTGAAATGTTATACGACCTAGTACTAAAACAAGCTAGTAGTCAACTATCCTAGTAGATTCAAAGACTTTTCTAAATCTATAGAGCTAAATTTGTATTTAATTGATCATCATGTCATAATTTATACATAAAAACAAATGAGTAGGAAATCTAAAATTACCTACAATTATAGTTACAACATTTTTTTTTTTTTTTTTTTCCATAGAGTTAATACGGAGAATGGAATAAACACAGTGAAACATACCTACGATTACCATTATAGAAATGTCTCTTTTCACGATTTCGTCATCACAGAAGTACCTGTATTTAATTCCCTAGATACATATTTTGATTAAATCCATAAAATCAAATAACCAATGCTTCCATAACTTAAAAACTTTAAATTAAACAACATTTAATATACTTCCATGCATTATAAAAATTTATCAAAAACAAATAGTGTAACTAGTCTCATAATGGATCGAGCACACTTGCGAGTATGAGGCTTTCATCATCCAAATTAGAACTTCCTTCTTAAGCTCACACCTGAGTTGAGATTCAATTGCCAAGGTATCAACAACCTATATTGATCCCTAGAATAGGTATTTCATACTCTTATTCCATGCTGGATTTTTCCTTTAGCGGTGTCCCGCTTTTTCCTAGGACTTTGGCATTAAAAGCCCACTTTTATCTCCTACAACACTTTATGATTATCTAAGATTATAATTTTTCTTAATACAAGTGATTAAATGGATTTTATCTCCCATCCCTTAAATATTTTGTATAAATTTATCTAGAATAGTTATCATTGAAGCATGATTATAGGTAAGAATCTTATCTTCAAGTGTTTTTCTCAAGTGGTTCTTATCCCATTTATTTATTAATGAAAATATATATTTAGTATTTCAATACAATTCATGGCTTTTCTACCGTTCCTAACATCATAATTTAGTGTAAAATAACACACATAACAATTTAGTAGCAGAGAGATATCACATTCTTCCCCCCTTTATTTACAATGTCTACGATGTTTAATTTTTAGTTCCTTCCTTTTGAAACAATGCTTGATAATTTTTTTGCATTTCATCCTCTCACTCCCGTGTATCCTCTTATCGAGTAAAATGCTTTCATTGCACTTTAACTTGAAAAGCGGATCAATTTCATAGCCAAATCTCTTTCTTGTCTAGTATACAGAGAGGTTCTGGTAGGAAGTCTCTTTTGCATTCCACCAATAATAGTTTCCAATCAATAATGTGAGAATTGTCATGTGCATATTTTTGGAGCAAAGACACATGAAAAAAATGATGAACTTTAATGTGACTGGGTAATGCTAATTAATAATTTATGGGTCCAATTCGGTCCAGAATTTCAAACGATCCCCAAAACCATGGTGCCAGTTTTGGCAAGGTTCCCATTCTTAATGTAGTTTTCCTTGGTTTCAACCTTAAATAAGCATGATCTCCAACTTTGAATTCCATGTGCACTCTTTTCTTATTTGCATAGATTTTATGTCTATCTTGTGCCATTTTAATGTCTGTTGAATTCTCCATGCTATTTGTTCCATTTACTACAAGGCATTAAGAACTAGTAGCACTCTATCCGCTACTTAACTCCAACTGAGAGGTGTACATAATGTTTTACCATACAAGGCTTAGAAAGGGATCTATGTTATAGACAATTGGTCACTATTATTGTAGGAAAACTCGGATAAATGTTGGAAACCATCCCATTTTTTAGGTGTGTCTATGACATACATTCTTAGCATATCCTCCAAATTTTGGTTGGTTCCCTCAGTTTGTCCATCCATCTGAGGATGGTCTATTGTACTGAAATTTAGTTGAGTGAGCATGCCTCCAAACAATTCTTTCCAAAAGTTTGAAGTGAATTTGGCATCCCTCTCTGATACTATCATCTTTGGTATACCATGTAACTAGAAAATTTCTCTCATGAATATGTTAGCAATTTGTGTCATGCCAAAAGTAGACTTCACTGGTACGAAATGAGATACCTAACTTAAGGTATTGACCACCACCATGACAGATTCGTGTTGTCACTTTCTCCTAAGTAGCCTTGTGATAAAACCTAAATATATTATTTCCAACTTCCATTCCGCGATAAGTAGTGGATTCAGTAACCTGGTAGGGTGTTGATGTTCCACCTTTACCTATTGGAATTCTAAGCACCTTGATAAATATTCCTCCCCTCTTTCTTCATACCTCGGCACGAGAAATTTGTTCTCAATGTTGTGATCATATTTTGGTACCAAGGCTGTCCTGCGTATGGTTTCTTATGGTATTCATAAAGTATCATTTGTTTCAAGGCCAGTACATTGGGAACATACAGTCTTTTTTTGTAAACCAAAAACTTTTCAAGATTTTCAACATAACCATGAATGTTAATCTGTTGTAATTTATGTTGAATTTCCAGGTATTTTAGGTCACTAGTTATGGAATTTATAATCTGTTCTATCAAATCTATATTAGTACCGCTAACATCCACTTCCATTAGATTATAATAATTTCTCCTCAAAGAATCTTCTATCTCGTTTACCTTCCCTTTTATGTGTTTTATGTAAAACTCAAATTCACTAAAGAATGCCGGCCATCTAGCTTGTCTAGCATTGAGATCTAGTTGGCTAAGAAAGGTATTTTAAGCTGATATGATTGGTTAGAAAATTGAATTTATTCCCTAACAAATAATTCCTCCACATATTTAATGCATGTACGATAAAATCTAGCTATAAATCATATACATCATAATTTCTTTCATGGATTTTCAACTTTCTATACTCATAAGCTATCACTGAATTATCTTGCAGTAAAATGCCCCCTAACCCTTCCATACAAGCATCAGTGAAAACTATTAATTCTTTATTTGGTTATCCAAGTTCTATGATGGGAGTCGTTGTGAGTAGATGTTTTATCTTATCGAAACTTCTCTCACATTTTGTACTCCATTCAAGTTTTACTCCTTTTTTTTGTAAAGTTGTGATATGATATGCCATTCTTCAAAATACCTCTATAAATCTATGGTCATATCTATCAAGTCCTATAAATGATTGAACAATAGACACTTCCTCTGGTATGGCCCAATTAACCATGGATTTCACCTTTTTAGTATCAACGGCTAGTCCTTCCTTAGAAATGACATGAGCCAAGTATTGTATCATCATTTTATAAAACTCACATTAGTTGGATTTCTCATAGAACTGATTGTCCCTTAAACTTTTCAACACCAATTTCAAGTGTTCTTTATTCTCTTATTCATCTTTTGAATATACCATAATGTTGTCAATAAATACTAGCACAAATTTATGAAAATATTTGCCAAGTATATTGTTCATCAAGAAAATAAATTTTTTTGGGGTATTAGTAAGACCAAATGGTAACACTACAAATTCATAGTGTCCATATCTGGTCCTAAATGTTATTTTATGAATATATTCACTTTTGATTCTTAATTGATGATATGTTGTCCTTAAGGCAATTTTTTAAAAAATAGTTTCCCCCCTTACCTGGTCAAATAGGTTATCAATATGGGGAAATGGGTACTTATTTTTAATGTTCAACTTATTTAGTTGTCGTCAATCAATGTGAATTTTGCATGTGCCATATTTCTTTTTAGCAAATAACACATGTGCCCCCCATGGTGACACACTAGGCCTAATGTAGCCTTTATCCAACAACTCTTGTAGCTGCATCTTCAGCTCCAATAATTCAGGTGGACTCATCTGGTAAGGCTCTCTAGACACTACGGCTGCGCCAGATACTAAATCAATGGAAAAGTCTATATCTCTGTGAGGTGGAAAATTTGGGATTTACATAGGATATACATCCTCGAATTAGTTAATAAGATAGAGAGTCTCTAGGTTTGGATCCTCACTTTGTTATTTACTCTCTTCCACATGAATCATAAACTAGTGACAACCCTTCCATGCATTTTTTTTCATTTGTACAGTTGAAATTTTCCTAACATATATATGTTTTGGTATGCCTTGAATTTTTTGAGTTTGTCCTTGTTGATTTACACAAGTCATTGTTTTTGCTAAACACTTTATAATTTCCCCTTGTCTTTCCAGTAAATCCGTTCCAATTAATATGTCATAGGATCCAAGGGGAAGTACATTTAGGTTTACTATTGTGGTATAACCCTTTAAATCTAGGTGACATTACGTTACATGCCTGGTGACTCTTCTCTTGGTATGAATTTCTAATTGTACTATCGAAGCAATGTTATATTTTTCAGTTTTATGTTTACATTTTTCTACCACTTTCGGTACAATGTAACTTAAAATAGCACCTATATCTATTAAAATAGAAACATGTTGGTTGGAAAGAGTACCTTGATTATCAATCGTTATTGATTGATGTCCTACTTGTCATTCCTCCAAGGTTGTGCTTATGCTGGGAAGATTCATGGCAACATCATTCACTACGGTGGGTTCTATTAAAGCTTGAATATTTTCAGTAGATCTAGGATTATGTGCACAATCCCTCAGAAGATGAGTCCCACCACAACCCCAACACTTAAGTGGTTCTTTATCTTTTCCCCCATTACTCCTTTTAACATTCAGGTCCATGGGTTTTCACCCCACTTGAGAGTGTGTCAACTGATTTACATTCTACTTAGTGATTTCTTTAGTTGATGGTCTTTACCAAAATTTTTAAGATATCCAGGTTTCTATCATTTAACTCCAACCTTATATTTGACTCTATCCTTATTTTTCTAGAATTTAGGGCCCTCACCATTATTTTTGAACTGCTGGTAACACAACCTAGCCTTTCTTAAAACTTCATCCATCATCTTTTCATTGTCAAACTCAATCCACTCTTTATATACAATAGGCAAACAATTCACAAATCATTGTACCTTAACTTTGTATTTTTTAATGTAAGGTACACACCACAAAAAAATTGTAAAATTTTCCGTAAATTCATCCATTGTGAGTTGTGGTAACTTTAATTTATGGAAATCATTCACATATTCATCATAATAACATTCATTTAAATATAAAGTTTTAAACTTTTTTCGGAACTCCTTCCAAGATATTGTCTTTTTCTTCTAATTCCTGGGGTATGTTCTATTAGACTCTCCTCACTTTCAGATTTCTCTCATTCTGTGCTCCTCTTTTATCCTTTCACTATCTCAGGTTCCACGACTTTATGGCTATACTTTTCAGTTAGCCTTCTAATCGTTCTTTCCTATTCCTCACTTTTCTTTAATAGGCATTCATTGTTGCTTCTTAAATATACCATTTCTTGCTAAGTATTTCAAATGAAATCCATGAATTGATTAGTTGTTGGGGAGGCCCTATCTCCATGTTCAAAATACAAGCCTTCACCTGTAGTGATGGTTGGTGCTTCCTCTAACATTATTGTTGTAAGCTTCGTCTTATTTACCTTATAATTTCAAAAAAAATGAATTGTTAGTTTTTTTTTTCCACAACATATCATCAATCATATAGTTCTATTTAATCGTTACATTTCTATAGTGGTGCATTAAGGCCCTAGTGGTGTAACTAGGCTCTGATACCATCTGTAACAAATCCTACACTAATTTTTCTTCTTTATATACAATAATTTATACCTATAATATTATGTCTGTTGGTTTTGTTCATATTATGTTATAATTGGTTTCGAGTGCATCACCATACCCTTTTAATAACCTTATATACAATATGATATACCCACTTCTTGGTATATGGATATGCATTCAATTAAAGTTCTATGGTGGAATGAATTCATTGATGTCTTTAACACTTTATAAATGTCACTCCTAGTATTAATTTGATTATGGTTATTCATTATAAATATTTAGTAATAGGCGCATTACCTACGGAAGACAAGGTATTGAAACATATTGCTTGTCACATCCCTTTAATCAAAATTAAGGTAACTATTTATATTTCAATTGCTATATCATATTTTATTAATGATAATTTATATAGGTACTTGCACTTGGTATTAATTACTCTAGAATCTATAGTGTTATATGGTTTTTAATGTTAAATGTATCCTACCATCACATCCACCAACTATTACATTTTAAGTGCCTCTCTGGTATGAAATATTAAGGCCTTTGGTAACTTAGGTGTCAAATGATTTTCCCATGGTGCGATCCCACATTTTCATAACATTAAGTTACTCGTTTAACCTCCACCTCAATTTACAAGGTGCAACCCCACCTTGGGAATAGGTAACCCCAATTTGTTTATGCCTCATCCCCCATCCTCACGTGGAGTGCACATGGCTCTTAAGTTATGTTCAAATGTTCAGATGATGAGGGATATATCGACGCCATGGATCATCCTATTTCAACACTAATCTGTCTCTTTTGTGTTCAATGGAGTCATATGATACGTTTGTCATTGATTTATGTGCCCAGTATCCTCCCAGTGTTGTTATGCATGATACCTATAGATTTACCCCTGCTCGTGTCTTGCAGAGGTCGAATGATATCGTTTTGTCCTTGATTCCCTCACATTTAGTCTAGATTATTGCATCAAGGTAACCAAATTTGACTACCATGATGGTGTGGTGGACATTTATTGTTTGTTTTCTTTATTTATTAATATTCTTCGAGGTTATTTGAGAGTGCTACAATTTTTTTCATTTGGTTTCCGAGGTGGCTCATTCATGGGTATAGTGGGGAGTGTATGTGGTGCGATTTTTATTTGGTTTACCTCTCTTTTCAAATATACACCTTCATTAAGTAATAATTTACTTTCCACCTTGTCTGTTGATTACCTCCTATATATTATTATTCCTTTTTTGTTCAATTACTGTTAGGTCCCTATAATACTAGTGATTACCCCATTACTGTTGTAGTTGTATCCCTTATTAATATTGTTGAGCCCCTATTGTCCCCATATTTTTATTACTGTGCCTCATAGAATCCCTCTATTGTTATTTTTGTGGCTGTATATTATTATTGTTAGGTCCGCTGGGTTATATTGTGACTCCTTAAACTCCTATATATAGAAAGGAGGTTTTGTCATTTGAATCATCAAAGAATTGTTCATTTGTGTAATGTAAAGGAGGTTGCCCCCTCGAATAGGCTAAATTATAAGGAGTTCAACTATCTTTTCTATCCTTTTGTGAGATGGTTTCATAACATTTGGTATCAAAGCTTTGGATTCTAGTGTTTCGCTATTCCAAATAGGTCATCATGGCATTTTCACTATAAATTTTTTTCTGCGACATTTCAGAAGTGAAAAAATAACACATTTGAGAAGATATGCAGAGATATGACCTTTTCGTGCTATATTTGCAGAGATATGATCTGAGGAAGTTGGTCTTTTTGCAGACTCCTGAATTACATTCCAAACAGGTGACGTAGGGAAAATCATCATAACTTTCTCTCTGGGCATCGGATTGAAGTTTCATAAGAAGCTACAGAAAGAGGACAGACTGTAGTTTCTTGTATATATTTTCAGAGCCAAAGGTTGAAACAGGGACACGTGGCATTACGTACAAGTTTGCTCTACTGAGGTAGTCTATAATCAGGTCACTGTGGAAGATTTGGCATAACTCTTCCTTGGAGAATCCAATTTGGATCAGACTGGTGGCATTGGAAAGAGGACACAGAGTGCTACTGCAAGTCACAATTTCAGAACTGGATGATTTGAAATTATAGAGATACATCAGAGGCAATATCAAGCTCCTTCAAAGTGAAAAAAGGTGTGCTGATTTTTATAAATTTTTTCTTAATCTTGGTTTAAAAAATTATTTTGAAGAATTCAAAAGGCATAGTAGAGCATTATTATCAGTAACTGATGCCCCGAGGAAAGAAAATGAAAACACCTAGTAAGAAACCTAAAAGTGCTAGCATGAATCATGAAGAAGAGGAAGAAATGCTACATGATATATCAAAATTACAAGACCAAGTGCAACAAATGTCACTCTCACAAAAGCTAATAGAAGCTAAGATAAATGGCGTGGAATCTAAGATAAAGGGTATGAAAGCTAAGATGAATGGCATGGAAGCTACGATGGATGATTTGAAGACAGATTTGAAGAAATACATGGAAAAATTGAAGAAAACTATGAATAAGTTGCTACAAGAAATGGTCACTAATGGTGAAAGGGTAGTAAAGGAAACTCATGATGAGAACAAAAGAAATGTTAATCATGATTCCATAGACTCTAATGTTGGATCCAAGACCCACCATATCTCAAAAATCGATATGAGGAGGTTTGATGGCAAGGACCCCACAACATGGATATTACATATGGAGCAATTTTTCGATCTCAATAATGTGCAAAACACACAAAAAGTATGTATTGCAACTTTATATTTGGAACCAAATCAGTTTTTATGGTATCAATGGCTTTGCTCTCATAAACAAATTATCACTTGGGCAATTTTTATGGAAGAATTGATAGCACATTATGAGGAGACAAAAAGCAACACTTTTTTTAGCCAATTGATAAGTCTCAAACAAAAGGGTTCAATAATGGAGCACACTGAGGAGTTCCAAAAATTGAACATAAGAGTAAAAAATATTCCAGAGGAGCATAGGATTGATGTGTTCATAGGGGCTTCAAAGGATAATATCCAACATGATGTTTGCCTTTGGGAACTTGATTCATTAGAGAAGGCATTCAGGTTAGCAAGAAAAATGGAAAGAAAAATTATGGTAACCAAGAAGCATACCAGTCACAACTATAAAGATGGAAGTGTTGTTACCCCTAGCCTTCCACAACCTATAAGATTGACACCACAACAATTGGAAGAAGAAAGAGCAAAAGGGCTTTGTTACAGTTGTGATAGAAAATACACTAAAGGTCATAAGTGTGCTGAGAAGAAATTATTCTACATAGATTGTGAAGAGGAAGAAGAAAAGGAGCAAGGAAGGTCGAAAGAAGAGGATATACTCCAGGAACAAAGCCTAGATAAAGAAGAAATGAATCCGACCATATCTTGTAATGCATTGGCTGGAATTACCACTCCTCAAACCATCAAGATAGAAGGACAAATCAAGAAGAAAAAGGTAATAGTGTTGATTGATTTAGGAAGTACCCACAATTTTACTCATTGTAAGGTAGCAAAAGAATTGAATTTCTTCCTATATCTAGCACGAGAGTGTCAAGTGATGGTTGCAAATGGACAAACGATAAATTTCTCTGGAAAGTGCCATAATATCAAGCTATCCATGGGAGAATATGTATTGACGAGCCCAATGCTTTCCATTCCAATGGGAGGTGTTGATGTTGTACTAGGGGTACAATGGCTATAGTCATTGGGTACAATAGATTTTAATTTTCAAGAACTTTTCATGAAATTTTCTGTGGAAGGAAAGGAAGTTAAATTAAGGGGTATTGCAGGGAAACCGGGAAAGATAATCAGCTCTAACGGTATGACAAAGCTTCTAAAAAAGGAACAAAAAGGTGTAATTGCACAATTATGTTCGCTAGATGTTTCCACATCGGAATCATCTATTTCTCCAGATCTCCAAAAAGTATTGGACAATAATTCCAAGGTATTTGAGACTCCTAAAGGTCTCCCACCTATTGGTGACCATGATCATGCTATTCATATGATTCCAGGAAGTGTTCCTCCAAACTTCAGGCCGTACAGATATCCCTATACCCAAAAGAGTGAAATTGAACGTATGGTTGCAAAAATGCTAGAGGCTCGTATAATTCAACCTAGTCAAAGTTCTTTCTCTGCTCTAGTAGTATTGGTGCACAGGAAGCATGGATCATGGCGCATGTGTCTGGATTATAGGGAGCTCAACAAGCTCACTATTAAAGATAAGTTTCCCATTCCTGTCATTGATGAATCATTGAATGAATTGCATGGATCAATTTGCTTCACCAAGTTGGATATTCGTTCAGGATATCATCAAATCAGAATGAATACTAAAGACATTATGAAAATAGCATTTAGAACTCATGAGGGTCATTATGAATTTTTTGTCATGCCTTTTGGCCTTACCAATGCACCTTCTACCTTTCAAGGTTTGATGAATTCCATTTTCAAACCCTTCCTTAGAAAATTTGTGTTAGTATTTATTGATGATAGACTAATCTATAGAAAGTCTTGGAAGGATCATGTTGAACATGTTGACAAGGTGCTACAACTATTGGAAGAGAAACAATTAGATGCAAAAAGATCCAAATGTTTCTTTGGATTACAAGAGGTGGAATATCTGGGTCATGTTGTATCTCATGAAGGAGTTAAGGTATACCCTAGCAAAATTAAAGCCATTAAGGAATGGAAAATCCCCACATCCATAAAGCATTTGCGAGGATTTCTCTAGTTGATAGGGTATCATCGCAAGTTTGTTAAGAATAATGGGAGAATAGCAGCACCTCTAACAAGATTATTGAAGAAATATGCATTTTCATGTACTCCGGAAGCAACAAAGGCCTTCAAACATTTTAAAGAGGCAATGTGCCAAGAACCGGTCTTAGCTACATCGGACTTCACAAAACCTTTATTATGGAATGTGATACTTCAGCAAATGTAATTAGTGATGTTTTAATGCAAGATGAAAGACCCATTGCTTTTGAAATTCGTCCAATCAAGGGAAACTTTTTACACAAATCTATTTATGAGAAGGAAATGTTGGCAATACTACATGCACTTAAGAAATGGCAACCCTACCTAATGGGAAGACATTTCAAGGTAAAAACGGATCATGATAGCCTTAAATATTTTTTAGAACAAAGATTATCCTCTGAAGAGCAACAAAAGTGGGTCACAAATATGTTGGGTTATGACTTTGAAATCATCTACAAAAAAGGGAAGCAAAATGTGGTGGCAGATGCACTTTGAAGAAAGGATGAGGATGTGGAAGCATTGTTGTGCATCATTTCTATTATCCAACCAGATTGGATAAATGAGGCAAAGGAGGAATGGAAGAATGATGAAGAAGTGTGGGCACTTATTCGAAAGTTACAACAAGATTCCAGTACATCTGATACATTTAGCTGGCAAAATGATTTGTTATGGTACAAAGATCACTTATACCTTTGTAAGAATTCGCAACTCAAACAAAATATTCTTATGGAATTGCACACTTCTCCCTTAGGAGGACACTCAGGATTTTAAAAAATTTACCACAGGGTTAAGAAGGAATTTTTTTGGGATGGCCTTAAATCATATATTCAAAAGTTTGTGGTGGAATGTTTGGTTTGCCAACAAAATAAAGTTGAAACAATTAAGAGCCCGGGTCTATTAAAACCTTTATCCATTCCAAGCCAACATTGGGAGGAGGTTTCAATGGATTTTATCACAGGTTTACCCAAGTCTAAGGGAAAGAGTGTCATCATGGTGGTAGTTGATAGACTTACTAAGTATGCACACTTTTGTGCATTATCACATCCATTTGAAGCCAGTACAGTTTCTACTGCATTTATGCAAACAATTCAAAAGCTACATGGAAACCCAAAGATTATTGTAAGTGATAGAGATGCCATTTTCATTGGAAATTTTTGGACAGAATTATTTTCTTGTCTTGGTACTTAGTTAGCTCATAGCTCATCTTATCATCCTCAACCTGATGGGAAAACTAAGATAGTAAAAAAATGTTGGTATAACACTTCCTTCCATATAGCAACAAAAATGACCCCATTTATGGCACTTTATGGATATCAGTCACCATCCATCACATCTTATTTAAGAGAAAATTCTAAGGTTCAAGCAGTGGAACATCACATTGAACATCAACAACAAGTCCTCCAACTCTTAAAGGATAACCTCGTGTTGGCACAGAATAGAATGAAATAATAGGCAGATCAACATCACAGCGAAAGAAGTTTTGATGTAGGAAATTGGGTATTCCTATGGCTATAACCATATAAAAAAATGTCCCTCAAGCAAGCTAAGAAGGATAATAAATTATCACCAAAGTATTATGGTCCGTACAAGGTGTTGCAAAAGATTGGTACTATGGCATACAAATTGTAGCTTCCTGTAGCATCTCGAGTGCACCTAGTTTTCCATGTTTCATGTTTAAAGAAGGTTATAGGCGACAAGCTCCCAGTTCAAACAATATTGCCAGAACTTGACGAGGAAGGAAAAATTATATTGGAACCGGAAGCAGTCACGGAAACAAGAACTCGATAGCTGCAAAATCAATCAATTTTGGAGTATCTCATCAAGTGGAAGAACTTATCTGCTAAAGATTCCACATGCGAGGAAGAGAATTTTATACAGAAGCATCTAGAACTACTCAAGCATTGAGGACAACACTTTTTTGAAGGAGAGGGGCATGTTAGGTCCCTATCATACTAGTGATTACCCCATTACTGTTTTAGTTGTATCCCTTATTAATATTGTTGAGCCCCTATTGTCCCCATATTTTTATTACTGTGCCCCATAGAATCCCTGTATTCTTATTTTTGTGGCTTTATATTATTATTGTTAGGTTGGCTGGGTTATATTGTGACTCCTTAGACTCCTATATATAGAAAGGAGGTTTTGTCATTTGAATAATCAAAGAATTGTTCATTTGTGTAATGTAAAGGAGGTTTCCCCCGCGAAGAGGCTAAATTCTAAGGCGTTCAACTATCTTTTCTATCCTTTTCTGAGTTGGTTTCATAACAATTACCCGGTATAGGTACTGTGTCTGAGTTTCCATAATGTTTTTTCCTCATGGTCTATAGAATTTTCTAAGAAAGATCAAGGATTTAGCCTGCTCTCTAAGGAAACAAGGGTTATACTACATAATAAATTCTAGTTCCCTAGACTAGTACTTTTCCCAATTTTCCAAAATCCCGTTCTTCTAGGGTTTTTCCTTACACTTATTTTTTGTAAAATCTCCTTATTTTGTAGCAGAGTCCCATGGCAAAGGAATATGGGTTTTCCTCATTTTTACTAGGTAGATTATGACCTTTTATGGGGTTATCTTTTTTCTTCTTTCTTTCTATTAATTACGATTGATCTGAAATCATAGTCATAACTAATTCTCTGTTCTTTCCCTTGCGTTTTTTAGGTAATCGTTGTTCCTTTAGCTTTTAATGTGGTCTTTGTCTCTCAAAAGTCATTCTAGTTCTTTTGATACCTATCAATGCAACTATGATGTTTTACATGTTGGTTATGTAGGTTTTAACCTTGTACATAAATTACCTACATACGAATTAAAAATAAAAATAAAAAATAAACAATGGCAAGAATATAAAATAAATACGTAGAGATTTTCCCCCAAATCCCAAAACCAAGACTACTAGATTGATTTTTCATTATATTCCTTTCAATGTTATAGTACATATATATACATTTCAAAGCATTCATAAACCCCAATACATTAATCCTGGATTAGAACATAATTGTAGTTCTGTTGACCGGACCTACAAAATACCATGGCAAGACAACCATCATGCCCAAAACCATGTGTGAAACCCATGCACAAAACCATAGGCTAGTCATGGAAAGAATATAACATACACCCAATAGGTTACTTCCTATTTGTGGGAATTTTTGACTTAGATACTTCTGATAAGTTTATGATGTAACGAAAACTGTCATATACGTAATGTAAATATTCAGGTATCAAGAAGAATCAGTATTTACAATTTCTTGTTGTTAATTCCTAAAGATTCCAGTTGGTAACTTCTTACGATGGATGTAATATTGCTTTCACTATATTATTAACCTTGAGTTTTTTTTCATGAACTGAAGGACTTATGGTCATATTTTAGCTATACATTTTTTTCTCTAAATTTTTCCACATAATTTATTCTTTGTGTAAAATGTGTGTCCAACAATTCTAGTTTATTGTTACATCAGAACCATGGTGCATATTTCAAATTTATATGAAACTGAATTACCCATACAGGTTCCTGCATTACTGGTTATGTTTTGCTAAATGATCAAATTATTGGCATCTCTTCACTAGATTGTTTTTAGCGATTATAGCTAACATAAATTTAATTTGTATCTTGTAGTATTTCCTTTAATTCTCACCTTTGTACATTGTGCTTCATCTATTTGAACACCTATTGTACACTCTTTCAATTTAACTCTGTACTTTAGAGATGTTTAACGAATTGATATTATTCCTTGACCAATCAGTAAGTCTGGTTGTAGTGAACTACGAAGATCCATTTGGATCTCCCCCTTAAAAGGCTAGAATAGCCTATTTTCCAATTGTAGTTTAGGATAAGGTAATTTTTATCAACGCTATATTAATTTAGTTTTACTAATTTCCCAGACAATAAGTTACTTCTCTCTTGTATAATAGAATGTGCTTCTTATTGTTCTGGTATTGACAGTTCTTATTCTTGTTATGGGTTCCAGACATAGGTGGTTCCTACCTCCCCTCTCCCCTAGTTAGTTTAACTTTAATCTCACTACCATCATATGTACATGGTGTCTTGCTAACACAACTTTTCTAGCTATGTTTCCATACAGGGGATTTAATTAGGAAGAAAATGTAGATCCTATACCCTGTATCGTACATAGTTCTATTGGACATGAGGTGGACTGTAAAATTTTCTGTATAATTACTTACGTGCTGAAAACTAAATTATGAATGTGTAAATGAAGAATCAATACTACACATAGACAACTTCAGGGTTTGTTATTCATCTCTTTTAGTTGGCCTGCCACTAAATTATACCCAAAGGGGTTTTCATGTTTCTGTGGAATATATATATATATATATATATATATATATATATATATATATATATATATATATATATATATATATATATATATATATATATATATATATATATATATATATATATAGTTTTATGTTGTCTACTTTAATGAAAAGGTTCAATGTGTGCTACAATGACCTTGGTTCTAATATTTTCATGCTTCTAAAATTCTACAAGTTCGACTCATAGGTTTCTGAGTCCATATATGAAAACAAAAGTATTGTTAATCTTCACTGAGTATGAAACTATATCACTCTTTCTGATACAAGTTTATAATCATTTCCCTTTATTGGCTATCACCTAGTATTTTCCTTTGTTATAGCTATATTTCCTTAGCATTTCCAGAAATAATTGTTTGTTTTTCAATTTCCGAAATTGTATACTAATACAAATGCATATATATCACTCATAATGAATTCATAATCTCTAAATGGTTATGCTAAAATATTAGACCAATTAGTAGTGAAACAATATGGTAGTCAATCATCTTAGTCGATTCAAAGACTTTGCTAAATCTGTAGAGTTAAATCTATATTTAATTAATCATGATATCATAATTTATACATAAAAGAATGAGTAGGAACAACAAAAATTACCTACAATTATCTTTACAACAATTTTTTTTATTCCATAGAGTAAATGCAAAGAAAAAAATAAATACAGTGAAACATAGCTATGATTACCATTATAGAAATTTCTCTTTTCGCGATTTCATCATCGCAGAAGTACTTTATTTAATTCCCTAGCTACAAATTTACATGTTCCTAAGTTTGAACATATCACATAGGTGCTTCTAATTAAATCAATAAAATCAAATCCCCAACTCTATTGTAACCTAACATGTTTAAGTTAAACAACATTTAACATATTTCCATGCATTATAAAAATTTATCAAACAACAAACAGTCTAACTAGTCTCACTGCAGAATGAGCACACTTGAAAATATGACACTTTCTCCACCCAACCTAAAAATACCTTGTTTAGTTCACCCCTGAGTTGAGATCCAATTTCCAAGGTATCAATAACCTATTTTGATCCCTGGAATAGGTATTTCAAACCTTTCTTCCATGATGGATTTTTTGTTTAGTAGCGTCCCGCTTTTACCTAAGATTTTTGCATTAAAAGCCCGCTTTTATCTTCTGCAATGCTTTATGCCTATATTAGCTTAGCATTTTTCTTCAGCCAAGTGATTTAATGGATTTTCTCTCCCATCCCTTAAATCTTATCTAGAATATTTATCATGGAAGCATGATTATAGGTAAGAATCTCATATTCAAGTGTTTTTTATCACATGGTTCCAAACGCATTTATTTATTAACAAAAATATCTACTTACATTAGTATTTCAATACACTTCTTGGCTTTTCTACCATTACTAACATCGTAATTTAGTCTTAAATAAAACACATAACAATTTAGCAGTGGAGAGAGATTACATTTTCACAATGTGACGTTGGGCCAAGAGACAATGTTTGTCACAATGTGACCATGTTTATTTTCCAAGGTTGACCATAATTGGTTGTTGGAAAAAATGGTAATACTCAAGCGGGGGGGGGGGGGGGGGGGGTGAATCAGTATAAAGTCTAATTTTAAACTTTTATTCCTATTTACTTTTCATATTCAAGCTTCGCACCAATCCATATAATCAGTAGCAGTGTGTAATATGGAAGCAACATTAACTCAACATAGAAGAATACACACCATGAGCATCATACACATGAGACACAAGGTTTTACGCAGAACCCCTTTCGGGAAAAGAAAAACCAAATCTTATTGTTGTTATTGATGTAAATAAGAGCACCTACTTTATTACATCAATCTATTTTGTGAGCACCCACTCACGGGAAGAACCAACTCCCTTTGATTGTTTGCTAGCACTGATTAGCAGGAACCACATACTCCCAATTTTTGTAGACACCTCTTGAGCGTACCAAAAGCACCATGTGAGGCACTGACCTCACGGATTTTTTGGAAGCACCAACTTGCAGGTCCATGGATTTTTCCAAGCCAACTTGTAGGAAGAAACAACCCCCAGTCCCTCTCAAATACCCATTAGAGATCGCAACAAAAAATTACTATATGCAGGCACAAACCCACACTCAAATAGGAAATGAATGTTCTTTGTATTTTGGCAGCCACTCTTCTTGATAACAACTTTGTTTTCTTTGCTCACACTATTCACTTTGCAGCATCCCACTGATCTTCTCAACAACAGTCACTCATCGCATCCACGTAGCTATGTTTTATGCTCTTGAGTAGTATTCAATCAACTCTTGGCCTTTTTATCTCCACAACACACACACAACTCTCGACCTTCATTCTCTGCACAGGCACCTTGTTCTTTTCTCATACAACATATGAAACTACGAACTTGCTCACACAGCACAAGAAACTACGACCTTGCTCACAATAATGCACAGTAAACTTCAGCCCACACAATGCACATATCTCAAAGTCTCTTACCTCTGCATAGGAATTCTCAGCCTTTCTCTGCATAAATGGCTCTCTCTCAACCTTACAAACTATGCACACACTTAGATATTTTCCACTTAACTCTTTGGAAACTATGTTGCTTCACCACATTTTCTCATTCGAGCTTCTACGATTTATTCCCCTGCTGCACCCCGATCAATGTTGCCACACTTTCGTATGTTCATACTATGAGAGTGTAACTCGACATGGCTCTTGAATTATTCTATTGCCTCTAACTTCGTCTCTACCACTGCTTTAACCAGGACAATGGGCACTTGATAGTTTCTCCATACTGAGAATGAATTCTGATTCCAGTTGCATACTCCAACCAGGCACAGTCCTCTCTGTGAACAACATTCTTGTCACAAAGGCTCTCCACAATTTTTCATCATTTCATAGGGCTTGGTTTTCCTTCTTCATGGCTTCTCAGCTATACTCAGGCATGGCCTCCCTTGCTAATGTTGCTTCTCCTGTCTCTTTCTTGCAACAATGTTGAAATATTGATCAACGTTGTAGTCCTTCATTACTTAACTGCATGGAGCTCCATGCTGAGAAATTAATTCTCATATAACCTCAAGGTAGGCCCAACACTCCTTCACGAATATCATGGTCCTTTCTACCTTGACCCAATGATCTTTGACAATCGCCATTACTCCACAGACCAACTCCTATGTTTCTACATTCAACTCTACGTTGCTGACCCATATGCCCTTAACTCTCTATACTACATTATCAAAGAAACTCCACATCACAAATTCACAGTAGAAATGTTCCTACCAGGGGCCAATCTTCCTTTGCTACCCCATTATGCACTTGGCTCTATCAATTTACATGACTAAATGCCTACCCAATATTAGAATCTCCCTCTATCGGAACTTTTTCAATAACCAACTGTTATGAAGTTTCGATATTCTAATCCTTTGATTTTTGCATTCCTTCTACTTAGCCCTCACAGTGCAATTCTCACCATAGGACCACTGCTTGCGACCTACCTCTTAGCATTAAGGTGCTAATCCTTCAGACTCGTACCGGTGACCATTCTCCCTTTGTCAAATTATCTGCACCCTTGGTTGTTTGAACTCTTGTGACCATGTGCCAGCCTATTATTGAAATCCCTTCTATATCAGAACTTTTCAATACCCCAACTATTATAGAGTTCTTATTTCTTCAACCTCTAATTGTTCAAGTCTGATCTGACGTAATCACTCCATGTGGAAACTACTTAGTGGTGACACATGTCATTCGGTTATGGCCTATTAGCCTATCTAATATGGTTTAATATGCATCTAGTATGTATTATTGTACTTCCACATCATGCTGACATCAACTGCCACTTGTCCCTTATTAGAGCCAATCAGATCCCGCCATGTGTCCTTATCGGAGCCAATCACATGCTGCTTTATTTCCTTATCAGAGCCAATCACATCCTAACATGTGTCTTGCTACAGATGAGAGAGTAGGACCTGCCAACCTTGGTTTTACATCAAAATACTTTGTTAATTTTTCTTTTGGCATTCCTCATCTCTTTTAAAGGCTTATTGCAACTTATCTATATCATAATATTTTAAAGTTTCCTCACTTGACAAAGCCCCAATATTGCGACCTCTGATATGTAGATGTTTTGATACACTAATCCTCGGGATTTATATATTAGCCAACCTCTGATACAACCTACTCTGATGTATCGCACCTCCAATAGTATGATATCATCGATATGCTGAACTCTGACATTCCAATGCACTGATATGTCGATCTTCGGGGTTTTTCTCTCTTGATGCGCCGATACACTGACCTCTAATCGCCAATGCACAGATATGCCTACCTCCAATCATTGATGCTCTAATATGATGGCCTCTGATCACCGATGTGCCGATATGCTAATGTGTCGATCTTCTGATTCTCGATATGTTGGACCTCTGATATTCCAACCTTCTTAGGACTTTGAGTCCTTGATCATCGGTAGGCCATAACTTTTGAACTAGGAAACCATTTATGGACTTCCACATATCTTTGGAAATCTCTTCCAAATCAATTTCCAATGAAGAGGGTCACATCTAGGCTTTTAACCTATATTCTACCTCTAATATGGCTCCAAACTCTCTACCACAGTTTTTTGCCTTGACTCTCCAGACAGCTGAAATCAAAAACACCAAGACGATCCTCTAGATGATGCCTACAACTACCATGGAATTACTCCTCGCCCATCACTTTAATCATCAATTTATTGCTTCTCCAATAAGTCTACTACTATGATGATTCTCTACATGAAGCCTGGAACTACCAAGAGATTCATCATGGATCATCACTCCAAACATCTGTTGCACCAAGCATCCAAGCTAGTCTGGTTGACATCAATGCCAACACTCATGCCAATAGTTAGGGAATGCCAAGTGCCCAACACATCTCCCGAGCATGATTGTTGTCATCAGTGCCAACACACTTGTAGATGCCTTCACTAGGCCACTAGCCATCGAGTCAATGCCAGTTGTCCAAAAATCTCCCCCTTTGGCATTGATGGCAACACTCCATCATTCTCTTCATGTGATGGCCAGACCTCATTATCATTCCACACATCTTATTGCATGAGACACCAATGGTTTTCTTTCTTCTACACAGACCATCACATCTTATCCACAAACTATCTCCCCCTTTCACATGAACAACAAGCGGCTATAAGTTGCCTTTATCGCCCCATGCAATCACTTAGCCGTGAAGACCAAAGTATAGCTAATAAGATGTGAATTCTGCCTCATAGACATCTCTTCGAGGACTATCACAGTTGTTGATACATAAACTAGGCATATGTGATATTCTCCCACTGAAAATATACTACCTCTGATTTGAATGCCCCCAGTTTTGGACAACTTATTTTTGTTGGTTTAGCACTCTCTCCGCTAATGCATATTTTGTATAAAAAAAATTATTTCCCATTAAACTACTCATGGTATTATTGTTGCTACAATACCAATTAATGATGATGCATTTCAGCTCACACTTCTTCGTTGCTACCACTACTTTTGAGACTATGCTCACATTATTTTAGTATATCCACTTCTCCCCTTGAGATCATACTCAAACAATAGGGACCTCTTTTCAACCAATACTAATTTCTCCAAAGGAAATGATACAAATGGAACAATGTACCAGGAAAACTCTAATATTTCCTTTCTCAAAAAAAAATGTCCATTTGCATAGAAGGTTACTCGCCATGAACCCAACACAACCAATTCACATAGCGATACCAATTGAGGGTTAAGGGAGATGGAAATATTACACCAATTGTGTTTCATGAACGCAAGACTGCTATGCATAATCAAACTTACAACTTAAATTGAATAAGGGTATTTCACCAAAGAAGAAAACCTTTCATTTTCTCAACAATCTCCCTTTCTGAGGTTGCACATTGTTGCCTACTACTGCTTATGAAAGCTGCTTCACATGAGCTAATTCCCCTTGATCTCCTGCAACAACTTTATTTTCTCTTGCGTTGGGATTGGTCCTGTGGACCTAAATTGACTGTGAGCTTCCTATTATTCCATTCCACCCCATATTCTTCCCACAACATTAGATATCATTGTGTACTCCTCATGCTGGATGCACTCCTCCTTTTCAATGCGGATACATTCAAAATAAATCAATTTATTCTTGTAATCAACAAGAAAACACGGCTATACCTTCATAATCATATGCACCTTTCTATTTATTCCTTTTGGCTTCCTGCATCTGACTTATTCAGCCTCCCTTCAGGCCATTCTCTTCCTTCATTGAAGAGAAACAAAGGATCTACTCCCCCTAAGAAGATCATCCTCCTCCTTCCTCCAGACATTCAATGGTCGAGTCCTCACAAAAGAATTGCTCTGTAGCTTCCTCTTTAACCTTGTTTGGGCTTCTTCTCGGTTGCACATGGGTATAGGAACCTTCTATTTTACCTCCTCTTCTTTCACCCTAATCCTTTTAATGCCTTTCTGCCTAACATAGAGGTCCATCACATAGGTAAGAGGATCATTCTCCTTATTTCTTCCTCCTCTTTTCATCTTTCTATTTTAAAATAGAGCAATGAAGACATTCTTGGCTTCATTTTGTCAAATCACCTGGAATGTATGCTTCAACTTCACATGCCTACAACAAGCTTCCTTGTGCCAAAATTTACCACAATTGTAGCATTTGATTTGGCATAAGAATGGGGCAAAGGAGTTACTATTTTTTACAAAACTTTTGTCAAAACTCCTATTGTAGCCAACATGCCTTCTTCTACCATTTTTGTGCATCCTTGGGTTGTTGCCACCCAACACATTTTGTTTCCTTGAATCCCATCCACAATCTATGGCTTTATGTCCAAACTTATTGCTAGAGAAACAATATCCATGAAAAGGATTTTAAAGAAACAGGTTTCCTTTTCTTTGTAGGCTTTTTCCTTGAGTAAGAAAGGACCTAAGTTGGTTCTTCATGTGTATTCTATGACAAACTACATTGTTATCATGCCATCTTCCTTGGAGATTCCTTTCCCTCTTCTGCTGCATTTCTTGTTACTTCTTCTTAGCCTTCTATTGCACTACTCGGTGCTTCATCTTGGACTTATGTTGTTTCCTTTTCTTGTTTTGTTGTTCCTACTTTCCTTGTTGCTGCTACCACAACCTTACTTTCTTTATTATTTTTGGGACCTTGGACTCCCTTTAGCTTCTGGTATTGAGACAATTCTTTATTTGACTTTTCTAAGCCATGTCTCAATGAGGCTACTTCATTTTGTTGTCTCTCACAGTAAGCTTACTTCACATTTAGTTGATTGGTTAACATCCTAGTCAGTCTGCTAGCCTCTTCTTGTTAAGTATTTAGTTCAACTATTGTTTTTTTCAACTGCTCATTCTCAAGCTCACAATTTTCCAGTTTCTACTTGTGCTTGAGATTTTCCTTTGATACGTCATTGACCTCCTTTAGAGATGAGGTCAACTTGTTTCTAGAAAATATCCTTTCATCTAGATCATTTTCTTCACTACTAGAGGTTATAGATTTTTAGCAACATGGTCTCTCTTCTGAGACTTATTCCCTCATCAACAAGACTGCGATGAGCAAAAACTTCTCCATGTTCTAGTTCTTCATTAGAGAAGCAGGGTTCCTAAACCTCTTCTTGGGTCACATGGCTACCTTTATATAACACTTCCATTATTGACTTAAAATTCCTTACTTTTATTAGCATTTGGCTTAGACCACCATTTCATCATGACCTCGTTGGCTTCTTCATTATTCTCATTCTTTTCTCTAATCACAACAGAGATATACATATCATCGTTCCAGAGCACCAAATAGGTTATTATTCTAACCCTCCAAACTTCATAGTTGAAACCATGGTCTAATTCATTTAAGAATGGGACTCCTACTGTTAACCAAAATCTATTAGCCAGTGTTTTCCTTCGATCTACCTTCTAGTGATTAAGCTATTTGTGAAGGGACTTGGCTCTGATACCAATTGTTGGAAGCAATGCTAATACTAGGAGGGGTATTGAATAAATATTAAGGATAATTTTAAACTTTTATTCCTATTTACTTTTCTTATTCAAGCTTGGCACCCACTCAGGTAATCAACAACAATATGTAATATGGTAGCAACATTAACTCAACATACAAGCATACCTACCATGAGCATCATACACATGAGACACAAGGTTTTATGTGGAAACCCTTTCAGGACAAAACCACCAAAGCTTGTTGTTGTTATGGATGTAAATAAGATAACCTACTCCATTACATCAATTTGTTTTGTGATCACCCACTCACATGAACCACCAACTCCCTTTGGTTGTTTGCTAGCACCGACTAGAGGGAAGCACCAACTCCCTTTGGTCATTTGCTAGCACCGATTAGCAGGAAGCACCAACTCCCTCTTTTTGTAGACACCTATCCAAGTTACCAGAAGCACCATGTGAGGCATCAACCTTATGGATTTTTCACCAGCACCAACTTGCAAATCCTTGGATTTTTTCAAGTCAACTTGCAGGAGGCACCAACCCCTAAGTCTTTTCAAGCATCCACTAGAGAAGGAAGCATGAACTTCATGTATGCAGGCACCAAGCCACACTCAAGCATGAACTAAATGTACTATGTAGCTTTACATGCACTCTACCTAATAACATCTTCATTCTCTCTACTCACACTACTCACTTTGCAACAACCCACTGATCTGTTCAACAACAGTCAATCATCACAGTCCATAGAACTATGTTGACTGATCTGCATTAGCAGTCACTCAACTCTCGACCTTTTTCTCTCCACAACACACACACATAGATCTTTACCTTATTTCTCTGCACAGACACTTTCAACCTTTCTCGTACAGCACAGGCAAACATTACTTTTCTGACGCAACATAGGGAACTATGGCCTTTCTCATAGAAATGCACAAGAAACTTTTTCCTTGCACATAGTGCATAACTCTCGAGGTCTCTTACCTCTACATAGGAATTCTCGACCCTTTTGTGTAGAACTGGATCTCTCTCAAACTTACACAACAGTGAACACACTGAGATATTTTCAGCTTATCTCTCTAGAAACTATGCTACTTCCCCCACATTTTCTAATCTAAGATTCTAGGTTTTGATCCTCTGTTGCCCCACGATCAATGCTTCCACACTGTTCTGTGTTTAAAATGTGTGAGTGTACCTCATCATTTCTCTTCCATTCTGTTGATGCATCTCACTTGTTCTCTACCAGTGAATTAAACATGAGAATGGGCAACTCATAGTTTCTCCATACTGAGAATGAATACTCATTCCACTTTCACACTCCAACTAGGCATAGTCCTCTCTGTGAACAACATTCTTTTCACTAGGGGTCTTTATGCTTATTCATGATTCCGCACAACTTGATTGTCCTTCGTCATGGCTTATCAATTGTACCTAGGCATGGCCTTCCTTTATTTTGTTGTGTATCTTGTATGTTTCTTATCATAGTGTAGAAATAGTGATCGACCTTTTAGTCCTTCATCACTTGACTGCATGGAACTCCATGCTAAGAAATTAATTCTCAGATATCCTCAAGGAAGACCCAACACTCCTACCCAAATATTGTGGTCCTCGCTACCTTGAACGAGAATGCTTTGACAATCGTTATTACTCTTGAGACCAAATCCTATATTTTAGCATTCAACTGGTAGTTGTCGAACCATATGCCTTTAACTCTTTGTATTGTGCTATTGGATAAATTCTACATCGTAACTTCACAGTAGTGTAATGTTCCTGCTGGGGTCAATCTTCCTTTGCTACTGCTTTTCATGCTTGGCTATATGGATTTACATGACCAAGAACCTACGAAATATTGGAAGCTCCCTCTATCAGGACATTTTGAATAACCAACTATTCTGAAGTTTTCATATCCTAATCCTCTGATTACCGAGCTCGTTCTTCTTAGCCCTCACTGTGCACTTATCACCATAGGACTGCTTTGTGTGACCTTCTACTTAGTGTTAAGGTGTTGTTGAAGCCTCGAAAATTACTGCATCAACATCGAGGAAAACCACCTGGTCCGGACCTTAAAAGCAGCTCCTTTTCTGTTTAGTGTGGTGGCTCCAACTGGATATAATGGGACCAATTTCCCAATGATTTATAAATGGGATGGATAAGTGATCAATTTTCTAATATCTAATGGGAATGATGGATGATTTATTCTAAAATGCAACAATAAAATAACTAATCTATCCAGAGAAGTCTTTCTCTTAGTGAAAATTTTTATGATTCTTATTGACAAGTAGGCATATAGATGACTCTACTTATAAACAAAAATATTTATTCATATGATAATTACTTTGTTCAAGTAGTTGAACAAATTAATAATTAAAATGTTATCACACTAATCTTTATATATTATTGACATACATATGTATAAAAAAATAACAACTCTTAAATATTCAATAGTGATAACTCAAAGAATTGATGTGAAAACATATAAATATATCAATAATAGCAAAATAAATAAATGTTTGTTCACATAAAAGCATGAAGCAAAAACATAGATAGTAGTACCATATGTGTCTGAGTCTCCTCCAATATGAATTGCATTCAGATCCCACCTTTCAATTTGGAAATACTTTTACAAGAAGCAATAGTGCATATCACATAAAAGTATTTTTCATCAAAACTCAGAATTCAGGTCCAGGTTTTGTAAAAATAAATATATCGGAAGCACATTAGTGCAACTTCCGATCCAAGTCTTAATACAAAAATTTGAGGACCCTTTCTGAAAACATGAAAGATTCTATAAATACTATTTAACTAACAAACTATGAAATAAATATCTTATGCGCTGGTATAACCAAATCACAAATATGTGAAAATATTCTCGAAATAGGCATGCTGCAGTCGGTCAGAATGGTTCATTGTATTGGCTGATCATCTTGTGACTTGAGCTGACAAATGGCGAGCATCGGTTGAAGCTCTGGTGGATGACTCATGTGTGAGTGTAACTGAGCAGTGTATGTGGCATCAGCAAGTTCGGGAAACATATGGCCGATTGCATAAGTGAGGCATTCCATCACTGTCCGCTGACTATATGGTCTAACAAGGAAAAACCAAAATATTCCCATGTTAAAGTTTGAATACCTACAATCAGTCTTTCCTTTTGCTCCAGCTCTTGTTTCCATGTCTCTTCTAATGCTTTTACTAATGGAAGTTTCCTTGGAGAACACTCTGTAATTAAATTTGAAAAATAAAGAGTATCATTAATCAATTCAACCAGATTGTTTGTTGTCGATCTGCATCTTGATGTCGCTCTGTCTGCCTTCATTAGTTGAGATTCCCATTCAACGAATAGGATTTCTTGATGCGATTCCAGAATTTGTGGTAGTTTAGTAGCTTTTACTTCTTTGGTTTCTTACCAAGAGAGAAAATTTGTTAATATTTCATCTGCTTGCTCCAAGTTTAGTCTCGCATCAACTGATTTATCAACGATGGATGATAAAATTTCACACAAAGGAAGAGCGAGTGAGATATTATGACATAATAGGCTCAACTTACTAGACAATTCCTTGGTAATTTTTAGAGCCTCCGATCTAAATTCTCCCACTTCTGGATATTCTTTGAATCTTTCTATCTAGAGTGATAGTTGAGCGATCTGTTCTTCCTTTGATTTACTCAACTGTTCATTTAAGGATTACAACTTTCTCAATGCTTGGGATAATTCTTGTTGCTTATGAATTGCATGTTAATCAATCCTTTGTTTTTCTTTGAGAAATTGCTCATTCAATTGGTCATTTAACTACCTCTGGACTGCTAATTGTTGTTCCAACTACTCTATCTTTTGTTGTTTCTCTTGTGCCTATGTTTCCAGCAGAATGATTGCTTGGTATTTTTCTTTGAGCAAGTTACTGATCTCCGATGCATTGTCCACTGTGGCCATTGTGTATGCTCCATCATACTGAGAAAGTTTAGTGAGATCTTCAGAAAGATTAACTTCTTCTCTCCATACCATGTTTGTTATCTCAATTTGTGAAGTCGAAAGAGGAAATTGATCAACTTTCCTTTTTTTCCATTGTCTTCCGATTACAGCCCTATGCTTAGGGCTGTAGAAGACATCCAGTGGAGGTATTTCTTCTACATGCAAAACAATTTCATCGGAGGGATTTTCAAGGATTATTTCTACATCCTTGTGAGTTGTGGGTGGGCCACTAGTTCCTTCTGTCGGAACTGTATTGATTACTGATTTCTGATCAGTTGTCACCTCAGATGTGCTAAATATTTGAAGGCTCTCAGTATTACTAAAGATGAAATCAAACTGCTACCATTCCTTAATCAGTTTAGGGTCAACACAAATTCTTGAATCAATGATTTCACCACTTTTTCCTTGTCCCTGATCCTTCTCTAGCAATTTTTCTTTTTCGGGAATCTTCTCCACTATAGCAGTCTTGTCGGCAGCTTTCTGTTCACTTTGGCTATGTGGCTGAATTTTCGGCACTGTAGCTAATATGTCCAAAGGCATAGTTTGCAACCTCTAGGCTCTGAGCCTATTGAATGTTTCTAACCCCTCTTCTCCATACCTGATCCTAGCCAATCCTTTAACCTGAAAAGATATTTTAGCTAAAGCAAGTAAATCATCAAAGTCATCTACTTCATGATCGAATTTGGCAAGTTTAGCTTGAGCAGTAAAGTTATAGGCAACCTTCCTTGGGTCATATTTCTTATTCGGAATGGTGGCAAGATTCAGCATCTAAATCTTCTCTACCTCTTTCTCTGCATGCTTGTAATCATGTAAGGTAAAAATGCCACATCGTAGGGGGAATATGGGCCAGATATGTTTCTTGGAATCCTTAGGGGTTCTTGATGTTCCTTCGACTGTTATCTGATATGCCAATTCTTGGGCTAACAATTTATCAGGAAGATATAAAGGAAGAACATGGGGTTTAGTGAGACTGCCAAAAAGCCTCACATAGGTAAATTTCTCCTCTCCGAACCAGCTACCTACTGCTGTAAGGTCAATTGCTGCTTCCTGAGATATCCTGGGGGCAGGCTTATTGAGAATAGAATAATATACAGGTAAAACAAAACCATTGCAAATTCTGTACAAGTGATTTTTATAGTGAGCCAAAAAAACTGTTTGTGATAGATATGAATAGAGTTAGGATCTTGGGAAGTCCACTTCCATCCGAGTACCGGGTATTTAGAATTAAAACAAATAATATCTAGAATATATGCATTGTAGTAGAAAGGAGCAATGATCTGGGAATTTGTATATTCTTTTCTTCTATATTCTAATATCTTAGTGGCTAGTCTATCAGATAAAATATTTGCCCAATCCATAACATAACCATTAATCATAGCTTCCATTAACGGGACCATATTTATAGAAAATTTTGCAGAATCTTGTTGTCCCCATAGTCTACACATCATAGCTGTAGCATAGCAATAAGGAGAAGCTAATGGGTCGACAAAATACTTACCCGATGACTTGTGCTTATGTTTTTCCAGGAAATGCCTCCAGTTCTTGATCATGTCCGATTCCAAGTTGTTTTCCTTTGCAAATGCTTCGAGGAATGCCTTGTTATAACACTTCTCAGGCAGAGGTAGATGGTGCATTTACCTGAAATCTTCAGGTTTGAATGACTTGAATTCCTTCCATCAGCCGTGGAAAATGTTCTATCTGAAGTTGGGATTTTCTCAGCATCCCATCTAACCACATTAGTGTATGGAAAAATTCTGGCTCGCACTCATATCTTGTTAAGGTATGAACAAGCCAATTCTTTGAGAGTTCCCACTGACTTGTTGGTTGAATCGGCTATGGCTTCCTCTTCTAATTCTTCGAGCTCCTCTACTTCTATCAAATTATAAATGCTTTCCCAGCTATTATTTCCTAGACCGAGACATGTTATATCTAATATTAATCCCTTCTTGCTCGGTCCTAGTTCTTTGGTTACATGAGTTTCTTTGGACTTCTTATATTTCTTCCCCATCTTCTCCAGATTTATGGGTTCAAAGAAGCTCTACACAAACAATTACAAACCATAACATAGAGACATTGCTGTTGAAAGCCAGTATGAAAGTGAACAGAATTAGGGTGATTGTCATATGATAAATTGGATGTAGTTAAGAATTGCCATGAATGAAATCTTTTGAAGGATTTACTCTTAACTGTAAAATTTAATAGCCATTCAAGCCACCAGTCGTGATGAATAAATACCATAAATACCTGTCTCGTCGATCATATATCAAATGATTATCTTAAGCGTGTGCTCAGGTTTCCTCGATCGGCGATTGACGATAAATCTCAAAATCATGATCGGGAGTTTCAAAGGGAGAGGCTTTATCACTTACAACGAATATCTCCAATTGTCGAAAAGTGATATTATAATAAAACAGAGTATTATGTATGCAAACTGTTTTAGCGTATGTTTTCCTCTTTACATGCGTGCCCAATTGATTGATCGCAATTGGGGTTTGGCTTGCACTTTTATCCCTTTGTCATATGATATCTCCGATTGCCGATTGCGATTTCCTTCATCTGATTGGAGGATTTGATGAGGCTTTGTTTATGTGTGTCCCTTTGTCATTGGGATATGCAATCTCTGATCGCTTTATCGCAATGTAGAATTATCTATAATAATTTTCAAAGGAACACTTTGTTCTTTTCAAAAGGCTTTATAAAATGAATTATTTACATCGGGTCTTTTGATATAGATTCTTCTTGTAAAGAGGACAATACTAGTTTTATTTATAAACTCACAAATCTAACTAAGTTTATTTAAAAAGGGACCCATTTCTTATTAAAAAATTTGTGTAAAAGTTTTATAGAAGTGGGGGGGTTGTTGTACAGCACAACAGGTGCTCAGCCTTATGACTCCTATCGGTGGCCATTGTCCATTTGTCAAATTCTTTGCATCCTCGGTTCTTTGAACTCTCACACCCATGTACCATCCCAATATCAAAAGCCCTTCTATATCATAACTTTTCAATACTCCAACTATTGCAGAGTTCCAATTTCTTCAACCTCTGATCTTGGACTTCTAATTTGGCATCATCACTCCATGTGGTGACTACTTCATGGTGACACGTGTCACCCGATTATGGCCCATTAGCCTACCTAATAACGTTCAATATGTATGCCACGTGTCCTGTCATACTTCCATTTATTCTTATCAAAACCAATAAGATCCTTCCATGTGTCCTTATTAGAGCGAGTCACATGGTTCCATGTGTCCTTATCAGAGCCAATGTGCTGGCCTCTGATTGTTAATGTTTCAATATGATAATGCGTTGATCATTCGATCTTCAATATGCTGGACCTCCGATATTCTAACCTTCTTAGGAAATCAAGTCTCTGATCATCAGCGGGTCATAACTTTTGAACCAGGAATCCATTTATGTACTTCTACATATCGTTGGAAATTAATTCCAGAGCACTTTCCAATAGAGAAGGTGTAATGTAGGCTTTGAACCCATCTTTTAGCTCTAATATGGCTCCAAATGCTCTACCACTTTTCTACTCCTTGACTCTCTAGACAGTTGAAATCACAAACACCAAGGTGATCCTCTACATCAAGGCTACAACTACCATGGACTTCCTCCTAGTCATTCACTGTAATCATTAGTTTATGGTTTCTCCAATAAGCCTGCTACTATGATGATTCTCTACATGAAGCCTGCAGCTACCATGTGATTCCTCCTGGGCCATCATTGCTAACATCTGTTGCTCCAAGCATCTAAGCTAGTCTAGTTGACATCAATGCTAATAATCCTACCAACAGTTAGGTAATGGCAACTGCCCAACACATCTCCCCATCGTGACTATTGTCATCAATGCCAACACACTCGCAAATGTCTTCATCAGGCCACATGTCTTCCAAACAATGCCAACTGTCCAACATTGACCACAGTTCACCATGGTGATTTTCATATTGAGACAATGTTTTTCATAATGCGACATTGGAACATCGTTGACCATGGTTGAGTTTCATATTGGGATAATCCTTGTGGCAATGCGACATTGGACCATGTTCGACCATGGTTGACCATGAAAGATATTAATGTCAAGGCAATATTTGTTAGAATGTGACATTGGACCATGGTTGACCGCGATTTATTATCATATTCGAAATTTGTCACAATGTGACATTTGAGCATAGTTGACCATGATTTAACATGGTTGACCATGGTTGACCATGAATGACCATGGTTAATGATGGTTGATGATGGTTTATTTTCATATTGAGACTAACTTTCTCATAATGTGATGTTGGACTATGGTTGACCATGATTATAAACCCAAGGGATTAATATTAATAACTCTATGAATAATATTATACCCTAGGAGTATGAACTCTTAGATTAATAAACCCAAGGAATTGATATTATAAACCCAATGGACCAATAAACAAAAGATGTTAGTAGGAAAATTGCAAGTGATTATAAACCCATGTGAATAATATTAAACCCAAGGGTTTAACACAATAAACATAAGGTCTATAAACCCTAAGATAAGCATTATAATACCTAAAATAAACATGGTTGCCCATCGTCGACCATGGTTGATTTTCATATTGATATAATATTTGTGACAATGTGGCATTTGACCATGGTTGTCAATGGCTGATTTTCATATTGAGATGATACTTTTCACAATGCAATATTGGACCATTGCTAACCATGGTTGACCATGATTGTCATAATGTGATGTTGGACCAAGAGATAATCTTCATCATAATATGCCCATGATTATTGACCATGGTTGACACTGGTTGACCATGGTTGATTTTCATATTGAGACAACCTATGTCGCAATACTAAAAGTCCAATGGGATAATATTAAACCTAAGGGTTTAATACTATAAACATAAGGTATATAAAGCTAAGATAAATATAATAAACCCTAAAATAAACATGGTTGACCATGGTTAATTTCCATATTGACACAATTTTTGTCACAATCTGGCATTGGACCATGGTTGACGATGATTGATTATAAACCCAACAGATTTATATTATACCCTAGGACTGATATTATAAACACTATCAATAATACTATATTGTAGTAATATGAATCGTTAGATTAATAAACATAAGAGATTGATATGATAAAGCGAAGACACTCACAAACGCAAAGGATAAAAAATTTATAGACACAAGACAACAATAAATTATATATATATATATATATATATATATATATATATATATATATATATATAGATATATATAGATAATAAAGACATTATTTTATAATATTAATACTCATAATAATGTTAATATATTAATATAAACATGGTTAAATTAATGTTTAATGTTATTAAATATTTTGATTATAAATTAATTATAATTAAATTATAAAAAAATTATATTATTAATGTTGTTTAATAATTATTAATACTTGAAAATTATTAATAATTGATTTAAATTAAAATAATTAAAATTTAAAAATTATTTTAAAGATATTAATACTGTTAATAAAATTAAGTTAAACTTTAATAATAAATCTCAATATAATATTACTATTATCCTAATATAGTCTTACAATTCTTAATATAATTTTAATTTAACCTGAAAAATCCTATATAAATATGATGATATCGATCAAACAATTTACAATTTTAAAAATAAAAACGAACAATCCAGAAAATTTCAATAATTGATATAACATTCATTAGTAGTTATCTTTATGAACATTTTCTTTTTTTACCCCTTATAAACTTTGTAATCAATAAAGCAATGTAAAATACAAAAAAAATAAAAATTTGATCTCATATGAATAGATTTATTCTCCATTCAATCTTATCATTTATATATGTAAAAATTCTTTCACCAAAAATTTCACACATCAAAATATAGAAGAGGTAAATAATATATTTGTTTTTATAATGTGCTTTGTAATGATAAATTAAGGTAAACTATGATTTAAAAAGAAAAATATCTCATATGAGATATTCTCCATTCAATCTATATATATATATATATATATATATATTCTTTCACTAAAAATTTCACACAGGTAAATAATATATTTGTTTTTATAATTCTATCAATTTCTAATGCAAGCCAAATATGATATTAAATTGTCTAATTATTTTTGAAGTCCACATATAAAGTATTCGTTGTTGATTGACCGCTTAAAAAGTCAATATCGATACAGATTTTCTACAATTGTGTGTCTTCAAAATCTCAATAACCTAAATCTCCATAACCTACTGAGCCGATGATACAAACAAATTTTAATATATTATAAACAAATATATCGACATTTGACAAATTATGTTAGATATATCTTTGGCATCATAAAAAGATATGCAACCACCTATTATTATAACGTTAAACATATATCCATAACGTTTACTAATAATTATTAATTTTTAACGTATTTTATTTAATGTATTTTTCTTTATGGCTATGAGGGGCAAGGTAAGAAAAAACGTGGATTTTGTTGGTTAGATCCATCATATATTTAAATTTATATTTCGAAAACTTTTGAAATAATGAAAGTGGATGTACAATGGTTTTTTTAGGACTTATCTTAATTTTATCTAACTAAAATTTTAGATAGTATATCATACTAATGACATACTACGACTGCTGTCATTATTTATTTCACTGACGAAATCCTATAAACAAGTATTATTTCAAATAGATTTACAGAATATTTTTTATGACGTGTAAAATGTGTAGGAAATCAACAAAATCCCTAACTTCAGTGTTTGAGTACAAGGACAATATCAGATTGTTCCAGGTGCTATAAAAAAGAAATTTTTAAGTGGCTAATATTGAAAATTAATTAACGCTCATGCTTCCTGGCCATGGAAGATTATGAAGCTCATGGTTGGGGTGTCATGCCTTCAAATTGCTAGCATTTAGTTGGCCAACTTCAAATGTAAATGCAGATTCAAATTGGACTTCAAATGCAATCTATCAACAAATGCAAATGCCGATAAATGCAGTTACGGTCACAGGCCTATTTCACTACAACATTTTTTATCTTTTTAATCTCTTGTATTTAAGCCACTACTTAAGTTTATAATAGAATGTCAACTCTGAGTTTGTGCTAAGATTACCAAACTTTAATGAACATGTTTTCTTTTCGATAACTTGTGGCATGCTGCTTTATATATGTGCACTCCTTTCACTATCCCCCTTTTGACTGATACCTTTTTCCCCATGCTATAAGGATTGGGGTTCCCTTAGTTTGGTTGACACCTGCCATTATAATCCCTTCGCCCCTATGCATTGGCGTTTTAGGTTTATATGACTCCAACTATCCAACACATTGCATTAATCCTAATTTCCTAAGGTGCATGTCGACTATGGTTTAGTTGACCTATAACCTTCCACAGGTCATAATAGGTCGAACATTATCCCTCTGCCCAATTATTAAATTGAGACACACTTGTCATATTCTTTTTAAGCGCTAGGAAACTAGCGCATGCAGATTCCCGCTCTGCCCCCTAACCCCCTCAACGTTAGCCACATCGTCCTTAGCCCCATGGCTAGCACGTGACGATCATATCGTCTTTGTTACTTGTGAGGTGATGGACAATGTAGATTTCTTCTTATGCCCATACAACGGTGGAGGCCTTCCTCGATCTTAGTAAACCCTAATGTTCTTTGGGGTTTATTCGAATTACTCTCATTAAGGAAGCTGTGGATTTCTCTCCGGTCCCCTCGAGTGTGCCGAGAATTTACAATCACCGCCTTGACATCCCGGACTCCCGGACATCTACGACATCCTATCTCAGGTTTATATGTCATGGTCCATGGGCAGTAATTTTCTTTTTCTTGTTTTTATGAATATATAAGTTGGGTTCTAGTTTCCCTTCAATTTTTTTTCATCCCATCTACAAGATAACTTTCTCTGCGTTCTTGTTCCTGTTTTTCAGGATTCGGTTGCAGCCGTAGTCTACAGACTGATGTTTTTGATGTGGGTTCTTCCTTACAGACTGGTCACCACTACGGCAACAGAGGAACCCCAAGTGTATGCTCAGCCTTCAGTCCCTCCCCGTTAAGTAATCGGTCCTTTTTTTTCTCAAACGCTAATTCCTGAACCGCCCCGCATTCTGGGGTGTTTTTATTCTTGTCTTCCCTTAAAATTTATTTCTAAAAGATTCAATCTCTATTTTGTTTTTTTTCATAGTTTCAACTTGATTTGGGAACAGGCCGAACAGGCCCTCGAGTTTTAGAGGACAACTTGAGTTCTTTTCTAGAACTTGCGTTTTCAGTGGTTCTCTCAAAAGTATTTACTAGCTTATGCGCTATCATCTTTCGGTAACTGGGATGTCTTGCATATGGGATCTTGTGATATTCATTCACTATCATTTGCTTTAGCACACTGTCATAGGGAATATATAATCTATTTTTGTAGGTTAGCAATTTTTCAAAATTTCCATCATAGCATGGAATTTCTTTTTGGTTTAATTATGCCAAGTTTTCAGATATTTAGGATCATGTTGCATTGAGTTTTTTATTTGGTCCATAAAATTTGTGTTAGTTTTGCTAATAGAAATCTCCATCAAATCATGTGAATGTTTACCAATCTTGTTTAATTTTTTTTTCTTTTATGTGTTTGATATCAAATTCAAACTCACTAAGGAATGATAGCCATTTTGGTTGTCTAACATTTAAATTAGGTTGGCTAAAGAAATATTTCATTCTGATGTGGTTTGTTATCAAAATAAAAAATATTCGTAGTAAATAGTGTCTCCACATTTTCAGGGGATGTATCACTAGTTCTAGCTCTAAAACATACACTGAATAATTATTTTCAAGTGGTTTCAGCTTCCGAGACTCATAAGATATTACTAAATTTTCTTGCATCAACACTCCCCCAAGGTCTTCTAAACATGAATTAGTAAAAACAGTAAATTCCCTATTGGGATCTGCAATTTTTAATATAGGGGCTTTCATCAAAAGTTTTTTAATTTGTCAAAAATTTATTGGCATCTGGATTTCCACTCAAATTTGGTTCTCTTTTTGTCTTAGAAAATAATGGGATATTCCAATTTTGAGAAGCCTTCTATAAACCTTCGAGAGTATCTTGTAATTTCCGTAAATGAGCAAACTACTAACACATATTTAGGTGTTGGCCAATTCAGAATAACCTTAACATGATCCTTCCTTTGAAATAATGTGATCCAAATACAGTATTATGCCTTTGTAGAACTCACATTTACTGAATTTGGCATATAGATGATGTTATATTAAAATTTGTAACACTAATTTCAGATGTTCCTATGAATACTAACACAAACCTATGAAGATATTTGTGGAGTACTCTATTCATTAAACACATGAGGGTTTTTGGTGCATTTGTGAGACCAAAAGGTAACATTACAAAATCATAGTGATCATATCTCGTTTTAAAAGTTGTGTTATGTATGTCTTTATCTTTTATCTGTGGTTAGTGATAGCGATTCCTTAAATCAATTTTTTAAAATATAGTTTCCCCCCTCACTTGATCAAGAAGATCATCAATTTGGGTTAGTGGGTATTTAGTCTTGACAGTTAGCTTATTCAATTGATGATAATCGATGCACATTCTACATGTGTCATCATTTTTCTTTACAAATAGTACTGGGGCCGCACATGGTGAGACACTGGGTCTAATATACCCTTTGTCTAATAGTTCATGTAAATGTGTTTTTAGCTCTATTAATTCTAGTATGCTCAACCGGTAAGGAGATATAGACACAAGGGTGGCACCAAGTACTAAATCAATGGAATAATCTATGTCTCTATGAGGGGGTAAACTTAGAATTCCGTCTGGAAAGACATTTTCGAATTCACTAATGATTGGGAAGAATTTTAAATTTTCCTTTTATATTTGTTGTTTATTTGTTTCCACGTATGCCACATATACTTGACATCCTTTCCTTACACTCCTTTTCAACTGCAAAGCGGAAATTTGCCGGAATGATATGGGTTTTGGTTTATCTCTAGTTAGCCTATTTTGACCATATTGACCCACAAAATTAATTGTTTTCTCCAACTAGTCCATGCCTATTAATAATTCATAGGATCCTAAAGGAAGAATATTTAAATATACCTTTGTGAAGTAATGGTTTAAGTCAGTGAGACAATGTTTTATCTCATTGTTCACCTTCCTTTTGGTCCTTGATCCAAATGGTAACCACCATTCATTCTTAAAATTTTCATGCTTTAATTTACATATTTCCACAATTTGGGGACTAATATAACTTAAACTAGCCCCTAGAAATTTTAAAATACAAAGATATTGGCCTAGAATGCTACCTTCAATCTCAATCATAATGGATTGATGCTCATCCTGTCTGTCTTCTAACATTGCACTAATCCTAGGAATATTTTTGACAACATCATTGACATTAGTTGCTTCCTAAACTGTTTGGATATTCTAAAAAGATCGTGAATTATGTGGACAACCCCTTAATAAGTGGAGTTCTCCACAACCTGAACAATTGAACGATTCTTGTTCATTGACCCCACTATTTTTTTTGTTGTGTAGTTCCATGGGCTTTGACCCAATGTAAGATTGCACAAGATAATTTACATTTTCCTTACTAAAGAATCCTTCCCAAAATTCTTATGATAAGGGAGTTTTTTCCTTTTATATTCGCTACAGAGTTAGTTTTGTCCCTACTTTGCCATGGTTTTACACCATCACTTCTATTTTTGAACTACTGATAGAACAATATGCCTTTTCTTATTGCCTCATCCATTGACTTGTGATTGTCAAATTCAATCTTGTCTTTAGCTTTTTTTTGTTTAATATAAGGAACATATCGTAATAAGTTTGTAAATTTCACTATAAACACATCCATAGTTAGTTCTCCCATCCTCAACTCATGAAATTCCTTATCATGATCATCGTGGTATCATTCACTTAGGTACCGAGACCTGAACTGTATCTGGAAGTCCTCTTGAGAGATTGTCTTCACTTTCAATTGGTGTAGACTTTTGGCCTCTTCCCACCAAAGGGTAGCTTCGCCCAGCAACTGATAGATAACTAGTTGAGATTTCAAGTTACTCTTGTACTCATATACTTGAAAATATTTTACCATATTAAGAAGCCATGCTTCTGCGTCTTCTTCCTTTTCCCCATCAAAAGTAGGGGTTTTATTTTCCTGAACTCTCCTTGTAACTCATTTTTTTTCCTTTCTTTATGTGACTTCGTACATGTCCTATCTAATTAATCTCCACTTTTAGAATCTTCTGACTCTGCTTCCATTTTTTTCATCTTCTACCCTTCCTGTTCTATATTCCTATGGCTAGACTTTTCGGTCAGATCTATTATCATTCTCTCTTATTCCTCGCATTCCCTTAACATGTGTTCATTACTGTTTGATATATATATATATATATATATATATATATATATATATATATATATATATATATATATATATATATATATATATATATATATATATATATATATATATATCAATTCTTTTTGTATATTTTTTATGACATCCACCAATTGACGAGGTTGAGGGTATTTCTATTACCGAATTCTATGTACATGTCTTCACAACCTGTTATGGATAGAGGGTAATTATCTGCCATCATGTGGCAATCTGCTTCACTTATGTGCCTTAAAAAACAATACAATGACTATCAATATTCCACATTTATATGCCTGTGTATATATCTCATCTGACTATGATGTTCCTTACAATCCAAGTGTTGAAAATTGGGCTCTGATACCATTTTGTCAAAGGCCTATTTCACTACAACAATTTTTTTTTTTCTTTTGTATTTAAGCTGCTACTAAAGATTATAATATAATGTCAAATCTCAGTTTGTTCTAAGCTTACCAAACTATAATGAACATTTTTTCTTTCTGATAAAATGTGGCATGCTACTTTATATATGTGCACCTCCTTTGCTATCAACCTTTTGACTTTCATACCTTTCCCCCCATGCTATAAGTAATCATTTAACTAGATCATAGTTCCTTTACATTTCGATGACACCTATCATTATAATCCATTCACCCCTATGCAATGGCGATTTAGGTTTATATGAATCCAACTATTCAGCGTATTGCATTAATCCTGATTTCCTCAGGTGCTTGTAGACTATGGTTTACCTGACCTATAACCTTCCACAGGTCATAAGAGGTTGAACATTAGCCCTCTTCCTAGTGATCAAATTGAGACACACCTGGCATATTATTTTCAATATATAGGAAAATAATGCATGGAAATTCCCGTTGTACCCCCAACCCCCTCAACGTTCGCCACGTCGCCCTTACCCCACATGGCTCTCATGTGATGATGGTATTGTATTTTGTACTGATGAGGTGATAGACGATGTATATTTCTTACGCCCATCCGATGGTGGAGGCCTTCCTTGATCGTAGTAAACCTTAATGTTATTTGTGATTTATTCAGACTACTCTCATTTGGGACATTGTCGATTTCTCTCTAGTCACCTAGAATATGTCGAGACTTTGAAATCATAAACTTGATATCCCAACAATCATTGGCACTTGTTCTTGGTAGTAAAGTATGTGTCTACATGCCTTTATCTTCCATCATTGTTCTAGTGACTAGATATGATGACTCCCAGATATCTATGGCATCATGTCTCAGGTTCGTATCTCATGGCCCATGCGTAGTAATTATTTTTTTATTTTTTTATAAATATATATGTTGGGTTTTGGTTTCCCTTCTATTCCTTATCCACCCATATACAATATAACTTTTTTCGCATTCATGTTACTATTTTTTAGGATTTAGTTGCAGTGATAGGATAAAGAGTGATGTTTTTGATGTGGGTTCTTCCTTGCAAACTATTCACCACTATGGAATGTTATGAAACCAGCTCAAGAAAAGATAGAAAAGATAGATCAATGCCTTAAAATTCAGCCTCTTCGAGGGGGCAACCTCCTTTACATTACATAAATGAACAATTCTTGGATGATTCAAATGACAAAACCTCTTTTCTATATATAGGAGTCTAAGGAGTCACAATATAATCTAGCCGACCTAACAATAATAATATAAAGCCACAAAAATAACAATAGAGGGATTCCATGGGGCACAGTAATAACGATATGGGGGCAATAGGGGCACAACAATATTACTAAGGGGTATAACTACAATAGTAATGGGGTAATCACTAGTATTATAGGGACCCAACATGCCCCTCTCTTTCAAAAAAGTGTTGTCCTCAACGCTTGAGTAGTTCTGGATACTTCTGCATAAAATTCTCATCCTCCCATGTGGAATCTTCAGCAGATAAGTTCTTCCACTAGATAAGATACTCTAAAATTGATCGATTTCGTAGCTATCGAGTTCTTGTTTCTATGACTGCTTCCGGTTCCAATATAATTTTTCCTTCCTCGTCAAGTTCTGGCAATATTGTTTGAACTGGGAGCTTGTCGCCTATAACCTTCTTTAAACATGAAACATGGAAAACTGGGTGCAATTGAGAAGCTGCAGGAAGCTCTAATTTGTATGCCATAGTACCAATCTTTTGCAACACCTTGTACAGACCATAATACTTTGGTGATAATTTATTATCCTTCTTAGCTTGCTTGAGGGACATTTGCTTATATGGTTGTAGCCGGAGGAATACCCAATCACCTACATCAAAACTTCTTTCACTGCGATGTTGATCTGCCTGTTGTTTCATTCTATTCTGTGCCAACACGAGGTTATCCTTTAAGAGTTGGAGGACTTGTTGTTGATGTTCGATGTGATGTTCCACTGCCTGAACCTTAGAATTTTCTCTTAAATATGATGTGATGGATGGTGGTTGATACCCATAAAGTGCCATAAATGGGGTCATTTTTGTTGCTGTATGGAAGGAAGCGTTATACCACCATTCAGCCAGAGGCAACCATTTGACCCATTGTGTCTGTTTATCAGATACAAAGCAACGAAGATATCCTTCCAAACATTTGTTTACTATCTCAGTTTGCCCATCAGATTAAGGATGATAAGATGAGCTATGAGCTAACTGAGTACCAAGACAAGAAAATAATTCTGTCCAAAAATTTCCCGTGAAAATGGGATCTCTATCACTTACAATAATCTTTGGGTTTCCATGTAGCTTTTGAATTGTTTCCATAAATGCAGTAGAAACTGCACTGGCTTTAAATGAATGTGATAATGCACAAAAGTGTGCATACTTGGTAAGTTTGTCAACTACTACCATGATGACACTCTTTCCCTCAGACTTGGGTAAACTTGTGATAAAATCCATTGAAATCTCCTCCCAACGTTGGCTTGGAATGGATAAAGGTTGTAATAGACTCAGTTTCTTAATTGTTTCAACTTTATTTTGTTGGCAAACCAAACGTTTTGCCACAAACTTTTGAATATCTGATTTAAGGCCATCCCAAAAAAATTCCTTCTTAACCCTGTGGTAAGTTTTTAAAAATCTTGAGTGCCCTCCTAAGGGAGAAGTGTGCAATTTCATAAGAATCTTTTGTTTTAGCTGGGAATTCTTACAGGGGTATAAGTGATCTTTGTACCATAATGAATCATTTTGCCAGCTAAATGTATCAGACGTATTGGAATCTTGTTGTAACTTTCGAATAAGTGCCCACACTTCTTCGTTATTCTTCCATTCCTCCCTTGCTTCGTTTATCCAATCTGGTTGGATAATAGAAATGGCGCACAACAATGCTTCCACATCCTCATCCTTTCTTGAGAGTGCATCTGCCACCACATTTTGCTTCCCTTTTTTGTAGATGATTTCAAAGTCATAACCCAACATCTTTGTGACCCACTTTTGTTGCTCTTCAGAGGATAATCTTTGTTCTAAAAAGTATTTAAGGCTATCATGATCCGTTTTTACCTTGAAGTGTCTTCCCATTAGGTAGGGTCGCCATTTCTTAAGTGCATGGAGTATTGCCAACATTTCCTTCTAATAAATAGCTTTGCTTAAAAACTTTCCCTTGATTGGACGACTTTCAAAAGCAATGGGTCTTTCATCTTGCATTAGAACAGCACCAATTCCATTTCCTGAAGCATCACATTCCACAATAAAGGTTTTTGTGAAATCCGGTGTAGCTAAGATCGGTGCTTGGCACATTGCCTCTTTAAGATGTTCAAAGGCCTTTGTTGCTTCCGGAGTCCATGAAAATGCATCTTTCTTCAATAATGTTGTTAGAGGTGCTACTATTCTCCCATAATTCTTAACAAACTTGCGATAATACCTTGTGAACCCGAGAAATCCTCGCAGATGCTTTATGGATGTGGGGATTTTCCATTCCTTAATGGCTTTAATTTTGCTAGGGTCTACCTTAACTCCTTCATGAGATACAATATGACCCAGATATTCCACCTCATGGACTCCAAAGAAACATTTGGATCTTTTTTTCTCCTCCAATAGTTGTAGCACCCTATCAACATGTTCAACATGATCCTTCCAAGACTTGCTGTAGATTAGTATATCATCAAAAAATACTAACACACATTTTCTAAGGAATGGTTTGAAAATTGAATTCATCAAACCTTGAAATGTTGAAGGTGCATTGGTAAGGCCAAAAAACATGACCAAAAATTCATAATGACCCTCATGAGTTCTAAATGTTGTTTTCGGAATGTCTTCAGTCTTCATTTTGATTTGATGATATCCTGAACGAAAATCCAACTTGGTGAAGTAAATTGATCCATGCAATTCATCCAGTAATTCATCAATGACAGGAATGGGGAACTTATCTTTAATAGTGAGCTTGTTGAGCTCCCTATAATCCGGACACATGCGCCATGATCCATCCTTCTTGTGCACCAATACTACTGGAGCAGAGAAAGAACTTTGACTCGGTTGAATTATACCAGCCTCTAGCATTTCTGTAACCATACATTCAATTTCACTCTTTTGGACATAGGGATATCTGTACGGCCTGCTGATGTTTGGAGGAAGACTTCCTGGAATCATATGAATAGCATGATCATGATCACACATAGGTGGGAGACCTTTGGGAGTCTCAAATACCTTGGAATGATTGTCCAGGACTTTTTGGAGATCTAGAGAAATAGATGATTCCGATGTGGAAACATCTAGCGAACATAATTGTGCAATTACACCTCTTTGCTCCTTTTTTAGAATCTTTGTCATACCATTAGAGCTGATTATCTTTCCTGGTTTCCCTGCAATACCCCTTAATTCAACTTCCTTTCCTTCCGTAGAAAATTTGATGAAAAGTTCTTGAAAATTAAAAGCTATTGTACCCAAGGATTGTAGCCATTGGACTTCTAGTACAACATCAGCACCTCCCATTGGAATGGAAAGCATTGGGCTAGTCAATACATATTCTCCCATGGATAGCTTGATATTATGGCACCTTCCAGAGCAATTTATTGTTCCTCCATTTGCAATCATCACTTGACACTCTAGTGCTGGATATAGGAAACAATTCAGTTCTTTTGCTACCTTACAATGAATAAAATTGTGGGTGCTTCCTGAATCAATCAACACTATTACCTTTTTCTTTTTGATTTGTCCTTCTATCTTGATGGTTTGAGGAGTGGTAATTCCCACCAATGCATTACAAGATATGGTCGGATTTATTTGTTCTCCATCTAGGCTTTGTTCCTGGAGTATATCCTCTTCTTTTGACCTTTCTTGCTTCTTTTCTTCTTCCTCTTCACAATCTATGTAGAATAATTTCTTCTCAGCACACTTATGACCTTTAGTGTATTTGCTATCACAACTGTAAGAAAGCCCTTTTTCTCTTTTTTCTTCCAATTGTTGTGGTGTGAACCTTATAGGTTGTGGAAGATTAGGGGCAACAACACTTCCGTCTTTATAGTTGTGAGTGGTATGCTTCCTGGTTGCCATAATTTTGCTTTCCATTTTTCTTGCTAACCTGAATGCCTTCTCTAATGAATCAGGTTCCCAAAGGTGAACATCATGTTGGATATTATCCTTTAAAGACCGTATGAACACATCAATCCTATGCTCCTCTGGAATATCTTTTACCCTTATGTTCAATTTTTGGAATTCCTCAATGTGCTCCATTATTGAACCCTTTGGTTTGAGACTTATCAATTGGCTAAAAAAAGTGTTGCTTTTTGTATCCTCATAATGTGCTATCAATTCTTCCGTAAAAATTTCCCAAGTGATAAATTGTTTACGATAGCAAAGCCATTGATACCATATAAACTGATTTGGTTCCAAATATAAAGTTGCCTTACGTACCTTTTGTGTGTTTTGCACATTATTGAGATCGAAGAATTGCTCCATCTGTAATATCCATGTGGCAGGATCCTTGTCATCAAACTTCCTCATACCGATTTTTGGAATATGGTGGGTCTTCGATCCAACATTAGAGTCGATGGAATCATGATCAACATTTCTTTTGTTCACATCATGAGTTTCCTTTACAACCTTTTCACCATTAGTAAGTATTTCTTGTAGAAAATTTGTCAAATCTGTCTTCAAATCTGCCATGTCTCTCTTCAAATCTGTCTTCGAATCTGCCATGTCTCTCTTCAAATCTGTCTTCGAATCATCCATATTAGCTTCCATGCCCTTTTTCTTAGATTCCACGCCATTTATCTTAGCTTCTGTTAGCTTTTGTGAGCGTGACATTTGTTGCACTTGTTCTTGTAATTTTGATATATCATGTAGCATTTCTTCCTCTTCTTCATGAGTCATGCTAGAGATTTCAAGTTCCTTACTAGGTGTTTGCATTTTCTTTCCTCGGGGCATCAGTTACCGATAATAATGCTTTACTATGCCCTTTGAATTCCTTCAAACCAAGCTTATGCAAAAATTTAAAAAAAAACTACACACCTTTTTTCACTTTGTAGAAGCCTGATATTGAATCTGATGTATCTTTGTAAATTCAGATCCTCCAGTTCTGAAATTGCTCCCTGTAGTAGCCTTCTATGTACTCTTTCCAATGCCACAAGTCTGACCCAAATTGGATTCTCCAAGGAGGAGTTATGCGAAATCTCCCACAGTGACTTGATTATAGACTAGTTCAGTAGAGCGAACTTGTACGACGTGCCACGAGTCACTGTTCTGACCTTTGGATCTGAAAAATGCATACAAGAAACTACAATCCGTCCTCTTTCTATACCTTCTTACGAAATTTCAATCCGATCCCCAGAGAGAAAGTTATGATGATTTTCCCCAAGTCACCTGTCTGGAATGTAATTCAGGAGTCTGCAAAAAGACCAACTTCCTCAGATCATATCTCCGCAAATATAGCGCGAAAAGCTCTGAAATTTGGACCCAAGGTTCAGTGCGATTTCTTATCAAATAGGTTTTTTTTTAAACTTCTGAAACGTCGCAGAAAAAAAGTTATAGTGAAAATTCCCTGATGACCTGTTTGGAGCAGCGAAACCCTAGAATCCAAAGCTCTGATACCAAATGTTATGAAACCAACTCAAGAAAAGATAGAAAAGATAGATAAAGGCCTTACAATTCAGCCTCTTCGAGGGGGCAAACTCCTTTACATTACATAAATGAACAATTCTTGGATGATTCAAATGACAAAACCTCCTTTCTATATATAGGAGTCTAAGGAGTCACAATATAATCGAGTCGACCTAACAATAATAATATAAAGCCACAAAAATAACAATAGAGGGATTCTATGGGGCATAGTAATAACAATATGGGGGAAATAGGGGCACAAAAATATTACTAAGGGGTATAAATACAATAGTAATGGGTTAATCACCAGTATTATAGGGACCCAACATGGAAACAGAGGAACCAGAAGCTTATACTCAGCCTCCAGTCTCTCGTTCATTATGTAAAATTTAATTTTTTTCTAAAGCACAAATTCATGGACTGTTTTGCATTCTAGGGGTTTTTTGTTCTTGCTTTTCCTTAAAAGTTACTTCTAAAAGCTTCAAGCTCTAATTTTAAAAAAAAAATTTCGTGGGTTTCAAGTTGATTTGGAAATAGATCCTCTAGTTGCAAAGGAAAAATGGATTTATTTTCCATAATTTTGAGCTCTCACAAAGGTATTTACTATCCTATGCACTATGTTTCTCTACAATTTTTTTTATAGTTACAACCAAAGAACTTTTTTCATTTACTAGTCATAGCTATTAAATTATTCTAGTTTCAGAAGGATCCATAGAGACCCCTACCACATATCTACTAATAGGTATTTTCTTCTAACCTTTTTTTTTTTTCTGTTTAATCATAATTAGGTTTGATGGCCTTCTCTTTGCTCAACTCACTAAGTTTCCTTACGATGTTGATATATGTATACGAAAAACTTTAGTAATTCCAGTGTTCTTATTCCCCAACATTTTTCAATTTCTAACTCATCCTCACACCTTAATACATTGGTTCTTGAAGCATTTCATTTCCCCACTGGTTGCGCCTATTATTCTTATGCTTCGTTTAAGTATATCGTTTCCATTTTGACTTTGTTGACAATTGAGAAGATAAAATCCTCTGGCACATGTTATTAGGGTATTTGAGATATCAATTACTTTTATGGAGACATTATACCAAAAATATTTCTTTCTGTATTAAAATGTGGCTTATCCGTAAGCGTAGGGAGACCTAGATATTAGCTCAAGTTTTGTTGGTGAAATCCTGAAAATGATGGAACCTATTACTATATAACATTCCACAAGATGATTTATTTCTATGAATCATTATTTTCTTTAAAATGACTAAGAGATCCTAAATTTTCTGATGTTTTTATTTCCTATGGATTGTGTATATAGATATTCGATGTATAATGAGTGTATACAGAATCCTATCAAGATTTTTTTTCTTTTATTTTTGTTTTTATTCATTAAGACAGTGTAATATTTATAAATAAAAAAATATAGGGTCAGTTATGGTTGCATTTCTTTATGATTTGTGTGTTTCCTTAACAGTTGAGTATTTTTTTCCACTTTATGAAGAAGCCTCTGTAATTTTCCAATGTTAATAAAGGCATCACATGCAACATGAATTATTATAGTATTTCCTTTTGTCTATGGAATGAATACTTCTTAACTTTTAATCTATATTTTTTTTCCTATTCGATAAGACAAATATGGCTCCAAGTTAATATTTAACCATATATAATTTGTATTCTATGCAGTTACCAAGTTGTGTCTTGGTTAAGCCCGCTTCTCCTCCCATATGACCTATAGACTCAACCTAGGACTAGAATAGGTACTGGATGCCTTCTGTAACGTCTTTCTACTTTTAATATCCCATCACTTTAAAGAGATTAAATCTTAAAAAACATAATGAAAAAATCGTTAGGGTTACCAGTTGAACTAGTTCCCATCTCCAACCCTCACTCTCTACAACTTTGCATTTTAAATTGATTAACTTTGAAATTAGCTACAAGAAGATAATTAGTTTGAATCCTCTTTCTATTTAAAAACTTGTCACTTTTCTCATGTGGGGAATTTATTTTGAATGAATTTACCCAACATATGGTCAAGGATCTATTTTTTTTCTTTCTAAAGCATACTAGTCTAGTAGCACTACGTTTATAAGAACCCTGATGCATATTTAAAGATATCAATACTCACTAGCCTTCATTAACCAAATACATACAAAAAATACATTATTAACTAAACTTATCTTTAACTTTCCATGTAAAAAGTACATAAGATTAATTCCTACTAAAGCATTATTTTTTTTTTCTTGTCACAACATGCATCCTATACATTCATAATTCGATGATGTCTTTAACGTGTACAAGATTATAATTAATACTTAACATGTAGATCTCAGTATTTTAATTACTGCAATTTAAAAAACTGAAATAATTCCTTTTTTGTTACAACTCTACGTTAAACTTTCAATTAATAATCTAAATTCATATATGCAGATATTAATTTTGTTTGACATGAATTACTTATATGTAGATATCAATTATGTTTGGCACGCATTCCTAAATTATATTACACTGAACACAACTACCTAACACTTATAATTGATGATGATCAAGTCAATAATTAATATCATTGGTAATTTAGTTATTCTGCAGCAATAACTTCATTTACAGAAGAAATGTCTCTAACTATCCATGTTTAAAGCCTGTAATTAAATACATAAACACATAATTTCTAACCAAATTTCAACTGGAAATCCACTTTGGAAAATACCAACCAACCAACCATGAACCATCCTTCAATTAACCCCAATATGAGATTCCCTTGCCTGTGGAATCAAAAACCTCTTGTTGTTTCGGAAAAGGCATTTTATGCCCCCTTTCCCTGGAATATTTTTCCTTAGTGGCGTGCCACCTTTTAGGGTGTGCGAACCCAGTAGGCTAGGCTTTATTATTATTTTTTTATATAAGGTAATTTCTTTAAATATCACCTTTTTCTGTGGAGACTCCTTATTCACCGTTTACCTTAGTCTTTTTCTACATCTTGGTGATTTAATAGATTTTATCTCCCATCATATTAAATCCTACTAGTCAACTCCTAGGGACTTTATTTTAAGAATTATTTACGGAAAATTTAGTTTAATCTCATCCATCCACATGGGTTTCTAGAACTTGGCAATAATCTCTTTAACTCAAGTGTTTATTTGGCATGTAATTTCCATTTTCCTTTTTCATTAATCAAATTTATTCAATACATCATCCTAATTTATTATTTATTTCAAGTTTAGTCCACCATGACCTTCTATCCATCGCAGCTAAAATTAGTCTAGCCCAACAACAACAAATATTTACATAAAAATAAAGGTCTATTACGATTGCCATACAGAATAATTATGGTGGGTCTTTGAATATAAATTGTAATGCTCATAATAGATCAAAACCTTAAAACAATCATATTGCCTCACATATAGAATCTAAATCCCAATTTGTGCACATATGAAATGAGATTTAACTCAGGTAATAACCAATGCTTGTGCACTTTTCCTTCGAGTTCACTTTTGTTATCACAACCTTTGTGAGACATTATATGATGGAACATTCAAGATACCCATCAATGATAATTATGTTCAAAGAATAAAATTCAAGCTTGCTCTAAATGTAGAGTTGAGCTTTCGTTTTGATCCAAGAACATAAAAAAATGTTACCCAATATTTTTGATTTCCTTAGTGATGGCATGTTCCATTTCATCAATTCATCTATAGATAGACAATCTTTCCTAGTGTTATGTGGACTTATCCCTCTTGCGGAAAAGAGCGATCTCCCAAGGCTTCAAAGAACCCTAGTAAGAAACAAACATGTATTACTACCTTTCTCAAGACTCTGATTGAAATAAATAAAACACAATGGTAGAGGCCTCTTACCTATTTAATGAAATTATTGATGAAGTCCCCTTCAAATATTTTGACCATTCCTTCCTCAATGCTTTAGATATCCTCTCATTGATCTCTAAAGATTCTCCAAACTGTCCTAAAAGAGATTTTCATAAACGGAGACAAACAAGAGATCAAAACATCTAGCATATAACCAAAGAGATAAATGGACTAATTAACCGATTATATATCATAAATTGATCAATATGCAATCACAGTCTATGTCGGTGATTAAGGAATCCTAAAAATTAAATCAAAAAAGATGTAATTGAGAGAGGAAAATTGATTTTATATTAATAAACTAGAGAAAAAAACCTTACAAACATATAGCCTTGACATTACAAGCCCCTTCTATAATCTCCAAGTTTCTCCCTTGCAAGAATAGCCTTCAAACCTAATCTCAAAAGCATAAATCTACTTCCGACAATCCTCTCCCAATGCTCAGACCTATAGTAGCTTTATAGTTGAAGAATGGGAAGTTATGGATCCATTCTCGAAGGGATGTGATCCACTATTAGTGGGATAGGGGTTCCATAAAGGAAGGGGAGTTTCTCCATGATGGGAGGGATTAGGGCTGAATAAGCACCCATTCAAAGCTTTTTGGTTGGCAAATATGCTACCAATAATGCTTCTAGACTTTAATTTTTATTTTTACATTCATTGAGTCATGTTCGTAGGTCATAGTGTAATATAGTGCATACTTATGTGTAGCTTGTAATGGTCTTCTCTGTGTATGAAAAAAAATTAACTAGAAAACTATGAAGGTAGCCAAATAAGGTTTTTGTACCATGGGATCCCGGAATTCCACTTTCTTTGGGACGATTTAGCTTCTAAATTTCTAGGGGAATGCTCTTGGGACACATTTTTGGATAGCGAAAGATCCATACTGATGGTCATTTGCTTAATGTGACAAAAGAAAGTGTAACATATTGCTCCCTAAAGAAAAAATTCAGAAGGGATATATGGTTAACGAAGTTATTTATCATGCCAACGTTTTGGTTAGAGATTGCAGTCAAATACCTGAAACAATAAAGCCACTGTGACAATGCAATATATAATATCATCGTTGAGGTAGGCATTACCATACTCAGAACATAATTGTCTCAAAGAACAATATGGAAATACGTTCGAACATCCATGTCAAAAGATGACATAGTATGGATGCAGCCATCAATGGATCTATGTTTACAATCATGAATATTTAATAACTCTGTGCATCCTAGATGGATGAAACTAGATCTAGGGTATTGATCTCCATCTCTCAATTTGCAGTATGGATCTAGCCATGTGAGTGGATATCTCATAGTCAAACATCATAGAAACCACTTGATACTGGTCAATGATGTCAATTGTTAACAAGTGCGAGAGAAACCACCAATAATGACAATGACACTCAGGGTACTTCCAATACAATCTATGAAGTGTTAATAGATGTGCTAATGTTGAACAGTCATAGAATCATTTGATCGAAGGTAAATGATGAAAACCGGTCGTCGAAGGCGAGAAACCTACCATTAAGGCATGTAGGCCTCAAGGTACTGAATGTTTCTAGATCAAATTCCTAGATAATGACTTCAAGGTGATAGGAAATGACCCATCGTAGGAGGGACTACGATACAAGACTCATGTCAAGTTTTGAAGAACAATAGTTTATAGTAGTTGAGGACTGACTCACGGATGGTCGATGCAACTAAATGAAAAGACTGACAAAGTAATTTGACTAAGCATAAACTTCTCTTGAACACATTAGAGACAAGACATAATGACTTGGTATCATTTGAATAAAAAATAAAGTGCAAACCAGCTGAAGACTTTCAAAGAGGTATTGTGAGCTAGGAGGTAAACGGGTTTCTCAACTCAGACACAAAAAGTGACGTAGTTTCATGTCAAGAGTGGCATACTACCTTTTACAAATACAAAAAAATGATTCATTCTCACTTTTTACCCCACCATTACTCGCAAGTACCTCTTTATTTTTTACAATATTGAGGAGGATAACATATTCTTGTCATGTAAGTTCATCCTTCAGATGAGTCCTCCAAAGTATTTTTAATGAACCCTAAGAAGAAGGGATTTGACCTCATCATGCTTAACGAGTCATGTACTATTTAGATTTTACGATTCTAGCAAAGGGGTGACTCGATGTTATTTTCATGTCTAAAGAGTTTGAAAAGACACAAAAAGAAAACTCGTTCAACTCTTTCAACTTAAATTTTAACGAGGCTGAACAAAGTAAAGCTCAATGTTTTTTAGTTTTAGGCAGTGAGGAGAAAACATAAGTAAAATCCAAATTGTCCTTTTTCATAAATTAAGTCACTCAAACCTGAAAAGGGGTAAAATAATGCAAGAGATAAGTCTATTTACCATGATTATTCAACATACACCTTTTTCATAAATAGTCTGGTTCGGTACGTAAAAGGGGTAAAATTATACTGAATAGACGATTGTTCATTTAATTTTATGAGTTTGAACAATCAAGTTCTGAATGATGTTTCTATTTTTAATATGTATGAAAAGGGTGTAAATAGAAATCCAGGGTTTCAATTTTCATACGTTTTAGTGAGCTCAAAAAAAGTGATAAAAACTATACTCGATACCAAAATTATTTGTTTCCATAAATAGCTTGTAACCTGCACACTTAAACTCGAAATAATTATCCTTGCTCAAAAATAAAGTGAAGAACATTATAGAATTGGATTTTAAAAAGTCAATAGGAAAAAAAAATTAAATAGGCCTAAAAACTTATAAAAAGCAAACAAGGTAAAAACTTTTCACAATTTTTGTTTTTAACCATTTGAGAGTGATAGAGGTCACTTTTACTAGAAACTTGTGTAGATGATTCCAGAAGAATCCTTGGGAGAAATCGCGAGTCATCTTCTCCAGGTAGATTATCTCTCTGAGCTCTCCATTTTCATGTATTTTATTTATCTTTTCATTGTAGATTTTGGTTGTTTAGGGAGGGTTTTCAAAATAAACTTCACCCTCGATCGGGCCTGTGAAAATCAGCTAGTCTTTTAATGTTATGTGAACAGTTTCTAACGAAGAAATAGTGCACATGTGTACTGTTCATAATATTTGGCTATGCACAACACCAAGGGCATGAAAAATAAAATATAAAGTGCCCAAATTCTTTGTTAATTTTCTCCATGATTATTTCTAATGATATTCTGTGTTTAATTGTAGGCTTTTGAATTGCAAATATTGAATGGAGAGAACATGAGCATGAAGAGAAAGACATAGCCACTCTAAACAATCCAACAACCATACAAGCCTTCACAAATTGTGGTTTGTACAAGTTTTTTTACCATTTCCAGCATGAAGGCCTAATTACACTTGCTAGAATGGATGGTGAGAAAGTGGAACATTCAAGAATAATATTTCATAGTCAACGACCATAGAATTGTCATTGATGTTGATGACATTTACTTCCTAAGTGGACTTCCACGCCATGGGGTGGAAATCAACCTGTACAAGCATAAGCAAGGTGGCAAAACAAATGCCACCTATTTTCTACAACATTGTACTCGAGGGGCTTCTCTCAAAGATGACAATATTGAAATCAAACCAATAACACAAATTCCTTTGAAATCTATGGGGTTCACTGTTGCACAATTTTTGGTAATGCAGCTTTACGTGTGCTCACAAAGGCTCAAATGAAAACTGTTGTATAGTGTTTAGAACCTACCATATTTAATTGGAGTGAGGTTGTAGTTTCCAATCTGATGGGGCAACTAACCAAGGTTAGAATGACAAAAATAATAAAATTTAGGTATGGTTCCCTCGTTATTTAATTTTCTTGGGAGTCGATTCCTCTTTTGTCTCTACATGTAGTTGTAGAGAGGAGGGCCTCGTGACCATTTCATACTAAATTGGGTTATGCTTATGGTGCACTATGGAGCTAGCGAAGGACCAACAATCAAATTTACTCCTGACTTCTTCGAGTGGCTGGAAAATCAAATCATTATGATTGAATATTTTTTGTATGTAGGGATGGAATGCATAGGAGATTTGGACATGCCACTTCCTCCTAGAATGCAGTGGGGTGCTATAGGTAAGACGTCATTCTTTGGTTTATTTTCGAAAAAAAAAACAGTTTTTGTAATTTTTTGGCATCCAAAATGAATTATCTGAAATTATCATGTAGATGTGGCCCTAGTGAGACCACCTGTGTTATGTAGATATGATTGGCATGGTGAGAAGCTAGTAGCTCCACAGTATAGAACCTGGATGCAAAAGAGACACTCATAAAGATAGAGTACAGCCTTAAGAGGATTACCTTGAACATCCCAGATGTCATGATAGATGATTTCCTCTCTGCTATGAAAGGCATACTTCAGGGCTTCCTAGACCTATTAGCCATTTTCTACGATGAATAACACGTGTTGTTTTATTCTACCATGATCATCATCATGCATAGTCACTTGTTTGAGTGCTATATTTTTTATTTTTGATGATGTATCGACATGTTTAGAAAATAAATTCCATGGGGCCTCCTGTGTTTAATTGACATTTTTTGTAAAAGCCAAACTTTTTATAAACTCTTATCTAATGAAAGATACTACTTCTATTTATGTCTCTCCTATACAATATATGGATTAATACTGCAGTTAATTTATTTACAGATGTTCTACGAATGCCAATTCAATACATAGTTGGCCAATGTGTTAGTCAAAGTGTTTAAATTTCTCAAAAAAATGTTGATACTCAATATAATTAAACTCTCTCTCCAAGAGATGAACCCGCAAAAACAGTCTTAACATGAAAGCACTTCTAACTAAATAAAAACCATTCAAATGTAGTATTATGAGTTACAAATCTAATCTAACGATCAACTGACAAATGCCAAATTCAATGGCATCAGGTAATATCCCAATCACAGCAGTATATTCTGTAACATTATTCATTGTTCGACTAAGGCATATCCCATGAATAGAAACTAACTCATTTGTGCACGAATAAAGGACCCAGGCTGCAGAAGATAAATTATGAGTACTACAAATAGTGTCATCAACTAAGCCAATGTAAGCTTGAGGGAACATCAACATCTGCAAATCAAGTGTAACACAAAATAAGCAGGAGAAGTAGTAGAAAATCATAAAAGTTGCTAAAAGCTACCACACGTAAACTATGGTAAAATAATATACAAATATTTCACCGATCAATCTAATCATAATATATCTTTAGGTAAAGACCATTTTTGGGCTTTCCCAAAGGAATTCTATCATAATCAATTAGTTCATAAGCCCCTTTTGCCTTTCCAAGTTTTATAATATAAGGGCCATGCCGCATAGGCTTGAATTGATGACCACCTAGCTTTTCGTTCTCTTGATCATAGACCACGACTAAATCACCTTCTATATATGAACAAGGTTTGAAATTTTGATCATGTTATGATTTAACTTGTTTCTTTTGGCCTCACTAGCTACTGCAGCATCATGACGAGTCTCATCGAGACATGCTACGTACAGAAAGTGTTCCTCTTAAGTAGAAGTGGCTAGTAATAATTAGATTTCTAGTTTCAAAGATGGTATCTAACATTCAATTGGTAGAAATGCTTCCATACCATAAACAAGTTGGAAAGTAGTAAACCCGTTGAAGTTTTTGTTTCGGTACGCTATGCCCAAAATGTTGGATAAAGAATTAAACACCAATCTCGTTTATGAGTCATGATAATTTGTTTAATCATGGTGTTTAAAAACTTGTTAGTGACTTCTACTTAGAAATTTTCCTGTGAGTAATATGGAGTAGAACTGTCATGAGACACACCTAGCTTTGTGGTAAGATTTGTCATCATATAGTTTCGAAAATGGCTACCATGGTCTATGATGATGGATTTTGGAAATCTGAATCGAGAAATAACTTGATTGAAGATGAAAATCGATGTCGTTTCACCATCATCCTTATACGTGGGCATTGCCTCGGCCCATTTTGTAAAATAATCTACCGTGAAGATAATGTACCCATGCCCCCTTGGCTGAGTGAGGGTTACATGTAAGTGAATTGATGCCCCATTTAGCGAAAGGACCAGTATAAATGATTAGGTGAAGAGGATTTGGATGTGTATGCATTTCGAAATCATATATTTGACAATTATGTCATTTCTAGATTGCATTATACAATCCTTGAACATAGAAGGGAAGAAATACCCTGCGCACAAGATATTTTGAGTACGGGAGAACCCTAACATATGATGACCATAAGCTCTATAATGGTAGTAATTTGATGCATTTTTGGCTTATCCATGATTTAAATATTGCTGGAAAATAGATTTGGCACCATGACGATAAAGTGTATTCCCAACAATATTGTATTGTTGGGATTCATACCAGATACGACGCTGATCAGTTTGACTAAGTTCTAGCCAAAATTTCTGAGTCTGAAGATAAATGATGATACATACATACAAGGGATCTAAAGTATAGATTAGAAAGAGAGATTCGTGTCAAAGAAAATTATCTTCCATGTTTTTGGTTCTAGTGCGTGGAACGTCACACAATAGTACAGCAAATACCGATGATTTCTTATATTTGGTTTTAATGAATTCCAAATCGAATTCCTATATAATGAAAATCCATTTGGAATACTTGCCCCCCAACAATTGTTTGGAAATAATACAAACCATGGGGTTGCAATCAGAAATCAGAGTAGATTTTCACAATAGAATGTAGTGACGGAAACATGGACAACTTGAATAGTTTCCAAGGCCAATTTCTCCACGTGCATATTTTCCTTCAGTTTTGGTGAAATTACGACTTAATTAATATATCACATGCACTTCATACCATTCATCTTCCTGAACTAGAAACATGTCAATTGTGGTATCAAAGACAACTAAGTATAAAAAGTAGCCTTGATGATAATTGAGAGGATGCAACAACGGTGTATGGGTCAACACATATTTAAGTGCATCAAGGGTATTTTGAGCCACATCATCCAAAATAAATGAGATTCCATTTTTCAAAAGTCGAGTAAAACCTTTAGTTAACTTGGTGTAGTTCTGGATAAATCGATGTAGAAAGTTTCCCTTCCCTTGCAAAACTTGGAGTCGGTGAAGATTGGAAGGAGGAGGCAGATTTAGAATAGCCTCAACCTTCAACGAATCGACATGATTGTTGTCCTTTAAAACGATAAATCCTCATAATTGACCAGATTACGCACAGAAAGCACACTTATGTGGATTCAAGAAAATATGGTAATGACGACATCTAACAAAGATTTCTCTTAAATGTGTTGGATGGTTTTCTCATCTAAGTGAATGAGTTGCAAATTAATCAAAATAGGGTTGTACAATATGGTTGATATCGTGAAATGCATAAGACATTTCCCATTGAAAAGTTGCACCAATGTTCTTCAAACCTAATGGAATTTCTCAATAGGAAAATGTCCCCCATGGGAATATGAATGTGGTTTGGTGTTGATCATGTACGAGTATGTTGATTTGATTGTAGCTAGAAAATATGTCCTTAAATGAAAACATGTCATTTCAGGTACATTCAGCAATGATTTGATTGATATATGGAGTAGGATAATTTTCTTTTGGAAAATCCTTATTGATACCCCTATAGTCGATGCATACTCTAATGGTTCCATGTTTCTTGCTAACAAGTAGGATATTGTACACCTAATCAATTAAGGGAACCAGGTAGATGAAGCTTAATTTTAGCAGTTTCTGAATCTTAGCTTTAATCGCAATAGATTTTCACATATGCATCAGATGTAATCATTCTTTGATAGGTTTGGCATCTGGGTAAGTCTTAATTTCATGTATTATAATGCTTGGGTCAATTCCTAGCATTTCCTCGTAGGACTAGGAAAAAATGTCGTCCAAATATTGAAATAGGGCCTTATATGTTTGAATTTCTTTGATTGAGCATGAGGCGCCTATGTGAATATTTTCAATAATTCATGTTTTAACTGAGATGTCGATGGTAATCATTGCATACATATTCCTCAAATTCCTTTCAGACTCAATTTGAAAAATTGAAATGGGCAATTTTGGACTATCTACTATCTCAAGTGAAAACATAGTTGAAAATCATTCTCAACTTTATCAGGGTCAGGTTGAAAATGTGAACAATGATGGTAATCATTCCATGGAGTTTCATCTAATGTCGTGACCTCCATGATACTTTCATCAGTTGGAAACATATAGTCTAAAGGATGAGAGAGTGAAGTCGGTTATAACCAAGGTAAAGGAGAATATCATGGTTACTTGAGGGATACTTGAATTACCATATACCATGTAAATTTGTTGGCCTGATGTCATAAGCACTTCATGCGTGGAATTCATGCACTAAACAGTAGATGTAGATAAACTGGATGACCAAGTAAAAGGTTGGGGAGAAGAAGAAGCTCCTGAAAAAGTCCCAGTAAATGATTGGTATCTAGGAGAAACTGATGGACCACCAGATAATAGTGATTTCGGGGAGCTGCTAAACATGGATGCATCAATGGGTTGGCTCCCAATAGGAATTTCTAACATAGCTCTTTCTGCTGAATAAAAAATATTGTATGGTAGTGACAAATTCTGATTTCAAAAATTTAAAGTGGTAGAATACCAAGTGTTAAGTCAGAAAGGATAGAAAGGAACTCTTGGGCCAAAAGTTTGACTACTGGTAAATGGATAATAAGGTGCTTCTCCTCTTTGTTTCTAATAATATCTTCAATGCTAATTAACCCAGGAGGTAATTAAGTCGTAATTATTAGCTTCCTTCGAGGTGAAGGTGACTCACGAGTAGGGGCTATAACTGTGGAAGGTGACTCAGGTTGAGAAACTTTAGACTTATGTTGTTATACATCTAGCTTGGTTAGTTCAGTATCCTAACCTTCACTAGTATCAAATTCTGTGTGAAGTACTTTGATAATCTCTGGGCCAGAGTGAACTAAGCATGATTCTATTTCTTGCGTTAGATTGCCTTCGGTTTCTATTGTCTCATATTGTAAAACTATTGATGTTTCAGTTTCTTCTCATCCTATTGACTTTGAACTTTGAGCTTTTATCTTTTCCAATTGACTAGGTGTGTATTCAGGAGGCTTACCTTGCATTCTACATGACTGCCTTGGTGATTTAACCAGGATGAAAATTTATCGCAAATCAAAATAATATTTAAAATCCAATCCTAAGGTCTATAAAAAGTAAAAACAAACAATTAACTTATGCTAAAAAATATAACAATTCAAACCATGAAAACAAGATTTTCATAGAAAAATTACTAGTTGGTGATGAAATCCAACGTCGCAAAAATCAAGGTGAAAATTGGTTGTAGATAAAGTGAGTGGAACAAGTTACACTGACAACCTACTTAATGAAACAATCTAGGGAAAGTAACTTTAGTTATGCCATCTCCAGTGAATATTTCCCTCCAAAAGGGTCAAAATGGGACAGTCACATATCACACATATATGCAATGGCAGAGTAACAAAGCTCAATTCCCTTTAAAGCTCCTCAACATTGTTGATTGGAGGTTTAGTTTCAGGTGACCTCAAATACCTTTTGGCACTGTTGTAATACGTGTAAATCACTATACCATAGCCAATGAATTGGGTACGTCACTTCACCATATCTGATATGATCTCATGCTTGACTCCTTCATAAAGGGATCTTCCGAGAAAAAAATTGAAATAACTGGATTTATCTCTGTATCACAAGATTCTAGTATTTGTTTGCAGATTTGGAAATCTTACTCACTTCCTTATTCCAAAGCCCTACAACCTAATCTACTGTAGGTGGAAAAGAGCCCTAAGAATAAACTTTCTAGATTAATTTTCATTAGCATTAATATTAATAGTTGTTGTTTACTCAAAGGTAATGGATGTGAAACTTGATGAAATTCTAACTTGATGCAATCCTAATGTAGTAAAAAATGATGATCTAATCGTTTTGTTTCAATAAAAATCTATCCAAAGTAAATAAAGAGTCTTTCAATTTTTCAACTGAAATGTAAACAAAAATTCTAAACCCCACTATAACCCTTTTCCTAAAATGCAAATATCCAATTTCAAATCACCCGAATATTGAAAACAATTTCAATTTTTCACTTTGTGCAATAACATAAGAAAACAAGAAAATCTTTCTTTTCATACAATTGCTCAGAAATTAAAAAAATGCAACAAGAAACAAAAAATGACTAAAAATTATTTTTCTTTAATGGAATGCTATGAATTCACTTGCATAAAAAGTATGGTTCATGAACACTTCAGTAGCAGCAAAAAAAAATAAAAATAAAAAATAAAAAATTTCCATTTTGAAACTAAAACAAGTATCTTTCACAAGCCATACCTAAATTTTCAAATCATTGATTTTGACAGACAAATCAAAATTTTTCAAAACAACAAACTGGACTCAAAACATGATGTAATCGACCAAAGAAAGATAGTCAACAAGACAAGACTAACATATCTCTCTCTTGACAAATCGACCTTTCATCAGATAATACCTTACCCTAATTTGGAAAAAGAAAACAATCACAAGCAAAATTATTCATAACACTCAGCCACACTTAGAATCACTCACACATGGTTCAAACAAGTGTAAAACAAGAGAAAAAAAAAACAAAATTTTAGTTTTAAAGAGGATATAACTAAGTTTTTCAAAAGTTTCAGGTATGTGCACAGGCTCTGGAGTAAACTAGTGTGAATAGGCTCTGTTGCTAAAAGGAAAATGCACAGAAGTGTGAATTGTGCCTAAAGTCAAATTGCACAAAATGGGGAAGTTAACAAATATAAAAACTGAATAAAATCTAGTACAAAATCCAAATTTCAAAAATTTCAAGACACTCAAGGAAGGCTTGCACACCAGCTTGAAACGTTCAAACAAGGAAAACTAATGGAGATTGGAACGATTCCCCACTGGAGTTGCCAATTTCTTATCTGGATTTATCAGTCTTTCGGACAAGAGCGATCTCCCTATAATTCAAACATCCCTAGTGACAAACAAACATGAATTACTACCTTTCTCTAGAATTTTATTTACTGAAAGCAAATACAATGATACAGGCCTCTTAAAGATTTAATGAAATGGTTAATGAATTTCCTTTCAAATCTTTAGACCATTTGTTCCTCGATGCTTTAGATATCCTCTCGTCGATCTCCACAACTTCTCCATATTGTCCTAAAAAGGATTTGCATAGACAGAGACAAACAAGAGGTCAAAGCATCAAGCATATAACCCGAAAGATAACTGAACTAATTAATTGATTATATATCATAAACTGATCAATATGTAATCAAAATCTATGTAGGTAATCAATGTATACTACAAATTAAATAAAAAAAGATGTAATTGAGAAAGGACAATTGAATTTATATTAATAAACTGGAGAAAAGCATTACAACCATATAGCCTTGATGTTGCAAGTCCCTTCTAAAATCTCCAACCCTCTCCCTTGCAAGAATAACCTTCCAACCTAATCCCAATAACATGAACCTACTTCCAACAATCCTTTCCCAATCCTCAGACTCGTAGTAGCTTTATAGGCAAGGAATTGGAAGTTATGGATCCATTCTCCAAGCGATGAGATCCACTATCAGTGGGTTAGGGGTTCCACAAAAGAAGGGGAGTTTCTGCATGATGGGAGGGATAAGGGATGAATAAGAACCCATTCGAATCTTGTTGGATGGGATAAATTCTTTGAACTATGCTTCTAGACTTTATTTTTTATTTTTACATTCGTTGAGTCATGTTCATAGGTCACAGTGTAAGATAGTCATACTTATGCGCAAATTTTAATGCTCTTCTCTGCGTATGCCCAAAACTTGGTTTTTTTACCATGGGATCTAGGAATTCCACTATCTTTACGATGATTTAGATTCTAACTTTGCAGGGAAATCTTCATGGGAGACATTTGTGAATAGCGAAAGATCCAAACCGATGGTCATTTTCCTAATGTGACAAAATGACCTGTAACACCTCACTATTCTTTCCAAGTCATGATAGCAAGACATTAAGATGCGAGATATACCTTCCACAACCTAACATAAATGAATATGGATACAAACAACTTCATCATACCTCGATGAGCACAAAAAGGTAAAAAACAACTCTGAAAACAACTCTCATCAACTCTGTCAATGGCTCTTCAATGGCTCCATGTCAATTGTATCATGCCCTTTCCAATTCCCAACTAGTACAAGGAGGAATATACGAGAAATTACCAGAATAACCCAAACAGAATAGGAGCTGAGCGAATATTCTAAGATCCTCATCATCATTGGAAGAAGCCGCCTCTGCGTGTAATAATTGAAGTCGTCTATGTATTTCTAGATGAATCATAGATCTCGTGTAACCTCGAAGGCGATCTTCTTCAGAAGCAACACCACGCTATCATGTTTTACAAATTCCCAATTTAATTCCATTGTTGTCAGATTGAGGAGCCCAATGAGATGATTTATTGCATCTTCTTATTTACATTCAAGATTCTCTTTAAAGAAACACTCTATACCTGGAGAAAACTCCCCGCTGTGTTTCTTCGCCTGCATCACCCAAAACAAATATAATAAAATTATTAAAAAATGAATAAATTTCTAGAAATTTTCAACCATACTCCCACCATGTTTCTCTGCCTAGATCACCAAAAGTGAAATATAATGAAATTATTAGAAAATTAGTAAATTTCTAGAAGTTCTCAACCATAAAATAATACACGTCAAAATCCTTTGAGTCGTTGAGCAGTCTCATCGTCAATTCTATAAACTAATGGATCTTGGATGGAATGTGTATTTTCTCCAGAATTTCGTCAGGTAGAAGTTGCCCCATTAACAAAAGTGAATACGAATTTAGTATACACATTCCAGAATTGGGTCTGTGATTTTTTTTTTTTTTCAGAGAAAAAAACGACATAGCTTTATATTAAGAGTATATAAAGGTCAAGTGTACATAATTCAGAAATGACTGATTGGCTTGGATGCCCAGGCCTCTGCATAATGATGCAAAACCAGTTCCATGCCAGTAGATAATGCCTATCATCATTTACAAAACCATAACAGAAGAACACATGAGAAAGAACAATGACAATACAGTGACAATATATATACATCTCTCGGATCATATATTTATGGAGATGAGACAAAACTTTACTGGTTGTTCCAAAAAGGAAATCCCATCCAAAATACAAATGAGAAGACAGTAGCTACATCCTGCCTATATGAAAAGGAACCAGAAACAAAATAAAGAGTGACAATATGAAGGCAGAGACCACTTTCAGGAATCACCACCCACGACAAAACTAATGGGATCACATGTTGTTGCAGAAAGATGTTAAAGATAGGAATCATGGCAATCGAGAATACACTGAGAATAGCCTGTAGAGGCTCCTTAGAATCTTCAAATATGTGCGCATTCCTCCAGTTCCACAGGTACCAGCAACTGATAATGAACAGCGATCTCCAAGAGAGGGATTGTCTACTCCACCAGATAAAACCTTCCTGTACAGTAGAAAAAGAGATGAGAGGGAAAAAAAATATGTTGATAATTCATACCAGATTGTGAGGGACGTTGGGCACTGAAAGAACATGTGCAAATTTGTTTCCAATGCATTGCAGCACATGGAGCATCTACTTGGACCCTGCTAACTTTTCCTTTGTAGATTCTCCCATGAAAGATTTTTGTTCTGAAATAGCAACCAAGAGAAGGTGATCATCTTCATCGGGCACTGAGCTTTCCAATAACATAGAGGAAAAAGAGGAGGAGAATTTCCGGCAGCAATAGAAATCATGTCCGCGTAGATGTTCTTGACACTCATAGGTTTAAGGATTGACCATACCAGATTATCTCTAGTGCCCAAGCGGGAGATCCCCAAGCAGTCAAGACTCGCTTTTACCCTCAGCCATAGAGGACTCGACTGACGAGGCAGATGAAGCTCCTCCCCATCCTTCCAAATCGGAGAGGCTCCAGACCATCCTTTAATTAACTTGTCCCACGTAAAGACCCCCAACCTATGAAAATCATATAGCAGTGGAAGAGGAAAAGTGAACCCCCGGCCAGATAAGATAGGGTCAAAAGCAATAAAAATGTATGATCCTGAATATAAAGTCCAGTAGAATTTTTCCATGAAAAATGGGTGGAATTTTCGCAGGCTGTTCCAAATCATCGAGCCGCTTCTGGTGCCAAGGATCCGTTTCCTGCACCAAAAATCAACAGGCTTATCCCTCAGATATTTATTCTTTACAAGACTACTCCACGGACCATCCCCAAATATTCCTCTGTAGAGAGACTTACAGAGAAGGGCATTACCAAAAGAACGGAGGTGTTTCAAGCCCCATTCACCCATACATTTTGGAACAGAGATGGAGGCCATCTTTACGAGATGTATTTTACACTGATATGCTTGACCTTCCCACAAAAAATTTGCAATCAACTTGTTCATCTGCTTAATAATTTTGCTGAGAAGGTAGAAAATGTGAGCCCAGTAGACTGATAGTTGACAGATAGCCCTGCCCGCAAGTGAGAGGAATTTATATTCCCATAGTGCGATCTTCTTGTAGATCCAACAGCCATTGCTAATCCCTAGTAGTATATGTTTTTGCCTTTAAAGAGAAACCCAGGTATTTGAATCCTTGATGTAATGAATATGGAGTTATACCCATCAGCTCTGAGATCCACTGAACAATATCCAACCCGACATCATTGTGATACAAGAAGGATTTCTCCTTGTTTATAAACAGGCCCGTAGCCTTATGGAATCTTGAGAGAATGTCATTTATGCAAGCCCAGGAGGCCCTACAGAGCATTGCAAAGATGAGAACATCATCAAAAAAAAGATTATGTGAGATGGAAATATTCTTACAGATCTTGACCGGAAGACATCTTTTGTCTGCAAAAGCTTTGTTAATCTGAAGACTAAGAGAGTTCATCACCAGAACGAAGAGCAATGGAGAAAGGGGACATCCTTGCCGAAGGCCCCTCTCAACCTGAAAAAATACCGAGGGTCTGCGATTCTACATGTAAGTGAATATTGAAAGCCTGATGATAGAACTCTTCAATCGTTATAGAGTTGAATGCGTGGATGAAGGAAGATGAATGATTGATAAAGCAGGGGAAGGGAAACGACAATGAGAACGCGTAAGAAATTTCTTTGTAACCATTCATACTGCTAAAATGTGAACCATAGATGAGATGTTAAGACATTCTTAAGAAAATAAATCATGGTCGTTGGTTCAAAAGTCAACCACCCTACCTTTACCTAAAGTGAAAATACAAAACCTTTGGCTAATGAATAATATTTTATTTAAAAAAAATGAAATCATGGTCGTCGGCTCAAAAGTCAACCACCCTACCTTTACCTAAAGTTAAAATACAAAACCTTCGACCTTTTTTTTTTTTAAATCAAAATCTGATGATATAATTTTTTATTAAATTATAATTTTTAAATTTTTCAAATCACTCAAATTTTGAATTATACAATTGAAGTTTTTAAAGCTAAATTTTTTTTATTAAAAAAAGAATACCTTTTTAGTGAAATCTATAATATCTTTTACTATTTAAAATAAAATCAAGATAAATTTTAAGCCATGAAACTTAAGCAAACAACTAATAAAATCATAACTAACCGTGACATACATCATGTACCGAAAGAGGCGAGGAAGAACCATGCTTTTAGAATCTCTGGAAAATATCTAAAGCGCCTTTACAATCCAGCAATCAAAAATCATAATGAGCTTACATATTCGAATTTCGCTTATCTTCCACTATGCAAATAAACACTACGATAAAGTTGATGAAAAATGATTAAGTCCATCATTTAACAAACAAATAAGGAGTGATCATGGCTTAACACACCATGGAAAATATGCAATCGACCATAAATAAAGTTTTCCATGCTTTAACAGACAATGTAGAATATGTAATGGAGTACCAATTGTTCCATTATTATGTCCCTTCTTGTGTAGTGACATTTATGATCCATTCCAAGTTATTAGTTTGTACGTACTAACACAATTTTTGAAATTTCCATAGTTAACGTTATATTTTTGATTGAAATTTTTGCATGACGTTAGTGCGTCACAACATCCCCAGCTTCGAAATTTGAGGGTTGACATCATCATGCCATGCACGGTAAATCGGATTTAATAGGATAGGTACAGGGAAGGGTGATCCTTCATACATCTGTGAGTTAACTTGGCTTTCTTTCAATTCTAGTGGTGTTAATTTCGTTTTAAGAGTGTTGGAGGAGAATTCACTATTATGGTTGATGGATCACCGAGAAGTGGATTTACCTATTTTTTCTGTTCAAAGTGGTTGTTTTATTTTTTTCTTAGTGTTCTTGCACTCATTGAGGCTTGATTTCTTGTTTTTGTGCCTATGTTTTGCGTGCGTCTTTACTTCTCATTTTTAGGATTTTCTTGTTACTAGGTGATTTTTATTTTACTTCAGTGGCTGCAAGAAGTAAGATTTTTTGTCGGGAATACTGAAGTTGTTTAGCGATTTGGAAGGAGGCAGGTTTTCCAACCTCCACGATGACAATTTTACAGGTAAATGTTTGGACATTATTTTATGGTTCAATGGTTGTGGTGCATAATTTGGAGTTCTAATGATTCATTGTTTCACAGAATTTGTAGGTGACAATTTAGAATTTATAGCATAAGAGTTGTTCAGGTGAGCAGATTGGTGGATTTTGGCGGTGAAAACCTTGTATGTTTTTTAGTTGTCTCTGTGAACAAAGTCTGTTTTAATGTGTCATAAGTGTTAAGTACATTTTCATCTCAAGTTTCGATGGTGATGGTTTGGATGCAATGTTGTGGAAAAAAACCAGTATTGTGTGACCAAAGCTAGGTCAAAGGTTGACCCATATTTGCATTTGTGGAAGTCTTGGGGGAAAGGTGCCAACCTTGATTCCATATGTTTTGTTTTTAAATTGTGTGCTAACCTAGATTCCATGATTTTCTGTAGTTGTTATGGCAAATATTTCCCAGAATTTACTCTGAAACTTGAGAAGTTGGGAGAATAGGGATATTTTCATTTTCAGAAGGTTCGTGAGCAAGCTGGAAACTCTTACTATACATCGTGTTGTTTTAGCTACTCGGGGGCCTAGGAGTTCTATTGAAATAAACAACTAGCTTGTGAAGAAGATAAATCTGACCTCAATCAGGTGCGACGCATTGCGGTGTCGGAAGTTGATGCATGTTTTCATTTTAACAGACTCTTGTATGTGAGTTTTTATAAGCCTTTTACGTTCAGTCAATTGTCATAGGGCACATAAATTTTATTATTTTGTTTTCTAAAATAGTAAATTTATTGCAATAAAATTTATACTTTAAGCGACGCGAGATTACAGTCTCAAATAGTTTCCAACTAGGAAAATGATGCAGGAGTATCCAGCTAAGGCACCATGACCGGGTGTCGGTCTCTGCTAGCTTGAAAAGTTGAGTTAACATTTTGTTTGTCTTTTATGTTAGTTTGCAGAATAGGAGGTAGGATTTTTGGTTTTTATCTTAATCTCTGAATTAGTCAAAGGTAGTTTGATCGGTTAGGGTTATTTACTTGTTTGTTTTTAAAAAACCATGGATTAATAATTGTCCTGTTATTCTAAATGGAAAAGACAAATGTGTCTAAAAGGAAAATCTTGTCATAAAGACAGAACTGAATGCTTAATAGCTATGTAACTGTAAGGTCTACAACTGAAAAGTAACTGTGCAGTTTCATTAACGGTGCACAAAAACATATAAATGTAATAGTGAAAGTCATGTACGGGGTTCAGCACTTCTTGCACTCTAATAATAACAATAACAGAGAAAACAATTCAATCCATCTATGTGTCCTACTGTATTTTCATTGTGCTTTCCAATCAACGAACATCTGAACAGACAACATACTGTTCACAGACCATTGTGTTTAATTTTCTTTGTCTTTCCTGAGAAAAAATAGTGCTAACAGCGAGACAGAAGAAACAGATGCTAGAACGAGGGCTTACATTTCCATTGAAGAAAATAGCGTTGACAGAATAGGAGCAACACAAATCAATTCCAGTACGGGTCAAGCATCCACAGGCCAAACGAAAATTTCTATTTTTTGAAACTGACCACCAAACAAATTATCAGGACAGCCACACCACTCTCTATTATTTGTGGAAAACATTACAAGCACCACCATAAAGCAACAATTGCATTTCCAGGCGTAGAATCCAGATTAAAAAGAAAACGACGACCTAAGAACATAAATGACATTCAGGTAAATCGAACCCAACATTCTTTCCAAAAGTTTTTTTTCTTCAAATTACAAAAGCAGAACTATGAAAATACACAATATCATTGCAAGATAAAACACAGACAAACGTATAAGCCAGTGGATCACAAACTCTAGGTGAGGGTTTTGAAATTTGTTTTATACATAGCAACAGACGTATAAGTGAGTGGGCGACAAACCCTATGAGAGGGCTTTGAAAATTTCCCTACAACCAATAATCACCAGACAGTGGAAGCCCAGATGACCAGAACACTACCCACAGCTGAGAACCATTTGACAAGCATCGGGGGGTGACAAACCCTCACAACCAGAGGCCTATTCTAAGAATAGAAAAAAGACTGAAATAAATTCATGTTGGCGAAGCCTACCAAACAAAGACCAAAGTATCCATTGCCAAGACATCCAACTGCAAAAGCCCAACACCTGCAGAGAGGCCGACGCACAGGTGTTAGTGCCACATTGTCAGGGAAAACGAAATTATAGTGCATAAAAAATAAATAACAGAGATCGCATTTATCTTACCTGAGGGATTGTAGTGAGAACAGGGGACAAGCTTTCCACCCATGGGTTTCAACCAACTGTAGAGACGAAGGAGCAAACAAGTTAGGAGCTGAAGAAAGAAAATGGAAAATTGAATCAAGGAGAGAGGGGCTACCTGCATTGAAGCCGAGGACCGAAGGATGCCATCGTTTCGAGCCCTGAATGCAAGCCAACCAGTGAGTTGCAAACAAGAACATGACATACCAAACTACATCTCGAAACACGATGACTTGTTGAGCCAACAGTGGAAAAGGTACAGAGAACCACTTACCCAGGCAAGGGCAGGAACATTCAGAACTGCCCAACGATCCAGGCCAGAGACTACACACACAGGCATAAAGAAACAAGCACAGAAGTTACGTTGTCAGACCAGAAGACATACCAAGAGGCATGCCCAAAACTTGCAGCAAAGCTGCACACCCAACTCGCAGAGCCATAGCCGAACAAACCCTTGGCAGGCATAATGAAAATGACCAAATGAATGACAGGGGAGGAGTTTTGGCATAGCAAGGAGCGAGAAATGAGACCCGAGTTGAGTACACAGCTTTGATTATGTTATTGATTGCCACCTAACCCTTTTCCAGAAATATCCGAAAGTTGATACTCACACATGTAATCACAACTATAATATCTACACAATCGTATAATCACTCATACAATCATTTAATCACCTAAATTCCGAACAGTGTTGGGCTAGTCCCATCATAATGGTATCAGAGCAGGTGAAATTGAGTGAAGAAATGGAGGTAGGAAGGAGAGGTCGTGGAAGAGGTGTTCAGAGGATAGCAGAGGAAGGACTGATCGAAGAGAATAGGATTCTTACTGCCCGTTTGGAGGCAGTCGAAGCAGGGAGAAGAAGAGACCCTAAGGTAGGTGATGACAAAAAAGAGGAAGTTGAAGCAGCCACAGATGGATCGGATGGTGAGACCCCAAAAGTGAGACTGTTGAGATCGGTTCTAGTGGCAAGTAGTAAACCCAAACCAGAACTCCCAACCTATGACGGCAGCTTATCCATAGAAGTTCTATTGGATTGGATCACTGAGCTGGATAAGTATTTCAAGTGTGAGGAAGTCAGCGAAGACTGCAAGGTTAAGTTTGTTGCGACGAAATTGAAGGGACACATAGCCCTGTGGTGGGACAGTGTCCAAATGGAGAGAAGGAGATTGAACAAGTTGTCGATCAAAACTTGGTCAAGGATGGTGGCCAAGTTGAAGGGCAGTTTTTTGCTGAAAGATTATCAGACTGCACTACAGAGGCAAGTGCAAAATCTGAAACAGAAAGGAATGACGGTGAGGGAGTACACTGAGGAGTTTTATTGAGTGAACCTACGAGCTGGATATACAGAGGATACTGCAGAAAAGATAGCCAGGTACGTAAATGGTTTGAGACTAGAAATTTTAGATGAAATTAGTATTTTATCCCCAAAGAACATTGAAGAAGCATAAAAGAGTGCGATGAAAGCTAAAGAAAAAATTACTAGATGACAGAATGCCTGGAGAGGACGAGGCCCTGACAGGGGAAAAGGCCAGTCATATGGCAGAGGACGGACTGCAAGTAGTAATGAGGAAGGCAGCAGTTCCAGAGCTTCCGGATCAGCGGACAAAGGTGATAGTGCGAGAGGTGGTAGGTCATCCCAGCGAGGCCGGGGAACTGGCCAAGGTAGAGGGGCTTGTTATCAATGTTACAAGTGTCATAAATGGGGACACAGATCATTTGAGTGTCCAGAGGCAGATCAGGTTGGACAGAGGGGTGCGTATGTTGAACAATCAGAAGAAGCATAGGCACCTCCCCAAGAAGCAGAGAATGCTCTAGAAATAAGGGAAGCGTTGGTGTTGAACAAGGTGTTGTTAAAACCAGCCAACGAAGCCACTGAACAAACACAACAGAAGGCTTTGTTTAGAACAGTTTGTAAATCACACGGTAAGTGTTTTGAATTAATTATTGACAGTGGTAGTATAGATAACTTGGTATCCACAGAGATGGTGGAAAAGTTGGAATTGAGGCGATTCAAACATCCCACCCCTTACAATGTTTCGTGGCTGCAGAAAGGCCATCAGCTGCTGGTGGACGAACAGTGCGAGGTGGAGTTTCAAATAGGCAGATATAAGGATAAAGTTGTTTGTGACATCATGCCGATGGATGTATGTCACATACTGCTAGGCAGGCCATGGCAGTACAATAGAAAGGTGGTACATGATGGATTGAGAAACTATTATAAGTTTGTCAAGGATGGAATCAAGCATACACTTGTGCCCATCAAGGAGGAAGGGATAGCAGGGACAAGTGAACCAAGAGCATTGCTGGTTAGTGGAAAACAGTTTCTGAGACAAGTTGAGGACAGTGAGATTGGTTATGTAGTTGTAAAGAGAGCAAAAACAGTGTTGTTGCATACAGAGGTATTGGATTTACCTCCAGAAATCCAGCAGATGTTGTAGGAATTTACGGACACAGTGGTGGATGACCTGCCAGACAAATTACCCCTGAAAAGAATCATAAGTCACCATATTTACTTCATACCCGGAGCCAGTTTGTTGAACAAAGCAGCATACCGAATGAGCCCCAAGTACAATGAAGAGATTAGGAAGCAAGTGGAAGAACTGCTAGACAAAGTTTCGATAAGGGAGAGTTTGAGCCCTTGCGCAGTCCCAACGGTTCTCGCTCCCAAGAAGGGAGGAGAGTGGCAGATGTGCATAGACTCAAGGGCCATTAAAAAAATCACCATATGGTATAGGTTTCCACTACCACAGATGGATGACATGATGGATTGTTTAAGCGGGGCAACATATTTCTCTATGATAGACTTGAAGAGCGAGTATCATCAGATCTGGATATGAGAGGGGGATGAGTGGAAGACAACCTTTAAGACAAATGAGGGATTGTATGAATGGCTGGTCATGCCATTTGGACTGAACAATGCACCCAGTACATTTATGCAGTTAATGAATGAGATGCTAAAGGAGTACATTGGAAAATTTGTGATAGTATACCTAGATGACATACTAATTTTCAGCAAGACAAGGGAGGAGCACCTTCGACATGTTCGGAAAGTGCTGGAAAAATTACAGCAAAACAAACTACTGATAAATCTGAAAAAATGTACTTTTCTGTAGAAGGAATTGATTTATTTGGGCTTTGTAATAGCATAAAATGAACTGAAGATGGATCCAGAGAAGATTGCGGAAATAGTTAATTGTCCATCTCTGAAAAGTTTATTTGAGGCACGTAGCTTTCATGGACTAGCGAGTTTTTACCGGAAATTCATAAAGAATTTTAGCAAAATTTGTGCACCTACTTTGGACACCATTAAAAAGGCCAGTTAGCCTTTTTGATGGACAGATGCAGCAGAGAGAAGTTTCCAACGATTAAAGAGAAAGATCACAGAGAGGCTGATTCTGAGAATGCCAGACTTCAAGAAGCTTTTTGAGGTTCGCTGTGATGCTAGCGGTATGACTATTGGAGATGCACTTAGCCAGGAGGATAAGCGTGTGGCATTCTTCAGAGGGAAGCTAAATGAAAGCAGACAGAAATATTCAGCTTATGACAAGGAGTTTTATGTTGTTATAAAAGCATTAAAACACTGGAGGCATTATCTGTTAGGAGACAAATTTGTGTTGTTTTCAGATAATTCTGCGCTACAGTATGTAATGCAACAACACAAGCTGAATCATAAACATGCCAAATGGGTGAAATATTTGCAGAGTTTCACCTTCCTGTTGAAGCACATCAGCGGGTATGCCAACAAGGTGGCAGATTCTTTGAGTAGGAGAGCTTTACTTCTGCAGGAGAGTACTGTGCAAGTGTTGGGTTTTGAGCACTTGAAAGATTTGTACCAGACTGACACAAATTTTAAGGAGGCCTATGAGGCATGTCAGAATCCCTTGGTGAGAGATAACAGTCCATGGTTGGACTACAACTTGCAAGAGAAACTGTTGTTTAGGGGAGGACAGCTATGCATTCTTGACTGCTCGATGAGGGAGAACATTATTCGGGAAAAGCACAGTGGAGGTCTAGCCGGACATTTCGGCATGGACAAGACACTCGAGCAGCTCAATCATTTCTACTTTTGGCCAAAGATGTGGAAGGATGTACAGTGATTTGTGACCAAATGTAAAGTGTGCTAGTTGGTGAAGGGTCACAGTCAAAACATGGGACTGTACATGTCGTTACCTATTCCAGGTAGTCCATGGGACTCAGTCAACTTGGACTTTGTCTTGGGTCTACCTAAAACACAACGAGGTTATGACTCAGTGATGGTAGTAATGGAAAGATTCTCGAAGATGGTGCATTTCATCCCTTGCAGAAAAACCAGTGATGCCACTCACGTGGCCCACTTGTTTTTCACAGAGATTGTCAGGCTACATGGGTTGCCTAAGTCTATTCTTTTGGACAGGGATGTGAAGTTCACAGGGCACTTTTGGTGCACCCTATGGAAGAAAATGGATACACAGCTGAGTTACAACTTTTCTTATCACCTGCAAACCGACGAACAAACAAAGGTGCTAAATAGGAGTTTGGGAAACTAGCTACGAAGCTTGAATGGAGAGAATTCACGAATGTGGGATCAAGTGCTTGCACAAGTAGAGTTCGGTTATAATAACACGCCTAATCGCAGCACAGGCTATAGTCCATTCTAGATCCTGCACGGCATGCATCCTCGTGGAGTGCATGAGTTGCGGGATCTTGGACTGCAAGAAAGATGAAGTGCGGATGGAGAATATTTCGCTAATGCGATGAGGGATTTGCATGAGCAGGTGAAAATTAAATTGTAGGACAGCAGCCAAAAGTATAAACAACAAGTAGATTTGAAGAGAAGGGAAGTACGCTTCCCTAGGGGTGCATACAATAAGTTAAAGTATAAGAAGATAGGACCCTGCAAAGTCCTCCGGAAATTTTCAGTGAATGCCTATGAGATACAATTGCCACCCAGAATAGGAATTTCACCTATTTTCAATGTAGCAGACCTATTCCCCTACACTGTTGATCCAGAAGAAAAAAAAGAAGATAGAACCACGCAGCCTACACAGAATACGCAAGATGGAGGAGAAGCTGGGATGAGACAGATGCCTTACGTTCCACCTCCTGAGATCGAGAGAATTCTCGACACGCAGGTGGCCAAACGAACTCGGCTTATGGAGTATCTGTAATACCTGGTCAAGTGGAAGAACCTTCCTATTGAGGACAGTTCGTGGCTTGATGCCAGGCAGATTGAGCAGAAAGGTTCTTCGGTCGAGGAGCTCATGGACCAGAGTCATGATTTTCTTTTTTCACGGGAGCCTGATGCAGGAGCATCCAGCTAAGGCACCCTGACTAGGTGTTGGTCTCTGCCAGGTTGAAAAGTTGAGTTAACATTTTGTTTGTCTTTTATACTAGTTTGTCAGAATAAGAGGTAGGATTTTTGGTTTTTATCTTAATCTCTGAATTAGTCAAAGGTAGTTTGATCGGTTAGGGTTATTTACTTGTTTGTTTTTAATAAACCATGGATTAATAATTGTCATGTTATTCTAAAAGGAAAAGACAAATGTGTCTAAAAGGAAAATCTTGTCATAAAGACAGAATCAAATGCTTAATAGCTATGTAACTGTAAGGTCTACAATTGAAAAGTAACTATGCAGTTTCATTAACGGTGAACAAAAACATATAAATGTAACAGTCAAAGTCATGTACGGGGTTCAACACTTTTTGCACTCTAATAATAACAATAACAAATAAAACAATTCAATCCATCTATGTGTCCTACTGTATTTTCATTGTGCTTTCAAATTAACGAACATCTGAACAGACAACATACTGTTCACAGACCATTGTGTTTAATTCTCTTTGTCTTTCCTAAGAAAAAACAGTCCTAACAGCGAGACAGAAGAACAGATGCCAGAACGAGGGCTTACATTTCCATTGAAGAAAATAGCGTTGACAAAATAGAAGAAACACAAATAAATTCCAGTACGGGTCAAGAATCCACAGGCCAAACGAAAATTTCTATTTTTTGAAACTGACTGTCAAACAAATTATCCGGGAAACCACAGCACTCTCTCTTGTTCGTGGAAAAAATTACAAGCACTGCCATAAAGCAACAATTTCATTTCTAGGCGTAGAATCCAGATTAAAAAGAAAACGATGGCCTAAGAACATAAATGACATTCAGGTAAATCAAACCCAACATTCTTTCCTGAAGTTTTTTCTCTTCAAATTACAAAAGAAGAAGTATGAAAATACATAGTATCATTGCAAGATAAAACACAGACAAATGTATAAGCCAGTGGATGACAAACCCTAGGTGAGGGTTTTCAAATTTGTTTTATACATAGCAAAAAATATATAAGCCAGTGGGTGACAAACCCTAGGAGAGGGCTTTTGAAAATTGCTTTTATACACAACAAATTACAACTAATAATCATGAGACAGTGGAAGCCTAGACGACCAGAACACTATCCACAGTCGAGAACCATTTGACAAGCATCGAGGGGTGACAAACCCTCACAACTAGAGTCTTATTCTAAGAACAGAACAAAGACTAAAATAAATTCATGTTGGGAGAGCCTACCGAAAAAAGACCAAAGTATCCATTGCCAAGACATCCAACTGCAAAACCCCAACACCTACAGAGAGGTCGATGCATAGGTGTTAGTTCCACATTTTCAGGGAAAATGAAATTACAGTGCATAAAAAATAAATAACAGAGATCGAATTTATCTTACTTAAGGGATTGTAGTGAGAACAGAGGACGAGCTTTCCACCCACGGGTTTCAACCAACTGCGAAGATGAAGGAGCAAACAAGTCAGGCGCTGGGGAAAGAAAATGGCAAATTGAATCACGGAGAGAAGGGCTACCTACATTGAGGCTGAGGACCGAAGGACGTCATCGTTTCAAGCCCTGAACGCAAGCCAACCACTGATTTGCAAACAAGAACATGACATACCAAACTACAACTCGAAACACGAAGACTTGTTGTGCTAATAGCAGAAAAAGTACAGAGAACCACTTACCCAGGCGACGACAGGAACATTCACAACTGCGCAACAAACTAGGCCAGAGACTACCCACACAGACATAAAGAAACAAGCACAGAAGTTACGTTGTTGGACCAGCAAGCATACCAAGAGGCGCACCCAGAACTTGCAGTAAAGCTGCATACCCAACTCACAGAGCCATAGCCAAACAAGCCCTCAGCAAGCATAATGAAAATGACCAAATGAATGATAGGGGAGGAGTTTTGGCATAGCAAGGAGCAGGAAACACAACCCGAGTCGAGTACACAACCTTGATTACATAATTGATTGCCACCTAACCCTTTTCCAAAAATATCTGAAAGTTGATACTCACACATGTAATCACAACTATAATATATACACAAGCGTATAATCACTCAAATAGTCATTTAATCGCCTAAAGTCCAAACAGTGTTGGGCTGGTCCCATAAAAAAAAAAAACATAAAAGAATCGACAGGAAGATTCAAGTTTCAATGGTATTGGAGAACTTTTGAGACCAATGTTACCAGTATTCTATGTTTCAAAGGGTGGGATGTTGTAATGTATGTTCTTCCTAAATTTTATGCATAGAGGAACATGTTTGAGCCACAGTTGTGAGAGCACATTTTTTTAAAAAATCAAAATTAGAATAGAGGTATATGTCTCCATTTCATTTTTTTCAGTTTCCTTGGAGTTGAAGGAAACCCGTAGTTGAGGTCAGGACCGACTTCCTGGATGGGAAGTCGATATATCTTTGGATAAGAATCATGAGGAAAAGGTTGAGTCGTGAGCCATATTGGCAAAGGCTAAGGTTCAAGTGGCCTTGAAGTTGCAACTAACATTTATGTTTGTTGTTTTCAGCTTTTGTAATTTATGAACCATATTCAAATTATTTTATTCTTTACACAAGGGTTAACGAGTTGGTATCTTTTAAGCATTTTAATCCTAAATTTGTTTTAATTTGTGCGTAGTTTTTGGATTTGTTATCTTAAACTATTAGATAGAAAGAATAATAATCTTTCTGCAAAATTGCTTTAAATAAATGTCTTATATAATTCATTTTTTGATTTTTCTCCTTTGTTGATAAAGAATAAGGTATTTTAAATTACATTTATTAAATAATATATTATGTGCAAAAACAAAATAATAAATTATACAAACATATGTTTGTTTTGTGGCCCTTCGTAGAAGCAATTCGAAGGTCGGGTTAAGTATGAGGTCAGAGGTGGTTGTTATAAACATGCATAACTATACACATATATCTCTTTTGTCACTCCTATTGAAAGAAAGTCGAAAGTCGGCCCCGACTATAAGATCGAAGGTCGACATCATTGTTTTCATGGTCTCTCTGGACATTCCCAACTAGTGACTCTCCTCGACCAATTCGCCTCAGAATGTAGGTTCATTGTTTTATTATTATTATTTCTTATAAAATACATAAATTAGGTCTATGGTCAGGGCTTGAGTTGATATGTTATAAATTAAATCTTAAATGTTTTATAAAAATAATTTTTTAAATTTATTTGTTTATTGATAATAGAATAAGGTATTTTAAATTACATTTATTAAATAATATGTTATGTGAAAAAACAAAATTATAAATTATAGACATCTATGTTTGTTTTGTGGGCCTTCACAGAAGCAAGTCGAAGGTCGGGCTAACTATGAGGTCGGAGGTGGTTGTTGTAAACACGTGTAACTATACGAATATATTTTTTTTTGGCCCCTGCTGAAAGAAAGTTGGAGGTCGGCCTCCAATGTGATATTGAAGGTCGACATTGTCATTTGAATGGTCTCTCTAGACAGTCTCGACTACTGACACTCCCTTACTAATTCGGCTCAGAATCTAGATTCACTGTTATTATTATTACTGTTTATTATAAATGACTTAAATGAGGTTTATGATGAATTTTATCATGATTTAATATGTTATATAAATCCTAAATGTTTTAGAAAAATAATTTGTTGAGTTAAATTCTTTATTGATAAAAAAATAAAGTAGTTTAAATTACATTTACTGAAAAATATGTTATGTGAAAAAACAAAATAATAAATTGTATACATGTATGTTTGTTTTGTGGACCTTTGTAAAAGAAATTCAGAGGTTGGGCTAACTATAAGGTTACGCATAACTATACGCACATATTTCTTTTGTAGCTCATGTTGAAAGCAAGTCAGAGGTCGGTCCCGACTATGACATCGTTGGTCATCATTGTGGTTTGAATGGTCTCTCTAGACACTCCTCACTACTGACACTCCCTAGCCTATTCATCTCCATTGCATAATGGGTTCCCATATTTTAAAAATTTTATCTTATAAGTATAATTTATTCAATTTATTTTTTTATTGATAAAAAAATAAATTAATTTGAATTAATTTTATCAAATAATATGTAATATGAAGAAAAAAATAATAAATTATAAAGAGACCAATTATACATATATATTTCTTTTGTGGGCCTTGTCAGAAGAAACTCAGTGGTTGGGTTGGCTATGAGATCAAAGGTTGGTGTTGCCTTTTGGATAGTTCTATGACATTCCATGATCAATTAGCCCCCTTGTAAACACATCCAACTATCTGTACATATTTTGTCTGTGCTCTATACAAAAAGAAAGTTGAAAGACGGGTCTAGCTATGAGGTCCAAAATTGGATTTGTCATCTGAATTGTATTTGTGGACACTTTTGACTATTGACAGTCTCCTACCAAATCAGCTGCATGTACAATACTACATGGAAGCATGCTAAATCAATTTTGTTTTAAAATTGAAAATTATTTATTAAATTACAATTTTACACAATGGATTCTAAAATATTATATATATATATATATATATATATATATATATATATATATATATATATATATATATATATAGTTTTAAAATATTTAAAATTTAGTTTTATCAATTTATATTTAAAATAAAACTTTGTCGTATGTTGAACTTTATGTTTATAGTAGTTCTTATAGGAAAATCTTATTTTGCTCTATTTGTTCAACATGTTTTTTTTTTAGTTTTTTGTGTTCTAATTATTTTTAATTGTGGAAGTGAATAAATCGTTAAGTTTTATTAGTTTTACTTAAAATTATAGATGGTTGCAAAATGAATTGAAGTTTCAATGAGTGTTCTGATTATTTTGACTAACCTTTATAAATGTAAAAGGGACTTTGTTTAAAGTGATGTGAATGTGAATTTAAGTATTATTTCAATTTCAATTTAATTTTATTCATATGTTTTGTAAATTAAGTATTTGGAATATTAGGTAATTATTTAAATTCAAAATTAATTATATTTATGATCATTTTCATTGATATAGATATATATTGAAATTTCAATAACGTTGTATTCTTTTAGTTGTTTACATAATGCTAAAATGCTTTATTTTCAAATTTTATTGTTTTCCTATATAAATAAATAGAGTATTAAGTTGTTTTATATTTGCTTATTTTAAATTCCATAGATGTTAAAATTGCTTATTCAGCTAGTATTCTTGGACATCATTGTGATGTTGTGTCATTTATATTGGATTTAAGGAAATGTAAATAAACATGAAAATTGCAATAATTTTATAGTTAATAAATACATTTTCTTGTATCGTAATTATTAATAATTAGTGATGTATTGTTAGAATCATGTTATTATTGTTACTAGTGGTTTTTTGTGAACCATGATGCATTATTTGGTATTCAATCAACAAATGTTATTGGAAAAAATAAAAATAAAGATTGATTTGAGCAAAAACAATATGGAGTCATGGATACAAATTGCTAATATAAATTATTCTACCTTAATTTTTTTATGTAAATAGATCGTGCATTTGTTTAATGTCTTCATGATGTTTATGATGGAATTTTGAAATGTATATTTTTAGGATTCAATAAAGTAATTTCCATATTAGCTACTAAATATTTGACTGTGCATATGTTTTTTATTTTATAGGTATGACATTGTAATGATTAGGATGTTCTAGACATTTGTGCAATTTTGAATTTGCAGTAAGTTTTAAAGTGCTAAATACTTTTATCTAGACAGGGTAATATCTAAAACATGACAACTTTTTTAGATATTTTAAATTAACTTTATTGTTGTGCATTAATTTGAGATTAAATGACATGTTATTTATGGCTAGATTGCCAGTGAAAATTTTAAATAATTTTTGAATTATGGAATAATATTAATGTCTTATGTAGAAATTATGTGCTTTTCTTTTCTTTTCAAAACAAGTGGAAAGAAATAAAAATCCAAATGGGAGCTAGAAGGCATTAAATAATGTTTCAACCTTTATTATTTGCAATTTTGGTGTTTAATAGTATTTAATGTATAAACACTTAAAGACAATTATAAGGTTTTTAAAATACTTTTAGATACTTAGATTTTACTTCTTTGGCCAATTGAAATTTTTATGAGCTGATGTATAATGTCTAATATGCTTGCAATTGAACATCTTTGACCAATGAAATTAGTTTTTACAAAATATTTTTGTCTTCTTATTTATTGTAGTTGGTACTAACATGCCTTTAAAGTGTAGTACTATTTAAATTGTAGTATCATTATATGACTTGATGATATATTGGAATTAGGTGATGTATGCTAGTTTGGGTGGAATCTATTATAGAAACATGTTATGCAATTGTGAATTATTTTGAGTCATGGAATGTGTAGTTATGGAATTGTCAAAGTAGTTGCAACAACTTATAAAAGTGGAGGAGATTGATAACCAGAAATTGCATTATGTAAATAAATCATTTAAGAGGAAAAACAATGACCGGTTTGAATGTAATTTCCATTGCAGGTGGATTAGTTGTAGTTTTAGTTTGTGCAAATGTTTGTGTTGTTGCATGCAATATATTTATTCAAATCCAAAGAATAGCGAATGATTGTCAAAGTTCAATATGCAACATTTATTTAGTGTGATTTAGATGTTAAATTTGTTGATTCACTATGTCTCAAGTGAGAAAGGATTTTCACATATTGTAATGCTAAAATCAGAAGATATAAAATGCACCCTTAAATCTCATAATATTTTTTGTTTTGTTTGTCTATTTTGAATCTGTATTCAGAGATGAGTGGCTATGGAAGCTTAAATTATTGCATTTCTAGACAATTTTGGTGCAATATGTTTTGCTCAAATTGACACATTTACTAAAGTACGTGTGAAATTATTCTACAATTATTCTAGTAATGTGTTACTAGAATGTTATTTGTTATTTATGCCATAGTAGATAATGCTTTCAATGTCTAGCAAACAATATGATACAAAGTTAGCATGCCCACCTTGGTTTGCAATTTAATGTAGTTATAGTACTATCATTACAATTGGGCAATGATTTTTTATTTGTGCTTTCTTTAGTCATGTTTCACTAGAATGTTTTTTAGTTGCAATATATATATCTATCTCTCTCTCTCTCTCTCTCTCTCTCTCTCTCTCTCTATATATATATATATATATATATATATATATATATATATATATATATATATATATAGCTCTAGTAGAATTGAATGCGTTTTTCCTTACATACATTATTGGTGATTCTCGTGTAGTCTCATTCTAGGTGTGTCAATCTCCCAATGATCATTGTGTGATCACAAATATATTTGAACCATGTATAGGCTATGCATGAACACAAAGTTTACAGAAATGATGTAATTAAATTTATTTTCTCGTAAATCATAGAGAGGGAATTAAGATAAAACAATTCTAAAATCATATGTATAACAAAAATAATAGATTTTTTTTGCAAAAAGAAATTGCAAAGGTATTTGTTAAATAAAAAAGAATGTGTGGTGTGTTTTAATGATCAAAGCACTTACAATTTTTCTTTGGTTCTTCTTTCTAAATAGAAATATCAATTATTATTTTTTCTAGCTTTTAGTTTTTCCATTAACTCCATGCAATGTTTTTTTATCTACCAATTATGGCTGGGTTTTTCTCTTGCATATGCACACATTAGCTCTGGGACTTTATCTATTTCCTATGACGTGGATATGTTAGTGAAACTACGATGTTCATGAGTTGGACATAGGTATGCTCAAACAATTGGATCTATATCCATTTGCACGAAATCTTAAAAAATAAATATTTCATTATGCTAGGAAGTTAAATACATTACATTTTATTTCATATCATAATGAATTTATAATGCAAAAATATGTTAGTAGCTTATACATGGTGTTGATAGCATTACAATAATAAGCATTTGAATATGTTTATTATTTCAATAGGATTATGAATATGCAATTGTTTTAAGTAGTTTTATGCTCGTTATCTTAAATTATCGTTGTTTATTATAGAAATTTATATTGTAATTTGTTTTTGCGGCGAATAATTGTATTATATTTCATTTATTCATTTTTTAAATCAATTTACAGTAATTTTCAAATATATTTTATGAAATTTTAGAAATTAAATATTGTGTTTTGAAATTTGTTAAAATGATAGTAATTCTTTGCTTGCTATTCTTTTAAATTGCATAGATGTCTTTAGTTTTAAATTATGTTTCAATTGGAAAAAGAAATGCAATCTAAAAGGTTCATTATCGAATTTTGATTTACTCTTTTGTCACAATGTTAGGTGCTCATTTTTGAAGTATTGTGAAACAAAAAAAACAAAAAGACAAGATAATCACAAATACAATATAGCCTAGAGTATTTATGAGATCTAAAAATTTCATAGTATCATATGTGATGATTGTACATCCAAAGAAATCCATTCTCCTAATGCTTTAAATCATTGCCACATTTGGATGGTTTGTCAATTTGTCTCAATATACTTTATGGAAATGAAAAATAGTTTTGCGTTGAAAGGATAAAAATTGAAAGATATTGAGCATAAGTTATCCAGATTCAATGTACATAAATTAAAGAATTTATTCTATTATCCTAGTGGTTGTTCATTTGACGCATTTTTTGTTCTTATTCACTTTCCCTATAGTTCAGTTGAAATACAACATGGAATTGTAAACCACTTTTGGCATTTCCTGTCTCATGGAAATGATGATACTTTGCATTCATTGCATACAAAATTGAGTTTTGAATACCTTTGAGATCTTCATCATGTTAATGCTCTTGAAATGTACTTGAAAGGATTGTCTACACCTTCTTTTATCTGTGCTCTAACTACAATTAGTTTTTGGGAGGATGCATTTTGTATCAAATGGTTCTCCAAGTGGTTGTCATATCGAGTCAATGTTTGGATATTTACAAATGGCCAAGAATATCTACGATTCAATTCATACATTCATGACTATCAATATAATATTTTGCTACATAATCAAAATGTTGCATGTGCAGATTTTGGACCATTGTTGCTACATAGCACAATAGATAGTGTATTTTCAATAAATAGAACAATTGGGCCATGCATTTCACCATACCAATTCTCAGATGGAAAATTTGACATATTTCCAATTGAGCTAATCTTATTTGAACAAGGTTTCATGATCTATCAAAAAAATTTAAATGACTGTCATGACACTTTGTTTGACTCTATTTGCACACTTGCACCATGGTTTGATATGTCTAATATCATAAAAACAATTGCACAAACCTTTTACAATTGTTTCCTTTGTAATGATTATAGAGCTATCAATTCCTTGAGACAACACCTGAGTGCTAAAATCATTGAACAAGAGCAATGTATCAATGATTTACAAGCTTATATTATAAATTTATTATTTCCATATGCATATGTCCATATAGAGGGAAACATTTTTGAAATATAATGGATATGTGAACACCTTATTGTTAACATATATATCTAGAATATAGAAAAAAAATATTTCCTTGGGATTATATTCATCAAAAGCTTGCTCCAGTTTCATGTATCTTATGCATGTACTAATATCTACAACGCATGCACATTTCCATGCAATTCTGGAAATTCATAATGTTGAGAATATTAGTGACATTGGCTATTCACCACAAATGCTCCAAGGAATATTCGAAAGAGACAACTCGAAGATGACCTCAAGTGTGCCTTGTAGATGTCATGTTAGAATAAAATCTAAGTTTACTAGATGTTATACTCAATTAAAGAATTTTCCAATTAACAACATAATATATAAAAAAATTGTGTTGTAGTATCAGAGGATTCCACGTCATCAAATGAGGATAATATCCCTTTTTCAATGGAGACACAAAATAAGAAAGAAGTCTCAACCTCTTTTTCCAATGCCTATATTAAGCAGTACACTCACTTACATCAATTGAAATCTGTGATACGAGTAAAAGGTGCTATAATACAAGAAGCACAAAAGAAACATTTAAAGTCAAATAAATAAATTGAGGCATATGTACAATCAATCTAAGACACACCTACATATGCATGCTTCATTGGTGATAGATTGTCCTTTGGAAAGGAAATGAAATCCATTAACAAAGATATATTATCTACTATTTGTTATCTAATGTATGTTTAGAGTTCAAACCCATTAAATTCAATGAAAAAATATGCAAGTCTTGTAACAATGCAATACTCAATGAAGAACTCCCTACATTTGCATCACTTCTTTATATTAGACGTTATGAAAAATTGATGTCTGTTGCACAATTGACATATTTACAATAGAGGTTAGTGGAACCAAGGATGGATTTTGCACAAATAATACAACTTGGCTACAAAATATCACAAATTTCATTAACAGGAATAATCATAAACGTTCCTTCTAGTTTAGATAGAATTTAGAGAGCATTGCGTAGAGATATTGATGACAATATGATAGTACAAATTATGCTAAAAATAAAATTGAAATACAAGAATCCCTACTTGTCTAGACATATTCATCCCATGAAAGTGATTTGTTCATTAATGAATTGTGCAACACATCTATATACAAGAGTGAAAAAATAAATTGATCAAAATAGACAAGATCATTAGGACGATAGTCCAAAAATGAAGGAGCTAGACTCACCAAATGTAGATAATGACCTAGAGCAAGAAACTAAAACACTTGTACACGGTTATTCATAGGCCCACCTTATCCATGATCTTGATACAAGAATAATATAGATTGCACCTTCTAAAAGGTTTCATCCACTAGGAAATTTTCAAGGAAAATTCTGTGAAGAACTCAACTTTCCAAGACTATTATTTGGATCACATCGCCCTACTAATGTTATCAATCACTTTTCATATCAAAATTTGCACAATGGAAACTATTGCACAAGTCGAGTGACTTTTCAACACATATTAAAAACATAATTTTTAAAGAAATTCATATTTTGATAAACCAGTTTTCTAATTTAGCTTGGATTTCTATTCACAAAGGAGTGCTAAAAGGACAAAAACTGGTTGCTAAAGACATCAAAAATAAAAGCAATCTTCAGAAATTACTAAAGTCACCAATTGCATATCAATTTTTAAGAATCATCCACACGTCACATGATTATTTTGAACATTTACGAAAAGATATATTTGCAATGATATGAAAACTTCTTCTACCAAATTTCTTTGTGACATTCACTAGAGCTAAGCATCTTTGGGAAACATTGATAAATGAATTAAAAATACAAATTAATGACTCCATAAAAAATGAGGAAAATAACTATGATGATGATTACATTTACATATTAATCAAAGGTTAGATGGTCATATGTACTTGATATTATAGGCATATAATATCGTCACTACATTCCTTGGTAACAAAAAACAATGAATTAATTAGTCAAGTGGAAGATTATTTTTATTACAAATTTCCAAACTAGAGGAACATACCATGTCCATGGATTCCTTTGGATATAAAATGCGCTAATATATCAACAATCCTCTGATGTCGATTTCATAGGTTTCAGTGATCATTATTTGACTTGTGATTGAAAAAATTGGTCGAATCAAATGATTCAATTTCAAACTCATCACCACACAAAAACTTGCAAAAAAACATAAAAAGTATAGTTATATATTTGGTTTCCCTATCCCACCAATTGATGAAACTTATATCTTGCATCCTTTACGCAATGAAAAAAATGATATATAAACAATTCAAAAGAAACTTTCATTTCTTCTACAAGACAAATCCTATACAAAAAACATAACATTTTCCATGTTTGTAGCGGATCTTAGAGTTACAAAACAAGAATACATCATGCTCTTATGATTTTGTATTATTTTGTCAATTATACTGCTCAAAAGAAATCCTTGCGATGTGTGGATAAATGCATTTGCAAAAATTATCACTTCGTTGTGGAAAGAAAACATAGATACTCAATTGATTTTAGATGCCTATGTTGTAGCAACATATTGCAACTCTTATATGATAATAATTGATTACTTGATGACAACTGCATTCAAACAAATTTGAGAAAATTGCATATCCTATGGAGACAACAAAATCAAAACTATTTGTATTCTTGGAAACATATTTGTATATATGCAACAAGTGTCAAGTCGACAAGAAATGCACATTTCTTTATCATTGCATGTATATTGATCTTCTTGGAAAACAATTTTCATTAGCACTGCTCCAGCCGAAAAATAAACATATCTTCTAAAAACACCTATTTTTTTAGAATAAGAACTTGATCATTCTTAAGGTATTGTTTGCACAACAATTTTTGATAGATATTTGGCACGTCTCATTTCCCTTGAGTAGGATTTGTTGGTAGAATATGTGTCCTCATCTTCAATCATGAAAAAAAAACATCCATGTGTCATAAGATTCATTCAATACAATGAACATATGGACCTGAAAAAACATTTTAGAGAAAAAATAATGCTTTACATGCTATACAGGGAGTCTGAATACACATTAAAGAAAAATGAAGAATCATGGACTGAAGCATACTTTTCTCATAAACACATTATCGATGTCACCAAAAAATAATTTTCTCCTTCAGTCGCACCATGGGGTGATATTCAATCTGCTTCCACTACAATTGCATCCCAAAATGACAATTTATGCTTGCCATTAAAAACAAGGAAGGAGGCTTGTTATAATGAAAAATATGACATTCAACAAGATTTGCAAGAGATAATGCAATTCAAAAACATTCAAACTAAGTATACAGAAAAAAAATTCATTATGCATCGCTCTGTTTTGGACACACTGGCATACCATGAAATTATGAGATATTCAAATGAAGAGAAATAATCAATAATCAAACAAATAGTTCTATGGAAAAAGAGTAATCTTGGTAAGCGTTTCCATTTGTTTATCACTAGAGGTGGGGGTACGTTGTAAGTGCAAATCATCATCCAAAATCGAAATGGCATGATATTAGTTTTGAATAAAATTATTTCAAGAAAATTATGAAGTTGTAAAAGGAACGTAAGCTTGTTAACAGTGTAATTTTATTATTAAAATGTCCAAAGCCAAAAATTGTCAAGAGAGTGTTTTTGTAGACTAAATGTTTTCTTTTATATAATTTTGGCTAACTTTTTATATGGATTTATAGGCTATAGTAATACACGTATAGATTTATTCTACTAGTTGTGGCACGTAATTCAAGGATTTTTTTGGCTATGAACTTATCCTAGTTCATTTTGTTTCATTGTATTATTAAATTTCATATATTTTGGTTTATTCTCCAAAGCCCCCTCGTTTTCATTTGCATCATGCACACTACATTTCTACACATAGATTTAGAAATAATTTTACAATAAAAAACTAGTAATGGTAGCTATAGTAGAATGAGGACGGATTCTAATTCTAAACTTTGTGAAGTATATTTGATACTTATTCCTAGAGTGAATTTGTGATGTTTATTATGAGACATTTTCCTCTATTGCCATTTCAACATTACAAGGAAGGTAGATGACAAGTCAACCTCCATGGAACCATCCTTTTAGGATTGCAATCATTGATCATGGTTCCCTTCCACATCCTTGTATGTGATTGCAAGTTGAGTCCACAAAGGAAATTACATGATACCCCAAATAAGGAAATTGATTTCTTTTAAAGGATAAAAACAAGATAGTCCAGGGAAAAAAATACATTCCTACAAGTTAACCATGATTTATTTTTAATGAATTGCAATGAATATGCTGTGTGAGCATTATTCCCCATTACATTTGAAAAATGAACTATGTTTTGGTATGAGACACTCTCAACCAAGTCTAATAACAACTGGAAACAAATTAGAGAAGTCTCCCTAATTCTGCCAACTTACGCCAACAGGTGTAAGTTGGGCGTACTTTTTGATGCCCAATTTTGCTTAACCTAAACACTAATATGACCAAATAAACCTATTTTATTTTCCATTTTGTCTAATTTATTCTCATTATGGTCTAAAAATGCATAAAAAAATGTATTTAAAATATTTTCTTTTAATTAGAAAAATTTTGACCAATTTTTTGCGTTAGAAAAAAATTTTAATGAGGAAATTATGAGATTTTAGAAATTTCGTAAATGCTCATTCATAGCGACATGTGTAGGATGGCTAGAAAAACTATAAAATGAGGGTTTATTTCTTGGGAACCACATATGGATGAATACCTATTAGTTCTCCAGATATCGACTCAAATGTTTATCCACAAATCTTCGCCAATGTAGCATATCTTCAACGTTCAACGTAATACTATATTTGAGGCTAAAAGTCAGAGTCGTTTCTAATTTTTTATGGAGTTCACCTAATTTAAAAACACGCTAAAGGTGAAGATCGACCTAAATAACTATCCAAGTAGAAGTTTTGCAAGTTTGTAATTTTCATATGTCAGTCTATGATATACTTGTTTTAGTTTTAGATACTTGTTTTAGTTTTAGATACCTACAATTGGGTTATAGCTTTTCACATGTTTCTTTTATCAATAGATGAAGCTACTTTATTTTTCTTAACTAATAGAATCAAAAGTGTGCAAGTTAAGGTGCGTATGGCCACTACAATCTCAGTGTGTACAATTGTTTTAACTTATTGTCCATAATTTTATATGTTTGTTTACATAGTAATATGATTTATTTGTATATTTTTTCATAATATCATGAGGTTTGAGTTCAATTTCATAAGATTTAAGTTATCTGGTTAATAATTTCAAATTTCATGCTTTTAGTTATTCATAGTTGATTATAATATATTATTTACATTATTAACTTTATAATTTTAGGTGTAGTAATATTCATGAATATATTGAGACTTTTTATCATAGAATAGTTAATTCTCTTGAAAGTAGGATTATTATGGAATAAGTAAAATACCAGGAGCACCCATCCATGAGAAAATATGCTCATGCATGCATAACTTATTAACTAGTTTTGTACAAAAGCATTACAGGTATTGTTTTCATAGATTAGTATATGTACTATGAAACAATGTTATTATTAGGTTATGTAAAATATTAGGAGTGTCCATCCATGAAAAATGGCCCTAATGCATGAAAATCGATCGGATGAGACTTACTCAACCACTCTTTCATTTAAATATTATTTTCGTAGATTAGTAAATGTCTTGAAAATAAGTTTATTGTTCATTTATGTAACATATTAGTAATGTCCATCCATCAGAAAATTCCCTAATGCATGCAAGTCCACCAAACTAAGATAATTCAAGAATTCTTTCTATTTTTGAAGTGTGCCTTTACATTCAAGAAGTGTGCTTTTACTTTCAAGAAACATGATTAGTTTATTTTTGTTGATTGAGTTATTAGATTAGTTTTGTTTCATGCTTTCTTGATTTTTCTAATTTAGAGTTTTAAGAATTTAATTTTCCTGGTAGTTAATGTAAAACACTTGGTTTTATTATTTACAAATAGTCATGTTATTCTAAGTTTACAAGCAATAAGATTGATTAAATTATTATGTCCCAATTTATGCCCATAAACTAGCATGGCATTTTTTGTTCCATTTTTGTGGAAGCACGAGTTGAGTTAGAGTTACATATAGAAGAATTTGTCCGAGTTTTAGATTCATTTAAAAGAAAATCATTTAAGAGAGAGAGGAGTGAAGATGGTATGATGAGATGTAAGAACATGTGCATTCACTTTAGTGAGTCTTCATAGGAATTTTTCACATTTTTACTAGGTACATTGATTAATTAGATAATATGATGTGGGGGTATCTAACAATAATTTTTTTTTTGACAATTTTAGGAAAAATTAATTTACCAAAGGAAGTTGGTTTCCTTAATTTATTTTAATTGTAATATTTTCCTAGTTGAAAAACAAGAAGGAATATCTATTGTTAGAGAGGATATGATGAGCGTTAATTGAGTCATATGTAAACATATATACTTAGTCGAATTAGGAATTTGTTAGATGATATGATAAAATAGATGAGTTGGGTACATGGGCTCTATGTAAGAGATTTTTAATGTAAATGGAAGGAAGTTAGAGAGACTAGGGATAACTATGTGTAAGAACTAGAGTGAAAAAGTTGAATCGAACTTGAGGAAGACTATACTCAGACTGTAAATCTGCAATAGTACCATTCAATTCGAATAAGTATAATGACATGTGTATTCTCTATATGGTTGTAATTTTTATCATGGTCAGTTTAGACACAATTGTTTTTTGTTACTGGTTGTAGGAAGGATCAATGATAGATGTTGAATTGTCGGGAAATTTATTTCCCGACAATTCAACATCTATCATTGATCCTTCCTACAACCAGTAACAAAAAAAAATTGTGTCTAAACTCACCATGATAAAAATTACAACCATATAGAGAATACACATGTCATTATACTGATTCGAATTGAATGGTACTATTGCAGATTTATAGTCTGAGTATAGCACAAACTTTTAACAAATCTAAACATTTTCCTTTTAGTTCTATAGTTGACAAAAATGTCAAAGTGTCCACCATGCATTGTCATCCAACAATGTTATTTAACTAATAGATAAGTCCTATCTCCTGTGTATAAATTCCTTGTATATTCAAACTTCATATTGGAATATGCTAAAACAATTGACTTGAATATACTCTACTCATCAGCGAAAATAATAAACGATCGATGAAATCACGATGCATAAAAGAGAAAGGATTCAATCACACATAACACAATAATTTTTTGGGGAAATCCACAGCTAAAAACCCTTGTTATCTATATATTGCATTAATCAGAAAATATTAGAAGATTACAATTCATTTCTCAAGCCTGAGAAATGTTTGCACTATCCCCATCCATCTCACTGCTTCCCAGACAAGCTCAAGCCAATACTTAGAAAATTATGTTGCATGCCAAGCTCTTATTTCCTTGCGCAGTTTCCTTCGGAATTAGCCCATATTTAATTATGAAATTCCACAATTATGAATTACGCAATCCTCATAGGCCTTCCTCTGATTGCATGCACCACCTGTACAATTTGGATGATTATACAACTGATAGTACACTGTCCCTGAACTCCAATATCAACTAGGTCTTTCTCTTATCTAACATGCATGAGTTAATTATGAGTGAATCTTCAGCTTACTAGTTGATCACTATTGGTTACACCCCACTACTAGATCTCTCACTAATCCCACCATCATTTGGATCTAGTTTAATAGAATTTAACTCAGTTAAACTGAATTAAATAATTACAACTCAAAATAAACTCAATCAAGGCTCCTAAAAATTAGGAGACACTCTACATGACTCTAGTTAGAACCTCAACTTGAATTAATTGATCCAACTAAGTCAAAATAACTTACTTAACTATTACAAATTTTGATGAGATGTGGAATTACAATTTAATTCCTAATTTAATTCAAGGGAAAAATTAAATTAGGATTTTCTTGTTACATTTTCAATACTCCCTATCAACAAGAAAGGGGTTATCTTCTACCCTAATCTTGCCTCTGTGAAACTCAATTTTTAATCTTGACAATCCCTTTGTCAAAATATCTACATCCTTCTCGTCTGTGGGAAGGTATTCCAACAACATGATTCTTCTCTGCACACAATCTCATAGATGGTGATACTGGATGTTGATATGCTTGGACCAATCATGAAAAACTAGATTCTCATAGAGTTTGATACAAATTTAATTGTCGCAGTAAATCACTATAGGATCCATCTGCTAACGAAATAATGCAACAAGGATCTTGCTCATTCAGATAGCCTCACAACCTGCTTGACTAGTAGCCATGTACTCTGCTTCTGCTAAACTGAGTGAAATTGATCTCTTCTTCCTGACTTACCAAGAAACTTTTGTTGACCAAATACTGAATATTCCCCCTTATGTTCTCTTCCTCTGGGATGGACTCCCTACCCAATCTGCATCTATGAAGCCTTGAAGCTTCACTCCCTCTATCTATTTGTACAAAAGACCAGACTAAGTGGTGCCTCTGAGGTATCTGAACACATGTTTACCTACCTTCTACTAAATTTTGGTTGGCTTAACCATGGCTTGACTAAGCTGGTTAACCAAAAAACACATGGATGGTTGTGTGTTCACTAAACATATAAGTTAACCCACAAGTTGTCTATAAATACTAGCCTCCACTACTTCACCTGAAGTAGCATCTTATTTCCTCTAATTGCATGCTAGAGGAGTCTCCGTGAGTTTTCTTCTCTCCATGTGGAACATATTTAGTATCGTGTTGGCATACTTGTCCTGAGAGACAAACAATTCTCCATCTCCTTGCCATACTTCCATACCAAGAAAGTAATGCATGAGTCCCTAGTCCTTCATCTCAAATTCTCTTGAAAGATCCTCTTTTCAATATTTTATCAGCTTCTCATCACCTTTTAGAATCAAATTGTCGACATATAATACTATAATCAACAATTTACCTTCAACCACAATATGGTAGAGGTTTTCTTCTGCTTTATTTTTGGTGAAGTCCCACCGAGTGAAATAGCTGTCAATTCTAGTTTACCAAGCACGAGGTCCTTGTTTTAGTCCAAACATCACTTGATTGATTCTGCACACATGTGACTCTCTGTTGAAGGTCTCAAATAATTTTGGCTGCTCAATATACACCTCTTCCTCAATCATACCATTTAGGAATGTTGTCTTCACATCCATCTCCATCCCATCTGTGTTGACAGTGCTAGAATAGATCTGATTGAAGTGTACCTTGCTACTAGAGCAATGGTCTCATCTTAATAAATTCCCTCCACCTGAGAGAATCCCATGGCCACAACATGGCCTTTTGCTTCTCCACACTCCCATCTGTTGATTTCTTTATCTTTTAAATCCATCTGGAACTCACCACTGACTTGTTTGTTGGTTTTAGGACTACTTCCCAAACACTATTTCTAATAATGGATTCATACTCCTCAAACTTGTCATCAATCCATACTATTTATTGCACTTTTTCCTTGAATTAGGATGGCTCAACCTCGAAAATCTCACTCATCCAGGCCATGTAGCTAGTGTATCGATCTGGTGACCTCCACTGCCTACATTGTGATGTGGGTGCTCCCACATTATCTCTAGTATCATACATCAATCTATCAGCCTCTCTAGTGTGCTTCCTTCCATGTCTTGAAGTCTCTCCATGAGTGGGTGCTTTCACTCTCTACTCCTTTACATGTGGCTTCTCCACATCATCCTGAGGTTCCTCCTTTGGAGTTAAAATCTGCTCATATTCATGTAACTAAAGCTCCCTCTTAAGGGAACATCTCATAACCTTCTCTTCATCAAACTTCACATCTCTATGAACCATTATCATCCTGTTAGATGGGAGGTACACATGATAGTTGTAAGGTGTATCAGTGTACCCCACAAATATTCCCAACTCAACTATTGGATTTAGCTTTTTCTATGCATCCTTGGTAGCATGCTAGTAGATAGATGAACCAAAGATCTTGAAGTGTGTCACAACTATTTTCTTACCTAAAAAAACTTCTAGTGTACTCATCGTGAGAATTCAATGAGGGCTTATGTTCTACAAATAAACTATCATGTTGCATGCTTCAACCCACAAGTGTAATGATAAGCCTTGATCATGTAACATTGTCTGTGCATATCGCACAATACTTATGTTCTCCCTTTCAGCCACCCCATTATGCTATGGGTTATGAGGTGTTATTAACTCTTGTTCTTGAATTCATTTGACACATATTCTCCACGATTATCACTTTTGAGATCTTTAACTTTCCTACCAATATATTTCTCGAAAAGTACCTTAAACTCACAAAATTTAGCGAACATTTGATCTTTCATTTGCATGAATAAAATCCAACACTTATGAGAAAAGTCATCAACACATATTACATAATACCTGTGCTTGGTTGTAGTTGCTATCGAGAATGGTCCACACACATCTGAGTGAACTCTATCAAGAACCACTTCTGCTTGAATGTCTTTATCATGAAATGAAGCTTTGCTGTACTTCCCCATTGTACAATATTTTCATGTGTCTCTATGCTCTAGTGTAACCTTGGGAAGTTCTATATTAATTTTATGCATGAGCTTCAATGCTCCGTGGTGCAAGTGACCCAATCTTCTATGCCACAACTTACTAATGTCTAGGCTATGCACATTCTCTGCTTTTGTGTTGAAAGCGACGCGATATTCTAAATCCAATTTCTAGAGGTTCTTCACTCAAACCTCGATCTACTTCACTTGTCCTAAGGTTATCTGATCAAGGAAAGTCTTTCCCTTTCTAAATATCATATCTTAGCCATGGTCTCCAACATGGAAATTGAAACCACATTCTTCTTTGAACTTGGAACATACATTAAATCCTTTCATTTATGAGGAGAACTAGACTCCCTGTGAAAGGTAACAGTATCGATGGAGATTGTGCCATGACTCACATCATCTCCCATCTTTATGTGCATATAGAGGTCCTTCTCTTCAGAGTCACTAAAGAACTCTTTATTTTCACTAATATGGAATGAGGCTCAACTATCCAGGTACCAGACGCTACCCATCATCGATGCCATGATGCAAGTGATGAGGGTGAAATCTAGTTTGAATTGTGAAGCAAGAACTTCACCTTCTTCTCCTCTTGAGGGCTTCTTACCATCCTTTTTGTGCATAAATTTTTGGAATAGTTTCCCAGCACATGACACTGAAAACATTAAATCTTCAACATGTCCTTCTTCCCTCTGCCCTAACTAGAATCAGATTTGGAATGGGATGACTTCACCTTCCCTTTCTTTGCCTCTCTAGCTAAGTCACAATTCTCTTCATCATCATACTTGGATGAGGATCCATCTCTGGTTTTCCACTGAATCTCTTCTTATACCAAATCAAACCACAATTACACACACTTTGATAGCTTATTCCCCCCATAAATTAAGTCTTGGTAGTTGTGCCAACTCTTGGGAAGGCCTAGAAGTGTTAGGATCACTAGATCATCTTCGGAAACTATAACATCGACACTTTGAAGCTAATCTGAACATTGGGTGAACATGGTCAAGTAATTTGGTATTGATTCACCCTTCTCCATATTGATCTTTCTAACATTTTCCTTGAGTGCCAGCCTCCAGTGGTCATTATTGTTTTGAAACAGGTTTGTCAGTGCCTTCCACATTGTGAATGGAATTTCCTTACTATGGAGTTTTGATAAAATATGGTCTCAAACTCCTTCTAGGATAATCCTTGTCACTTTTGACACACATTTTCTCCACTCTGCCAGATCTTGAGCATCATCTGGCTTAGGAATATCTTTGTCTATGAATTAATTAAGCTTGTTCTCTTCCAACACTACCTCCAACCTTTCCTTCCAATAGATATAGTTTGAACTACCATCAAGTGAATATTCGAGTCCCAATCAGTAGAACAACATCTTGCTAGATTTGAAGTATGATACTGCAAATTTTATTTCTCCTATAAAATACTAACTCGTATTCTCCTCTTCTATAGTGATTTCAGCTCTGATACCATGTAATAATTCCTTGTAGATTGAAAATTCAAACTGTAATATTCAAAAATAATTGACTTGAAACTATTATACTAATGAGCAAAAACAATAAATGATTGATGCAATCACAATGCATAAAAGAGAAATAATTTAATCACACATGACACAATAATATTCTTGGGAAAGCCACAGCTAAAAGCCACTGCTATCTATATATTGCATTAATCAGAAAATATTAGAAGATTATATTTCTTTTCTCAAGCCTAAGCAGTGTCTGCACTATCTCTCTCTATCTATCTCACTGCTTCCCAGACAAGCTCGAGCCAATACTTAGCCAATTATGTTGCCTGCCAATCTCATTTTTCCTTGTGCAACTTCCTTGGTAATTAGCCCATATTTAATTGGGAAATTATAAAATTATTAACTGCGCAATCCTCATAGGCCTTCCTCTAATTTCATGCGCCAACTATACAATTTAGATTATTATACCACTGATATTACACTATCCCTGAACTCCAGTCTCAACTAGGTCTTTCTCTGATCTAACATGCATGAGTTATTTTTGAGTGAATCTTCAGTTTACTGGTTGATCAGTATTGGTTACGCCCCACTACTATAGGTTACACCTCACTACTATATCTCCCAATAATTCCTCCATCATTTGGAACTAGTTTAACTAAATTTAACTCAATTAAACTGAGTTAAATAATTACAACTCAAAATAAACTCAATTAATTCTCCTAAAAAGTGGGAGACACACTACATGACTCTAGTCAAGCCCTCAAATCGAATTAACTAGCCAACTAAGTTAAATTAACTTAGTTAACTATTACAGGTTGTCATGAGAATTGGAATTACAATTTAATTCCTAATTTAATTCAAGGACAAAATTAAATTAGGATTTTCTTGTTGCATTTTCAAGAACCTGCTATTCAAGTTGTAAACGATAGTGTGACCATAATTGTGAGTTACACAATAGATAACTAGATTGAATTTATACGCTTCGGGCAATAAATATCTAGAATAAGGGTATTATTCAGATCAAAGAGATATTGGGATTGAATGGAATTCCAATTCATATATGACTGTAAGAATTAACAACCATCTATATCGATCGATCTCTAGATTTTAGATTACATCAGGATTTCGATATTACACCATTAAAGTTTTGGTTTTCTCCTTCAAATAAATTAGGGGTTGATATTTGAACAGAACTCAATTAGTGCTAAATATGAAGTTTGAAGTTGATAACCTCTAATTCCACACGAAATTCCAACTTTAGTGTGAGATATTCATATCTCTCAAGAGGACTTCCAAGTTAATCAATCCACAACTAAGAAATGAAAGTACTGAAAGGAGATTAAAGGCACCAATTTGGTATTACAGTGGAGAATTTGGTCTTAAATATGGCAAAACGACACAGAGGAGAAGCCATAGGAGAAGGTTAAGGCTAGCTTACAGCAAATGGAGTTCTACAAACAAAGATGAGGTGCTTTCAAATGAATTTGGAGGTGACAAATCCTTCTCATAAGGGAGGAGATACTATGAAAGAAGTTATTGCAATCACATCAACTGAGTGCACTGTAGCAATAAAATAGCTCTTATAGCTGATTCTAAGCTATTGCGGAGGAATAAAGAATCCAATCCAATCAATAGCACTTCTATCTTTTAGTGAACTAGAAATAACTCTCTCCTAATGACTAATTCAATCTACAACATAAGTAAATGAAATCGATTGGCAGAATTAAGAAGTAATGAAATACATACATGAATTCCACACCAATGAAAGTAAATCGTCTGTAAATCTGTAAAGTAGAGTAGCTAAACTTCTAGTAAAGGAAAAGTAAAAACATAGGGAATAACAGTGGAATCCATTAGTGACCAGGCTTGAGCCGCTAGCGAATACTGCTTAACTACTTCAGAATATCACGAGTGAACAATAGCTCAATTCATGTATTAATCGTCAAATTCAAATGTCATTACAACACGCTATATTCTTCAAGATTACACTTCATATATTAAAATTACTACCTCAAAAGGGCAAGAAGTTCCCTTTATAATCAAGATGGAAAAGAGATAAATGTGAATCCTCAAGATCACGAGATCCTGAGGAATTTGCAAGTAAATGCTATTATCAGACAACATTCCAACTTGCGCTGATCCTCTTGATTTATTCCTTGATTTGTTCGCATAAGACGCACTCCTTTTCCTCTGTTTAGCATTTGTTGTTCAATCTTTTGAACAACAGCTATTCCTTTTGCCAATTTCTACATAAAAACAACAAAAGTTAGATTTGCTTAGTTGAACCGTATCAAAAGCAATTTTATTCATTTCTCATCGAAATTTTATAAACATCTTACTATATCGGGGAACAAATGCATAAAAAAGAACAAAAAAGACAGTGTAATCAAGAGTAAAATTATACCCATTGTATGTCCCAACATACTCCCCTGCTTACCTTGTTTCATATCCTCATGAAAAACAAGTAGTTCCTATGTAGTGCAGTTAGAGAGTAAGCTGGAAAACTTGTTTCTTTATCAGACCTAAAATTGTGCTATTTTATCAAGCTGGAAAAGGTTGTTTCTTCCTGTCCTTTAGGAAACTCATAGTCAGAACGATATCCTTTAGGAGGGTACCAAATAATAGGGCTCCTGTATCGACATCCCAACCAATATGGTCCTCTTAGGATAATATTGTTGTATGTGACCAAACGACCTGCAGCAGCTTTGAAGTTCCGGTAGTTAAGTGGTTCTCTTTTCATGACAATATTAGTTGAGATTATCAATCTCATCTTGTTCTGAATCCGACTTATGTTCTTCCACGGGTTCTTGTTCTGAATTGGCTTCTTCTTCACCTTCTGATTCAGAATGCCATTCTACCCCCTGTTGAGGTTCAAAATTGCACTCATCCTCAGGCTTGGGCTCTGAATTATCCTTTTATTCTAGTTCTGGCTCACGATTGCATTGTTCCTCTGGACCCGACTCAGATTCCTGTACACTAATTGGTTTGGATGGCTCCGTTGGTCGTTCGACGCTACCATGAGGATTTAAAAACATCCTCTGGGCTAGTTTTAATCTTGTAGACTACTTGCGCTTATGGGGTTCAATTTTTGAATGAGAAGTCATTTTCCACTTCGGAACAGGGCTCTGCTGGCTAATTTCCAAGATTGTAGAGTTTTGGATTACAGGGTTTGACTAATCTCTAAAGTTTCTATGAGACCATCCCAAGTTAAGTTTTGTTGAACAAGATTATGGCTAAAAATTAGTCTAATCAAACCATGGTGGCTAACTACATTTTCAAGGTGCCTAGCCCATCTTATTCTATCAGCAGTATCATGCAACAATGAATTCAAGAAAGATGGCAGATTAACAGTGATCTTTTGATTTCAAATAGTTAAGAGTTTGAGTTGTCTTGGTCTTACCACATCTCGTCATCCATCACAGGTAATGTACCTTGGTAAAACACTTGCCAACTCATGCCATGGTTCTCCCAGAGAAGACGGTTGAATGCCCTTGCCTTTTCTGGTTAATTCCTTGCCGGCATCTCTGAAAATCTTGACCACGTCTTACAACGTTACGTGATTTTTAGGCCATACAGATCCTTCCGTCGGCAGTGCAGATACCTCAGCTATCACAACATCTGATACTGTGATTCTTCTTCCTTTCACCCTGGATTGCTCATTCTGTAAATGTTATACAAATTCGATAGAAACTTCACTCTTAGGGGTTTGGAGACTGGTGAAGTATGAAATCCATCCTACATGCACCAAAATCTCCCTGGATCTATCCAAAATTTCCAATACTAAAGGTTCTCGGCGTACTGATTTTCCACCCATAATGCTTGAATTCTTCCTACAATTTCAAAAGATTAATAGGCAAGAAAAATGCAAAAGAGAACAACAACAGAAAGAAACCTGTAGCAGAGAACAACAATGGTGAGATAGAACAACAAGCAGATATAATGGCTAAGTTTCATGACGTTTAAGTGGCATTTCCGTGAGAATTAATATTATTAATTCTAGGACTATCATATTGCCACATGTCATTTAATCATGGGATACTGTAGCAACATGTGAAATCCAATAAAATAAATATACCACATGCAAGGGTGTAATGGGAGTCCTCCCCCTCCTTCAAATGAGAGGTCGCCTACGACTGAATAGACAGGGAGGTGTTGTTCTGACGGCAAGCAATAAGGTGAAGGGTACAGCAGTAAATGAGACAGAGTACACATATCAATGATGGGATGACAAGAGGTATGGTTATAATGAGAGTGGAGTTTATAAAGGTAGTTATGAATAAAAGATAAGATGCTTTGGGTTGATGATAGGTTATGCGAAAAATGACAGAAATATGCCAAAAAGATGCTCTGCTAACAATATCTTAGCTGGGAATGATATGATTGATCAAAAAAACATTATCTCAAGCATAAAGGTTCTAAAAAAAATTAAGGAAATAATTTCTCTGAAAAAGAAAGAATAAGAAGAGGGCATTATAATGATTATTGATGCTAAAATATCACTTCAATAGCATAAGCAGAGCCTCTGCTACCAGCAGGCATCCATAGCCTCGACAGGGTTGCTTCTTAACCCTTATGAGCCAGGATCCTCAATTTATAAGTGGAAAATTCCATTGTTGTTCTACGGAAGAGATCAGTGTGCTGGCATGGTAACCAGATGACCATACTGCGATTCACTGGGGTGCAGCAAAAGTGATCAGGCCGGCTCATGATGAGACCTCCTGTTCCAAGGATATTCTAGCTTTCCAATGGATCATAACCCTGGTGTGGTGGCCATAGTGGGAATGCCACTTTGCTACAGCCTTACGAACATGGTAGGCTAGCTCTTAATGAGATCCCCTATTCTCCATCTATAAACAAATTTTTTCTATTATTACATATTTTTATGATAAATAGAGGGAGGCTCAATACTCCTTAAGAGCAAGGATGGCGGAAAAATTTGAATATGTCAATAGAGAAAAAATATATCCATAGTATTATTTATTATAGATAGAGAAGTTTATAACTAGGAGAAGTAGAACCAGCATGGTATTCAAGATGATCCATCAGTATCAGGTATAGCAGAAAATAATGCAATAGAGTAGTATATAAATAACTGTGTCCCTTTTCTTGAAAATAATCTATCATTAAGAGGTTGTCCTATTAAAGATCATAACGTCAATAGTATTAACTCTCTTCAATAGCATCCATACTTCTTGCCCTCATGAAAGTAGTATACCTCATGCCATGAAAAGAAAAAAAAATGGGGTTGAGATAAGCTAAGAGCAATCACACAAAAAGAGGAGAAGTGTTGTTCAAATAGATTGAACAGCAAATAATTGCAAGAAAAAGTGTTGTTCAAAAGTTTGAACAATAGTCCTAAATACACAAAAAGTGTTGTTCAAAAGTTTGAACAACAAAACATGTAAGAAAAGTGTTGTTCAAAAGTTTGAACAGTAAAACACGGAAGAAAAGTGTTGTTCAAAAGTTTGAACATCAGCTGTTCAAAAGTTTGGACAAAAAAAACACGAAAAAAAAGTGTTGTTCAAAAGTTTGAATAGCAGTTGTTCAAAAGTTTGAACAGCAAAAACATGTAAAAAAGTGTTGTTCAAAAGTTTGAACAACAACTATTCAAATGTTTGAACATAAAAACACAGAAGAAAAGTGTTGTTCAAAAGTTTGAACAGCAAAAACACGCAAAAAAAAGTGTTGTTCAAAAGTTTGAACAACAGCTGTTCAAAAGTTTGAACAGCAAAACACGCATGAAAAGTGTTGTTCAAAAGTTTGAACAGCAAAACATGGAAAAAGTGCAGTTGTTCAAAAGTTTGAACAGCAAAACATGCAAGAAAAATGTTGTTCAAAAGTTTGAACAGCAAAACACTGAAAAAGTGTTGTTCAAAAGTTTGAACAATAGCTATTCAAAAGTTTGAACAAAAAAAACACGCAAAAAAGTATTGTTCAAAAGTTTTAACAACAGCTATTCAAAAGTTTGAATAGCAGAACACGGAAGAAAATTGTTGTTCAAAAGTTTGAACAGCAATTGTTCAAAAGTTTGAACAGCAGCTGTTCAAAAGTTTGAATAGCGAAAAAGAGAAAGAAAATCAAATCAAATCAGCAATCATATTTACATATTTTACAATGAAGAAATAACTTTTATCATCATGAAGTTGTCGAGGGATTGCCCTCTTCAGCTAAAACTTGCATGGTGGGGTCCTCATGTATCTGCTGGTAGAAAGATTCTCTGGTAAGTGGTTTTTGGTAGAGGCGTACCCGATGCCCATTTGCTTTAAAATAAGAACCAGACCCATCAATGGTGGCCAACATAAGGGTGCCATTGTCATGTACTTTCTTTATTTTGTAAGGGCCTAGCCATCTAGTCTGTAGTTTGCTCGGGAAGTCTTGGAACCTAGAATCATATAGAAGTGCCCAGTCACCCTCATGAAATGTCTTTTTCTTAATAAGGGCATCATGCCATTTGGCTCTTTGCTATTGAATAAGTGTAGTATGTTGTAGAGCCAATAGTCGAATTTCATCTAATTCGTTCATTTGCTATAACCTATTACCCTAGGCTTCAGTTAAGTCCAGTCCTACCTACTGGGCTATCCTTAGTGTTTGTATTTCAAATTCTATGGGGAAAATGGGTTCCTTACAAAATACCAGTTGATATGGAGAGTATACAATAGCATTTCTCCAAGTTGTGCGATACGCCCACAAGGCCTCTAGCAGTCGAGTAGTCTAGTCTTGTCTATGTAATGAGACTGTCTTTGTTAAAATAGCTTCGATAACTTTGTTGGTGCTCTCCACCTACCCGTTCTCTTGCAGGTGATACAGAGAGGTAATTATGTGTGTAATGTGATGATTTTTCAGTGTAGCAACAATCTTGTGACCCAGGAATTGTGGCCCCCCATCAGTAATCACTTCTCTGGGTAAACCATACCGCACAAAAACTTCAAAAAGAAAGCTAATAACAGTTTGCTCTATTGCTCTTAGTAACGCTACTGCTTCCACCCACTTAGTTACGTATTATATTGCAACCAATATATATGATTTCCGATTGGATGATGGTTTTATCAGCACAATGAAATCTAATGCCCAACACTCAAAAGGTTCTATCACCAGCTATGGATGCAGGGGCATTTCATCAGATTTCCCAAGGTGACCCATCCTTTGGCAACTATCACATGCCTGAACAAATTTCTTAGCATCCTTAAAAATAGTGGGCCAGTAGTAGCCCATTCGTAGAATTTTATGTCTAGTTTTGTGTTCTACAAAGTGTCCAATGCAAGGTCCTTCATGGCAAGCTTTTAATATGTCATAAATTTCGTCCTCCCTGATGCACCTGCGGATGTGCATATCAGCCCCTGTGTGGAAAAGACATCCTCCAATCCAGGAGAAACGAGTGTTGCGCTACACAATCAATTTCCTTTCTCTGGGTGTTAGATGTTTGGGCAATTTTCCCACTGCTAAACAATTCACCACATCTACATACCATGGTCTTTTTATGGCCACAACGAACAAATGTTCATCCGGGAACTAATCGTCCACCACCACTGTATCATCTGTTCTTGGTACTCAGGAGAGGAAGTCTGCCAGAAGGCTCTCCTTCCCTAGTCGATCCCTTATAGTTATGTCAAATTCCTGCAAAAGTAGTAACCAACGTGTCACTTTTCCATTTGTGATAGGTTTGTTGGCTAAATATTTAATAGTAGAGTGTTTAATATACAAAAAGACAAGATATCCAGTTATATAATGTCTAAATTTGTTTATAACATAAATAACAACTAGAAATTCTTTTTATGTGACTGTATAGTTCAACTCAGCAGGAGTTAGGTTTTTGTTGATGTAATATATAGCATAGGGTTTCTTGTCTTCTTCTTGGCCAAGAATAGCTCCAATAGTTGTATCTGATGCGTCTGATGAGATCTGGAAAGGTATATACCAGTTCGGCCCTCGTAATACTAGTGTTGTCGATACTAACCATTGAAGATATGTGAAGGCAATGTCACATTTATCAGTCCATATAAAATCAACATTCCCTGTCAAGACATATAAAGGTGCAACAATCTGCGAAAATTTCTTTATAAATCTACGATAATATCCAGCAGATCCCAAAAAACTATGTACCTCTATTTGAGTGCAGGGAGTAGCTAATAAGAGGATTACCAATATCTTTGCTAGATCTACCTAAATTCCAGCTGCTGAAATGTAATGACCCAGAATCAAGCCCTCTGTCATCATCATAAGACATTTCTCATGACTTAAGCATAGCCTAGTTGCAATACACCATTCTAGTACTTTCTCCAATGTCTGTAATGCCTGATCAAAGTCATCACTGTAGGGTGTTAAATCGTCCATGTACACCTCCAACCCTTCATTTATCAATTCTGCAAAAATATTGAGTATGGCTCTTTGGAATGTAGTAGGTGCATTGCACAATCCAAAAATAAATACTCTGTAAGAAAATGTTCCCCACGGGTAGGTGAAAGTAGTTTTATCCTAGTCTTCAGGGGCAATCTGAATTTGGTTGTAGTCACTGAAGCCAACTAGGAAAGAGAAGAATTTACTCCCTGCCAGTGTGTCTAGGACCTGATCAATAAATCAAAGGGGAAAATGGTCTTTTTGTGTTTCTTTGTTGAGTTCTCTATAGTCAACGCATATCCTCCATTTTCCATTCTTTTTGGGGACAACGACTAATGGGGAAACCCATTTACTGTCAGATATAGGATAAATAAAATTCACATCTAATAATTTTTGAAGTTCTTCTTTCACAATATCCTTTAGATGAGGATTTAATCTATGTTGTGGTTGTCAAATGGGTCTTGCATCCTTTTCAGTGTAGATGTGGTGCATGCATAATTGAGGGTCAATCCCTTTGATATCTGGGTAGTCCCATGCAAAATCCCCTTTGTATTTCCTAAGGACTTGGATAAGTTTTTGTTGTTGGTCGCTACTCAGATTACTGTTGATGTTCAAGATCTTCCCCTGCTTGATTTCGATAGGCTTGCTATTATAGAAAATGGTTGTTGGTATTGGTTGGTCATTCATATCTCTCGGGGAATCTTCTTCAATCTCATTGTCAAGGACTACTTTTTTCATGTGACATCTCAAATGAGACATCGTAGAAGGGTGATTGATAAAGTATTAATGACATCATCTTCTGTTTGGTTTTTGAATTCAAGGGTATCTGCCATAGTCAATGGTGAACGAATATTTTCTATTAAATATGTTACAGGTTGTTTTCGAGTCTTACAATGGTTAGGCTTGGCCGAGCGGGAAGGTATAGGACTAGATTCTTTACATCATTTCCTCAAGTTATGGTCATACTACCTATCCGACAATTGATAAACTCCTAATTCCCTCACATTGATCACCAAACTGGGTACGTCTTTCTGTTCCAAGAGTGTAAATAATATGCGCAAATGTTATATCTATGGAGAGTAATGATTTGAGATAATTTCTTAAATTCAATACAAGAGTAAATGAATTAAATCATAAATCTCAAGCTTGTAACTTCAGGAAAAATAATCTATCCAAGCATCAAAATTCAACCTTAATCAAAACCAAGACCTAATCTTAATCAAGAGATTCTAATTACAATCGCATCAACTGAGTGCACTGTAGCAATAACAGATCTCTTCTAGCTGATTCTAAGCTACTGCAGAGGAATACAGCATCCAATCCAATCAATAACACTTCTATCTTTTAATGAATTGGAAATAACTCTCTCCTAATGACTAATTCAATCCACAAAATAAGTAAATAAAATCGATTGGCAGAATTAAGAAGTAATGAAATACATACATGAATTCCACACCAATAAAAGTAAATCATCTGTAAAATTGTAAAGAGGAGTAAATAAACTTGCGGTAAAGGAAAAGTAGAAACATAGGGAACAATAGTGGAATCCACCAATGACCAGGCCCGAGCCGCTAGCGAGCACTGCTTGACTACTTCAGAATATCACAAGTGAACAGCAACTCAATTCATGTATTAATCATCAAATTCAAATGTCATTACAATGTGCTATCTTCTTTAGGATTAAACTTCGTATTTTAAAATTACTACCTCAAAAGGGCGAGAAGTTCCCTTTTATAATTAAGAAGTAAAAGAGATAAATGTGATTCCTCGAGATCAAGAGATCCCAAGGAATTCACAACTAAATGCTATTATCAGACAACATTCCAACTTGCACTGATCCTCTTGATTTATTCCTTGACTCGTCCGCATAAGACGCACTCCTTTTCGTTTGTTTAGCATTTGTTCTTCAATCTTTTGAACAATAGCTATTCCTTTTGCCAATTTCTACATAAAAACAATGAAAGTTAGCTTTTCTTAGTCGAACCGTATCAAAAGCAATTTTATTCATTTCTCATCGAATTTTTATCAACATCTTACTATATCAGGGCACAAATGCATAAAATGGAAGGAAAAATACAATGTAACCAAGAGTAAACTTATACCCATTGTACAACCCAACAGATGTAAATTTTACATCTGTGTCAGAAATTACCACCTTGGGTATTTCGTGCGGTCGGAAACATTTTCTCATAAATATGTCTACGACTTCCACAACTTTTTAACTGGATTTTAAAGGTATGAAATGAGCGGTTTTGCTTAGCTTGTCCACCACCACCATAATTGAGTTGTGGTTCTTCTTAGTGTGAGGTAAATTGGTGATGAAATCTAGAGTGATTGTCTAACATTTCCGCTCAGGAATGGGCAATGGTTGCAATAGTCCAACGGGGTGTTGATGCTCCGCCTTCACTAGCTGGCACTCCAAACATTGGGATAGGTACTCGATGACCTCTTTCCTTAAACTCGGCCAGAAATAAGTTTTTTCTATAGAAGAATGTAGTTTCTGGTTTCCTGGGTAGGCGGCATAAGGTTTCCTATGAAATTCATCCAATATCAATTGTTTGACAAAATTCTGATTAGGAACATATATTCTATTTCTGAAGGTTAACATTTTGTCTAGATTTATATCATAATCAGATTGTTCCCCCTTCTCTTGAGCTTCCAATCCTTATTGCCAAAGGAAGGCATATTCTGGGTCATTAAGAGATGCTTCCTTAATTACATCAGGAAGGTTAGATCGTACCTGAGTGAATTGAACTTCATATATACAATGTAATTTTTTTCTTAATGCATCGGCTACTCAATTGTCCTTCCCCTTAAGGTGCTTCATTTCAAAGTTGAATTCACTCAAAAATGTCATCCATCTGGCCTGCTGATCATTTAAGATGGATTGGTTAAAGAAATTTGTAAGGCTTCTACGATACGTTAATAATGAAAATTTCTTTCTGAATAGGTAGTGTTGCCACGTTTTAAGCTCATGCACTAATTTTGTTAATTCAAGATTTTATGCAGAATATCCCTGCTCGTATTCTTTCAATTTGCATGATTCATAGGCTATAACATTCCCTTCCCGCGTGAATACTCTGCCAACACCCTCCTCACTTGCATATGTGAAAACCACGAAATATTTTTTTTGGGTCTGCTACTCTTAGTACTTGTGTAGTAGTCAATAATTGCTTTAATCGCTCAAAACTTTGTTGACATTCAGTTTTCCAATGGAAAGTGCATCCATTTTTTTGTAATGAGGTCATAGGAAAAGTGGTTTTCAAAAATCCTTCAATGAACCGATGATAGTAACCGGCTAAGCCCAAGAATGATCTAATTTTAGCAACATTCTATAGGGTGGTCCATTCCATAATAGTTTTAATCTTTAATCAATCCACTGCTCTTCCCTCTGCCGATATAATGTCACCCATATACTGTATTTGGCTTTTGAAAAAGTCACACTTGCTATGCTTAGCGTATGACTGATTGTCCCAAAGAATTTGTAGCGCTATCATAAAATTCTTTTCATGCTCCTCTTGATTCTTAGAATAAATTAATATGTCGTCCATAAAAATCAATACAAACTTATCTAAATATGGCTAAAAAATACCGTGCATCATACTCATAAAAGTAGCTGGGGCATTTGTAAGGCCGAATGGCAATACCACGAACTCGTAATGACTCTAACAAGTTTGAAATGAAGTTTTAAAAATATCTTCTTCCTTTATCCTTATCTGGTGGTAGCCGAACCTTAGATGAATTTTTTAGAACACACTAGCTCTCTGCACTTAATCAAATAAATCGTCAATACATGCTAACGGGTATTTATTTTTTATAGTCAGTTTATTTAGCTTACGATAATCAATGCATAGCCTCAAGGTTTCTTCCTTCTTCTGTACAAACAGCACGAGGGCTCCCCAAGGAGTCACTCTGGGGGGAATGTAACCTTTATCCAAAAGTTCTTGAAGATGCATTTTGAGTTCTGTTAACTTAGGGATGCTCATGTAGTATGGAGCTCGAGAAACAACAGTTGCATTAGGGATCAATTAAATTGTGAAATCAATATCATGCTTAGGTGGCAACCAAGGAATGGATTAAGGAAACACATCAACAAAATCGTGAATGACTGGGATATTTTCCAAGGAAGTCATTTTACTCTTTATATTCATTTTACTCTTTATATTTTCCATTCTTTTGAGGAAGCAAATGAGAAACTACTTTTACTGTCTCAAGAGGTTAACAATTGTTTCTTTCAGTGCTTGTCAAAATACTTTAACTCTTAATTATTCATTAATCAAGTAACAAAATATGTCATGGCTTCTTAGCCTTAGTTCTCTAACATTCTATGTCAAACCAAGTAAAAGCTAAAGTAATAAGTAAAACTTGGTAACAAAGTAAATGTTCATGCAGTGTGGGGTGTTACGATATCTCTTGATGGACACATTAGAGGACATCTTGTCTTGGTATGCTGGAAGGTTGATTTGACATTTGGTGGTTTGTCTACTAAACTACTATGTTAGTCAGTTTGTCTATAACTTTGATGAAAGGTTGACTTAGCATTTTTTAATTGGTCCACTGAGCTTTCATTATGACTCCGATGTTTCTTGTTGAACTAATTCTATAAAGATAACATTACTCGTTTTCTTTTGTAGATTTTTCTCTAAATACTAGCCTAATTTCTCTTGTGCACTATAATCTTTATTTATCTTCTATTTAAATAATTAAATTGTTAAAGTATAATAGGTTAATGAAAAATATAAAAAAACTATAAAAACATTATCACATTCACAAATAATTATCAAAATCAAAAATTCAAACTATAATTAAATTTATAATCTTAATATACATATATATAATTTCCTTCGAACAAATTTTTTTTTTTCTTAAACTTTAAATATAACATTATCGCAAACCTATTAAAATACCACTCAACTATTCAATGCAATAACATATAATAAGTATAAATGTTAAACAAAATATATGATAAACTATTTACATCCCTTAATATCCAAACAAAGTCATATACAACACCAAACTTTGGCCTTTATAAAAATCAACTCTCCTTTATTTAATAAGCCTCTACACGACATTACATATTTTTAATTGAAAAAACAAAACGAAAAAAAAAAATTGAGACTACCCCGAAACCATCATACTTTTGTTTACCATATATCATATATCAAAACGTTTATGTAAAAACCATGTCGAAAATTATGCTAGGCCATAGAATTCGTCATGACGGCGATGTGGTGGATAAAATGGCCGACATGATTTATTTGAGGGACCTGTGTATGTGAATTGAGAACTTTGTCGAGACAGTGACTTTGGCATATGAATGGAGAACTTCAACACGACGATCACGTGAGGATGGGAATGGAGAACATCGTCGTGAGGGTGACGTCGTAGATAAAATGGCCGACATGATTTTTGAGAGGATCCTGCGCATGGGTGTGGAAAGGTGACGACCACTGCTTGGGGTTTTGGACTATTGGTATGAAAAAACAATTAAAAATTAAAACCAAGCCCATGGTGGAGAATTTAATGGTCGGAAGATGTACGAGTTAGGCCAGGAAAAAGAAGATTTGATTCGTGGGTTCAAACTTTCTTCACTTTTCTCACAATTTTGTAAAATTTTCAAGAAACTTCGTTATCTAATAATGAGATTAAAAGCAACCCTTCAAAAAAAAATTGATTTTCGTTTGGTTTCTATCATAATTGTGTAAGTTTCTCAAGAGCCTTTCTCATCTAATAGTTAAATTATGATCTAACATTTTTACGCATTTGAATTTTTTATTTTACTTTCTACCCTGTTATTTAAAATTGATATCAATTGAAGTATAAACTTGTAATGGAAATTGAACTAAAAACTAATATAAATTTATAAGGAATTATTAAATTCATCGTTTAATTAGTAGAACCTAATTTTTCAAATAATATTTAGCGAGTAGATTTTTCAATAATATTTATGATAGGTAAATGTCTTTCGGATTAATCAAATTATTAGGATTAACTAACTAATGTAGTTCATTGCACGCGAGTGCATGGCTCGATGGTCGGGGCAGACGGCTGCCACGCACCCCACCATCGTTCGATCCCCGATTTGTATCGCTGCGCAGCAGCATATATCAAGTTTCAATGTGGTTGTAATGTGATGTAACGAGATGTGACAGATGTCAGCGTGTTCTGACAAGTATATATGTACAAAAAGAGGGCCCATAAATGCTTCTTAAGGGAACTAGCCCCTCCCATTTTAAAAAAACTAATGTGGTTTATTCTCAAAACAAGGTGAAAAATCAATCAATCTTCAAGAATAAATAGCATGATGCATCATTGCCCAGAGTTGACTCTTGAAGACTAGCTGTTAGTGATTAGTTAATAAGGTAAATAAAATATTCTTAACACTGGCAATTAAGAGTTATTTATTAAAAATATTAAGTTATAAATTAGCTATTAGGAATCATAATTATTAAATTTTTTAAATTTTTCCTATTAATATATTAAGAATGATTCTTAAATTAATTAAAATAATTTTATATGAGTTAAGAATGGTTGCAAAATATTATCCATTTATAAAGTAGTTGTTAAAAATTTATTAATTTTCAATAAAATAATTCTTTTTTTTTTTTTTTCTAGGTTAAGACTAAACTAAGTACCCACGAGGAATTGAACCAGTGACCTATCGCAAGGAGTGCCTTAACAACGCACCCATTCACCGTCAATCCAAAACCCCGTGGGCCAATAAAATAATTCTTAATAAAGTAAGAATAATTAATTAAAAATGAAACTCTAAAGAATAAGAATTAATATATTTAATATAAAGCAATTGTTAAGGGTTTTCATTATATTAAAATATTATATATTTATTAAGTAGTTGAATATTTATTTAATACTTTTAATTATATTAAATAAATTTATAATATCAAAAATGAATAAAGATAAACGGTTACCAAATTTTTTTTATAAAATACTATTTATAAAAAAAAAAAAAAAATAATAATAATAATGTTAAGAGTATACTATTTATGTAAAAAAAAAAATGTTAAGAGTATATTTATAACACCTATGATTAATCATACCAATAGAGATGGAATTGACCCAACAATGGTGCATTGCAAAGTTACTTCTATGGTTTTGTGATTGAGGCTGAACTGCAGTCTCTATTCGTAATTTCAACCAACCATCCAATTGGTCCTGCCCCCCATTGGAAAATAGTGAAATGAAGAGTTGTAGGTAGACTTTCTTTGTTCATACTTTCAACCAATCAATTTCTCTTATCCATAATAGGAAAATATTAAAACGGAGAGTCCGACGTGGACTGTCTTATAACACCACTGAGCCTCATTTTCCCTTTAAATTATTGTCGAAATAGGAAATTGAAAAATGTCATAATAGCTAAATGCGACCATGTTTTGCAATTTTTTTATCTTAGGTATATAAACATGGAATGGGACAAATGGGAATTTGTTGAGCCAACATGATGACTAGCGAAAAGAGTCAATGCTAATTCTTTTGCAAACTAAATAGTCATTTCATAGAATTTAAATCACGTCTCATAATATTGAAATACTAGCAACTAAAAATGAGTTACCAATGTATCGTTTTGTAACTAAGTTCATCCTTTTACCAAATTTTCAACCCACATTGATCAACATAATGACCATGCAAAGTGGATCCATTTTCATTTTGCATCATTTATAGTTTATATGTATGTATATAAAGAAAGAAAGTGTGTGTATTTTTACCATATTAAAATATATTCAATATCTATAAAGAAAAAGTAATTAAAAATAAAACAGTTTAGTTTTTTTCTAAGAAAAAGGATATGTGTAAAGAAAATTAATGTGAACAATGTGGTCCTTAAAAAAATATATTCTTAGATTTCAATGTCCATATTAAGTAAAATATTTCAATATCAACATTGTATATATATATAGCAATTAGAAGAAATAAATTACTATCATTAAAATATTTTATAATATTTCCCGGATGCAGGTGCTCAGCAAGGACAATAAGGTGGCAATAGAATGGAATGGCATGTGGCCAGACCACATGGCCCTCCGTAATCTGGCACATCGATCTAAAAATGGCATTAACAACAGCCATAAATGGCATTTAAGGGGGTGCCATCTCCAACCTGTATGCAACCACCCACCTCGGCTCCACGCAAAAATGACCTCCGGTGATAATATTACCACTGCACCTGTCCATTATCCTCTGCCTCTGCAATGCCTCTGCCCTCAAGCTGCTGCAGCACCCAGCTCTCACACTACCACCGGGAGGTGCTGCCACCTCCTTTGCTGCATTGATTTAGGCCTGAGAATTCACTTCACTCAGAGCCTGGCTCGCCATTTCGTCTTCCACTCGGCCTCTGTAGCTAGCCCCTCCTATGAGCAGCCCGTCAATTCTGCTGATCCTTTGCAACACTCTGAGCCTAATCCCGGAAGAAATTATCAAACATCTAGTGCCAACATGCCGAGAATGCGTCATCATATGCGCAGTCGCAGGGGCGGAAGCAGAGGAAGCTTGACTCATCCCCCTCATTCTTCGGTCTCTGATTCCACTTCCTGTCTGGCCCGGCAGACTACAGGATGCTACCCAAACACCTGTAGTGGAAGAGGCCATCTCAACCTCACCGCCTCCATTCGACGCCCCCTGCTTCGCCTCCCAGCAGCATTCCTTCCAATCCTGCTTCACCTCCTAGGGGAAATCCTTCCACTCCATAGCTACAACTCCATTCCGCCCAATTCACCTTTCGTTCATCCATGAACAGGCCCATCATCATTGCCACCATCTCCATAACCTTTCATGAGACGGAGCAAGCAATTGAGGGACAGGCCATTGAAGGTGGTGGCCACACCAGAGCAATTGAGGAGCAGGCCACTGAAGGTGGTGGCCACACCAGAGCAGAACTAGCCATGGCTTAGACGAGCACCCACAGAGCAAGGACATGGCAAACTGGGAAGGAGATGGGACAAACGGGGAAGACGACAGACCAGGACTAGCATGAAGAAGAAGACGTGGATCCTTACTGTTGTTTCATCGAGGAGGAACAATAGGTGCAGCAGGTAGACAACATGGAGGCTTCACAACAGGTAGGTGTCAACATGGAGGATTACAAGTGCTTCATTGTGGAGGAACACTCGCCGTCACCGCCTCACTCCTAGTCAGCCACTCCGCTTGCCACGTGTTTGCCACACAGCACGCCACACAACCCATCACATGTTTGCCACACAACCTACCATGTGTCTGCTATTCTCAAGTTTTTGGGAATTTTTTCTTTCTAGTTTCTATAATAGGGGTTCCAGAAAAACTAATGGTAATTGGTTACTTGGTTGGTTTCTGTTTCACCTTGAAAAACTGATAAAAAATTGTGCACAATTGTTGGTTTCCCCTACGTGGGCAAAAAGTTAATTTTTGCAGTCGTTTTTTGATTCGGATTGGTTTCCCATTATGGGCAGTCCAGACTTTGTTTCTGCTGTTTTTTGCCAACACTCAGGCATGGATTTACACAAGCTAAGGCCTTAGTGTACAATATTTTTTTCAGTAATAGAATTAGCCTAACATAGAAAAAAAAAATTATAATATTTCAAGTAATCTGAATATTTTTAGTAAATTTCGTCTAGTATATCAAGTATTGTAGTATGCACAATCTAACCACCCATGTGGATTTTCAAGGCATTGTAACCATTCATGCATTTAAAAATGCACTTTAAACAATGAAAATTCACACTTGTAATACTTATATATAGTACCAATAAAGTGGAATTTGTTTTTCAAATTTTATCCCCTTGGCGCTTGGTAGATCTGTAATTAACTCTAACTGAGGTTTGCATATCATGAAATATGATCCCTCAGGGTTTGGCAGATTTGTGTTTAAAATGGATCTATATGGGGGGATATTACAATGCACTATGAAATAATGTGATAAAAATATTTAATCCTTGTTCCTTCCCATAAATAAAATATTTTAAAGTTAATCTGGAATCACATAATTTTATATGAATTTTAGATCATATCATGAGATTTCATCTGTCTGAGGGATTGGTAGATTTGTGGTTAAAATAGATCTATATTGGAAATATTACAATACACTATGGAAAATATGTCATAAAAATATTTAACTCTTGATCTTCCCCATATATAAAATATTTGAAAGTTAATTTGAAATAACATAATTTAATATGAACTTTACATATAGATACTATAATTAAAAATAAAAAAATATTATGTTTTAACATTTGAATGTAAGGTAAATGTGTAATTCGTATAAAATATTCCAATACCTAACTTAACTAAATCATTCAAATATCTATATTAATTAATTTATTTTATCAATTTCAAATATATGTACATACAAGAACAAAAAAAGATATATATATATATATATATATAAGAGTAATAAAAAACAAAATTTATTACCTATTCAAATAATAAAATGAAGATACCTAATTTATTTAATTTGAAATTTGAAATTAACAATAATAATAAAATTAAGATAAGTTGATAAAATATTTTAATATAAGATTAAGTAATATGTATATATGTTTAAAAATATACTAACAACAAAATTACATTTGAATGTGAACATTATGATTCATAAACAACATATTTCAATAATCATATTTATTAAATTAAATATGTGAATGTTAACTCTCTCTCTCTCTCTCTCTCTCTCTCGATATATATATATATATATATATATATATATATATATATATATATATATATATATATATATATATATATATTTGTGTGTGTGTGTTAGAAAAAACTACATACATTGTATATAGAAATTGATATATAAATTCTTATAGTTAAAACATTCCAACTATTGTACATTTATGTTCTTTCCAAGTCAATTTTTCTTAAAATGTGTCAAAGATGTGTTGGAATAACATGTTTAAACAATAACCTACATAATCCTAGTGCCCAACAGGATTTTCAAGGTGTTGAATGTGTAGATAGATAGATAGATATATAGGTAGGTAGGTAGGTAGGTAGGTAGAGATCTATCTACCTTAAACATTGATCTATAAAGCATCGATAGTGATAAAATTTATGGAGGTGCAAATAATTTTTTCAAGTTTCATAGTCTGAAAGAGGTTAGGAACTATGTATTAAATTGATATCATAAAGATACCTCATGGTTGATAGTAATCTAAGGAATGTTTTAAGTTAAAATTGCACTAAACCTTATTAATGGAAACTTAATTAGTGAGACCTAATCAAATGGAAATATAAACATCGTAATCACCTTGGATTGAAACCAAGAGAACCAAAACTAAACTCTTACTTTCTTCTAGTCATTGTCGTTGAGAAGTCGCTTTGTGGATTAAATTATTAGATCATATGCTTGTCTGATACTCTTGATAACTTTTGAGATCCTTAACAAGGAAAGAGTTAAAATGACAATGACTCTTATCACTTTCTTTATTTGTTTGTGGAGTTTAAAAGGTTTCTCAAACAAAATCTCCAACCATGTATGGGTATACTGCATTTGAATATTTATAACTCAAGAAGAATAATAATATTTTCATGTTAAGTTCAAAAAAAAATATGAGTCAATATTCAACGTTCTAGTTAGAGAGTCCCACCTCTTAAAGACACTATGAAAATTTAGATTTATATAAAATGGATGAACTCTTTAGAAGAAGTCAATTAATCAGTAGTGCTAAGAGAATGATGGATTGAAAAATATCAAGAAGGAATGAAGTTAGGGGTTTAGTCTCTTAAACCAATGACACACGTTGGTTGTTAATATGACTATTATTTAGGTATAATAGCATAGATCATGCAAATATTAGATAATATGGTTGGTTGACACTCTTAAGTTATTATTATTACTATTATTATATAAATTCTACATATACTTTATCTCCTCCTTTCCATATCTCCCTCTTTCCCTCCCCTCTCTTCCCCTCTTCCTCTCTCCATGTTTCTCTCTCTCACTCTCCATTTCTGCCTCTCTCTCTATCCCTCCCTCTCACCTTTCTACCCCTCTCTATCTCTCCCATATCTCTCCCTTTCTCTCACTCTCCCTATTTCCCTCTCTCCCTCTATCTTTCCTCCCTCTCTCCCTCTTTCCTCCCCACCTATATCCATCTCCGTCTCTCTACCTCACTTCCCTCTCCATCTCTCTCACATTACTTTACCACTCTTTCTATCTCGCGCACCCCCTCCCTCCCACTCTCTCCATTTTCCTACTCTCCCTTGGACCGTTTCTCTCTCCCACTCCTTCTCCCTCCCCTTGTCTCTCTCTCTCTCTCTCTCTCTCTCTCTCTCTCTCTCTCTCTCTCTCTCTCTCTGACTCCCACACATTTCCCTCCTTCCCTTTATTTCCATTCCCCTCCTTGCCTCTCTCTCTCTCCCTTCTCCCTCTTTCCCTCTCCATCTCTTTCCCTCTTCCTTCATTATACTCTTAATCTCCTTCTGCCTCTCCCTCCCTCTCTCTCCCCCACCCTCCTTCTCCCTCTTCCTCTCCATCCCACTCTCTCCTACTCTCCCTCTTTCAATATCCCTCACTATCCCTCTCCCACCCTATATTTCTATCTCTCTCCCCCTCTCTTCCTCTCTACCTCCTTCTCCCTCATTTTATCTCCCCCTCTCCTTCCCTCCCTTTCTTCCTCACACCTCCTCATATCTCCCTGTCTCCCAGTCATTCCCTATCTCTTTATGTCTCTCTGCCCTTCTCCATATCTATCTCACTCCCAAACATCTCCCTCTTTCTTTAAATATCTCTCTGTATCCATACCCACCTCTATATCTATATGTCCCTCTCTTTTAATATCTCTCTCTATATGCCGCTTTCCCTCTCCATCTTGCACTCCTTCCCTCCCTCTCAACCCCCCTATACCTACCTCCCTCCCTCTCAAACCCCCTCTCCATCCCCCCTATAAAATTTTCCTCTTCTTCTCCCTCTTCTTCTCCCTCTCTCCGCATCCCTCTTCCATCTCTCTCTCTCCCTATTTCTATCCTTTTCTCCCCCTCTCTCACTCTCTCCCTCTATATTCCTCTCTCTCACACCCCATCCTTTCAGTCCCCCTCACTCTCTCCCACTATCTCCCTCTCTGCTCATTTCTCTCACTCCCTCACCCTCCCTCTCTCTCTCTCTCTCACTTACACTCACTTATTGTCCATACACATCACCCTCTCTTATCCTCCATCGCCCTCCCTCTCTCCCTCCCTCCATTTCCATCTATTTCCATGCTATCTCCCCCCTCCCATTTCCCTCCCTCTTTCTCTCTCCCTCTCCATCTTTTATATCTCCCCCATATCACCCTTCCTCCCCTCAATATCTTCTACTCTCTCCCTTTCATTCTCTCTCCCACTCCCCCTAAACCTCACTCCCTCTTTCACTCCCTTTGTCACTCCCTCCCTCATTGTCTCACCCTTCATATATCTCCCACTCCCCATCCATCAATGTATTTCCCTTCCTCTCCCTGCCTACTCATCATCCTTCCACTCCAACTCTCCCTCTATCTCTCCCTACCTCACTCTCTCACCCCCTCTACATATTATTCTCTCCATATATCTCTCTCTCCCCTCCCTCTCCATTTGCCTCTCACTCTCCTCCCCTATCCCTTTCCCTCCTTCTTTCTCTCTCCTTTCTTCCACTTACCCTCTCTCTCCCTCTCTCTACCTCTCTCTATCTCTCTCTCCCCCTCTCTATAATGCCCCAAATTGTTTTATTTATTTTAATTGATGTGAACAATTATTTTCATTTAGGCACCTGAACAGGTGGAAAACATTTTAATAAATATAAAAGATAGTTTGATTTTAGTAATAATAAATAAATAAATACATGTTGATGGGTGACGTTAATTAGTATGGACTGTGATTTTATAGAATGGGTTCCACTTGGCTAATGATAAATTGTGAAAGACAAATGGAAAGCCCAAGAACTTTGATTCCTTAAAACGGAAATCCGGATGGGGGAAGAATAACAAATTTTAAGGGTCGCTTAGCACATAAGGGATATGGTCTAATTGAGTAACAATTCCTAGGCATTAACTAACTAATAGTAGGAGGGTTTTGAGCATGCTAAGACATATGGTGGGGTCAAGAAGAGTGTAGAATTACCATAGGAAAAATAAAAAGGATGGAGTCTACAACTGCGGGAGCACATGTTGATGTGTTAGGCATAGATTATATATGAATTTCAACCATGTACCATTGAAAATGAAATATGTAAAAAATAAATAGGCAAGAGGATTTCATTTCTATAAAATCACAATCGAGGCTTAGGGGTGTCTTAATAAAGAGATTATGGCGTACTAATCAACTATAGCTGGGTGGAATGTCCCTCATCAATCTATATCGCCTATCTATTTGTAGGTTCATCTGAACCTTGATGTATGTTTTACATGTAGTACTATTAGGCATTATGAATGATTCTCATCGATCTTATAGTTCTACTTTATTTAATTATCTATTAAGGAAGTACTGTTGATTTCATAAATTAGATGGAATATAAGTCTCTAGTCGTACGGGTTAAATTATTTTATTTTATTGGAGTTATCTTTAAATATAAATAAATTTCATTCATGAATTAGATATCAGTGATGAGATCCCTAGAGCTAAAAAATAAGTGTTAGTTTATCCCATATGCATGTATATACACGTATTTGTGTTCCTAGGAACAATGTGGGTTGGGGGGCGGGGTGGTGTAATACAAATGTGTATGGTGGAAAAAGTGGAAAGTTTGTATGCATTAGGGGAGGAAGGAAGGAAGAGACTTAGAGGACTATAAGAACCAGTCATCTTTCACCATCTACCTTGAACCATACCACAAAACCCATTACCATCACACTATCAGTGTAGCACTAAATGATTCTCTAGACTCGACAAAGTAGAATGAAAATTAAGCTAAAGGAAAACATTAAAGGATAATCTATAATGTGGGAGAAATGTATAGACCTAGCTCCAGTCAAACAATCAGAATAAACTATGACTTCTCAGAGCTAACAACAAGTCTAAATTGAGGTCACCTAGGGTAACACATAAGTAAATAAAGTGACCTATCAGGGGTATTAGAACAGATCAACTTGGGTAGAGATTAAAATCAAACACACATAAAAAAAGGATAAGTTGTTGCAATGACCACATGAAATAACACAACATATCAAGTAAATAAATAAAATAAAGGGTAAAGGGTCTTAGAATACACCCATTTGGGGATTACGCATCATTTTATTCAAAGGTTTTTTTAAGGAAGGCTACCGCATGAAGTATGATGCAATGAATAATAAGGAACAAGATGGTGGGGCCATTCAGCTAAGTTACGATCCACTCAAAACATGCAAGGGTTTAGTACTAATCAAAGGAAAAAATATATATACAATGTGTGAAGGGGTAGCTGAGGGTTACTAGACTATAACCATATTATCAATACCATTTATAGTAGGAGGGTCGATTACCCCAATAAGGTTTTAACGATTAATAATTTGGAGAACCATAAATTTTAATAGGACACAAACCTTTGCAACATCTCAAGAATCTCATGAATTCCAATCACCATCAATAGAAATAACGACAAACCCCACACATTAAAATTATCATGAATAAAATTACAATAATTCCTATTTGTTTTTAATTATCATGAATAGGAAATAACGATATGTCAAGAAGAGTCATGGGGTCAAGAGTTTTAACCCTACTCCATTCACTACTAAAAGGGGCTCATAGGAGTTTGAGTAATAATTAACCATAGGAAGTCTTTCAAACTAAACACATTTTTCCTTTATGAAGAGGAAATTAAAAATTTACAAATCTATAAAATGGTGGTCCTTGGGTTGGTACCCTCTTTCGGAATCATATTACAATAATGAAGGTCTACCAAACCCATCACCTCTAAAACAAAACCAAATTGTTACAACTGAGGCTCACAAGAAGCCACATGCAACAACCCAACTGGGAGAACGGATATCATCTCATCATCATGCTGAAGGGGAAACCATTTGGGAGAAGGTCCATGAAACATCATACCTCTTGTTCTGACCTGTGGCATAGTGTTGGCAGGCACCCATTGCCAACTGATAAAATCCCTACTTCCCAGACCGTTAAAATTGATTAGCATACTGAAAACACAAATAAATTAAATTAAAGAAGATAAAGAATCGAACATATACTTACAAAATTTAACATTTATTTAGTTTACTTGTAATGTCAACCCATCTCTCTAAAAATTCAATACAACGCAATAAATTATGTCAGGTCAAGTAATTTGTAGAAGAAAGAAAAACGCAGGAGTAAATTTTATTGTTAGCACTCAAAGTTGGGAATGTAGGAGGGGAAGAGATCAAGAAATGAAAGGAAAGCAAGCATGAGACACAAAACCAAAATGCAGAACCATATAAAGGAAACATTCCATAATACCACTAGATAGACCAAGAACATGGGCATAAGCCATAGATTTTGCAAAAATTTCACAAGGAAGAGGGTCTATAGGGTTGGTTGGAAGTCATTACGAGAGTCATAAATTCCAAATGAAACTCATATAGTTGAAATGAACAATGCAATAATAATACAACCTAAACCATAACTCTATGGAGTATTTCAAACCAAAGTTCCTCCTATCGAGGAGCTCAGGACTTCCTCCACATAGCCCAACGTTTTTGTTTGAGCATGTTCATCAACATCAACTAGAAAATCATTTAAGAAATTTATTATAAACTTAAAACCCATCATGAGGCCTAATAGGAGTGGGTGAGAGATATCATTATCGATTTTCCATATGATGACTCTCACCATAACCAAACCATGCAAATGAACCTTGGTGTCATGCCCACTTTCATGTTGGAAAGCACATATACATTTCAAGGAATGTGGGAGACCATTAGGATGGACCCAGGTTGAAACCATGTAAGTAGAGTGGGGTTCCCTACCGGCGAAATGAGAAACCCCAAAAGGAGCATGAATGGTAATCTGAGTTGGAAAAACAAGTCAAACAATAAGGTAGCCATGTTACTGGTTATCACTTCCTCTGCGTTAATGAAAAAAACTCATAAATATGATTGATACCTATGATTATTCTTCCCAAGTTATAATGCATACAAATATGATACCAACTCTGATTCCCTACATCACCTTAATACGCATAGTGATGTGCCTCGAGGTATAGCAATTATTGTATAAGTGAGGGTTATAGTTCATGTTAGAAATATCCTACATCCTTCCCATTATGACAAGATTGGGTTAAAACATGATAGTAGTGGAGGCTTATGTTAGGGTCCTATAATTTATAGGATCAATTGATGATTATCTATGGATTTTCATGTCATGAGATGTTGTAAATAATATTTCATTCTACAAATTATTTTCAAAAAAAACTCAAAAAAGGAAAATATAGAAAAAAAAAAACAAAATGAAAAAGGGGATTAATTTTATATATATATATATATATATATATATATATATATATATATATATATATATATATATCTATATGTATATATGTTTAAAATAAAAAATTATATATGATGAAAAACCCCTTAGAAAATTAAAAATATGTGTTGCTATCTTAAATGCTGCATTACTTGTTAAGTAATTGAGTTTAATTAGTTAATCACACAGTTTAATCATGATTATTATTAGTCTTAATAAGGTTATCTTGATATGACTCTTTACGTTTTTTGTAATAAAAAACGAGCTAAAATTAATGGTCATGATCAAACTTGCCCAGATCAATGTGGGGCGATCACTTCAGACCCCCCCCCCCCTCTTGCCCCTCAGAAAGTTAATCAAGGGGGGGTCCGAAAAGTAGATTCTCCTAATCCGCCTTTACAATGTGTCATCCTCTCATCGACTTCGGACCCCCTCTGCCTAAACTGCTTACCACTCTCCCAGCCCCCCTTTGCCTATACTTCTTACCACTCACCCCACCTGCCTCCGAAATCTGCCTATCCCCTCTTCCCGCCTAATAAAAATTGTTAACCCTGCTACCTCCGCTCCACTCTGTTCCTACCACTTGTCACATCCCCTCCAATTGGATCCCACCAAGTGGCATGTCCCCTTCCCACTCTACTCCCACTCCTGTCACATTCCTGTACTCGTCATGTAACTGTTAATATCAGTTTCAACACATAATCATTGCCATATTAATCAATGGTATAGTGATATTGCCAATAAAATAACGATGAACTCTTTTAAGTCGGCCTTTCCCCTAGACTCTTGCGACAGTGAACACATACTACTGTTACTGCAACCTCATCAAGCCAAATACTGTTCCTCTAACCATTCCCAGGTAATTACTATTTTTCCCATCTCATTTCCTTAAAAATGTCTTCTAAAGGTAAATCAAAAGCCACAGGGGAAAACCCTATGCTTCCCCCTGTAATTGACTTAGACCATCAACCATTAGTGGACGAACATTATAAAATCTTTGAAACCAGTTGTGAGTTCAACCTCTACGAACTCCACAACTGGTTAAAATAAAAATTCCTTGATCTCAGTGACGAATTAAGTTTGTGGGACTCCTTCCTGCCTCAATTCATTTTTCCCCAAACCCATCATTTTCTAGAATCTGTCTCATGGTGCCATTTTAGTTACATACCTAGTCAAAGGTAAATTGTGGCCCAAAATAATGATATCCTTTTTCACAATTACCCCTGACTCCATATGTAAAATTCTTTAGATCCAAGATTCAGCATCTTTAAAACCTTTTTTAGTAGATTCCCTCATGGAACTCTACAAAAACCATACTTTCCTTCATAGAGCCAAAACATTCGAGACATTTCTACTTGAGAATGTCTAATTCTCGAAGAAAAATACCCCTTATCCATCCTCCATGTTCCTTGAAATGAAAAACAAATTATCTCTATAGTTTCTTGTTTATTGGGCTATCAAACCGATCAATGTGTTGATGAAGCCATCATAGGTTTTCTATCAGTGTTTTCAACAGAAGAGAAACCTTCAATCATTTTTCATTATAGTGAATTCCTAGTGGATGTCATTCATGAATAGTTCTTAAGTTTTTTACATAAGGAGTCTTCAAGCATGCTTCAGTTTTAGTTTACTTGTTCATATTCCATCAAGAAGACAAATTTCAATTTCCACGACAAAAATTGGATGCACAGGGGAATGCACAGACTGTAATTCATTGGACTTCCTTGGTAAGGAAACATACCAATGAATTCACATTCAGTGATTATGTAGACTAGTTTTTGTATAGAGCTTCCTGCCTACTTAAAAGTGATGTAGAACCTCGAATTGGACCTAAGATTAAGAGAATTCTACATCTCAGTCAACAAACAAAGACAGGTAACTTGTACCTGTATCAAAATTAGTAAGACTAATATCAAGGTGTGTGGGTGTGAATTGCCTCCATATAAATTGCCTAAATTTGTTCCTATTAGAGTTTTTGCATTCGAGTATATTGGGAAAATGATAAATATGGATCATCTATACTTTGTGATAGCTAAAAGAAAATATTAGGTCAAAATCAAGGCACAAGTTGGGTTTTCATTTGTAATACTAGGACAACAACAAAAGAAGCAGATCTTCTTCTCAAATAGATGAAATTTAAACTCAGTTTCACTTGGTCATATGATCCTTTAAGAATAATATCAAAGTTGAGAGTAGAGTAGAAAAGTACTATCTACACTCATACTCCTAGACATGAAATTGAGCAATATAGGAATCAAGATCAATGGCAGGATAACACATTCCAGGAGGCAGAAGAATAGGAACTTTCTACTATGACATCACAAAGACCAGTGCCACAAGAAAAGTAGGATAAAAGACTAAGGGAGGATGTTTCCACTTCAGTCATAGAAATTCAGGGGAAAGAATTCCAAATATATAAAAAGAGGAAGAAAACCAATCAAGTAGAAGAGTTTTGACAGGAGGAAAATGTTCAGTCTACAATAGTTTTGACAGGTCCGTATACTTATACTTTCCCTCAAGTTCAAGATTTTTTTATAGGGTCACCATCATCTTCAGCTTCTCAAGAACCACTGGAAACATCTCACTCAGGAGAATTGGTCCATGATCAAACTGAACCAAGAATATTTTCTAGGTAAGGAAATAAAAGAGAAAAATGAACTCTTAAAAGAAACAATGTATTCTCAGTTATGGAAACAAGCAGCCTCATCACAACACATAATTCTCTCTTCTTTTGACACTGAGGAAGGGAAAATGTAGATAGATTTCTTGAAGCTCAAGTTCCCTTTCCTAAAAGTGTAGATGAATACAAGAAGTCTATATTTTATTTTAACACTGATCAAATCCATCATATTTATCAGATGGATTTGCACAAGAAAACAGGTGAAATGTTGTACTCTACCCTGACAAACTCAACAATGGAAACATCCAGACTTTAGGCATCAATCAACAATACTTAGTCTTAATTGAAATTAGAGAAAATATCTTCTTTAGCTAAAGACACTAAGATAAATTCTTTAGAGTATTTAGTAATTAAACTGGGACATGATCCGAGTAATGTAAAAGTTGTTGAGGAGATAATAAAGCGAAAAAACTCTGACATTGTAGCCCTAAAGAAGAAGCTCAAACTTCCATCTATTGGAGATCCACGAACAAAGGAATTTGGTTAGTTAGAAAAGGAGAAAGATGATATGTTTAAAATTATCATTTAATGGAATGGATAGATTAAAACAAATGGAGACTAAAATAGAAAAGCTACTAAAAGAGAAATAACAATCGACTAACTTAGCAGTCATTCCTCTCACAACAACTCCAGTCGTAGGTAAATCAACATCAGGGGCTTCTACTCCAATATCTACTACAACAAAGATACAATGTATAGATACATCAGAAGAATTAATCAAGGCTATGGAAGTCTTTTCTATCAGAGGCCAAGAGATTGAAAAGCTAAAAGCTCATCTTAAAAACCTCCAAGAACATAAATTAAAAATAGATAATGTCCATGGGTCAGAACTTCAAAAGACTCACAGATTAACTCAGAGAATTGGACTTTTAAAGAATGAATCTTCCATGGCATAGACAATTGCACAAGGAAAGGAGAACATTTGGATAGATATTAATGAAGCTATGACTGAAATTTGGCCTTCCATTGAAATTATTTTCGGTCAGGAGGAATTGGTGCAGAGATAAAAAGAATCCATAGAAGACATCAAGGACAGTTTGGGTCAAAAACCAGGTGAAGCTATTGCCTTAATAAAAATTCTGAACTCAAAGACAAAAGAATAACTTGAAGAGTATGAGATTACAGACAAAACTAAGATAATTCTTGAGGTAAGAAGAGTTCTTACAAAAAATATTTTAATGCTATAGTTAGATAATAAATGTCACAACTTCGAGTCTGCCATTTAGAAATTTTACAAGAAGTTCAACATCCTACACCAAAAGTGACTTCTAGGTTTAGAGGGAATGGGAGATAAATAAATTCAGCTAGAGGATTATCAACAAAGGTTATATTCCATAGCAAGAGATAAATCAAAGATTTTCACCATGAAGGGAACCATTATAGGGAAAGCATTCCTGGAAGGTTTGAAGTTTGACTTAATTATAAAACATGAAATAAAATATTTGTTTGTAATTAAGCCTACTTTCTAGAAATATACTGAGGTGGATGAAACCCATAGAAAGTTAATCAAATTCTCCAACCCCAGATGAAGAGAGATGGGATAAATTATGTAAAATTCTTGAGTAAATAGGTATTCATCTTCAGCAACAAAGCAACAGTTTTTTCAGGCTGAGTCATCACCAGAATCCTCGAAGTCATTCCAAGAGAGCTTCACCAGTTTTAGTTTTCCTATATTCCTATACAATTTTTAAAAGTGTTTTTAGGATATTTTGTAGGAAAATATTGATATTTTGAATGAAGATATTTTGATAAATTTGTATAAGTACTTCATATTTCAAAGTACAAAATATTGGAACTCGTGTGAAGAAAGAATATCCTTGATGCAAATTTGTGCATGTAATTAAGTGAACAATTCCATTAATACAGAACTTTTGTTCCAGGATTCCTGTGTCAAGAAATTGGTAAAGTTTCCTCTCATGTAAAATTGTTATTTTCCTAGTTTTCCATATGTTTTTCTCTCTCTATTGTTTAAGGAAGATTAAGGACTGAATTTGTTTAAATACACTCTCCTCTGGATTATAAACAATATCTATGTTTTCACTCTGATATTAAGAATAGAATTCATCCCAACATGCTTTATATTTAATTCAATCTAAATTTGTTCATCCCATTCACTCCAAAAATTCTTTAAAGACCCAAAATCCTACCTACCTTGCCATGTTACATCTACTCTATCATTCTTGTATTTGATCACCCTAAGACTTATGACTGCATTTCACAATGGAATTTCCTTAAAGTTTCAAACAAATATTTGAAAAACCAAACTTAGAACTCAATAACTAGCCTAATATCTTAAATCAACAAATCTAAATTATATAGAGAGATCCCTCTCTGAAGCTGGAAGGGCTAGATCCTAGCTTCCAATGTGGTTTTGTGGTTACCTGTGTGTTTCTCTCACACCCTTGGGAAATTACGGAGTGATAACAGCTTAGATTACCAATCCCACCAAGGTCATACCCTATTACCTAAATAAAATAAAATAAATCATATTTTAGGGGTTCAAGGATTGTTACACTCTTTGTATCCTTCTGCCCCTCTTCCTCTACCTCCTCTGCCCTTCCCCCTCCTACTCACCTTCTTTGTTTGATTCTTCTACCTCCCCTTCACCATCTATTTCCATCTCTCTATCCCTCGTTGTCCGTTCATTTATCTCTCACTCTTTCTCTCTCCCCTCTCATGTCCTCACTCACTCCATATCCCCCTCCCCTCTCACTCCCACTCCCTCCCTCCTCCCCCCTACCACTCCCTCTCTCCACAACCCCTTTCCATCGATCCTTATCCCTACCTCTCTCCCTTGCTCTATCTTTCTGTACCGTTGCCTCCTTCCCTATTAGGGCTTCCACTCGAGAGCACCTGAGAGTGTTGAGAAAGCAATCTTGTAGTACGAGTGTGCCCTGATGTGCAACGGGTGCCTACATTCGGTTAAAGGCGACTCAGGTGGAGTGTTAAGCTCTGTGTGACTATTAGGCGAGACATTGAGTTCTATGTGACCCCACCATCTGTTAAAGGCAACTCGGTCGGTTATGTGAGATGGGTGGGAGAACATGTATATCGAGCACACTGATGGGCGGGCACCCACCCGCTGTGTGACAGAGGCGTGACGAAGCAGCGCGATGGGTGAGGATGTATGAACGTGTGGCTATGTGGACCTGACGATGAGCACCCTCCTAGATGGATGAGTTGACTCGTGCAGATGAAGTATGAAGATATGTGTCTTGTGTTGTGCGTAGGTCAGCTAGGCTACCTGTGGGCAGACCGACCCATAGAGATGACCAAGGGATGTGTCGCTTCGAGAAAGTGAATGGGCAGTGACCCATGTATATCGAAGAGGCATACCATCACTTGGGGAATTAATCAAGTAATTCAAGTCTGAAATAGGCAGAGTGAAGTGAGAGTTTATGAGCATGCAGGGCGAGTGAAACCGGCATAAGTAACCTGGGTTTTGTATATGCAGAACGTTCAGACGATTAGGCCGAGTCAGGTGACAGTCAGGGCAGGTCTCATGTACAAGTGGATTTGTGTATAGTCGGGTCATTTAGGTGTGACGACCGGGTCATGTGACTGTCGGGTCATGCACAACATTCAGGGCATTTGGTTCGTGCGGGACGGGTCGGGCGAAGAGTTTTTGCAAGGCATGCTAAACATTTGTGTTGTGTAGTTCATGCATAAATGTTCAAGACAATTTGGGTGAGTTTTTTTGGCAGCACGAGCAGGGTCATGCAAGTTGGCAGGGCGCGAAAGGTCACCGGGCAGACACATACATAAGTGGTAGGACATCTGAATAAGGTAGAAGAATGACTAAACGTTTGAAAAACAAAAATTTGGGGTTCCGAGTGTGAGCAGTGCAGGCAGGAGGCAACAGTGAGTTACACGACTTGTGGCACATTTTTTGGCACGCTTGGTAAAGTGTCCAGGCCAAGTTGGTTGGTTTCACAACTTATGTAAAATTGTAAATTTGTAAAGTATTAATGTTTATTATATTGTAGGGAAGATTTTTTGAGAGTTGTCCCTCCCAAGTATGTATGGGTGTACTTGTGTTGATTATGTTTTCCACTGCATATTGATGAAGTAATAATTGAAAAAGAAAATCAACAAATGTTTATTCCATTGTAGTGTTAAGAACACTTATTGGAAAATTGACTAAGTGTTGAAATAGACATAGTCCGTGTGCTTGATTATTAGTGAAAAGAAAAAGTGCAACAGTGCCACACTCGTTTGTGTGTGGTAGGAAGGCTACCACTAAGATAGGGGTGTGACAAATGATATAAGAGCTTGGTTCAAGGTGAGCTAAGCTGATTGGAGATTTGAAGCCGAGGTACAACGATAGTGGTTGTAGTTGGTATTGAAGCTTAGAAACTTGGTATTTGGACCAAGTGCGATATAGTTGAGTAGGTGTGAAGCAATGAGCTTGTGCCAAGATGAAGGACAAAACATGGCAAGTTGGGAAGAATGCCATGGGAGGCTCTTGTTGACCTTATACAACTTGAGGCATATGAAAGAAGAGAACCCATGGATTCGATATGAACTTGAGGTCTTGGAAGAGAATGTTAAAGGAGAGCTTCTTCGACTTGGTTGGGCAATGGAGCAGGATGAAGTTGTGGATTGCAATGAGGAAAGAGAAGTGATGATATATGAGGAAGAGGATGTTGCAGGTGTGTCAACGATAGAGGAAGAACTTGGTGAGATGACACTTGACCAAGTCGGACTAGGATCATGCACATTTCAGACATTAACAATAGGAGGTGCTCACATGAAGAGACCTCATGAAGTTATAAGGATGGGTATTACTTGTGTTTCATTAGAGATTTTTGAGGATGGGCCATATGTAGGGATGGGCAAAGGAAGTTTCCTAATGTGATGGAAAACCTTACAATGGATGACTTTGATAAAACGTTTTGTATTGGAGAAGCAGGAAGCATTGGTTGTTATAGGGCTTGTTCGGGTAGTTTGTGCCCTTATGGAAGAATGTGAAAATTTGCATGTAAAGGGAGGAACATGATGAGCTTTGCAAGGAATGAGTCATGCTTATCCATATGATGAATTGGCTAAGTGCCTGTCATGACTCATGGACATAGTGGATGACGAGCACACAAGAGTTAGGATAATATGATACTCGAGTGGACTTCTTCATGGTTGATACCAAGAGGCAGTCTTGGTGGACCTTTAGTGGTGGAAGCAGAAACGATGGAAGGAACATGTGATGTGATGTGATATGAGGTTTGAGTGACCAAAATCACTAAACATGATTAAGAATGAGGATGTGATGACTGAAGTTGTGATGAGTCTACTAGGGTGGACAAGTTGTGCAGCTAGAGTCATGGACATTGAATTGTATAGATTGAGCATGGCAGACTTTTGCATGGAAATTATGCAAGAGAAGTTATAGTGATGTCATTTATGGGCATCCAAGGAGCAGTGCCAAGGTAGGGATGTTGTGTAGATGGACTTCTTGATGTGACATGGAGACATTTTACATATGAGTAGATGGGCATGTTGTGCACATTTGTACAACAAGGCCATGGTTTTTCTGTGGGCAACTGTGAGAGTATGTGTATGAACAAGAAGGTAGAGGTATCATGTGATGGCACCTGAGACCGATACAGGTATGCTTGACAAAGTCTTGGAGATATATGGTTCATGGGAGCTCAATATCTTGAGAGAGTTACAACTAATGCAGACTTCATATTATAGTGGTCTTGGAGTATCTGGTTTACTGAGGAGTCAAGGTCAGAGGTGTACTTGACTTTGATGCTGTATGGGATGCATACCTTGGACACATTGTGGGGTGTGTTCATGAGGAGTGACTTTATGGATATGATAAAGATGAGACACTTTGGAGTTGATGGAGTTGCAACGATCGAGATGCCTTAGTGGGAGTAGTTGGGCGTTGGTTGAGTTGATGAGACTTAACCACTTTTGGTAGGCCTAGTGGCTGATTGGTTTATGACCATGGGAAGCACATGAATAAGATGATGAGGCAGGAGGAGACGTGCCCCCTTTGACAAATTTAATGAATAGTACATTGCATATGGGATGAAGGTTTCTTCATGGACCTAGATATGGAATATTGAGGGTTGGATTGATGGGAGGAGCGCTTGAGCGATTTGAGGAGAAGAGCTTGTCACATATGGATGATGATACTTAGATGGATGTGACTGGTTGGTGGATCACCACCACACATAGACATTAGCATTGATGACAACATGTTGTAGATGGGATGGAGGCTACTTCATGTTCCTAGACATGTCTTATTTTACATTTGGATAGAGATGGGATATATTATTGATTGATTTGATGTTGTGACGGGATGTTGGAGAAACGACTGACAATGGCAAGAGGAGGTGAATTCTGATAGATTGCATGATGGTTGGACTGGTCATCCAACTATTTCGAATCATGGGGGTCAACAATGTACTCAGATGTGTTTGAGTTCAGTTGGAGTATCATGGCAGCAGTTCACATGATGGCGATACATTGTGAGTTGACACAATATATGTTACAGTGAGAACATGTAGCTTGAGTTGGGAGGACTAACCTTCCATGATGGGATATCATGTGGAGATTGCGACATATGTGGTTGATAATCATGGATTGATGAGACTTTCCTTTTTATGTAGTCATGAGCGTTGATGGAGGTTTATGCAATGTAGAGTAGAGTTGGGCAGCATGGACATTGGATGTTGGAGCTTGCGACAATTTGTGATGTTTTGATGATGATAGTGTTGTTGAGGATGACAACATTACTTAGAGTGGGGGAGGATATCAGGGCTTTGAGTTAGGAGAGCCCGAGAGAGTAAAAAAACCTAACTCGCATTACAGGTGTGCCAAATGTATGACGTGTTGCTGTTCGTTTAAAGGTGACTTGGGTGGAGCATTCAATTATGTGCGATTAGGACGAAAGACATCTGGTTTTTTGCGACCCCAATGTCGGTTAATGGTGACTTGGTCATTTATGTACAACGGGTGGGTGAATACATATAACGGGTGCACAGATAGGTGGGCACCCACCCGATGTGTGACAAAGGTGCGACCGAGCAATGTGATGGGTTAGGGCATGTGGACGTGTGAGTATGTGGACCCGACGATGGGCACCCACCCGGGTGGACGGGTTGGCCCATGCAGGTGAAGTATGAAGAGTTGCATCTTGTGTTGCGGATAGGTCAGTTAGGTTGCGCATGGGCACGCCGACCCATGTAGATTAGCACGGGATGTGTCGCTTGAAGAAAGTGAATGGGAAGCGACCCATGTATATTGGAGAGGTATGCCATCGCTTGGGGAATCAAGCAAGTCGTTCAAGTCTGAAATAGGCAGAGTGAAGTGTGAGTTTATGAACCTGCAGGGCGAGCAAAACTCGCGAAGGTAACATGGGTCATGTATAGGCAACATGTTCGAATGAGCAGGACGAGTAAGGTGATAGTCAGGTCAGGTGCCGTGTTCGGGTGAAGTTGTGTACAAGCAGGTCATTCGATTGTGCAGGCCGAGTCAGGTGACAGTGGGGTCAGGGGCTGTGTTCGGGCGGAGTTTTGTAGAAGCGGGTCATTTGGGTGTGCAGGCTGAGTCATGCACAACGTTCATGGAGTTCGGGTTGTGCAGAGTAGACCGGGTGGACAATTCATGCAGGTCGTGTTAAATGTTTGGGTCGTGTAGGCCATTCATTTACGGTGGGTAGCCTGGTCATTTAGGACAGTTCAGGTGAGTCATTCAGGTAGTGCGAGCAAGGTCGTGCAAGCTAGCATGGTGTGCTAAATCGTAGCAGGTCACTGGGAAGACATGTGCAAAAGTGGCAGGACATCTTAAGAAGGCAACAAAATGATTGAACATTTGAAGAACCAAAATTTGGGGTTCCTATTATGAGGAGTTCGGGGCATGAGGCATTAGTGGACTGCACGACTTGTGGCACGGTTGTTGGGCACATTTGGTAAAGTGTGTAATCCAATTTGGTTAGCTGCACGACTTGTGGCATGGTTGTTGGGCACATTTGGTAAAGTGTGCAAGCCAATTTGGTTAGCTGCACGACTTATGTAAAATTGTAAATTTGTAGAGTATTGAAGATTATATATGGGTGTACTTGTGTTGATTATGTTTTTGAGGCAATGGTGGCTGAGGAGGAATAGGGAGGAGGAATAGGGGTGAACTGTGATGGAATAAAAGTGGGTGGCATGATTCATCACAGTTGGTGGGATGTATAAGTGATATGGGAGAAAAATAGAAATTAGTATGGGCTTATTTTAAATACGGATTTAATATGAGGTAAGAGGGATTTAATTTTTTTAAGTGTAAATTTTGTATGAATAGGTATTATTTAAATGTTTGTATAGTTATTTAATTTTTTTTTATTTTTAGATTTTTTTTAAATGTTAATTTTAGGTATTATTTAAATGTTTTGTATAATTAATTTAATTTTTTTATTTTCGATTTAAAAAAAAAAATTAGTTCATATAGTAAGATTTCAACTTTGATGACAAACAAACAAGGCTGCACATCATACTTCACTGTAAAATAAACCTCTCAACTCAATATATTTTCAAATCAAACTTCAAAACTTAATGCTTATTGATTTTCCCCTATTACTAATATAATTAACTTTACACCTAAATAAAATATCGGTAGTCAGTTTTTCCATTTTAGCACAAATTTAAAAATTGTTTCTATTATTAGTTTTCGTTAAAGGTTTTTAGAATCATACTAGGTGGCACTGCGTTGATGTATTTAGATAATAATTTTCGACATTTTATACCCTAAAATATGCACATTATGATCATCTTTATTTTAATCTTTAATCTTTTTGTTTTATCGAAATAAGAATACGTTAAGTGTCTCCATGATAATATGAATATTAAATTTTTAGTGACTGCAAATTGGTGTGATTAGACAATGGCGCTTTCATGGCATCATAACTCTAGAGGATCTAAAAATCGGAAATAATTTGTGGACAAGCGCAAATGGAAATATGTCCGTTGCATGAATGAATGATTTAATTTAAATATATGCGTCATCATACCACGGTTTACTACTCTAGTTTTGACATCGGATTCAAATAACGTTGATTGCTTATTAATTAGGTTGGATGTTTTCTAACATTTTGTAATATTTTATTTTTGATAAAATTAATAGGTGACATTGTTTTGTTTAGTTTTTTACTATATATAAAAAAAAATTAATATTAAAAAAATTAATTCAATTTTGAATAATACAATTTACTATTTTATATGATGTGTGTTTATTTTAGAATATGGTATTTAAATTAGGATATTTTAATTTTATATTTAAAATAAATAAACTTTATGTAATTCACCAATATTAATAAATAACTTTAATTTAATTAATAAATATTTTGGAATGTTTTTTTATTATATTAAAAAAAAAAAAATTTTAACACTTTAATTAAATTTTGAAATTACAAATTGAAATTTATAATTATTTTAGAATAAGGTATTTAAATTTTAAATGAAAATAATTATAATAAATAAAAATAATAATAATAATAAATTAATTGAATATTAATAAAATATTTACCAGAATATGTTGGTTTATTTTATAGTTTAATTTCTGGAATTGATTTTTAATTTAATAATTATAATAAATGAACATATTTAATCTCTATTGAATATTCATAAAATATATATTTCAATATGTTTAATCTTTATTGAATATTAATAAAATATTTATTTAAAGATGTTTGTATCTTTTATAATTTAGTTTCCAAAATTTACTTTAAATTTAATAATTATAGTAGACGAAATAAATTTAATCATTATTGAATATTTCTAAAATATTTACTTTAGTTTGTTTATTTTATAATTCAATTTCAAATATTCAAATATATTTATCAATAACTAAAGGTGGATCATAGGAATTTTAAGTTTATGAAATATTATAAAATATTCTTAATAGTTGTTAGCAAATCAAAGATTGAGATTTCTCTTAATATTAAATTTCTCTTGATCATGGTCAACCATGATCCAATGTCGCATTGTGGCAAAGCTTGTCTCAATATGAAAATCAACCATGGCCAACCATATTTGTTTTAGGTCGCATTGGGACAAAGATTGCTTATATGAAAACCAATCATGGTCAAGCATGATATGATAATAATCCCTCGGGTTTACTATTCCCTTAGGTTTATAATATCAATCCCTTGGGTTTATAATATCAATCCCTTCGATTTATAATATTTAATAATATTTTTATTAGCTTAAAGATTGTCTCGATATGAAAATCAACCATGGTCAACAATGGTCCTATGTCACATTGTGACAAACATTATCTCGATATGAAAATCAATCATGGTCAATCATGGTCCAATGTCACATTGTGACAATGATTGTCTCAAAATGGAAATCAACCACGGAGAGTCATGTTTATTTTCGGTTTTGTAATATTTATCTTAGGGGTTAAAATATCAATTCCTTGGGTTTATTAATATAAGGGTTCATATTCCTAGGGTTTATAATCACTTGGGTTTTTAGTATTACTCCCTAGGGTTTATTATTCCCTTGGGTTTATAATACCAATCATAGTCAACCATGACCAATCATGGTCAACCATGTTTTATAAATTCAATCATGGTCTACCATGGTCCAACATTAAATTGTGACAAAGATTGTCTCAATATGAAAATCAATCATTGTTTCAACCATGGTCCAATGTCGCATTATCACAAAGATTCTTTGAATATGATAATCATGGTCAACTATGGTCTACCATGGTCAACCATGGTCAACGTTAGTCAACTATAGTCAACCATGTTTTATAAAATCAAACATGTTCATTTGTGGTCAATCATGGTCAACCATGCTCAAACGTTGCATTATGAAAAATATTGTCTTGATATGAAAATCAACCATGGTCAAACATGGTCAACTATGTTTATTTTAGTGTTTATAATATTCATCTTAGGGTTTATATACCTTGGGTTTATAACATTAGTCCTTTGGATTTATTATTATTGCCTTCAGTTCCTAATCCCTTCAGGTTTTAGTATTAACCCCTTAGGGTTTATTATTCCCTTGGATTTATAATATAAATCCCTTGGGTTTACTATTCCCTCATGTTTATAATATCAATCCCTTGGATTTATTATTCCCTCATGTTTATAAATTTAATAATACTTTTATTAAAATAACAATATTTAATAATATTTCCATTAACACAAAGATTGTCTTAATATGAGAATCAACCATGGCCAGCCATGTTCCTATGTTGCATTATGACAAACACTATCTCAATATGGAAATCAGTGATGGTCAACCATGTGTAACACCCTCCTCTCACATTTACCCAAGTTAATCGGTTCACTCGGGTAAACATATGACGAAAGGATATTAGGATGTGATTCATATCCACATGTATAGTTAAGGAAGTGAGGTCGGAAAAACCAACACAATTTTGCCTTCCACACATGTTGCAAAACCTTCAGGATCCAACCAACCCTTCAAGGGATAAACCCCTGACAAAACTTGACATTTCACTGATCTGGACCCTTAGTCACTCCCATGAAAATCCATGCATGTGGCTTAGGCCTTCCAGTCACTCTAATAGTGAGGGCATGCCAGCGACTATGGACTCTTTTAACTAGTTCTGAGATGACGACTCTAGATTTTGTGTTACTTTTTCAGGTTCGGGACTCAGGCCACTGACTAGAACTTCATATAATTTTCAAAAAATGATAAATAACAATGAAACAAGGGTACTAATGCAAACACTTGATCAATGACGTAAATGGACCCCTACTAGCCATAACAAGCATTTCATTAAACATGTCACCAATATTTAATCTACAGGTCATAACATCAGACCTGAGCATATGGGTCTCATACTTATCTCATATTCATAAAGAAACATTGTTGCCATATCACAATAGATGCATTATCATATATTAGGTCATATATACATTGTACATTCATTTGGAAACCAAAATATGATGAGATCCATACATCAAGTTTGTCATAAAACATACTCATAACCAACATATAACCAACAGAAATAACAAGGATATAATAGCCATATAATCCACATATAATCCAATACATTTACACATGAAATACGAAGTGAAAGAAACTATTATTAATGAATGAAAAATATAATCAAATTTCGGACTTCCACGAACCACCCAACCATAGATTGGTTGAACGAAATATTTCTTTCAGCTAATCACCTTGTGCCATATTCCAAGAATGAATGTGGGACTCAAAATCAAAGCAAACAAGGTTTCCTCAAGCTTTACTGCCATCCCCACCGCATCAGTAGGCCCTAAACAAGCATGGATGTCATCGAATTTCTCCATCTACACCATGAGGAATTTTACTGTCTCCTAGTCTCTAGGCTTTAATGTATATCCTACAATAAAATGGTTGAAAATTCCTAGGCCTAATCAAGACTTCACCCTCCAGGCTTTACCGTATATCCCACCATTCACCGGTTAAGGACTCCTAGGCCTAATCGAGGGAACACACCTCTAAACTTTACCATATATGCCACCATACAACGGTCGAGGATTCCTAGGCCCACCAACGCACACAAAATCTAGGTTTACAAAAATCCTAGTCTTGTTCAGGGATTCCTAAGCCAGGTGTTCTTTCTTTGAGAGACCACCTCACTCATTTTCGAAACCATCCAGTAATCCAAATCAACCAAATAAAATAGAACCCATCACACCATGACTATCCAAAATGGGAAGGAAAGCCTAAAGAACACTATCACAATTAGAAAAACCAAATCCAATGACAACAAGAGAACCAAATACACACATTCATGTACCATACATGTCAAACCTAGCAAAGAAATCACACATGCAAATTGATACCTCCAAATAATATCGTTATAGCTACTTGATCCTACTCTTCCTTGATTGATCATTACTTCATCATTGCCTTCTCTTCTCTACTTGATCCTGAGATGAAGTGCTCCAAGAAGAATCTAAGTGTCCAAGAGTGTGAGAGAAACATAATAGAGAGAGAGCTGCAAAATTGAACTGACAAAATGTACCAACTAATCCTCTGAAGCCTTTTTATTAATGAGGCCTCTATTTTCTTCAATTTTCCATTATTTTCCCTTCATCTTCCTCCTCAAATGAAACCTTTGACCTTTGACCTTCCTTTTCTCCAAATTTCCATTTTTTTCATAAATAAAATGACAATTAATGCCTCGTGGCTTTGCATAGCCTTTGTCATTTCCTTTTCCAAATTCCTTAGCCATAATAAACCAAATGAACACCCACACTAGGATGTTTTGCCCAACATTTAGCTTGGAATAAGTGTCCCAAGACCATGGTTATTATTTTACCTCTATTAACTTTATTACACAGAATTTTGACCAAGCTTGTTACAGAGCCCTCCCCCTTTTGGGAACACCATCCTTAGCATTCAATGACACCTAAAACCAACAAAGATATTGAAAAGAAAAACATATGGCCCATGGAGATTTATAACTTAGTTGTTTCCAATATTTAAAATGATTATACTGCTAAGAAGAAAACCAACATGGGAAATACAACAACATGAAATTCATAATGCTCGTTTGATCTTTATAACACTTCTTATGGTGGTAGTTACATCCATATACATATACACATATACCTAACATAACACCAAAGCATATCCCAAAAAAATTGTCGAACTAGCGAATAAGGAAGGATACCTATCCCACATCTAATCTGCCATCTCCCATGTAGCTTCATCATGCCTAAAGTGTTTCCAAAGCACTCTAACCTACATGATTGCTTGATTCTGGAGCATGAGCATATTTCTCCGCAATATACACTAAGGTTCTAGATGGAGTTCTCCATCTATCTCCACCTTCAATACAAACTAGTCAACCACATGATTAACATCTTTAACATACTTTTTAAGAAATGACACATGGAAAATATCATGGAGTTTCACTGTTGAATGAATTACAAGTTGATTAGATACTGATCCAATCCTCTCAAGAATCATGAAAGGTCCAAAAAATGAGGTTCCATCTTGGAAAACAATCCAATCCCGAAGGATCTCTTCTTCGGCTTGATGGGAAAGTACACTCATTCCCCAACTTCAAACTCCTTAAACAACCTGTTTTGATCTGCATAACGTTTCATCCTGTCTTGTGTTGCCTTTAGATTCTTCTTGATAACCTGCATTTCGTATTCACCTTTGCCAGCATGTCTAGTCTTATCAACACCCTCTTCACTAGATCATTACAACTGATGGGAGTTTGATAACTCCACCCATAGAGTTCCTAAACCAAAATCATCCTCAGTGACTTCTAATACTCATTGTTATAAGCAAACTCAACCAATGGAAGGTACTCCTCCCATATCCTTTGTTGATGCATCACATACATCCTCAATATGTCTTCCAATATATTGTTGGCCCTCTCTGTCTGTCCATCTGTATGTGAATGACAAGTTGTGCTAAAGGCCAACTCTGTCCACAAACCTGCAAACAACTCCTTCCAAAACTTGGAAGTGAACTTAGCATCCTTGTCTAGCACAATATTCCTTGGAACACCATGCAGCCTCACTACATCTACGATGAATACATGTGCCACATCACTAGTTGAATACATAGACTTCATTAGAATGAAATGCGCTACCTTCTTCAACCCGTCCACCACAACCAAGATGGAATCATGTTGTCTATATGTCCTCAACAAAACTGTGATGAAATCAATGGAAATAACCTCCCACTTCCACTCTGGAATCAGAATCGGTTGTAGTAGTCCAGACGAAATGCTTACACTCTTCCTTCACCTGCTGAAAGTACAAACATCTTGCCACAAACTCTGTCATGTCCTTCTTCATATTTGGCCAATGATAAAAGATCTTCACTATTGTCATTGTCTTCTAGTAACCTGGGTGACCTCAATATGGTTTTGCATGAAAACCTCGCAAGATAGTCTTCTTGAGCTCATTATCATTCAACACACATATCCTATCCCTAAATCTGACCAAGCCATCTGTTGTAAGATGATAGTCCACATACTGACCACCTGTACCCTATTGTAACCTATGCATAAGCTCCATGTACCTACCATCATGTTGTCATGTCTGTAAGATCTGATCCTATAAGTATATCCCATAAGAAATCATAATTGTTATGAAATTAACTTGTACTTTGCTACTAAGATCGTTTGCAACCCTGTTCTCCTTACCCTTTATGTACCTAATCTCAAAGTTGAACTCATTAATCATGACCAACTATCTAGCTTGTCTAGAATTTACGTTCAACTAGTCAAATAGACACCTCAATCTACTGTGGTCACTCATCAACATGAACCTCTTGCAAAGAAGATAGTGTCTCCACATATTAAATGCATGGATGATGACTGCCAACTCAAGATCATGTGTCAGATAATTCTTCTCATACGCCTTCTATTTTCATGATTCATAACACACTACCTACCCTTGCTACATAAAGACTCTACCAAGTCCTCTCTTGCAAGAATATATGCACACCACAAATTCTTTGTCTGGATCTGCTATCTTTAACATTAAATCATTTATCAATAAATGTTTCAACGAATTGGCTACACATTCCTCCGTCCATTCAAATTTATTACCTTGCCTCTGTAGTGATGTAATAGGATATTCAATACAAGAAAAATTTCTGATGAACTTTACTTAATGCTTATTGACTCTCCTTGATTGACAATATAATGAACTTTACAACTAAATAACATATCGGTGGTCATTTTTTCCATTTTAGCACTAAAATTTGAAAATTGCTTCGATTATTAATTTTCGTTAAAGGTTTCTATTATTAGTTTTCATTGAAGGTTTTTAGAATCATACTAGGTGGCAATGCGTCGATGTATTTAGATAATAATTTTCAACATTTTATACTCTAAAATATGCACATTAAGATCATCTTTATTAATCTTTGATTTTTTTTTTTTTATTGAAATAAGAATACGTTAAATGTCCCCATGAAAATATTAATATTAATTTCTTTAGTGACTGTGAATTGGTGTGATTAGACAATGGTGCTTTCATGGCATCATAACTCTAGCGGATCTAAAATTAGAAAATAATTTGTGGACATGCACAAATGGAAATATGTAATTTAAATATATGCCATGTGTTACACAGTAATTTGTCAGTGTCCTCATCTCAGTCCCTCTACTGTTTCATGTGTCAAATAAACATGTCCATATCTTCCCACTTATGCAAGAAGATTAAGCAAATGCTCTCTAATGCTAAACAATGACCCTTTTTTAACTAAGTTCATGCATCGTCGCTAGTAAACCCTTAAAATCTACGATGGTTCTCTGTCATGCATTGTATCATTGCAACGTCATTGCTAGTCCCCAGTTCATGACCCACGACGATCTAGATTTGGCGAATTAGTTCAAACAGTCAGCCTTTTGGATGTTTCTAGAGCTGGTTGTTGGGTCAGTTTTGGTCGCCTTTCCGCTTCTGGCATGGTGGTTCCACCTCTTGTCCAACCTCCCTTGAGGATAAGCTCCCTCTCCCTCATTTCATGGAGGCTCCTCCTTTTATAAAATCACTCACCATTGCTATGATCTTCTAGCTTTTTTAACTAGGGAGTTATTTTGGTTGTACAGTGCTGCTGCTGCTTTTGAGTTTGGTAGATAGTTTTGGTGTGAGTGTGACAAGTGTGGGATTGTTACATAGTTTGCAAGAAGGTGTGGAGTGCCCTTAGCCTTGTGTTAAAGCTTGTGAATGAGAGAGAGATATGTTACTGTTTGGGAGACCCATCTTTGAGAGTGAATGCTTGAAGAAACGTACTAATTGGAACCTCTGAGAAGGCTTGCAATGTCAAGACTTGGTTGTATGCTTTGCTCTTAATTTATTATTAATACAATCAATGATGATTTCCTATGTCTTGTATCTAATTTACTTGATAGCTCATGACTTCTTGACTTTATGAGTAAATAGATCATTGTTGTTTCTCGATTGCATGCTCTATTGTTTCCTTGTGGTGTTTTAGGTTGATGGCCTATTAAGGAGAAGGAAACAGAAGCTGGGGCAGCTCAACGGAACTTCATCAACCACCGGTTTGAGGTAGGCCTCCAACGATGACTATTTAAGGGAATTAATTATTGTTTTGTCCTTGGTGTGACAAGACCCACTCTAGGGCTAGGGGGGTTGCCTATGTCCGCAGAGGGAACACTTTCCTGCTTCACAAGTTGGTGACTCCGCTGGGGAGTCATTTGTATGTTTTGTCTCTTGCTTGCTCTTGTTATGGTTTTGATTTGGTGTTGCTTGAGTTTTGGGGTAAACTATCAGTCTTTTGGGTCACCTAGGTCAATCTGGGAAATCCCTCTATTATCTGTGGAATAGGCTGGTCTTTGTTTGGGAGTTTTTGGTTTATCTTTTATTGTTTTTAAGATCGTCGCTAGAAAACGTTTAACAGTCGCGACGACGTCGCCTTGTCTCTGTTGTAAAGTTCTGTGCATCGTTGAATCCTGTCGTACAGTCGCGACGATTCCTGAAATCGGCCCGTCATGGAAGAGATGTGTACTCTCACGACGAAGTCGCTCTATTGCTTTGTCCACTAGTTGATCGTCCCTAGTTGCTGGTGTTATGCCCTCGACGATTCTTGTAGAGTTTTTTTTCAATTCTACCTCCTAAATTCACCAGTCTTGATTGATCCCATGTTATCTTTCTCTTGCCCATTAGCCTGTTTTTGATTGCTTATGGTCAGGGTACTCTCTCTTTGGTTTTATCAAATGAATCTTGCATTTTTGGCTTTGTGACCTAGTTTTTCAAATTCTTAAATTACTTGACTTAGTTTCTTGTTTGCCCAAGGTTCTTCTGCAACCTTATTGTTGATTTGTTTGAGGCTTCTTCATTGCTTGTTTCTTTCTGGTTGATTTTTAGTGATAGTTATCAAACCAATCTTTGGTATTGATTCGATTTATTTTCACTACCCAACATAAATCACAATTGTTTGGATTGACCGGTTTCACACTTGTTTGTTTGTTTCTTTTAAATTCAAAACAATCAAAATCAAAACACAGCATTCATTTAGTATACGAAAGTGAAAGTATATTTTCATTTCGAGTTCGCATATTGGAAAGAAAATGATAGAATCTATCATCAGTAGTATCTGTGCACTGTAGGGTTGATGTGTTTATGCATTGTGTCTCTTAGCTTATCCTGGTTTGGGGATGATCTCTCTACCCTCCCGTAGGTAGGTGTTCATTGAAGTAAAAGATGCTTTACTCATTCTAGCTGCATCCTTGGTTTTTGTATACATACGGTAAGGCCTGGAAATTGAAACTTAATTCAAGATCAACTCTAAAATGAAGTGAATGAACTTAACAACAGATTGGAACATAACGCACATTATTTATAGGTCTAGGCTAGAGATGTGCTTCGGCATCTTTAAACCTAGTCACTATTGCTTTCACTTAAGGTTGAGTGATTCCTCCTTTTGTGACTCAATAGCTGCTAGTACGGACTTGTGCTCCCAGTACCATTGAGTATATATTAGGAGACCCCACTATATTATCATCCTACATCCTTAGGAAGTCGTGTCTACCGCCTTGCAAACCGTAATGCACCGAACACAGCATTCGGGAAGATTGACTACCGTACAGGAAGTCCTTGGTTTTCATATGATCACCGAGGTGTATATGCAGTTTTACGAGTTGTTTGGTAAACCTTTTGCCTAGTTCTCCAGGGTAGTCACTTTCATTCCTTTTCAAACTCCTTAAAAGAAAAGGTCCATTTGAGCACTTGTCCTTTTAGGCTCATTAAACCTCGAAAGAGATAGAGTCACCTTTTCATCCTTTTCTCTACTCTTGAAATATGAAAAGGTCCAGTTTTGTTCCTGTGTCATAAAATTTACTGCCCACGAAATATTCCTGGTAATAGTTCGAGTTCTTCATTACAGTACGAGTGTTTTTCAGGCTTGTTCCTGATCGCAACATTCCTCGAGTCTACCGACCAAGGTCTTCCCCCAGATGGAGCTCCTGCTCTGTTTCCTCCATTTGGAAATGTCGGTGCTCCATATATGGCAAAACAGTCTTTGCCTGGGTTAACCATCAGTTTTCCCGTTTGGTTGTTTTCAACCTCAGTGGTCCCGAGTGTCATGCCTCCTGTTCCACCGTCTCCTTCGTCCGAACCATGACAAGATGATTCCAAGGTTGAGCCTACACCTTCTTCCCCTGTCTCTTCACCTTCATCTCCTCCTTCGCCTAGTGAAAGTTTCACATCTAGTAACCAGGATACTAGGAAGAAGAAGAAGATGAGGAAGAAGAAGAAGTCAAATAAATGCGAGGCCACCTGTGCAGCTATTGCTCCGAGTACATCTCAGGTCGTACCACCTTCTTCTCCTTCGTGGAAGGTTAAGTTTCCTTGTAAATTGTGCAAGGGTGACCATCTTCTTCGTGATTGTCCTGGCATTTCTAGGATCTTAGAAGTATGGTCTCATGATCTGGCTCGTCCCTCGTCATCCTCTGAAGCTCATGATGATGCTACCCTATCAACTAGTAGTGGTAAGAAGAAAGGGAAGATTCGATTCCACTGTAGGCTATGTGAAGGCAACCATTCCCTTCACCTTTTTCCGCTCATGGATAAAGCTTCCGTTGTTTTGGGAAGTCTTACAGCTTCTTCACCCCGACTTCCCATTGGTTATCAGAGGCTCTCTTCAAATCCTTTCCTTGTTGACAAACAGATTAACTTAGATTCTTCTCTTGTTCGTCCTCCTCTTTCTGAGCCTAGCTGTGCTAAGCCTGTTCCAGACCAACCATTGGTTAGAGGGAGTGTCGACTTGGGTTCACCACCTATCGATCACTTTGTTTCAGAAGAGAATGATGCTCGTGTTCTTCTCGTCTTGTCAGATTCTACAGAGTCCGAGAGCGACCCTCCTATCCCAACTAATTCAAAGGGTCCTTCTTCGATTCCTGTAGATCATGGGGGAAATCATATGATACCCCCACCAAGTAGTTCAACTGTTTCCTTCGAGTGGAGTCGTTTCACTGCATTCCGCCTTCCATCCTATCTGCCTTTCCAGACTACAATACATGCCTATGATAAGGCAGTACTTGCCCCTATCCTGGATGAAGGTGCGTCGGTTAACCTCATGCCTTCTGCTACTTGGCAAGCTTTGGGCTCCCCACAGCTTGTGTCGGTCATGCAGAATCTGTTGGCATTTGACGGAGGAACCAATGAACCTTTAGGGATGCTCCCAAAGCTTCTTGTTACTTTGGGAAGCAAAACCATCTATATAGACGTAATGGTTGTCCAAGGTGCTTTGGATTTCAGTCTTCTCCTTGATCGTGACTATGTTTATGCCATGGGGGCCCTCGTCTCGTCACTTTTCCATGTGGTTTGTTTTCCACACCAAGGTAGGATGGTGACCATAGATCAATTATTGTTCTTTAGTCCCCCGGTGCCCCCTGTGTAGTTGTCATCCCCTATTGGTTCTTGTCCACAACCAGTACCTTCCTTACCATAGGTCAATTATGTGGCCACCCATTCCATCTATGCCTCTATTGACGATCAGGTAGATGGTCTCATACATCATGTACTGGGGGCATTGGGTCCTGATTTGTCATTTGTGCCTCATGACATGTGTTCCTCCCAGAGTGCATTTCTTCCATCTAGTGAAGACCTCTTAGAAGCCATGTTCTCATCTGGTCCATGAATAGATGACTGAGGAGAGTTCTTTTCTTGTGTCGACCTCATAAAAAATGAAACAAGTGGTTCCAAGGATGGTTCTTATCTTATGTCAACCTCGTTCAAAAAATGAATCAAGGGTTATGAGGAAAGTTCTTTTATCGTGTCAACCTCATTAAAAAATGAAACAACTCCCTTTCCAAATTGAGTCTTTGCTTAAGATCTCGTAAAATCCAAGTCAAGTCTTTCCAAGATCTCAAAAGTGAATCTTCATTCCATCCACCTCGTTGAATGCAATGAAGCTTAGGGGGCATGTACCTCGATTTGTGTCATTATGCTGGGGGCATGCGAACTTATAACAAGCATAGTTTTTCATTTCAAGCTTGTGTAAACATGAAACCGAATCCAAGTACAGTTATCCATGGTTCAAGCTTGTGTAAACATGAACCCATAGTCGATTTACACCTCGTGATTGTTGTTTTTATCCTCTAAATTCTACTAGATGAGCCTTGGTTGTTTCATTCCATCGCCACCGTCTCTTTGGATGATCATATGCTTTCACTTGGTTGTTTTTCCTTTCCTGAGGAACCACAGTGATTAGTGGTTTTATTAGCCAGCCTCTTGACCATTACATGTTTTGAGCAGTTCCACCATTTCTGGAACTAGTTGCTACCTTTTATACCACTCTTTCCTCTAGGACGAGTCACCTTTAAGCTCATTTCTAACTCGTAAAAGATGAGAAGATTGTCGAGTATTTTTTCCTTTTTGACTCGTTAAAGAGAATAAAAATGGCAGTCTGCTTTCATCTCTTTTCCTATCGTATAAATTTGAAAAGATCGCCAAACTTCTGTCGTTTCAAGTTCGTTACTGGTTACGAAATGACATGTCTTTAATCGCTTTTCTACTTTTTTGGATCGAGGCCACTAATTACGAAAAGTACTCCTTGATTGTATTGGTCAAGAGGTTCTCTCAAGTATTATTTTATACTTTTTCAGGCTCAAGAGACACAAATTTATCAAAAAGGACTCCCTTGGAGTTTTCTTTTTTGTGTCTTTTTCAAACTCTCTAAACATGAAAAAGACTCTGAGTTTTTCCTATGTCAGACTCGTTAAACCCTGACGACATTGGACTCATCACCATGACAAGACTCGAGCTTCTCCTTCGTAGGGCGCATTAAACCATCACTAGGTTGGATTCATCCGAAGGACGAACTTATATTATAAGCATATCCTATCCCCTTCAAGCTTGTTTTCAAAATAATTGGGGTACTTGCCAGCAATGGTGGGGGAAAATTTGGAAGTCATCAATTGTTACCTCCGCAGCTAGTCACTCTTGAACATCGACAATTTTGCTTCTTGTCGGGTTGGGATATCTGTGCATCATCATTTGGCCTTTCGGGGTTTTGGGTTGCCATTTAGCCTCATTCTATCTGATCCATGTTGTCTCCATTAAGCCTCCGATCCATTGATACCTGAATGCTCCCACCTCCCAGAGTCATGTTGCTGACATGTTCAAGAGTATAATCCTTCTACAGTTCACCCGCCTACCTACTCCTCTGATACTCTACTTCACCATCTACCACTTGTTCCTTATCTCGTGTCGTTGATGAGGGAAACATTATGGCCCTCCTCCAACGGATCATCTCCTATCGACGTCAACTCATTATCTAGGAGGTTGATCTAGAGATCCCTTTCGATACCTCGGAGCTTGCATGTCTCAATGGCAGGTTCTTCGTGCCTGACAATCGACTTTCATCATTAGTTGTCAGTTGGGTGATTCCACGAGTATTTGACTTCAGCACATTTCTCGCACTTGGTGGATTGTATAGGACAGTACCTTGAGAGCCATTGGCATTATTGGTGGTTTCTCTCACACTTTTTAACAGTTTTCATCATTGACCGGTAGTCAAGCGACTTTCTATCATGCTCGGCTTCAGCACATCTATTCGCATGCTAGAATTTCTACTATGATCAGTTGGTTTTCAAGACCCCGAACTAAGATTACACCTATTTGGGTTGCGTGAATTGGTTCGTGATCACATACATGACTCTTTGATGGATGGCTGTGACCATACTTGAGTCTTCCTGGATGGCTACGACCATACCTTTATCATCATCATGGTCTTATCAGCTGGATGGCTATGTCCATACCACAGAGCAAGTTTCATATGTCTTTTGGATGGCTGTGCCCATGCCTAGACTACATGTGTTTCATTATCAAAGATATCAGTTGTACTTGCGCCTGCAGGCTCTTCAAGGTGGTGTTCCAGTTCATTCATGGTTTGATAAAGAATTTCACCCCTCCCACTCTCTCGGGCTTCATGCTTTAGGGGGCATCTATTACACAATAATTTGTCACTGTCCTCATCCCAGTCCCTCTACTGTGTCATGTGTCAAATAAACATGTCCATATCTTCCCACTTATGCAAGAGGATTAAGAAAATGTTGTCTAATGCTGAAGATTAACCCTTTTTTGACTAAGTTCCTGCATCGTCGGTAGTAAACCCTTAAAATCTACGACTGTTATTTGTCATGCATTGTATCATTGTGACGGCGTTGCTAGTCCTTAGTTCATGACCTAAGACGATCCAGATTTGGCGAATTAGTTCAAACAGTCGGCCTTCTAGATGTTTCTAGAGCTGGTTGTTGGGTCATTTTGGGTCGCCTTTCCACCTCTGGGATGGTGGTTCCGCCTCTTTTGCAACCTCCCTTGAGGATAAGCTCCCTCTCCCTCATTTCATGGAGGCTCCTCCTCCTATAAAATCACTCACCATTGATATGATCTGCTAGCTTTTTTAACTAGGGAGTTCTTTTGGTTGTACAGTGCTGCTACTGCTTTTGTGTTTGGTAGATAGTTTTGGTGTGAGTGTGATAAATGTGGGATTTCTACATAGTTTGCAAGAAGGTGTGGAGTGCCCTTAGCCTTGTGTTAAAGCTTGTGAATGAGAGAGAGATATATTGTTGTTTGGGAGACCCATATTTGAGAGTGAATGCTTGAAGAAACATACTGGTTGGACCCTCTGAGAAGGCTTGCGACATAAAGACTTGGTTGTAATCTTTGCTCTTAATTTATTATTAATACAATCAATGATGATTTCCTATGTCTTGTATGTAATTTACTTCATAGCTCATGACTTCCTGAATTTATGAGTAAATAGATCATTGTTCTTTCTCGGTTACATGCTTTGTTGTTTCCTTGTGGTGTTTCAGGTTGATGGCCCATTAAGGAGAAGGAAACGGAAGCTGGGGTAGTGTAACAGAACTTCATAAACCACCAGTTTGAGGTACGCCTCCAATGATGACTATTTAAGGGAATTAATTGTTGTTTTGTCCTTACTGTGACTAGACCCACTCTAATGCTAGAGGGTTTGCCTCTGTCCGCAGAGGGAACACTTTCCTGCTTCACACCATGGTTTACTACTCTGCCATGATTTACTACTCTACTTTTTGCATCAGATTCAAATAATGTTGATTGCCTATTAATTAGGTTGGATGTTTTCTAACATTTTGTAATATTTTATTTTTTATAAAATTAATAGATGACATTGTTTTGTTTAGTTTTTTATTATATAAAAAAAATTAATATTTAAAAAAAAATAATTAAATTTTGAATAATACAATTTACTATTCTATATTATGTGTGCTTATTTTAGAATAAGGTATTTACAAATTTATGTAATAAATATTTTGGAATATTTTTTTATTATATCAAAAAAATAATATTTTAAAAATATTTTAATTAAATTTTGAATTTACAACTTGAAATTTATAATTATTTTAGAATAAGATATTTAAATTTTAAATTTAATAATTATAGTAAATGAAAAAAAAAAATCTAATCTCTTTTGTTGCTTTGTGGACTTTAGAAAAGCTTTCGATACGGTTCCTAAAAACAACCTTTGGAACAGATTATAAGAGCTAAAGGTTCCTTTTTATTTGAGAGCTACCGCTATAAGGTTATACGAGAATCTAATTGCCAAGTTAAAGAGCAATGAGGAGTGGTTGAAAGATATTAAGTGTAATATTGGAGTGAAACAAGGTTTCCCCCTCTCCCCTACCCTATTTGGCATTTACATTGAGAAGCTAGAAGGTTGTTTAGAGGAAGCAGGATGTGTTGGCATGATCTTAGCTGGGATAGTCATCATCCTTCTTCTCTACGCTGATGATATTGTTCTTCTCGCAAGGTGCCCATTTGATCTTGATAAGTAGCTTATACTTCTTAAGGATTTCTGCTCTACCATGGGTATGATTGTTAACACTGACAAAAAAAAGTTATGATTATCAAAGCCAAGAAGGACACTTATGCTAATTTTATGTATGACAATAGTAACTTGGAGGAAGTGTCTTCCTACAAGTACCTAGGAATTGATATTCATCACAAGCTCAATTGGAACTATAACATTGGGAAAAGGATTAATGGGGGATGGAAAGCTTATTTTGGTGCTTGGAAATAATTGTAAAATGGAAAACCTCGTAATGTGGGATAGAAAGAAGTTCCCCTTTGAAACTTTAGTCACTATAGTTATCTTATATGGATGTGAGGTTTGTGGTTGTAGCATCTCTAAAGAATCCTGGAGAAAGATTGCAAATCCAAAAGCGTTTTATAACATATAACCTCAAAATTAAAAGCAACACACCCTATCCTATTCTCCTTATCGAAGTGGGTCTTTCCACTGTCGAGAGCCTAGCTATGACTAGGCTTCTATTGTACAAGCACAAACTCAATAACATAGGAGACCGTAGACTTCCTAAGCTAGCTTTAAATTCTAGCCAAAACAACCTAAGGCTCAAATAGGGTTGGTATAAAGACACCAAGGCCTCGTTAAACCATTGGGAGATCAACGAGAATGTTGCATTGCAGAACATTAATAACATTAAAAATAGTGTTACTTCTAAGTTCAAAGAAAAAATGTGGTGTGAGAAAGATTTAGCAGCTAAAAGAAAATTAAGATATTATAAGGAGGTCATCAAACCCACCCTAGAAGATCAAAAATATCTCTTTGTTTTAACTAGATCAAAGAAGAAAATTAATATAGCCAAGATTAGGATAAACTCTCATGAGATCCATAATGAAACAGGTCATTGGGCAGTTCCTAAAACACCATGGATGGAAAGGTTCTGCCAAATCAGTGAGAATATGAACATCAAGGATGAAAATCACTTCCTCTTAGAGTGCCCCTCATATAACCACATTAGATCTTAGTTTCAAAATCTTTGTTACAATACTGAGCTTCCTATCCATTTACATTGTCAAAATTACAGTGAGCTCAAGAGGCTTCTCTCCAAGATTTTTGAGTAGAGGAATAAAATCTTAAATCAAACTAAATAATTCGTTCCTTTAGGTTCAATAGACAAAAGTTTGGTCTCAGTGGACGTTAACCATCATCATCATCATCATCAATAAAATATTTATTGGAATATGTTGGTTTATTTTACAGTTTAATTTTTGAAATTGATTTTTAATTTATTAATTATAGTAAATGAAGCTATTTAATTTTTATTGAATATTTATAAAATATTTGTTTCAATATGTTTAATTTTTATTGAATATTCATAAAATAATAATTTTAGTTTGTTTGTTTGTTTATTTTATAATTCAATTTCAAATACTTGAATATATTTATCAATAACTAAATACAGACAGTACGAATTTTAAGTTTATGAAATATTATAAAATATTCATAATAGTCGTTAGCAAATCAAAGATTGAAATTGCTCTTAATATTAAATTTCTCTTGATCAACCCTGATTGACCATGGTCAACCATGTTTTATAGAACCATTCATGGCGAACTATTCTTAATCATGTTCAACCATGATCCAATGTCGCATTGTGGCAAAGCTTGTCTCAATATGAAAATCAACCATGGTCCAATGTCGCATTGTGTCAAAGATAGTCTCGATATAAAAATCAATCATTGTGAAGCATAGTCAACCACGGTCCAAAGTCGCATTGTGAGAATGATTCTATCAATATGAAAATCAACCATGGTCAACCATATTTATTTTAGGTCACATTGGGACAAAGATTGCTTATATAAAAATCAATCACAGTGAAGCATGATATGATGATAATCCCTTACGCTTATTATTCCCTTGGGTTTATAATATCAATACCTTGGGTTTATTATTCACTTGGGTTTATAAAATTTAATAATATTTTTATTAACTTAAAGATTGTCTCAATATCAAAATCAACCATGGTCAATAATGATCCTATGTCACATTGTGAAAAACATTGTCTCGATGTGAAAATTAATCACAGTCAATCATGGTCCAACATCACATTGTGACAAAGATTGTCTAAAAATGGAAATCAACCACGGGTAATCATGTTTATTTTAGGGTTTGTAATATTTACCTTAGGGGTTAAATATCAATACCTTGGGTTTATTAATCTAAGGGTTCATATTCCTAGGGTTTAATATTATTCACTTGGGTTTTTTGTATTAATCCATATGGTTTATTATTCCTTCGGATTTATAATATCAATCATAGTCAACCATGGTGAATCATGGTGAACCATGTTTTATAAATTCAATCATCATCTACCATGGTCCAATGTTAAATTGTGATAAATATTGTCTTAATATGAAAATCAATGATTGTTTCAACCCTGGTCCAACGTCACATTATGACAAAGATTCTCTCAATATGATAATCATGGTCAACTATGATCTACCATCGTCAATTGTGGTATATGTTAGTCAACTATAGTCAACCATGTTTTATAAAATCAAACATGGTCATCCATGGTCAAACATGGTCAACCATGCTCAGACGTTGCATTGTGAAAAAGATTGTCTTGATATGAAAATCAACCATGATTAATCATGGTCAACCATGGTTGAATGTTGCATTGTGACACAGATTATCTCAATATGAAAATCAACCATGGCAAAACATGGTCAACTGTGTTTATTTTACTGTTTATAATATTTATCTTAGGGTTTATATACCGTGGGTTTATAACATCAGTCTCTTGGATTTAATATTATTCCCTTCGATTCATAATCACTTCGGGTTTTAGTATTAATCCCTTGTGGTTTATTATTCCCTCATGTTTATAATATTTAATAATACTTTTATTAACATAATAATATTTAATAATATTTCTATTAACACAAAGATTGTCTCAATATCAGAATCAATCATGGTCAACCATGTGTAAAAACCTCCTCTCACATTTACCAAAGTTAATCGGTCCACTGGGGTAAACATGTGACGAAAGGATATTGGGATGTGATTCAAATCCCCATGTACAGCTAAGGAAGTGAAGTCGACAAAACCAACACAATTTTACCTTCCACACATGCTGTAAACCCTTTAGGATCCAACCAACCCTTTAAGGTGAGTAATCCCTGAGCAATCTTGACATTTCATTGATTTAGACCCCCAGCCACTCCCATGACAAGCAATGCATGTGACTTAGGCCTATCAGTCTCTCCAATAGCAAGGGCATGCAAATGATTGTGGACTTTTTCAGCTAGTTCTGAGCCAACAACTCTAGATTTTGTGCCACTTTTTCAGGGTTGAGACTCAGACCACTGCCTAGAACTTCATAAAACTTTTAGAAATGATAAATAAAAATGAAATAAGGGTACTAATGTAAACACTTGATAAATTACTTAAATTGACCCCTACTAGCCATAACAGGTGTTTCGTTAAACATGTCACCAATATTTAATCTACAGGTCATAACATCAGATCTAAGCATATCGGTCTCATACTTATCTCATATTCATAGAGAAGCATTGTTGCCATATCACAATAGTTGCATTATCGTCTATTAGGTCATATATACATTGTACATTCATGTGAAAATCAAAATATGATGAGATCCATACATCAAGTTTGTCATAAAACATATGCATAACTAGCATATAACCAACATAAACAACAAAGCTATAATAGTCATGTAATCCACATATAAGCCAATACATTTACACATGAAATACTAAGTAGAAGAAACTATTATTAATGAATGAAAAATCTTACCAGGTTTGGGACTTCCATGAACCACCCAACCATGGATTGGCTGAACGAAATCTTTCTTTCAGCCAATCACCCTTGTGCCATATTCCAAGAATGAATGTGGGACTCAAAATCAAACCAAACTAGGATTCCTCAAGCTTTACCATCACCCCCACCGGATCAGTAGGCCCTAAACAAGGATGGATGTCATCCGATTTCTCCACCTACACTATGAGGAATTTTCCTGCCTCCTAGTCTCTAGGCTTTAATGTATAACCTACAATACAATGGTTGAAAATTCCTAGGCCTAATCAAGACTCCACCCTCTAGGCTTTACTGTATAACCTGCCATTCACCAAGCAAGGATTCCTAAGCCTGATCGAGGGCACACACCTCTAAACTTTACCTTATATGCCACTGTACAATGGTTGAGGGTTCCTAGGTCCACTAAGGCACACAAAATCTAGGTTTACCATAATCCCAAACAAGTTCAGGGATTATTAGGCCATGTGTTCATTCTTTCAGAGACAACCTCACTCAGTTTCAAAACCATCCGACAATCCAGCTCAACCAAATACAAGAGAACACATCACACCATGACTATACATAAATGGAAAGGAAATACTAAAGAACATTGTCACACCTAGAAAAAACAATTCCAATGACAACAAAAGAACCAAATACACACATTCATGTACCATGCATGTCAAATATAACAAAGAAAACACAAATGAAAATTGATACCTACAAATAATCTCGTTGTAGTTGCTTGATCCTGCTCTTCCTTGCTTGATCATTACTTCCTCTTTGCCTTCTTTTCTTTGCTTGATCCCAAGATGAAGTACTCCAAGACAAATCTATGTGTCCAAGAGTGTGAGAAAAACAAAATAGAGAGAGAGCTCCAAAACTGAATTGACACAAGGTACCAATTGATCCTCAGAAGCCTTTTTATTAATGAGGCCTCTATTTTCTTCAAATTTCCATTATTTTCATAAATAACAATTAATGCCTCATGTCTTTCCAGAGATTTTGTCATTTCCTTTTCCAAATTCCTTAGCCATAATAAACCAAATGAACACCCACACTAGGATGTTTTCCCCAACATTTAGCTTGGAATAAGTGTTCCATGGTTGTGGTTATTATTTTACCTCTATTAACTTTATTACATGGAATTTTGACCAGGGTTGTTACATAACCCTCCCCCTTGGGGGAACACCATCCTCGGTATTCAATGACATCTACAACCAACAAAACTGTTCAAAAGAAAAACATATGGCCTATGGAGATTTATAACTTAGTTTGCTTCAATATTTAAAAGAGATCATACTATTGAGAATCAAACCAACAAGAGAAATACAACAACATGAAAACCATAATGACATGAAACTCACAACACCCATTTGATATTGATAACACTACTCAAGGTGGTAGTTACATCCATATACATATATACATATACCTAACATCACACCAAAACATATGCCAAAAAATATTATTGAACCAAAAAATAAGGAAGGATACATATCCCACATCTGATCTCTCATCTCCCGTGTAGCTTCATTGGGCGCAGAGTGCTTCCACTGTACTTTAACCTACTTGATTGCTTAGTTATGGAGCATGAGCACATTTCTCTACAATATACACTGAGGTTCTTGCTGGAATTATCCATCTATCTCCACCTTCAATACAAACCAGTCAATCACATGATTAACATCTTTAACATCTTAAGAAATGACACATGGAAAACATCATGGACTTTCACTGTTGATTGAATTGCAAGTTGATTAGATACTGGTCCAATACTCTCAAGAATCTTGAAAGGTAAACAAAAATGATGTTCCATCTTGGAAAACAATCCAATCCTCAAGGATCTCTTCTTCGGCTTGATGCGCAAGTACACTCGTTCCCCAACTTTAAACTCCTTAAAAAACCTGTTTCAATCTGCGATAAATTTTCTTCCTGTCTTGTGCTACCTTTATTTCCTTCTTGATAATCTGAATTTCATATTTCAACTCTGCCAACATGTCTGGTCCTATCAACACCTTGTTCACTAGATCACTCTAATTGATGGGAGTATTGAAACTCCACCCATAGAGTGACTCAAACAAACTCATCCTCAGTGACTCCTAATACTCATTTTTATAATAAAACTCAACCAATAGAAGGTACTCCTCCCATCTACTTTGTTGATGCCTCCCATACATCCTCAATATGTCCTCCAATATCTTATTGACCCTCTCTGTCTCTCCATTTGTCTATGAATGACAAGTTATGCTAAAGGCCAAATCTGTCCCCAAAATTGTGAATAACTCCTTCCAAAACATGAACTTAGAATCCTTGTCTAGATTAATCTTTCTTGGAACATCATGGAGCGTCACTACATCTCTAATGAATACATGTGACAGATCAATATTTCAATACATAGACTTCATTGGAATGAAGTGCGCTACCTTTTTCAACCTGTCCACCACAACCATGATGGAATCATCTTGTTTAGATGTCCACAACAAAGCTGTGATGAAATCCATGGAAATAACCTCCCACATCGACTCTGGAGTCATAATTGGTTTTATTTGTCCAGAGTATATTCTTAGACTCCACCCTCACCTGCTAAAAATACAAACATCTGGCCACAAACTCTGCCATGTCCTTCTTCATATTTGGCCAATGACATAAATTCTAACTATTGTCAATGTCTTCTAGTATCGTGGGTGACCTAAATACGGCTTTTCATGAAAACCTCATAATATAGTCTTCTTGAGCTCACTATCATTTGGCACATAGATACTATCCCTAAATCTAATGAAACCATCTGTGGTAAGATGATAGTCCACATCCTAACCACCTGTACCCTATTGTAAACTATCATAAGATCCATGTACCTTCCATCTTGATGTCCTGTCTGTAAGATCTAATCGTGTAAGTATATCCCATAATAAATTATAATTGTTATGCAATTCACCTTTAATTATCTACTAAGATTGTTTGCAACCCTCTTCTCCTTACTCTTTATGTACCTAATCTCAAAGTTGAACTCGTTGATTGTGGTCAACCATCTAGCTTGTCTAACATTTACTTCGACTGGTCAAATAGACACCTCAATCTACTATGATCACTCATAAATATGAATCGCCTAGAAAGAAGATAATGTCTCCACATATTCAAAGCATATATGATTGCAACCAACTCAAGATCATGTGTCAGATAATTCTTCTCATACTCCTTCCATTTTCATGGCTCATAGCACACTACCTACCCTTCCTACATAAGGACTCTACCAAGTCCTCTCTTTCAATCATATGTGCGCACCACAAATTATCTGTTTGGATTTGTTAGCTTTAACACTGGAGCATTCGTCAACATCTGTTCCAAAAAATTGGCTGCACATCCATCCGTCCATTCAAATTTCTTACCTTTCCTCTGCAATGATGTAATAGGATATGCAATATGAGAGAAATTCCTTATGGACCTTCTATAATTTCCTACTAGCCACATGAATGATCTTACCTCATCCGAATTTCTAGTATCTGCCCATTCCATGATGGCCCTTATGTTTTGTAGATCCACTGCTTCTCCTTCCTTGGAAACAACATGTCCCAATTAATGTACCTCTGTTTGAAATAAACTACATTTCTTAACCTTGGCATACAACTAATGCTCTCTCAGTAATATCAAAACTACTACTAAGTGCTCGACATTTTCTTCCTTGTTTTTAGAATATATCAAGATGTTAACAATGAATAAAATAACAAACTTTTCAAGATAAAGACGCACTACACAATTAATCAAGAACATAAACACAGCTAAAAAATTATTCAAAACAATAGGAACTACAACAAACTCATAATGCCCATATCTAGTCCAGAAATTAGTCGTGCATATATCCTCTTCTTTAATGCGTACCTGATGGTATCTTGATATCAAATCAATCTTCCAGAACACTATTTCTCCCTTCAATTGATCAAACAATTCATTAATCCTCGGAAATGAATAGCGGTTCTTGATTGTCACCATGTTCAACTTTCTGTAATCAATGCATAGCCTGATAGTAACATCCTTCTTCTTCACAAACAATATCGGTGCACCCCAAGGTGATATGCTTGGCCTAATGTATCCCTTGTCAATAATTTCTTTCAATTATAACTTCAACTCTACTAACTCTGGTGTGGTCATCCTTTATGGTACCTTTGATGCTGGTGTTTATCCTGGTACCAACTTAATGTAAAAATCCACTTCTTTATGAGCCGAAAACACTGAAATATTTACTGGAAACGCATCCTGAAGCTACTGCAAGATCGGGTAGTTGTTCAATACCTTTGCATCCTCAACATCCTTACCTTTATTACAAGAAATATGCACTGCAAATAGTATACACCCTTTTCCATGACCACGCTTTTCCTACATATCTATGACCACCTAACTGATGTTTACTTTTTCTTACCATGCAAAGTTCTCTATTCTCCATTGTCATCCAAACACTCAATGGCCTTGTCATAAAAATCCACTTTGGTCCTATGAATATACAATCAGTCCATGCCCAAAGAATACTATATGACCATCACATCAATACATTCAAATGTTTTGAGGTAGGCATACCATTCAAATCGAATGCACAAGCTCTTTCCTAGTGATACACTCTCTTCAATGTGCTTGTAGCCCACTGCACTAGCAGGATTTTCCATGCACTTCTTTATTCAAACCACACTTATCCACAAGGTAATGACTAACATAACTATAATTATATCTTGGGTCAATCAAAATGGAAACAACTTGATCACAAAGTTTACCATCCACCTCAATAACAATTGCGTGGTGATCTTCCTACTTGTTATCTATCACTTCATAAATCTGTGGAATGATCTTCCCAACATCCCAAACTATCTAAGCTTCTTGTGCACTATAAATATGAGTCATACCACCCTAATTTTGTAGAAAATCCCTCTTAACATGCTCCTTACCACATGTCCAACACTGCAACCATCCTGTACCATCACCTTTATTATGTTGCCCTCCTTTATGAGACCCATTAAAATTCTTGTAAGGTACAACTTTTTATTTCTCAATTGCATCCTAAGGCCTTGTTCCTTTTGGCTACCATTTACCTTTAGCTTCATCTTTCCATTTCCAACCTTGCTGAGATTATGTGTTTTTATTTTATTTCTCATTAAAATGCTTCAATTTACTAATAATTTTCTCAAGCAATCGAGGCTCATCATACTCAATCTGATCTCTAAATGTTAATGGAAATCCATTGACAAATCCATGAACTTTGGACTTCTCATTCTTAAGATACGATACATACTTCAATAACTCCAAGAAATTGGTCATGTACTCCCCATTTGTCATTGATCCCCTCTTCAACTTATAGAACTACTTGTCTTTAATGTCATAGTACCTCTCTGACAAGTACTTCTTCCTAGAATGTATATTGAATTCATTCCAACTCAACTCCTCTGTCTTGATTTCTCTAACCTACTTCACATCTTCCCAACAAATGTTTTCTTTCCCTTTGAGGCTAAAGATAGCTATTATGGCCTTCATGTTCTCTGTGTACCCATGCAACTCAAAGAATTTATTCATGTATAGTAACCATTCTTCTGCATCCTATGACTTCTTCAAATATCCATCAAAGGTAGGTGGCTTCTCTTTCTTGAACTCATCTAGAAAATATCCCCTGCCACTCCTCCTGTAAGAATGATAATGATGACGATCATAGTGCTTGTCATAACAAAAATTAGAATAGAACTTGTGTCGGACACCTCTGCTATCCGGAGTATCCAAGGTCATTCCATCTGTAATCATGTCATCCTTATCTAAGCTATGCCCACCATGAGATCTACCACCATATGCCCTGTTAGTTCTATCTTCCTTCCCATGGTTGATCCGAAGCGGTCCCTGTCTCTATAATTATGACAAAATTTCAAGGATTACTGCATAAATTTTTTTCTTGTTTCTCCTATCTATTAATGATATCGCCATTATCTTCCTTGCAACTTATTATTTTTTACTTCAAGCTTCTCAATGTGTCTACTAAGTCATGAGAGTTCCCAACACCACGCTACTCGTCTAACCCCTAGGGAGAATCTCGTGAATTTTAGTCTACAATTTTGCTAGTCATATTTGATCTCTTTCTTGCAATTACACCATGTCATCTTAAACCAAAACATAACATAATTAACATACCTCAGTATTGTTTAGGGGAGGATATGTCATCTGCAAGATCAACCAGATTAGCACGATACATGTATAATCATAATCATATCAGCATATAAAACCAATTTAACAACTATCCAGTTATAAATGCATGACCATACCGGCTACATTACATTATATCATGCATGACAACTACAACCATATTAATGTATGCATAAAAATATATAAGCACTGACATGCATAACCAATGCATAACTGACTTACACTCATGACGACCACATCCAACAACACACCATCCACTTTCACATAGCGACACCACTACAATCATGACGATCACCATGCATGCACATCAAGTACATGGATAACAAGAATAGAGATCACATATACACAATCGACATGAATTCATGACCAACACATTGCCCATCTAGTCCAAGGGGTAAACCATGCTCTCAAACCACTCTGTAACACCCTCCTCCCACATTTACCTAATTTAATCGATCCATTGGCATAAACATGTGATGACAGGCTGCTATGATGTGGTTTGAATCCCCATGTACAGTTAAGAAAGTGGAACTATCAAAACCAACCCAATCCAACCTTACAGAGATGCTACAGAAACTTCAAGATCCAATCAACCTTCGAGGTGATCTACCCCGAAGGAAAATTCACATTTCACTTATCTAAACCCCCAGCCACTGCCATGAAAAGCCATGCATGTAATTGAGGCCTTCTAGCCACTCCCATAGCAAGGGAATGTCAATGAATGGAGGCTTTTTTAGCTAGTTCTGAGCCAATGACCCCAAATTTTGTGCCACGTTTTCAAGGCCGGGACCTAGGCCACTACCTAGAACTTCATGGAACTTTTAGAAATGATAAATAAAATTGAAACAAAGGTACTAATGCAAACACTTGATCAATGAATTAACTAGACCTCTACTAGCCATGAGAGGCATTTAGTCAACCATGTCACCAGATGTAATCTACAGGTCATAACATCATATCTGAGCATAGGTGTCTCATACTTATCTGAGATTCGTAAATAAGAATTGTTTCCATATCTTAATAGTTGCATTATCGTCTATTAGGTCATGTATACATTGTACATTCATTTCCAAATCAAAACATGATGAGAGCCATGCATCAAGTCTATCATAATAAATACTCATAACCAACATATAAGCAACAAAAATAATAAGGATATTGTAACCATATAATCCATTACATTTACACATGAAATACCAGCAGAAGAAACTATTATTAATGAGTGCAAAAGCCAACTAGGTTTGGGACTTCAAAAAACCACCCGACCGTATATTGGTTGAACCAAGTCTTTCTTTCAGCCAATCACCCCCATGCCATATTCCAAGCATGAATGTGGGACACAAAACCAAACAAAACTAGGTTTCCTAAGGCTTACCGCAATCGTAACCAAATCACTATGCCCTAAAGAAGTATGGATGCCACCATATTTCTCCACCTACACCATGATGAATTTTCCTATCTCCTAGTGTCTAGGCTTTACCATATATCCTTCCATATAACAATCCAATATTCTTAGGCCTAATCAAAACTCCACCCTGCAGGCTTTACTGTATATCCTACCATTCACAAGCCAAGGATTACTAGACCTGATCAAGGGAACACTCCTCTAGTATTTACCATATATCCCACCATACAACGATCGAGGATTCCTATGTCCATCGAGGCACACAAAATCTAGTTTACCACAATCTTAGTCCAGTTCAGGGATTCCTAAGCCATGTGTTCTTTCTCTCACCGACCACCTCACTCAGATTTGAAACCATCGAGCAATCTAGCTCAACCAAATACAAGAGAACCCATCACACCATAGCTATCTAGAAATGGAAAGGCAATGCTCAAGAACATTATCACACCTGGTAAAACCCATGCCAAGGAAAGCAAGAGAAGCAAATACACACATGCATGTCAAATCTAGCAAGGAAATCACACATGCAAATGGATACCTAATAATAATCCCCATGTAGCTTCTTGATCCAATTCTTCCTTGCTTGGTCTTTGCTTCCTCTTTGCCTTCTTTTCTTTCCTTGATCCAAATTTGAAGTACTCCAAGAAATATCTAAGTGTTCAAGAGTGAGAGAATGAGATCCAATATGAATTTACTAAAGGTACAAATTGATCTTCAGAAGCCTTTTTATTAATGAGACCTCTATTTTATTCAATTTTCCATTATTTTTCCTTCATTTTCCTCCTCACATGCAACCTATGACCTTTCACCTTCATCTTCTCCTAATTTCTATTATTTTCATCATCCCAAGAATTACAATTATTGATAGATAAAACTATCATAGAATTGTTTATATATATATAGATATATATAGAGAGAGAGAGAGAGAGAGAGAGAGAGAGAGAGAGAGAGAGAGATAGATAGATAGATAAATTACTGAGGGATGAAACTATAATTTTGACATGTAGAAAGAGATGCATATAAGTGGAAGTCCTAGCTACCAGGGTCAAAAAGAATTTTGAGAAACATTGTTTTTCACAGTATTGAAATTTTGTACTAATTAGTTATTTAACATAGTACTCATAAGATTATTTTTTCTATAGTTTTCTTTATGTGTTTATTTAATTATATATCATCCAACAATTTAAAACATTCAACTTCCCATTCATTTTCTTGTTGCGATTGTGGTTTGAGGGTTTGTCATAAGTAAAAAAAAGAGAGAAACCCTGCTTCATGATCCGGGAGTCATAACAAAAACAAAGTCGTGCTATGTGATTTGCACAACCAAGGTTGACTGATGGACCCTGAAAAGCCACAATTCAATCCGAGTCAAAGAGAAAGCTACCGATAAAAGCCATCTACAATTTATCCTATTGTTTACTACTAAATATTCATTACAAATTGTTATTCTTTCTTAATAACAAAAATCTAAATAAATCTCAAAATTCATTGAGGTTACAAGCATATTCTAGTTATTCTATAGCCTAGTATGATGTGTAATATGTGTCGTCAAAATTGAATTTGAAATTTTTCTCATGTCAAAATAAAAATAATGAAAAATCTAAAAATAAAAAATTATATAATTATACAAAACATTGAAATAATGTAAGTTCATAAACAAATTTACAAATTAAAAAATTAGATCTCTCTAAACTCATATTAAATTCATATTGAAATAGATTTATACTAATTATACAACCATCAACCATGACATAACTATATATAAAATATATATAAAAGTTAAAATTATTGAACTCGGTGAATCTTATAAAGAGTAGTCTCATTTAGATGCTAATGATTCCGTTGAGTAATATTAAATTTTTTGTAGTGATTACATTTAGAGGGTAATCTTAAATGATTTATGAGTTCTGTAATTTGTTATATTGAATATTACCGTCGGGTATGAATCACAATTTATATGTGTGAGATTTTAAGATTTTAAATATATTAAAATATTACCTGTTTGTTGGTGTGCATTGTTTGAATTAATTCATGTAATATTTATTTTCTCATATTATAGTTGGTTTACGTGATTTTAATTTTCTGTGTTTATGTGTCCACTGCAAATTGTGTAAAGATTTTTTTTAAAAGATCTCGGATACACACTGAATATCAAACCGACGCAAAGATTTACGCTGATATAACAAAATGGTTATTGGATTCAGATCTTTTGTCATTGGGTGTACGCAATAAACACCCACAAGGCCCCAAAAGCAAACAAGGGAGAGAGCATATTTGTGTTCTGGCAGCTTCTAAGACTAACATATAAAATATTTCACAGTTCCGATATCGGATACATCATTGAAAATCGTAAAGAATGCTTCTACATTGTGCAAGAAACAATATTTACATGGCTTTATTGATATCTATATCAATGACATTGCACAGTCAATACCATGCACGCCGAAGACACCTATTGCCAGGTAGGCAGAACCAATTCGCATATGGACACGAACATGTATGTATGCACTGAATGCGTCATCTGTTAAGTGCGAAGCCAAATTCATGAATCACATGCAAGATTCTAGATCTTTCTACACCACCATTAGTTTCTAGATCATTCCAGATCTCCATCTAAATCACATACAAGATTCTAGATCCTTCTTCTGCCTCTATAAATTTGTAATTTCTCTGGCTAGGGATTGCAAGCCAAGGTCCAGGCCTGTTACATAATGCAAAGTGATTTCTATTCTCCAGTGATTGTTTTATCTATTCCGTTGTTTTTCATTAAGTAATCTTGTTGTTTCTCCATTTGTCTGTTTTTAAAATTATTCTTTGATATTGTTGCCTGAGTCTCTGAGTATAAATCTGTTGTGTGTTATGTATGCTCTAAACTAACAAGTGGTATCAGAGCTATGGTCGAATATCCACCATGCAAGCCGCTTAATGCCATCGCCTTACTCTGGCAGTGTTGATTAAAACATTGGCTGTTACCTCTGGAGTTGTTGAAGGATCTGTCCAGGAAATCGGAAATCATTGCAAAGAACAAAGTCCAAGAAAAGGATCTGTTCAGAAAATAGTTGAGGAACTACCTAAGGAACGTTAAGACAATTGTTGCATGAAATAAAAAGGCCATGGACATATGGTGAAATGTGCCATGAAGCCTAAAACGTGGAGTGCGTAAGTGCTTTACGTGGAGTTCGTAATTTTTTCTTTATCAAGCTTGCACATATACAAACCAACATATGTATGTGTGAAATGTGAAAAGTTTAAAACATTATATATGTTTTTTATCTTTATATAATTATATGTTGGAATTTTAAAAGGTACATTTTAAAAAGGAGTAGGAATTTTGAAAAGGGTATTTTAAAAAAGAAGAAGGTCATTTTAGAGAGTAATAATTAAAGTTTTATTTTTAAGTGGAGTTTTTTGTTTTTGGGCATCAATATATTGAAAATGGGGACAACAGTTACAGATATGGAGAAGTTGAGCGGGGCTAATTTTTCCCTATGGAAATCACAGATGGAGAATATATTGATTTTGAAGGATCAGTATTTGCCAACTGAGAACACAACAAAGAAACCTTCATCGACGAGAAATGAATAATGTAATAAGTTACATAGAAAGGCAATTGCAACAATCCACCAATATCTAACAAAGAATTTGTATTTCAATATGTTCGGAGAAAAGACAGCTGAAGGGTTATGGAAGAAGCTCCATGATCTATATGAGAAGAACACGGCATCAAACAAAGTGTTTTTGATGAAGAAGCTTTATATTCTCAAAATGAAGGAGGGTGCTTCAATCGCTAAGCACTTGAATGCATTTAATATTATGACTAATCAACTTGCCTCTGTTAAAATAATTTTAGATGATGAAATTAGAGCTATTTTGCTAATGTGTTCTATGCTAGACAGTTGGGAAAATTTAATTGTAGCTATGAGCACTTCAGTAACTATAGGGACCCTGAAGTTCGACGATGTCAATAACAATTTAATGAACGAGGAGTTGCAACACAAGTCAATTATGGAAAATTGGGGAGGAGAGGCTTTAGCTCTAGCTGATCGTGGTAGGAGAATGGATCGAGGCCGACAAGGGCGATCAAGATCGAGACGCTAATCAAAATCAAGGAGAGGTAGGATCATCTACTTTCATTGTGGCAAACCCAGGCACATGAAGAAAGAATGTCAAGTTTGGAAGAAAGGACAAAAGGATCAGAGGTCGTCTAGTACAAATCATAAGTCATCCAACACAAATGAAGGTGAGACTACTGCTGTAGCCACAGATGGTGATGTGTTGTTTACTGTTTCAGTAGAGTATGCATGTGTATATACATCTAGCAATAGCTTTCATTGGATCCTTGACTCTGGGGCATCTCACCATGTAACCCCATGCAAAGATAGTTTTGTTTCATATAATCCTGGTGATTATGGTAGATTGCATTTGGGGAATAATCATTTTTGCAGTATTGTTGAAGTGGGAGATGTCTAGATCTAGATGAAAGATGGACAAGATATATTGTTGAAACAGGTTAGGCATGTACCAGAAATGCACATGAGTTTAATCTTTATGGGACGACTAGATGATGAAAGCTGTTCCACAAGCTTTGGAAAAGGAGGCTGGAAAATTAGCAAAGGAGCATTGGTCGTGGCCAAGGGACCTAAGATAGGAGGGTAAAAGCATGTTAATGTGTATCACATTTTCCCTTTTTGTGGCAAAGAAGTTTTATAAAAATAAATGGAGTTGGAATGTTTACTCTTAAATTCACAAAATCATCAAAAACTAGGTGGTGGTAAAAGAAGACAAAACATGTCAATTTAAATTCAATTTCATGTCATATTTTTTCTAAAATTTAATATATAATTTTTATCTAATTTATTCATTTTCTTTAAAATGTATCATTAATATTTTACATAAATTGTTAAGTAGTGACAAAACTGCGACCCCCCATTTCTCTATTGATTTATGTTTTTTAATTCCAATTTCTTTAAGAGATGTGTTGTAAACATTCTAAAGATTGCTAAACAAATTTAAAAATAAAAAGTAAGCATATTTTTTAATTATTATTAAAATACTAGTAAAAATGATCATATTTTCGTATATATATAACCGCGACCCAAGAAACTACCCTTTCAAGTTTATAAAATCATTTTTTTTTAATAGAAATTTGAAAATAACATATAACAAAATGTTAAAATTATTTTTTGAAATTTTTTATAATATATTTTATATTTTTTATAATAAAATTTTTAATTATGATTATAATAACGTATTTTATATTATTCAAAATATAATATATAAAATTATTTATTTAGAAATTCTACTTCTATTTTTATATATATATAGTTAAAGAGTTTTAGCATTTCATTTAACTTTACATCAAGTTATTTATATTTTGTGAGTGATTAACCATAGCTTTTACCAATATTTACTATCAGTTGACTTATTTGCAAATTTAGTATTTACTTTTTATAACATTATTTATATTTTCTAAACTCATTAAATAGGTTCACTATAGTTTTTACCAAAATTTATTGTGAGTTAGCTTTGTTACAAATTTAGCATTTATTTTTTATAATTAACAAGTATGAAACTCAACTCATTTAATTGATATTTTTATATTATTTTTTTAATCTTTTTTTATTTGAGTACTTTTTTGCTTTTCCATATAATGAGACACATTAACATGCTTTTACCCAGGAACATTATACACATTGAAGACACTGATAGGAAAATCAGATTTGGTTGCTATCACAAAAGAAGGAAATTTAGTAGATCTGTGGCATAAGCATTTGGGTCACATGAGCGAGAAGGGCTTAAAAATCCTTGTTGGTAAAAATTTATTGCCATGTTTGAAATCCTAAAATCTTGATCTTTGTGAACATTGTATATGGTAGACAAAGAAGGGTTTCATTCCTTAGAGGTGGCCACGACAGAAAGAAAAATGTGTTAGAATTGGTACACTCATATGTGTTTGGGCTTGTTAACGTCAAATCATTAGGAGGTGCATCATATTTTGTAACATTTATAGATTATGCATCCAGGAAGGTTTGGGCATATCCTATGAAAAGTAAAAGGGAAGTGTTTGAGATATTTCAAAAGTTTCATGTTGTTGTTGAAAGAGAGACTAACAAATTTATCAAGTGTTTAAGAACAGATAGTGGTGGAGAATATTGTTCAAATGCATTTAAGGAATATTGTAACAGGTTTGGCATAAAGAATGAGAAGGCTGTCCCTGGTACTCCTCAACAGAATGGTGTCATAGAAAGGATGAATTGCACCATTATGGAAAATGTGCGAAATATATTGTCCAATTCCGGTTTGGAGAAGAATTTTTGGGCTGAAGCAGTCAGGATCGCTTGCTACCTCGTAAATAAATCTCCAACTACAACCTTGGATGGCGGTATCCCTGAAGAAGTTTGGACTGGTAAGAATTTGAATTATTCTCAATTGAAAATCTTTGGATGTGAAGCATTTATACATACTCCCAAAGAAAATAGAAGTAAGCTAAATGATAAATCTATGAAATGTATTTTTTGGGGATATGCGGATGAATATTTTGGTTGTCGTCTATGGGATCCAGTCAAAAATTAAAATGTTAGAAGCAGGGATGTTATATTTAATAAGTCAGAAATGTTCAAGATGAATGTAGGTGACTTGGAGGTCAAGAAGGTTATTGACAAGTTTGAAGAGCAACAGGAAAACATACCACCAACACAAGAAAATGTATAGCAAATTCACGAGCATGAAGAACAACAAGTGGAAAATGATGAAAAACAAGAAGAAGGAATCTTGCAGGAACCTTTACAAGAGATTCAACCTGATAATGCACCACCACAGTTCGTTCACAGATCTTCTAGTCCTCATAAGCCTTCACAAAAACTATATTTTGTTGACTGATGAAGGTGAGCCTAATTGTTTTCAAGAAGCCTGTAAAGTTGAGCATAGTGAAAAATGGAGGAAAACAATGGAAGAAGAAATGAACTCTTTGCTGGAAAATAAAATTTGGGAGTTGGTAAACCTCCCAAAAGATAGAAAGGCTCTACAAAACAAATGGGTTTACAGGATTAAGCATAAAGGTGACGAAAAGAAGGAGAGGTATAAAGCAAGGCTGGTGGTGAAAGGTTTTGCACAAAAAGAAGGTATAGACTTCACTGAAATTTTCTCACCTGTCGTTAAAAGGTTATCCATTAGAGTCATTCTTGGTCTAGTCGCTGCTTTAGACCTACAATGTGAACAGTTAGATGTAAAAATTGCATTCCTTCATGGTGAATTGGAGGAAGAAATTTATATGGAGCAGCCAAAAGGCTTCATAGAAAAAGGAAAAGAAGACCTTGTTTGCAGGTTGAAGAAGAGTCTCTATCAATTGAAACAGGCACCTCGACAACGGTACAAGAAATTTGATTCATTCAATGTGTTGAAACATGGTTTTCAGAAGTTGGAAGCTGACCATTGTGTCTATATCAAGAGGTATGATCAAGGAAAGTATATCATATTATTGTTACATGTCGATGACATGTTCATTGTCGGGCATGATAAGAATAAGATCAATAAGTTGAAGAAATATTTGGGTAGCAAATTTGCAATGAAGGACTTGGGATTAGCACAACAGATATTGGGGATGCGGATTATGCGTGACAGGAAAAACAAAATGTTATGGCTGTCACAAGAAAAATATATCAAGAAGGTGGTTGACAGGTTTAGTATGAAGGATGAGAAGCCAGTTGGTACACCCCTTGCAGCCCACTTCAAGCTGAGTACTGAATTATGTCCTAGTGATGACAAGGAGAAAGAAGAGAAGAGAAAGATTCCTTATGCTTCAATAGTTGGCAATTTGATGTATGCCATGGTATGCACACGACCAGACACTGCATATTCAATGGGAGTAGTGAGTAGGTTCCTTTCAAATCTAGGCAAACAACATTGGCAAGCAGTAAAATGGATTTTGAGGTATCTCAAGGTTACTAGTCATTATTGTTTATGTTTTGGTCATGATAAGACTGTGCTTGAAGGATTTACAAATGCAGATATGGCTGGAAATATAGACACCTGAAATTCCACGACTGGTTATTTGTATACATTTTCAGGTGCAGTAGTATCTTGGGTGTCAAGGCTACAAAGAATAGTAGCCCTCTCTACAATAGAAGCAGAGTACATAGCTGCAATAGAAGCTTGTAAAGAGATGTTCTGGATGTAGAAATTCCTAGGAGATAAAGGAATAATGTAGGACAAGTATGTGTTATATTGTGATAGTCATAGTGCCATTCACTTGTCAAAAAACCCAGCATTTCATTCAAAAACCAAGCACTTGCTTTAAGGTACCATTGGATCCGGCATGTGTTGAAGGAAAAACAATTATCCTCGGAAAAGATCTATATAGATAGGAACCCTGCTGATATGCTCACTAAGATTCTACCATGAAATAAACACAAATTATGTAGAGGCATGGTAGGACTCGATGTGACTTGATTCATGACCCTTATTTGGCTTCAAGTGGGAGAATGTTAAGTGTGAAGCCAAATTCGTGAATCACATGCAAGATTCTAGATTCTTCTACACTGCCATTAGTTTCTAGATCTCCAGGATTCAAGATCTTTCTACACTGCCATTAGTTTCTAGATCATTATAGATCTCCATCAGAATCAGATACAGGATTCTAGATCTTTCTTCTACCTCTATAATTTTGTAATTTCGCTGGCTAGGGATTGCAAGCAAAGGTCTAGGCCTGTTACATAATGCAAAGTGATTTCTATTGCCCAGTGATTTTTTTATCTATTCTGCTATTTCCGATTCAGTAATCTTGTTGTTTCTCCATTTGTCTATCTCTGAAATTATTCTTTGCTACTGCCGTCTAAGTCTCTGAGTATAAATTTTCTATGTGTTATGTATGCTCTGAACTAACACCATCAACCACGTGGGGAGAATGCACAATCGGTAGTTTCGATTTTACCTGAACCTTAAGCCTAATAAATCTCAAGGTAAACGTTTGCCCAACAAAATTAAAGTTACAAATTAATTTTAAAAATTCAATTTTTTTTCTATTTTTTTATCTTATTCATTTATATTTACAAATTATCACATCACATAAACCCAATTCTAATATAAATGAAATCTTCAACATAATAAACATAAAATAAAACAAATAAAAATTTGTTAAAAATACCATATCTTCATAAATTATTGTGAAATCCACATGGAACCAATATGGTGAAAGAGTCCATGTTAGAATTTTTGCAGACTAAATAGTCATTTCATAAAATTTAAATCCAAATCTCATAATATTTAAATACTAGCAACAAAATATGAGTTACCAGTATGGAATTGTGTTGTAACTAAGTTCATGCTTTTAGGAAAGTTTCAACCCACGTACAGTTCGTGCAGGACATGTTAACCATTCGGGTTCATGTAGGTCACACAAAACGGGTTGTGTAGCCTGGTTGTTCAATATAGTTTGGGTAAGTCATTTAGGTAGTGCAAGCACGTTCAATATAGTTTGGGTAAATACGCAGTGCAAGCAGATTTGTGTTTTTGGAATTAATGCTTGCATGTCATGTGTAGTTGATATTAGGAGTTACAAGGAGTCAATCTTCTTTCGAATCTGTAAGTTGTAATGGTGATATGTTTGTGTTGACGAGAGTAATTTGTGTCTTATATGTGTGTACCTGTGATGATCAATAAAAATATCAAGCAATATTTTTATTGTGTGTAATCGCTCTCTGCCTTCTCTTGTATTTTTTCTAATATGGTATCAAAGCCAAACTCAGATGAATAAAACTTAATTAATTATGCAAATTTGTTTGCCAATTAATATCTCATTTCTATTACCATGAATGTTGACTAGTATGGCATGGTGTATCTCACATTTTGGTCATTGTGTATAATGCTCATTGTGTAATTTGAAATTTGAGTGTGAGTGATATTTTTATATTCTTGAATCACTACTACATGTAGCAGGATTTTAAGACAATATTTGAGTCAATTGTCTTAACTTAAGACAAAAAGAAACTCAAATATTGTCTTAAATATTGTCTTTAAGCAAGTGTCTCAAAGTATAATGTCTCAAAAATTTGTCTCTATAAAGACAATATAGAACACATATTATTATTGTCTCTATAAAGACAATTTGATTTGTCTCTCTAGAGACAATTTCATTTGTCTCTCTAGAGACAACTTCATTTGTGTCTCTTTAGGGACAATTACATTTTTGTCTTTTTAGAGACAATTCCATAATTCAAACTATTGTCTCTCTAGAGACAACATAAAAAATTATTTAAAAAAAAATAAATGTCCATAATTCAAACTATTGTCTCTCTAGAGACAATATAAAAAATTATTTAAAAATAAATAAATGTCCATAATTCAAACTATTGTCTCTCTAGAGACAATATAAAAATTTATTTTAAAAGAAATAAATATCCATAATTCAAACTATTGTCTCTCTAGAGAGACTATAAAAAAGTATTTAAAAAAAATAAATAAAATCATTTTGAATGTCTCTGGCCCGTATTGTTCTTACCTGGAACAAATTTGTAAGATAATAAGCAAGAATCTTCCACACAATACATACATATAATTTCAGTTCCCCATTAATGATCTTTAAAGGGGAAGTATAAAACAAGGGTGAGAATATTTGCAAATCTATTCCAAACATTAAAATTCAGGCTAGAGTAGGGACTTACATTTATAATACATTTTTGCAATTCCCAAAGACTTAAATTTTATGAAACAAAGAATGTGTGCTAAAAAAAAATTAAATTAGAATTTAAAAATATTATGCTAAATTTGAACTTAGGTTGATTATAAATTTTAACAAGAAACAAGGTTATCAGTTAATTTTGATCTATAACGATTATATACAAAGAAATTGTTAAAATTAACTGAAGGAAAGACCTTTATGACAGGAATATGCTTTTATATAATGATCAACATACTTATCCAATGACTATTTGCAATATGACCGTATAAAGCCTATCGTGGAAATAGGAGTTTAAGCCAAATTGCCACTGCAATCATCATTGTGATCCTATTGTTAACTGTGCAGATTCAAAGTCTCTGTTGATATTATAATTTATTATAATTAAAAATAAAAGTGGCTTATGCATGTCCACGAAAGGAAAGCAAGCTGGAAAGCATTCTACAGGAACCATCAAGCCTTTATGTCATAAATATAATAGACACAATTAAGGAAATAAAATTTACAATGCAATTATTTCGATACCTGGAACAAAGTGAAATGGATCAAGAATATAATAAGTTCAGGGCGATCGAACCAAAACAACTTATCGGTTGGCTGCACCACTGGAATTCCTTTAACTACAGAATGTCTCCCTTGAATTGCTAAGGCCATCTCTAATATTATAAGTTGCAGCTTCACTCCAACTATCAAAACTATCTGCACAAGTAATGCAGCAATAAACACGCAGAAGTCAATAGTTGACAACTTTTCTATATCATTAACTTATATCATTAGTAATTCTACTTCCGAACATTTATAGGGACTTACAGCTAAGGGAACGAAGGAGAACCAAAAGTATGAATGCCAGTCTGCTCACCCAGTAATGCAGCCAGTGAAAGAGACAACGTCAGATTCGCTAGTAACAGAAACAAAACTAAACATTGGAGTAAGACAGAGAGTTGTGAAGTCTTACTATGCAAGTGGATAAGCAAAAAGCCCATGGCAAAAGTCCACAGGGGAACACTGCAGATAACGCAATAACTGCTGTAGTGTTAGGTAAAAAGCAAGGGGAGGTTTCCCAGAGAAACAAAACAAAAGGAGGACTGAGAAGCGTTGCAGGAGGAAAATCAATTATTATTGCTAGAGACCAAAGTTTTTACGCACAAAAAGTTAATAGAACCTGATTCCAATCACCCTCTTGAAGTCGTCATCCAATGATCTCTTTATATATTTATGAAAATCAAACTTCTTGTTATTTGCAGAGAGATGGGCCTATACAGTACCAAGGAAGAAAATTCACAAGGAAAATCAGATAAATCACGTGAATGAAATGGTTGTTTACATAACCAAGTTGAAATCTAAATGAAGATTTCAAGTTATGGAGACATACAATGATGAATCCATGCCGCAAGGTTAGGTAATCAACTTTACTTATTGACCGAAAGAATTGTCTAAAGAAGCAAAACTGCAATGAATATTAATATTACATCTAAAATGGATTCAAGCAAGATAAATCCCTTGAAAATTTGGAGTATGAATTACTTACCACCCATTTAATAATGGGTGTTCTGCTCCATAAATTCATATGACGCCTTACAAATGTAGTTTGTTGGGTTAACCTGAACCTTGAAGGATCTGCATGAAACAAACAGCAAGCACGTA